>CM069061.1:11385000-12653750 GCA_035220775.1 Malus fusca | reverse complement strand
TTTCTCCACACTTCGTCTAGAAATCCCCAACCTTCAGTCTATTGCAGCACTCGACCTTCAGTTGGCTCATCGACCAGTGCCTCCTTACCGAGCCAAAGAAGTCTTCAAACACTTCTTCAGCCTAGACGTTCTTTCCGACGATGAATTTTTGATATGTCGTCGTCAAGAATACCTTCACTTCATCAGAATTCCCGCATCAACCTAGAATGAAAGCGAAGATGCTGGTTTTCGTCAAAACTGGGGGTCGTTCATGTTAACCTTCCCATCGGTTACGATGCTTGCCGAGCAAGTTGGGAAGTCTACCACCCCCATTTTCCTGCCCGACAGCTTGGCTACCTCCAAGGTTACCCGGTGCCTCTTCTTTCTTCCCGCTCCCTTCTAAGCCGATGACGCATCTTTGGTTACTCAGAAATGGAGTGCAGAGACACCTAGAAGAAGTTTCAGGAACGGTGCAAGAAATTCCACCTTCGACCAACTGTTCCTGAATCTCTCAGCACCGACACCTTCGGCGACTGGTGGGAAGAATATACCCACGACTTTTTTAGCGCTTCGGTCGAAAACATAGTCAACACGATTTTTGGTGACCGATCCAAAAAACTTATGCCCCTCTATCCAAAGAGACGCCCCAGGGTATACGACTATCTCTACTTTTATTATTCAAACACTTAATCGATTTTACTAATTAGATTTCGCTTTCTCAGGCGGTCAAGTATTGAAACAGGCAAACGTGGCCGCCCCGACTGTGGCCAAGAAAAAATTGGCCCCTTCATCCAAGAAATCTAAAACCGCAGCATAAAACACACCGAGCAAACGGCCTCGTCAGGACACAGAAACGGCAAGTGAAGTCCCTCGCCCCTCAAAATGCGTCAAGAAATTGGCAAAGAAATGAGCACGGGAAATTCACGTTATCTTCAGCCATACCACCGAAGAGACCGCTCTTAGTGCCTCTCCTCCTGCTCCTGTTGTCTAAGCCTCAGCGGAGAAACGGTCATCTTCAACCAGCCCGACAACCCAAGCTCACCTGGCCCCTGAAGTCCCCGAGGTCATGGTCGAACTATTTGATGTACCGCTGATCGAAACGCTTGCAGCTTCGGGGCCGACCCTAGCACCCGTACTGGGGGAGGCAACCCCTTCGATCGGGAAGAATCTCCCTAAGAATCCAAAATAATCAGTGATCATCTTAGAAGAGGTATCATTATGCTGGCCACTCCCTTCACTCATTAAATTCAAAAGTATTAACAGCTCATTTGTTTAAGGATGACGAGAGTGACAAGATTCTGTCGGCGAGTCACTCTCGACCAACCGAAACTCCTTCCATTGATCTTCCCCCGGTGGTTGAGGCGACCGACCAAGTTGATTCTCCTACAGCCGATCGTGGAAAAAGGTCTATCATTGAACCTTAAGCGACGTCAGAAACTCCAATTCACTCGCATGACCAAGACCTTAGTATCCCCTCTCAAGAAGCGACCTCGGCTTTTGTAAGGCTCGATTACTTTCCTTTGTCAATATTGTTATAACAAGTCTGAACCGAGAAAAATATTAAATGTCAGGTGCCCAGTTATTCATTTCACTGAAAATTCTATGCGCCGAAGGGTGTTATCTATATTTCCTGGCCACCTCAGTGGCCGTCGAACGTAGATAACCTTCATCGGCCGTGTGAATTAAGAAGCAGTCTAAAACACTGGGCTCGGCCATTAAGCTCTCTAGGTTTGAGCAATGAACCATGAGACATGGCCGAAGTCTCCTCTCGGTGATGCGTTATAAACTAACACACAAATTAAACCCTCTTTTGACAATTGTAGTATATGTATAAATAGGGATCGTTCTAAACCGGGGATTATGAGGGATTGCCAATCTAATTGAAACTGACTTAAAAACACAAAAATAAACTTAAAAACACTTAACAAGACTCACAAGACTCAAAACAAACTTAAAAGACTCAAAACAGCACAAAACAACCAAATAGACTCAAATCTGCCACTAAGAGTAAAATTGGACGAAAATTGGTTTTGACTTGACTCAAGACACTTAAAAACACAAATCAAAACAGATTTTAACTAATCTAACACTTCAAAGTAAAAGGGGATTGGGTTTTGGATGAAAATAAAGTAAAACAAACAAATTAAAGACTAAAACAGATTTTGGACGAAATTGGGAAATTGGATGGGTGATGGTCTAGCTAGAAGGTCCTTCTCCACACATGACACACTTGCATACAAATCAATCTCCAATTGCTTTTCAATAAACCATGAACCTCAACGCCCCAGATTAACCGTGAATTGCACTAATTAACCCTCAGATTTTCCTAATTTCATTGAATTGGATGATTGAATACAACAACCCAAAGCATTCCCCACAAGTTCCCTACATGAATTGCATAATAGAGATACGAGCAAAGATCATTAAGTTCTATGAAAATCATAAGCATTGACGAGACACTTGTAACTATGAATTGCATGAAACTTATGCCAAGAATTTACTTAACGCAATTGTGACTAACAACATTTACTACTTATGAATATAAGTTCATAACGATTAGGTGAAACTCCCTTACATTCTAGCATCAAATTCATGCATGCAAACTAAGTTGGCCACCTTAATCAACATTCAAGAATAAGTTTTGAATAAAACAGTTAAGCGAATTGCATTCACAATTTATCAAATCGCAATTGAAAGTAATCAATTCATATTGCAAGTATAATCATGGTTTCGAATTCCCCTCTAACTATAAAGAAATTAGTTCCTCATGTTCGCAATTAAACAAAGATAACTTGAATTAAACATTGAAAACAAAGATAGAATACACCTAGAAACACTCCAGATGGCTCCTTCTTCTCCTTCCTTAGCTTCGGCACAAGAGGATTATGGTGAATGGTGTGGTGGATGGATGTAGGTGATTTATGGTAGAGGGTGGTGGTTTAATTGCTGCACAAAGGTTTGTATTTATAGGGCTAGGGAAACCCACGAATTTCTGAAGGAAAAGAATGTGTATTTGGCACAATTCATGAAGGAAAATGACTAGGGTTCACCAAAATCAGAAGGGAAAAGGATTGCACAATCCTAAGGGAAACGGATTGCAGGTTCTAGGGCTTCTACAAAGGGTCTAGGCGCCAGATTTTTAGGTGCTTCTAGAAAATATGTTTTAGCACCAATTTAGGGGTTCTAGAAGGATAAAGGTTGTAGAATCTGAAATATATAGTTTAAATGCATAATTATCCCTCATAAATAGCTGGAATGAAGGCACAAATTGATTTGGATAAGATATGATAAGATAAGGTTAGGTTAGGCAAGGATAAGATAAGATAAGGTTGGATAAGGTTTTGGATAATGTTCCTTCTTTTGAGCTGATTTCTTATCTTCCTTGACTTGGATTTATTTCTTCACTCTTTTCAGCGCATTCCTAGCCTCTTGAACTTCAAATTCGTTCATCCATCTTGCTCCATTCATAAGCTATCCATTTGGTGCCCAAAACTGCCTCAAAATGCTCCAAATTGCACTTTCTTGCCAACTTTGTCATATGGACCTACAAACACACGAAAATAGCTTAAAACACTATAATAAACACAAACAAACTATGAAAATGCAAGAAAACAAGCTAACTAAGTCGCATAAATATGCTCCTATCAAATTCCCCCACACTTAGCTTTTACTAGTCCTCGAGCAAAACAAAGGAAACAAAACAAACAAAACAGAACCTAAACCTTCCAACGTTTGTCTCAGGGATTTCCAATGAAACATGACACATTAAAAATCACTACTTACATAGATTTTAGTTATCCTTACCCTCAAGCACATACTTAATCATAGTCACCATTCACTATCTCACATTTAATCAATTAAAACAACATTTTGAATGTAATACATGCCTTAGAGAATTCCCTCAATTCCTTACTAGATAGGCACTCAATTTTCACTCAGATTTTCTGACTACACACCCTACACTAGTTATATGTGAGAAGATTGATGTAAACATGTAGACAAACACTCAAATATGTATAACAAAGAAAGCATTTTCTGGAGTTATTAAGCATGCTTAGATATGATCTCATGAATGGAATACTACTACTTAGACGCGAGAACCAGTGACACCATATGCTCATACCAATCCCAAACTCCACATATTGAAATACACAACAACCAAGATTAAAGTTTAAGGGTTGTAATGGGGCTAAGGGTATTGGCTAACAAAGAAAGGTTAAGGATAAACAAACGTTCTTAATGCAATAGTAAGCAAAGCAATGAAATCAACTTAGAATTCATTTTAGAATGCAGAAATCAACTTTTAAACACAAGGGAAGATTCATGCAACACTTAGGGTCAAATTCAAGCTTTCTGGACCCTTTCTTCAACAACCAACACTTTAGAGCTCTTTTTCACATATTTTTCAACTCTTCTTCATTCTTTTCACAACTCTTCTTTTTTCCTTTCTATTTTCCACGAATTTTTTTTTCTTTTTCTTTTCTACACGTGCCTCTTTTAAGACTTTGGCACACACACACACACAAAAATCCCTTCCCCCACACTTGTTTTTCTGCAATATGTTTGATCAAAAGGAATTCCCTCTAAGTCATGCTTCACTATCCTTTAAGAACAAGGGTATGGATAGTCCTAATCTAGGCTAGGTAAGGATAATGTGGCTAACAAAGAAAATAGGCTCAAATAAGGCTCAAATGGGTTAAACCTACAAAACAAATGCATGGGATGAAGGCTTTTTGGCTCTGGTGGTAACTACTAAACAACTTCATCTTGTTATATGTTATGAATTCAATTTTAAGTTTTGAATGAAACATGCATGAGTTCTAGTATTTGGATCTAACATGATGAAACGCATTCTAAGTAGCAACCAAGCAAAGAATAAAAAGACCTTGGCCGACCTTGACCGTCAAATTGTCGAACTCCAAAATCGAAGGTCAGTAATTGATTCTGAGCTTGCAAAAGATTTTGAGTCGAGCGGCAAATCCTGCTTAACCGACTATGTGGCTAGCGTGAAGCGGGTCGAGCAGCTGAAGATGGACAGTAGAAATCGACAAGCTGAGGTCACGATGGGCGAGGTGCGGTGGTTGGAGTTGAAGGCCGTTCTTGAATCTCTCCTACCTTCATCACCCTAGAATTATTTGATTGTAATTGATCGCCCAATTCCAATTGTACACCTTTTTGTGAGCTTAATGAAATGAACTTTTATTCCCGCATCTCCCATGTGACTGGATAGTATTTTTTAAAAAACCTCCCGTTCATTGGCAACTTATTAACTCCACCAGTTCGATCCCTAAGTTGGTATACTCCCTTACCGAGAACCTTATGAATAACGAATGGTTATTCCCAATTCGGCGACCACTTGCCGAACCTGGGGTCTTTAATTCCTACGGGTAATACGGTTTTACAAACCACCTCTCCTTCGCCGAACATTTTTTTCTGACTCGTTGATTATAAGCTCGCTCGACGATCTTCTTTTGTGCCACTAATAAGTTATAAGCATCAAGCCGAGCTTCTTCTAAATCTTCTAACTCATGTCTCATGGCCCGACTGTACTCGACGCTGAACAAACTACTTTGTTCAATTATGCGCAACGAGTTTATACTTAGCTCGACTGGCAACATTACATCGTATCCATAAGTCAATGCGTATGAAGTCGTTCCAGTGGCTGTCCGTAGAGAAGTTTGATAGGCCCATAACACTTCGTTTATCTTTAAATGCCACCTACCCGGCCTTTCTTTTATCAGTTTTTCAAGAATACCGATTAGGACATTATTACTTGCTTCGGCCTGTCCATTCGCATGTGGATCATATGATGTAGATTGCTCGAGTCGAATCTTTAGATTTACCTAATATTCCTTAAACCTGTCAGATGTAAAGATCGTACCATTATCTGTTATGATTGTTTTTGGCACGCCGAATCTAGTCACAATGTTTTCTTCAACAAAATTACAAACTTTTTTAGACGTTAGCTCGGCATATGACTTGGCTTAGACCTATTTGGTGAAGTAGTCTGTTGCAACGAGTATCCACACATGTTTGGCTGCACCAGAAGATGGTGTGATTTTACCAATAACATTCATGGCCCATCCTCGGAACGGCCATGGTTTGGTGACCGAATGTAATGATTCGGCCGGTACTCTCTGTATAGGCCCATGGATTTGACACTGTACACAACCTTTTGCGTACTCAATACAATCTTTCAGAATACTCGACGAGAAATACTCGTACCGCCGAAGTAGCCAACGCATTTTTCGTCCAGATTGGTGGGCTCCGCAAATTCCTTCGTGTACTTCTGCCATTGCTTGAGCAGCTTCCTGAGGGCCGAGGCACAGCAACAGTAACTCATCCTCACCTTTTCGATACAACTCATTCTGGTATAATCTGTAGTTTGTGGTATGAACCCTTGTCCGTCGGTCGTGTTTTTCGTTGGGGTTATCAATATATCGCATAATCGTCCTTCTCCAATCGTCTGGAAATACCTCAACGGCACAAACCTCAATAGTATCCTTCTGTTCTAACAACGAAGGCAAGGACATGACCCGTGTACGGATCACGAAATCACGTTGGAGAACTTGTTGATTAATCAAGGTCGAATGAGCTTGTCGTGACATAGGTATTTCTCAACCTAATTTGCCCTCCATGAGTTGTGCTCCGGAGGCTATTTGAGCTAATTCGTCGGCGTCAGTGTTATGAACTCGTGAAATGTGTTTGAAAGTAACGTCGTCGAAAGATTCGGCCAAATAGCTGGCAACCATGTGGTAAGGCGCCAGAGTACAACTCATGCAACGAAAAGTCCCATTGAGTTGATTAATGACAAGTTCGGAGTCACCAAGAACAAGGACACAAGTTGCTCGCAAATCGTGTAGCACGCCGAGGCCGAAGACAAAGGCTTCGTATTCGGCCTGATTATTCGTACAATCGAAATCGAGCTTGAGAGAAAAATACCAACAATTATGAGTAGGGGATTGATTAATGATCCCAACGTCAGCCGATACTGAAGTACTGGAACCATCAAAGTACATCATCCAGTAATTATCACGTGTTTCTACGATGCCAATGTCAACGTCATTGCCCCCGAACTCATACGGGGAAGGGTGTTGGGCCAAAAAATCGGCCAAAGCTTGACCTTTAACAGCTTTCTGTGGCACATATTGCAAGCTGAACTCAGAAAGGGCCATCGTCCACTTGCCGATTCAACCCTTTACGATCGACCGAGTGAGCATGTAACGAATGACATCGGTCTGGGTGATGACCTGAGTGACTGACGGGAGCATGTAATGTCTGATTTTTAAGACAACAAAAAATAGGGCGAGACAAAGCTTCTCGTTAGCGGATGGGTAGAATTGTTAAGGAGACCTTGATCTGCGTAAATGCCTCTTGGTGCTCTGCACGCCATTCAAAGGTGTCGAAGTCCTTAAGCTTCAAAAGCGTGGAAAAGGCTTTCATTTTCCCTACCGAATTAGCAATAAATCGATGGAGACAGTTGATCTTGCCGAGCAACGATTGTAATTGTTTCTTAGTCGTTGGGGGTGAAGCATTAATGATTGCGTGAGCCTTGTTGTCATCCACCTCAATACCACGGTGATGTACGAGAAAGCCTAAAAAATAACAGGCTGATACGCCGAAAGCACATTTGGAGGGATTCATCTTAAGATTGTGCCGACGCATGCGCAAGAACGCCTGACGGAGGTCATCCAAATGTGTCTGCCGGTGTGCTGATTTGATTACCACATCGTCGATATAGACTTCGACGATAGTACCAATTAAATCATGGAAAATAGTGTTCATAGCTCATTTTTTAGGCTGATAGGCACCGGCGTTTTTTAGGCCAAAGGGCATGACGACCCATTCGTATATGTCGAGTGCCCTGGGGCAACGAAAACGATTTTATGGACATCAGCTTCGGCGATGAAAATCTGGTTATAACCAGCATGCCCATACATAAAGGATAAGATCTCATGGTGTGCTGCGGTGTCAATTAACAAATCGAAGATCGGCATCGGGTATTCATCTTTGGGTGTTGCCAAGTTCAGATTACGAAAATCGATACAGATATGTAGGGCGCCATTTTTCTTTAGCACTGGGAAGATATTGGCCAGCCACTCGACGTATCGAGCGGTCCGAATAAACCCGGCTTTTAAAAGTCGAACTAGTTCATCTTTTATGCCGAGTTGTACTTCGTTCGAGAATCAGCGAGTGGGCTGGCTGAAAGGCTTACAACCAGCTTTGATACGTAATTCATGTTCAACAAGGGTCCGATCAAGGCCCAGCATCTCATGATAACTCCAAACAAAACAATCTTTAAACTCGTTGAGTAATTTACAGAGTTCGATTTTCATGGAATGAGGTAACAATGCACTAACAAATAACGGTCGAGGGTCATCGGTCGTTCCAACATTTATTTCTTCTAAGGGGCCCTTAACTTAGGGTCGTTTGTCTTTGAGTTCAACCGATGCAGCCTGAACTTTATCTAACGATAGTACTGGGCCGTTATCTTCCTTGGCCAAAAATTCTATTAAGTTGATGCCCGAACGTGGATGCTTGGAAATACCATACCAATGAGCTAGCAGTCGTTCCATCGTGGATGAAACCGTGGCCCGACGCCGTTTTCTTATGGCGTCAGTCATCAGTGTAGGTAATTAAGTCAGCCAAGCCGAGTCTCGACGAATCCTGGGGTACATCTTCATTAAAACCCTGCAAAGTAATGTAGCCGACGTGATCGTCATAATAGCGGGCCTGAATCATGTTGGTTTCAAATGGCTGATTATCAGGTGGGTGGACCACAACCGATTTGCCGTCCCAAAAAATGAGAACTTGGTATAAGGAAGAGGGAATGCAATTCGTTTCATGAATCCAATCCCGACCGAGCAAAGCATTATATTCGGTCTTGGAGTCGACGATGAAAAATGCGGTCATGTGATTGCAACCTGCAATGTTTACCTCTAAAGGGAGCACTCATTTGGTTTAGGATTTATCACTGACAAAGCTGCTCATGGTTATCCCTGATGGGATGAGTTCGTCGTTGGATCGTCGTAATGCTTTCATGACGGATACGGGCATGATATTAACCGTTGTCCTGTAATCGACGAATATTTTAAAGATTGGGTAACCTTCAATGTGGGCTGTGACATACAACGACTTTAAATTTTGAAGATTAGTCAAGGATGAGCGAGGAAACAATATGGCCAGGGCTGTTTTAAGTTTGTAGTCGTTGTTTACTTGCTCATCTTCAGTGGTGGTGACGAAATCAACTTGTGTTGCTTCCTCGGTCACCACATCACCATCCAAGAAATTTGGTTGGTGTGTAGTTGGCTGGAATTCAGCAGGTAGAACATGGACCATGTTGATTTTCATGTTCTCAATGACTAAAGGGCCTATTGGATCCTGGTAGTCGTCTTCCGGGTTATCGAGGACTGCAGCATCGTTCGTTAGAACATCTTCGGCCTGATTATCGTGTGTCTCACCACGTACTTGCTCTTGTGCCAGGTAACCCAACCTTGCTTCCTTGTGACTATTGTCTTCAAGCCCATTCGTTTCTGGTGTCTGATTTTGCCCATGTAGTGCTTTACGAGCTCGTTCCTCATAGGCGATCCGGGCGTCCCTAGTGTCTTGATAGGTGTCCAGCCTTGCCACCAGATCTTTTTCATCGGCCGTAAGACCGAAGAAAGATACGGTCGAGAAGACTTCGAAGTGGTGTCGTAAATATTGAAGGTCTTCAAGAGAAAAATGAAGCTCAGGCATATCAATGTCTGTGTACGGATCGACCTCGAAGCCAAGGACCCTAGCTTCTCGTATGTGCTGGAACCTGGCTTTCATTGCTGGATCGGTGGTTTTCTGGATAATCTGTTCAGCATCAGGGCAAGTTAGTGCCAGGTCGAGGGCTTCTTGACATGCCTTAGGCAGGCCATACAAGTCATTGGTAGAATGTTCCTTATGAAATTCGCGCATGTACTCCAAGGATTCGCCAAGGAATGGGAGGTGTGAGTTTCGCCGGACCTTTATTAATGGAACTTGCAGAGGCAACGAGGGAAGCTTACTTTCGGCTTCTTTTCTGAAATGCTCGAAACGAGCTTTCATCTCTCTGGGCCGAAGAATGAGTTTGATGCGTTTCTCGGACTCTTCAATTGTGGTTTCAAAGTCGTGATCGACTCCCTTTTTCTCTTGAAGTAATTCAGCCATAATGGTTGGGGTACGTCGGTCATCGTTGCTTCTTGTTGCCTCTTTCGGCTGCCATTTAGTAGTCGGAATAACCTGTGCTGCGTGTCGTTGAGCCATTCAATCTATCCGTTGTCGTCGACATTTTTGAGATTTGGACAGTGTAGTATATATACTAGTGGGGGAATTGTAACTGTACCAACGTTGGTCGCGTGGCTCAGGTGATTTGAAGGTTTTTTTATTTACCGATAAACTCGAGCTGCTGGAATTATGCGAGTAATAATCCTCGTTATAAAAAGATGCGTCGAAGTCAAAGTGCCTTCTGGCCGAGGTATGACCATCTATCCGTTCCTGAGGGCCGAGCCTATCGAACACTTTCTAGCGTTGGTCTTCGCTAAGTTCCTTCGGGGGTGTCGTCACGGACTTGGATGGTTATCGTGGTGTTAATCTCTCCTTGGGTTCGGTTAATACGACGCGTACCCTACAATTGCTGCACAAAACCATCGGCCCGTCAATTTCTTCTGCATCGGAGTCTGACATAGATTCGACTACAGCTGGTCCTGAAAACTCGGTGGGTGGTTCATTGGAAAATAGGTCAATCTTGAGTCGTGGCTGGGAGTTTTCTTTGGGACGTATTGTACTAGGACAAACTCGACCTTCCCTTTGCTCTTGGGCAAATGGGCATTTACCATGCCAACAGTTGCCAAAGAGAATGGATCAGCGTCAATCGTCATTCATTTTTCGGGAAACTTTAGCTTGCCCTTGTCAATCTAGCTTTGAATATCATCACGGAATATGACATAATTGTTCGTGGTATGCTTAGTCGAGTTATGGTACTTGCAATACGTCTTCCCTGTAAGCTCTTCGGCCTTGGGAATGTTATGTCCTGGTCAAAGTTTGATAATCTTGGCTAACAACAATTGGTCGAAATTTGCCTCGGCCTTTGTGATATCAAAAGTATAAAATTTCAATGTTTTCGTCGTCTCTTCAGTGGTCGAGCGGGTTTTGGTATCTTTGGAATTAACTTGAGTCAATGCCTTGCACACATATGGTTTATCTATTACTATATTGGTCGCGTCCACACTGACGTATTGGGAATCTTCGCCTTTGGCCGATGCGTAGCTTACCGTGGGATTTTTGTAAATCGTTCCTCGGGATGGGGATTTCGAGATATTTTCTTCTCGGAGCAAATAATCATATTGCTCGACATGTTGGGCTAATTCATACATATCTCGGAAGTTTGCCCCCAGGAATTTGTTTTTGTACTCCACGTCGAGCCCATTCAGAACAAGCCTAACAAATTTAACTTCGGGAAGAGGTACTCGGCACCAATTCTTGGCCGATTCAAACCTTGTAAGATAGTTCATTGGTGACTCATCAAATGCTTGAGTCATCCTAGCCAAAGAAGAAGCTGATATTTCCATCCCCGGCCGATAGAACTGTTCGTGAAACTTCTCGACCAATTCCTCCCAGCTTTGGATAGAATTAGGTGGGAGGTTGATATACCAAACGAATGTTGAGCCTGTCAACAAAAAGTTGAACAACCGTAGTTTATGGAAATCACTATTGACATCTCCGCATTGCGTAGTGAAACGGGCCACATGTTCTAACGAGGATAAGGACGATTCTCCAGCAAAAAGGCTGAAATCTGGAATCTTGAAACCTTTAGGATATTCGAACTTTTCCACATAAGCTGGATATGGATGGATGAATTTCGGGAACTTCAGCCTTTTTTTCATGGCCGAATCGATCATCCGTTGGACTTCGGTCATATCGACAGATGTTGCTTCCATTCTCTGGTCGGATCCGTCTGACCTACTACTTGATCCTCCCCTTTTTTCTAAGTCAATCGTTTTGGGCCTAGTAAACACTACTTCGGCCTGTAGCGGATTACTTTTAAGTGGAAGGTATCGAGCCTGATCAGCAAGTCATCATTCGAAGACTTTGCCAACTAATAATTCGAGCAATTTGGTGTGGGTCTCACCATTACTTCGTATTACCTCGAGCAAATTGTTCATTTTTTGAACAACTATATGCTCAACTTGTCGAGATTGCTCATCAAGTCGTCTTCGAAGAAACGACCCGGTTGGAGGGTCAGAGCCTTCACCACCGTCTTCGTCACGGTCCTTCATTATTCCTTCAATGAAAACACATGCGGTTCGATTGGGTACCTCTGTGTTTCGAGGCTGGGTACCGAGACAAACTTCCTTTTCTCGGTGTGTCACACTTGCAGCCTCAGGGGTCACCATAACGAGAGGATTTAGCGCATGTGACACTTCTTGTCCAGGACTCTGAACTGGCAGATTGGCCGTTGATTTTCCCATGGTTGTTTTCTTTTTTACTGATCGTGTCTCGATGGTCATGAACTTCGTAGTTTTAGCACCGTGTCCCACTGGGCGTGCCAAAATGTTGACCCTAAAAACTACCAAGCTTACGTGGTGCGCAAACCGAGTAACTGGTGAGCTAACTACGTCCTTCGGTTGATGCGGGGCTTGCCAACATGTCGGCCGAGCTTGGCCGAGGAGTAAAATATGTTGATGTTATGTTGGGTGTGCTGCTGACTTATCGATCTTACGACTGCGGCCGAGGAAGGAACACTCTCGGCCTTCGGGTTCTAGAGCCTAAAGACAAGGCTGTTAGTTCTGTGTAGTAATTTGTAACACCTCACTTCGCCGAGAAGGCTAATGAGATGACATTTGCCAATAAGGATTCAAAAATCCTTCTCGACTGAGACTGGGATAGATAACCAGTCGGCCCTGTTGCAGTACTGTTTATCCAAACTGAAGGTGCTTCAACGTCGGCTGATTCTATGGCAATAGTGATGTTTATCCAAACTGAAGATGTTCGCCGGTTGCCTTCACAGTGTTGTTTATCCAAACTGAAGATGTGTTGGCGGAAAAGGAAAATAAAAATCTCAAGGTTGTTGAGAGGTTTCGCGTAGAGCGAGGGTTTGCGCATGGCAGTTTGTGTGTTGAATTGGAGATGCTTTAATGATGTCTTTCTCCCTCTATTTATAGTAGTCATCCTGCTTCCAATCGAATCACAACCATATTGGGATTAGAACTTTTTCCCCCGATCCAACATTATCTCGACCGGTCCTACTCCTACTAGGACTTTGAACTCAACCCCCTTATCAGGCTGGATTCAATCCCAAACTCCAACATCCTTATCTTGTCGAAACTCCTTCCCGTATCAGGATTCAACTACCATGGATTCCTAATAGGACACGGCCAGCCTTGGCTATGTGGCCCATACACCGCATGACCCCCAACGACTCCTAAGTACGGCCTCTGGGCCGAGAACGACTCTAAACTCGGCTCAAACCGATATTTTGGGCCCAAATACTATAATAAGGTAATTTAAAATATTCGTACTGAAAAACCAAAATCGAAAATGAAAGTGGGTCTCGCCCAAGCATACATAACGTCACGTACTATAAAAACAGATGTGTCTTTAAGGTCAAGCCCCAACAATAGCAAATCTGTAACAGTTGTTGTAGACGGGTCTTCCTGCCCACTTGCTTAACGAACCCAACAAATAAGTTATCGATACAACAGTCGGCCGCCCGCGATATCGACCACACATTTGCTGTCTCGATAAGCAAGCAATAATTTCCCAAGGGTGCACAATTTTCCATATCGTAAATTTGATCCTCCCAATACAAGTTCGTAAAAATCCTTTGTCAACCAGTGTTGCCTGTAGAAACTCTCGTACCATGTCGCAAAAAGTGCCATATCCAAACCGAACAAAATAAGAACTGTTGTCGTAATAACTCCATCCAGCACCAAGCACACCATCCTCCTCAGTTCTTCCAAATGTGACCAACTACTCCAAAGTTTTGCCAACAAAGAACCCGTTGAAAAATGTACCTTGGGATTCAAGAGAAGTGGTTATCATGTTAATAGCATACCCAAAAGCTCAAACCAGGCAAACAAAAAACGAGAAGTCACCTTTCCAACAAGCAGTATCTCAAGGGATTCAATTGGGTATTTTCCAACAAGCAGGATGGTCCTTCACAGAAAACTCCTCTTATATTGGTATTTTCGTCATTTCGCTTTTGTGCATGGTGTGCATGCCTTGTGCATAGGCAGTTTGTCCTATTTTGGTCTTAAGATTAAGAAAATTGGACATTTTTTGTCTATTTCCCTAAATTTAAAGACCAATCCTCTACTTTTATCTTTTTAAAATTCAGTCACTTATATATTGGATTCAATTGGATAATGTTGCAGTCCTATTAAATTGGAAATGTGATTATGTAAATCCTAAAGTATTTGGGATATCTTTAGAAGATTCTCTAGGGTTAGATATTATCTTATTAGATTTGTAATTATATTAGGGTAAGGAATTTACCTTCCCGACTACTATAAATAAAAGCACAATGGGGTGAGATAACACACACCTCACAATTACACATTTCTCTATTTCTCTCTATTGCCACCGCACCCTCTCTGTCCTGATTATAGTTCAGTAAATTAAACTTACAACACGTTATCAACACGCTCTTGACACTGCACTAAAGAAAGTTTGATCTTCAATCAGGGGAGTATTACTTTTTAATCATTCTATTTATGATTATTTTATTATTTTATTGAATTGATCTACATGCTATTAATTCAATTCATTTTAATTTTTCTTTGTTGAACGTGATAAAACACATTGGAGATGCAATTCTTGCTTTTCGAGAAAGATCTTCTACAAATTCAAAGGCTCAATTGTTTTCTGCCAATCAGGTTCTTTTAAAATAAATTAAGATATTTGAAACGACCATGAAGCATGAAAACATTCCCTATGATGCATGAACTTCCTACATTTATATTTTTCTTTATATATACATATATATATATATATATATATATATTGTATATGTTCACATAGTTGTCAATATATATACGTTCATGCATTACACATTTATGAATCGCTATGTGGAATTTGTGAGTCAAATAATCAAAAGAAAATATAAGCAATTAGGATTTTTATCAAACCTTAGATTTTTCGAAGAAAAAAAAAGGGGATGTTTTGTGGCTGAGTTGCAGCCTGAAGCTGCACCACTCCCAAGCCTAAGCCGAGCCGAGCCAACAGATTTTCTGCAAGCTGGATGTTTTGATGGGCTTCATCCCTTGAATGGCCCGCCTTCCATCCGTCGGCTTGTGTGCTCTGCTGGGCTCCCTTTTTTCACGCCTCAGCCAACCAGCAAGCTGGATGCTTACTGAGCCTCGATCCCACTCGGCCCGCTGCCACTTACAGCTATGACCTGAGCCCAACCTGCGGCGTGCTGCAGGCCCCTCTTTTTCTGGACAGCAGCCATCAATTCTTTGTTGGGCTGCCATGATCCTCACGGCCCAAATCATTTTTTTGGCCCTTTCTGCTTCTAGCCCGCACCCAACTAGGTTGAGGTGCCTACAACTAAGCTTCATTTAGGCTATATTTTCTTAATTATTTGGTCTCCAGTCATTATTTTGCTTCTACGATCAATCCCGCTTGATCTCGATCTATTAAATTAATTAAACGTGACCAACAGTTGATTAATTTGACAAGACATCCAAAATTATTAGCCTGAAGCCCACTTTTAGACATTACGATTCAATATTTTATTTATTTTCTTTGGACCACTGACTCCCTTTCGTAATCCCGAAACACTCATACTTGAGTTCCTGAAGCAACCAAAATCCACTACACTTAGTTGTATATTGTATTATGTGTTCTTACAAGTGCCTCCTTTTTATGAACCTGAAGTTCGTAACTAAACTTGAGCCTATAGTTTCAAATTTAGTGCATTTGAAAGCCAAAGTTTTCATAAAACAATACACCCATGAAAACTCAAATTTTTCATGTAAACCATGTCTTAGAACCCGAATGTTCTACTTTGATGCTTATGGATATTTTATTTCCCATAGCACCAATCACAATCTTGTTCCCTCAATTCAGTGGATTGTCGAACCGTAATAAGTTTGAGTTCACTGATTTGGACGTTTCTTGACTGAAACCACTTTATGTGGATATAGGACGTGAATCTCCACTTGACTATCAAGAAGCTGAGAAACCATTGAAGCCAACAAAGGCATGGAAGAGCTGAATAAGCCTCCGCCATGATCTTCATTCGAAGACTTATGCTCGAAGCATTACAAATGGAATTACCTTCCAAACGAGGATTACATGGCTTTTTGGCCCGCTCCTACAGACCGTTTAATCATGAAAGACATTGCCTAAAGCACACCATGATTACGTCCATGAATAACTACGATTCTGAAGTTTATAAAATCAGATAGAATTTTAACTGGAGAAGAATTTTCTCGTCCTTCCAAAAATGAGTAGATTGCTTTTTCAAGAGAGATTAGATAGGATTGATATTCCTTTTCTTAAGGTTAACAACGATGTTGGAGACCTTTACCAGTTGTGTCAATTTAAGGATTCAATTATTATGTGTCTTTTGTAGATGAAGCAACACAATTTGTATGGAATATGGATGTTTCCTCTGATAAATAAGTCAGAAATTTTTTGTGCATTTGTGAAATTTTGTGCTTATATCGATAATCTATTTCAAACTAGAAATAAAATTTTGGAGTCCGAAGGTGGTGGTGAATTTTTTAGCAGTGCTTTTAAAGATTATGTAGCTACTCATGAAATTATGCACTTTATCTCTTGTTCGCACACACCTCATCAACAGTATGAATTAGTGGAGAGAAAGCATAGGCATTTTGCAGAAATTGCCATAATATTGTTATCTGCTGCAAAACTTCCTCAAAAGTTTTGATATCATTCATTTGTGTGGATTAATCAACATGGGATGGTGATGTAGATTGAAGATGATGAAGAAGAGGACCCATGATCGTGTTTCTAAATTATGTGATTAGTGATTTGCAATAAGGGGTTTTTAATCATGGCGGGGGGAAGGAACAGGGACACTAAGCCCTTTTTGTTGAAAGTTGGGGTGGCTTTTGCTCTCTTTTACTGGATTTTTCTTTTCTTGGGTTTGTCTTCTCACCTTAACAGAGTTATCAATAGCATTATCAATAGCATTGGGGAGAAAAAAGGGAAGAAAGAAAAGGGAGAAAAAAAGGGAAGAAGAAAAAGGGAGGAAAAGAAGAAGAAAGAAGTGGGAGAGAAGAAAGATGCAATAAGGAGAAACTGGCTTGAAGTTCGGCTTTCAATTTGGGCCTAAAGTTAGCTTGAAATGGGACTTCAAAAATAAATACTTAACATAAATAAATAAATAAAATTAATATATATTTAATTCGATTTGGTTCGGTTTCTAGACCACTAAAACCAAATTGAACCAAAAGAAGATTCGATTTGATTTTTGTAATTTAATTCAGTTTTTTTCTGGATTAGTTTTTTTTTTTTTTTGCTTCCATTTGGTGTTCGGTTTGGTTTTTCGGTTTTCAATTTTTCAAACCCTTCCCTAATAAGAAATACAGGACATAGCTGTTACGACCAAGTAGAGGTTGAAAGAAGAGAATAAAAAGATAAAAGCTCTATACGCCAATATACTTTGTATAATAACTAAATATTGACTTCCATAAAATAAAGTAATTAAAGACTTTAATTTATGATATAGCTTTAAAACCAATCTAAGTTCAATTTAATTTCTATATCGAAAGCTGATATAATTTTTGTAAACGAGTGGCATTCTAAGAAAATCGGAACGATCGTCATTAATTTTAGTTGAACTCAATGAGGTGGTGAGTAAAAGACATATCAATGGCTAATAATATCGATATGCAACTAATATCAATGAGTATTGACGTGCATAGAAAATGAAAGAAATTAATTCAAGTTAGTTAACACTCAACAACCGCCACATGAGAGTTTGAATAATTAGTGGTATCAATCAATGCAACTTGATGAGGTGCAAAAGTCTACAAAAATTGTGCATGGCTTCCCTTGGTGGACCGTTATCCTACTCCAATAATTATTGAAAGTGAAACCCTTCAAGTAAAGGTTTGACCCTACACCATTTCATTTACTTATCCTTCTTTGTTAGTTTGAATACGGTATTTAGTCATTTAATTAGCTCTAGTATTTCAGTATTAGCAGTGACTGACTGCCATACGTTTTTTTTTTCTTGTCAAGTAAGATATCTTTTATTACATTAAGAATTAGTCACGGAAGAAAATATCGATAATATCGGCGAAATATCGCCGATATTATCGGTTTTTCACGGTACCGATATTTTAATTACTATCCAAGCAGTTTTCGACAAAATATCGCGATATTTTCGATAATATCGATAATATCGCGATATTACCGAAAATATCGCGATATTTTGGATACGTGCGAATCGGAGAAGAACGCCGGAAATGGGTGTGCCGATTCCCGATGGTGGCGGCGGCGTCGAACGGGTCCTGGAGCAGATCCAGGTCGTCGGGGATCTGGAAATGGCCTCGGATTGGGTTCGACGGCGGTAGGAGCCCCGGAACGGGGCGCTCGGATTTGGGTGGGGTGAGAGAGAGAGTGAAAGAAATCGAGAGGTGCTGGGATTCCCGATGGTGGCTGCGGCGTCGAACGGGTCCTGGAGCAGATCCAGGTCGTCGGGGATCTGGAAATGGCCTCGGATTGGGTTCGACGGCGGTAGGATCCCCGGAACGGGGCGCTCGAATTTGGGTGGGGTGAGAGAGAGAGTGAAAGAAATCGAGAGGTGCTGGGATTTGGGTGGGGTGGGATTTGGGTGAGGTGCTGAGATTTGCAGAAGAGATGAGGGTGCGGGGGTGAGGGACAAGTTGGGTTTTTTATTTTTTATTTGTGTTTGTGTGTGTGTGTGTGTGTGTGTGAGTTCGGGGAAGAAGAAATGAGAGTTGCAGAGAGAGGGAGAGCATGGGAAAGTGGAGAGAAAGAGAGGACTGAGAGAGAAGACATATGAGAGCCTCGGGGACAAAAATAAGGGGGTGGACCCTTGGGCTCACTAATTAAGATCCAAAAATAATAATTTTTTTTTAAAATAAAAAATAAAAATCTACAAAGTAAAATTATAAACTAAAGGTAGGGGTTTTACATTAAGGCCTTATTCGAAGATGTAACCCTTCTAAACTAGAAATATACCAACTAGACTGATGGATTGCTTTATGAAAAATTGGTAGAAGGAGACATAAAGATAAAGCCATCTAACTTGTAAGGCAACTTTCTTGACATAGTATTTTACGTCAATATATAATTTTGAACCTCATAGGAACTCTATGTGGTACTAAGTCACTAATGTATCTTACCATGCAATGTATAAAGTGTAAAATATTGTACTAATTCATTATATATAAATGATTATGGTGTGTTTAAACTTATTTCATTAATTACTACATATTTTCTACACTCACAATGTTTGCCAGCTCGCTATATAATCAACTTGATAATGTTAAATCCATCATGCAGTGCATTTCCTTCCAATTTTTTGTGATAAACTAATAGATAATTGACTAAATAAACATTCTGCAAAGTTTCAATAAAAAATTTCAAGTTTTTCTTACAATTTCCGTGGTTTCCATGTAATTTTTATCGATATCGATATTATCCCGATATTTCCATCGATATTTTCGTGTTTTCGGACTACCGATATTACCGATATTTAAATCCTTGGAATTAGTACAAGATCCAAAGGGAACCAGGTAAACAACTATATAGATAAAGTACAAGGTTCAAGCAAAATGAGAGCTACAACCTAAGATACAATTGGAAGCCCACACAGGCTTGGACCCGAAGGCTGAAAAAACAAACAACAAAAAACTCTAATCTCCAGCAACATAAACCACACCGCCGCAACCGTCACATCCTCAGAGGAAGTCAAATTTCGAACCGAGAGAGTAGACACTAGATCCAAGTTCCCTTCACGAACCCCTGCAATATATACAAAGTATCTTATGGGTAGAGAGTGAGGCTAAAGGAGTATATAAAACACCCAACACTTGGTCTCGATGGGGGTCGGGGTTGCCGGTTGGGGGAGGGAAAGTGAGAGAGGGAAGTGGATCTGATATTTAATTTCTAAATGCAGCCTGCCGATCCAAGAACATGGTGGGATGGGAATGGAGTATCACAATTAGAGAAGAGGGATGAACGAAAATTAAAAGACAAAAAGCAGTACAACAGGTGAAAAACGCTGAATAAGGGGCATAAAGCCCAAATTTGAGATAAGCTCAGGTGATAGTTGAGACCCGACTCAGGGAAAACTGGGATAAAACTCAAGGAGAACCAAGAATGAAAGCACATGAAGGAGACTAGAAAGGGGGAAGGAAGAAGAGGTGAATGCAGGGAGGGGGAATGTGGCAGAGGAGATGAGAGGGGAGGAAAAGAAGGAAGGGGCAAAGAAGAAAGGAAGGAAGGAGGAGGAAAATGAGGGGTAGTGGGCTACCGCCTTCCCCGAGCAAGAGTAAAGGACGGCTGCTAAAACTTGAAATGGAGGGGGGGAGGCTTTTGGGTTTGGGATTTTGGAGTTCACAGAGACAGATAGAGAGAGAAACCGCTTATGATTAAAATGATTGCCATACGTTTATGTTTGTAAATTAATGAGTTTTCCGACTAGTAATGCTCAATTATTGATCTCTAAACTAGACTGCAACCTGATTTAAGGCTCATTTAGAAGTGGTTTTTTTTTAATAACTAAAAGTGCTTTTGGTGAAAAGGTTTTTGAAATCAATTCTTAGCAAAAATACAAATAAAAGCACTTGAAGTGTTTCCTGCATTCCTGCAAGAAGCCCCAGCTTTTGGAGTAAAATCATTTTATCTAAAAGCGTTTTTAACCATTTTAAAAGCACATCTAAATGAGTCATTAGTTTGTTCCTCTTATCCAACACTTAATCATCACAATATTCTAGTCATTAATTTTTCCATGTTGTTGGTTTCTTAATCATCACAATCATTCTTAATCATCAAAAAAAAAATTATATATATATATATATATATATATATTGGTTCCTAAATTTACAATTCACCCAACTAGATAAAGCAAGTTTAATCATACTCAAATTAATGATTATTGTACATTAATAGGATATTGAACATATTATAGTACACAATAGAGCAGAGGAATAAAATAACATTTTTGTAGTCTTTTTCTATACCGGCGGCTTTCATGTTTTATTCTTTAATTTTTCTTTGTCCCTTACTTATTTCTTGGAAGCTTCTGTTTCTGTTAGGAATAGGAAGTCGCCATTAAATTTTAACGCCAAGTTTGACCACAAAATTAAATAATTGGGTCCTTGGAAAGAAATCAAACAAAGGAATCAGTCGGCCAACTTTTCATATAAAATATCTGCATAAGGTGTTACCTTATCCGTGACTTGTGGACTTTGTTGGCATCACTGTCTCGACCTAATTTATTTGTGAAATTAACAAAATCTATAACACATTTTAATACAAGACAATTTGTAGCCCGTGATAAGTCATCCAAGAAATTTTGTTTTACAAATTTGAGAACTTTAAAACCTAATATTATAATACAATTCTTAATACTCTTTAATTTTCTATGCAAATCGAGCAATAGAATTATTACAGTACGTAGATTAAAGAATTCGGAGGATGCAAATGATGAATACTTAAATGTGCAATAAAACAATGTCCGTGACATACCATTGTGTTAGACCTTGTTATGGCAATATGCATGATAATTCTGGAAACGTCACAGATCTAATTATGGGCATGCATGCATTGTTAGACTTTATATATTTCATAAACAACTAAAAACACTAACTTGAAAGAATCCATGCATGGATGGTAAAGACAAATCATCTTGATAGAACCGTGTGAAATAGGCTAAACCATGAACTGACTTCTCCGACAGTGGAAATCATATTGGAATCTTGCGGAATAATTTGTTAGTTGACCAAAGCCTTATGCACACCAAACACTCCTTTAAACTCGAACTAATGGAGCATTCATATGAGTTTCTGTGTGTTGTGAGCAGAGACATTACCCTTGTATTTATATGGACTACCCTAATGAATCTTCCCATAATAATGTTATTAGGATTCCTTGCAGTCTAAGGATAATTGATACACCAAATCTCATCCCAAATAGGAAAGAATTAGGAGCCCTTATTCTCCAAGGAAATCCAGAATATATTAACTTTACTTGGGGTACAAGCTATGGCTATTAACTAAATTTTAATCTTATTTATATTCCAAGCAATTTTTAAATTAACTGTGTAGACCTAATAGTCATTGGATTATGATCCAACTTCTAACATGCATCTGATCAGAACGTAAAGAGTTAATTACGGGCATGCATGCATCTAATCAGAACATAAAGAGTTCAAGTGAGAATGTGTTGTATATAATAAACCAAGTTCTGAGAACTGAGGATTAGCAATCGATCTGCTGATAGAACTATCAAATAAACGTTGGAGTGGAAATTTCCTAAAAGCTTGAAAAAGCTATAATCGGCCGGCCCCAAAAAAGAGAGTATCAAAGAAAGTAGGCATGCATGCATGCATCAGCTAGCTTGGTGTTTGCCAACAGCCGGCTCTCTGACAATCAACAAGTCATCAAAAAGCTTCAAAATTTCCAAAAAGCAAAGAGTTGCATAGGTTAGCTATATATATACATATAGGGTTTAGAACGAAAAAATTAGGTGCGTACCTTAACTCTTACTTCGTGAAGAAAGATGAATTTGTACTGGAGAGAGATCGAGCTGCATGCGTCTCGTTAGGGTTAGAATTTTTGAAGAAAGTATTGCTTGATTTCAGGAAGATTGAAAAATGCTAGCTTCCGCAATGAAACTCATATAGACCCCATGTCGTATGGAGTAGTTCTAGCTCAATTGCACACGTGTGATGTATGCTGTTTTGGCTTTTCTATATGTTGCTTTTAGGACATGTGTGCTCGTCATAATGAAAAATAGAAAATTTAAACTATGTATTGGCACATGTAACAATAGTAAAGTCGAATTTTAGAAGGATAAAGAATGAATGAGAAGGCTAGAGGAACTTTTCCTTTTTGAATGAGAAAGGGCTTCACTATTTCGTAAGGTTTTCTCATCGATATTGTCACTCCCCAATCTATTGGATATATATACCCCTGATCAAAATTCTAATTTGAAAAAAAAAATATTTCACTATTGAGGCATGGGTTCCAATATTGGGTAGCAACAAACCAAAAACTATACTATCCCTCTCTCTGATCTACGACTACCCTCTCCAAATATTGTTCATTAGCCAACAATTGAAAACCATCAAAATATTCGGCTGCTTTGCGCTGAAAATGGAAGTCCATCACAAGTCCAATATCCCTATAGGGACCAATTGAAAATTGTGCACATATTAGTAGCTATTAGTGCAATAACCCTAAGTGAATTTTATAAATACATACAATACAACCAATGCAATTTTCAATCAATATGTGACTTTGCATTATTTATTTATTTATTGATGATTATTCATTACTATGCAAAGGCAAGTTTTCTTAAGGCGGGACTTATAACAATTATAACTTATTATAATGTGAAGTTTATTCTTCTTTTATAAGCATGCAATTGATCTACGTTTGAACCGGAATTTTATTATTATTACATAAAGATTATTCCTTTATAGATCGTATCACTATAGAAAGGTTTTACTGTATAAAAATTATGTTATTTATTTTATTTTCTATAAATGATTAATTAGAAATTAAGTACTCTATAGGGCTCTAAGTTATCTACTTAAGCACAATATATTTTAGAGTTTAAGTGTACTTTTAGATTAATAATATTGAATATTGCTCATTGATCTGTAAGAGTTTCTTAGTATATCCCTTTCTCATGTGTCTGTTCATTACCACACTGTCAACACCTGACATGAATGTAAACTTATAATTCAAACAAGTACTCTAATTTGAAGAACGAATAAAAAAATTCAGTTGAAACTTGGATTAACAATCATGTTTTGCATTATTGTCATCCTTTACTAAGAAGTGAACCTTAAAAACGCGATTTTAAGTTAATTCCCAATCCATTCTTACAAGATTAATTTTAAGGGCTGATTTGGTATTGAGGATTGGATTTGGGATTGATATTTCATTATATTTAAGTTACGCCGAAAGAAGAAATGACAATTTTGTGGCAAAGTTAGAGGTATGAGATGAATTACTCATCCTCTCCAAAATGGGAGAATTAGAAGTGACAAGTTTACTTCATGTCTAATCCTTTTTTAATCCCCTTCAAAAGAAAAATCATTCTCTTTTACTTTCAAAATACCTTGAATTTAGAGAATTATCTATTTCAATACAATATCTATACTAAAACGAGGCTAAGAGTTAGTTTAACTTTCCCTTGTCATTTGGTTCAAAACCCGAAACAGGTAGAAAATTTTGATATCGATCACCATGGCTTTAATTATCATTTGACAATAATTAAGTGGGTCGCAGCATTAATGTACATAGTTAAATATGGCTGTATAAGAGCATCTCCACCAGTCTCTTTATTGCTCTTGCAATTGGGTTAAACTGCCCCACCCACATGACAGCACAATTGTAATGCTTGCAGACCGTTGGATTTCCAACACTCCTTTCATCTGGACTGTTGGATTTTCAACGTTAAAAAAAATTGAAAATACAGAAAGAATATCAAAAAATACCAAAAAATTTAAAAAAAATACAAATGTTTTTTAACAACGCACTTAAAATTAGGTACACTTGAGAAACTTAAAAAGTTCAACCATCTTCTTCAAAAAACAAACTTACTAAGTACACAAGGTATAAACCATAAAATAAATATACATTTTGAGTAGTATTCACTCTTGTCCTTGCCCTTTCTCCTTCCTTATAAATGGACTTGCACAAAGGTAATTACTGTTTAGAGTGATAGTAAGTGCAATTTCATGCCACTCAATACTGCGGTATGGTGGTATTCCTATTTACTTGTAAGTGAGATGTCATAGGTTCGAATCTCGTGGATAATGAATTCTATACCAAATTAGGTTGTCCATTGTGTGGCTTAGTCAAACTCCCCCTCCCTTGGCGTAAAATATATCGTTGTACTAAAATAAAGTGCAATTTCATTGCCCTTACCCATCAATTACCTTTGCCCTTTACTAACAGGTGGAGATGCTCTAATACATCTTTCCGTTTACAAATATTTTATGATATAGAGGCTGATCGTTTTGTGTTGGTTTGATTGAAGATAGTTAGGTAGCAACCATGTGGTTTGTGCGATACTTTTGGTGGTGAAGATTGTCGGCTTTGCGATGCGAGATTAAACACATGCAAATTAAAACCGTATCATGTGTGTGTAACGAGGCTAATAAGAAATTATAGATTCTCTGTAGTTGGATATATAAATCATATATGACATGTGACCCATTGACAGGTAGTGAATCATTTAAAACTGATTTTTAGTATTACTTATGTATCAACTTGAATTATATTAATTATTATAACATAACTGAATTATTACATGATGACCTGGTTCTTCCTATCATAAGCGATAAATCCATTACAGTTTCAATTATGGTGAGTGAATTATATTTAATAGTAGCACGTGATACTTTATTTAGTCGGATTAATAAGGCTACACATGCAGTTGTGTCCGACTCGTTCGAAAGGGTATTGTCCCTGAATTTTTATTCAACATTCTTGCAGATGATGTAAAAAAGATCTGTCACTGATACGGAAAATGGGTGTGGGGAATACACTAATCGTGTTGAAGATTGTCCATTTGCATTCTTCCTTGTACAAATTGTAAAATAAAAGCGACTCGATTGTACATTACATGAATGAATATATTGGATTTGGATTAACTATATATTTGACATGAATGTTTACTTAAGAATTTTTCTAGCGTAAATAATAAACGTGTAGAATTTGTAATGTCATACACGAGTAAGCTAGCAATGTTTTAGAATTTGACACGACAAATTTGTAAATCGTGAAAGTGACTTTATTTTATTTTGTGTCATAACTTAAAAAGTTTGACTTATTTTTTAATTTATTTTTTCTAAATGCTTTTACTTTGAACTCTTGTATAATTATAGGATTAACTATAATCAACACAAACACACATTATAAATTTTGAATTAGAAATAATTTCCAAAATTCGATGTACTTCTTCAAGTGTGGGACACATTTCATGTTTGCCGAATCTAAAAACCATCGTCTTTGCATCCCAACACATACCATTCAGACAATTTTTCAAGCCTCCCCTCACGCCTTTGATGCATCTGATACGTCTGGGATACGAATTGATCTTAATCACATTAGGATGCTACGGGGGAACAAGTCCAACACAAGGTGTTCCACGTCCAAATTCTCCCACTCCTTTGCGTATAGTTTGAGGTATAAATATCGCTTGTACTAAAAAATATTAGTATTTTAAGTTTTTTTTTTTAATAAATAAATAAAACATGCATGTTAATTCCCCTCTCATAAAAGCAATATTTGTCCGTACACAGCATGATTAGCATAGTGATGGTTAACTAATGTTGACCACGAACGCGTACGTGAACGCATGATAACAAAGAAATAGTCACCCCAAACTATAGATAATAGATAGCACAGTCGTCGGATTGGGACCAAGCTAAATTTAGGGTGTGACTGTCAAACATCATCAATCGGAACGGCCTTGGACTCAACTTTGACGGCCATGCATTTCCTAACTTTTTCAGTCCTTTAACAACATATTTTGACCGCCAAAAAAATATGTGGATACTTTAACTTAAATGAATAATAATTTAATTATTTGAGTTAAAAGTTTTTTAATTATTTAGCAGTATTTAACGGTACAAAAAACGTGGATTTGACTATACCTAGAGATTTGGACTTGCGGGGACTTCAACCATGCATGCATGTGAATGCAAACACTGTTTCATACCAGTTATATATTCTAAATACTAAATATTATTTTGCATAACAAACAGATAAAAATGTACGAGAGAAAATATATTTAGAGTGGCAATCACATTTTTAATTAACATGTATTTTTTTTAAATATGACGTTCTTAAAGAAGTTGAGGCTTTACCATAAATAAATTGGCAACATGAAAAATAATCTAATTATCTATAAGCACGTATAATGTTTCTTCTTTTCTCAATGTGAGATTAATACTCTCAAACAGTCTCTGTCCCTAAAACCCGTGCATGCATGCCATATTTGAATGGGGAACGTTGAAGCTACCACTTGCAACTTGAAAACAAAGCAAGCTGCAGGGAAAATCTGCACCTGGACAAATACCGTACCAACTAAGGGTAACAAGTTGTTGGACGAATCTTAGGCCATCTTCAACCGAAAGGGAGCCAAATGGTCATGTTTAGCCATATAACTCTGCAAGAAATTATTTTTAATGAACAATGTCAGACCGTATTTTATACCATTTACAACCGAATGAGCCAAAAGGTCATAGGCCAAAACATAGCCCTTTGACAAAAAAACTCATCTCCAACCGAATAGGGCTATTTTTTAAAGGAAAACTAATGAAAATGATTTGAAAACTTTGAGTTTTAACGAAAACGACAAAATAAAGGGTAAAGTGAATAATACCAGGATTGACTTTTTAGTGTAAAAATCAGATTTTTCGTTAAAGTGAATAGTACGAAAGTTTTCGTTAAAGTTCATATTTTTTAATATGTTCTATAACGAAAAGAACCTCCGAACAATAACCAACCAATAATAAAAAAGGTTGTACCTAAATCAACGTCACTAAATAGTTTAATGTTAGATTTATCAAATAAATTAAATTTAATTACGTATAAATGCAACATTGCACTGGACCAACCCCAACGATATTTTGGCTCTTGTATGCGTCCTGGTTGTATTATTATTATTTTTAAGCCCAAATTAAGGTTTAATTATTAGTCTGTCCACATGCATGGTATAATTCTTTTTGCAAAAGTACATAAGATAATATACCAAAAAAAGTACATAATAGAAGAAAAATATATAAATATTATTATGAAATTTTAATAGTCAATACCGGGAATGGGATTACTTGCAAAATATGCAATTAAAATGTTCATTTTGTGTACGAAAAGAAGAGATAAGTAATTAACTTTTTGCTAAAGCTGCTTTAATTAATTAAGTTGATGCATCACTTAAGAAGAGATTCTGCTGCAATATTGTTTCTTTCAATCCACATGTGATTACGTATGGAACTTGTCTGGTTTATGGGACCAGAAGACGCTGGTTGGGCTGCTCGCTGGTTGGTTGGCTCATTTTGGCCAACACGTTGGCTTGGTGTATTATTTATGGTTGGGTGGGGTCCACAAGTTTTTTGGCCTAGTCCTTGATTAGAGACAATTTTCGTGTCAAAACGGGTTATATTTTGGCATATGACCATTTGGCCGGATCGGTTCGAAATGATCTTATTTTCCTAAGGGATAAGAAGGAAGGATTAGGGCCGACAAATAATTTGATTAAGATGTGTTAATTAATCAAGCTGAGTGAGGATCCTCGATCCCAGGGATCCTCAAATCACATATGTTCATCATACATCGTGCAACCAGTTTTCATCAGGTACTGTTTATATTCAATTTTAAATAAAAAAAATTACAATAATTTATGACCGTACAATGTACTATAAACGAATTAGATTTAAAAATCATCAAGATCCTACTAACAAAATCCGACGAGAATCCTCTCTCCATCAAGCCATTCACGCCGCCTTGGATTCGTCCATTTGTTTGTTTGTTTATTGATATAATTGAATTATTTTTGTATTTATCAAGACAATGTGGACAAAAGGACCCCATGCACAAGTGGCTGTTGAAAACTAGGTATTCTTCTCCCTTGCCATTGCCAATGCCAGCTCTCCTTCCTTCCCTTCTTTCTAGAAGGCGTTGAAACTTTATCTGGCTGGCCACCTTCCTTTCTTTCGGAACCGGATTCCCTCCAGCCTCCTAAGCAAAAGGATCTGAACTATTAAAATTTGATCTAACAGTTGTAATTATTATAACTTTTAGAAAGGTTCACTGTTTGTAGCCGTTGGATCAAATTTCAACCACTAAGATCATTTGCTCAGGAGGCTTAACCACCTAAGCTCAGGAGGGAATCCAGTTCCCTTTCATTCGTTCAAATCCAAGAGGCGATGACATTTGGAATTTAATGCAGTCATTCCAATCGGTGAAGTTTATCGTTACCCCTCGACAATGCAATCGTGCAGCCCATATGGTGGCGGCGTACGTTCTTAAGCATGGTGGGAGTTATGGTTGGGATGAATTAGGACCTCAATTTTTGTTTAATATTCTAGCTGAAGATGCAAATGTTTCCATTCGTATTTGACTTTTAATACAATTCTATCCTTTGACAAAAAAAAATCCAAGAGGAAAAGATATATGAACGGTGGTTGACTTTTTGTCTACTTGTTTTTTACACGGTACATGGTAATTAGGATTAATAGTGTTCCTGCTGTAAAACATGAGTCCATCTCCAATTAAAATGGCTAAATATCATTCCGTCCAAAATTAAAGCTCTCCAAAAAAAAAAAAATTAAATTACCAGGATCATGTCATACTCATATATCATCTTCAACCGAAGGGGCTAAACATAACTCTCTTAATAATTTATTAGTTTTAAGTTTATACTTTAAATTTATTGGTTAATTTAATTAAACTATTTGGATGTTTTCAAATTTAACCGTTAAATTCGAATCAATTATTGTAACTGAAGAGTTGGGCTTCAAAAAGAGGTTAAGATGGGGGCTACATTTGGCCAGTCTGATGCTCATTTGGCCAAATGGAGATAAATTTTTGAGCAAATCAGAGCATTTTTTGGATTTTGGACTTTTAGTCCTCTCCATTGGAGATGACCTTAAGTATGAAGTTTTGGTATTTTGTTCGTGACTTTCCTAAAATGATATTTTTATTTCTTTTTACTAGTTGGCTCCTTACCGTTAAAGAAGTCGTTCTTAATTACAAATAAATAACAAAGACTGGGACATTTGCATAAACATACGGCTTTTAGCTTATACCCATTTTTTTTTTAACAAACGATATTATCTACACTAAAGGGGAGGGGTGGACTTAGCCTCATAATGGGCTGACAATAATGTGATTTAAATTTGTCTTTGGTGAGAATCGAACCTAAGACATCTCACTTACAAGTGAAGAAGAATATCAATAAACCGTAGTACTAAATGAGAACTTATACACAATATTATACACACACCTGTGGAATTGTGATTGGTTTGTAAGAGGAATGAGGGGAAGTGCTTCCTCTTAAACATTTTTTTAGGGGACTTTAACGAAAAGCTCCCGGTATTGTTCACTTTAACAAAAAATCACATTTTTACACTAAAAAGTCAATCATGGTACTATTCATTTTATCCTTTATTTTGTCATTATCGTTAAAATTCAAAGTTTTCAATCTCTTTTCATTAGTTTTCCTTTTTTTTTTATTATATAAAACTTGAACACATATTATAAAATTACGTAAAAGATAATGAAGTGACCCATATACTTCTTTTTTTCTCTTTCATCATGATGTCAAAATTCCTCTTAAGATTTATTTTGTTAGTATGAATGTGTTACCAAATTAGGGAATACTGAAAGTTTTGTTCTTGTCATTTGTCCTAAAAAAAGGAATTTGAGTTTCTTAGGTGCTCCTTCTCACTCGAATTTCTAAAGTCCACCACTGAGATCACTCTATTTACAATTTAAAATGTTACATTTATCACATGTATATCACTTCTCTAACAACTCTTTAATAGATGTGAGATATACTTATATTGTTGAGCTATAATAAAAAAAAATGATACAAATGTGATTATAAAATGTAGTAAATGTAAGTTGGGATGTGATATCTACACACCCCTTTTTACTTCTCACACACCTTTCTAATTTTTGACCGTCGGATCGGATGAAATGAATAAGATCAACAGACATAAATTAATTCACACACCCCATGTAAGTTGGGAAATACTAGCAATTTTCTCATTTCAACTTTCTCCACTCTTCTCATGCCACGTGTACTTCATTTGCACTTAAAACTAAAATTTTAAGAGTGTTGATATACCACCACCCCATAATCTTTTTTCTTTCACCCCTGATACTCGTGCTAGTTAATCCATAATGAAAGCATGAGTTCTAAATAATCTGCCGCTAGCTCTATGAATGATGGTATAGGTTACATATTTTGTATGATATGCCACTACCCCTATCCAATTTAGTAAGGGCTTTGAAGCCAACTTTAAAAACAGATTGAGAGCTCGTTTAAGTGAAGACTTCAAAAGCCTTGTTAAAATTAATCATCTTATATATTCTTTGTAGTCGAAGAAAAATAGGAATAGAAAAAATTAAAAACTTAAAATGACAAACGAATCAAACATCCCCATTTTATCTCTTCATCCCTCTCCCCTTTTTAACTCTTCCGACCCCCTCCATCTTCTATATCTTCCGTCCACCCCACTCACCCCAAATTTTATCTCTTCTTTTCTCCTTACTTTTCAACCCTTAATTCGGGAATAAGTATGAATACGAATCTTAAATTTATATCTGGTAGGGGGAGAAAGAAAGAGATAGAGAGGAATAGAGAAAGAGGAGAAAAAAAAGGAAGGTAACTTTCCCAGCGACAAAGAGAAAATGAGCTAAAGTTGTCACATGTGGTGCTTGGTTATGGTTTGCTTTCGGCTGGGTTGGCGGGGACTTTCATGGTTATTCCACTTTTCTAAAATTTCCAAGTTACAATCCTTCTTTATTTATATTTTTTGTATTTAGAACTTATAACTGTTAGTGACACACCCCGTCTCGAATGAGGGCATGCTGGCCGTCACGTGAGAGTGACGTAACCATTTACACAGTTCGGAAGCTTTAAAAATACAATTACTAAGATGAAACACCCGAGGGTGAGTCCTACTTTTGTGAATTCTGTCAGAACACCGTTGGATTCCTCGTGGCCACCAAAGCTCTGCTATCTAGAACCTGGAGGGGCGCAAAACAAAGTTGAGTGGGTCAGTAAAACAAAGTTTTTTGAAAACATTTCATTTAAAACATTTCTAACCCCTCGCTGTAAAACCTGTATACTTTCCCAGAAAATAGCATAATAGCATATAACTTTTCATATATCTCAAATCATCAATCTTTCTTAAAAACCAGAAAGTATGCCATGCTATAATGTCAAAACAGAATGAATGATGCATCAATGTAACAGGTGACATAATGAATTAATCGGAGACCCTGCAGTTGGTCCTGTACGGTTAATTCTATAGCTCAACATCTAATCCAACCGGAGTCACCTCGGTGACCTGTACGGCACTACACTGCATATAAGTCGGAACTACCTGAAGTAGTCTGTACGACATGAATGGTGTAATAATACGCTCTAGTGCTTCTCTCATCAATCATCTGTGCACATAATCTAAAGTCACCTACTAGTCGGAACCACATCTAGTGGTCTGTACGACTAGCATGTCGGAACCCTCTCATGGTCTGTACGACATGCACCTACTTGGATCCAAGGTGAGCGTGTGGTGCGGGGTGAATAATATAAGCACTAACACCATGATTGCAGGTTATGAGCTATCAACATAATATACATCATCAATGATTCACATGAATAACATAAAACTCACCTGATACTCACATGTGCGTCCACAACACCAATTCACATATATATAGGCATCAATTATCAATTCATATATCTCATAATATGCATGGCATTTTCAAACGTACTTTCATTAAAACTCAATTTATGGGAAATTCAATAGCATATAGGTATAAATAGAAAGTACTGCCCACTCACATGGATTTCGCCCAACAACTCCCTAGCACAACACATCAAGGTGTCATGATGATCGGCGCCTAGAACAATAATCAAATCCAACCTCAGAAATCATATCGATAGAATATATAACTTATATAAAACACGTCACTACGCAGTTCGATCCGGAAGATCTGCAACTCAGATTTCAAATCCATAACTTCCAGAGGTCCACAATATACCTCTAGGACAACATCCTAAAATTTCATTACCATCCAACGGTCGGATCTCCGTCAATTTCCAAAACCAAGTGACGGTTAACATTTTATTTTATGAACTTACAACTCCAATTCCGGAAGATCCGTAAATCGGATTCCCAATCCGTAAGTTCCTATAATCCTCAAATATTATGTATTACAACGTATCAAAGTTTGGTGACGATCCAACGGTCGGATCGTCAATTCACATTTTCACCTAACCACGAATCGAAACGAACTTAGGTTCAATTACTCAATTTACGTCCATCAATTATCAAAACTGAACCTAGAACCTTAAACACATTCTAAGAATGACATTGGCGGGCCATTGGCCACGCGCCGCCGCACGGGCCGCCGCGGGTGGCGGTTGGCCGGCCCGGCTCGCCGGAAATCCAACTATTTCCAAAAATTCTCAAAAAAATACAGAATTGAAGATCTCAATGAGTAGAGTAAACTTTATACCTGAGGCCAAAGCGAATTTGGCCTGGAAGAGCTCCAATTTCACCAAAATACGTGCGGAACCCTAGAATTGGGTGAGTTCCAATTCGTCTTCAAATCAACTCCGATGCTCCAACTAATGCTTGGGCTTTGTTCTAGGCCTCAAGAGAAGTGTATGGGTGGTGGCAATTGAAAGAAATTGCTTCGGAATTGGCAGTAGTTGGTATCAGAGCCTAAGTTGCAATGCTGGACATCTTGAGAATTTCCTAGTGTCTTCTGTCAGAACTATACCGCCTCGTAGCGAGCCACGTAGTTCGGATGAGCCTAATTTCCCTGATATAGTAGTTTGGGGGGAAATTATTGCCATTGTGATTCAGTCTAATATCTAAAGGAACTTTTGAGACTGGTTATAAGTTAAATTTGAATCACTTTAGGGAGATGAAGAACCTAAGAGAATAGATCGATGGCTTAATCATTTGGGAAAAGACGTTTCGGACTATGCAAAGTCAAGAGAATTTCCTCCCGACAGGTGGGTCGAGATGACTACCTAGTTTCTGAATGTTGAATCTGCATTCTGATGGAGATAGGAATGTTATCCGATGTTATCGGAAGAACAGCTGTTTGGAAGGCGTTTAAAGAATTGTTTAAGGAAAAGTTCATTCCTCCGACATAGTATTATAGAGAGTTTACAAACTTGCCTTGTTTCCATTCGGATGTTGTTGCTAATCCGGTCGAGGTGTTATGTCATTTTTGGCTGGATAATAAGAAGAAGTGGCGTTCTTTGGCGACCACTATTCATTGTACTTTTTACCAGGAGTTTACGAGATGTTGTTGAGCATTGAGAACTCTGAGAACATGATCAGCGAGAGTAAAGAGGAATAAGAAAAAGATGAGAATCAGAATAAAGACAATAAAGTTAAAGATCCGTCATATCAAGACCTCGGAAGACTCATAACTTCAAAAGAAGTGAAACTAGAGCTAATTTTCCCAGCTGAGGTTTTAGTGCCACTAGTCAGAGGCGAAGTGATAGATTTACTAGTGATCCCAGATCTCAGAGACAAGGTGACTCTGATAGAGGAAATGTATCTTTGTACCGTAGGTACAATATTAGGCACTTTGGAGAGTGGGAAGTTGTGAATGTGTTCATGTGGTTAGATGAGACATAGAGGTATGAATTGTCCCTAAGATCAATTGTTACCCAGCAGTCTTCCGTGACATATTACTTGGAAAATTGATGAGTAAGTCGTACATGTCACTATAGGTGACTCCGACTTATGTGCTAACATGGATGGTCGAGCTGTAGACTCAGCCGTACAGGTCATTCTAGCTGACTCCGGCTGATATAATTCTTATTATTGACGATGTTGCCAAAGGAAGTAGTGAATGAGCACGATCGAGGCGTATATATGTATTTTCCCTGTGAGGAGTAAAATGATAATATTGCACCCTTAAGAATTGTTGCTTACTTATCGAGACGACAATGAGTTATCGTTATTGCGGGCTGCAGACCGTAATACCCATAACTTATTTGTTGGATTCGTTAAACAAGTAAACAGGTAGGTCATTCTATGTTGGTTATGCCTATTCAGGGTGTCCAGTGATGGCAGAAGAAGTAGTTATGCCAGCGAATTGTATCCCGTTAGACATTGTGGATTTTGATGTAATTTTAAGCACATATTGGTTACATTATAATCGTGCCAATATGGATTGCTACGGAAAATCAGTTACTTTCCATTGTCTTGGATTATCAGAGGTTACTTTTGTGATTGAGCAAAGTGGAGTGAGGCATGCCGTTATTCCTGTTGTGAGAACAAAGAGATTGTTATCAAAAGGTTGCCAAGGATACCTAGCTCATGTGGTGTTGCAGGATCGTACTCCTAGTATTGTGGATGACGTACGAGTGGTAGACATTTTCCTAATGTGTTTCCGGAATGATTTACATGGATTGCCACCAGACAGAGATGTGGTGTTCACTATTGAATTGTCTCCAAGTACAGACTTTATGCTATAGATTGGTTCCTACATAGTTAAAAGAATTGAAAATTCAGTCACAGGAATTGGTTGATAAAGGTTTCAGTCAACCTAGTACGTTACTTTGGAAAACCCCAGCTTTGTTTATAAGGAAGAAAGACGGGACCTTAAGAATATGTATGGATATTAGGTAATTGAATCGGGTAACGAGTAAGAACCGTTATCCATTGCCGCGCACTGATGATTGTTTGATCAACTTAGAGGTGCCTATGTGTTTTCAAGGAAAGAGTTGAGGTCTGGTATACTCTTAAGTGAAAGTAATTCATGCTAGTCAGCTTGAGTTGGTGTTGCAATGTTTGAGGGAACATCGGTTGTATGCTAAGTTTAGCAAATGTCAATTTTGGACGTACCAAGTGGCATTCTGGGACATGTTATATCCACTTAAAGTATTCAAGTAGATCCTCAATTAGTGACAAATGGGAAGAATTGGGAACAACCTCAAACCGTCACTGAGGTACTGAGTTTTCTTGGTCTAGCATGCTACTATAGACGTTTGTAAAGGATTTTTCAGTCATTGTTTTGCCATTGGCGGGATCGACTAGAAAAGAGGTTAGGTTTGAGTGGAGGAAAATTGTGAACAAAGTTTCAGCAACTAAAGTGTTATCTCACTCATACACCTGTTTTAGCACTCCCAGATGATAAAGGTAATTATGAGGTCTACAGTGATGCATCCTTGAATGGGTTAGGATGTGTGTTGATGTAACATGATATAGTGATTGCTACAATTCACGACAATTGAAACCTCATGAGATGAATTACCCTACTCATGATTTAGAATTAGCGACTATCATCTTTGCTTTGATGATTTGGAGACATTGTCTTTATGGGAAGAAAAGTGCAAGATTTTTACGAATCAAAAGAGTATCCAATATCTGTTTATTAAGAGGTATCTTAATCTTAGGCAACGAAGGTGGATTGTATTGCTTAGTGATTATGATTGCACGACCAGGGTGATCGTGCAAATGTTGTGGCCAATGCTTTTAGTAGGAAGACCCCAGCGAGAATTAATGCTTGGTACGATTGCCATGTTCATCTTCTTGTGGATTTGAGATCTACTGGAGTAAAGTTGGGAATGGAAGATCGAAAAGAAAACGTACTTGCTAGTTTTCAAGTTAGGCCTATTTGGTAGGTCGTACTCGAGACTCAAGCGTTTGACGAAGGAATTCAAGAATTTATGTAAAGCAAGGAATAACGGGAAAAATGAAGACCTCAGAGTTAGAGAATCAGATGGTAAGCTTATGCAAGAGAACAAGGTGTTTATACCTAATGTTATGGAATTAAAGGAAGCAATTTTGGAATTTGCGTATTGTTCAACTTATACAATGCATCCTGGAGGTACTAAAATGTATCATACCATTCGAATATTTTACTATTGGTTTGGTATGAAAAGAGAAATGTTTGTATATATAAATAGATGTAACATCTGTCAGCATGTTAAAACGGAAAGAAAGAAGTCTTTTGGATTGATGTAGTTACTTCCCGTTCCACAACGGAAATGAGAAAATATTAATATAGATTATGTGTGCAAGTTTCCTCATTCACGAGATGGTTATGATGAAATTGAGGTGATAATTGATTGGCTTACTAAATCAGCGTAGTATTCTTCAATGAAAGAGCAGTAACCTTTCCAGAAGTGCAACAGTTATTTATCTGTCTTATGGAAAAGAGATTTGGGCTTACGGATCTGTTGAACTTCTTGGGTATGTTGGTCCTTTCAGTTGTTCCTGAGAGCAACGCCATAAGGCCCTGAGTTAGTGAAGGAGACTACTTGGAATATTCAAGTAATTAAGTCTAACCTGGAAGTGAGCCAGGATCGGCTGAAGAGCTTAGCAGACAAACATGCCACTGAGCGGACGTGTAATGCAAGAGATTGGATGTTTTTTTTAAATTATCACCTTGGAATTGTGCGGTTCGGGTCGAAATGGAAGACAAGTTAGATCCTAGGCATCAGGCCGTCTTTGACTATTGAAGGAATCGGTGAAATACTTTCAAGTTTGAGTACCTTCGGGAATGGATAAGGTGTATGGTGTAGTTCATGTTTTGATGCTTCGTTACAAAGTAGCAGGTTCGTCGCGTATGATTCCTCCTTAATCTTTGGAAGTTAATCCGGATTTGATTTATGTTGAGGAACCAGTGATTATCTTGGGTTGGAAGGACAAGTTCTAAGGAATAAAACAGTGAAATTAGTGAAAATTTTATGGAAGAATCATTCAGCAGAAGAAACTACTTGGGAGACAAAAGATCGAATGAGAGGGATGTGTTCCAGGTTGTTTTATGGATATCGATGGATTGTAAAGATTGTGTAAATTTCGAGGACGAAATTTTTTTAAGGTGGGTAGATTGTGACAGCCCGTCCCTGATTTTAAGAGTTTTAATAAAGGATTTTACAAAAATGCCCTTTGAGGCACGCGCATTATTAGAGGTTAATCGTTGTGTCGTGCCATCTGAGATTTGTTTTCTTGACATATCCTCGTAGTACTCATCGCTACGGACGTGTGGGCGCTGACGGTTCGTTATTTGGAGTTATAACGAAAAAGATTTTAAAGTTTGAAGTTTGGGCATTTTATAAACTTTATTATTAAAATTTGGATGGCCCAGATTAAAGGAAATTTGAAATGGATGGCTCGGATGTAAAGGAAAACAAAAATAAATAAATAAAAAGATGTTGAAAGGTTTTTGTGTGTGTATTTATAAATAAATAAATAAATAAATAAGAAGAGGAGAAACAGAAAGGAGGAGAGAAGGGCAAGCTGCCCAATCGGAACAGGAGAGAGGGAGGAGTTGGGCCAATCAGAAAAAAGAGAAGGTGGAGGACCAATCAGAGCCAATCCCTGGCCGGAAGTGTGCCGACGAGAACGTCGGGCCCCTAGGGGGGTGGATTGTAACATCCCACATCGCCCAGGGGAGTGATCCTTAAATATATATTCTCATCTCTACCTAGCACGAGGCCTTTTGGGAGCTCACTGGCTTCGGGTTCCGTAGGAACTCCGAAGTTAAGCGAGAAGGAGGCCAGAGCACTCCCAGGATGGGTGACCCACTGGGAAGTTGCTCGTGAGTTCCAAAAAACAAAACCGTGAGGGCGTGGTCAGGGCCCAAAGCGGACAATATCGTGCTACGGTGGTGGAACGGGCCCGGGAAGTGGTCGGCCCCGGGCCGGGATGTGACGGTTAGGGATATTTTAGGATTACAAGTGGATGGGAAGAGAGTGTTTAGTTTTTAAAATTTTTTATGGTGGGTGAAAATATAACGTCAGTGGGGAAATAAGACTATGAAGTAGACATAGTAACACTCCATTTTTCTTCCATTGTTAGTATAATTAAAATTTTAATTTTGCATGCTTGTGGAATACACATGATATACATAAGAAGTGAAAAAATTAAAATAAGAAAGTAAGTAAGAAGATTACTAGCAATGTAAGTTAACTCATTTAGAATAGGTGACGCATAAAAAAGAAAGAGAGGAATTACTATATAACCTATTTTTTAATGTATTTATATCTATAAAGTTCTTGGGTTTTAGTGTTTTAAAGTGGCTGACCGCATATGATATCGAAAGGCGATAACAAACAGAAACTAGAATCACACGATCATTTGGTAAAAGACTAGCAAGTAAAGAAAAAGTAGGTAAAACAAAAGCTGAGAAGACCTATTACGTATGCATGCATATCAAATTCTTGCGGCTGGGCAGCAACTGGCTTCGTCAATGTGGTAGAGAATGAGATGGTCCCTTGATGAGTATAGTAGAAGCAATGACATATATTTCAAGTTGTATAACATATTTTCTTTATCGGTTGTCATCAACTCATTCATAGCTTAGAGTTTTGTCAAAAAAGCATTTCAAGATGCTTTAATGCCGGTTAAGAAAATGTCATTGAAGCCTTCAAACTTCATATTGAACCCCCAAGCGTTAAATCTTATTTGACTCCGTACCATGATCTCCCATGCTCCGAACATGAAGCTCAAAGGTGGAGCAATTAACCTAAGTTTTTGGACTGGAGCCCTGAAATGGTTTGCTTAGTCTTGGTCTCGAGCCCTAAAACCTAAGGTCTGGAGCGCTATGAACTCCAGACCTTGAACTTAAGCATCACTAACACCATATTTTCATCATACTACAAGAACCAAACATCAGTTAGGATTAGTTCAACTAATGTAATATTTTGAGGAATATACAATGTTGATGTTTGATAAAATTAGAGTCAAAGTATATATACAATAATGGGCCCATTCTCTCTGAAGGTATTCTTATTTTGCAGTAAAATGGATATTAGTTGTCACCTGTAGATCACGCTTAACTTTGAATTTCAACAATTCAAACGTTTATTTGTATCTTAGTGATATTACTGATTTAAGCCATATTAAAGAAATGGATGGCTGGAATGTCAAGAAAATACTTTATTAAAAGGATAACTGGCAGTAATCACCTAATTAAGAGATTTTCTGTTACCATTGAGGTAGTAATTTATGACATGATAAGCACGGTGCAGGTCACCGTTGAAACTTGACAGCAACATAACAGAATATTCTCACGATCTGAATCAGTACATACCCGTGGATCCAATATCCTAACATTTTCCCACCATCACAAGAAATAGCATTTCATAATCATATTATTATAAAAGAAACAAAAAGAAGAGAAAAAGACAGGAAAGAGCATTTATTGTATTAATTTATTTAATTGTTTAATTTGCGAAGAAACTCTCCTGATTCTATTTTCTTGAAAATAAGACGGGAAAAGTTATTGAGTACAACACGGCCTACAATTGGTCACCAAAATACAGCAGCGGTCAAAATTTATAGAAAGACTTATTTATGACATGATTAGCTGTACGCAAGGACCAAACCACCCTTACCATATGCAGAGAGACATTTTTTTTTTTTTTTTTTTTTGTTATAGAAAGACTTCTATGACATCATGGTGTTTTCTGTTAATTGTATAATTTATATGTAAGTTTCTTTTCATACGACATGGTATCATTGACACTATGACAGCATGCTCATGTTTAGAAATTTGCTTTTCATAAGAAGAAATTCTTAGGTGTAGTCGTCCAATTCAAGTGACCATTTGTACATACTACACCATTCTCCCATCCCATCCTCATGTGTCTAGTGCGATTTGTGTTGAAAATTTTAGGTACGGACGACCAAATTATGTAATCGTCCGGCCAGAGACATAATAGGTGCGCGGGGCTAGTCTTCAATTGATATGGCATTATGGGGGTGTTTTGTGTTTAAGGTCGGACCGCTAGGAGTTTAGTATTAAGCGTCTGGACAAAATAATATGTCTTAATTATAGTTCGTAAAGATTCATCATTTTATCCAAATCCAACAGTCAACATGGCCTGTCCCATAATAACATCATAGACGCGAAGCATGGGATGGTGGAGTTGATCATTTTTTGTGTTTGGTTTCCACATTAAGTCACTGAAGTTCCCAAAGAACGATTATCTCCACTCCCCTTCCCTCTTTTTTTTTTTTTTTTTTTTTTTTTTTGAGTACCTCTCCTAATCCCTCTTCCTTCCCTCTTTTGTTTTTGTTGATATTTTTACATCAAGAGGAGGGGGAGTTCAGCTAAGCCATATAATAAGCAACCTAATTTAATATTAAATTCGTCATCGACGAGATTCGAATCTAAGACCTCTCATTTCAATATGAAGAAGAATACCATCAAACAATAGTACTGAATGACTTCTCTTTGTCTTTAACTTTCTATAGAAAACTAATATAGGATGCTGAGAAGGTTTAATTGTAACGGCTTAAATAGAAGGAGAGGAAAGAAAAAAAAAATTAAGAAGGGGGAGAATCGTAATCCGAAATTCCGAACCCAGCCGCGGTATGAACAGATGGATTAGTACGATTTTGACTAAGCACCCATGGTTCCCATCATACACGAGAAATTAAAATATTAATAAAAAAATAAAAGCAAAACAAAAGCCAGTTGGGCAAAGACGACTCACTCACTCTCTCTCTCTCTCTCTCTCTCTTTCGGAGACTCTTCTTCTTTGTCCTGCTCAGACTTTGTTAGTCTATATAATGCTGAACCAAATCAATGGCAGAAATATCTCTTTCTTTCTCTCTCTCTCTCTCTCTCTTCACATTTTCTCACTCTTCACGAAAAACCAAGAAGCAAAGCAAAAAACCATTCTTTTGTCGATCGTCAATTTTCAACTCGAACATAGGAGTTCAATCGGTTTTTCTGAAACTGGGTTCGTCTGATTTGGTTGTGTTTGTCAAATCCAATACTTGAAATCTCGATTTTTGAGTGATTTGGTGGTTTGGGAGTTTAAAAAATGGCGGCTTTAGCCGGAGATGATCTGTCTAGGCAGTCCAGTGTGGCCAGGCAGTCGAGCAGCCGGCGGAGCTGGCGGTCGACTAGTGTTCGGGAAATGTGGAACGCACCGGATGTGTTCCAGCGGAGCGGGCGGCAGCAGGCGGTGGATGAGGAGGAGGAGCTCAAGTGGGCCGCCATAGAGAGGCTGCCCACTTATGATAGGATGAGGAGGGGGATGCTGAGACAGGCCATGAGCAATGGGAGATTTGTAACTGAAGAAGTCGACGTTGCGAATCTTGGGGCGCAAGACAAGAAGCAGTTGATGGAGAGCATACTTAAGGTCGTGGAGGATGATAATGAAAGGTTCTTGCAGAGGCTCAGAGCCAGAAACGACAGGTTTGTCTTTTGTTTCTGCTCTGCGTAGTTTGTTTGGTTGGTGAGAAAATCAGTAGGAAAAAAAAAAGAGTTGGAATGAAATTTTGGGGAAAAGGAAAAGAACTAAGATTTCAATTTGAAACTTTTTATATTTTGATACAACAATATATTTACACCAAGGGTTAATGACTAAATTGATATCGAACTCAACAGAGATTCGAACTAAAAACTCACGCGTACAAGTGAAGAGTAGTACTAGACCGAAGCACTAAGTGGCGAATATTTGAATCTTTTTGAGTTGGGGTTTGAGAAAACATAAACTTTGAAATCATGAAAACAGATGAATCAAAGATTGGTTTTTCCTTGGTTTTCTTGCTAAATTTGTGTTTTAATTTGGAAACAGGGTTGGAATTGAGGTTCCTAAGGTTGAGGTCAGATTCCAGAATTTATCAATAGAAGGAGATGCTTATGTAGGCACCAGAGCACTTCCAACTCTGCTGAATTCCACCTTGAACCAACTTGAGGTATTGTTTCGACATCTCTTAATACCGAACCTTACTTCTTAATCGAGCATTTCGCTAGCGGATCTTAGATTTCTAAATCTGTACCTGTGAACAGGGACTAGTTGGATTGATTGGACTCTCAAAATCAAAGAAAAGAGTTGTCAAGATACTCCAAGATGTGAGCGGTATTGTTAAACCGTCAAGGTATGCTCATAGTTTTTTACCAGTTTAACATTTTGTTGCATCAATGAGAAAAAAATTAGTCAATCATCATAAACAAACTCATGTTCCTCCGAAAAGAAGACGGAAACTAATCTTTTGGTATGCTGCTCATGTGAAGTAGTTTTGTTTCCGAATTTCATCCATAAGTTATTGCTTTGTTTTTCAGGATGACACTGCTTCTTGGACCTCCATCGTCAGGAAAAACAACACTGCTAAAGGCACTTGCTGGCAAGCTCGATAAAGATCTAAGGGTTTGTAATCTTCTCTATCTTATTACGTTTTATCAGAGTTATCAATTGATTAATGCGTGTACATCTATACATTTTCTTATGTATTGACAAGATGTGTTATAAACAGGTAACTGGGAACGTGACCTATTGTGGCCATGAATTCCACGAATTTGTGCCTCAGAGAACTTCTGCTTATATTAGCCAGCATGATCTTCATTATGGTGAGATGACAGTTCGTGAAACATTGGATTTCTCCGGACGTTGCCTGGGAGTTGGAACCAGGTACGATATGCTGGTAGAGTTGTCTAGACGGGAGAAAGATTCAGGTATCAAACCCGATCCTGAAATCGATGCATTCATGAAAGCCACATCTATGGTTGGCCAGGAAACTAGTTTGATCACAGATTACGTTCTCAAGGTTTGTTGTTGATTCAATCATAAGATTGTATTCTTGTTCCATCATTCTTATCGTACAAGGCTAACGTCTTTTAATTATTCTGATAGATACTTGGACTTGATATCTGTGCTGATATTATGGTGGGTGATGACATGAGAAGGGGCATATCCGGTGGACAGAAGAAACGTGTAACTACTGGTACGTTACTATGTCATTTGAGTTATTCCGTGATGTTACGCTTTATATTTGTATCTGAACGTGTATAAGATAACAACCGTGTTATTTTTGCATGTTTAGTTATAAAATATTTCTAAGATTTTCTATAAACTTATGCACCAATGTGGTTTCTGCAACTGGCGCTTTTATTTTTTTTAGAAACCGTTGTTAGTCTTGGTTCGCATGATAGGAATGATAGTTAAGATACAAAACTGTTTCCTGGTATTCTAATTCACAATGTCTATTCTGAATGCAGGAGAAATGTTGGTTGGACCAGCGAAAGCATTTTTCATGGATGAAATATCAACGGGGCTGGACAGTTCCACAACCTTTCAGATTGTCAAGTTCATGAGGCAGATGGTTCATATTATGGAAGTGTCAATGGTCATCTCTCTCTTGCAGCCTGCACCTGAGACGTATGATCTGTTTGACGACATTATGCTTCTTTCTGAGGGTCAGATTGTGTACCACGGTCCACGTGAAAACGTGCTTGAGTTCTTCGAATATATGGGGTTCAAATGCCCTGACAGAAAAGGTGTTGCAGACTTCTTGCAAGAAGTGACGTCTAAGAAGGACCAAGAACAATACTGGTTTAAGAAGAACCAACCCTACAGATTTGTTTCAGTATCCGATTTTGTTCGAGCATTCACCACTTTTCATGTTGGCCAACGTCTTGTGGAGGAACTAAGAGTTCCTTATGATAAAAGATCAGTCCATCCTGCTGCTCTGGTGACGGATAAGTATGGAATATCCAATATGGAGCTCTTCAAGGCATGCTTTGCAAGGGAATGGTTGCTGATGAAGCGTAACTCTTTCGTGTACGTATTCAAAACAACGCAGATAACAATCATGGCTACAATTGCTCTGACGGTATTCTTAAGAACAGAAATGAAAGCCGGAAGAGCAGAAGATTCGGCAAAATTCTGGGGAGCACTGTTTTTCAGTCTCATTAACGTCATGTTTAACGGAATGGCAGAGCTTGCAATGACAGTTTTCAGGATTCCTGTGTTCTTTAAACAAAGGGATGCCCTGTTCTATCCTGGCTGGGCTTTTGGCTTGCCCATTTCGCTAACCAGAATTCCCATTTCACTGATGGAATCTGGGATATGGATTGTTCTAACATACTACACCATCGGGTTTGCACCAGCGGCCAGTAGGTAAACTTCAATCTTATCAGTCGTATCATTCTCGAAAGCTTTATTTTTGTGCTGCTAAAGAAATTACGAAAGATATGCAATTGAATTATTCTTTAATCTGACATATGTATATATGCTCAGGTTCTTCAAACAGTTTTTGGCTTTCTTCGGCGTACATCAGATGGCACTCTCCCTTTTCCGTTTCATTGCTGCCCTTGGAAGAACAGAGGTTGTTTCGAATACAATTGGTTCCTTTACATTGCTACTGGTGTTTGTCCTTGGAGGTTTCGTCGTCGCTAAAGGTTAGAAATCTTTCTCATTTCATTGTCAAAGTAAGCTAGTGCATTTACCAATTTGACACCAGCACCTTACAGATTTCTAAATGATTGCACTGATGACTGATACTCCTTCCACATGTTATGAAATGTTCACAATATCCCATCTCATTGTGCAGATGACATCAAGCCGTGGATGATATGGGGCTACTATGCGTCACCTATGATGTATGGGCAAAATGCAATTGCTATCAATGAGTTTCTTGATAAAAGATGGAGTGCTGTAAGTTAACTGAAAGTGTTTATATAATTCACACCATATCTTAATATTTACCACAACACTTTCATATCTAAATTGAACTGGTTGAGCTTAACGATATTTTTAATCCCTTTGCACAGCCTGTTTTCAATGCCTCTGAAAACACAGTTGGAAAGGTACTTCTGAGGGAAAGAGGACTGTTTTCTACGGAGACTTGGTATTGGACTTGTATTGCCGCGCTCTTCGGATTTACTGTTCTCTTCAATATTCTTTTTATGGCAGCACTGACCTACTTAGATCGTAAGTGAACAATTTTCAACTGTCATGAGGTATTGTTACCGTAATGGCTCTAGTGCTGATTATCTATTTTATTATTTTCTCAATTTCAGCCCTAAGTGAAACTAAAACTCTAATTGAGAATGATGAAGGCTCTGAAGGGAATAAGAAGCGACGATCCAGTCCAGAAGGTACAAATATTATTTCTTGTGGATCCTAACCGGGATGTTTGTTTCTAAAAGATGGTGTATGCTTTACATCTCGATTAGTAGCTTCGCTATCAATTATTTTCTTCATCTAATAAATAATGATCGATAACAGGTATTGATATGCAAGTCAGAAATTCTCAAGGAAATAATCAAGCCAAACGAGGAATGGTTTTACCCTTCCAGCCCCTCTCACTCGCTTTCAACCATGTGAATTACTATGTGGATATGCCTGCCGTAAGTACTTTTCTTCTGAAGTTTGGAGTTCTAAACAAGCAAAGCCAGAATTTAATCATTTTCCAAATTTGTTTTGTTTATGCTAACCTTTTTTGTGTCTTTACCAGGAAATGAAGAGCCAAGGGATTGAAGAGACTCGACTCCAACTTCTACGAGATGTCAGTGGTGCATTTAGACCTGGTGTTTTGACTGCATTAGTTGGTGTCAGTGGTGCTGGAAAGACAACCTTGATGGATGTCTTAGCTGGAAGAAAGACTGGTGGGTACATTGAAGGAAGTATTACCATCTCTGGTTACCCAAAGAACCAAGCCACATTTGCTCGGGTCAGCGGTTACTGTGAACAAAATGATATTCATTCACCATTTGTTACTGTCTATGAGTCTCTCCTATACTCTGCCTGGCTGCGTCTTGGTAAAGATGTCAAGACCGAAACAAGAAAGGTATGTTCCTGATTTCCCATAAAAAAAATACTTTTAGCAACTCGAGCATTTATTCTCTTCATAAATTGTTTCATTCCCATAAACAAATGCTGACTCTCATTATCAATTTTCTTTCCTTTATGCAGATGTTTGTTGATGAGGTTATGGATTTGGTCGAGCTTAACCCATTGAGAAATGCTTTAGTTGGACTTCCGGGAGTTGATGGACTTTCGACTGAGCAGAGAAAGAGGCTCACTATTGCTGTAGAATTGGTTGCCAACCCTTCCATCATCTTCATGGATGAGCCGACATCAGGTCTTGATGCTAGAGCAGCCGCCATTGTTATGCGTACTGTAAGAAACACCGTGGATACAGGACGAACTGTTGTATGTACAATTCACCAGCCTAGCATTGACATTTTTGAAGCTTTTGATGAGGTACAAACTGATCTTTTTTTAATCTGTTTAATTCCTAGAATTTTTCATTATTTCTTGTACAGTTTGTCACCTTGATATCGTTTTGCCTTGTAGCTTTTCTTAATGAAAAGAGGAGGACAAGTGATTTATGCCGGTCCTCTAGGTCGCCAGTCTCACAAACTTGTTGAATACTTTGAGGTAAGTTTATACTTGAATCACTTAGGTTAAAAAAAATAAAAAATTCAAACATCAATCTCATGCAATCCAAAATGCATCTTGCTCTATGAGCTTAAATTGTTTGACTAATACAAAACATCTTGCAGGCTATTCCAGGGGTTGCAAAGATCAAAGAGGGTTACAATCCAGCTACCTGGATGTTGGAGGTCAGCTCGGCTGCCATTGAGGCTCAGAATGATGTGGACTTTGCAGAAATATTTGCAAATTCTGATCTCTATAGGTAAGTTGCATGTAGCTGTGCTTTCTGTTCATTTCCATCGTTGCCTTCCACTCATCTGTGTGTGCTAATTATTTTTTTTTTCATGCTTTTTGTTTTGTTTGTCCAGGAGAAATCAAGAACTTATCAAGGAACTAAGCATTCCAGAACCAGGCTCCAGCGATCTTTACTTCCCCACCCAATACTCCCAAAGCTTTGCAACACAATGCAAGGCATGCTTCTGGAAACAACACTGGTCATACTGGAGGAACTCACGATACAATGCCATTAGGTTTTTCATGACAATCTGCATTGGAGTATTATTTGGTGTTATCTTCTGGGGCAAAGGAGACAAGATGTAAGTTCAAGCACTTTATTATCAGCTACTTATTTCATACGACATTTTCTTTGACATGTGATTCGTTGCATGTTTTCTCCAAACATTGCTGCTTATACAATGTTTAACTTTTATATCTTCTTGTGAACAGACACAAACAACAAGACCTGATCAATCTTTTGGGAGCTACCTATTCTGCCATTCTCTTCCTTGGAGCTAGCAATGCTTCTGCTGTGCAATCTGTGGTTGCGGTTGAACGAACGGTCTTCTATCGTGAAAGAGCAGCCGGAATGTATTCAGAGTTGCCTTATGCATTTGCTCAGGTAAGATATTGACAGCCACACTCGTTTATGTGCTTGTTTTTGTAGTCATTATAATTTCATATCTTTGTTTATTGACATATATATTGGTGTTATAGGTGGCTATTGAGACAATTTATGTTGCAATCCAAACCTTCGTCTATTCTTGCCTTCTATTTTTCATGATCGGGTACAATTTCAAGGTGGAGAAGTTTTTGTACTTCTACTACTTCATCTTCATGTGCTTTACCTACTTCTCTATGTACGGAATGATGGTTGTTGCCCTGACTCCTGGCCATCAAATTGCTGCAATTGTTATGTCGTTCTTCTTGAGTTTCTGGAACTTGTTCTCGGGCTTCCTCATTCCCAGGCCGGTATGTCATTTGAATTGTTCTTCTCATTTCGAGTTCTTTTTATTTTATTTACCTTGCTACGGATCATCTCTATTACTACTTTATACCTAATATAAGTCTCAATACTGCAGCTAATTCCCATCTGGTGGAGGTGGTACTACTGGGGTTCTCCCGTTGCCTGGACAATCTATGGTATCTTCACATCTCAAGTTGGTGACATGAAGACTGACATTGACATTCCTATTCAAGGACCACAAAAAATTGATGTATTTCTCAAAAACTACTTGGGTTTTGACTACGACTTTCTGATCCCTGTCGTCATTGCTCATCTTGGTTGGGTCCTCCTCTTCTTCTTCGTCTTTGCCTACGGCATCAAGTACCTTAACTTCCAAAGGAGATAAGGAATTTTACTGTACCTTCAAAATTGTTAAATAGATAGTCGAGTGTACAACATTACAGCCAAAGTTAGACAAAATTTGTCCTCTTTCTGTCTTGTTATTGTTATAGGTATCATACATTTTGTGTAATTTTGTTTGGCTTTGGATACATTTTCCAGATTACTTGTGTATAGCAATATTTATTCTTGAATATTGAATGGAAGAAGCTTTGTGATTTTTCTTAATATCGATGCAACAAATAAGAACTTATTCTACCAAAGAACTCGATGGAAACGGAACTTGAGCTGAACAAAGAAACAACAGAGCAACAGAGATTCTGATAAACTTGATCTCTGAAGTTGCCAAAGGAATAGCAATATCAATGGCTTCTTTATTTCTAAAATCAAACAATAATAATACACTTTAATTTTTTGTTTCATAAGCTTGAGCTACTCTTGAGATTGCAACAAGAAAGTAGCATCAGCATTCTCATCATTGCAGTAGAGACAAGGGTGCTGCTCAAACCCTTGTTCTTTCAAAACTTGTCGTGCAAGCAACACGAGCTTTTTGTTGCTTAATTCAACCTCGTGATCCTTCAACACCATTTGGACCGCATTGCTGAATGCTCCGCACGGCTTGCCACCAGTCATAACCGCGTTCGTTACATCCGCGGAAGTCTCATTTGCTTGACACCCGCTGAGTAGAATTCCTTCATCGGGCTTAGATGACTCGAACATGTCGAGGACTTCAAGCGGAGGCAAGCGAAACTTGAGGCTGGCGTCGGCTGCAAACAACTCTAGCAAGTGGGTTGCAATATCGGATGTGTTTATTCCCGTCAAGGATGAGAGGTGGTGCAATATGGTCTCGAAGGGAATGGCCTTCGGCTTGGAGGAAAAAGATGATGATTTGCTACTAGTTTCAGTGACATGAGAAGGTCCAATTTGCTCCTTCTCCTTGTCAATGAGGCCTCCACTGTGACATGAGTCTGATAGGATTGTAAAGCTTGCTCCCTTCGGCAAACGGTTCACTAATTGTCTAAAATCAACATCTACATGGTGAATTACCAATGTGTTATTATGACTACTCAAATTAGAGGAGGTGTCCAAAACACTTACGCTTATGAGCGTTTTTCTTATTATTAAAATTAAAAAAAAAACAAAAAAAAAACTATAGAAAGGAGAAAATGGTTTTTTAATCAAGTGCGTATCTAGAAAGAATTATAATTGTTTTTGTAATTAAAAGCATTTTACATTATTCTGCCAAATGCGCAAGTGAAAATGTTTTGATTATTTAAAAGCATTTTTAAGCATTTTAAAAGTATCATTACATATACTCTTTAAGGATATAAATTCTCTCACTCTCACAATTTTACCATAATAAACATACATAACTATTTTCGGTAAATTAGAAAGTATAAAACTATTTGCACCACATTGCAGACCACATTTCTAATAAAAGTGAGACGTAATCGTATGAGCAGGTCTCACTCCTGTTAGTGGTGTGAACTACAACGTGACTAAACAATATGATCCATATGCATGTATCATTACCTGAAGTATAACATATAAGAGAGAAATTAATTAGAACAATTAAATAACTAGACTAAAAGGACACGATATAGTGCATATTAGTAATTTTCAACACCCACCAGTGATGAGGTTGAAATCACAAGGCACAATTGCCTCATCCTGCCTGAAGGGGTTGCCTGGTTTCAATGAAGGAATCCTTGTTCCATGGCCACTGTAATGAAAGTACAAGACATCACCTGGTTTAGCCTGATCAACCATTTCACCAAGTGCCTTCTTAATGTTTGCACCTGTTGGCAAAACTGATGAGGAACCACCAGAACCAGCATCTGCTGCTGCTGCATCAGTCAACAGCTGAATGTCGCTCGGATCGAACCCAAACAGACTCACAAGTGTGTCTCTCATGGTGAGCACATCGTTTATGCAACCATGCAGCTCGTTTCTGGTGTTTGGGTAATTGCACCCCACCAAAACGGCCAACCTCTTCCTCTCAATATTCTCCATAATTTGAAATAATTGCAAGCAGTAATAATCTGAATGTTTTTTTTTTTGGTATCTTTCAGTTGTTTTGTGGTCGATCTCTTCCAAACTTTTGGTTTTATAGGAATCGTGAGATGTTATGTTATCTCGCTTGAAATTTGGTTCACGTTATGTACTTGGCTTTCAAGCGTGGGAAGATTACTTTCTGCGTTTTAAAGTCTAGTCCTTCTGAAAAATAGAATGAGTTCACTCCAACCAATCAGAAAAGAGAAAGGCTAATTTGAATAGAAGTTGACAGGAGCATAGAGTGGAGCTATGTTTGAAGCCGAAGGGGCAGAGCATGGTGGTTCCTATTCTTCTCAAGGCTAATGAGAAGGAGTTCAAATCATCTGCATCCAAAATCTTATGCGGTTTTTGTGTGATTTATCATCTATCTCATTTATTGACACCTGATCAGTCATTCAAACCACATTTAACAATGTTAACTCTTCAATTTATCTCCTCAATAAAAAAAAATCAAAAACTAAAAGTAAATTAAGTCAAAATGACACGTGTCACTCAAGTAGATAGAGCATAGAGAGGTCACAAAGAGTTTTGCGTGCAGACGATTTGAACTCAATGAGAAGAGGGAGGAAATTTGGGAGTTTGGTGGGAAAAATTGGGTTGTTGGGTCTAAGAGATGAAAAAAAATGGGCCTAGATACAATTTACTTTTACAATAGTATGTTTACACTAAGAGATGTGAGAGATTTGAGCTAAGTTACACAATGAATTAGTCATATAATAATGTATCATCAAACTCGCTATTAACAAGAGTCAAATATAAAATCTCTCACTTATAAGTCCAGAAAATTACTACTTAGATCGTCATGTTAAGTGAGAAGACTTTTTTTTCTTTCAATTTAGGTAAATTGATGCACAAAAATCTATCAACCAAAAGTTGAGTCTAACCCTCTATTCAAGTAAACAAGCTTTTGTTCAAAAAAAAAAAAAGAAAAAAAAAAGGGGGTAAACAAGCTTGTGTGTTTAAGCCGCCCCAAGCCTAAAGTTGACTTCTGACTTGGTGGACTTGAACCATTAGAGTCAGACCTGGCAATATAGCACACCATCCATTTATACGAAACGAAAATTTCAATGTTTGAGTTGAGCCTTAATATGTTTGGATTTGAGAGAGCGGACACGTTATTGGAGATGCGCTTAGTAAGTTTGGATTAAAGCTGACGGACCCGCTAGTAATTAGTTAACGAACGGTTCAAAATGGTCACTCATGGATACTCGTCAGGAGCATGTCTATTCCAACTTGTTAAGAGACTCATGTATGGAATGTATGACTAGCATTCAGTATTCCGGTGTCTACAATTTATTGATCCGTTCGGTTAAAGTGGCTGAAGCCTCAAAGTATATGTTTCCCATTAGGTAAGTAGCCATACATAGGGATGGGCAAAATACCCATGGATTTGGGTAACCGCGGTTACCCGTCCATTTAAAGTTCACGGTTACGGTTATGGGTAACCATTTAGATGAACAAACGGCGAGTTTCATGATAAAGGGCACATTTTAAATACAATTTTTCGTGATCAGAAACCATAAGAGCCAAGAAAAAGAGTTCAAAATCTTGAGATTATCAACTATATAGTCAAGTTAAACGGTTACACGGGCCTTTTATTATTTTAACAGATCAAGTTGGGTCACACGTTATTTTAATAGGAACTTTAACGAAAAGCACCTGATACTGTTCACTTTAACGAAAAACCACATTTTTACACTAAAAAGTCAATCCTGGTACTATTCACTTTACCCTTTATTTTGTCCTTATCATTAAAACTCAAAGTTTTCAAGCCCTTTTCATTAGTTTTCCTTATTTTAATGACTCATCGGATCAAGATTCTTTCATCATTAGCTTAACATGTCGACACAATATGAGTCATTAAGACAACATGTTAACAACTTAACACAAATACGAAAAACACTACTCGTTTTCCAGGTCTACTTAGAGTACGTTTTACTTAGTGGTTGGTCGTCTTGGCGGTTGAGGATTTCTAATTGTTATTTTAAAGTGGTTCTCTCCAAAATTGTTTCATCTTTCAGACCTCTACTAAGGAAATTTGATTGACAATTGGCTAAAATGATGAAAACCTAAATTTTGATCGTGAAACTTATCAGACGTCCTTATATATCCATCATATTACTCTTAAGAGTAAATTGTAGTTATAGTTCCTTAACTTTAACTCAATTGGAGCAATGGTTATTCAACTAAAAATTCATTACCTTTGGTCCCTCAAGTTTAATTTAACTGGAGAAATGGTCCCTTAACTTTAACCCAATTGTAGCAATGGTCATTCCAATATAACTCGTTTTGACAAAAATTTTGACGTAGTTGACGAAAATGACCATAATTACACACTTTGATGAGCTGAGGGACCGTAATTATATAAATGGTTATCCCAACATAACTTATTTTGACAAAATTTTGAAGAAATTGATGAAAATGACTATAGCTACACATTTTGATAAGTTGAGGAACCAATGGTAATTGTTTTTTAGTTGAGGGACCATTGCTCCAATTTGATTAAAGTTTAGGGACCATTGCTACAATTTACTCTACTTTTAATACCGTTTCACCCATAGAGAACCATTATTTTTTTAAATTAGTTAGTAAATTGAATTGAATTTTGTAGAATCTTTTTTTTTTTTTGAATAAACGATATTATTTATACTAAGAATGAGGGGGTGGACTTAGCCTTGCAATGACCTAGTAATAATGTGGTTCAAATTTGCCTTTAGCAAAATCGAACCTAAGACTTCTCACTTACATGTAAAGAGGAATACCACTAGACCGTAATACTAAGTAACTAGAACAACCATTTTTAATAACACTAGATAAAGTCAGATATAGTGAGTGTGTTTAAATATATGATAATTTGAAAAGGAAATTGGAATCAAAATAAAATTAAATTAAAAATTAAAAAAAAAAGAGGGAAAAGTAGGAAATAGGAGAAAGGGTAGATGAGTAAGAGTTGTAAAACTGTGGTTACATGTGGGTGAGGAAAGGAAAAACAGCAAAAAATTGTTTGTGCGAAATTACTTTAACACCCATATTTTTTAATTTAATATTTTCTTTCAATTATGTATAAATGGGTATAATAGTAATTTCATTAGTTTTTGGGTTGAGAAACATAGTGTTATTAATATGTAGTGTAGATAATGACACACCCCGACCCGAAATGTCCACCTGGACTCCGAATCAAGCTATGCTGACCGACACCAAGAATGCGACGAAGCCATAAAGTGTAGTGATGTGGAAAATGTGAGTAAATTTAAACTTAAAAGTGCCTAAATGTAAGAGTGCGCTTGTGAGCGGGAATGAACCCATTTCACACGTGATGTCAGAGCATAAGTAAAGTACAGTAAAGGTGAAAGAGGAGTTATACCGTCAGGAGTATTCCCATAACAACGTTTTTCCATAAATCCTCGTCGACACGAAAACTCAGCTACTAAACCTGGAGGGGCAAAAAACAAGGATGAGTGAGCCTAAAGATAAAGTTTTATAAAAACCTTTTTGAAAACATTATAACCCCTCGCCGTAAAACAAATATAGTTTCCAAAATATACATACTACGTATAGTATGAAAATACTTACTGTAGCCTGCAATATCTCAAGAATTCAATACGTCACAAAATTTGTATATAGGCATATAACTTCCAGTAATCACAATATCTCGCAGAAATAAACATATCACATCGAATGCTTATCAACATACGCTGACACAAGAGTTCATGCAGAGTTATTCTGACATGAACATGACTTGGTGTAATAATGATTTATGCTCTACTACTACAATCACATGAAGACTGGCGTTATGCGCATCACATACGAGTCCTAATTGCCTATAGCAATCTAGGACAGGACTGACACCTACAATAGATCCAAAGTGAGCATACAGTGCGATGTGAACATACACGTGAAAGACTGGCTCTGGCCTGGGCGAGTACTACACCGGTGCATCAACGATGAGCAGATAACGTAAATAAAATCATACAACAGTAAATCAATAATTTACATCGACATAATACTATTCACTGCCGTAATATAAATAAGGTATCCTGCAATAATATGCATACCTGTGCATCCCTTGGGATTCGTAATAATCTCACAATTTTCATCATTGCAACAATTCTTATAATGTCAATTGAATTATGAAATCACTTAGAAAATGCATTATTAATCTATATATGGAAACTCAAATAATATATATATTATATAAAAGAAAAGACCCACTCACAAATACTTGCGAAGTCATAGCCGATGGAACTAGGAAGGTCAGAGTATCCAATAGTAATCGCACCTAAACATAATATTGGGACCTATTAGTAAAACTCAACTAAAATGATTAAATTTGGGAAAACGGAGTGTGGATTTGGAACCAAGGCGTCGAAATACGCTAAGAAGGGTCCTCGTTAAATTTTTGTAAAAAGTCAACATGAAAGTCAACGATCAACCCTAAAAAGTCAACTGAGTTGCAGAGCCGGTCAACTACGTTAAAACTTTGAAATTTTATTAAATAGATGTCAAAAACAAACTCAAAATGTCGAAATTAGCCTAAAAGGATTTTCAAAAAAATTACGAAAAAATCAACACAAAAAAATATTTCAGAGAATATTACAAGTACTCCTCAACGACCAAACAGTTCCCTTACCTTACCTACACGGAATTATGGACGTCCGAATATGAAGCAAACAGGTACGCCATTATAGCTTAGCTCAATTTTTTAAGATTTGACTTTCCAAACTCGCAACTGAAAGGGCAACTTTATAGATCCTGTTACATCACACAGCTGGCCAGCTGAAGGATGTTTTTTCAACGTTTCTAGAAGGGGTGTAATTTTCCACGGATTTGGATCACATCCGAATTTAAATTGTAGAGATTTTAGAAATTTTCATATTTTAACCGTTTATCGTTTATCGTGCGATTATAAATTATTTAAAATTAAATATAAATAATGTTTAACGAAAACTGACCACATGATATATAATGAACAGTTAAGATGTAAGGATACTTAAAATTCTTACAAAGAGGAACGGAGAAAATCCTCCTCATCCATTTTCTACGATTGTCTAAAACAGCCCCCCCCCCCCCCCCCCCCCCCCTCCCCCGCCCCCACAACTCAATGAAGGACCTTCCAAAATCAATTAAGCAATGGGACCATGCCAATACAATCCTTTTCTCAGGCCTTTGTCTTGCTACGCACTCAACTTATCCACCAACTTGTAACGTCCATTAATCTCCAACAAAAACTCAATGATATCCATGAGAAAATAATGAAGATATTTTTCGTAATAAATCAACAATGGTCTTGATTTATTTATTCGGTATAAGTGAAAAATATTAAGTTTGAATTTCGTTAATAATGAGATTCATACCAATTTATTATGAAAGATATATTTTGTGGCTTGGCCCAATCGCTCATTATTTTGTGCAAATATGTCACTATGTTAGAAGAATAAAGTGAGACTTGTTGAATAGTACATGAGACATACTATAGTTTATAAAAAAAATATAATAGGAAACTTCATTCTAATCATTGGCAATGATGACTTTTAGACTAGGCTAAATTGGATTATTAGTTCCCATGGTGAATTTTTTTGGATTTAAACCTTCGTGGTGAAGTTCGGTTAGGATTCAAATCCAAAATTAACATTGATGTCAACTTCCGTTAACATTTCCACCCCACCCCCGTCTTTTTCCTACTTTGGTTCTGCCTCTCCCCGCCTGCTTCATTGCATCATGTCTCTCTCCTCATTCCCTCCAGACTTTCGGCCTAGAGCAAACCAAATGGATATTTGACTGCATCCCAGCATCCAAATCATAGAGTTACAGTTATTGTTACCGAAAAAGAAAGAGAGTTACAGCTATAGTTAGGGAACATGTTAATTAACTAATACTTTTTTGCTCCAAAATAAAAGAAATTAATAGCAAATTTAAATAATTAGTGTGAGAAATAAAGATTTCTGATGGCGTCAAGCCCACATTGTAGCTATAGTTGTACCAACTCAAGTCACAGAAGTACATAGCCTCTCTCTCTTCTGGAGCCGACTGAAAATGTGGTGCTTAATAGAACACTGTTCACTTTGTTCTCTTCATATATGCCTCAGAAATCCTGTTCCTTTCTCTCCTCTCTCTCTTCAGCTTCCCTTCGTTGTTTTCTTTTTCAGATAAAACAATCAGACCCCAAACAAAGATAATTCTTTAGCGGATGATGATGAGCTCTGCCTGCTGCTCCTCTTTTCATGTTTCTTGGGTTTTGTTTTGCTTGATTGGTGTGCGATTCTCAACGAATTAGTCTGAACCATCGATTGATTTTGTTGGCTGGTTCAGATCTTATCATTTCTAAAACCAATCAAGAAATGTTAATCCAACAAAAACAGCCAACAAATGAATGATTAATTTACTTAATTGGATTAATAGTTAATTTGTAGGCTAAATTAACTATTTGGAAATGTTAATAGGGTAATCTAGAAAAAAGATGGAGTGGGTTAATGGGAATGTTAATTTTGGGTTTAAATCCTAACGGAACTTAGGGTTTAAATCCGAATGTTTTAACCACGGGGATTATCTTCCGATTACCCTATTACCACGAGGACAATTAATCCAATTTAGCATTTAGACTAAAACCATGAGTAAGATCAAAATCTAATTTTAGTCTCTTGATACATTAATCACCTCATTTATTAATTATATTTTGATGTTTTAATTATTTCTCTTTTTCTTCCTAATTTTAATGTATTAACCATATTTCATTATTGACACACCCCGACCGAGATCAAGGCATGCTGGCTGTCACATGAGGGTACGTAGCCATGTGCACAGTGCGGAAGCAATAAAGATAATAAATATATGAATAATTAAAAACCAAAACTACTAGAGTGCACTACTAAACAGGAAGTGTTAGGAGTAAGATACAAGAGTAAATACCCCTAATCAGAGCATAGAAAGTCTAGGTGCAGTCCAGTAGGACAAGTACTAATTATACAGTACCATAAGATGTCCTACAATAATTTTGATATGTCAGAATGCCGAAATCCTCGTACCCAGCAGCAGCAAGCTTACCTAAAACCTGGAAGGGCGCAAAACAGAAAACGCGAGTGGGCAAAACAAATGTTTTACAAAACCAATTCATTTATCAACAATTCTAACCCCTCGCTGTAAAACATGTATAATTTTTCCCAGAATCAGAATATAAGCATATACATAAATATATATATGTAAATATATCAATTCAAAACATGCTTCACATAATCATATTCATATGTATGCCATGCCAAGATATAACAGAGTAAGTAATTCAGGTGAGAATAACTTCATAGAAAGATGACACATTAGCCGGAACCCCTATGGTAGTCTGTACGGCTGAATTCATAGCTCAAAAGTCAATCTAGCCGGAGTCACTACTGTTGGAAGTATGCCCACAAAGCCACTCATTTGATGTAATAGCTTTTTGGAATACTTAATATGTTAAACTTTTATATGTTTAATGGAGGGCAAGACTTATTATTAATCACTATTTATTGTATCATGTGTTTAAGCAATAAGAGAATCCAAGGGATGTATTTGACATAAGAGATAAGTGATCTAATGAGTTAGATTAAGGAGACCTTTCTCTTATGTTCATTCCTAAAACGTTCCTAGCCATAGGATTGCCAATTGGGCATTGACAATCCGCTAAGGTTAGTATGTGTTATGTTGACTCAAACGTGAGTATGAACTAGTCTCAAGTCATTTGGTGTTGGACACTAAGACAAACACATAGGTGCTCGAAAGAGTGATCGAGTACACTGAACTGCGATTAAAGAGAGTTCAAACATACATGTCATGTACGAACTCTAAGGTTACAATATGCAAATTAGTCCTTAGACCTGAGGCATCATAGATGTCTAATGGTTAGGTCCTTGATCTTTGATCATGACAAAGGCATTCCCTCGGATTGTCCACGGCATTGTTGGGGTCATGTGATCTAGTCATGTAGGCATATGAATGCACAACAAGGGATCTCTAACCTTCCATGGTGGAAGGAGAATACTCTAAAATATGATTCTAAAGTCTTTGGCCAAAGCAAATGAATATGACTAAGGAAGATGTTCCAAATCATATTCAAGGGAATCATATAAGAAAGTATCACATTGGATAGTAGACATGAAACAAACTATCACTTAAACAATGTGATTAAGAGTATTGTATTAGAGAAGGACCGTATTGCATTGTAATTGTAACTGGATAGGTTCTCCAACCAATTCTACTTAGCTTGGGTAACCATGACATACTGCTAGGTGTCACTCATGGTTTGTGGAAGCCCTATTGATTAGCAAACACTAATCATCAAAAAGGGAGAATTGAAATGTGGTTTCAATTCACAATCGATAGTTAAGAGTAACATCGCCCACTGCCTCGCTAATTGGAACCTAATGGATCGCACACCAAATAAGGATATATGTGAAGAAATTAAATGAAATGGATAAGCAATTAAATGGTTTAATTGAAGAATGGTCAAGATTAATTAATTAGTTAATTAATTATACGAAATGTTCGTATTGGGCTTTTAAGTTGGTTTTGGGGCTTCGGGGCCCAAAAGTGTTTTGGTCCACAAGGCCCATTATGTTTAAGTTGTATGACAACTAAAACAAAATGGGCAATAAGCCCAATAACAATACATAGGCCGGCCATAAGGGTGAGGGTAGGCAAATTTGGATTAATTACAAGTTTGCCACTCACTTGAAATGAAGTATAAATTCATCTTTATAGATTTGTTTTCAATTAGGGTTTTCTTGGCTACTTAGGGATAGTTATCTAGCAAATTTACTTCCCTAAGTGATCCATTTTTCATCCTCACAAAATACATCCTTGGTGAAGAGACTTAGAGACATCAAACTTTTGGTGTTTTGGAGAACTAATCCTCAAATCCTCAAAGAAGCAAATGAGCACTAAAAGGAGGAAAATCACAAGGAAGATCAAAGGAGCAAGGAGGTGACTTGAAGGCCCTCCACTTGGGTGAATCCCTTGTGTAATCAAGGATGAGCTTCAAGGGTAAAGAATCTCTAAATTCTTAATTCTCTTTAATGTTGTTAAAGAGTCTTTTGGTTCACCATATACTAGGCTTTGAAAGTCATGGGTTTTATGAATTGTTTTTGGATGCATGCCTACTTTAAAGAGTTAATTGTTAGCATATGTATTCAAATGTTCTTACATGTTCTTAGCTAGGACAAAATTTTTCCTTCAAGTGGTATCAGAGCCTAGGTCTAGTGTATGGTGGATCCTTTTGGGTTTTGTGATTTTCATGTTTTATGATTTAAATGTTGTAAATGTTACAAGCTTTGTTCTTGCTTTGAATATAAATTTTGCTAGAAAATTTAGCATCTCAAATGTTGTAGATGTATTTCATTTAAGCATGAATATTGGAACTAAAATTTGGTGCCATGTATTTTGAGTTTTCATAAGTGTTCTGCAATGTTCTTGGAGTTCTTGCCAAGAACAAAAAGTTTTGAAGTTTTGATTCAAAAAGTTTTATGTTTTTACATAAAGTTTTGATTTAATTTTAGTGGGTGATGGTTAATGATTAAGTAATTTTAATGGGAGACAAACTTTGTTTTAAAGAATGACATAAATCATTTCTTACAAAATTTTATTTCATCTTTACCTCACCTAACAAAACCCACTTACAAAACTTTGTATAAAATTTGAATTTTCATCACTAAAAACACTTATGGCCGGCCACCCTTTAATATAGGGTATTTTTGGGTGTTTTGTGCACTTACATAAAGTTTTGATACTTTTGTGTATTTGCATTTTGGCCCAAAAGTTTACGTTTTTACGTTAAGGTCCAAAAACTTTAAAGGACAAATTGTTTTGCTCCTTTAATGATGTTTTGACATTATTAAAAATGTTTGGGTTCTAAGTTGTAATTACATGAAGTTGTGGACTCTTGTGTTTTTACAAAGTGACCCCAAAAGTTTTTGTTTTTAGAAAATGGCCCAAAAAGTTGTGGTCATTGTTTTTGGCCCAAATTAGATGAGAACAAAATTGTTTGTCTCTTTAAATGAGAATTGGATTTTCATTTTATTTAGTTCCATTTAAATCAATTCTATGGATCCGAAAACCAATTGTTTTAAAGTTGTTTTCTTAATTAAATGTGTTTGATTAAGAGATGGATGATTATGAACCAAATGCCTCGATAATTGAGCTATGTGATTGGCCGCTTTACATTATGAATGTTTGGGCTTGGTAGTGTAGATTTGAATGTAATTTGATTAGTTCAAGATTGTTGTAAATGGACATAAGTCCATCATTTGTGTTGTAAAATGGCATAAGCCCTTATTATTATTTCATGTATTCCTTTTGTTTAAATGTATGCAAAATGGAATAGTTGGGTCCAACGCCCAATAGGAAATAACGGTTTAATTGGATTAAACGCGTAACTAAAATCAACAACAATCTACCTTAGACCCAAGGTCCAACACAAGGCTCGTGTTGGATCAAATCAAACGGTTCATAATCATCCTAAAACCTAATATGACTATATAGTCCATATGAGGATGCAAGGCATTCGTTAGTAGTTCCATATAGTCTCGCTTGTTTCAACGAAACAGTGGGAGTATTATATACTACTAATTCATATAAACTTGGACCAATGGTTGTGATAGACCCAAGTTCTTTTAATATGATTAAAATGTTTTGATGTAGCCCAACACTACTCCCTCAACAAATGAATATTAAGTTGATAAGCGAGAGATGCTTAGAATATCTCTTCGTAGGCCTTCCACCGTGGTGGGTTCCAAGCGTTTGTGACTCATGCACCGGCTTCACCCTATCATGGGGGAGTACAAAGCATGTGCTTATATCCAGGAGGAATCCATATACATATGATGAGGTGAGTGTAGGCAACGAGGATAGCCAACATCGTATCATCGTGAGGCTATTCTTGAACCCCTTCACGAACTAAGCATGGTGGGAATAACTTAAACTAAGTGCAATGGTGCCAACATCGTATCATCGTGAGGCAACATTCTCTAGAGGCCAAACGGATGGGTAATTACAAAAGGTTGTAAATGAATAATGTGTTATTCTCTCATCATTATTTTTGCTAGCCAACATCGTATCATCGTGAGGTGGGCTTGGTAATGGTGAGTCTCCCATAACCCACTAAGAGTTCAATATAACTCTCGAATTCTATTGAGGGATGTGGAATTTGCCAAAAATAGTGGGTGGTACTATTTGATTCAAAGACCCAATCAAAATAGTTTTAAACAACAATGCTAATTCGATTTCTGTTATGTTATGTAGTGAACGACATGCCTAAAATTATACCCACCATTATACTTGACAAAAAGGGCCTAAAAGGCCAACGTTTCCTTGCTTGGTATCGCCACATTGAGAATGTCTCAAAGGTGAAAGACATATTGTATGTACTTAAGCAATCCCCTCCTCATGTACCTCCTACGAAACTAGCTTCAAAGGAGGAGTGTCAAAATTATGTTAGACACTATGAGGATGACTTACAAGCCAAATGCTTAATCCTCACTTCACTTAGTGAGGAGCTTATGAAGCTACATAAGCACATGGACACTTCTTGTGCCATGGTTGAAAGTTTGCATAAGATGCATGACATTGAGACTAGTAATGTACGATTCTCAAATATTTGTAATCTAATGAATGCCAAAATGGCAAAGGGGACATCGGTCCATAAGCATGGACAAAAGATGGAAAGGATCTTTCAAGATTTTCAAAATTTAGGAACTTCTATCGATGGGAAAATGGCCCAAGACTTTTTCCTTGCATCTCTCTCGGATGATTTCACTAAGTTTATCGTAAACTATAAAGTGAATAGATTCGATCATTCTTTGAAAGAGATGATTGACATGTGCTGTAAATTTGAAAAAGGTTTCAAAAAGGACAGTGGGAGTGAGAATGCAATGATAAGGAAAAGGTTACATAAGAAGAAGGCAAAGAAATCCAAAGGAACATGCTTTCATTGTGGAAAGGATGAACGTTGGAAGAAGAAATACAGGGTGCGCATTGCGAGCCTTATGACACGAACTTTTGAAGAGACTATTTCTGTCATAGAGAGTGCTTTTACAGTGAGCTCCAATTCCTGGATATTTGATTCAGGTGCTAGTCAACATATCTGTAATACGTTGCAGGGACTAACAGGGAGCAAATCACTGCGCAATGAGGAGATGGTTGTGCGAGTTGGGAACGGCACTAAAATCTCTGCAAAAGCAATAGGCACATATATGCTTAACCTACCCTCTGGGGAAGTCCTGGAACTTAAAAATTGTTTATATTTTCCTTCATGTATAAAGAATTTGATTTCCATCTCTAAGCTTTTACGAGATGGCCACTCAGTATTGTTTGACAAAATGAGTTGCACTTTATACTTGAACGGTCGTATTATCTCTCATGGTAATATGATAGAGGGACTTTTTCACCTAGAGACGAATAGTGGGATGCACTGTATTGAAAGCGGGAATACCTCAAAACCCAAAAGGGCTAGAGAAGAAGTTAACCAAGAAAAGATGTGGCATCTTAAACTTGGACATGTGAACCTTGATAAGACTCGCAAGATGTCGAAAGACGGATATTTCCGCCCATTAGGTAATGACCGGATGGGTACTTGTGAAAGTTGCTTGAAAGGGAAGATGACCAAATCTCCATTTACTGGAAAAGGAGAGCGTGCCACTGAAATTCTAGGGTTAATCCACACTGACGTATGTGGACCTATGTCTACTATGTCGAGAGAAGGCTTCTCATACTATATCACATTCACCGACGATCACTCTCGGTTTGGCTATGTATATCTTATGAAGTACAAGTCAGAATCCTTTGAAAGGTTCAAAGAATTCAAGAATGAAGTTGAGAAGCAAACTGGGAAACAGATAAAAATCCTAAGATCAGATCAAGGGGGTGAATATCTGAGTAATGAGTTCCTAGATTATCTCAAAGAGTGTGGAATAATATCACAGTGGACTCCACCGGGAACTCCACAACTTAATGGAGTTTCTGAAAGGAGAAATCGAACCTTGATGAACATGGTTCGTTCTATGATGAGTTCCGCTGATCTACCAGTAACATTCTGGGGATACGCTCTATATACAGCAGCTTACTTGCTTAATAGAGTACCTTCCAAATCAGTTTCACAAACACCTTATGAGATATGGCATGGAAGAAAGCCAAGTCTTAATCATATTAAGATTTGGGGTTGTGAAGCATATGTCAAGAAGCTTGAGGCTACTAAGCTTGAAGCGAGATCAGTAAGATGCTATTTTGTGGGATATCCTAAAGAAACTATGGGATATGAGTTCTACCATCCTGACGACCAGAAAGTCTTTGTCGCCAGAACTGCTAAGTTTCTAGAGGACGAATTTGTTCTCAAATGAACTATAAGCAAACAGATGGAAATTAATGAGATTAATAATGAACCACAAATAAGCACTCGACATATTGACAACCCTGTTCCTGAACCCCTAGCTCCACGTAGATCTGAACGGGTTAGTAAGCCACCTATGAGGTTTGGCTTAAATAATGACTTTGATGAATTGTACCTTCTAGGTGAAAATGAAACAAAGGAGGACCCTAGAGACTACACTGAAGCAATGTCCGACATTGATTCAAAGAGATGGCAAGAGGCCATGAGATCCGAGATGGATTCCATGTATCAAAATCAGGTCTGGACTCTTGTAGACCCTCCAGAAGGTATTGTACCTGTTGGAAACAAATGGGTCTTCAAGAGGAAGATAGGCGTTGATGGGAACGTGGAGACTTATAAGGCTAGACTAGTAGCCAAGGGATACAGGCAAATAGAAGGGATTGACTATGAAGAAACCTTCTCTCCTGTAGCCATGATTAAGTCCATTCGGATTTTGCTTGCTATAGCTGCGTACCATGATTATGAAATCTGGCAAATGGACGTGAAGACGGCCTTTCTGAACGGCTACCTACAGGAAGAGCTCTATATGACTCAACCCGAAGGTTTCATGTCCGAGTCTGAAGAGACTAAGGTATGCAAGCTTCAAAGGTCCATTTATGGACTTAAGCAAGCCTCCAGGAGCTGGAACATTCGTTTCGATACTGAAATCAAAACGTTTGGTTTTACTCAAAACGAAGACGACAATTGTGTTTAACAAAAAGTCATTGGGGATGCAGTAGTATTCCTAGTGTTATATGTAGATGACATATTACTATTCGGGAATGACACTGCAGTACTTTCTTCTGTAAAAGTGTGGTTGTCTAAAACCTTCCACATGAAAGATTTAGGAGATGCATCTTATGTACTTGGGATAAAGCTCTATCGTGATAGATCCAGAAAATTAATTGGATTATCCCAATTGATGTACATTGATAAGGTGCTAAGTAGGTTCCAGATGGAACAATCTAAGAAAGGTTTTCTTCCTGTGAGACATGGAATTCACCTTTCTAAGTCCATGGGACCTAAGACTCCTGAAGAGATACGGCTAATGAATGAAATTCCTTATGCTTCCGCCATAGGGAGTCTCATGTATGCCATGATATGCACAAGGCCTGATATCGCGTATGCTGTGAGCATTACTAGTCGATATCAATCTAACCCAGGATCAGAACACTGGGCAGCTGTCAAGACGGTCTTTAAGTACTTAAGAAGAACTAAGGACATGTTCCTCGTTTATGGAGGAGCAGCAGAGTTGCGAGTGGAAGCTTATACAGACGCAGATTTCCAATCTGACGTCGATGATAGAAGTTCCAACTCCGGATATGTATTCACTCTGAATGGTGGGGCTGTCAGTTGGAAAAACAAGAAACAAAGTGTAATTGCTGATTCCACGACAGTGACTGAATATGTCGCTGCAGCTGAAGCCGGCAAAGAAGGGTTCTGGATGAAAAAGTTCATTACTGAACTTGGAGTGGTTCCAACCATCACATCACCAGTAACTTTGTACTGTGATAATAGTGGGGCGATAGCTCAAGCCAAGGAACCCAGGGCTCATCAAAAGAACAAGCATTTTGATAGGCGCTTTAATATCATAAGAAGATATACTGCCGAGGGGAAAGTCAACATCCTCAAAGTTGTTTCAGCCGATAACGTAGCAGATCCACTGACAAAGCCAATGACTCAAATCCAGCTTGATCGTCATATGGATAAGATGGGTATTAGATACATGGGAGGATGGCTTTGAGTGCAAGTGGGAGATTGTTGGAAGTATGCCCACAAAGCCACTCATTTGATGTAATAGCTTTTTGGAATACTTAATATGTTAAACTTTTATATGTTTAATGGAGGGCAAGACTTATTGTTAATCACTATTTATTGTATCATGTGTTTAAGCAATAAGAGAATCCAAGGGATGTATTTGACATAAGAGATAAGTGATCTAATGAGTTAGATTAAGGAGACCTTTCTCTTATGTTCATTCCTAAAACGTTCCTAGCCATAGGATTGCCAATTGGGCATTGACAATCCGCTAAGGTTAGTATGTGTTATGTTGACTCAAACGTGAGTATGAACTAGTCTCAAGTCATTTGGTGTTGGACACTAAGACAAACACATAGGTGCTCGAAAGAGTGATCGAGTACACTGAACTGCGATTAAAGAGAGTTCAAACATACATGTCATGTACGAACTCTAAGGTTACAATATGCAAATTAGTCCTTAGACCTGAGGCATCATAGATGTCTAATGGTTAGGTCCTTGATCTTTGATCATGACAAAGGCATTCCCTCGGATTGTCCACGGCATTGTTGGGGTCATGTGATCTAGTCATGTAGGCATATGAATGCACAACAAGGGATCTCTAACCTTCCATGGTGGAAGGAGAATACTCTAAAATATGATTCTAAAGTCTTTGGCCAAAGCAAATGAATATGACTAAGGAAGATGTTCCAAATCATATTCAAGGGAATCATATAAGAAAGTATCACATTGGATAGTAGACATGAAACAAACTATCACTTAAACAATGTGATTAAGAGTATTGTATTAGAGAAGGACCGTATTGCATTGTAATTGTAACTGGATAGGTTCTCCAACCAATTCTACTTAGCTTGGGTAACCATGACATACTGCTAGGTGTCACTCATGGTTTGTGGAAGCCCTATTGATTAGCAAACACTAATCATCAAAAAGGGAGAATTGAAATGTGGTTTCAATTCACAATCGATAGTTAAGAGTAACATCGCCCACTGCCTCGCTAATTGGAACCTAATGGATCGCACACCAAATAAGGATATATGTGAAGAAATTAAATGAAATGGATAAGCAATTAAATGGTTTAATTGAAGAATGGTCAAGATTAATTAATTAGTTAATTAATTATACGAAATGTTCGTATTGGGCTTTTAAGTTGGTTTTGGGGCTTCGGGGCCCAAAAGTGTTTTGGTCCACAAGGCCCATTATGTTTAAGTTGTATGACAACTAAAACAAAATGGGCAATAAGCCCAATAACAATACATAGGCCGGCCATAAGGGTGAGGGTAGGCAAATTTGGATTAATTACAAGTTTGCCACTCACTTGAAATGAAGTATAAATTCATCTTTATAGATTTGTTTTCAATTAGGGTTTTCTTGGCTACTTAGGGATAGTTATCTAGCAAATTTACTTCCCTAAGTGATCCATTTTTCATCCTCACAAAATACATCCTTGGTGAAGAGACTTAGAGACATCAAACTTTTGGTGTTTTGGAGAACTAATCCTCAAATCCTCAAAGAAGCAAATGAGCACTAAAAGGAGGAAAATCACAAGGAAGATCAAAGGAGCAAGGAGGTGACTTGAAGGCCCTCCACTTGGGTGAATCCCTTGTGTAATCAAGGATGAGCTTCAAGGGTAAAGAATCTCTAAATTCTTAATTCTCTTTAATGTTGTTAAAGAGTCTTTTGGTTCACCATATACTAGGCTTTGAAAGTCATGGGTTTTATGAATTGTTTTTGGATGCATGCCTACTTTAAAGAGTTAATTGTTAGCATATGTATTCAAATGTTCTTACATGTTCTTAGCTAGGACAAAATTTTTCCTTCAACTACGATGACCTATACAGCACTATACTGCTCAATAGTCGGAACCAAATGAAAAGGTATGTACGACAATACTGGGTGTAATATAATTATGCTCAATACTACTCTCGCATAATAGTTTGGAGATAAATCGCTAGTCACCTACGAGTCGGAACCAAAGTAAAGGTCTGTACGACAAGACTGTGCACCTAAATTGGATCCAATATGAGCATATGGTGCGAGATGTGACATTATAAACAGGCATGTGCCATATCTCTGGCTAAATCACAATCACCTTAGGTGCAATTTTATGAGCTCAACGTTATTCAATCACATATCACAACATCGATAATTCACATAACCAAATTTAACTCACCTAAGCTTACCTGAGCGTCCACAGCACCACAATTATATATAATGCATCATATACCAATTCATATACGAAATATAAATTCATATGCATGGCATTCAAGGCATACTTCATTTAAACTTATTTTTCTGGGAAAATATCAAGTTTATAAATATATACTGAAAATCAAAAGCCCACTCACTGGTATGTCGAAGGGTCGTAGCCCTCGAGTTGCCCTTGAACACGCTCGTCCTCGGGATAAGTCTCACCTATATGCGAATTAACTATAAAAACGTTATTTAAAGCACATAGGCAAAACTAGCTAATAACTTCTCATACAATGCTCAAATGTGGTGTTTGAATATACCAATGTGATCTACACAACTCTACGAACATCCCCATATTTTTAGAAAAAATTTCCGACCACCCACGCATGGGCACACCTACGGCAACAGTGACGCCGTTAGGAATATTCCGTCAAATAGTAACAGAATCCGTTAAAGTTAACTAACACCGTTGGCATATTCCGTCAAACTTGACGGAATATTCCATCATCCCTATCCTTGGACCTCCGGCGACCGGCGCCGGAAACTGGGGAATTTTCTAAACCTTATATCTCAGTCGATACTCAACCAAATTTCATGAATTTTATGTCAAAATGAAGCTTAGAACAATTAGAACAAACCCATACCAGTTTTAGGACCTAAATCCCACGAGATTCGCCTGAAAGCTCATCGATATTCCGGCCAAACCTGCTCGCCGTTCTCGCTATTCTGATGTCCAAATTCTTCCAACGAACCACTCCTAGCCTCGTGGGGACCTCCTTAAGCTACCTATAAGCTCCAAATTCCTTAAAACCTTCAAAATTACGTGTGCATGAACAGTGCACAAAGTCGGGGTTAGAGTTTCTCGGGTTTTCGAAGCTTTCCATTCTCAAAAATGGTACCAATGAACTCAGAAGCTTACAAGGAACAAGAATCTTACCTCTTTGGCATCGATCCGTGAAGTTTGAAAGGGTTTTGGGTGTCGTCCGTACGTGAGAGAGGGAGAGAGAGTGAGTCCGAGGGTGAGAGAGTACGGGAGAGAAGAGAGAGAAGGATAGTGTGTGTGTGGTCCACGTTGGTCACCAATCCAAAACCACAAAAATTTAACATCTAAGTCCCCAAAGTATGTCACACACACACACTACAATTTCAACGTCCAAAGATAAGACCGTCATTTTACATCTTCGATAGTAGTAATTCGGGACGGGTTGTGACAATTATAATTTTCATTTTCATTTCATTCATCATAAGATATTGGCTTTATATATTAGCACCCCATAAAATGTTGAATGCAACCCACATTAAAATTTAATATTAAATTACTTATTTACCCTACTATGCCATGGCAATTTTGACCTTATTAGGTTAAAAAAAAAAATTCTAAATACACCCCAAATCACTTTTAACGACATATTTATCTTCTTCAACTATCAAAACCCCTTTGACCCTCCATTGTTGAACAAAACTCTAACCAATGAAACTACAAACATGTTGATTGAGAAAAAAAAAATTTGATGAATGAAACACGAAATCGATGTTTCGGAAGCTTCACATGAGGTAAGACCAAGGAACAAAATGCCGATAATATCGGCGATATTTCGCCGATATTATCGGTTTTTCAGGGTACCGATATTTTAATAGGTATCCAACGGGTTTTCGTCAAAATATCGCGATATTTCTGAAACTATCGTGATATTTTGGAACTGTGCTACTCGGAGAAGAACGCCGGAGCTTCTACAGCTCCGGCCGATTACAAACGCAAACCTTAGACTCCGATCTAATTACCAACATGAAGAGGAAAGAGAGAGGAGTAAGTTTATACCCTTGGTTCGCCGTGAAATGGCCGAAGGTGTTCGGAAAGCTCCTCAACAGTCACGAGTTCGCCGGAGTTGGGTGAGCTTTCCCCCGACCTGATCTTGTTCCATAACACACACCCAAGCTTACCTAACCGGAGAAAATGAAGAAAACTCGCCGGAGGTTTCTGGGTTTCGTCGATCTTGCAGAGACAAGAGGAAGAGAGAGAAAGACGAGGTTTTGATGGTGATGCCGTCTACGGAATGATGGTGTGGGTGCCGTGTACTAGGGTAATCACGGGAGAAAGAATGAGAGTGATGAGAGGGTTTCGAGAGAGAAGAGAGTGTGCAGAGAAGGAAAGAAAGAGAAGAAGAAAGAAAGGGGGTCTCGGGTAGGATCTGGTTGATCTCGGTGACGATGATGACGAAGCCGGAGGAGGAAGAGGAGGAGGGGAGGCAGCGGAGGGAGAAGGAGTAGGAGGAAACGAAGAGGGTTTTGCAGGGGCGGAGATTGCGAAGAGGGAGATGAGGGCGATGAGGAGGATGAGGGATCGTTGACTCGTTCTCTCTGTCTTCTCTTCTTTCTCGTTTCAATTGGCAATTTAGGGATTTAAGCAAGTTTCAGGCCCCCAAATCATCTACTTATATTGCCCTAAAAAACTCCAAGTAATTACAACATCGTATTAGAATTGTAATTGATCCTTGTTAGATTTGGTTTAGAAATTCTATGTAATTTAGTGATTGTTTCATATTAGGTTTATATTTGAATTTTTTACTCCATTCAGATTTTAAAGGATTATAATAGATTTAAAAATTTATGAATTTTGATGAAGTTTAATAATTTTTAAAACTTTTATGTAAAATTTTAAGTGAATTCCCTCAAATTTCCAGGGAGCGATTTGAGAATGTTTAAAATATTATGTGAAATATTTCTAATTTTTTCGAGTTTCCCAACTTTTAAAAAAATCTCTTCGAATCAATTTCTAAATGAATACATTTGGAATGTATGAATTTCTTAAAAATCATGATCGAATACCCCTTAAACTTTAAAGAATTACTTAAAATCCTGATTAAATGCCCTTAGATTTTTAAGGAGAATTAAAATGTTTATAAGCCCCAATTGGATGTACCGCTTAATTTAACTAATTGACACAACACAACAAAACCAGTTAAGATTACAAATTAACACAAAAGACGACTTGATGCGAGGCCATATCTAAAAAACTTGCCTCAATAAGCCCCAATTGGTGTGTTTAAACTTCTTTCATTAATTACTACATATTTTCTACACTCACAATGTTTGTCAGCTCGCTATATAATCAACTTGATAATGTTAAATCCATCATGCAATGCATTTCCTTCCAATTTTTTGTGATAAACTAATAGATAATTGACTAAATAAACATCCTGCAAAGTTTCAATAAAAATTTCCAAGTTTTTCTCACAATTTCCGTGGTTTCCATGTAATTTTTATCGATATCGATATTATCCCGATATTTCCATCGATATTTCCGTGTTTTTGGACTACCGATATTTCCGATATTACCGATATTTAATACCTTGGGTAAGACTTCATTTTTTTTATTGTAATAGTGATTTTGACGACATTGATAGTTATTTAATCTTGCTTTTGTTGCGTTATTCAAGCTTGTATGTTCACATTCATCTTTTAGGGATCAAAGGGATTACATAAAGAATTAAACACCTAAAATTACCACCAAATATTAAAAAGAGACAACATGAGTTTTAATGGTGGAATTGAAAACAACCCACATATGCTTTAAATCTCAGGTGGCATCTTTTGTCAAAATTCCAGTCGGCATTTTTTGTCCAAATTAAAAGCTTTATATGATTTGAGAAATGTGGGTGTATAGAAAATTTGGGGTGCATGTAGAAAATGTAAGGTGAGGTGGGTCTGAGGGTATTATGGGGAAGTATGTGGGGTGTATTAAGATAATTTTTAATTGAAAAGCAAATGTGTGATGTATTAAGTATATGAGGTTTATTCAACAATTTGTAGGGTATTAATATAATAAGCCTAAGATATTTTGTTGTAAACATTTAGATAAACTAATTTTTGTTATGTAATATATTTCAATATACTTTGTCTTCTTCATTTAGGTGCATTAATTCATTTAATATATTTTAGCATATCAATTTCGGTACACACATTTAGGTACATTAATTTAATATAATATATTTTGTTGCATATATTGCGATGCATACATTTCGGTACATACATTTCAGTACTAGCATTTAGGTATATTAATTCAAGATGATACATTTCGGTACAAATTTTTGGTACGTACATTTCGGTATTAATATTTAGGTACATTAATTGAATTTTTCAAGTTTGAAGAATGTTAAATTAAAAAAACTTTTTTTGGTCAAAAACTAAATTAAAATGTGTATATTAACAAATTCAAATATTTTAGTGGGAGACATTGATAAAATACACATTAATTAATTTGAATTAAGGACACATCAAATGACTATAATCAATAAGTAATCTAACACCAGACTTTTATTAAATTTCAACCTTTTTCCAGGATTGAAGTTAAAAAGCCCCTTTATATACTTACCTCCCAATCTCATTGTTACTTTGGAAATTTGGCGATAGGTGTTACTTCTCCGATGGTAAAGTCACATACTACAAATATTACTACACAATCATTTTCATTAAACTAGTCAATATGATAAATTTATTAAATTTACAGGATAATACTTTTGTTTTTTAGGTGAATAGGATGACCTTCATGGATTTTTGAGTAGGGCATGATTTTAGGTTGGAGTGTGTAACTTCACTATTCTAAAAATAGATTTTGCTCTTTGAAGGCAATATCACGGTGTAACAGACTACTGACATCGTATACAACAACATTTAGTCCTAGTAAGCGTACACTCAAAAAACATCGGATGAAGTTGAACTGCATAGTTCTTCTTTTGGTACGTAAAGAGGAATTGTAGTACGGATGGTTAAAAAAACTAATCTTAAAAGGAAAACCTGGCTATAAGGAAAGAAGTCTTCGGAAGGAGATCATACAGACCTACTCTTCGGGGGAGAAGGAGAGATAATGTATTATATAGAATGACAATTGACTCAATGCAAATTGGAATTTAAGCAGAGAAAATGGTTCAACTGAACGTTGTAGACTAAATAAACCCGAATGATATGTTATAAATGTTGCTTGTCTTAGAATCATACTAGTAATGGTGCCCGCGTGATGCTGCAGGTTTTAAAACTGTATAAAACATGTAGAAAGTACCAAACACCTACGATGAGCAACACTATTTACATACATGTGGAAATCTATTTACAACCACATTTACAATGATTAACATATTTACAATAACTTACATATATATATATAGGTGTCCAAGTGTCCATATCATGGTCATTGGATTATGGTGCGAAATTCACAGATTTCTATAGGTTTGAGTTAAAGAGTTCAATAAACTCGCTCTAAACTCCGATGAATTAAAGGGCTGCTATCTGTTGGCAACTCATCATCAAGCTTAGTACGCACAAATTCTTCGTATCCACAAAAGCACAAATTCTTGTACTTCCGAAAGCATCCACAACCCAATATAAAACTAAACAAAAACTTTAAGAAGACATGAACTATAAGCACAAAATAAATTCCCTGACCAAAAACCACTCAAAAACCAAGCTTGTATGCATAAACAAAAAATCTTCAATTTTTCTGGGCTAAATTGATAACATAATCAATTCAACCCCATTTCCACAATTAAAAAATTTAAAACCATCAAATTTGTACATTGAAAGTCATGATATCAACTGCAGTGCGCAGAGAGAAATACAACTGCACATAAGCTCTTAAGCACATTGAAAGTCACGATATCAAAGCAGTGATGAAACTTCTTCACAGGATATCATTTTGAACCATACCAAAGCATATGAATTCTACGTGATTTTGTCAAGAGTAACAACTGGTGCAAGAATCAAGATAGAAAACAACGCTGGAATGATGAATTATGAGAACATATGGCATGGATTATGATTAAAAGTACCTAAACCCTAATTTCTATCGTTACTATTGTCTTTCAAATGGATCCTCAATTTCTGAAATCATGGAAAATAACCGCCTGAAAAAGTTATGAAAAAAAAAGTTCAACTGTGTACAGGTACGTAATCCCCAAATCACGCTCTCTTATCTCTCTCTCCCCAAATCGACCGCTCAATCCCTTTTTTCTCCCAGAATTTCTCCCCATTTTTCTCCCTGAAATCCTACACAAACCCTCAAACCTGTCTGTGGCACCGACATCACCCCTAACCCCAAACACAGAAGCCCAAATTGCCCTCCTAATTTTTTATAATTACCCTTCAACCCAGCCATATATGATGGCAGTGGTGTAAATAAAAGAAAATCAAGGGTCAATCATTTGACTGTAGATCCCTCCTCAACTTTAGAATAGATAAAGTGAACGTTGATAAACTGCAAAGACTAGTATGTATTATATGTTTATGATGACTCATCCCATATCATTGTGTGGTTACACTAAAATAGATACATAGGTGCTTAATAGATCATCACAATTTTCTTGTGGATAGGTCATTGACTTTGTGATACACATCATGGCCAAGGGCTTGTTTAGTGCATGAGAAATGCTAAGGAAATTCTCTTAAAAGTGAAACTTTCCACTACTTTATGTTTTTGGCACAATTCTCGTACCAACATTATAAAATATTGTTTCAAAACAATGACATGACAGAGAGTCCCATTTTGGTAGAGTCTCCTTAGTATTTCTCTTAGTGCATTATCCATGTCAATGGTTTCATTCATGGAGACATGTGAATGTACAACAATAAATCTTTGAACCTTTAAAATTGAGAAATAATGTTCTTTTAAATGACTTAGTAGTATCTTGCTAGAGCATGTAAAGGTAATTTAAGGAAATGAATTCCAAATTACAATAGTGGAATCATTAGTGATTACTTGGGTAGTTGACATGAAAGAGCCCAAATTAATGTGATCGAGAGCATTGTCTAAGATAAGCATCGTGTTGCATTAGAATTTCAAAAAAAAATAAGTTCTCCCTGAATTCTAGAGTACGTAATGTCGCACTATGTTCGAGACTTGCATTGCATAAAATAATGATTAATAAGAATATATATTAGTACTTGCACCAAAACATATAATTTAACAACAATTCCACACTCATGCATAATAAACAGCCAAAATACATGTCATTCAAGCTCAACAACGCAATATTCTTAAATAAAAATCCAAATATCCCAAACATAATGTTGATCCAATAAAGATCATTCACAAAGTTACATCATGTTAAAAATCTAATTGCAAAATGAAAAACTAGACTTCACTTGCCAAGGCCATCATTTTCCTCTTGAAATTGAAGCAAAATGACCCCGTTTGACACACTCTGATTCGGAATGTCCAATTGGACACTGAATAGAGCTATGCAGGCCGACATCTAGAAGGTGATGAAGCCATAAAATATAGTGATATGAAAAAATATGAATAAATTAAAACCTAAAAGTTACTATAACAAGAGTGTGCATGTGAGTGAGATTGAACCTATCTCCCATGTGAATGTCAGAGCATAAGAAAAATAGCAGTAAAAGTAAAATAAGCATTATACCATCAGGAGTAACCTCCTACACGTCAACGTTTGTCAGAAATCATCGTCGTCACAAGTGCTCTGCCACTAAAATCATGGAGGGGCGAAATACAAAGGTGAGTAAGCCGAAAAGGCAAAGTTTTGCAAAATCGTTGTTTTCGTTAAAGTTGTAACCTTCACTATTGTTGGAAATTTTGAGTAGAAATCTTCATTCTGCATTGTCCCACATTGGTCACCACCAAAAGGTTCTCTCACTTTATAAGGCTTTCTCCCTATTAGAAAGTGATTGAAGTGTTGAACCTTGTAGAGTAACATTGGGCTCAAACCTTGAGTTTGGGGTTTTGGGGTGTGCTAATTAATATGTAATTAATTATCAAAATATGGGCCTTAGGCCTTGCGGCTCGGGCTCTAATAATTAAATTCTTTAATTAATTATTTTTAATTAATTTCGGATTTAATCCATCTACATGGCATTTAGAACACAGAAAAATCAAATTCTTCTTCTACAATTCCAAACCTTCTTACTGAAAGAACCACAAAGAAATTTGGCAGAAGTCTAGTTTTCCAATGTTGGAATCCTGATTTAGATCGTTGAATCCTGGTGAAGCAGACATTCATAGAACTACAAGCACTGAGTAGGTACGAAATTTCTGTTTCAAGGACATTGTGGTACGCAATCCTCAATCTTCAGTTTGTTTGTTTGAATATTATTTCGTTTTGTTCATATTCTGTTGAATTAATCATTCGCATTAGTTATTTATTAGCATATATAAATTTATCATTGATTGTTGATATTTATCCAACAACTATAAAACAAGTATTAGTTCCAACATATCAAACTACGTATAGTATGGAAACAAGTACCGTAAAAGCAATATTTCACTAACACAGTAAATCACAATATCTATGAAATGAAAACATAAAATATCAAATACCCATCGACATACACTGACACACAGAGATATTTTGACATGAGACAGGCTATGTGTAATAAATTATCCACGTTCTAGTATCACAATCATGTGAAGATGGCGATAAGCATGTCACATACAAGACGTTGTTGCCTATTGTAGTCTAGTACAGACTGGCACCTACAATGAATCCAAGGTGCGCGTATCGGTGCGATGTGAACATACACGAGAAGTTGACCACGGCCCGAGGAGAGTACAACACCGGAATAAGCATGCATGATGAGCTAATAACATATGTATGATTACTCTGATTCCCCACATGTCCTCAGACCTTCCTCAACACTTGCTGCATAAACTTCTCTCATCCCTTTTCCACTTTTATATATATCAGGACATCAATATACATTTCTTAGCAAGATAAGGATTTAGGTGTTTATATATCTCATCTGGGTACCAGTTAATTTCACAAATTCAATACTCATGTTTTTGATAAGACTGAAAAAAGTTAAGAATTGAACGAAGAAAAGAAGGGCAACTTTCATGATTATCATAAACGTACTATTTTCTTCTTGTTAGTTGCATTTTGGAGGTGTAGAACCCCCTGTAGACGCAAAGGTAATTAGCTCAAGCAAATTATCCACTGCAAATGTAACTTTCAAATTCAATCCTTCCTGGTGAGATTAATTCTAACCCACAATCAAATTATTAAACTTTGGGGCTTTTGACGATCTTGTCCTCTGCAAAGGAGAATACAATTGTAGCGACAAGAAATGACATGTTCTACCAAATTATCGGATTCACGTCGTGTGTGGCTTTCATCTATATGTCTTTCAGTAACTCGGGGTCGAATTTTTGCGACGAAACGAAGTTAGAGTTTTGTGGGGAGGAATGAGACTCGGTTCATCTTGGATGGCAAGACATTTTACATTAATGGGTGGATTTGTCAGGGAAGCCCTCAATCCAACGATTTTATCTACCCACATCTTGAATCCTTCTAAATCTTGCTTTCATGAATGATTACGGTGGAAGTTAAACTTTGGAAGTTAAGGGCATGTTTGGTATCTTATTTGAAATTTTTTATCATTTCCCAAAACATTTGTTAAGAAGATTTGTTGAAAACAATTTTCTTTAAGATTCAAAAACTTGATTGGTTTGCAATTTAAATTTTTTAAATCTTATGACTTAAACTAGACAAAGAGATCTAAAAAGAGGGCGTCGCATGAGAGAGAAAAATGAGAGAGGCGGAAAGAAAGTAAAAGATGATTGAAGGAAAGAGAAATAAGAGAGAGGATCGAACGAGATAGAGAGGAAAATGAGTGAGAGAAATAACCGAGAGAATGAAGAGAGCGGATTGGAGGAGAGACGAAAAAGGTAAAAAAAAGATAGGAGAGAAAGAAGAAAAGAGAGAGATAGATTTAGAGTGAGAGTGTGGAGGAGGGAAAGAAAAGAAATGAGTGAGTTTAAGTTTAAAAACTCTAAAAACTCACTTTTTATGTTTTTAGATAATAGACTATATTTTTGAGTTAGTCTTGAGTTCAGTTTTTGAAAATAGTCATATCAAACAAGTTTTTAAGGCCTAAACTTGAAAATTGTTTTTGAGTTTAAAAAGTTGGATTCAAGTAGAGTACCAAACATGCTCTAAATTTTTCTACTCGTGGAGGACAATAGAAGTTTAGGGTTACTAGAGAGAACTAGGCAAAGCCTTCAAGTTTTATTTTCATTTTTTAATCTTATTTTCTATTTAAAAAATAATTTTTTAAATAACAAGAAATCTCTAAAAATTCATTCAAATCTTTAATCAAAGTTCATAAGAATCTTTGAAAATCCATTTGAAAGTTGCAAGGATTCTACAATTTTTTGAAATCTATCACTTAAAAAAGTCTTTTAAAAACCTGAAATCCAATTGACTACACTATAGTTCTTTGATACTTGTCCAGATTACAAATAAAAACCCGTGCAAAAAATAAAAGGAAAAGAGACCCTCGATGCCTCAAAATCATCTCGTAAAACTGCTGAAAAAACTAAGATTTAGGAACTACATAGAATTTGGTTTTGTGATTTCTCTTAAATTGTGGCACTTTTTTGCATGAAATTTTGAGGGCAAGTTCATCTCATATAGAAGAACATATCCAACTATTAAACACCCAAAAATCAAAGCACAAAAAAAAAAAAAAAAAAAAAAAAAAACAGCAATGTGAGTTTGAGGTTTCTATGGTGGATATCGTGATTTTCGATCTGATATGAGATTGTGGGCGAAAACAAGACCTATGACTCTAACACCAGTAAATTTCTTCAAAGGGTTAAAATACAAACCCAACAAACTCAAACTGATTTATTCAAAATACTAGTCGAAAAACAACCTTAAAACTCACAACCCTTTAGATTCGCATAGATCTTTAAAGCCCATCTTGTTCAAAATGGTAGATTTTCTTTGCAAGTCTAGAGTGTGAGTATCGCCCAAACAAGATGATTAAGATTTGAGACAAATATAAACCAAGGTTAACATTATGTTTGAATTTTGCTAATTTACTTTAGGGTAATACTAAGAAGACTAAATTTGTAGACAAAATTTAGAAATCAAATGATGTGTCACTATTAGGAAATGAGCACGTTTATCAATGCTTAAGTAATAATTCAATAATCAATTGTCATATCATTTAGTTGAGTAATGCTAGAAAGACTAAATTTGCAAACTAAAATATGTGTTATCAATAGAAAATGATCACGTTTATCAACGTTTAAGTAATAATTCAATCACCAACTTTCATGTTATTTATTTACTAAATTTAGTTTACAAATTTAGTCTTCCTAACATTACTCTATTTAGTTTATAAAATTTTATGTACAAATTCAGTCTATTTAGTATTACTCGTTATTTTATGAATCCAATATAAGTGGAAGTTTAACTATGTAGTGGCCCCCACGCAGTCACGCTTTACTTAACCCAGTTTTCTCTTTTTAATATGAATTTCATGTCTACACGTTCGATGTATTTCCCAAAATGATTCTTTTCCAATATATTTAAAATGATTCGTTTCCGACAAAGTTGGTAAGAAAATTCCACAAAAAAAGTATTTTAAAAACGTGGAAATTGTGTCCATCGAAGCATCCATTTTGCTGGTCAGCATTTGACAACATTGCACACTTTTCCGTATTAAATAATTAATTGAACACCATTTCCTCAATCGCCACGTATCCCCTTTCCAACCCAACATTGCACAGTTTTGGTATTTTTTTTTTTTTTTTTTACAAACGATAACGTTATTAAGTTTTAAATGTTGGGAAGAGAGATCGGCAAGAATCTATTCCCCCACCAAGGTACACACTCATTTTTTTCAATTAGTTTACACATTAAATTTGATATTTTTCAAAACAAGTTATAAAGTTTTAATTTTCTCATATTACGTTTGAGATTTTAAAATTGTATCAACTTATTCATTTCTGTGATGTATAACGCTTAACAAAGTTGAAGATTTATTTTAATAAATATCGTATCGTGTGAAAGAGAGTGACACATTAGTCCATATGAAATGCTCACTACGTTATCAATTTAAATGAATGATCAAACAGTTGGTTATACGGATAACATATTTCAATGCAGTAAGGTACAAAATGAACATAATTAAAATACGAGGGTTTATTTTGAAAATGACCTTAAAGTGAAGGGTATCAAATATGAAGTGCCTCGTTGTTTCAAGTTTCAACAGCAATAAAGCGACAGCGTGTGATATTTTGCTTTTTACGTTAATTTATTGATTAAATTCTGGAAAGTAGTCACAATTTGACCAACGACTCTTCTCCTGTAAAGTGAAACGAAAACAAGAATTTTCAAAGCATAAAATAATTAAAAAAATATTTGCGAAAGGTGGCTGTTTGCAGGTTCGCATGAACTTCCTCTGCTTTTTCTTCGTCGATGGCTCACTTTTTCTATAAAACCAAGACCAAAATCTCAACCCAGAAAATATCACTTCCCCCTCTTTCTTCTCCAAAAGCACTATTCTGTGAGTCTCACAGGAGTGGAAAAATACGTACTTGGTGAAGAAAATAAAGGGTTGGAAATTTAAGTGTGTACATTTTGTGTGGATTGATTCAATTTTTGTTTTCTTAGGAGGGAAGAAAAGTAGTGAGTTCAATCGGTTTCTGGAACTGGGTCAGCCGGATTTGGCTGTTTGAATCAACCCATTTTCTGAAATATTGAGCTGAGGGGGATTTGATTGGTTTTTGGAGCTAGCAACCATGTCTATAGCGACAGCGCTTGCCGGGGAGGACTTATCCCGGCAGACCAGCAGCCGGGGGAGCTGGCGGTCTGCGAGTGTGAGGGAGATGTGGAACGCGCCGGACGTTTTTCAGCGAAGCGGTCGGCAGCAGGTGTTGGATGAGGAGGAGGAGCTCAAGTGGGCGGCCATAGAGAGGCTGCCCACATATGATAGGATGAGGAGAGGGATGCTGAGGCAGGCCATGAGCAATGGGAGGGTTTTGACTGAAGAAATCGATACGGCGAATCTTGGGGAGCAAGATAAGAAGCAGTTGATGGAAAACATACTTAAGGTTGTGGAGGATGACAATGAAAAGTTCTTGCAGAGAATGAGAGCCAGAAATGAAAGGTTTGTGATTTGTTTTCTGGTTTTGTTGAATTGGGATTCTGATATATTTATACTTTGCTTGTTTGGTTGGCGAAAATCGGGTTGGATTTTGAATGCTTTTGGTTGATTGGAAACAGGGTTGGGATTGATGTGCCTAAAGTTGAGGTTAGATTTGAGAAATTATCAATAGAGGGAGATGCATATGTTGGCAGCAGAGCACTTCCAACACTGCTAAATTCTTCGTTGAACATGATAGAGGTATTTTACATAATATCTATTGATAGTAAAGTTTCATTGTTTATTTCTAAATTTCTATGGTGAACTCACGGATTTGTAAATTTCTATGAATGTGAATAGGGAATAATTGGAAAGCTTAAACTCGTACCATCAAAGAAAAGAAATGTTCAGATTCTAAAAGATGTGAGCGGCATCGTGAGGCCATCGAGGTATGCTCAAGATCTTTGCATATTTAATCTCTTTACTGGACTAGTGTGATGTTTTTTTCCGCATCAATAAGATCTCAAACAATAGTTCCTGTGAAAATATAACACAAAGTAGTTTCTTCAAAAGAAATTAGTTGTTCATACAGAAGTAAGATGTAAAGGTACATACTAGTCTTTGCTCAACAACATTTAAGAGCTTGGTCTCTTTGTTTCCAGGATGACACTGCTTCTGGGACCTCCTTCATCAGGAAAAACAACACTTCTAAAAGCGCTTGCGGGCAAACTTGATAAGGATCTAAGGGTTTGTAATCCTCTCTATCTCCTTACATTTTATTGGGTTATTCTATTGCAGACGAGCACTTACATGTTCCCTTGTTTGTTTTTATATATATGTATTGACAATTTGGGGTTATGAACAGGTAAGTGGAAAAGTGACCTACTGTGGCCATGAATTTGTGGAATTTGTGCCTCAGAGAACCTCTGCTTACATTAGCCAGCATGATCTTCATTATGGTGAGATGACAGTTCGTGAAACGTTGGACTTTTCCGGACGTTGCCTGGGAGTTGGAACCAGGTACGATATGCTGGTAGAGCTGTCTAGACGGGAGAAAGATTCTGGTATCAAACCAGACCCTGAAATCGATGCATTCATGAAAGCAACATCTTTGGCTGGCCAGGAGACGAGTTTGATCACAGATTACGTTCTCAAGGTTTGTAAATTCAATCATAAGAATGTGTTGTTGAGCTCTTATTGTACAAGCCTAAATATTTTTTGTTCTTCTGTCAGATACTCGGATTAGATATTTGTGCTGATACCGTTGTTGGTGATGACATGAGAAGGGGCATATCTGGTGGACAAAAGAAACGGGTTACAACTGGTATGAGATTCTATGTCATATTACTCTGAAAACAATAAACTAAAAGAAAAGGCAATGATTTTGCTCTCAAATGTGTTTCTAAGCATGAATGTGTATAGTATGTTGACCATGATATTTCAGGCTGAATGCGTGTGTAAATGTATTTCACTTTGATTTACTAGAAACCTAGGAACCAATGCCATTATTTTCAAAAGGTGGTTTTTTTCTCTCAAAATTCTTCTTTAATCCATATTGGAATAGTAGGAATGATATTTCATCTGCAAACATTTACCTGTAACTATAACTGGAAGTCGCTTCCCATAATGCAGGAGAAATGTTGGTTGGACCAGCGAAAGCGTTCTTCATGGACGAAATTTCAACGGGGCTGGACAGTTCCACTACCTTTCAGATTGTGAAGTTCATGAGGCAGATGGTTCACATTCTGGATGTGACAATGGTCATCTCTCTTTTGCAGCCTGCACCAGAAACATATGATCTTTTTGATGACATTATCCTTATTTCTGAGGGTCAGATTGTGTACCAAGGCCCACGAGAGAATGTACTTGAATTCTTCGAATATATGGGGTTCAGATGCCCGGACAGAAAAGGTGTCGCAGATTTCTTGCAAGAAGTGACCTCAAAGAAGGATCAAGAACAATACTGGTTTAAGAAGAATGAACCATTCAGATATGTCTCTGTAGCTGATTTTGCACAGGCTTTCGCCACTTTTCATGTTGGCCAACGTCTTGCTGAAGACCTAAGAGTTCCGTATGACAAAAGAACAGCCCATCCTGCTGCCTTGGTGAAGGAAAAGTATGGAATAAGCAGTATGGAGCTTTTCAAGGCATGCTTTGCAAGGGAATGGTTGCTGATGAAGCGTAACTCATTTGTGTACATATTCAAGACTGTACAGATAGCAATCATGGCTACAATTACTTTCACTGTATTCTTCAGAACAGAAATGAAACCTGGGCAGTTAGGGGATTCGGCAAAATTCATGGGAGCATTGTTTTTCAGTCTCATTAACGTCATGTTTAATGGAGTGGCTGAGCTTTCAATGACAGTTTTCAGGCTTCCGGTGTTCTTTAAACAGAGGGATGCCTTATTCTACCCTGGATGGGCTTTTGCCTTGCCCATTTGGCTAACCAGAATTCCCATTTCGTTTATGGAATCTTTAATATGGATCTGTTTGACATACTATACCGTTGGATTTGCACCTGAGCCCAGTAGGTAAGCTTTAATTTATCTCTATTATTATTATCGGAAACTTTTTCTTCCTTTTGCTACATGAATAATGAAATAATGAAAGATATACATCCTAGCTATTCTTTTGTTTGACGTATGTACAATATGTTCAGGTTCTTCAAACAGCTCTTGGCTTACTTCGGTATACATCAAATGGCACTCGGACTCTTCCGTTTCATTGCTGGCCTTGGAAGATCAGAGATTCGAGCAAGCACTATTGGTTCCTTTGCATTGCTAATAGTGTTTGTCCTAGGAGGCTTTGTTGTTTCTAAAAGTATGAAATCTCTCTATAATTGCCAACCTAAGTTATTGCATATATCAGCTTGATACTTTTATCATTATCATGTTTGAATCAACAAAGTGTTAACGTTTTAGTTTATTTCTGATGATTTGAATGTTCACAATATTCTCATTTTTGTGTGCAGATGACCTCGAGCCGTGGATGCTATGGACCTACTATATTTCACCTATGATGTATGGACAAAATGCAATTGCCATCAATGAATTTCTTGACAAAAGATGGAGCACTGTAAGTTCTATCAAATCTCAGTTGAGTTCTTCTTGTACGGTAATATTAACATTGAGCTTAACAAATAACAAATTGTGTGATTCCTTTGCACAGCCTGTCCTCAACGCCTCTGAAAACACAGTTGGAAAGGTCCTTCTGGCGGGAAGAGGCCTGTTTACCACAGAGACTTGGTTTTGGATTTGTGTTGGGGCGCTTTTCGGGTTTTCTATTCTTTTTAATCTTCTCTTTGTTGCAGCATTGACCTTCTTAGACCGTAAGTGAATTAGGTTCAATCTTTGTTACTCGTTGGTACTAGTAAACCATGATCATTGGTTTAAGTTCTGATTATTTGCTTTCTCTTTTAACTAAATTGCAGCAATTGTTGATAATAAAACCTTAATCGCTACTGACGACTCTGAAAATAAGAGGAAGGGACGACCCAATCCAGAAGGTAAGTGTTATATTTCCTGAGGATCTTAATTTGCATATGCATTGTAAATATTGGATTACTCAAACTCTCATCCATCTATTTACCACACGTGGCTGTAAAAACAATGTTTTAGCGAGATAAGCATTATAACAACCATGGCTGCACTACAAAACCTACTGCATAAAACTTACATCTCGAGCAGCATTTTTGCTATCAAATTATACTCATTGTCTAATACGTAATGACTAATGACAGGTACTGATATGCAAGTGAGAAATCAAGCCAAAAAAGGAATGGTTTTGCCCTTCGAGCCCCTTTCACTTGCTTTCAACCATGTGAACTACTATGTGGATATGCCTCCTGTAAGTAACTTTGTGTCTATTTTCTTTGATATATAATTTCAAGAAGTCAATATGAGTACTTATACATCAACAAGGCATTAACCGAAATGAAGAATGAGTTTCTGCTCTTTAGTCAAGAAGTGACTGTTTTAGTCTTGCAATCTATCATCCGATGGCAAACACATGTCATTGGCCTAATATGATTCTTCTTTGCCTTACATTTATTGATATGACTTTCCTTGGTGACAATATTTGTGTTCCTTACCAGGAAATGAAGAGCCAAGGGATTGAAGAGACCCGACTCCAACTTCTACGAGATGTTAGTGGTGCATTTAGGCCGGGTGTTCTGACTGCATTAGTTGGTGTCAGTGGTGCTGGAAAGACAACCTTGATGGATGTTTTAGCCGGAAGAAAGACTGGTGGGTATATTGAAGGAAGTATTACCATCTCTGGATACCCAAAGAACCAAGCCACATTTGCTCGGGTCAGCGGCTACTGTGAACAAAATGACATTCATTCACCATATGTTACTGTTTATGAATCTCTCGTATACTCTGCCTGGTTACGTCTTGCCAAGGATGTCACGAAGGAAAAACGAAAGGTATTTAATTTATTTTAATCATTTTGATTCTGAGTAGTTCTACCATTCAATTTCCAGTCATTTGGAATTCAATCTTTCTACAATTGTCTTTTCTACTTAGAAAGAACATGATGACATACATGATGTAGCTGACTAAGATTTTATTTTTCTTTCTGTTTCTGTAGATGTTTGTTGATGAGGTCATAGATTTGGTTGAGCTTAATCCCTTGAGGAATGCTTTAGTTGGACTTCCAGGAGTTAATGGGCTTTCAACTGAGCAGAGAAAAAGGCTGACTATTGCTGTAGAATTGGTTGCTAATCCTTCCATCATCTTTATGGATGAACCGACATCAGGTCTTGATGCTAGAGCAGCTGCTATTGTTATGCGTACTGTCAGAAACACCGTGGATACCGGACGAACTGTTGTTTGCACTATTCACCAACCTAGCATTGACATTTTTGAGGCTTTTGATGAGGTATAATATGATCCCAAATCTATCAAATCTGTAACATTGTTCAGTATTTTTTGTGCCATATTTCACCTCGATTTTGTTTTCCGTTGCAGCTGTTCCTAATGAAGAGAGGAGGACAAGTTATTTATGCTGGACCTCTAGGTGCCCAGTCTCACAAGCTCGTTGAATATTTCGAGGTAGGTGTATACACTACCTTTCATTTTAATTTCCTTTTAATGATCAAACTGCTCCATTTGATCTAATCCTGACTTGGGGTTAACGCGAAGTTCAGGAAGAAATTATTTCAAACATCAGCAAAACTTGTTATATAGCAAAGTAATTAATAGTTAAAAGTTTGACTAATCCAAAACATCTTGCAGGCTATTCCAGGGGTTCCGAAGATCAAAGATGGTTACAATCCTGCTACCTGGATGTTAGACGTCAGCTCAGCTGCCGTTGAGGTTCAAAATGACGTAGACTTTGCAGAAATATTTGCAAACTCTGATCTCTATAGGTAAGTTGCATGTAAACATATCGTCTCTTCATTTCTGTCATTGCCATCCACTTGTCCGTTTGTGTTAAAAAATTTACATCTTTGCTTCACATGTTCAGGAGAAACCAGGAACTTATCAAGGAACTAAGCATGCCACAACCAGGCTCCAAGGATCTTCACTTCCCCACCCAATTCTCCCAAAGCTTTTTAACTCAGTGCAAAGCGTGCTTCTGGAAACAGCATTGGTCATACTGGAGGAACTCGCAGTACAATGCCATTAGGTTTTTCATGACAATTTCCGTTGGAGTTATATTTGGTATTATCTTCTGGAACAAAGGAAAGAAAATGTAAGTTTAAGAACTTTATGATCACCTACATTCCTTTAATTTAATTTGATTTTGTGGCCCACTTGCATGTTTTCACCAATTAAGAAATTTGTGTTTCTGACAATTGTCAGTTAAATAATATTCAACTGCATATTGACTTGTGAGCAGGGATACACAACAAGACATCATGAATCTGTTGGGGGCAGGATATGCTGCTGTTCTTTTCCTTGGAGCGGGCAATGCTTCTGCTGTGCAATCGGTTGTTGCTGTTGAACGAACAGTTTTCTACCGTGAAAGAGCTGCTGGGATGTATTCCGAGTTGCCTTATGCATTTTCTCAGGTAATATTTGGAAACTATGCTCATGGTTATGTGTTTGGTTGCTTTTGCAGGGCGTTCAAATCAAATGTTTACTGATTCATGACTTTGGTGTTGCAGGTGGCTATTGAGACACTTTACGTTTTAATCCAAACCTTTGCGTATTCCGTTATTTTGTATGGCATGATTGGGTTCGATTGGAAGGTGGACAAATTTTTGTACTTCTACTATTTCATATTCATGTGCTTCACATATTTCTCCATGTACGGGATGATGGCAGTTGCCCTAACTCCTGGTCCCCAAATTGCTGCAATTGTCATGGGCTTCTTCATGAGCTTCTGGAACTTGTTCTCTGGTTTCCTCGTCCCACGAACGGTATGTCATAAGTTACTCTTCTTACTTTCATGCCTTAGAATGTTGAACAAATGAATTATAAGGACAACATGCAACAAATTGTTATTAGAAGTCATTAGTATTTGCATGATTGAGCAAGTGGTCATAAAAATATGCAGATTACTCATCGGAGTTTTCTTATATCTTATTTACCTTGTTAGGGGTCATATCTGTTACTACTGTAATCCTAACAATTAAATCTCAATATTGCAGCTAATTCCCATCTGGTGGAGGTGGTACTACTGGGGTTCTCCAGTCGCCTGGACAATCTATGGCATCTTCGCATCTCAAATGGGCGATATTAAGAAGGTCATCGAAATTCCTGGTGAGAAATCCAAGCCAGTGAATCAGTTCCTTAAGGACTATTTGGGTTATGAAGAAGATTTTGTAATCGCCGTGGTGTTTGGTCATGTTGGTTGGGTCCTTCTCTTCTTCTTCATGTTTGCGTACGGCATCAAGTACCTTAACTTCCAAAGGAGATAAGCAACTTCACTCTGCAGAAATGTGAAATAGATCATCTACATAGATTCGTGTGAGATACTCTAGTCAGTTAGCGATCACAAAAACAAGTGAACTCGTTTTGTTGTTTGCCTTTTCGTTTGGATATTTTTATCATGTAATTTTTGTTTTGCTTCCATACATTTTCACCTTGAATTAATGTGTATAGTTACTTATTCTTCGAGTACTCAATAAAAGTTCTGCATTTTTTTCAAAAATGTGTTCGTATGAAAACAACGCTGGTGCTGTGTTTTGACAAGGTATTAGCAAAGTAGTATGGGATTTAGTCTACATTCGTTAGAAATCACAGCGTTTATTAACCATACCAGGCGAATCCGCTTCATAATTGTTTGCTGCATCTGCTCTGCTCCCCAGTATGAATCTTTCCTGCAAATCCTGTCATTTACCTGAGCCAACAATAGTATATACATGCATATGTCCATGCCAACTCGGTAACATCATCTGTGTTAACCTTTTACCTTTACCCTAACCATACAAGTTGAGATTTGCCAAATCCTTTGGTAAAACTTTGAACTCCATTCAGAAACAAGTGATGGTTGCAGCTCTCTAATTACCGACTGCAGAAAATCACATTTACAGGACAAGTGATCGATATTCATCTTATATACTCTCCCATCTTCTCTCCTTCCACTCTCACTTCAATTACGCGTCGCAAACGTCTCGCGCGTGTGTGCGTGTGTGCGCGTGTTTGATCCCTCAAGTTGGGTTAAGAAATTATTTTCTCTCATGAGTCATCATGTGATTATCTTGGTAACTTATAACGATTATACTCTCACAAGGTCAAAAAACAACGATTGCTAGAAGAAAATTGGATTAGATACTTGTCATTTATCTTAACTAGTGCTTGGCAAGATATTTCCATCGTCCAATGGCTCACAAAGCTCACACTTTATTTTTGTCACATAGCTCACATTACACTTTTCATGCTTTACTAGCTTAGAGTTCATCTGAATTATCGGGAGAGGAGTCGAACTTGACTAAATTCAGGTCTACAACTTATTATTCTTGTTAGGACAATCATAAATTATTTTTAAGGTTGTAGGCTTGCAATTCAAGTAATTAAAAGTGACGTGATTTCACTAATCCACTTGTTATAATAAACAGAAAACAAAGTTGATATTTCATATTAAGTTGATAATGCTACATGACGGTGTGGTAATTTTACCTAAAAACTCATCGATAGTTGAGTTCAGCTATTCAAATAAATAAAGAAAAATATCAAAAATAAATTTCAAACTAAAAATTGAAGTATTAGATTCAAACATCCAATAGTCAAGAACGTCCGATTATAATAGAATTATCACTCCTCAAAAGGGAAGCGTGGCATTTCATTTGTCGCTTTGGTTTTTCAAATTTAGCTATTTACAAGCAAGAATGCATGCACTCTGCTACGGGTTTTAAGAACACCGTTTAAGATGATACTGTTTACATATATAACATGTTTTGATATTGCCATTTCGATGTAAATTGTTTGAGAAGGCTAAATTAGCAACATACTATTGAATTCATTTCCAATACCTATCTTCAAGCATCCAAGTATGCTCATTGCAATACAAACATTCATCTATGCTCCTCTCTATTCCATGATCGGTTACCACTAGGAGGAGGAAAAGTTCTACTTCTACTACTTCATATTCATGTGCTTCGCGGACTTCTCCATGTATGGGATGATGGTCGTTGCACTGACTCCCGGCAGTCAAATTGCTGCCATTGTTATGTCATTCTTCATCAGTTTCTGGAACTTGTTTAGGCCTTCCTCATTCCCAGGCCGGTATGTAATCACAACTAATCTTCAAAAAAAAGTAGATACGATATAAGAAAGCACTCTGAAAAAACCAACGAAATTAAAAGCAGAAGCTACTACATTAGGACAATTAAACTAATTAACTGACCAAAATAGTTCATACTCAACTGTTTTTGTCGCAGCTGATCCCAAAATGGTGGAGGTGGTACTACTGGGGTTCCCCGGTTGCTTGGCCAATCATTGGCATTTCGCATCTCAAGTCGGGGATTAGAAGACGTTACTTGAAATCCCTGGCTCAGCGCCAAAGCCGGTGGATGCATTCCTTAAGGAGCACTTGGGATATGACTAGGATTTCCTTTTAGCAGTAGTCTTTGCACATCTTGGTTGGGTCCTCCTCTTCTTCTTCGTCTTTGTCTACGGCATCAAGTTTCTTAACTTTCAAAGGAGATAGAATTTTCCATATGCTTTCAAGAACAGATTACAGATAAGACGGATGCGTGCATGTTTCATTGGCAATCCTAGGCTAAAGTAGTGATCTTTGGCTAGACATATCGATGCGTGTGTGTTCAATTATATCTTCATTTGTAAATTGTCACTGTAATTTTTCTGGCTTCCTTTTACAGTCAATTTTTCCCTTGAAGCTTGGACGTAAAAACTTGTGTGCTCGAGAAACCAAAGAAAAAAAAATGCTCATTTATAATTAAACATAATGTTTTTGGTCCTCAAATTTGTTGCATTAACACATTCCCGGCCACGAAAACATGCGACTGCAGTTAGATACCACTCTCATACATAAAGATAAACAGTTTTTCAAGCGATGAAAGGTTCCATAATCACTCTGGTAAATCTTTCCGTCCAGATGGAAGGGAAATGACAGTGGAATGGCCGCTGCCGCCTAATTTCCCTGACAGTGGGGAAAGGAGTATGATCATCAACTTCACAAGACATGCGACAGTGTATAGCACAAATCCTTCCAGCAGGTGTTACAGTGAGCGAACGGAGTTGCAAGATTCTAGTCCATCTAACAGTAAATTGAAAAAGAATCCAGTGGTGAGACTCAAGCAGGCAGCCAATGCTGATTACAACCTGAAACCAAAATGTGTGAAAGCTTCAACGACAAGAAAAGGCATACGAACTACGTATATTACTGCAACTGGTATACAAAGTAGCGATTTAAGATAAGTCCGGATGCAGTTAAGTGAAATTAGTAGAATCAGCTTCGCTTTTAAAATACAGCTCCTCAAGGCAAGGAAACACTACTATTTTTCCTGTTGGCATCGCAGGTGCTTCCATCCATTCAATTAGCTCATGGCACCCACTAATTCGTAATGTTTTCAAGGATGGAAATAAAGTCATTGTCTCCATACTTTCTGCAGCTGCATCGTAAATAAGGTCATAGCCATAAAACTCAGCTCCAATACATTTGAGGCCATCCATTCCATCAATCTCAAGGTGCCTAAGATTAGGTAGATGGCCGAGTGTTGGGACTGCTTCACATCTGTTGCAGCTGCATAACTGAACCTGCTTCAAGTTGATGAGAGGTAGCAACTTACTCATTATCCATGATGGAAATTTACCGCCCATGTAATTTTTTATCTCTAGTTTTTCCAACTTCGGATGCGGTTGGAGGCCTTCCAGTACATCCTCCTCATCATTGTGGGCTCTGCGATCCAACCATCCCATTCTGAAATGAGTCTGTACAAATCTCAAATGGCATAAGTGTCTCTTCTCTTCTAATTTGGCCTTCTTTGCTTCATCTCCATCCCTTACGTCTTCAAGATTGTAAATGATCAATTCACCATTCAAATGATTTAAGCTAGCCAACTCCTCAATTCCACGACCCATCTCTTTACCCACAGAAAAGTAAGGTAATGTTCGAAGGCACGTCAGTCGTCCCACCCCAGAAGGAAACGCCGTACTCTTATTGAAATAAAAATGTCTCAAGTTGATCAAATTTTTTACTTCTTTCGGAAACTCTTCAAGAGCACAGTTCATTGCCCTTAATGTCTGCAGGTTATAGAGTTGTCCAATGGATTCAGGAAGTGTGTTGAATCTTGTTTCAGAAATGTCAAGATACCTCAACCGTTTCATATTTCCAATTGATATTGGAAACTCCTCAATACTAGCCTTGTATAAATTTAAGACACGTAAACCTCTAAACCGTGGCAAGATGTTACTAGGGACTTCGCCATTCGTAAACAATGAGCGCACTCTCCCCAGTCTTCGTTTTGCAATTTTTCCTAGTGTGGAAGTAGAAACCCGAGCACCATGTCTAACCTCAAGTGTATCATTCGTCTCATGTAAGTCTCTCGTCAAGCTTTCAGATTTGGATACAAGACCAGTAAGATCATGCACAAGATTGGACATCTTGCATTTGGTAATAGTGTCAGCCATCCAGTGTAGCATTTTGAAATAAGGAACTTTTCAGTAGAATATCAAAATATTCATTACCTATATCCTCCATCTCTAGATTACTTACTTCGGGAGTTTCTTCGGGTAAAAGGTGTAGTAATCCTTGAGCCATCCATTGTTGAACCAAGCTATCTCTTTCAATTTTGAAATCTTTCATGAACACTGAGCAATATGCAAAACACTGTTTCAAAGATGAGGATTTCAAATGATCAAAACTCAACTTCAAAAGTGAAATCATTCGATCTTCTCCTTCCGTTAAGTCCCAAATTCTACTTTCTTTGATTGACAACCATTCGTCAACTCTACATTTAGACAACAACATCAGAGGGGGCGTTGAGGGGGTGCGAAAGGTGCAGTCGCACAGGGTCCCAAATTTGAAGGGGCCCCCAAAAATTTTGTCACCTAATATTTATATGTAATAATATTCTATATTTAAAATTGATTTTGTTTTGAAATAATGTTCTATATTCAAAAATTGATTTTGTTAGCACTTTAAAATCTCATCTTACACTCCTTATAAGCGTAATTTTTTTTTCTTTCTAAATACAAAAAATTAGAGTACAATAAGATATTCTGAGTGCCAATAATACACCATAAAAGACGGTATTTTTTTCAATATTATTATATAATAATGTTACATATTAGAGTGAAACTTTAAAGTTAGAGTTTTTGAAGTTTGTTTTCTTGTTTGATTGTTTAAGATTGAACTGCTTTTGATTATTTAGTGAACGTTATGTTTGTAGCTCTTTTTACTTATTATTAATGACATTTTTAAACTTGCAATAAGTGAGTGCTAAACTTTGTTTTGATTTAACTAATTGTTTTCTAGCGTCAATACATTGTCCTACGTTTTTTAAAGACTTATCTTAAGGAGGGGCGATTTTATAAATTTCGCATAAGGCTCCTAAAATCTCAGAGACGGCCCTGGACAACATGCTTCCCAAAACCTGGTACATGAATCACAATTTCTATCAAATAACGAATATGGTAAATTAGCAACAGAAAAAAGGAATGCTAGTAATAGTTTAATTGAAATAACGAAAATGTAAGGACTCAACACCTGAAGGGAATAAAATGAGATAATAAAGAAAAGAAATAAGAAAAGAAAGGATCAAGGGGTTAGCGAATGAGGACCCCATCCTCCTCAGGGTGTCGAGAATATCGGTCAGCCATAAACCTCCAAGTTACTTGATATAATCCTCGACAAAAAGTAAAAAATTCAGCATATTTTGACCAATTCAAGGTGAATCTTGATTCATCCCCCTAGAGGAGTCTTTCTTTTCTATTCAATTCCGAACCTTACTTCGCTGAATTCTTAACTCATCCAACTTTTGGATTTAGATCCCCCTCGACATTCACCATTATGGTAAATAACCACTTGACTATTAATTTTGTTTTTTCTTTTTCGTAAAGCATGTGTGATGCTTTTTTTCCCTATCTCAAAGTTGTCACGTGGAGTTTACTTCTAGTAGGTTTTCTCTATCTCGATGTTTTGTCGCTATCTTATTCAAAAAAATAAAAAAAATAAAAAACAATTGCAATGAGTCATTGTTTAGTCCCTTTTAATTTTTTTTCAAATATACGTGCCTGGCATGTTGTTAGTAGGACTGACTTTGTCAACAATAGAATAAAAGCTTTATGCCCCTTATTAACGTGTTTATAATAAAGACGCAAATAAACAAAAGTACTTCCTCCAGAAGCAATCCCAAGCGGGACTTAAGAAATTATTTGGAGCTGCATTCTCAGAAACAAAATATCAATCAACTGAACTTGTGATTTTGTACTGCACCAAAAAACCAAAAGGCTTAAGTTGAGAGGTCACAGAAATTCCTAGATATACACAGTGAACTGTTATTCATTTCACAAATAAGTAATTGCAGTAGCCTGGATTTCCTTCTTGCTCTTCACCCGACACCGCTTCTTGGTCTCGCTTTCAAGTTTATCAAAATCCTCTGCAAGTCCCACATAGCCATATAAACAATTTTCTTGGTCTTCCAGCGAGTTTTGCTTCCCTTCGCTGCTGCTGTTGCTGAGGGAAGCTGAGGTGATCTGCTGGAACTCAGCCCTCCCGTGTTTGTTCTCAGCAAAAAGCTTGTGAAGCCTTTCTGCTTCCCGAAAACCAGAAAATGTGGCATTAAATGTCACCACCAAGATGCTGTAATTTGCAGGCTTCCCACGGCACACCTTAGCCTTCCCCCCACCAAAACCTATACCTACGATTAAGTTGAGATGACAAATACGAAATACTAGAAAAGAACAAAAAGACCAACTAAAAAAGTATCATAAAAAGAAAAACCGAACAAGCATTACACCATCAACTATAAGGTCGACTACAGAAAGCATGTTAAAAGGGCAGAAATGCAGCAAGTTGGTTACTAAATTAGAACCATAATTATAATTTTTAAATTTGGAAGGGTGCTGTTATCCACACTTCTTTTTACCCCTCACACGCTCCTCTATTAATTTATGTCCTTCATTTATTCGATCCAACGGCCGAAAATTGAGATGGGTGTGTAAAACGGGTGTGTGGATAGCACCACCTATTTGGAAATGCATTCCACCTCCCGTGAATGTTGCGACTGATCAAAGAGAGTTACGCAAGTCAAATCCGAAGTTTGGAAGAAATGATAAATGAAAAAAGAAAATGAAATCACAAAATAAAACAGAAATATGACAAGAAACATAATCTTAAATGAATAATGGAGAAGATGGAAATCAAATAACAATATCTGCTACTAGAGTAAAAAAAAAAAAACACAAAATCATTGGAATTTGTCACAGAAATCATCAAAGTATAATTACTCACCTTTAAGAATATCCTCCAGCCCTTCAATAGTTACAATCACCCTTTCATTCGGATTTTTATTTGCTATGGAAGTGTTGTGAATGACAACAACCGGAGGAAAGATAACCATGTCCTCCTTCAGAGCCAAGGCTTCAGCATCAGGCAAGAACCGCTGAACCCATGTACCATTCGAGACGGATGCACTGTTCCATCCCATTAGCACACAAAGTGCTTTATGAAAACCCAAGTGCTCTGCTCTGGAACCAGCCATACGTGACACGAAGGCATGTATTGCCAAGGGCACCACACCTGCAAACTCTTTCGAGTTGCTGATACAACAGGCAGGCAGATTCAATTGTCATTAACCAATTCCGTGGAAGCGACGTGGGACAAACTACAGCATCACTTTAAAATTTTGGTAGGACATGAGGTGAAAAGGGAAAAACAGAGGCATTATCTTGGTTCATAAACATATATATCGTGAGAATCATGTAGTAGTCCATGGATAAAGTTCCTATACAATAAAAAACTACTTTACCAAATAAGTACCTTCTAATCCCGCACCGGGAAAGTGAAGACTTAGAAGACTTTCAAGGTTACAAGATCTCAAAGCGCAAGAGCCAAAGACTCAGGATAATAGGTATCACATGCCACAGATGACACAAAAAAAAGTAGCCATCTTCAAGGAAACATATATGGATTTCCATGGAAGGATCTCTTCCATAGAGTAGCACGCAGGAACCTCAGATTACTAAAAGCATGGCAAACTACAGCTATCATCTTTCTAACTCAGTTTTTACGATCATTGTTTCTCTTCTCCCGCTAATTATCAAATGAAAGTAGTCCATCCGACAAACATGCATAGGCAGTGTCTGCAAAAGAATTTATCAAATACTAACTTCACAGCTTTACTTCCTTGAAAAATTCTTCCTTTGAAAAGCCCTAAATTCCTTTAATAAACAAGGCACTCACCACCCTGGGTTTCAAGCAGCATGGTGGTAAGTAGATCACACGTAACTAAAGAATACCAAAAGAACAAACAAAAAAAGGCAATCTCCCATCCATCATAGCCACCTAAGCACAAGTCCTCACATCACTACACACCACTACCCAAGACTATAATTATCATCCTGATACTGGTCACGCTGCCACCATGACCATAAATTTCATTTGCACTACTTCTTTCAAAACAAACAAGAAAGGTAGAAGAGCTCCCATCCTCTTTAGAAGAGTTCCCATCCTTTTTCCTTCCATCTACAATTTTTATCCTTTTCAAATTATAGGAGGTTGTAGATTGGAGAAATCTCACTTGATCATGTTACATGAGTACCATAAACCTATATTCAAACACTAAACTAAAATGGGTTTTCTCCCCCAATAGCACTCGCCAATCATATGAAATCTTCCAACCAAATATGGACATCCCGAAATCTCTTCTAGGCCAATTGACCTCATCTTCCCGTGGAAGAGTTCAGGAACATTTAAACTTAACACAAGTTTCGGTCACCACAGCCCAAACAATTAAGGGCCACATAGTCCGCGTTGGGACAGCCAACATTTGGTAAAGCCCCTCCAAGACAGCCAAGACGAGGAAAATTCAAGTAAATCAACTTATCTTGATCTGAAGAGACCTAAAAGTTAAACCTTATCTAACTACACTTATGTCAGATACTAAATTTCTCTAAGTTATAATCATTCTAATCCCCCTGTTGCAGCAGAGAGTAAATTTAAACATAAACTCAGAAGCATACTACGACGTAGAAGACAGACCTGGCACATACACAACACTTTGTAGTAAAACTTCCTCCTCCCGTTAATTGTCTTCTTAGAGCTGGGTTTTCATGCAAACGCTTAATGTGCTTAAAAAAGGCACTATCCACCAGTTTCTTGAACTCCTCAGAATCTTCAGCAAGTTCCATCTCCGCAGGTTTCGCCTTATCTTTTGGAATGTCATCCCCTTGAGGATGAATGCTTCCACTAAAATCATCGGTTTCTCTTATTTGAGATTTGTACTGATCTTGAGGTTTGTAATCTGAGAATTCGAGATTAGGAACATCTTGAGCAGGCCTGAGATGCTTCTTTACACTGCCAGGTGATTGCAACGGTCCCAAACGCCTTTTTACACTAACAGAGGACTTTAACGGTCCCAAGCGCTTCTTTATACTGCCAGGTGACTTCAAAGGTCCCAAACGCTTCTTTACATCCAACCTGGCAGATTGGAATTGTTCTCCATGACGCTGCTGGACAGGTACTGGCAGTTTAGAAGATGGTAACAAATTGTCGGAATTTAGTTTGTTGACATCTTCTGCTTTCCAGTGGTCCACAACATGGTTCGGACCACGGTGATCCTCTCCATAGATAGCATCCCGGCCAGTATACCATTGATCCTCTCCAAAATTCAAATTTTCGTTAATGTTCACGCGATTAACTCCGAAATTCACATCTTGGTCAACGTTCCATTGACCCTGACCACAGGTCACAGCTTGGTCAATGTTCAATTGATCCTGACCAACGATTCCATAATGTTTGAAATCTTCATTACTCCACTGATCGTACCCAAAACTCAAGTCAGGTACATCGCAAGCGTCACTCGAATCATTGGACAATTCAGAATTTGATTCATTCCGACGTAGTTTCCTAGCTAGAGCACGTTTCCTCATTGCACACATTTGCAGGGTGGTCAGCTCGTCCAAACTTTGATCACCCTCAAGCGGAGCCAATTTCTTCAATGTACCTTCGTACGACAACGCTTCTCGCCCTCTTTCGAGACCATCATCTCTTCCAAATCCGAAGCTCCGGGTTCGCGGACTAGAACCCAAAACTTCATCATAACCAGAGATCGATTGTTCGCTCAAAGATTGATAATTCAGAACAGTGGGTCGTGTTTGGTCCATAAAATTAGGATATTGGTTCCACTGGCTAATCTCCTGAGTACCTGCTCTGAGTGAAGCATTGTAAACCGGAGGCCTCGGAACTTCTCTAACACCATATGCAGGGGCATTGTAGTCCCATTTCGGATTCCGCCATCCCCAACCGGCATCAACCGACTGATGTAGTCCCGTTATTTGACTTGTGTTGAATTCATCAGAAACCCCGTGAAAACCCGGATCCAAAATGCTCGAGCGCGCAGGTCCGTTGCCAAACACGGCCTTATCTTCTGGACCCATGTATGCATTGTGGTCACCGAGCCTAAAGGCTTCAACTTTTTGAATACCCACATGGGGTTTTGGCAACGCAGCCGGGAATCCGCCATGAAAATACTCAAGCTTCCTTGTGGGGTCCACACCAGGGTCCGGAACCCCAACTTTCCCACTTCCGGAGCTGAAACCGAAGTCGGGTCGGTTCAAACCCGGATTCGCGGTCGAAACGGCGGGTCTCCGGGCTAGCAGATTGTTCCACTCGAACTTCATCGACGTCGATTCCGAGAGGGGCAAGCCGGCGCTGAGACCTGCCGGTTCCAGCGGCCGCCTGTCTCTCTCTCTTTCTCCATCATAATAACGACGGTTATCGTACTCTCTCCGGGAATTCGGTTCAGGTCTTGCTCTTGCCGAACCCGAAACCCGACCCGAGTACGAACGTCGACTCTCCTCGGCTTTCGCGCCGTGGTTCGCCAAAGACCGACTCGGGTAGTCCCCGAGCCTTCGCCCACTCATGAAAACAAAACCCTAAAATGTTAAGACGACAAAGGTTTAGCGTACGGAACGACGTCGGAGCGAGAGACGACTGAGTTTCTCAGTTGATGGCCGAAAAAGGGGGACCGAAACCCTAGAAAGTGGCGCTCGGAGAAGAAACGAGAGAGAGAGAGAGAGAGAGAGAGAGAGAGATTATGGAGTGCTGCAGCGGTTGTTTTTCTTCTTGTTGGGCAACAAAAAGGACTGCCACCGCGATTTAAATGTTTGTGGGCTGCGTAGAGGAGGTGGTGATCTGGTGGGAGATGGCTTGGTGGATTTGGTGACGTGGCACATGGTTATTGGCTGCGTGAAGGGGAGTTTGAGGCTGATTTGGTACTGAGATGATTTTGAAAAAAATGGGTATCAAAAAAAGCTGGAGCTTTTTTGTGTTTGGTAAACATTCAGCTTTAACTTTTTTTCACAATTTTTTATGAAGAAAAGCCAAAAACACAAAGCTGCAAAACCCAGCTTTGAAAAACTAGGCTTTTTTTCACACATGTTTTACATAAAAGTTTACCAAGTACTATAATACTGCCTTTTTTTTCAAAAGCACTTTTAAAAATTTTTTTACCAAACACTCGGCTGCTTTATTTCACAGCTGCTTATTCTCACAGCACAGCAGAAGCAGTTTTTTTTTTTTAAGCACAGCAATACCAAACCAACCCTGAGTGGGAATGTTGGGGGACCAGGAGGTTTGGGTGGGCCTGTGGCTAGAAGATTGCAGCCGTGCTTTTGGGTTAGTGGGATTGTGCTCTTTTTGCTTTTCCTTTTTTTGACGGATTATTTTTTGAGGAACTTTAATAAAAAATTCTCGTACTATTCACTTTAACGAAAAATCATATTTTTACACTAAAATATTAATTTTAATACTATTCACTTTATCCTTTATTTTGTCATTTTCGTTAAAATTCAAAGTTTTCAAACTTTTTTCATTAGTTTTCCTTATTTTTTAGTTGCGTTCATTAAAATTTGATTTTTTTTTTTTGGTGTAATCAATTTAGATTTCAAGGAATTTTAATGGATTTTTTAAGTAACAGATTTCAATGAACTTTTTTTAAGTGACAAATTTCAAATTTAAGATTTATTAGTTGACTCTTATAACATAAAACAAGGAAATGAGCATAAGCGTCTATATATATTAAAGCTAATACAAGTATATTTATATAATTGCATCCTTCTATTGTAATTGGTTGTGATTTACAAGGCGTTCAATAGGTTGTCCACTTGTGTCATTCAGTACTACAATTTGGTGGTATTCTTCTTTGCTTGAAAGTGAGAGGTCTTATGTTCGAATCTCATGGATGACGAATTCGATACCAAATTAGGCTGCTCATTATGTGGCTTAGCCGAACTCCCCCTCCCCTTAGTGTAAAAATATCGATGTACTAAAAAAAAAAAAAAAGGTTGTCCACTTGTGATTATAAACTCTTTTAGCACGTGGACTACGACTTGAATTGTCATCAATAAAATACTTAATGGTTTCATAATGTTGTTCTTCCCAAGGTATTAAATATCGATGATATCGGAAATATCGGTAGTCCAAAAACACGGAAATATCGATGGAAATATCGGGATATTATCGATATCGATAAAAATAATATGGAAACCACAGAAATTGTAAGAAAAACTTGGAATTTTTTATTAAAACTTTGCAGGATGTTTATTTAGTCAATTATCTATTAGTTTATCACAAAAAATTGGAATGAAATGCATTGCATGATGGATTTAACATTATCAAGTTGATTATATAGCGAGCTGGCAAACATTGTGAGTGTAGAAAATATGTAGTAATTAATTAAAGAAGTTTAAACACACCATAATCATTTATATATAATGAATTAGTACAATATTTTACACTTTATACATTGCATGGTAAGATACATGAGTGACTTAGTACCACATAGAGTTCCTATGAGGTTCAAATTTTTCACTATCTTCATCATCTCTATGTGTAGAGTGAATTTATTGTGAAGAGTAGTTATCAAATGATAAATCCCCAAAATAGTTTTGCATGTAATTGTTAACATGACACCCATATGGATTCGAGATTGGTTGATGTTGTCCATAAGCAAAATCATTTGAAGATTGAGTCTCGGATTGTTTCCATGAGTCGTTTGATTCCATCCCAACAGGAATGGGATATGAATGGTAGGGAAATTGTTGGTTATGAGTATAACCATAGTTACTACTTCCCACTCCAACAGAGTCCGAAGTTATAGATAATGAGTCATCTTCTTGACTTGACAAAATCCCCTTGCCTTTTTCTCTACAAGTATAGTCATTCCCTATGGCATCAATTCCTGGTCTTGCCTGCCTACTGCCATGATCCTTATCATGTGTTGCATGCGTGAAGTTTGCCTCACCAGTGAAGGGGCTCATAAATCCGGGAGGTGGTCCAACATAGTTTCCATATCCACCACCACTACCTCCAGCTCTACTATATCATTCATCATTCCCACCTCCTGTGGTATGTGAGTCTCCTGATCTTGTACTAGAGCTATCATTAGTATCAGCACGATGTTGTGGTTGTGTAGGATTGGAAGAAGGTGGAATTCCAGTGTTTCTTGGTCTTGGGCTCAAAAGTTCTTCCAAAGAGTCAGCGCTGCTAGATCCTACCTCCCCCTCTAATACTCTTTCTACATTTATCCCTTCATTACGTGCTTCTTCAACAACTCTGTGAGCTGGGTTGCCTTCATCATCATCTAAATGAAGAGGTCTAATCCACTGATAAAGTTGGTTACCCTCTGTATCATCATCTTCAGCAACAATATCAAACACATCTAGTGGGTCACCACTGTCGACATGATCTATTTCTGCTTCCTTATCTCGAATTTGAAGCTTCATGTTGTAGTAGCAATAAACTAATTTTTCCAACCTACTATGAGCCAACCTATTTCTTTGCTTTGTGTGTATGAGTGCAAATGTGCTCCAATTTCTTTCACAAGCAGATGAGGAAGTTGTTTGTGATAATACTTTGATTGCTAACTTTCTCACAGTTGGTGCATCGGTCCCATACATGATCCACCATTCAGCTACAATGAAAAACAATGTTGATAAGCCTAATAACTCCAACAAATTCTATTATAAACTTATAGTGAAATATGTTTACACTCACTAGGAGACATTTTTGTTCGAGCAGCAACTGATGTTGGTTCTCCAAAAGTTCTTCTTGCATCTTTAAACCATGTTAGCTGAATTCAATAAATCGTGTTAGTTTAATCCAACAAAGTAATTATTATAATTTAAGTAATTGTGTACCTCATTTCCAAATTGGCCAACTGCTGGTGATGCAGGGTCTAATTTAGAGTATACATTATGTACAACACGTATAAGGGTACTATCATCTCCAACACCGGGTCTGTATTGGTATCGAGGATGATGGAAATTGTTTATTAACAGGATCGGAAACATATGTCGTTGGACTATCGATCACAATATGGTGTGAAGGATATGAACAGAGTGAATATAGAATTGAATGTTCTTTCTGACAGAAAGGGATTTACAAATATATAGATATGCAAGTAACCTTTCTGGATAAGTTGTTTTCTTCAGGAAAGTTATAACTTCTCAGGTTGGAATATAACTGTTCATATCCTTTAATTAATTAATTAATTAATTATTTCACTACAATCATATGTATATTAGTACACCAATGTTATGGTGTACTTTCACATATGATTACACATATTGTGAAAACCATGTTATCATAATCATATTCCAACATCTCCCACTTGATTATGATGACATAAATTGTTTCCTATTCTGATTTGTTTCTCAAGAGTATTACTCATAGACAAATTGAATGTAACATCAGATATGTGGCTTCTTTACCTGGTGCGCACCATTCCACTTAATCTGATGACATTTTACTCTTTAGTAAAATGGCATCATATCCAAGTAACTAGGAAAAACAATCCATACCCGGTTACAAATGATGACTTAGCCCCGCACTATACGCCACAGTGTTATATAAATTATTTCTTGAAGCTTATTATGGATTTTACTTTCAAGACGATTTATTATAACCTGGTTACCTCGCTAGTGCCCTCTATCTTTAACTGACCAAGTACTAAAGAACCAGATAGAGTCGCATCTACTTGTCCATGTTTCAGGCGTCCCTAAAACCATACAACGATGCCCGTCGCACACTACAACACATCTAGATGTTTTGCAAACCCATTGTAGTCACATGCTCTCTGAATTTTTCCAGAGACAATCCCTTGGTCATCGGATCGGCCACCATCTCTTTGGAGGGTATGTAGTCGACCTCTACCTCTCATTTCTCCACTATATCTTGTACATAGTGATATTTAACATCAATGTGTTTTCCTTTGGAACTATTTACTCCACTCTTTATCAGAAAAATGGCGGACTTATTATCACAAAACACATTGACGTGCTCCTTAGGTATACCTATATTTAAATTATCGATAAATCATTTAGCCCATACTGCAGTACTAACCGATGTGCTACAAGATATATATTCTGCTTCCATGGTAGACTTTGCAACACAGCTTTGTTTCTTACTTAACCAAGAAACATCCGTTCCTCCAAACAAGACAATGTCACCACTTGTTGACTTTCTGTCATCCAAGTCGCCTGCGAAATCTGCATCGCAATAACAAACTAAATCTAGATCATTTAATCCGAAACATAGTTTCATACCTTGGGTGCCTTTTAGATATCTAATAATTATCTTTACTGCCGTCCAATGTTGCTTTCCGGGGTTGGATTGATATCTACTTACCAATCTAACTGCATGACATATGTCAGGTCTTGTGCTGGTCATACCATACATCAAACTTCCAACTGCTTGGGCATATGGAACATTTTGCATATCAATGATGTCTTGCTTATGTACCAGACACATATTTTTGGAAAGCATCATTCCTTTACAAACAGGTGTACTATCTGGCTTGCAATCTTACATATTAAATCTTTTAAATATTTTATCCAGATAATTTTGTTGATCCAAATAGAGTGTTTTGGCATCTCTATCCCTAGTAATTTTAATTCCTAGAACATAAGATGCTTCTCCCATATCTTTCATTTCAAATTTGGATCCCAGATATGACTTAGTCTTTTTAATCATATCTATAGAGTTACCTGCAAGTAAGATGTCATCTACATACAGTGACAACATACAAAAATTATCTTGGCACTTCCAAGAGTAAACACAATGATCCAATGGATTTATTTTGTAGCCCATTTCTATAATGGCTTGGTGGAACTTTAAATACCATTGTCTTGATGATTGTTTAAGATCGTACAACGACTTTCTTAATTTATAGACTTTGTTTTCATGTCCTTTGACATGATATCCTTCGGGTTGAATTATATAGATGTCTTCCTTCAAATCTCCATTCAAGAATGCTGTTTTGACATCTAACTGATGAAGTTCTAAATCCATTCTAGCAACAATTGCCATAAGTATACGAATGGATGTAAACTTCGCAACTGGAGAGTAAGTGTCCACAAAATCTATACGAGGTTTCTGAGTATAACCCTTAGCTACAAGTCGAGCCTTAAACTTATCCAGGGTACCATCTGATTTGTACTTCTTACGAAGTACCCATTTACAACCGATGGGCTTTCTTCCATTAGGTAGATCAACTAATTCCCAAACTTCATTTTTCTTTATGGAATCTAGTTCTTCATTCATTGCTTGTTGCCATTGTTCAGACTTAAAACTATCCATTGCTTCTTTATAATTCCTTGGGTCTGGATCTCCCACTGAATGATCTACCTCCTCAAGATTGAAAACAAAGTGATCTTTCAATCTTCTAGATGGTTCCCTTTTTCTTTTACTCCCACTGATTTGATCATTTCTCCCACTATTTATATCTTCCATGATAATATCATGATCATCATCCATGTGTATGTCATGATCGACATTGATATGATCACCCATGTTAACGTCTCTCACTTGATCATTGTCAATGTCAGCATCATGAGACAAGTCTAAATCAAGATGGAAATCTCGATCATCCGTAGGAGAATTTTCTTCTTCCAAAGATTCCAATTCGTGTATTGGTTTAAACAAATCAGTAGTTTCAATAAAAGTAGCATCTCTACTTTCGATCAATCATTTCTCAGGATGATAAAACCTATATCCGATACTATTATCAGGATATCCTATGAATTTACATTCCAAAGTCTTTGCTTGTAATTTATTTCTTAATGGCTTTGGAATGAGGACATGCGCTTTACAACCCCAAACTCTTAAGTTTGATAAATCGGGTTTTCGCCCATGCCATAATTCATATGGAGTTAGTGGCTTTGCCTTTGTATGAACTTTATTCAATATATATGTTGCAGTAGCCAAAGCTTCACCCCAAAAAAGTAGATGTAAGTCAGCATAAGACATCATAGATCGCATCATATCCATTAGAGTTCGATTTCTTGTTTTTGCGATACCATTTTGTTGCGGTGTATAAGGCATAGTATAATTATGCCTTATACCATTCTCTTTGCAGAAATCATCAAAGGCTTCAAATTCTCCACCTCTATCACTATTAAAGGTATTTATGGATCTTCCCAATTGGTTCTCTACTTCGGCCTTAAACTCTTTAAATTTTTCTAAGGCTTCATTTTTATGCTGCAAGAAGTAGACATATCCATAACGAGAATAATCATCGATGAAAGTCACAAAATATTTCATTCCTCTATGGGTTTTTGTTCTCATAGGTCCACATAAATCTGTATGCACTATCTCAAGTAAATTTGTAGAAATCCAATGCTGAGAAAATGATTTTCTAGTCATTTTTCCTTTAATACATGATTCGCATGTATCAAATCATGTGCATTTATTTGAGGCAACATTCCATTTTTACTCATGCGTATTATTTTATTTTTATTTATGTGACCTAAACGTAAATGCCATAAATATGACAAGTTTTGAACAGGAGAGACAAAGGCATACTCGGAAGAAATACTTTTATTAATACAAACTGAGTACATATCATCGACTCTTATTCCCCTTACATAAATATAACCCTTTTTCCCAATAGTGACAGCACCATTCATGAACCTTGTCTCAAAACCTTTCTTTTCTAGGACAGAAACAGAGACAAGATTCCTTCTTATATTTGGTGCAAACAGAACATTTTTAAGTACAATGGTAGATTTACTATTGTTGATTTTGCAATCTCCTTCACCCAAAACATCGACATAAGTATTGTTGCCCATGTAGAGACGATGTTCTCCTAGTGCTTTCTCCTTGAAATTGATAAAGCAACTTTTGTCCTTACTTACATGACGAGTTGCTCCTGAATCTATCCACCATTGTCCTTGATCTTCAGCAATGAGTGCTTCAGAGACAGTCAAAATTAGTTCTTTAGGATTTTTGTTGTTCTTGCGTCGTTTTGGGCACTTATACCTATAATGACCAGTCTCTCCACAATTGTAACATGCACTCTCCTTTCCTTTAAACTTGTTCTGCTTACGGTGTCCAAACTTTTTAAAGTTCGCACGCTTGTTAATACTATGTGGCTTGTGCATGTATTGCTTGTTTTTCTGAGAATCTTCCGCTATGAGGAGGTTGGCTCTGCCCTGTCTAGTTTCCTTTTTCCTATAATTTTTACGAACTTCTTCAATAGCCAACATTGCAGGCAATGTATCCATCGTTAATTCAACTTGACCATAAGTCATGGAAGTAACTACATTTTCCCAAGAATTTAGGGAAGATGACGTTGGTGACCAAGGAGAATATAGAACCGATTTTGATCGAAAGTTCAAAATCGTCATCTGAGTATTTTCCTGGAGAATCCAACACTCACAAAAATACCAAAACATTTATGCCTAAAATACCGATTTCGAACTTTCGATCAAAATCGGTTCTATATTCTCCTTGGTCACCAACGTCCGCTTCCCTAAATTCTTCTCAAGTTGAAACTTAGAAATAACGTTGTTGGATTCGTTACTTGACGGAGAGGAAGTCTCAGATTTTGTTCGAGAAGTCCTCGGATGAAAACTGGGCAAATTGTCTTGATTCATGAAAACCAGGCTCTCAGGTCATTGATGGAAATTGTTTATTAACAGGATCGGAAACGGATGTCGTTGGACTATCGATCACAATATGGTGTGAAGGATATGAACATAGTGAATATAGAATTGAATGTTCTTTCTGACAGAAAGGGATTTACAATTATATAGATATGCAAGTAACCTTTCTGGAGAAGTTGTGTTCTTCAGGAAAGTTATAACTTCTCAGGTTGGAATATAACTGTTCATATCCTTTAATTAATTAATTAATTAATTAATTATTTCACTACAATCATATGTATATTAGTACACCAATGTTATGGTGTACCTTCATATATGATTACACATATTGTGAAAACCATGTTATCATAATCATATTCCAACAGAGGATTCAAATAATATGTTGTTCAAAGAAACACATACTCTAATAAGAGAAATAATACTTATGCAACTAAAGAAATGAATTGCAAATTATGACATAATTTATACCTGCTGCATGCAAATCGTGGTATAATGTTTTATACCATCGGTCTTCAATTATCTTTATGACCCACCTTGCACCATGTTTTCTTTCCAATTCATCCTTCACTACACGCATCAACTCATATATTGCCCCCATAGTAGGATACACTTCTGTGTCAACGATCCGTAAAACTTTGTAAAGAGGTTCAAACATTTGGCACACATGTTCTGATTGAGTCCAAAAAGCATGATCAAGCACTATACTTTCCACCATACGACCTGCATTTGAGCGGCTCAAATTGTGGTTGGCCCAATCGTCACTAGTGAATAGTTGCTTCAACCCTGCTTTCTTCTTAAGTAGGCTGTCTAATGCAATATAGTTGGTGGCGAATCGAGTGGTAGCTGGACGAATAATTTCTCCTTTGCAAAATTCACGCATCTTTGCCAACAACCAACCGTGATTGTAAATATAATTTGTGATCGTTCTAGCTCTTTTTACCACAGTAGCAACATTTTATCTCTTCCCCATTGCCTCAAACATGAGATCAATACAATGTGCTGCACATGATGTCCAAAACACATTATGATGCTTCATTAATTTTTTTCCAGCTTTGACAAATGCAGAACCATTGTCGGTCACGACTTGGACAACATTATGCTCTCCCACCTCCATGATTACATCCCTCAATAATTTGTAAATATACTTGTAGTTCTTTATATGGTCTGAATCATCAACATACTTCAAAAAAATTGTCTTTCCCTTGGAGTAATACCATGAAGTTCATGATAGACAATCTGGTCGGGCCAGTCCATCCGTCACACATGATTGTGCAACCATTAGTTTCCTACTTTGACCTCAACTTGTTAACATACTCGCCAATGTCTTTATACTCCATATCCAAATATTTGTTTCTTATCTCATAGGGAGTGAGAGGTTGTACTCCAACACCGGCCTGTTGACATCCCACTACCATATTTTTGAAATGATGTGATGATGCCTTCTCAGCAGAGACATTTTCATAGATAAAGAACTTGCTAATTAGATGCCACATTCCCTCCTTTACATTACCTCCAGTGAAATAACTCCAAACACTCTTTTGACGTGCTTTGGATGACTTATATAAACTTGGGGCTATTGGTGGTGTTGGTTGTGATTCTCTAAGACTGCCTCCCCGTCTCATTTGTGCACCACCACTTGTCCCGGAACCTTGTGCTCTATTAGGAATTTTATGAAGGTGTTCTCTTTCCCATGCTGACTATTTGGAGGCACGTAATGCTTGTTTCAAACTGCGTCGTTCTTCAGGTCCCATGTCATCATCACATTTGTCCTCATCGTCATCATCATCACTGTCAACCGCTTGGCCAATGACTTCTCCTCGTAGCCCAGCTCGAATATTTTCCATTCCATGTGTTATCTTTTCCTTCTGCTGTTTTTTATTTTTTAATAATGTGGTGATGAATGCCTTCACTTCTGGGGGGACATTATCGCATCGTTGGACATTTTTTGCTGGATCTAATCCACTAAGATGGTATTTAAGTCGTGTCACTCCGCCACTCTTCATTACCCGACCACAATATTTGCAAATTGTGCCATGTTTGTTTCCGTCTATTGGGTCTCCATGTTCCCAAGCTGGATCACGTTTAGTAACTCCACTGGACATCTTAAACGTACCTATATTTATTTTTCATGAAAATTAGACAATTTGTTTTTGGCCAAAAAATATAGTAGTGATGACGGTTATATAAGAGAACCTAAATAATAAAATTATTATACAGAAGAATTAAATACGAAGTAAAGAAAATGATTGTAAAAATTTAAGTAATTATAAAAATAATATGGAATAATAAAACCTAATATTAATGAATAATAATCCAATATGATAAAAAAATAATCCTAATATTAAACATAGTAATGATTCTAATGAATACTAATCCAATTTGATAATAATCCAATTTAATAATAATCCAATTTAATGAATAATCCAATTTGATAATAATCCAATTTAATGAATAATAATTCAATTTGATAATAAAAAAAACCTAATATTAATGAATAATAATCCAATTTGATAAAAAAAATCCTAATATTAAACATAATAATGATTCTAATGAATAATAATCCAATTTGATAATAATCCAATTTAATAATAATCCAATTTAATGAATAATCCAATTTGATAATAATCCAATTTAATGAATAATAATCCAATTTGATAATAAGTTTGTAAACTTACCTTAAATATGGAACCCTTTGTGTTGAACCTTTGGAATGGATCTGGAATGACTCTGAAAGAGGTAAGGGAAGAAGAAGAAACGAAAAGGTGTAATAGATGTTTTAATTTTCGAATGGTCAAAAAATGAGTGATGATCTGATACAGAGGCTCTGATAATGTGAAAGAATATCACAGTGGCACACGGTTTTGAATGAAACCACCATCCATGGTCTGAAATTGTACAAGTAATTCTAAAAGTTGTCAGAAAGTTCCTGAGTCCTGACAAGAACCACACACACACACACACACACACACACGCTACAACACACGCACACAGACATCCCACACGCAGACACACAGAGACCTCAGTATCTCTCTCGATCCTTCTCTCTTCTCTCCCTTTTCCATTCTCTCACACACACACACACACAGATCTCTCGATCTCTCTGTTGGAAATGTGCCCTAAAGCCAATCATATGATGATACTTTACGGACATTTCACATGTTAAACTAATCTAGTTTACATATAAAAGGGCAAAGATTATTGTTTGAGCCGTCTCATATAAATGTTATATGCTTAAACGATAAAGTCCAAGGAATATGTGATTGGGAGAATGCAATCTAATGAAGTTAGATTAATGAGACCATTCTTTCGTAGACACATCCTAAACGTTCCTGATCATAGGATTGCCAATTGGGCATTGACAGTCCTATAAGATCAGTACGTACTGTGCCTTCTCTCAGGGAGAATGACTAGTCTCAAGTCATTGGTGTGTGTGACATCAAGACAAGTACGTAGGTGCTCAATAGAGAATGAGTTCACTGAACACGATCAACGAGGAGTTCTCATACTCATGTCACATGAGAACTCATGGTTGGGATAATGCAAATTAGTCTTTTGACCTGAGGCATCACAGTTGTCTTGTGGTTAAGTCCTTGATCTTTGATTATGTCAAAGTCACCCCATCGGGGTGTCCACGACATCATTGGGGTTAAGCCACTTAGTTATGGAGACAAGTGAATGTGCAACAAGGGATCTCTAACCTTCAAATGGTTTGAGGGAGAATACTCTATGATATGATTAAAATCTCTGGCCAGAGTATGAATGAGATTTGGGAATGCGTTCCAAATCACATTCAAGGTAATCATATAAGCAAACGAATCACATTGGATAGTAGACATGAATAAATAAACTATCAAACCAAACAATGTGGTCAAGAGTATTAGATTAGAGAAAGACCGTATTGCATTTGTAATCCTAAACTGAATAGGTTCTCTACCTCTTCTGATTAGCTTGGGTAGCCATGATATGCTGCTAGGTGTCACTCATGGTTTGTGGAAGCCCTAAACGTGTATCATCACTAAAGGGAGAATTGAAAATAAGTTTCAATTCACAATCGATGTAAAATGGTTTTAATCGCCCACTGCCTCGCTAAAAGGAACCTAATGTATCGTACACCGTGTAAGGTGGAGATTGAAGAAACAAAGGAGATGAGTAAGAATAATTAAATGGTTTAATTATTTATGGCAAGGATTAATTAATATGTTAATTAATCAAACGAATAAGTTCGTTAAAGACCTCGGGATAATTTTGGACCTTAAGGCCCAATGGGCTTCGAACGTCAAAGCCCATTGACTTAAGTTGTATGACAACTTAATGAATAATGATTCACAAAGGCCCAAATAGCCCAATAAATAGGCCATAATTAAGGAGGGTAGTGAACTTGGCTTAATTGCAAGTTTGCCACTCCATTGTGAGGTGGTATAAAGGCAACTTTATAGCCATTTCATCCTTAGGGTTTTTGTGGAGAAAAGATGAGAACAAAAGCTCTCTTTGCTCTCTAAAATTCAGCCACCCTAGAGGAAATTATCTAGCAATTTTACTTCCTCAAGGTCACTCATTTCTTCTTCAATCTAACCTTGGTGTAGAATCTTTAGAGGTTATCTATTTTGGGAACTTGGAGAATCTAATTCTTTCAACCAAATCCATGGAGCTAAGAAGCAAGGAATGAAGGCCCTATCTCTTGGGTGATTATCCTTTGCATATGCAAAGAGGAATCTACAAAGGTAAATATTTCTCAACTAACAAATGTTGTTTTAAGTTGAGTCAAGGTTCACCAATCTACTAGGCTTTGAATTTCATGGTTGATGTTTTGTTTTTGAGTGCATGTAAGCATGATTCCGCCTTTAATTTGTTAATTGCATGCTATTGATGTTGCTCAAATAAACATGTTTTTCACAAAATTTCCTTCACTCTCTTTTCCCTTCTCCCACACACACGCAAAGAGACCTCAGTCTCTCGATCCTTCTCCCACATGGCATTCTGCTCCTCCCTCGCCTTCCTCCTCGTCCGCGTCTTCCGCCTCGTCGGCGCCGTCTCGAGTCGAAACTCTCATCTCTCTCCTTTCTCTCTGCACCGAGACCCACATACACACACGCACACCATTGCACCTGCTTCAGGAAGACACCCACCTCGTCTTTCTCCCTCTCCTTCTCGTCTCTGCAACTCGGCGAACGCAGGAACCCTCCGGCGAGTTTCTTGAATTTCTCCGGTTAGGTAAGCTTCGGGTTTACCTCTTTTTGTTCTAGATTGAAGCTTTGATGTGAAATTTAAGTTCTATCTCGTGTTTTTGCAAGGTTTTTGGGACGAAATCGGCTCGGGAATAGGCACACCCATCTTCGGCGAGGCCGTGGGTGTCGACGAACTTTCCGAACACCTCCGACGGTTTCACGGCAAACGGAAGTTATAAAAACATTCCTCTTGTCTTCTATTTCATTTTGATACCTAGATCGGAGTTTAGGGTGCTCTTTTACAATCGGCCGGAGCTCTAGATGCTCCGGCGTTCTTCTCCGATTTGCACAGATCTAAAATTTAGCGATATTATCGGTAATATCACGATATTATCGATAATATCGCGATATTTGGACGAAAACCAATTGGATACCTATTAAAATATCGTTACCGCGAAAAACCGATAATATCGGCGATATTTCGCCAATATTATCGGCATTTAAGACCTTGGTTCTTCCTCAATTTCTTCATCATCGGTTTCTTCTTCTTCTTCTTCAATTTGTTCTTCCACCATTTGCTCCACTTTCATTTCCTCCTCCTCTTGGTTCACTTCCATTTCTTCCCCATCTTCTTCCACTTTCATTCTTATTTGAGACATTACATAAACTACCCAATCAAATAAACAAAACCATAAACAAGTTAGCAAACAGAACACCATATATAAAATACCAATTATAGGAGATATGAAGAAATATAGATAATGTCAAAGACACCACAAAAAAATAAATAGTAAGAAACCTCAATTCCTCCCGCCGACCTTAAATACAATAAGCCCTAGTCTAATTCTTCTTTCCCATTATTCTTACCAACTAAAAACACACACCACAATTAAACTAATTATCAAATTTTAACAGCTAAAAAGCGCCAGTTTGTAGTCATGAAAAAAATGCTAATCGTAATAACCAAATTCATAAAACACCCAAATACCAATTCAACCATGAATTTTTTTTTTTATATCAAAAGCATGATCTAATTTGGTAGCCAAATAAAGCAGAAACTCAATACCGCCGCTCAAGGTTTGCGAGCTATTTCAGGCAAACCAATTCAACCATGACCTTAATTATATCTTGAACTTCGAAACCCGCTGCTAGTGTGGAAGCCAGATTTGTGGCCAGGAGGAGGCTGAAATGCCTCTGTGAGTCTTCTTAGGCCCCGAAAATGGTGGATAACCGTGTTTTGCTACCAGTTGTCTCCCTTTTTCAAGGAAAAAAAAACATACACCAAAGAATAATCCAAGTAGATCATACTGTTAAACAAGAAACTAAGTCAACATGAAAGTCCTATCATTTACTTGACAGCTTTGCATTTAAATGTAATTGTGTATAATTCAGTTTGTAATCTACATATACCGTGAGTATCAATGAAGAAAGCGAGTCTTCCACAAATTCTCATTTTGCTGTTATCCTTCCTTTGTCTCTGCACTACATTTTCTACACATACAATCAAATTTCAAAGAGTAAACAAAATTAAGAATAATGAAATAAAATTAACGAGTGAAAGCTAACAGACCTTGAGACTGAATTAGATCATGGTATTGAAATTTCGGCTTTATTAGCGCTGCATTCCAATTGGTTCACTTGTTATTGTTGAAATTTCAATATTCTATATGGGTTCCTCAACTTTCTCGGCAGATAAACAGAAAGCAAAGAATAATCCAAGTAGATGGGAAATAGGAAAGAAAAACGTGCTCGCAAGTGTGGATTTAGGTTGATGTAATCAATTTGGATTTCACAGGATTTTAATAGACTTTTTTTAAGTGACAGATTTCAGAGGATTTTAAAAGATTCTCAATTCTATATGAATTTCGACAGATTTATATGGATTTCTAATATAGATTTCTATTGATTTGTATGGATTTCTTTCGTGGATTTCTCAAGATTTATTAGTTGAATCTTATAACATAAAATGAAATAATGCACAAGAAACATAAACGTTTTGAATCAAAGGAGATCCATTAACAATAAATTTGAAGTGTCAGCAAGCACAATCATGAATTCAAATACATAGAATAATAATGTAATCATAGTAGCTAAGCAATCATATGAAATTCCAAATTCCAAGTTTCAAACATAGCCACAAAACCTTAACGCAGCCACAAAACCTAACATTACAAGAACATCATCAGAAATTCATCATTACCACACTAGAATTATTTGTGACTCATTATCCTCCATTCACATTGTTATCATTGTGGGCATCTCTCCACATGTCCAAAACTATATTATATCTCCGTTCATTAGCAATATTTTGTTGTTGTTCTTGCATTTGAAAATCTTGGTCAATATCCCCTTTAGAAACTGACAATGGTGGAGACGAAGAAGATTCATCATGTGGTTCAATAGGAAACTCATTCGATCTACACTCATTGCGAAGAAAATTGTGCACTGCTGCACAAGTTAATACTACCTCCACTTGTGTTGCATATGGAAATGGAGGTGCAATCCTTAAAATAGGGATTCGTGATTTTAAAATACCAAATATCCTATCGACGACATTTCTTAAAGAAGCATGATGAAGATTGAATAACTCTTTTTCATTTCTAGGCTCACGACCCGAACCATTATACTTTTGGAGATGATATCGGATTCCTCGATAAGGAGGTAAGAACTGACGTCTATCTGGAAATCCACATTCTATTATAAAAAATTTACCTGATAATATATATTTTAGTATGCAACTCAATGGATTAATGAGAAATTAAAAAATAATAAAAATGATAAATAATAATTTGATACCTTGTGGCACTTTAAGTCCATTCCTTCTTGTCAAAGCATCATTTAGTACTCTTGAATCATGAGCCGATCCTTCATACCCACTAAGGATGTAAATGAATTCCAAATCAAAGTTACAAGAAACTAATACATTTTGTGATATGACACCCTTACGATTACGATAACTGCTTACATCGCATCCGGACACTGATGCTAGGATATGTGTGTCATCAATAGCTCCAATACAATCCTAAAAAAGTGTTAAGTTTATCATCTGGAATAAATTAGAATAATACAAAATACAAAATAAATAAATAACGACACACTATACGTACCTTCAAGTAAGGGTAAAAGCTCGTACTTTCCCTTATTTTAGATGGCACTGCTAATCCATGTTTGGCCATCATCTCCGGTGCTATTGTGTTCAAGGTCTTCAAAACTTTGTTACAATTTCTACTGACAGTCAAATGTGATCGGCCAAATGTATCACGTAGTAAACAATATCTACTATTGTGTCCAACAACAAGCAAAAATGTTGCAAGCATTTCTTATATGCAAATTAATCTTGTATCTCGTAAGAGTGTTTTTTCTCTGCTAATAGTGCATAACTTCACAAACACATTAGGATACATTCTATACCTTTGCCAGAAATCCTCTGGGCAATCTTCTTTCAATATTTTATGTACATAATTGTATCATTCTATAGTAATTGGTCGTCGATTTAAAGAACGTTCAATAGGTTGTCCAAATGTAATCATAAACTCTTTAAGCACGTGGACTACATCTTGAATTGCCATCAATAAATATTTAATGGTTTCATAAAGTTCTTCTTCCTCAATTTCTTCTTCATCAATTTCTTCTTCTTTTTCTTCTTCAATTTGTTCTTCGACCATTTGCTCCACTTCCATTTCTTCCTCCAATTGGTCCACTTCTATTTCTTACCAAATAAACAAAATCATAAAGAAGTTAACAACACACCCAAATACCACCAACCATGAATTTTTTACATCGAAACCATCATCTAATCTATATACACTTCCCACAACTAATCTACACACACACACACACACCATAATTAAACCATGATCATCAAATGATTAACCTATATACACACAACACCAATTATCAAATCATAATTTCATAGCTAACTAATCAGTGACAATAAAAATATATCACAAAAACTCAATCACGATAATTTCCAATTGGTGTTCTAAGCAGAGCAACTATTCCCCAACCCAAGAACAAATTCAACTATTTCATTTTTACAATTAATTTATAGTAACACAAATGCTTCCAGCAATTTTTTGGCTTTAGTTAAACCCTGTGCATCATATAAAGTAAAATATCATGAACAAAACACCACTTTCTGTAAGTAATTGTAAATATAAACTACAAAATATCAACAGACCACAATTTGATCTATTATCCATTTACAATAAAAACAACACCAATTTAATAATAATTCCCCTGCAATTTAATACAACAAAAAAAACTAGGGGAAAATTTTCAATCTAACTCTTAAACAGTTGATTGTTGTGGCGCACATAGTGAGAAACTCAAGATCCCAACACAGAACAGGTTTATCGAATTTCGAACTTGAGCAGCAGCTCAATCTGCAAAATTCCAAAGCTTGATTGAATAATTTTAGAAGTAAACAAACATCTAAAAGGGCATACAGCAGATAATTTCACAATCTTAAACAAATAACCTTACAATAATTATACAAATTGGTAAGAAACCTGCAATAGAGGAAGATGAGAGACAAAGGCTATTCCACTTCTATGATGAACGTGAAAAGAAATCACATGGGGTAGGGTTGGATTCTTGATGGCATTTTGTAGTTATACCACCCACTCTCAAATCCCTCAAAATCCTTCAGCCATTAAAATCTTAATAAATATTTGACATTCTCACTATGCCTAGATTTGAATGCATTCTTTAAACTCTTAATCGACTACCCCTTGATTTGGGTATATTCTTCAAAATCCTTTTAAATCCTAATTTAACTACACCATGATTTTAGAATCTTTTAAAATCCTCTTTTTAAACTCTAATCGACTACACCCGAATTTTAAAGTCTATTAAAATCCTATCAAATCCTAATTTGACTACACTTGCCTTTCATGTGAGCATGGCTTTTCCTCTTCTGTTGTCTGGCATGAAAGAAATCGAAGGGGGGAGGGTTGGATTATTGATAGCATTTGATATTTTTATTACCCACTTTCATATCCATCAAAATCCTCCATTCCTTAAAATCCTAGTAAATCTTTGGTATTCTTACTATACCTAGATTTGTATGGATTTTTTAAAAACATAATTGACTACCCATGGATTTGATTGTATTATTTAAAATCCTGGTAAATCCTAACTTGACTACATGTTGATTTCAAAGTCTGTTAAAATCCTTTTTAAAATCTTAATGGACTACACCCGGATTTTAAAGTCCATTAAAATCTCATCAAATCCTAAGATTTTAAAGGATTTTAAAAGTACTATATTTGATAGGATTTAGGAGGATTTAGACTCCTACAAAATTCATATGGATTTTAAAGAATTTGAATGGATTTAATTTGTAGATTTTGGTGGATTGTGGTGGATTTTCATATAATTTTTTTATTGAAAAAAAAAAAGAAAAAATCTTTCCCCTTGCCCTATTGTACTCGATAGCCACTTTATCCCCTCCCTTTTCGGGTCCCCTTTCACACAACCACGGCTTCATCTATTTCTCAATTGATAGATCAACATAATTTTGGTGAGCTTTTAGCACTGCACCACCAACAACCATCCCCACTGACTATCCTTTTGCCACAGACGTATGTTGTGGTACTTAAGTAGTGATTGTAGTACCACAGACGTTAAAAAATCAGAATGATGAGATAGTAGTATTAACCAAAATCCTAGATCGATCATGTCCTTCAATGGTCATACATGCCTAACTAAGGTCTAAGAGTCATAATAATACATGAAACTAGTATCAGAAACTGCTACATGCACCCTTACACACCTTGCAGTCAACCAAGCCTGTCTTTAGCTTCATTTTTCCATTGTTGCAGACTACACATTTTGTACCACCTACTGATCTCAAGTCTCAATGATTGAAGTGGCAAAATGTTGAAAGAAATAAAAGAATTACTGAATGTCGAAATAAAGAAGCATAGCAGGTGATGTACAAATTCTTATTTTATTACATGCACTACTAATATTTTTTGTTTGCAGCACTATGATCCTAATCCTATGTATGATATGTCACGTCCCGATCCTAACATACGTTGAAAATCGACACGTGACAAGGAAAATAATGTTCGTTGAATACGGTATAAGTTACAGAATGAAATACTTTAACTGATAACCCAAAATAATGTGAAGGTGGCTAAGTTCTCCACAAATATTTACAAATATGTACATCCCAAAAAGAAGCATAATCTTTGCTTTACTAAGAACAAGTATGAGGTGCTTAAAAGAAAGTCCCAAAAGATAAAGTACAAGAGTGAAACAAGGGTAACCTAACGCTCCAAATCTCTGATAACTGCACTGCTACCCCCACCTACAAACTTCTCGGAGTCTACTCAAACCTGTCACCTGTACGATCAGTGCCTACACCATCGGAATGGTGCACCAGGCAAACAACAACCTGGATAAGTTGCGAAGCTTAGGAGAGTGACAATAATATCAAGTATGTGAGAATAATGCTAATGCCAACCATCAAACACAGTTTACATATCTTGAATATAAATCATTCATAAGAAATCAATACCAACTTTTGTAAACCCCGAAGGAGTCACCCAAACATCCAACGATTCGTCTGAAACCAATCACAACATCTCACAACCATCTTCTCATACAACACAATGAAAAGTAGAGTTAGAGCGACACAGTTTAGCCGAAGCCTACACCTTTGAAGTCATCACAATTCAAATTCAATAAATCCCAAGGTGAGTACGATCCCGGACCACCACTTAACGGAATCGCGAAATAGGAAGGATTTTGGACCATCTCTCAACGGAATCCAAGTGGATACGATTCCGGACCCTCACTCAACGAAATTGCTAAATACAATACGTAACAATAACTAAATGAAACCCAATTTAGATACGATTCCGGAACATCACTCAACGGAATCGCGGAATAGAAGGGATTTCGGACCATCTCTCAACGGAATTCGAGTGGATATGATTCCAGACCATCACTCAACGGAATCGCAGAAAACCAACAATCAGAATGTACGGCAGTTCAAAGAAATGAGACAAGCACAGGCTACTTAATTTACAAAAACTCAACAAAGGGAGATTCGACACAATTACTAAATTTAGAACCAATCACCGAAGCGGAAGGTGAAACAATATCGAAGCAAAAAATCCCCATCATAATGGTTAACGGTCATTACTAGTCCTCACATTAATCTCAACATGCCAATCAAACCACATTTCCAATATACATGCCACACCCCATTTCATAAACATAAATTGATGTCGAAGTATTGGAATAACAATTCAATAGAACATATTCATAAAACCAATTCATATCCACACAAGATCATAATTATGACAACCTGGTAATTACCAATATCACATATATTAAAGTCACTCACCTGGAGTCCGTGCTAATGTACCCTAGCACGATAGTCAAGGCATCACGTTCTATCACCGCCTAACAAAGCACAAGTTCACATTTAGATTTCCTTCGATAATTCACATACTCAAAATTTCTCATGTCTCCCACAACAACATTTAATGAGGAATCGAACCGTCGTTCTAATGTAGGGTCCATGCTCTTATGTCATTTGCTTCGTAAAATCCAATCACTAGATTTTCACTTATAAGTCCCTAAGGTCCTTAAACAATATCTACAATAGCATATTAAAATCTTGTCTCAATTCAATGATAAGATTGTCAATTGTTAGAATAATCAAGTGGCAGACTTTATCGATAAAATATACAATCAACAACATTTTCATAAATCGAATGTCACATATCGGAAAATTCGACTTTTTCCAAAAATTCTCAAATTTTACAAGAATGAAGATTTTAACAAGTAGAGTAAACTTTAGACATGTGACCGAGTCCAATTTGGCCAGGAAGGCCCTCAAATTGGCTCGCACCCAACGAAACCCTAAGGTGTGTGTTCTTCAATTCGGCTTCCTTGGTGTTCCAACGCCCCAACCACCAGTTGGGTCTTGTTCTTGGGTCCAAGGGAAGTTGATTAAGGGTGATGGTGAATGGTGATACTCTCCGGAATGACAATTCGTCGTTGAGAACCCCCGGGTTCTCCAACGGAGTTCTACATGAAATAGACCTTAAAAACCCTTAATTTTTGGTAGAGAGGGAATGAGGAAGGTAGTTGAGTGTGTAGCCAAAAATATTCACAAGGCGACACGTTGATTTTTGACAAAAGAAGACAAAACTACCATTGGGGCATACCGGGATTCCTACACGCAAGCAGCGGGTAATTATCCCTCAACCAAGTCAAAAGTGCCCAAAATAGGTATCAACTTAAAACCTAATTTATTCTTATATTTCCTATTTCATTATTTAGCTAATCAATTAGCTAAATACTAAACTTATTCCATAACCTCCAAAAACCTCCCAAAACATTTATTTTATTATGATAATTAGCCAATTAATATATTTTTACCTAATTAATATATTAATTGCTAATTGAATCACCAAATAACTCCTAAATTCAACCTAAATCAAGAACCCTATCCTATAAATAGGCTCCCATTCTCACCAAAAACCTAAGTCCTCACTCTTGCTAAAATTCTCCAAAGCTCTCAAACACTTTTCTCTCAAAATTCTAACTTTGGCATCGGAGGTTCTTCGGCCAAAGCCCCCCCCATTCATCGTGGGCGCGTGAGGCTCTTGGCCTTGACCTAAGGTGTTATTTGTTTTGTAGGTGCAATTTTGTCCAAGATCAAAGAGGAAGAAATTTGCATCCACAGAGCAAGTTGCATGTGAAGGAGATAGGAAAAATCAGAAGAGAAATGGTAGGAATTGGCCTAAAATTGGCCGGTTCGAAAATAAAAAGGGTTGATGGTGTACACGGGTTCACCAAATGGGAAAAGAAAATGTCAACCTCCCTTCCTTCCTATTGGTCCTTTCTCATCCTTTAAAAAAATATGCTGTGTCCCCTTTTTAGGCTGTTGACTAACCTTTTTCCACCACTTAAAATGCCCAATTCCACTTATAGTAGCCGGTCCATTAATCCAAAAACGGGTTTAGGCCTTTTACCCATAAGTGGAAATTAAAATAATTCCCACAATCTATATTTTCACCACTTCAAATGTCCGTAACTATACCGTTATAATTCGGACTCGCAAACGGCTTTCGCCTATGTGTTCGTGGGTTCAAGATTTATTTAAAAACACTAGTTGTAACTTCAAAATGTCAACGAAAGATAAAGATTGATTATGAAACTTCCAACTCGATAACTAATCAATTACTAAACTTATAATTAGTGGAATTAAAATTAATTAATAAAGATAACGTAATCGTGAAATACGAATTTAAATTACGAAATACGTAATAAATGGTGAAATTCCGAGGATGGGATTTCACATGATATATCCTTGAATGGTTCAAACTAATATTTTGTATAGTAGGGATCAACTATTAGGTGTTGAACACTGGATTAAGTTATAACCGTTGAGCATCAATGTGATTCCCTTATGACTTGAGAATTCAAGAACTCGTCAAAAAACCTAGCTCAAACTGTGTGCAATACTGTGAAATGCTTACAAAAACATATTCCACCAAAGTATATGATGTTACATGTGTGTGGCAAGGGTTGGTAAAAATTTGAGGACTGCCCAAATGGAAAAAGATTTGAAATCCTAGGGAGTGAGGTTGGATTCTTTTTAGTCTTAGTTATATATATTTCTTGCTCTCAAATCCCACAAAATCCACAACTTATTGAAATCCTCCAAAATCCACAACTTATATATTTGGATGGATTTTAAAATCCTTTAAAATCTTTTAATTGACCACACCTAGATTTGAATGGATTCTAAAATCCTTTAAAATCTTTTAATTGACTACACTAGGATTTTAAAGTCCTTTAAAATCCTCTCAAGTCTGAGTTTGACTACACCCCCCTAAATTTCATTTTGTCCTATGTAACTTAAAGTCGCAACTTTACACCCTAAAACTTAAAATTCACTCCACTTTATCCTCTGGAACTCAATTTTTAGATTCATTATAGCATCAATAAAGGAGATGTCAAATTCAAAACATCAAATTTCAATTTGATGGCTGACTTGGCAATTTGACATATTGTCAATATTTTCCTTCCACCCGATATGCCAAAATTTATTGGTTATTTATGTTTTTTTTTTAAAGAAAGATAATAAAAGTTGGGTTGTTGTTGGTTTAAAAAGAATAAAATAATACTTAAATATGCTAACATTTAAGTTAAGGCAAGTGGAATGCCTTTAGAAATAGCAAAAATCATATTTGAAGGCAGCTTTAAATTTGACATCTCTTTGTCCATGTCAGTTTTGCCTTATTGCCCATGTCAGCTTTGACATCTCGGTTTGAGTAAATGGTACATCATTTGTTACTGTTACATGTCTATGTGACATTTTTGACATCTCTTTTGGAGATGGTTTTATGCTCCTTGAAACTTAAAAGTTGTCAATTTACTCTATAAAACTCAAAATTTTTCTCCATAGTGTCTTAATTATGTTATTTATATTATGTAGGATGTTAACACATAGTGGAGATTTATAATATTGTTTGTTAATTTCATCATTTTTCTCTATAAAACTCAGTTTTAATATTTTTTTATTGTTCAACCGCATAATGAAGATTTATAATTAAATTCATTCGCAGATGTGGCATAATCCTATTGATTGATTAGTCTCACATATGTTTTGAGGGGCGACTTTTAAGTTTCAGGGAGAAGAAGGAGTCCACAAATCAAAATGAAACGAATTTTGAGTTTTAAGGAGTAAAGTGACGACTTTTGAGTGACATGAGGAAAATGATATTAAAATTAAGCTTTAGAAAGTGTAGCTAAGAATAACCCTTGTTTGGATACTCTGTGGATCCAACAAAATAAAAAAAACAAAAGCGGGTTTTACCAAGTAATCTCTGGTAGCGATCCCACTTGGGCTGGATATTCGACAGTCAATTTGGGGTTTGGCTTAAAAGCTCTTGCCACCCACAATAAACTTTAATAAATAAAATTTAATAAATTAACAAGTTCAGTTAAATAATAAAATTTTATGCTCCCAACTCCGTTGTGTATTAATATACTAAAATAATAACCTTGCTAATATAATATAATAATTTTTCTTAAAATTCTTTATGACTCTTTAATTCATAATTTTTTTTTCACTTAATTTCACATTTTGAGAAATACTTTCAAAAACTTAAAAGACTTCTTTTGGAACTACTAGAAATTAGGCCCGTGCGTTGCCACGGAAACCAGCTGTTTCAGGCGTAATCGAATGAATAAAACACATTTAAGTTGAATAAATTCAACACAATTATGAACAAACAAAAGGATACATAAGTGAATAAGATCGATAAAATAAGCAATTTTGCTTTTATATACATTCAAGTGAGTTGACATATAAACACATTGTACAATGAGTGTGAAGAAACTGAACGTCTTTGATTAGAAAGAGATGGTTTCCAAAAAAGTTCTGTTTCCTTAAGAAACAGAAGAAACATTTAGTTCACATATATAATATGTGTCTTGCAGTGTAGACAGCCATTTCAACAGGTAATTAAAAATAGAAAGTGTTGAGGACTTGTTCAAGTAGCTAATTTTGTAACCACAACTTTTCAAAGGCAAAAATAAGCAGAAGGATTGTTTCCATACAAAACTGAAGAAACAGATGCAAACTGCAGTTTACACATATTTTGCCCCTGCAATTATATGCCCTGCAGTCTACGTACCTCACTTGTGCAACATATGCCTTACACTGAAAAAACATCAAAAATTGAATACAAATTTGTAAATCTTGGACAGATTTTGTTTTACATTTTTATAATCAAATCAAACGGCAGTGTAGCACGTAAAATTACAAACTTGAAGCAACCAGAGAGCAGAAATTAAGATGTAGAGATATCCTCAAACTTGCAACATATTGTATGGAAGCTAACCGTAGAGGTTTGTGAAGCAAACTGCGGCATGAGTTGCAGTCAATTGAACAAAAATATAGTAGTTTAACTAAAAAATGCAAATAAACACATTTAAGTTGAATAAATTCAACACAATTATGAAAGTATACATGAGTGAATGAGGTCAATAAGATAAGCAGTTTTGCTTTTATATACATTCAAATGAGCTAGCATACAAACACATTGTACAATGAGTGGGAAGAAACTGAACGTCTTTGATTAGAAAGATATGGTTTCCAAAAAAGTTCTATTTCCTTAAGAAACAGAAGAAACATGTAGTTCACACAAATGTGTCCTGTAGTGTAGGCAACCATTTCAATAGGTAATGCCAAGAAAAGGAATTAAAATATTAGGCATATAAATGCAAGCTTACAGAAACTTTGTTTTTGTACACTTTCTTCTCCCTTCAATGACAGTTTGTTTCTTATCTAGAAAAATAAAATGAGCGGGTCAATGATACTCACATGTGCAAAATGCTAATCCTATGGTCTAAAGCTAACTGAGTTTTTAAGTGTAAAATCTCTAATTTCACTGCATTTGGATTGATCACAGTTCGTGACTTGTTAAACTTGATATCTCCTTGTACATTTTGGGAACTTGACAGCTTAAAGAAGTGCTCATAAAAGCAAATTACACAATATCTACTAAAAAACTTAGAGAAGGGACTCAATTAGTCAACAACCAGGTGCCTCACACTTAAATATTAAAGACCAAAGGGAGAAAACGAAGCCGAACTCTTAAAAATTCGTTGGCACACATGCTTCATTGGCTCAATTGAATGTATAATACAATAACTCGAACAATAGCTCAGAAACAGTGCTGAAATTCCATTAGCACTAATCACACACTGTTGGAACAGAGATCCTAGCAAAGCTACACCAATTAAATGACAGACTAAAAACCACAAACAGGAAAAAAGGAAAAACAGAGTTATCAGACAGCATGATTCAAATATAATTTTATTAGGGTTTGTAAAAGCACAACCCATCCAGCACTTCGAACACACCGTGGGATTTAAAGACCATAGAGTAACATGTTGGATTCATCATTTTTGAGAAGGCACAAACCTTTCATTTAAGCTAACACAAATTACATATCAAAGGATAAGGAGTACGCTCTAAGAACAGACGGAAATAAAACAAACACAGAACAGACATAACTATCATACCAAGAAGCCCCCAGACACTTACTATTGGCTTTGATATCAGTTTTACAATCTGCCTTTGATATCAATTCCACAATTTGGAATTGATATCAATCTTAAACCCCACAGGCTATTCATGTTTGAGAAGGCATCAGACATGCCCGTCAAAATCATTACCAAGCTTAGATACTTTCAGAGTACGTGAAGTGGGGTCACTTACATTCTGTATCAAAAAACCTGACAGACGCCAATGAAATTTTAATAGCGGAATTGAACCTAATTCATTCACTGTGGTTCGTGCATGGTCATAATGATATGAGGTGAATCGCTCTCTAAAATCAGATCTCGAAGAACCCTAACAGACGCCAACACCTAGGATGAATGAAACACATTTAAGTTGAATAAATTCAACACAATGCATAAATTGCCTTGAGATCTGCTAAACTGAAGTAACAAAATGACAAAACTATACAAATTACAGACCAGAAACAAAGCTATAGCTGACTGACCTTATGCCAAATCCCTCGAGCTCTTTTTCAATTAGATGCTTGTGAGTTATTGGCTTTATTGCATCAAGAACAATTAAAATGCAATTGCATGTCCTAGCAGTGCTGATAACCAAAATATTGTTAGGACAACAAACGGTATCAAAGTTTTCATCTGAAGCTATTTTGACTTTATGCACACTGAGATGAAGAACAAATATATATTAATTATACCTTTGGGATATTTGGGTGGTCAAGCTTATGCCAAACAGCAACCTCTTGCTGAAACGATGCCCGAAGAGCAGCAGTTTCAGCTATCCTCCCCCCAATCCAATATCTGTAATTTTTCACTATAATATCAAGAATACATAAAGCCATGAGAACAATATTGATAAGAAAAATACAGGATAACCTACGGTTAGGGGTTCATTATTCAATCAAATAACACCGCTTTCTTACACTCAATCAAAAAATTTATGTATTTGTAAATTTGTACATACACCTAGGCAAACAGTCACATGTATTCTTTTTCTCCAATGAAATAAACCCCCCCCCGAGTCTAATAACGATGACCCCAAACAAAACAACTAAACATGCCAATCCTAAGAACACAAAGCATATGAAAAACAGTTAACCACACACTTAAGCACATTTGCGTCTGCACAGTGGCCATTTATTAGGTCATAATACACATGAGTAAACCCTAAAACACAAAAATCAAAGTTACAAACTTTCAATACAAACCAATCGAGAATGAATTTATACCACACATTCTGGCATAAAAGAAAAGAAAAATCAATACTAATATTTGACTGCAAGCAGATCTTGTGGGACTGCTACAAATAATATAAACCAGTAGATTTCAGTAATAAAATATAACCACAGATGAATGAAGAGCTATTAACTTAATATTTAGAAATAACCGTCAGTCCCTAGCTATTATGCATGCCACTAATGAAAGGAGGGATCACCATTTATTAAGGTACCTGGAATTCACCAATACCAGGATATTTCCAACCATGCTGTTCAGGATAAGAAGGATACTGTAGCTCTCCACACGGACCTAATCCAACTTCAATTTCTGATATTATTCCTTCCTCAAAAAACTCATCAAATTCAACTCTGAAGCTCCTCAAGTAGTCAAAGTAAACCTGCATTGGTTCCATTATAATATAACAAAATAGAAACTCTCAGCATTAAACAGTAAGAATGCATACAGTCTGATTCTTAGAGCATACAAATTCTTAGAAATATAGAACATATAAGTTGGAATAGGTTTAGCAATAGTTTCTTTTAAAACATGAGTGGAACATGTAAAAGAAGACAAATATAGGAAAGGAGATATGACAATCCATAGAAATAAAAGACCAACATAACTAAGTAATTCTAGAATACTATACCTCAACAGCAGTGCGGCCTCTTAAAACCCGCTCTTTATCAATTCCCCAAGTGAGACATTCAGTGTTGCGTTTCCCTTCTTTATTAGTAAAATATATATATCAGGATTCTTTTGGCCAATTTCTGTCACCCAGTGAGAAAGAGGGATAAGTACATCATCCCCGACATCGCCTCCACACTCGTGGAATGACATCACGACCTACACCAATATACAGCAAGACAATGCACACCATATCCAACATGCATATTCAAAGAAAATATGTAGAGCAGAAAATCTCTCTTTTTTGAAATGAGTTTTAACTGATAGTCTCACAAACTAATTTACAAAAAAGAAAGCTAGCGGTGGGTTACTTTTCAGCAATCTACTCAACACTATTATTCCCCTTACCTAAGACAACAGTCAGAATAAACTTAATTTATATACAATGCAAGCCAAAAGAAGCAACAATTGGTATTCAACCTCACTTCCAGAAAATTACTCAAAAAACAATGAGATAAAGAGTTTCAAAAATATGATGCATATTTCAATCGAGCCTCATTAACAACAGAAAATACAGCAGTACAAAGCATAACAGAAACTTGGAAATGGAAAAGGAACCTGCAATTAGGTTTCTTCAGAAGCAAAAATGGCATTATGGAACCCAGAATCAGAGAGAATCACAGAGAGAGAGAGAGAGAGTGGAGTGAGCCGGTCTGAGCAAAAATAAAGATACTGAGCTTTAGAAAGTAGGAAAGGATGTTGTTACTATCCACTAATTGTATTGTTCCATTCAGTAAAGCAACCAATACAGTTCTAGGCTCATAGTTCCTATTGACATTAACCCAAGAAAATCGAGCTTCAAACTGAAATTTAAAATCAACATTGACCCAAAATACAACTTCAAATCAAATTTAAAATTGATATTGGCCCAAGAAATAAAATTTGATCCGCTTTAAACTCAGAAATTCGAAACCAACCCATCACCTAGAAAAGTACCAAACAGCAAAAGAAAAGGAGGAGAAAGGAAGACACCACCTTTTGCAACCCTTTGAGTTTTTGAAGTCTAAATCTTTCCTCTTCTGCTTCTTCAATGCTTAAAATTTTCACACTCGATGACTATTGTCTCCCATTCTTCTTTACTCGGCTTTAAAAATAATTTCCATAGAATAAATAAGCAACAATTTTCTATGAATAAAAAGAAGTGGTAAGAATTCTCCCTCAGAAAATTAAAAAAAAAAAAAAAAGAATGCTCACAATTTTGTCTGGCAAATACTCCAGCTTTGTATCTTCCTAACATAGGATCTATTCTTTTCCTGTAAGAAAGATTATTCTCTTGTTGCCCATTGGAATATAAGGGAATGTATATTATTTTCACATTTGAAAATAACTCAAGTTTCTTACAATAAAAAGTAAAATTGTTTGCAGTGTGTCTTTGCGTACTAACAATGCGAACCCCAAGTGACAATGCAATTTCCCGTTCTAAAGCGAAGGAAAAAGAAACAAAAAATTGAAGAAACCAGCCTTTTTGTTCAGCGTGATGGCTGACAATTTATCTAATGGGAATATGAATAATTGTGTTACTCAATACAAAGTGGAAATAAAAATTGAAGAAAGCACTTGAAGATGAAATGAAGTGTGGGTAAAATAAAAAACAAATGAAAATTGAAATTGAAATTGAGATATATGAACAATGAAAATTGAAATTGAGATATATGAACAATGAAAATTGAAATTGAGATATATGAACAATGAAAATTGAAATTGAGATATATGAACAATGAAAATTGAAATTGAGATATATGAACAATGAAAATTGAAATTGAGATATATGAACATTCATTCTTAGAGATGGAAGGGGAGAGAACAAAAGATACTAATCAGCATATTGCCAACATATATCTCAGAAACCACCAGATTAGTAGTAAGGTAGATTGTTAAAGCTGTTTGAGAAACTTTCGTCTACAATATTATGAAGGAATGCAAACTAAGTAATTGGTAGCTGAACGAAATTTTGGCAAGGATTTACGAAGTAACTCTATGAAATTCATCAATAAATCATCTATACAGACGCACATGTTCCCAGTCACAATGATTAAAATCTAAAACATTTATTAATGCATTCGTGCAGGGGAAAGAATGGACTCAGCCTGGTTTCTATCAAGTGTCAACAAAAGAACACAATTCAAGTTGCACAAAGCCAAATTAAATGCATAAGTGAGATAAAAATTGAACATACCGCATGATTGTCCTCAATCTTTATCAACCGTGAATCATGAATTATGGATATTATTCGGACCACGAATGTGTAAACCCTCCAATTACGGTTGGTAATCGGGTTCAAAATAATGTTTGTAGAAGTGTGCTGATTCCTTGAATAAAAAGCAGAGTCTGCACTATTCTCACTTTGTCACCCTAATCAATGAAGTCAAATAAGGAGCACATTCATCATCCATATCAGTCCATATAAAATACACAAACATTAAAAAAAAAATTCAATCTTGACCATTTTTGCTATGCGAAACTGACGCTTAATTCCTTTTTAAGAAATTAGCATAATAATACGCAAAATTTACTTGAATTTAGTCTCCAATTGAACAAAGGCCACAACGATATAAGAATTGAATGAAAGTGGAATACAAAATCAACTCACATCATCACCACCCATCAAAGGAACACGGAATGTGGGGATCATCACAGCGGTTCCCAAGGCCAAAATGTAGTGCTGGAAACCCAAAGCAATTGTTTCCCCTGTTTTCAAAACAAAAAATGAGAACCAAATTGGGGAAATTTTAAAACCCAACAAAAAAGTCGAGATTTGGGTTTGAGAAAAGATGAATAATAAATGAGAAAAGGTGAAAAATAAACATACCCCAAGAGGGATTTGAGTCAATGCCTTACTCTAAGCCTTGGAGTTGGTCCATTGCTGGATGGCTTATCTATTCTGGTTTTGGAGCTGCCATGGCTTCTGCCCAAATCAAAACCCTTAATCTGCCTCTAAATCCAAAAGGGTTCTTACCAAATGAATCAAAGAACGCTGATTTGAGAGAGAAATTCTCTCTTGGTTTTGTTCAATGAATACAAAAATGGAAGTTATTTTTACCAATTTAGAGAGAGAAAAAACAGAGAGAGATTAGAGTCTATGACAATAAAAAAAGCACAAAAGAGAAAAAGCTAATGGATCATGGAGGTAAAAGAGGATTGATGACCACACAACCCTCTCTCTTTCTGTCCCTCGGATTGCACTCTCCCTGTTTTGGCTGAAGCACGGCTCACCCAACGAAGAATAAAGAGGCGGTGGCAATTTTGTAAATAACTCTCAAGTCACTGTTCATTTCTACAGTGCCATTTCCAATGCTTTCTTTAGACTAAAGTAATGATTCCACGTGTAAAATAGGTGCCCCTTTTCATACTTCATCTTATTCCATTTTAACCACAAATCCTTTTTTATGCTCAACTCCATAAAATATCGGGCGAGCCTTGGGTGTGTTCTTAGATTTATCTTCAATGTCCAAAATTGTTCCAACACTATGTCAAAAATTTTTACATGGGATTTTAAATAAATTTTATGGTAAAAAAATATTTTCTACGTGGCTCTATTTTATTGGGCATGTGGGTGCCATTTGTGTGGCATGTTAACATACTAACAAAGTATTTGACAGAAAAGAGACGGAATAACCAAATAGATTTGTGGAACCTATTTTTAGGAACCAAATTAATCGATTTTCAAATTTAGGAACTATTTTGATGCGATAAGTTAATTTCAGGGATCATTTGTGATAATAACCCTTCATTTTCTTTGTAAAACAAGGAAGCTATAGTTGCAAGCAAGGTTCTAAAAGCCGATAAGCGCCAGTCGGGCGGCGGACTCAGGCCTAGTACCTAGGCAGCTAGGTGGGGGCCTAGGTGGATTTAACTAAATTTATTACCTAATCGTATAAATAAGTGTCTGTTTATACTTAAAAAATACATAATTGCATTGATGGATCATAATTAGATAAATGTGGAACTTGAAGCTTGATGGATCATCAAAGTTATCGACCCTTGAGTTGTATTAGTTACTAAACTTGAGAGCTTGATGACATGTTGGATTTTAGAACAATGATGTACAAGAAAATAAAAAATATGTACCTAATTACAAAAATTCGTTGTTGTAATTGGCTAACAAAGTTGAAAAGGTATAAAAGAAAAAAAATGGTTATTTTTAGGCCAAAACTGCCAAAACTAAACGGTTGAACATCATATTCGCTTGATGAAGATTTCTTAGAGATTTTGTTAAACCGAACTTAAGAAAAACCGTTATATTATAATTAATTTGATCTTGAATTAAAGATAAAACGGATCCAATCCGGACCCTCTCCCTCTTGTCATTAACCTTCTTGCAGGGCAGCGCGGGAAAGAGGTGGAGGCATCGGGGATTTTTAGGGTTTCAATGTGGTGGTGCATAGAAAGTGGGATGCTACTTGGTGGTGTTTGGATTCTCAAGTCCTTTTTCTTTTTCTTTTAATAGGTTTTTAATAAAAATTTGGTATGAATTTACGGCCCACACTAAAATGTCTAAAATTTTATGAAAAATTTGCCAGAGTTGAACCAAAATGATCACTTGAGCAGCGAGAGTTAGAGATTTTTCAGTGTCATCGACGTGTTATTAAATAAATAGTAAAATATGTGTGTTAAAAAGTTAATAATTTAAATATTAAAATTTTCCATCACTTATATAAAAACACGTGATTTACTATTCGTGTTTCGGTTATAATGAAAAAAAATTTGGAGAGCTAATTGGAGAATGGAAGCAATTATTATGAAAGTTCAAGTACCAAAATGCAGTTCAGGTATAGTCGAGGGACCATCGTCCCAATTTATCGTTTCTCCTTTCCCCTTCCCCGTAGGCGGTGACAGGGAAAACAGTGGCTGTGATGGCCAGAAGCGGTTAATAAAAAATCCACTCTAATTATATACCATACCAAGGAAGCATATATTTTCTCCAACAATCTGGCTATTTGAACCATTGCGGAGGGGCTGAGACTGGAGAGCCGCCGTGCAGATTAGGGCTGTGAAAGCAGGGGTTTGTGTCCAATTGAAGACCTAATCGCCGACGGCCGCTGGTTCGCGCCTTCTGGAAAGACCTAGGTCGTCTGTTCTCCCCACAGCACATGGAACACCGGAGGCAACCCAAGGATTGTCTCTCATACTCCAACCTTTTCAATCTTGAGGTTTGTCACTTCAATTATTCTCACATGGGTTTTCTTTGTTTGCTCGAATTACCGCTCTTGCCCTCTTTGCTTTGCTTTGATTTGGTAATTTTTGGTACATTTTGCGCTTTAGTGTTTATAATTCACTTGTTTTTGAATTCGGAATGTTGAATTATATATTTTTGAACTAAAGTTTGTTGATTTTTGTTGCACATTGTAGTCTTTGATGAACTTTCAAGTTCCACGACCGGATGACGATTTCGATTATTATGGGAATAGTAGTCAGGATGAGAGCAGAGGTAGCCAAAGTAGGCAGTTTGTCTTAGTTTTTGGAGTTAAGCTTTTTATGACCAATTTTATTTGATTTTTTTCTTGAAGATTTGCATGTGTGATATACATTTGTATATGGTAGTTGTCGGTTGGAATGGTGATTAGCGGACTTATAGATGTGCATGTTTGTGATTTTTTGCCGGTTGCATGTGTAGATGGAAGTGTTGGTAACGGGATGATGTCTGACAGAGAACTGAGTTCAGTGAAAAAAAGAAGGCGATCCCAAATTAGTGACTGTGAGGACGATGACAGTTATTATGGGACACGCATTACAGAAGAAAGGTATCGATCAATGCTTGGAGACCACATTCAGAAGTACAAAAGGAGGTTCAAGGATTCCTCGTCAAGTCCTGCACCAATTCAGATGGGGATTCCAGTTCCAAAGGGTAATAAGGGCTTAAAATCTAGGAAACTGGGCAATGAGCAGCAGGGGAGGTTATATGAAATGGAAACCTCGTCAGAGTGGCTCAATAATTCTAATCCTCAAAAATCAGTGAACCACCATGATGCAGATTTGGCACCAGAATGTGGCACCAATAGGTTTGCTTTCTCCTCTAGTTTCCATTTCAGCATGGGTTTTTCCAATTGCTAAGCATATGTATGATGATTATATTAAATTATTTGGTTATTTTATTTTCATCTCTGTATTTCATGCAGAATAATGTATGAACCTCCTTATCTGGATATAGGAGATGGTATCACTTACAGGATTCCACCAATTTATGATAAGCTGGTGTCATCTTTGCACTTACCGAGCTTTTCAGAGTTTCGGGTGGAGGAAGTTTACTTAAGAGGCACGTTGGACTTGGGATCCTTGGCAGAAATGATGACTAGTGACAAAAGGTTGGGCCCTAAAGGCCAAGCAGGGATGGGTGATCCCCATCCCCAGTATGAATCCCTTCAAGCTAGACTTAAGGCATTGCCCACTTCGAATTCAGCTCAAAAGTTCAGCCTCAAGGTCTCTGATATTGGGTTAAACTCTTCCATCCCAGAGGGTGCAGCTGGAAATATAAAGAGATCTATTTTGTCTGAAGGTGGTGTTTTACAGGTCTACTATGTGAAAGTTTTGGAGAAAGGAGACACATATGAGGTTTGTGTTCCTTCACTTACGATTATCTGGTGGGCATTGGCTGGGTTATGAGTGTGTCTTCCTTTTCATGTGACATCTTGGGCTGGTTTCTCATTAATGTCTTGTCCTGCAGATCATTGAACGAAGTCTACCAAAGAAGCAAAAGGTTATTAAAGACCCTTCTGTGATTGAGAAGGAGGAAATGGACAAGATTGGGAAAGTTTGGGCAAACATAGTAAGAAGAGACATGCCAAGGCATCATAGGATTTTTTCGAGTTTTCACCAGAGGCAACTAGGTTATGCTAAGAGGGTATCAGAGAACTGTCAAAGAGAGGTACTTATAATGTGTACGCTCTATGTAGTCTTCTACTTGTTTCCCCTTCACAGAATGTGAGATGTGGATTCCGATACCCAAACTTGGGGTTTGATTTTCATCAGATGGCATTCGTAGTACTTATACTGAAGCTGTCTACTCTTTATTCTTTGTAGGTGAAATTGAAGGTCAGTAGATCTCTTAAATTGATGAGGGGTGCCGCAATTCATACAAGGAAACTAGCCAGAGATATGCTACTATTTTGGAAGAGAATAGATAAAGAGATGGTATCCTTCCCTTCTCCTCTGTGAAGTGCATCGAGTACAAGAAGTATATGCATGAAAATATAAAAATGCATGTCCTTTAATCCTATTGGTCTTAAATTTAATCATCTCTAATGATGTGTAGTTGGCCTGAAATTCATTTTTTTTCAAAGCTCATGGCTAAAGTTCTGTAGATCTTCTGTCTAATCATTCCTTTAGAGATTTAACTGTCTATAATTTTGATTATTGTTAGTATGGAAGGTTATCATGCGTTATTTGGTTGTAATGGGTTCTTCAGAGTCAATCCTAGAAAGAAATAGTATATTTGATTTTTTTTTCTTTGACAAAAACTTGGTAATATTTTATTTTAATTTTAAATATGGACACTTGCAGGCGGAAGTGAGGAAGAAAGAGGAGAAAGAAGCAGCTGAAGCTTTGAGGCGCGAACAGGAGCTTCGAGAAGCAAAGAGACAGCAGCAAAGGCTCAATTTTCTTATACAGCAAACGGAACTTTACAGTCACTTTATGCAAAACAAGTCAAGTTCACAGCCATCTGAAGATCTGCCTGTAGGTGAGGGGGAAAAAAAGGACAAAAAAGCATTTTTGAGCTCCTCAGATGATGAAACTAATGGGGAAGAAGACCCTGAGGAGGCTGAACTGAAGGAGGCAGCTTTTAAAGCAGCTCAAGAGGCAGTTTCAAAGCAGAAAAAGATAACCAGTGAATTTGATAATGAGTATTTGAAGCTATGTGAAGATGCTGAACCTGAGGCAGCACAGGATGTTGCTGGAGCTAGTAGCATAGATCTACATAACCCGTCAGTTACTCTTTCCTTTATTGTTTTAGTCTTGCCTTTCTTCTGGACTGTATTAGGAAATTGGAGGCATGGTTTTTTCAGCCAAACTGATAATGTTTCTATTTATATATGTGCAGTTCCACAATGCCTGTAACATCAACTGTTCAGACACCGGAGTTGTTCAAAGGATCCCTTAAAGAATATCAGCTTAAAGGTCTCCAGTGGCTGGTTAATTGTTATGAGCAGGTTAGTCTGTACCCAAATGGATACACATAATATATACACGTACAGTTTAATTTCCTGGATTCATTTTCTCTTGATCTATTGTTTAGAGGGTTTATTTCTTTCTTTTATTTTCTTCCGTTTATCAGGGTTTAAATGGCATCCTTGCTGATGAAATGGGCCTTGGAAAGACCATTCAGGCCATGGCATTTTTGGCTCATTTGGCTGAGGTAATAGTTCAACTTGCTGTTTTATGCATAATGATTGTCTTTGATGTAACTTGGGTTACTTGACCTATTCAGGAGAAAAATATTTGGGGGCCTTTTCTGGTTGTTGCTCCTGCCTCTGTCTTGAACAACTGGGCAGATGAAATTAGTCGTTTCTGCCCTGACTTAAAAACTCTTCCATACTGGGGAGGAGTTAACGAGCGTCAGGTACTTAGGAAAAAGATCACCGCTAAAAAACTTTACCGCAGGTAATTTTCTTTGCCCTTGCTATTATTTTACCCTTTCAAGAGAAGATAATGGTGGTAACTGGCCAGTCTTGGAAGTATATTAGTGCTTGAGACGGTGTCTGAGCCGGCTTGCAACACTTTGAGCCCTTAGACTGAAAATTTTGTGTTGACATGGAATATATTAACAAAGTTTTATATACCAAAAGTTTCTTACCTAAATCAGTAAATCCTATTTTCTTTACTTTAAGAAAAGGCAATTGTGAACAAAGAAAACAATACTGATAAAACAAAGAATTATATAGGTTTTAGAGAACACTATGTAATAAAAAAACAGTAGAACCTGTAAATTGGTTGTAACTACAGCCAGATTTGTATAATTTCTTCTTATAGCTTTTTAAAAGAGAACATTGTTTTAGTTAATCTCAATTCTCATATTGGTGGGAACGAAGATTTAGTTCATTGTGTTTCATTGGTGCTGTTGCTTATATGGGAAATTACACTTTTAAAGCCATTGAATAAGAAATGAATCGGGTTGTTTTGTTAGGACATTGTATTTCATTGATGCATGAAATGGTCAATAATTAAAAAAGCCCTCATATAGTTACTGTCAATCAGTAGCCTTGGAAGTCATCCCTAGAAATAAGCTAACACAGTTGTTACAGCCTAGATTAGTGACAAATGGGATTTGGAGAGGGGTAGAGAGAACGGTAATTAGAGTGTCACTAAACTTTTATTTCTCAAAAGTACGCCTTAATTGAAGGGGGGTGCTTGGCTTTACCCATGAGCTGGCCCTGGATGGTGTCCTATTTCATTAATTCTGTATCTTGGTAATTTTGTTTGTGTTAGATATTTTAGCCATTGAAGTATGACTGTACAATTTACTATGGCTAACCTTATACGGAAGTTTACAGCAATGGTTTTTGAAATTGTAGTGTTATTATCCCTTGTGTAGAAAAAAATTAGGACACAATAGGGGATTGACTTATTCTTTGGGATTTGGGCAACCAAAGTAGCAAAATTTGTTGGAGCACAAAACTATGTACATCATAGAAAAGTAAAAGCTAGCTATCCCAAAAAGTCTTTGTGCACTTCTCTCTACTGTTATTCTCCCCTAAGTTTCTCATGGGGGTAGTGTAGATTGACTATTTTGGAGTGCCAACAACAGCACACAAGTAAATACATGCATATTGATTTGATTTTTTTGTGCATGCATATTGAAAATCAAAAGAAACCGCAAATTGAAACAAAGAAAAAACAGAATTTGCTAATTTCCTTACGGACCACTCAAGCAGTTGAACTCAACTCTACTAAAGAATGCTGCACCCCTTGAAAGGCACTTTCTTTGTTTATGATTTATATATGGTAAAGCATGCTAATCATCCACCCGAGCAATCCCATGCTTCATTTCCTGTTATCGTGTTAAATGATTAATTCTTTTTGAATTTCTTTGCAGGGATGCTGGATTTCATATTCTCATTACCAGCTACCAGCTGCTAGTGGCTGATGCAAAGTCTTTTAAACGTGTGAAATGGCAGTATATGGTATTAGATGAAGCCCAAGCAATCAAAAGTTCCAACAGGTTTGGACTGAAATCTTCTTTGATGTTTATAACGGATTTTGAACATAATCATATCCGTGGTCTTCCATTATTGTGGCATTTTGAATGTATGATAAAGTGAGACCAGGTGCCATAAAGATGAAACAAATTTAAGAAACCATTTTTATCTAGGAGTGCCAAATATCCTAAGATTTTCATGTCTATCAGGTGTTTTTGTTGTATTATTTAAGAAACCGTGTTAATCTTAGAGTGCCAAATATTCTGAGTAAATGAAGGTTTGTTATTTGAGCATCCAAAGAAGCGTCCAGGGGTGTATATGATGTGTTTTTAGTTGTCCCAGCATGGAAATCTCTTATGGAAGTAGTTTCCTACAACTCATTGATTTTACATTCTAGTTAGATTTGCAGCCGTAATAATATTTTGGTTTGGTTCCCCTTAGTCCTTGGACCAACCATATTATTAAGTAATACTCAACTACACCTGCTGACACTCGAAAAATCCCATTCAGTTTGATTTCATTTATTTCATTCTTATCTCTTAAAATTGTGTGTGCTCAACCATATCTCATTTGATATTTTGATCTTACAGCATAAGATGGAAGACACTTCTAGGCTTTAATTGTCGAAATCGCTTGCTGCTTACCGGTACACCTATACAAAATAATATGGCAGAGTTGTGGGCTCTACTACATTTCATTATGCCAACCTTATTTGACAGCCATGAACAATTCAATGAGTGGTTTTCAAAAGGGTAGGCATCTTGGACCTGAAATTCGTACCCGCAAAATCATAAAGTATTCTTGTTAATTAATTATTTTCTCAAATATTACCAGAATTGAAAACCATGCTGAACATGGGGGTACTTTGAACGAGCACCAGCTTAACAGATTGGTTAGTACCTTGACGCTGATACTTGTATTCATTAGTACATTTTTGGATTGATTGTAGATCTTCCTGGCCCTTCGGTCTGATCTAATGTTCCCAATTTGATCAGTCTGATCTAGTGTTCCTAATTTAATATTTTTGGAAAATGCTTGTCTGTCAAATATCTCCTGCTTGCAAGACCTGTAAATTGTGAATAGAAAAAAATGTATATAATCCACTTTAAAATTCTGACTAAAACTAGTGTGTGTCAAAGAAACTTTAATGGAACATTCTGACTAGAAAAGGGTTGATTTGTTTTTTGTATGACAATATTGACCCAACTATAACTATCTGTATTGAAGAAATCACGAGGCTTATATGATATCATTTCCTATTCCATCATTCCATCTTCCTGTATCCGTTGACTGTACGTAATCGGTGTATATACTGGTTTAATCTTTTGTAGTAATCCCAGCGTTGTTGCCTCACACCTCTCTGCCGTCCAAATGTCTGACCTGTGCTATGAAATGTGAAATTTGCTTTTTTTTTTTTTTTTTTTTGTGGAACACTGCTGACTACTTCTGTTGTTATTCTCCTTACAGCATTCCATATTAAAGCCATTCATGCTACGCCGAGTTAAAGCAGATGTGGTTTCTGAGCTGACCAGGAAAACTGAGGTTACTGTGCACTGCAAGTTGAGCCCTCGGCAACAAGCTTTTTATCAAGCGATCAAGAACAAAATATCTCTTGCTGAGTTGTTTGACAGCAATCGCGGTCATCTTAGTGAGAAGAAAATTTTGAATTTGATGAATATTGTCATTCAGCTGAGAAAGGTATGCTAATATAACTTGGTATCCATTGCGGTTTTCTTTTGTCATAATTTTATGTAGTGTATAGGGTGCGAACCGTGCGAAACAATTATTAAATGTGTTTTAATTATGTTGTTTTATTTTCTATAATATTGTCCACATCAAGTATTATATTTGTGCAATGATAGGTCTGCAACCATCCAGAGTTATTTGAGAGGAACGAAGGAATTACATATCTATACTTTAGTGAGATACCAAATTCTCTTCTAGCTCCTCCATTTGGGGAGTTGGAGGATGTGCACTACTCAGGAGGTCAAAATCCTATAACATACTCGGTACTTTCTTACATCCTTTTTCCTGTTACCCAATTATGTAGTTTTCTTTTATGTTCTTTAAGTTTTTCTTTAGTGCATAGGTGAAATAATCACTTTGCTTGCACACTACACATGACATACTGGTCATTGAACAAAAGGGGGGAGAGAAAGAAAGAGAGGGTGGTCCGTAGGTTTTGTGGTGAGCGGTAAAGGGGGGAAAATTGAAATAGAGGGAGGCTCGAGGGCAATTCCATTATTTGATGAGTAATTTGCAGGCATAACATCATTTGATGTCATTTTTCTGGCACAACATGTAATTCTAACGTGATCTGCACTTGTACTTTCTGTATGTTGTTGGTTGCGTGAGCTATGTAACTTGATTTAGAAATCCAGGGGGGCTTTATCAGATTTTAATGTTTAAAGGAGACATTAGAGCTGGTCAGAAAGTGCATGGGGAAATGAAATGGCCGTTTGATTTCAATGATTTGTATGTGCTATGTACTGAGACACTGAGTCAGAAGTCTCATGGTTACACCTCCGATTTACAGGTTCCCCATTTCTTGTAATCTTAAGTGATGATTTATTAGAGTAAAATGAAAAAGTCAAAGACAACATCCCTAAACTAATACCACGCAAACTAATATTGCATGACCGAACTTATTCTTGTCAATCATGACATGTGTACTTTATCGAATTCTTAAAACTGTTTTATGTGAGCCAAGAATTTATTTATACATTGATTCGAACACTTCCTTTCACATGTGGGTTCTCTCTCCACCACTAAAGCCATACACGTGAAATGCAACCTATATTAGTTGCAATTGCAGGATTCAAGCTCAGGATTTTATGCTTTGCAGAATGATCGCTTATTGGTTCACCATTATTTTCAAAAGTTTAAGCTGTTAGGTACCGAGCTAATCCGAACAATATGATGGACCATGAAACTTGTACTTTCAAGTGGCTCAAAGCTATGTAAAAATGTTCCTTCGTGTTCTTATGTATAACCTCTTAGAAATCATGTCCTTTCATGTTCTTATGACCTATGCAGATTGGACCTGTATTTCGAAGGTGGATGTCTTTTAATGATGTCTGAAGAGGAAATTCAATACCTGCTTAATATGATGTTATTTTTCACAAAACTGCTAGCACAATAATCACTTGTGTATCTTATAGGAGTATTTGCAATATACTTATTCACCTGCAGAAATAAATTAAACCAGCTGCGTCCATGCACTGGTATTTCTGCTTTTAGTTTCCAGTAACTTACTGACTAAAATTTTAAAATGGAATTTCTTTGTTTCATCCAGATCCCTAAACTTTTCTGTCAAGAGATTCTTCGGAGCTCTGAAACTTTTTGCTCAGCAGTTCGACATGGTGTCTACAAAGAATCATTTGAGAAATATTTTAACATATTTTCACCGGGAAATGTTTATCAATCAACACTCTTGCAAGAGAATAGCTCATCTGTTGGAAGTGGAACTTTTGGCTTTACTCGTATGATGGATCTGTCCCCTGCTGAGGTGGCATTTCTAGGAACTGGTTCTTTTATGGAGCGACTGATGTTTTCCATTGTGAGATGGGACCGACAATTTTTGGATGGAATTGTGGACTCACTAATGGAAACCATGAATGATGATTCTGAATGCAGTCATCTTGAGAGTGGACAAGTGAGAGCTGTTACACGAATGTTGCTGATGCCTTCTAGATCTGTAACTAACTTTCTTCAAAAGAAATTGGCTACAGGACCTGGTGATAATCCATTCGAGGCTTTGGTTGTCTCTCATAGGGATAGGCTACTCTCTAACACTAGGCTTCTTCATTCAGCATACACATTCATCCCACGCACTAGAGCTCCCCCAGTATGTTTATATTTATTCATTTTACTTTATTTTTCCTTTGTAATTATTTTAGTTATTCAGAATGACCCTTAAAGGACCAGCAAAAAAATTGTCGTTATCTTTGTTAACACTAGATTGATATTACTTGATCAAGATTGTATAATTTTGATAGGTCACTGTCTGTTGCTCAGACAGAAACTTTGCTTACAAAATGATTGAAGAACTGCAATACCCTTGGGTGAAGAGGTTGTTTACTGGGTTTGCACGCACATCCGACTTTAGTGGACCCAGAAAACCTGAGACTCCACATCATTTAATACAAGAGATTGATTCTGAACTGCCTGTTTCCCATCCCGCTCTTCAGTTAACATACAAGATTTTTGGGTCTTGTCCTCCCATGCAAAGCTTTGACCCAGCAAAGTTGCTCACCGTAAGACTGTTTGTCCTTTTTTTGGTTTCCTTTCATATTCTCTAGTGAACACGTATTTTTTCTGTGTTTTTGGAATATACTGAAGTGTCCAAAAGATGAGCTTTTCTACTTTATATATAGGATTCTGGGAAACTTCAGACGCTTGATATATTGTTGAAACGCTTGAGGGCAGACAACCATCGTGTTCTCTTGTTTGCTCAAATGACGAAGATGCTGAATATTCTTGAGGTAATTCACTTCTTATTGGACCTTAGTTGCTCTAGGTTTGTGGGTTCACATTGGATTTTCTAATTTGGTTCCCATTTCAACCATGCCTAATTAATTATATACGATGAGGATCACTGTAAACAAGAAAGTCAAGTTTTTCCTCCTCTTCCCCAATCACCATCCGAGTTTAAGATAGGTGTGATCATGTTAGTCAGTATACATGATGCGTCTTTATGTGCCTAAGGAAATGTTTATATAGGGTAGTTGCCCTTTAGTTTTGTACTTGTTGATAAGTAAGATGTTTTGACAAACTTGAATTAGATGTTCCCATCAGGCTTAAGTTAATTGAGTTATTTGCTAGTCAGGCTGTCCTTTTGGAAACTTTTACCGTACCATAGTACAAATTGTATTTCTCTTGCTGATAACTCTAGATGTGCAGGACTACATGAACTACAGGAAATATAAATACTTACGACTTGATGGATCCTCCACCATTATGGATCGGCGCGACATGGTTAGGGACTTCCAGCAACGGTAGGGATGTCATTATAATATGAAGGCTTTGATGAGCTGCGTCTGTTCTCAACTCCTATGAATACACACTTATTAATTATTATAATAGATGATTGTCTTCTTGCAGGAGTGATATTTTTGTGTTCTTGCTGAGTACAAGAGCTGGTGGACTTGGCATTAACTTGACAGCTGCCGATACCGTCATATTTTATGAAAGTGATTGGAATCCAACCTTGGATCTACAGGCAATGGATAGAGCTCATCGGTTGGGTCAGACAAAAGATGTGAGTTTTTGTTTGCTGAATCCAGGCATAGACCTTCTGTTTTCCAAATTTGGTTTTCTTTGAGCGACTGATAAAGGCTTAATTAATATTCCTCCCTGTGCTTTGACAAAAACCCCACTTTCCCCCCTCAACTTGCAAATAGGTCACTTTACCCTGTGCTTTCATCTTTTGTCCCACACAACTCCATTGAGTCCATTCTCATCTAAATACCGTTACCTTGCTTATGCGGCATGCATGTAGGGCCCACAGATCCAACGGTATAGCTTCACATGGATCATATAATAGTATTTCTATTTATTTATTTTAAATTTTAATATTCACAAAAAATGACTGAAAAAAAAAAGAAAAAAGTAGATTAAAAGCAAAAAAAAAAATATCAAATCCTTTTAAAAATAAATAAAGGTTAAAAAATTTAAGAAAATAAGCCTCTAGACCCTTTCCCCGGCCGCCGCCACCAAACCTCCTTCCCTATAGCAGCCAGCATCCAACCCCCTTCCACTATCGATTCCACCACCCACCCCCATCCCTATTGCAGCCAGGGTCCACCCTCTCCTCTGAGCTCTGCCCATCGCCGAAGCCATTGGATCCTAACCCACCCCGACAATCCATTTCGGTGGTCCTAATGTCCAAAAACCATGGCTTTTTAATTTGTGATTAGACATATTACGCTTCTTGATATCTTTCCGTTGGGTTTGAATTTTACACAACTGGGTAATTTGGAGTAGGCATTAGAGGAGTGGGGAAGGGGGTATTGGGCGGGAGGGGGTGTGGTGGGGGAATGAGGAAAGGGTGTTAGACAAGGGAGGAGTGGGGAGGGGGTGGGTTTGCCAACACCAACATGAGATGGGGATGCCTAGGGTGGGGTACGCCTTTTCTTTTTCAATATTTTTTAACGAAAATAATAATTTGTGAAATTTCTAAAATCTGATGCCACGTTAGCAAACTAACAGTTCTTATGACGGAGAGGGTAACATGGGCACAATATGAAAAACTTTATTGTGGGATTTTCGTGGGGGCATACCGATAGAGAAGCCAAATTAAAAACTTTATAAGCTAGTAGCATTTACCGGTATTAAATGATTTTTTATTTTTTTTAAATATAATTGTAAGTTCTCGTGTACTCATGGTACAGGTTACCGTCTACCGACTAATTTGTAAAGAAACAGTTGAAGAGAAGATTCTGCAGCGAGCAAGTCAGAAAAATACTGTCCAGCAGCTTGTAATGATGGGTGGTCATGTTCAGGGTGATCTTTTGGCTCCTGAGGATGTTGTATCTTTACTTCTGGATGATGCTCAGTTGGAGCAGAAATTAAGAGAAATTCCGTTGCAGGTGCAGTTTAAGTTGTCTGTCTTTCAATTCTTTCAAACTTTTAACTCATTTTGTGACTCAATTTATGTTGCATTCTACAATTTGGTAAATCGTAATTCGTATGATATGGTTTTTTCAGGTTAAGGATAGACAAAAGAAGAAACAAACAAAGGGTATCCGGGTGGATGCAGAAGGGGATGCCTCTTTAGAAGATTTAACAAACCCTGCATCCGCACCTCAGGACACCAGATATGAGGACTCTCCAGATGCAAAATCTAATAATAAAATGGTAATGAACTTTATCTGGAACCTGTTGTATTTACACCTAGGATTAACACCTGGCAAAATGTAATGCTTATTATCGTATCTGTGGCAGAGGAAAGCTGCAACTGGCAGGCAAACTACAAGGCCGAAGAATTCACAAAGCATGGACGAACTTGATAGATATGAGTTGGATGATACCTTACCAAATACCGATCCACAAGCTACGAAACCCAAGAGGCCGAAGAGGTCAAACAAGAGTGTGAACGAAAATCTTGAGCCGGCATTTACTGCCACACTTTCTACGGTTCCAGAACAGACCCAGTATCCACCAAGGAATTAGTTTGGATCTCATAGTTTCAGAGCAGATCCTGGCGAAAGATCTCAATCAGAAGGCAGTCCCTTTTCTTGGTAATATCATGTACAGTAGATGACTGTAATTGCGTGATGAGCAAGTGCATCATTTCCAGGTCGTTATGTCACTGGCCCCATTGTGCCTGGAAACGACGGGAGCAGAGTTGCAGAAAACAAAGTTAGAGCTGTATGATGTTTGTACAACATATTCATAATTTGTTCAGGGTTCACTGGCCTTCAAATCGTTCGATGGAGAAGGGTTGTATATAAAAGTGTATTACTCCTTCTGGTTTTTAGCTGTATAAAGGGTAGGTGTATTTGTCAGTGAGCCCTGTCCCCGGAACGTCTACACATCTCCGGCCGAGGTCCTCGACCAAGGGGAATTGTGTATGAAATCAACTTGCAGTTCTGTGTCACATAATCTGTTTATGGGTCAACTTAAATTCCAAACAAAGATTTTGTGTTGTCCTGATGCTGATGGAACTTATATCGAATCAAGTTGATCAGTTATAACATTTCCAATAATATAATGGTCCCTCACTTTCAAAATCGATTAATGCCGTCTCTCATTTTAAGTCCCGGACATCAATGTAGTCCTTGCCGTCAAAATCTGTTATATTTTCTGCTCGTTGGAATTGGCGAATGGGAACAGCGGCGTCTGGAGTTCGAAAGAGTCAGAATGTTGGTTCATATGCTTCCTCAAGTATTGGTTCATATGCTTCATCAAATATTGGTTCATATGCTTCTCCTTGTTCTTCCTGCTGTTCACTGCCCTTAAATGCAAGAGGATATTGGTTCATATGCTTGTCCTTAGGGGTGGGTACAGTTCGGTGCGGTTTTGAATGAAACCGAAACTTTTTGCGGTTCGGCTTGGTGTAGTTTTGAAACCAAAACCGAAATGAAATCAAACCGTTTGGTTCAGTTTGGTGCGGTTTCAAACGGTTTCGGTTCGGTTTTTAAGGAAAAAATAGACAACTTAAAATATGAAAGACGCTTGTTACCTCAAGCTTTACATGAATGCAATCAACAAAGAACTTAAAAAAAAAAAAACTTATCTAGAAGAAAAGTAGTTTCTAGCATGGTCTAAAATATCCATAATATCCCGATATTTCCATCGAAATTTCCGTGTTTTTGGACTACCGATATTTCCGATATCATCGATATTTTAGACCTTGCCAAGTCACTCATGTATCTTACCATGCAATGTATAAAGTGTAAAATATTGTACTAATTCATTATATATAAATGATTATGGTGTGTTTAAACTTCTTTCATTAATTACTACATATTTTCTACACTCACAATGTTTGCTAGCTCACTATATAATCAACTTAAATCAGTTATATCTATCATGCAATGCATTTCCTTCCAATTTTTTGTGATAAACTAATAGATAATTGACTAAATAAACATCCTGCAAAGTTTTAATAAAAATTTCCAAGTTTTTCTTACAATTTCCGTGGTTTTTATTCAATTTTTATCGATATCGATAATATCCCGATATTTCCATCGAAATTTCCGTGTTTTTGGACTACCGATATTTCCGATATCATCGATATTTAATACCTTGGTTTCTAGTAAGATCATAAATCAGAACTTGAAATGAAAGACATCATACATTAGAACATATTATCAAGCATTTCTCAATCTAGACATCATACAGAGTGCTCCTAAAGGGTGCAAATTAAACATAAGCAGTAGCTAATCGAACTGCTACAAAATGTCATAATTAGTGTATAAAATGAAACTAATCCCTCATTAAAAACCAGTAAAAAGTCCTCACATAGCAACCTTATTAGCTAGCTAGGTACCAATTGCCGCACAAAAATTTTAAGGCTTGGGAAGATGAAATGCATGAACGGTTTACAACTTTACATGCATATTTAGTGCAGTAGATAACATGTATCAATGATCCAATGTCATGGACTCATGGCAAATGTATATTATAATTGCCCAGCAAACAGACTTGCATGGTTGCACCCTCAAATCTCTGAGGAAGCTATGCATTATTTCCCTTACAATTTTGATTTCTCAACGTCCTTTGTGTGGAACATTTACCCGTTGATCACATATTCAGTGTAGGACAATGCATTCAAGTGCCCACCCCTACTCATGAGTGGTGATATTATGTTGAAGAGAAAGAAAGTGATGACTGATGATATTGTAGTGTGGTTGGATTCATACTAAATGTATGGACTATAACAAACAACCTATTAAAACATGACATCTAATATGGACATTTAATTAAATGCTTATTAATATTTATGGTGCGGTTCGATTTCGGTTTGGTGCGGTTTTCAAAAGCCAAAATTGAAACCAAACCGTTTCCTATTTTATGGTTCGGTTTCAAAACCGCAAAGCCGAGCCGTTCGGCACGGTCCGATTTGGTTGGTGTCTCGATTTCGATTTTCAGTTTTAAGTGCCCACCCCTACTTGTCCTTGTTCTTCCTGCTATTCACTGCCCTTAAATGCAAGAGGAAATTGTAGCAATGGTCAATTTGACTCCTTAAATGCAAGAGGAAATTGGCTACTCAAAGGATGATGAGTTGTCGGGACTTAATCTATGTGACCAATGTACGAAAGTTAATGGTTATAAGGGGTATCTTTAATATTATAAATCACTATGTAAAAATCATTTTTGCAAAAAATAAATCAAAACTATGGTTGTTTCCGTAATGCTTTAACTGAATTTGTCCATCTGTTTTTATACAGTTTGATGATCAAACAATCTCACATTTTATTGATTTTTTTACATAGATAGATCTTCACAAAATGATTGATAAATTTACGATATCGATCATAAATACAAAATTTTGTGAATTGGCTATGAATCCTTTTGAGAAGGGATTCCTCCTCATTGTTGAGTAGCCAAGTATTATTCTAACCATACAATATGGTTTCTAGTAGATATTTAAGGTAGTTTAACCTCTTTAACCCTAAATTGAAATGAATGTTTCAAACAAAATACATATAACACAATTTTTTTCTTCATAGACAATACATAGCAAATTGAATGTATCTTAAGAAATCCAAATTAACTTTTAAGATTTGATGTTGAACTCTGTTTCAATTTGAATTTTAGTACGGTGATCATCAATTTTTTTTTAAAATTAAATTGTATTAATAGCATAAAACATCTAGTTTACCAGTGACTAGAATTTGATTAATTCTATCATCATGTTGGCAATATTGGAAAATTTTCCGTATTTGAATTTTCCATTAATGAAAAATAAAATAAAAGGTGGCCATGGAGCAGGTTCCACTTGCTCTTGTGTTGGGTACACCTGCAGTCCATTTGGACCTTGCTGGGTTCAACTGCTCAATATCACCCTGTCCCGGCAAAAAAGAGCTTATTTTGTATTCTAAATGGGAAGCAGCAAGAAAATCACCAGCCAATACAAGCAGACATTTTGCCAAAGTTCAAAATTTAGTCCCGCTACCACCAAATACTCATCGGTTTACGTTAACTAATCCATATGTTATAACATGAATTGACATTAAGTTTATATTTTATAACAATATATGTATATATAATATTATTTTAAGTTAATTGATCATGTCACCTGACAGTATTTTCAGTATTACACAATATTGCTAGATTGACTCAAAACATTTTAAAAACCATAAAAGTTGATCTTCTACTACTAATCATATAGTCCACATGTGTAGAAAATAAAAGAAGAAAAGGTTTGATAATATTTGATTTAATTAACAATCAGCAGTTCATCACCATGGAAATGTCCGACTGGAAAGTCTTCAGCATGACGTGTACTCATACCCAAGTGTTCATCATAATGGTCCCAAATCCTACCTACTAACCATGGGATAAAAAAACAGTGGAAATGCTTTAAATTTAAATTTATCTTCTTTGAAATTTAAAGCAAGATCAGATATATGTGCCTGGAAAATGCCTCTTCAGAATCAAGCTGGAAACCAAGAATGATAATTACAAATTCACAATCAAATTTTCTTAATAAACTTTTACACTTGTAATATACTGTATCAGGCTCTGTTAACAATCGTGTGAGAATTAATCATATAATAATGGTTTTCGCATATTCTAATCAATCTGACGCAGTACACCAAACGTATTAAGCGTAGTTTTTCTAAACATTCTTGTTTCACCTAAACTAAATCTTAATATAATTAGCAGTTGCAAATGACTTTGTTCTTTCTTGTATGCCCAAGCTGGAAGGATAATTAACTACAGCTTAGCTGCTCGGAATCTCTCCTAATCTGTCTTGTCCCCTAAGGCTTCTCATCAGTTTTTGCTGTGTGGGCGTAGGTGAGACCTTACAGTCTACTCCTCAAAACAATACTTCCACTCCAAGCACCACTCTTGAGAGACAAATAATAATTACAAATAATACTTTAGACCCTTCAACCAATTTTCACTTATTCAAATCATATCTAGTACAAGGAAATCATTTTTAGTATTACTATAAATAGCTGTAATAATTTAGTAACTCTTCTTATATACACTATACTGCATTTCTTCGTATGTAAAGAAGTGGGCAGTTGGCCAATATAATATTAGCAGAAATATATACAATTTGTAATTTTATACATAAAGGAATGAGAACTGAAGTTGGTTAGCTGAAGCTGCCAGTATACCAACTTAAGAAAATAGTTGCCTTACCAAAACATGAATATTATAGTTTATTTATTGAAAGTGAATTTGTGATTGCGACATGAGTAAAGTCAAATTAGCTATAGCAGATGATAAAAGCAATATGTGAGAGAAGGGGAGGGAAGTGGATGAAAATAGGAGGGGAGAGAATTTTACTCCTAAATATATTGGACTGCTAATAACAACGCTCTATAAAAGTGAAGAGTGTAGTGTGTAGTTAAGAACAATATGGTACACTACCAATAGTTTTCCTATTGGAAAATAATTAGTGTTGCAGACCTGCGTGTAGACAGGCTAGCTAGAGCAGCATATAAATATTTTTGACGTTAATAACATGTCCTCTAAAAGTAAAAACTGTAGCTCGTGGGTAAGAACAATATGATGCCTTACGCATAATTTTCCTACAGTACAATTTTATTCACTGCAAGGATTTAGATGGTGTTATCAAGTAGGGTTTTGAGTAAAAGGTGGAAAGAAGACTAGAGGTTAATAAGTAGTAAGTCTTCGTTCAACAAAGGTAAAATCCACTCTTAACTTTTATGATTATAAGGTAGGCATTATGGTCATTTGAGGTCATTGTAATAATTCATGTTGTAAAGTAAGTTGGGGGGTTTGGATACCTTTAAAGCCAGCTTTGCTCGAACCAACTCCAACAGGAGAGAAAGATAGCAATCATTTGAAGAGAAAAAGAGAGAAAAAGAAAAAAAAAAAAAAAAAGAGGGAGAGAAGTAAGGGTGTTGCAGCTGCAGAGGAACCAATGGCGACGCCGAAACAGATGTGGGAGCAGCAGCAATTGCAGGTGCAGCTAGTGAAGAACTCCGGTATCGTCAGTTACAATGGGAGTCCGGTAGCTGATGACAAGGAAGAAGAGATGTCAAGGTCTGCATTGGCTTTGTTCAGGGCAAAGGAGGAAGAGATTGAGAGGAAGAAGTTGGAGGTGAAAGACAAGGTTCAGGCTCAGCTGGGACGCGTCGAGGAAGCAACTAAGCGCTTGTCTGAGATTCAGGAAGTAAGAGATGAATTACAATTGCCACTGAATCTTATATAAACTAAAGTTATGGTTTTAAATTAAAAGAATTTTTTTTCTCAGAATGATCCATTTAATGACTGAAATGAAAAGAATTCAAATGGTTTACCTTGCGTCCCTCTGGGGACATCCGATAAAATGGTTTACCTTGTGAATTACAAGTTCTATCTTCTCCACTTCCAAGCAATGAACATAGATTGTTCGAGAATGTAATGTTATGATCTAGATTGTTCGAGAATGTAATGTTATGATCTTTCTCAATTTATTAATTTGTTCATCTCAAACTAGTTGATCATGACATATAGAGGTTGCTTCAAAACTATTATATCTTATAGGAGCTTGAAACGCTGATAGATCCAATGAGAAAGGAAGTTGCAATTATTCGCAAGAGGATAGACATCATTAACAAAGAGTTAAAGCCGCTAGGTCAGAGCTGCCAGAGGAAGGTAAAAACTTTGTCACAATTTTACTTGTTCTTCCAGCTGCTTATACAGTACGGAAAAAAAAACTAATGTTAAAGAAGAAAATGGAGATTCTGTGGTTGCATTTTACTTTTTCCTCATCGTATGACACAACTTTGTTTGGGTATTACGTTGAACACGTCCGAATGAGATTACTTATGCAAGACTAAGTCCTTTCATGTTTCTATATAATGTTGAATGGTCACAGGAGAAAGAATACAAGGAAGCTCTCGAGGCTTTAAACGAGAAGAGCAGAGAGAAATCTCAACTAGTTTCCAAATTGATGGAGGTGAGCATTTCATTCTTCATAAATTAATTTCTAATGACTGTTACTGTTACCATACATCAATTAATTGCTTATCTGCGTGCTTTATATCAGCTTGTGGGTGAAAGTGAGAGGATGAGGATAAAGAAGCTGGAGGAGCTGAACAAACATGTTGAAAATCTGCGTTAAGATATGCTGATTAAGCATTAAGATGGACTGTGCATGTGTGCTGTAATTAGGATCTTTGTGCTTACATTCTGATACAAATTATGATTTCTGTCTCTTCGTTTCACCGGTTATTATCAAGAATGGTTCTCTGTTATGGACAGAAGTACCCCCAACAATGTTGCTTGCCAATGAATGTGTAGCCTAAATTGTGTATAGAATTATGAGAAATGTCTGTCTGCTAAATCAAATTGTGGATTGAAAAGGGAGGTTTTCCTTGTCTGCTTATGCTAATTTTTCAGCCATTCATCTTAATCACAAAAGTGATGTTTCATCAAGAATATTGGTATCTTACCGGATGTTGTTTCAAAAAAAAAACTTCAGTTTTCTGCAACTAAGCATAGCCAAAACCAACGTGACTAATATGATCCATGCAGTTCTGTCGCTCTCCTGTCTCTGGCCATGTTTTTTTCTTCTTTATACAAGTGATATTGTGGGAGATGGAATTCAAACTTCGGACCTCTGCCGACATTGGGAAGAGAAGTACTACGAGACTAGAAGTTGGTTGGTCCTCTATTGCCCTTGTTATACTAACCTATTTGTAGCTCTTTTTCCACCATTCGTTTGCTTTATTATTAGAAAGAAGAGAGCAGTAGGAGCAGGGTAAAGAAACAAAATAATTAAGAGATTGTTAGCTTAAGAGAAAACTGTTGATACTTAAAAGCTGATTACAAATCTGAAGCTATCCTAGATTTCCTTATTAACAGTTGAATGAAGCGTATTTGATGTTGCCGACGGAATTCAGAATCATGTTATTAACCTGCTTTTGTCGTGTGATGTTTATTTCTCCTAAGGATCATCATCGATCGTTTGTCATGTTTGATGCTTGCAATATGAAAATAATCGTACATCAAACACAAACGAAGATGAAACCAAACAGTTGCTTTCCCCAGGAACATCAATCCCACACGCCTGTTGGCAGAATTCTCTTGATTAAGTCCTTACCCATCCTCAGCCTCTTTCCATGCACTTTTTCGGGACATCATGCCCTCATGACGGCTATGCTCAAGGAACATCATTTTTAGGGCTAACAATTAATAATATCTTGCATTCACCAGATTTGAGGTGGTTTTCAAAATACGTCACAGTGTTCAAACTTTATCACCGCCACGTAGTTTTGAAATTAAATCAATCTATGCCTTGTATTTGTTCGAGTATCAGGTGACATAAGTTTTTATGTACAGCTGACAATGATTTTCTTGTCAAAAATTTTATTGTAATTTGTAGGAATTGTCATGGTCCGGTTTGGTTCAATTATACATCCAAATTGCAGTTGAACCTTTTACAAGAACGATTTGGTCGACCAAAACCCCAAATGAAACCGAACAATTGGGTTTGATAATTGTTCTAGGAAAAATTGTTAACTATTTTTTTTTACTATTTTCCTAATTTGCTCCTAATCTTGTACCTAATTGCCGATTTGCTCCTAAAACTTGTAAGTAATCAATTTTCCCCTAATATTATGTTTGCCCACATTTCATTCAATTTTATGTCCGAGTCGGAACCCTAATTATTATTTTTCTTTATTAATTTTATTTGTTAGATGTACTCCCTTAAAATGTAACAATTTTAACAAAAATTTGAATGGATTGTGCCTAAATTGACCATTACAATTGTTTAGGGAAATTTTTAGTCATGTATAATAGTTCAAAGGTAAAGTTAGCTAAAATATGAAGTTCAGGAGGTAAAATATTGGTAATAGAGTAAAAGTTCAAAAAATAAATTGACCGAACAGCCATATGTTTTTTCGTGATGATTCATTTCCGTCTTTTAGGCTTATGAACATCTCGTTTTATATAATTTTTTTTCCTAAAATCCATCCCATTGTGCTAATTAAAGTCTAAAAGAATAATGTCTTTGTTTTCTAATTTAAAATTTTGCTTGATTTTAATTTTCTCTTGCTTGGCCCCTAATTTTGGTCCTAACTTCGCCAGGAAAAGACTAGGATTAATAATTAATTAATGATGCTAGATCTCTCAGTATCCTTGTGGATTTTTCCTCTGCGTACCACGATTAACATAAGGGCAATGAATCCTCGTTTTCTCTCCTCAATATACATATTGAGTGTAATTTAGGATATAAAATCCCAAACTTTAGATTAAATATATATTTTTTTTCTTTTTTTTGTGTGTGGAAAATCTGGATGAGCTGGAGTGGATTATCAGCATAAACTCGAATAAGCAGTGAATCTCAAAAGGATTATAACTAAACTCCTTCTTCCTTCGTTGTTGATATCGTATCATATCACAAACACCTAAAAAGATGACTAAATATCTGTGACAATTTGATATTTCCCTGATTTTGTATGCCTCCTTTTGCCATATAAATGCCCCCAAACAATGTTATTCTGCTATAGTACTAGTGCATCGTTTGTTTTTCGAGTCGGGGTTAATTTCACGGGCGGGTTTTGCGATTGAATTGAGAGATCTTCGAGATGGCCGCTGCATCTTCTTCTTCATCTTCTGCGGCATCAATGGGGTTGGATTTTGAACATGAAAAAGTACCACATGTTTTGGCTGTTGATGATAGTTTTGTGGACCGTAAAATCATTGAGAAGTTACTCATCAAGTCTGCATGCAAAGGTAAACTACTATCATCTGCCCTTTCATAACCTTTTTTCCATCGAACTATTTTACAGTTTATATATAATTTTGTGTGTGTGTGTGTGTGTGTGTGTGTGTGTGTATGACTCTTTGCATTCATAGAGAATTATACCACAACATTTTAAACTCACAAAAGGGATACCTTCTTTAAGTTAATATGAGTCTATGTTAATGGTTGATCGAGGTGACAAATTTGGGAACAATTTAGTAGGTTAGCGGGTTTAATTTAGAATCTTGGGCGCATGGATAAATACTTTAAATCAAACTAACGAGTATTGTTTGAGATACGATCTGAACTTTTCCATATTATTTTCTAGAAGATTTTATTTTATACGAGTATTAACAATTTTAGCAATATTTGGGTTTCTCTGATGGCAGTGACTACTGCAGAGGATGGACATGGAGCACTGGAGCTATTGGGTTTGGCAGATGGGCAACAGAACTTCGCCAACACGGTAAGTCAATTAAATTCATGTACAATTTTGATCAATCTCAGATACCTTTACTTTTTATTTTATTTTATTTTTCAATTTTTACATATTGGGAATTGGTATTATATGTTGCAGGTTTCAAACGTAAACATGATAATCACTGATTACTGTATGCCGGGAATGACAGGGTATGAGCTACTAAAAAGAGTTAAGGTAATGTTAATTCTTAAATTTAATTAGGATTAAATCTAATTGCAATGAATATCTTCCATATAATTAGAAATTAGAACCAGATATTGCATAAACAGTAAACTGGTCAATTTTCGCATGTGGTCTAATATCCCAGTGGATATGGTGTTAAGTTTCCACCCATGTGTCTCTCGAGAGAAACTCTTTATTCCTTAAATTATTGTAATAGTTCGACCGTTTACTCATCCTCTTAATAATAATAAAACTAATCTAACCCTGCCAATATGTCCTTGTAATCAAACAGGAATCGCCAAAAGGGAAGGAGATACCAGTAGTTGTTGTATCATCTGAGAACATTCCTAGTCGAATCGAGAAGTAAGCCACTTGCACTAGAAATCTCAAATTTTTGTCTCTCTTGTTCTTTCTTGTTTTTTATAGAACAAAATATTTCAAGGAATATCAAGTTTATTGATCCTTTAAAATTTTCCATGTGAGATCATAGGTGCCTTGAGGAAGGGGCTGAGGAGTTCTTGCTGAAGCCGCTCCGGCAAGCAGATGTCAAGAAACTGAAATGTCATTTAAGCGAGTTTCGAAACCCTAGTGACGAAGGGAGAATTTGTTTGGGAAGATGATGATATTATATTTCGCCATACAAACTATAGAGATTTTTTATACAAGAAAAGAATGTCAGAAGGCTTAGTTTGAACTTGTTATTAGATGCAATGCAACTCTGTCATGGCTTGCAGCTGCCTTCCTGCCTCCTTCAGTACCATCTTAACAAAGAGTATTCATCTCTGCACTCGTGCTCTCGATTTCGATTATCCCCTACTGTACAAAAGTAAAGCCAATCTTTTTCTGGTTGGGCCGGCAATTCTTAACATGTCACACAACTTGAGATCAACCTATATATGAAAGGGTAGACAATAGACACGGTTTGGTTTAGTCTTGTTCTATACCAAAAATATAAGTGAACCAACTAGCTTTCAACAATTCAGTTTGGTTTGGTTTTGACCAACAAAGCCGTTGAAATCGAACCAAATCATTGTTAAACGGTTTTGTTTTCCAACACATTAATGAAAAAAGTCCAATTTCAAGAGTTTTAATTTGATGAGCAACCACACATCTCACACATTGATGAAAAGATTTAAGTTTGTCAAGTTAACAAGGACTAAATTTCAATTAAATAAAATCTCATGTAGCAAACAAATTTTCTAAACTGTGAACCGTCATTAAACTTAATTATGGTGACACATATAATATTTGTATTGTAAGACTTCAAATAACTCATAATATGTTGACATGTAAAAGTAAATAAAATAAATAATTAAAAATATATGGTCAGTAAGGTTCAGTTTGGTCAAGTTCAGAAGTATCAAAACCAAATCAAACCAAAATAAATCGGTTCGAATCGGCTTTTAGACTGTTTTGTTTGATTTGATCGGTTATGTGTTAAATGCAACTTTACTCTTGTTATATTAATGTTGTTTTATGTAGCGTAGTGTATGATGTGGTGAATTGTAATATAAATAAGATTGAATGGTGAGAGATTATTCAGTTGGAGAAATTTTTTTGCTCAAATGTCCCTACAGTTGGATAATAATATGTGATGTACCGTCTCGTTTTTCATAAGAGAGATTTTTCAATGTGTCTAAAAAATAGGACGGTGCGCCATAGTATATAAGTAGAGATAAGTTTTGTTTTTCAAGTCCTGAGGGATGGTTACAAAAATAGGGGTAAATTTTGGAATATATGAAATTAGAGTTGGGCCCAAAAGCAATTCTACAATTCTAGAGTCAAGACTCAAAATGGTCTAAATTTGTTTGCACCTGACTGCGGAGGGCGAAGTCTGAGAAGACAGAGAGAAGAGGGAGAGAGATGGAAAGCAGTGACGCTGCCATTGAAACCCAGAGACCCCAAAACCATGAACCCATTGAAGAGAAGCCGAAGGTGGTGGTGATAATGGGACCCACAGGCTCAGGGAAGTCAAAGCTGGCCATTGATTTGGCATCCCACTTCCCCGTGGAGGTCATCAACGCTGATTCTATGCAGGTCTACAGTGGCTTGGATGTTCTCACCAACAAGGTCCCTCTGCACGAACAAAAAGGTCCTCACCGTCTTCCACCCATTCACTTTTTTATCTCGTTTTTGAAAAAGAAACTAAATTTGAATTGGGAATTTTGATTGTGGAAATGGGTTGGTGCATATAAAATGTAGGAGTGGCGCATCATCTGCTGGGAACTGTAAGCCCGAATGTTGAGTTCACAGCAAAAGAGTTTCGGGACTCTGCCATTCCTGTAAGCAAATCCAATTCTGTTTTTGGTATTTATGGTGGTTTTTGCTGTTGTTTCATGTATGTGTATTTAGATACCCGTTGTATGTAATAAATTGTTACACTTTAGAGTCCAATCTTGATGAAAAAGGTGTCTTTGCCAGAAGATTGATTTTCATTCGAAATCCAGGCACTTGCCAAATTTATGTTGCCGAAGGATTGACATTGGTTCTTGCTATTAGTGTAGTGTTGGAGATTTCTTTAGAACAATTCCGTGGTCCCTAAGATCTAGGAAGGAGAGGCAAGAGTTGATATTTTGTGTTAGGTGCGAGGTACCAACTGGGTTGTGAGCTACGAGTACTTTCTAGGAAGTCTACAATGTTGGTTTGGTTTTGTCACTGTGTTGTTAAGTTCAAGTTGGTTTATTGTTTTGATATTATGATATTATGTCTCAATCATGAATCGCTATGAAAGTTAAATAAAAAACACTGCACGAATAGTAATTAGAACCCAATCTCGTAGAATCCAATCTTTCCAAACTTATGCGCAGACCAACTTAGGTCATTTTGAGCTGTTTTCTTTGAATATAGTGATTCTGGGTTGGTTAAGTTCATCATGTCCGTTTTCTTTGACTTAGCAAACGGTCTAAATTTTCAATATCCAAGACTTTATTTTCACTAGGAACCTACTGTCCAAGGATATGGATTATATCTGACTGTGGTCAGTTTTTTCCTCTTTGAAGGAACTGCAAAAGCAGATTCTGATTGTTTGATTACATGTTGAATTTCTTTGATTGTTGGATACCATGTTGAATTTCTTTTTGGATTTCGTTGTACCATCCTGTGTTTTCTGTTTCATTGAACTCTTTCGGTTCTATTTTCATGTTTCAAATATTCATCTATATTTCTATCTGTATTTGTTTAAACTGACTCCGCATATGGGTTTACAGCTCATCAATGACATATTATCTCGCAACTGCTTGCCGGTCATAGTTGGTGGTACCAATTACTATATCCAGGTAGAGAACTGTTTCATTTTGTCAGTGACTAGTACTTTATTGCTATTTTTATTGTAAATAGATCGTGCTCATGATAATGTTCAATTTTTGTTAGGTTCAAGATTTTTAGTTGATTGGTGCAAAATATGGTTGCAGCCATCTCTTTGGTGCATATTCTTTATTCTAGAGTATACTGACATTTGGCCTGATCTGAAGTTTACTATCCTATTTTTGAAAAATGCCAATTGTAGACCCTAGAAGTATACTCAGGAATTCAAGAATTAAAAATTGATACAACGCAGAGAAAGCTAAGGCCTCGTTTGGTTCATAGGGTGAAATCCGTTTTCATTATCCAGAAGAGTGAACCAAAACTGCCTTCATTTGTTGTTTCTGAAATTCTTAAAAGAGCTGCTGATTGGTAGAATAACATGTTCGCTCATCATCATCATCATTCTTACCATATTCTTCTTGTTTTCTCCAAGGACTAGGTCAATTAGTTGGTTTGGTTTTGCTTGGCTTTTGGTATTCAAACCAAAACATATTTTTTGTAAATGGCTATCTATTACCGAACCAAAATTCGGTTTTTAAGTACACTTCAACGATTACTAGACCAATAGAATCATATACTTATTGTAAACGATTTCAGAATTTTTCTAAAATTAATATAAGAACTCTGTGCTAATTATGAGTCAAATATAAGCAAAGGGGTTTCAATAACTATACCATGCTAAGTAGAGTAAGTGCTAGAACTTGTAATACTATATATCTTATATGTTCACAATATATATGACTTTATTACGGATTTTTACAAATTTTGGCTTTCAAATTTCTTTTAATGGGTGCTGTTATTGGCACTCCAAAAAACTCGTTGTGCACTCCAAACTTTCTATATTTAGAAAGAAAAATACACTTATGTGGAGTGCGCAATTAGTTTTTTGAAGTGCTAATAATAGCATCCTTTTTTATTTTTGATTTCTGAAAAATGTTTGCCAACACCAAAACAAAGTCCCTCAACTTAATCGGTTTGATAAACAGTTAAAAACCAATCTTCTATTATCACACAAAGCACAAGACCTTCACTTCTTCCACCCAAAATTATAATTAGTGACAGCCTTGCACATCTGAATCTTTCCAGATTTCCTGAACATGGTTCTCAGGCTTTTGATGATGATGCAACAGTCAAGGCCATGCACAAAGTATTTAGGGCGGGCCATGTCTTTGACTTTGAGCTGGTGCTGCACAGGTTTGTTGGTAGCTGGCTTCATAAAATAAGCCAGAATCCCTCTTGATAAGAGTTCCAAAATGTTTCCCAATAGATCCTTGTTTAGTTAATAGTGAAAATGAAAGCTGAAAACTGATTACTTTTCTGGAACCAAACGGGGCTTAAGCACTGACCACTTGCTTTTCCACATGAAGAGATGGGTTGTGTGACCTTATGAGTATGTAATTCTATGGTGGACTAATCTCAGTGGTGACATGGAATTTCTTTTAAAATAATGAATCAAAATTTTAACATTTAACTTATGTGTTTCCCAGCTCACTTGTTCTGCTTTTTGTCTTGTTTTCTGTTTTCATATTACAATTCCAGGCTCTCGTTAGTCCATTCCTTTTAGACGAAACAGTAGAAGATATTGATGAATGCTGTTTAGGTGATTATCCAGGTAAATAGCAACTTTTGTACTTCATAATTGTATTTTCACCATTAAGAAAATCTCATATTTATTTATTTGTTATATATTTACTTTTCTAAGGAAATGGGTCATATAGGAAAATATACACTTATATTGACCTTTTATTTTATTTATCTCTTGTTTTGCTCCCAGGAGATGGACAACCACAGGCTGAGCTCGTTATTGAAGTAGACAAGTCCAGTTATGACTATGACTATCTTAAAGCCATTGATCCGGTTGCAGCAAACAGAATCCATCCAAATAACCATAGAAAAGTAAGTTTGTGGCATAATATGTACTGTCGTCTTGCCGAATATATAGTGTGTGATGATTTTAAAATCTTTTACTACGTAATCTAGTATCCTTACGGTGAAAGAAATAATGGGTTAGTCCTTCTACTGCAGGCATTATTTTTTTCTTCCAAAAAAGAAAAAAGAAATACTCATGGTAACCATTCGAGCTCTAAGGATATGCCTCGTTTTGCAGATTCGAGACACAGTTTACTGTTTTTCCTAGAACCATTGTAATGATAGTCAAATTTAGATTATTTTCATGTCTTTAGGGTGACTCCAATTGTCAACCTTCTTTTCATACAAGGATTTTATTCAATAGATGATCAAATAGGGAAGTACAGGTGCCTTCAAATTGATTGTTTTTGAAACAATTATGTTGTTACATGTCCAGAATTTTAGGATTGTTTAATTTAATTTTTTCTTTTTATATTCTCAAATTTATACTTTGGGATAAATGTTATAAATGATTTTACACTCCAGTAGAAATTCTTTTATTTGTCCTAAAGTCTTATTTTAGAGTCCCATATTCGATGCAATGAGTCATGCAAACATACATTTTCAGTTGCTTTTATGTGCTGTTTATTCTTAAGTATCATGTATCTGATACCCTGTGGCAGAACAGGTGTATTTCAGTTCCACATCTTATGTTGAATCTTTTGCAGATTAGTCAGTACCTTAGTCTGTATGCTCACCATGGTGTTCTTCCTAGCCAACTTCTTCAGGGAAATGCTGCCAAAGTGCGTAAGCTTTGTTTTCCTTTTTTTTTCATATATTCTGTGGTATTCAGTATTCTAGTTATATGCAATGTGATACATATATCTGTTTCCTTCACGGAGGAGCTATTTTTTTACCTCAGATCATAGGACATCTTCATTAATCAATGCATTATGATTTTCTTTCGACATTTTTTAAAGATAATAAGATATTATTCTAGCTTGAGCATAATGGACCATTTCTGTTGCCCTTTATTTTGTGTACAACTTCCAAGTTCCTGGTTGCTCATATATTAGTTTTCCTCTTCTTTTTTATTTTTTTATTTTTTTTTAAAATTCACTCTCTTTCCACACTTGAAGTTGGAAGTGTAATTGCTTTGATGAGATTGGACCTCCCTATGTTCCTTACATATTTTATATATAATAAAATTAATAAGATGAAAACAACATGATCTTTAATTTTTGCATGTGGCTGGCAGAACTGGGGGCGAGTTGATAATTTCAGATACAATTGCTGTTTTATATGTGTGGATGCTTCCCTCCCTGTGCTGGACCAATATGTGGACCAAAGAGTAGATTGCATGATAGACGCTGGGTTGCTTAATGAAGTCTATGAAATTTTCAACCCAAATGCAGATTATACTCGTGGTTTGTGGCAGGCCATTGGGGTTCGGGAGTTTGAAAACTTTTTGAGAGCTTACATTGTTGAAGCCAGTGATGAAGGAAATCATTTGATAGATGAGTCCACGTCCTTGAAATCAGTAGACCTGGCTGATAAGAAATTGATGGAGAACATGAGGGAAATCTTGAAGTCCTTCAGTGACAGCCAACCCAAAATTGTGTTAAAAGAAGCTATTGATAAAATGAAAATAAACACCCGAAGACTAGTTCGTCGTCAGGTAAATTGATTTTATCACATTTACCTGAATTCTTTATGCATGAATTTCTGGTGAAATTTTTCTCACTTTTTTTAATGTTTGTTTGCACCATAGAAGCATACCTCTGGTAGTCTGACTTAACTCTCATAACTTCTATCCAGTGTACATTTTCAATAAAAGTACTCCCAAGTTATGAACAGAACTTATTTATCTGATCACTTTTTCTGCTGTTATTCATCGGTGGAAATCCTTTAATGAATATGATGCCCTTGATATTGTGAGAGTGTTTTAACAACCAATTCTAGATCGTTTGAGGTATACGTTATCCCTTGCACTTCAAAGGTCTTTCCTCTTGATTGAATTTCTTTCCTCCCTCGAACATTTTATGGAGTGTATTGGCAACGAACCCTGTAGACCATCTCCATGGGGGCGGTGAAGGGAGGACCCCACTTTATATTTCATTTAGCTAATCTATACTCTGAATGATTATATATCTACAATCTTAAACAGTTTTGAAAACAAAAGTGAGAACATTTGTAATGTAATTATATTGTTTCACAGAAACGAAGGATAAATAGACTGGAGACACTGTTTGGATGGAACATGCATTTCCTGGATGCAACAGAATCCATATCCTGTATGCTTCTGTGTCTTATCTTTTTCCTAGTTTCTTTTTTTTTTCGTTTGTTTCTCTTGTTTTTCAGTGGGACTTGGCGTAATGTTCTTCTACTCGTTTTTTCTTTCTTTCTCGTTTCTGATACATATAGGCAAAGCGGATAGTAGATGGGCTACAGAAGTGGTTGGACCTGCTGTGGAAATGATTAGATCTTTCCTTAATCAGGATTCAAGTTTGGTTCCTGATTCAGATACCCCAGATACCACTGGAGTGAATACGATGCAGCGGGACTTGTGGACTCAGCATACATGCAAGGTTAGGACTGGTTGACTGCCCAGGGGCACTGTTTTTGTTTGCTTAATTTCTCCATCCCGCATTGTAGTTTATTTGTGGTGCTTATATAGATGCGTCGTTTAGTTGACTTGGGCTAAGTTGGTGTGCAAATGACTTTCCATTGCTAGGCCTGTGGTGACAAGATCCTGAGGGGGGCACACGAGTGGGAACAACACAGGCAGGGTCGTGTCCATCGCAAACGAGTTTCTCAGCTTAAAAAGTCCCAAGGGTTTCTCTCACCGGAGCAGCATCAGCTGCCTCAACATGTAGATTGTAGTTAAAGGGTTGTTCACCTATTTTTCGACATAAAGAGGAGGAAAAGAAAATGAAGGCCTATATTATGGTTTCTCATTTGTGTCACTATGCCAGCGCAAACGCTGAACTATCTCGATGCAATTGAGTTCAGAAGAATCGAATCCTCGAGGAAGAAAGGTGGAGTCCAGATGGTGAAATTACAACTCAACCTTGCTAGGGTTTTAAGGGAAATTAGATGGATTAGGAGTTTATGAGGTGGAAATAAGAAGGCCTCCATGAGGACTCTTGCAGTTATGCATGCGAGTTACTGAGGAGAGTAGAGAGAGATGCAGAGATAAAAGTTAGTGATGTGAGTTACTGTAGGAGAGTGGAGAGAGATGCAGAGAGAAAGAGTGTTGAGACACTGGAGAGAGAGGAAGTGGGTAAATCAAAATTTTTATATCATCCTTTATTATTAAAAGTTTTGATCATAGTCTATGTTGAGTGGTTGTTACAGAATAGCATTTGCTACGTAGAGAGTATTTTAGTTGTTAGATTTGATCATGACTAAAAATGTGGAAAACCGTTAGGAAGTTCTTGTAGATTACGATCTCTTAGTGGGTCACTATATATTGATATATGTATAAAATGTTCTTACACATAAAAATATATTGTTGTGACCTATTTTACTGAAAAGGGAGTGGGGAGGAGAGAGAGAGAGCGCGTCGGCAGAGAGAACAAAGAGAGTTACATAATTTTTGTGATGATGTTTCCCATTACTACGTGCCTTCATTTGTAGTAAACTTAGTAAGCCTACTTGCCTTGCAAGTAACAAAAATCTAGAGGAATAAGATCTTCTAGATTACATAAGAATCCTATAGACAATCTACTTATAATTTACACAATCACACATGTACTATAATTAATATCACAATATTCCTTGAGTGTGTAAATACTCAAGTGGTTGTCCTATCAGATCTTTATCGATGATGTAGAACTAGTTGATGAAGTCGTCTCGTTTAGTCAGCACAATTAGCGAATGAGTCTCAAAACTAGCAGAATAATGCATATAGAAGTAAACCTCACAAAACCTAGCTATGGTAAAATCCAAGGTAGGAGGATTCATCTCTTCTAGGACACTTCCATAATCTAAAACAACCTCATGCGTTGGAATGGACAATTTAGCGATGGTAGGATTTGAACCAGGTTCATTAGTGTCTGTCGTGGTTTTCTTTTTCCTGAGTTGTGAATTCTTTAAACCAATGGGTCTGCCACGCTTCAAGGTAGGAGCAGATGATTGGCTAAACACCGATGTTGTAAAATCTCGTCCCTGATTTTCACTATTGCAAACTACGTATGTGTATTGATGAGTTATTATATTATTTTTGGGATTTGTATTAATCTATTAAGGAGAGAAAAAAAAAAGAAGAAGAAAAAGATTAAAGAAAAAGCCGGGGGGGGGGGGGGGGGGGGGGGCGGGGTGGCTGAGAAAAGAAGGAAGAAAGAAAAAAAAAAGAAAGGAAGAGGAATTTGGGGAGAGAAAGGAGGGAGGCTTGGCCAACGGGAAGGAGAGAGAGAAAGGAGGCTGCCAATGAGAAAAGAGGAAATGAGGGAGAAGGAGGGGAAATGAGGGACCCGAATTGGGTCATTTTTGACCCGCGAACCACCATTTTTGACCGGCCATATCTCCTTCATAAGAACTCCGTTTTGGGCGATCTTGGTGTCCATGGAAAGCCCTTGATGAGCCCTACATCCTGATAGTGTTAGATTTCCCAATTTCTTTCCCATTTTTCCAGTTCGAAGCCACAAACCCACGGGTGTTCCTGCGGCTTTATCCTTTTTTCCGGTGGCTTCGGCAAGTTTCACCGTCCATGACCACCACCAAAATACTTCCCTCAACCCCAGGAACAAAGCCCAGGCAGTGTTGGAGGCGTCGGAGTTCGATTGGAAGCCGAATCAAAGCACACCATTTTCTAGGGTTTCGGCGGGTTTGAGTGAAATTGAAGTGTTTCCTGGCCAAATTGGACTTGGGTACAGGTATAAAGTTTGGTCTACTCTTTGAGATCTTCATTTCTGTAATTTTTGGTAAATTTTAAAAATAGTTGAATTTCCGGCAAATCGGGGCGGCCGACCGCCACCCGCGGTGGCGGCCTGGCCAGTGGGCTGACGATGTCCTTTTAAGTTCAATTAGATGCCCTGATTTCATAATTGATATCCTTATGATATGGTTTGATTGTTTGAACCTAATTTCATTACGATACGTGGTTAGGTCAAAAAAATATGATTCGACGATCCGACTGTTGGATCGTCACCAAACCTTACTGCGTGATAGAACATAATATTTTTGGATCATAGAACGGATTGAGAATCCGAAGTACGGATCTTCCCTAATTGGATTTCTATATTTGTAAAATTAAATGTCGACCGCCACTTGAATTTTGAAATTGGCGGAGATCCGACCGTCGGATCGTGTTGAGATTTTAGTATGTTGTTATTTGAGCATAATGTAGACTTTAGAAAGTTACGGATCCGAAATCCAATGTATGGATCTTCCGGATTGAATTGTGTAGAATTGTGGACCCTACCTTTGACCGAAAGTTGACTTTCGATCAACATGTCTCGAAACGTCCTAATTACTAAAATTAGTACTACGGGGGACTAAGTGAAGTCTAGTGGGCCTACATTGGTTAGATAGCGACTTGAATATATGAAATATGATTATTATCTTAATTTCTTATATTAGTATCATTTGTGAATATGAATTGGTCTTATAAATATGATTTCTATTGAAATGTGAATTTTATATATTTAGCCATAGACCTATGCTAATTAAATATGATTTGGCTTGTGTATTGATGATGTTTGTGATATATGTGTGTTTAATTAACTTTTAATAATGTGAATGATAATTATGAAGAATGTTATGACAATTATGGGATCTAAATATTGTTTGATAATTATTTGGATATGATTGCCAACTGAATACTTATTGGAACTTGGCACTATTACCTAGCATGAGACGGAGATGAAAGTCAGGAGATGAGTTAGGTTCTTTATTAGATTTTTAGTAGAATTAGTAATTGAGGGAATTCCTTGTGTTGTGCTCCATATGACTAGATGATGGTTGATATGCGGAATCGATAGCATGTATGTGTATAATTATGTATAAGGTGTAATGACGAGACTGCACCATGTAGACATGGTGCATGGTTGGTCCTGCTTGGTTTATCTGCATTGGGGGACCATACTAATTATGGATCATGCTTGGTTAATCCGCGTTGGGCGATCCTTATGGCCATTTATACTTAGGGGTGATCATGCTTGGTTAATCCGCATTGGGTGATCACTGCCTAACAATTCTGTAGGTATAACTCTGCTTGATTAATTCGCGTTGGGGAATCATATGCTTGTTTGGATTCCGTTGAGTGATGGTTCGGAATCGTATCTAGCTTGTATTTCATCGAATGGTTTGGTTCTATATGCATGGTACTCCGAGATTCCGTTGAGTGGTCCGGAATCCCTTTGGTGTCTTGGTCCCTTGGATTTGTTTTCAGCTTCAGAGATGTATTCTTCGGTCGAACTGTGTTGCTCTAGCCCTACTTTTCATGGTGTTGTATGAGATTATGATTATGAGCTGTTATGATTTGTTTCAGACGAACCGTTGGATGTATGGGTGACTCCTTCAGAGTTGTTAGAGTTCCTTGGTTAAATTTATGAAATGATATGTTACATCATTCATTGATTAAACAATTAAATGCTAAGATCATGTATCTTTGATTCATGATTAATTAATTGATGTGATTATGGAATGACGGTGGGTATGATTGAGATTATTATGATTAGAGCAATTGATTAATGTGACTTGAGAATAACATTGTGCTTCGTTGGTTCTTTGATATGTTGCATACTATGATTTGCGGTATTATGTGAAACAAAGTGATTTATATGATGGATAAATTGGAAAGTATCTGTGTGAGAATGGGTTACATGCGTGTATGAAAGATGATAATTGTTGTTTGACGTAAGGTTGATGTGTAATATGGTGCATTATGATTTTCTGTTAGAAGTATTTTACGGAAAGACTAGAGTTGACGATTGGTGAACTACGAATGGCTTGATCCCTTTTGAGGGTACGTAGGCAATCTAACGAGGAGGTTAGATGCAGCCATAAAGTATAAGAAAAATTATCACAAAATTTGAATCTTGAGTTGTGCATTGTCTATATCCCGGAGACGGGGTATGTGAGTGATAAGGGTATTTGGTAACGTCACGTGTCGATCCTGGACGTATGTCGGGATCGGGGCGTGACAATCTAACGAGGAGGTTAGATGCAGCCATAAAGTATAAGAAAAATTATCACAAAATTCGAATCTTGAGTTGTGCATTGTCCATATCCCGGAGGAGGGGTATGTGAGTGATACGGGTATTTGGTAATGTCACGTGTCGATCCTGGACGTATGTCGGGATCGGGGCGTGACAGATGTACCAGGCCGTGCAATATGTGCGGCCGACCGTCGCTCGAGGGCGGCTCGTTCTTCCATGGTGTGTTTCAATGCACGCGAGTCACATCTATCTTTGCAGGCAAAGTTACAGCTGGTATATGTGATATGGTCACTTTTGCGGCATGCTTTGAGCAATACTCTGTAGATCTAAAACACTCCACACTTCAATTTCGGAATGTGCGATGCAGAGATCTAGAATTTGCGGTGCAGGAATCTAAATTATAGAACGTAAGAAACAACATAAATAAAAACACAGAAAAAAACCATGACCTGTTGAATAGTGATCACAGCGGGCCGAAAATTATTGAAGCTAAGAAACCTATAACTTTATAGTTATAGTAGGTAATGGTCATTACAGTGTCGGTGGTGCAGACAGTCTGGAATGCATATGCCCTCCTTTTCTGTTCAAAAGGAGCAGTTGTTCAACTAAGAAAGCAAGGCAGCTGATTTCCTTTAAAGACTAGCCATGCACGAGGGGCTGCCTCTATTTCTACTTTTGTTCAATCAAAATGGACGCTATCTCTTTGGTCTGATGATATGAAAATTTGGAAATTATGATCTATTTTAAGAATGTAATATGGTGAACTGTCAATTTAATTTCTGAATTATCACCTCAATATTGTTATAAAAATTTCCACCATCCCGATTAATGCCTAGGCGTTTGAAAATTAAGAAAGAGCATCTAGACCTGCTAAGGCATCCGCTCAGACCGCTTAGGTTACGACTCACTTAAATATAAAATAGATAACTTTCATTTTGCATTTTATTTTTTGCAATAAATTATTAGGGACTTGTTGTATACTTAAATGAACACTCATTAATTGCATATGATACACTTTAGAGTGTAGATTGATAGTTTTTCATAAAAAAATAACGTATAGAGTTAACTTGGTTAACTGTGAAGGATAAATTGGTAGTTTTACATAGTAAATAGTGTAAATTAACTTTGAACAAAACCGCCCTGACAATTCTTAGTTGCGCCACTGAAGTAATGAATTTGAAAGCGTTACATGGGGTAAAACAAATTAATGAAGTAATTATGCAATACCTTAGACATGGGGAGGGTAGTGTGGACTCAATAATTACGAGATCAAGTCTTAATATTTGATTTGCACGCCACCACATGTTAAAAGAGTGGATGCAGAGTAGGGAACGTGGGATGTTTTTTGTTTTTGTTTGTTTTTTATTTTATTTTATCGGAGACCGTCTATTAGCTTCACCGCGTAGTCATTTCATCGTTAATTGATAAACATGTAATCTACATGTACATTTATGTCAAAAAATTGAATGTATCCGTCCCCAGTGGCCTTATGCATCCATCCATTAAAGAAAACAGCATTATTTTCTGGAATGAATGTATGTTAAGGTAGAGCCAACTGCTACATTAATCACAACAAAAGTTCATAAATAGTCATCCAATTAATTACACAGATATAATGCATATGAACGATCATAGACAATGCCAAATGCAAATGATTAAGGGGTAGAAAAATCTATCGACAAAAAAAAAAAAAGGGTTGGAAAAATCTGAAATGGGTCAAGACAAATGTTTGATATTATGTTCTTAAGACAAGTTTCGAGACAAATGTTCCAACGTCAAAGTAACATTAAAGAATTTATTATTCGTCAAATGCTCTTAATCGGGTGAATTATATGTACTACACTAGAGCGTTTAATATAATTGAAAAGGAATCATTACCTCTAAACTATCACAAAACACTTCTCTAATCTTAATAAGAATTTTTCGAGGTTTCTAGTACATTAGCGGTAAAATGTTGAGATGGTGTTCCGGGAATTTGGAAAAAAATTTCTCCAAACCTCGAATGGTCGGCCCCCAAACCATTTTAATAATTGGGGTAAAATTATCCTTAAGAGGAAAAAAATTCGTTTTGGCCAAGATTGTCCCCATAAATTGAGCTTGGGATAAAGGTGAGTCTCACCGGTGAGCATGGACGCATCAAATTTGTGCCCACGCGCAGCGTTCTGATGCACGCGTCACATGCCACGCAACAAAATGTCAGTTGCGAGGACCTAATGCTGACGTGTTTGTCAGCCACTTGCAATAAGCCAAACGACTTTTTTAACTTACAATTTTTTATATAACCCACACAATTGCACATGATTTGAATGCAGAGAAAACTACTACATCACCGTATTACAATACCCCTCCTTTTCATTTTCCCGGAAATTGTATCTAGATATAAGAATTAATCATTCATTGGATTGACAAATACACTTTATATCACCTTTATAGGATTCCTTAAAGATGAGTATGTGACATATCATCCATGCATATTAGGTTCCAATAATACACCCTGGAGCATATGGCTAGGACATGGAGAAAAGTCCAGCAGTAAGAAAAAATGAAATATAGAACTAGGAAATATATATACATATATATATATTATATAAAAATATACCTTACAAGGAGGAAATAATGATATTTAATATACATTTTAGAATAGTCACAGTAGTTCTGCAAAGTGATAATAGCCCCTCAACATATCAAGTCCCACAAGAGTAGTGTAATTTCAAACAAAATGGGCATAAAGGAACACAATCATCATATTCATGCGCAAAAGCAAAGTTATGACAATAGAACTGGACAAAATTATACTGTGAGGTTAAGCGACTAGGTTGCTGACTAGTGGGACTATAGCCCCATAGAAATATTGAGTAAGAGATATTGTTGTCCCAAGAATGAAGACTGATTGATATCCTCCAAACAGGGTCATTGGGTGTGACAGTGGACAGGTAGGAGTAGGACTGTGGAGGTTGACACACAAACAACGGTTATGTAGGGTATTATAAATTGTGGACTCTGGGGACTCATTTTTCAGCTTCATGGGTAGTGCAGTAGAACTAGCAAAAAATATTATGGGGGAGTTCAAGCATTTGGTGATTGTTAAGTTCAAGGAAGAAGTCGTGGTGGAGGAGATTTTGAAAGATCTGGAGAAAATGGTTGCTGAGATTGATGCTGTTAAGTCCTTTGAATGGTAATTAATTCTCTACTTTTCTTGTTAAATATTTGATATTTAATACTTTTACGTTGTCAGGCTGTCATTTAAGTGAACATTCCTACACATAAACTAAAAGCAAAACAGTTTTTTTCCCCATGGGCACCCCATTTAAAATCAAAACAATAAATTATATGATGCTTTATAACTGTAAAATAAGATCATTAAAAGTCACTAGACAAAACAATGTTACTGATCGCGAACATATGTTCGATCCTCGCCGGTGTGCTTTATTCTTTCTCTTAGGGGACAGGACTTGGAAAGCCCAGAGATGCTTAGGCAAGGGTTTACCCATGCCTTCTTGACGACATTCGATAAGAAGGAAGATTATACTGTGTTTGTTGGCCACCCTAAACATCAAGAATTTTCAGCAACATTTTCAACAGTTCTAGAAAAGATTGTGCTGCTTGATTTCCCGGCTACCCTTGTCAAGCCACCACCCAAGGCACCGGTGGAGGAACCACCAGCTACCCTGAATGATCAGAAGTAACTTAAAAATTGCAAAACTATGTACCCAATAGAGCGGAATATGATGAAGTATGCTGCTTCTGCTTGTGTGCGTAGTTTTTAGTTTTTTTTTCTATTAAAATTATGGGTTCTGTTTAATTATGGCGATGTCAATGGTTTTTAATGTAATTTCAACTTGTGTGAAACTATGTTATGGTCATTTTGCCTCACTTGAGGATTCACGAATGGACATGTAGCTTAACTGAAGGGATTTTGTTTATTATTACACTTGACGTCGTTATGAAAAAGAGATAAAACTTAACTAAAATCGGGTGTATATGCTTATCTCTATTCTCTATTCTCACGTACATAAAAAAAGATATAAGCATCTTAAGAAAAGAGATAAGCACAAACATATATATACTTGTTGCACTTAAAATTTTGTCCATAAAAAAACAAGAGATGATATATGTACTTTTGACTTTGTTGCATTTAGTTGTCGTGGCTCAAGAAAGGGAATTACTAGCAATGCTTCACGGTCCCATGTAAACAATTTGTCTGCGAGAAACAGAAAATTAAAGATTAAAAAATTGGAAAGATATTGAGGAAAATAATGGCCAAAAGAAAAACCCTACTCAGAACTCATCAGAGTGCCATTTTATTATAAAATCTTAAGGTAAACTTCAAATATGTATAACCATCTACAAATCGTAACTTATAATTTCCCATGATCGAACGTGTGTGATTAATTATAGTATTCAGTAAAAAGCCATGTTTTAACATTAAACAAAACACCGACCAAACATAGAGCTCTGATGATCCATCAAAAAGCATACCATCGCCAACAGTAGTGGGTGGAAAAGGAGGAAATCAGGCAGCAGAATCTACAGGATGGAGAAGTGTCACATTCCATTGGGCCACGGAAAAGTGGGATTGCAATTGCAAAACTACATACATATTCCTGCCAAAAGTCCACAAGAAAATTTGAAATCACAAAGTAATATTCTTCAAAAGATTGCAAAGTAGATTCTCTGTTATCTTGATTTTCTTTGCTTCCTTATAACTCTATTGAAAAGTTGAAAACAACCTAACAGTGCAGTACATTTGGATATGCAGACATTCAAGAAAATCTGCCTCCTGCATCCTGTCCTTCTAGTTCTCCATTTCTGGTTAACAACTTCAATTTCTCAAAATGCTTCAACAATTATTTGTGACAAACTCAACACTCAAACACCTATTTCGAAGCCAAATTCAACCGCGTTTTCTCCGCTAAACCGCATTTTTGTTTGCAAATCTCAAAAACTATACCATAGTGATAGAACCTCTACTAACCTGTTCCCAATTTCCTACACTAACTACAAATGTAAAAGTCGGATCATCTCCAACCCTTCTTGTTCATCTCCACTACAATATGCTCATCCTAAACTTCGATCGCCTAGTTTTCGTTCACCCAGACAGTCCAACTCACTTTTACTCTACAACTGCTCAAACAAAAACCTTGCTCCATCAACACATTTTCAAAATGTCACCTGCCTGCCTGCATGTGGAGCTTCTTCAAAGATTCAAGAACCCAAACTTGATGGGCTTACATTGTCCTCTTGCTTACTATTTCATGATCAGACAAAGCTAGACATGGGCTTTCATCCAAGAGATCTGAATTGCTCATGTTACAGCAGGGTGTATGAAACACCTTCACATGGAAACAATGAAGGATATGGGTTGAAGACAAGGATGTCTTTCGACATCCCTGACCACGTTCCTAATATCTGCGACGAGTGTCAAAAGCCTAATGGAAATTGTGGTGCTGGGTTGAGGTGCGTATGCCACCCAAAAGAGTGCAGTAAGTGCCTAGCTTCATAAAGTGTGAATTGAAGATATATATTAATTAGATTTATCAACCATTTAAAAACTAGTATAATTAATGTGGTGTTAACGATTTTAATTTGCAGAAAACAAAGTGATTTCAAAGGGTGGATCCATCACCAGTTCTGATAGTATCCTCTTCTCTTTGCTTACTCTAGTAGTAGTGATGGTTTTGGATCACTGAAGCAAGAAAGTTAAGTCCCTATGTATTGGTCATTTTTTTTTTCCTTAACTTTGTAGCTGTAAAAAAGAAATCAAAAGAAAATTTTGGTAGTTGTTCCCATTTCTCTTCATCTGTCCGTCCCGTAAAGAATCGTAGGCTCCATTTGGATGGAGTAATTTGAATGAAAGGATTTGGATGTGAAAAGTTTGCCACATAAACTAGAAATCATTAAATCGATTGTATTTGAAACAACCAGATGTAGGAGTGAATCTTCACTAGGCAAACTGTTAAGGAAATAAATGATACATTTGTACAACGAAATACATGATATATTTGTACGAGGAAGGCTATTCAATTCCCACTTCCACTAGCTATTTCTTTTGTAAAGGAACTATAAGTTGAGGTACAAGTATTACATCCTTCATGATTTACTGTAAGGTACAATCTGCTTTAACTTGAACCTAATCAATCCACGGTTATTGCAGCAGTACTCAAACCAGCATAATTCTTTATACCTGAATACGTTTTCTGGCCAACCCTTTGTTGTAAAAAGGAACATGACAGGCAATGACAGAAACGAATAATTATACTCAAAATCCAGGAAGTGAAAAATATGACACTAGTAAAAAAAGCTACAAGGCAATGATCAAGTCGTGACGATACATGCCACCGAATTTTAATCATTTACATTCCAAAAGAACAAAAAATGAAACACTCATCTCTCGAATAACTTCCTAACAGTAATACACGAGGAAATAGAAATTCACCTGCAAAATCTCAGTACTTGCAATCCTGTACGTGAAGGCTCTCTGAAGCACCATCTCCCAATGCAGCATCCCCTTTGTAGGTACCCAAGTTACTTCTGAATTGGCTTTGCACCTAGCAAGCCCACGCCTTTAGGGTACTCTGCTGCAGAGCCCGCCCAAAAGAGAATGAAAGTGACCAGGGTTTCTTGGTATTGAGCTTGTTCATAGCATTCAAATGGAGGGTAGCTTCCTCCTCACCCTGCCCACCCGAAAGAAACACCACAGCAGGAATAGCTGGAGGAATTGTTCGCTGCAATGCCTTTACTGTATGATAAGCCACCACCTCAGGTGAAACCTTCTTGGCATCTGAACCAGGGGTAACCATGTTTGGCTTCAAAAGAGTCCCCTCGAGAAGGACATGGTGATCGTTCAGTGCTTTATAGCACGCTGCAAGGGCACGCTCAGTCACATCTGTGCATCGCTCAATGTCATGAGATCCGTCAACCAATATCTCTGGCTCAACAATTGGTACCAAGTCATTCTCCTGGCAAATGACAGCATAGCGTGCCAAGCCATTGGCATTCTCATTTATAGCAAGCTGGGTTGGCTCGTTTGGGCCAATCTTGAGTACAGCACGCCACTTTGCATATCGGGCACCAGCTTCATAGTACTGCTGGCAGCGCTGGGCAAGACCGTCAAGACCCTGAGTTGCGGTCTCACCATTAGTTCCAGCAAGCTCAACAGTGCCCTTGTCAACTTTAATTCCAGGAAGGTCCCCACCGTCTTTGAGGGGACTGCATAATGTCATCAAAGGATTGATCAGAACCAAATGGTGTCCACCAAAACACAGTTCTAAATTCTAATAAACAGATATTTGAAGCGAAACTAGAATCTTTTGAAACAAAAACCACGTTAAGGAATGTCCTTGTGAGCCAGCTCTTTCAGCAGTTCTTTCTATTCCGCTGAAGCCCTAAAATTCTCTTTTCCTCACAATTCTACTCTCTTCTATGAAGTAGCAGAAGAAAATCATAATTTGACTACATGATTGTTCTTAGTTTGTTATCCCTTATTTGCAATTTACTACAAATATCTTATCAATTTAGATCCAAAATATCCCGAAGCCGATCGAAGCAAACCTCAAACCAAACAACTGCTAAATCCCATGCAGATAATCAATACCCTATCACAATTCAACAAACACAAACGATCCAAATATTAAAAACGAAAAAAAAAGAAAAGAACCCCTATTGATAATTCATTGCCAACAAAAAGCCTGATAGGAGGCAGAAAAACATAATAGAATCAAGAACTCATCAGATTACAGATTAGAGTAGAGAAATAAATAAAAGAACAAAACCCATGTACAAAAAATGAGGCAGAAAAAGGAGATGTAATGCAATTACCATGATACTTTCCCTTAAAGCAAGACATGGTTGGTTTACTATATTAAAGATAGTTTATCTTGATTTTCTGTTGTAATTCTCTTGTAATTAGTTGTAGGACAGGTAGGACTGTTGTGCTTAGTTGGCAAGTGTATAGCTGCTTAGTTGGCAAATGTATAGCTCTATATAAACCAATGATGTACTCTAATTATTTCTTAATGAAACAGTTTTCCTAATATGGTATCTTTCGCCTTTGTCTGACGACCGACTCTAATTCCTTTCGATCCTCTTCTACCTTGAGTCTTCCCTCTTACGCTTCCATCCCTCTTCTCTCTGAAACCCTAATTTCCAGCAATGGCGTCTGCTGCTTCTCCCTCTGATTCTGCAGCACCTGTTCATCCAATTCCGGTGACAAATTCGTGCCCTAATTCCTCTGGCACCGCCTCTACAACTTCGATTACAAGTCAGAACATCGACTCGATGGTTCCGATCAAGTTCACTACCACCAATTATCTCATGTGGAGTGCATTGTTTGCTTTGATTTTTCGCCGCTATAATCTAACTGGCATTGTTGATGGCTCGATTGAAGCTCCGCCGAAAGTTCTTCGAGATGCCTCTAGCAATCAGATCTTGAATCCTGAGTACATCTCTTGGTATAAGAATGATCAAAACATTCTTATTTGGATCAACTCAACTCTCTCTGAATCTTTGATTCCATATACTGTTGGTGTCAATTCATCCCGAGAGCTATGGTTCAAGCTTGAATCTCGCCTTGCAACGGCTTGACAATCATATTCATGAAATCCGCTCTCATCTTCGCAACATCTCCAAAGGAGAATCCACCGCTGCCTCCTATCTTCAGCAAATTGAGGAAATTGCTGATGCTCTTGCTAGGGCCGGAGCTCCGGTTGAGGATTCTGACCTTATCTGTCACGCTCCATGGCCTGCCGCCTGAGTATGATTCTTTCGTTGATGCGATTCAATTCTGTCTCAGTTCTACAACAATCGACGAACTTCATGGCTTGCTTCTTAGCAAAGAAATTCAACTGGCGAATCGCAAGAAAGCCACTACATCTCCTGGTATTTTTCAGGCTTTCTCTTCGAATCTTGGCTCATCAATTGGCCTTCTGCCTAAACCGACCTCTAATTCTGGATCTCAAGCTTTTCTTGATCAGAATTCCTATTATTTCAATAAGTATCAAGGTCGTTCTCAAGATCGCAATCAGTCACATCCTAGATCTTCACAGACCAAGAACAATTTCTCTGGCTATCGTGGTAACAATCAGCGTTCGAATTACAATCGCACCAATCAACGACATCATCGTGGAGGTCGCTCAGGTTTCAACTCTTTTGGAAAACGACTCATCTGTCAAATATGTTGCCAAATATGTTGCAAACGACTCATTTGGCAAACGACTCATCTGTCTACATCGTCTGAATCCTCAGTTTGGTAACAGAAATTCTTATGCTGCTATGTGTGCTAACACTTCTCAGAATGGCTCTACTGTTGGAAATATGCCCTGAAAGTCAATCTTTGGAATAAACCTTTCAGGACAAATGAATGGATGTATAGATGATTCTTATACGTCAAATGGCAAAGACACGAATTAGGACTATCTCAATAAACGATATATGTCTTAAATAGTGTATCCATGGACAATGGATCGATTGAAGAAGTAATCTAATGATGTTAGACTACAGAGACCTTCTTCAGATAACCAAATGTCCAAAAGGTTCCTGGTCATTGGATTGTCGGAGGGAAACTGACAATGCGTAGATCGGTACATACTGTGTCTGCTTCAAATGGAAGGATGGAAAGTCTCATCCCATTCGTGTTGTGACACTAAGACAAGTATGTAGGTGCTCATTAGGGGAATGAGTTCACTGAACACAATCGAACGAGAGTACTTGCATGGAGGTCTACTCACATGTCAAGCAAGTAACTCTAATGGTTGGAATAATGTAAATAGTCCTTAGACCTGAGGCATCGTCGTTGTCTTGTGGTTAAGTACTTGATCTTTGATTATGTCAAACGTCACTCTTTCAGAATGTCAACGGCATAGTCGGGGTTAAGCCACTTAGTCATGAAGGCAAGTGTATGCGCAACAAGGAATCTCTAATCCTCGATAAGAGAGGAAGAATACTCTAAGATATGATTCGGGAATCTTCGGCCGAAGTATCGAGCGTATTAAAAGGAATGCGTTCCTATACGTCTCAAATAGAATCATATAAGAAGGAATAATCACATTAGGGGTTTGACATAATATATCCATACCCTAGTAATATGATTGAGAGTATTGTATTAGAGAAGGATCGAATTACATTGTAATTCCAATGGAATAGGTTCTCCTTATAAACTTCTACATTAGCTTGGGTAGCTATGACATATGGTTAGATGTCACTCATAGCTTGTGAGTTCTTCTAGATGATTAAATGTAGTCATCAAAGAAGAATGGTGAATTAAAATGAAGTTTTAATTCACTAAGTGATTGAAATTAAATTGAATTAATGCCAATCACCTCACTGCCTTGCTAATTAGAACCTAAAATGATTGTTCACCAAAACACTATTGTAGTGAGTAATTAATGGATGATGGAAATAATTAATTGGATTAATTAAGTGTTTTGATTAATTTAGAAAGTCTAAAGAAATCATAAAAGCGATAAAAGATCGTTTTGGGCTTAAAGAAACGTTCGGGTTTAATTGGGCCCATTGAGCCTAAACCCATTGGGCTTTTATTCAAGCATTGGATGACTTGAAATAAATGAAAGCCCAAAGCCCATATAAACACAAGTAGGCCGGCCACATTTAATGGGAATGGGTGAGATGTTTAGTCAAATGTTGACTAGGTTTATTGATGCTATATAAGGAACTTTATAGAAATTGTTCATTAGGGTTTTTTGTGAGTTTAGAAACACAAAATCAAAACAACCATCTCTCTCTCTCTCAACAATAGGGTCGGCCAACCAAGAGGTGAAAGGGCTAACAACTTTTCATCCTTTTGGTCATTCCTTCATCCTTCTCATTACACTAGTGGGTGAGGATCTTTAGAGGTCTTCTACTTTGGAGACTTAAGGAGAATCTTGGAGCACTCATTCTATCAAAGTGGAGGAGGCAAGGAGGGAAGCTAGGCTCAAGGAATTCAAGGAACAAAGAGCTTGGACGTGGTCCATCCTTGGTCTAAAATCAAGAACAAGAGGTATAGATCTATTCCTTGACTTTGTTCTTAAGTAAAAATTGTTTTGATGCATTATATTTAAACCTATGAACCTTGAAGGGGATTTGCATGACTATAACTTTGATAACTTGTTATAAATGCTTCCGTTGCGTATGTATATAAATCTTGAATTGTATATGCATGCTAGTCATCTAGAAATCCCATATCTTGAAAACTCATAATTTTCCCTTCAAGTGGTATCATGAGCCAAAGGTTTATGTATAATGTGTCCTTTTGGATTTTATGCATATGGGTATTAATGTTATGCATGACATAATTATTGTTTCATTCAAAATATGTTTATCTTTTGTTTTTCAATAGTTGAAAAATGTTAGTCAAGAGTTGAAAAAGATATGTATGCAAAAGTTGTTTTGTATGCATGAATGAAATTTGAGTTTTGAACTAATTATGACATATTACTTCTTCATTTAAAGTATGTTTATCTTTTGTTTTTCAATGGTTGAAAAATATAAATCAAGAGTTGAAAAGATGTGCATGTAAAAGTTGTTTTGTATGCATGAATGAAGAACAAGTCATGAACAAAGTTTTGAGTTTTTGTTCTTTGTGGTTGGCACGATTTTGGGGAAATTTTGAGCATGTGTTTATGTTTTATTGTAAGACACTCACACATCATTTAAAGCTAGAAACTAGAAACCTTGTCACTTAAGTTTTTGGGTTTGAAAAATCACCAAGAATACACAAATCTTGAAAGATGTGTTCATGGTTTTGTTCTTGGTGTTCATAGTTTGGTTTTGGATGAAAATGGTTTTCATGCATAGTTTTGTGGTTTTGGATGATGTTCTTACCATCCATAACCATATTAAAATTAATTGAACCCTACTAGATTAGGTGAATTTCCATCACTTTTTCTAAAGAATTAAAAGCTAAGACAAGTGACAAACAAAATGATGTTTCTTTCTATTTTGTATTGAATTAATGCAAGATGAGTGGATTCCTTTCCCCCCCCCATTAAATGGCCGGCCTCCCCTAGTGGATTTCCCACTTATGGGGCCATTTTATAATTTGAGAAAGTTGGTTTTACTTTTGAGTATTTATGGTTTGACCCCTAACTTTTTCATATTTGCATATAGGCCCCTACTAACTAGAAAGTTAAAATATTTGATTTTAATTTTGTTAGTTGTTTAAACTCATAATACTATTATGCCCATATACACTAAATCTAAATGTTTATGTTGCATTCCATATGATTATTTAATGTGATTAGATAGTTGGAAAAATGGGTGACTATGGACTTATGCCTTAAACGATAATTGAGCTATGAGATAAAGCGCTAAAATCAAATTGTTTGAACCTTGGGAATGTGTTTTAATTACTGTTTAATTGGACCTTGTCACGTTTGAAATTAATCTATCTCTCCCCTTTTAGTATATGTAATTTATAGGAATTTGTACAAATCGGTTTGTAATTCTTATTACTTCTTAATCTCTATTCATTAGTTGATTCCCTCTAGTGCTAGACTAGAGTTTCTTTAACTATTGGTAAGGAGACATAACTAAAAGAGGGTTTTGACATGAGATTAAAGATTAAATGGGTCCAACGCCCTAATTAGCAATGAATGATTGTCTTTCATTTCTAATGGCTAAATGAAAATGTTTTAATTGGATTGAAAAGCACGTAATTAAATTGACACAACCTCCCCGAGTTTATATTCAACAATGATGGCTCGTTGTTGCAATAACCTAATAAGTCCATGGTCATCCAAGAGCCTAAGATAACTATAAAGTCCGATTTCAAAGGAATGCAAAAACCATAGTAGTAGTAGTTACTTCCAATATTTGAAAAATTCGTTTTTGATATTGATTTGTTTTTCTTAAAACAAATAGTGGGAGTATCATACGCTACTAAAATATAATGAATATAATTAGTAGTAATATATATCTCCAATATTTTGAAAAATGTTTTGATATTGATTTGTTTTGTGAAAACGAATAGTGGGGATATCATATGCTACTAATTTCATTAACTTTGGACTAGTAGTTATAATAGGACTATTTATTTGAATGTGATTAAATAAATAATATTGATGAGACCTTAAAATCCCTCAACCAACAAACAATATTAAGTTGAAAGCGTAAGAGTGCTTAGAACACTTTTTCGTGGCCTTCCACCATGGTAGGCTCCAAGCGTTTATGACTTGTACACCGCCTTCACCCTATTATGGGGAAGTTCAAAGTGCATGCTTATATTCAGGAGGAGTTTATTTAAAACATTTGATGAGGTTAAGGTAGGCAACGAGTGTGGCCAACATCGTATCATCGTGAGGTCATACTTGAACCCCTATCTAAACCGGCATGGTGGGAAAGAACTTAACTAAGAAAAATGGTGCCAACATCGTATCATCGTGAGGCATTGATTTCTAGAAGCCAAATAGATGGGTAATCACAAAAAAGCTTGTTGTGAATGGGTAATTGTACCCTCTCATTATTATTTTTGCTAGCCAACATCGTATCATCGTGAGGTGGGCTTGGTAATAGTGAGCCTCCCATAACCCGCTAGGAGCTTTCTTTGAAATCTCCCGGATTCCATTTTGAGGGATATGGAATTTGCCAAAAATGGTGGGTGGTGTCATTCGGTTTAAAGAGCCGAATCGTTTGACTTAATCAACAATCAATCTAATTATTTTATTGTTTATGTATTTAGATATGGTTGGAAGCGCACTCGCGAAAATACTCGACAAACATTGCCTTGAAGGGCACAATTTCCCATCATGGTATCGTAATGTCAAGATTCTCCTAACATTGGAGAAGATTGTTTACGTGCTAGACAAGGCTCCACCTCACATACCTCTCGGCCCTGAGGCTACAGAGGATGAACGTGCTAAGTTTGACAAGCACATTGAGGATGACACACAAGCCAAGTGCTATTTGTTGGCTTCCATGAATGAGGAGCTACAGAGACAGCACGAGGACATGGACAATGCATTTTCCATAATACTCCATCTTACGGAGTTATATGGCGAAGGGACGCACAACCGTCGCTTTAGCACTGTTTGTGAACTTGTGAAGACCAAGATGGTCAAAAGGGCTCCAGTACATCAACATGTACTGAAGATGATAGGATTCATTGAACAATTGGAGAACCTTGGTACTCCACTTGACGGGGAATTGGCCCAGGACTTCATATTGGCTTCTCTTTCTGATTCATTTGCGCAGTTCGTAATGAACTACAATATGAATAAGATGGATAGTACTCTCTCTGAGTTGCTAAATATGTTAGTAACTGCCGAGAAGACTATGAAGAAAGAGAACGTTATAGGGACTGCTGCAGTAGCCTATAACAAGCCATCCTCTTCCAAAGCCAAGCCGCAAGGCAAAGGCAAAAGGAAGGAGATGAAGTCACCCACTCATAAGCCGAAAGGAGGAGTGGTGAAAAAGAAGGCAAAAGAGCCCAAAGGGACTTGCCACCACTGTGGAAAGGAGGGACATTGGAGGAGGAATTGCAGGTTATACCTTGCAAGTCTTAAGGACAAACCACAAGGTATGGTTTATGTTCTTATTTTCAATTCTAAATGTTAGATCTTCTAAATATTTATATTTGATATAAAGGGCTAATCACTTGTATAATTGTATATAGGTGGAGGAGCCAAGTAGAAGAGGAACAAGCAAGGAAAGGTGTGGAGAAGAGTTCGGCCACCATGTTTTTTGCTTACTACTTAAGAAGTTTGTTGGGCATTTAAAGACAGTCTTTAAATTTTCTTATTTTGTTAAGAACTTAATGTGGCTTCATATGATGGAAGGCCACTAATAATGCCTAAATGTATAAAGGTATTTAAATTAGTCTCTAAATGTTTAGAGCTAATACTTTTTATATTAAACATTATGAATGTTTGAATTTTCATATTAATGTAATGTGATGAATGCCTTCTAATACATTTTCTTAATAGTAGTGTCATGAATTGAATATTGTCTTGTTGTATCCTAGTTGAGATACAAGATTTATATCATATGAAACACAATAATCAAGATCACTCTTGATTCAATTAGTGGTTTTGAACAACTAATTGGGCATTCGTTAAAAGGTTTTAAAATGTCAATTGTGCTATTGATTAAACCAAGAAAGAAGTGTCTAAATCTATAAAATGTTTAAAGACTTTAGTCACTTAATAACAAGACATTAACTTAGTGAAGATTGAAACAATTAAGCTTGAAATGTTTTAAAGCTACTACACAATGTCTTCTACCAATATAATCCAATTTTATACATTTTGAATGTATGAAATGATTTCTCATTAAAGTCATGAGAAATAGTGGGAGGTGTGAAAATGGATATAAACTTGAATGTGATTGGTTTATAGTTGTCAAAAGAATAATAGTACTTGACTATTATTAAGAGTTTGTAATTTTAATTGTTAAAAGACTCAAGCTCTTCAAACGTTAAAATTCTATGTTGTGTATGACATTTAAAGATAGTCTTTGAATGTTGGTTTCGTCAACCTAGCATAAAATGGTTATATGTTGGGAGTTGTCCATCATTCTCTTTTATGAGAACAAGCTAATAACAAAGCATATGGACAAGTTGATGAAACAAAAGGGAATAGTTCAAAATGAGTCACAACATTTGGTTTAACAACAAGACAATCCAAATTCAACATCTAAATGTAACAATATTGCTCTATGTAGTTTCGATAAAGAATTATATCAACCACCTAGAAGGAATGGTTGAGTTTCTATATCCTTAGTAGAAGCCATGCTTCCACTAAAGACTTGGATAATTCTTATATAACTACATTAAAGGTCTTAGTATGACTAAAACTTGAAATATGGTGTATGACACCATATGAATTAAATGAATAGACTTGATAAAGCAAGTTACACATTTCAAATGGAATTGCTTGAGAAGGAATTCTTTTGTGTATGATTCGTTTGAATAACTTGTGTTAGCTAGTGTTGTTGATGGTCTCAAAATAGTTGAGATATCATCAATAAGCTAATGGATCTTAATGATTGTCAATAGATCCAATACAAGTTAGTGGGAGCAATATGCATTCAAATCAAGACGATATAATTGTTAATTTTTGAATGAATGCTAAGTTACATCAAGGCCAATGGGAGTGATGTCATAATTTGAGCAAACAAGATATGAATGAAGTCTATTTGATAGACTTGATAAATCATAGATGTTACTCGAAAAATAACAAAACATGACGCAGTCAATTTTGAAGTATAGACTTGAAATTGGACTTATTGATATAGTAAGACTATCTCAAGGATATTAAATGAGGAATTAAATCTCAAAAGTTGTAGATTTAAGAAAGCATTTTCCTATGTGATAGGAAATCACTTTCAGAACCCTTATAATGAATGTGTCATAAAATCACAAAAGGGACACATGTATTGACTTGTGAAATAGATATCCAAAAGTGAAGAACCACAGGGGTTGTCACTTTAAGATATTACTATATCCCAGGATCAGAACCAAAGCAACTGATAGAGTATTATTGCCTTTAAGAAAGAAACATCAGAGTGGGACTCTGGAAGCGTGCATTCACTTAGGTTGTTAACCAAAGTGAAAATAAGCCATTTTACAAATGGAACTTCATATTGGATGAAGAACTAACCATATGAATGAATTGATAGTATGGTACTACAATGGTCTCAAGGATGGAGCAAAGTTTGTATAAAGTATACAAACGAAATATATGACGATATATTGTTTTAGAAACTGCTTCAAAAAGGTGTTTTGAATGAAGGGGTTCTATTAGAACCAATGATTGAATACAAACCATAAGGTCGATGGTAGTGTACTACGACGTAATGGGGCGATAACTCAAGCCATGGAATCAAGGTCTCATCAAAATATTCGAACACAATAAAGAGACATCATCAAATGTTTTTGGAAACATTTGATAAGTAAATTCCCTTTTAAAATAAAAGGGATTAATACATAACCAAGTTAACCTACGAGCATGAACTATCTCGACAAGATGTATAAGATACACTAGTGATTGACTTTAGTGCAAGTGGGAGATTGTTGGAAATATGCCCTGAAAGTCAATCTTTGGAACAAACCTTTCAGGACAAATGAATGGATGTATAGATGATTCTTATACGTCAAATGGCAAAGACACAAATTAGGACTATCTCAATAAACGATATATGTCTTAAATAGTGTATCCATGGACAATGGATCGATTGAAGAAGTAATCTAATGATGTTAGACTACAGAGACCTTCTTCAGATAACCAAATGTCCAAAAGGTTCCTGGTCATTGGATTGTCGGAGGGAAACTGACAATGCGTAGATCGGTACATACTGTGTCTGCTTCAAATGGAAGGATGGAAAGTCTCATCCCATTCGTGTTGTGACACTAAGACAAGTATGTAGGTGCTCATTAGGGGAATGAGTTCACTGAACACAATCGAACGAGAGTACTTGCATGGAGGTCTACTCACATGTCAAGCAAGTAACTCTAATGGTTGGAATAATGTAAATAGTCCTTAGACCTGAGGCATCGTCGTTGTCTTGTGGTTAAGTACTTGATCTTTGATTATGTCAAACGTCACTCTTTCAGAATGTCAACGGCATAGTCGGGGTTAAGCCACTTAGTCATGAAGGCAAGTGTATGCGCAACAAGGAATCTCTAATCCTCGATAAGAGAGGAAGAATACTCTAAGATATGATTCGGGAATCTTCGGCCGAAGTATTGAGCGTATTAAAAGGAATGCGTTCCTATACGACTCAAATAGAATCATATAAGAAGGAATAATCACATTAGGGGTTTGACATAATATATCCATACCCTAGTAATATGATTGAGAGTATTGTATTAGAGAAGGATCGAATTACATTGTAATTCCAATGGAATAGGTTCTCCTTATAAACTTCTACATTAGCTTGGGTAGCTATGACATATGGTTAGATGTCACTCATAGCTTGTGAGTTCTTCTAGATGATTAAATGTAGTCATCAAAGAAGAATGGTGAATTAAAATGAAGTTTTAATTCACTAAGTGATTGAAATTAAATTGAATTAATGCCAATCACCTCACTGCCTTGCTAATTAGAACCTAAAATGATTGTTCACCAAAACACTATTGTAGTGAGTAATTAATGGATGATGGAAATAATTAATTGGATTAATTAAGTGTTTTGATTAATTTAGAAAGTCTAAAGAAATCATAAAAGCGATAAAAGATCGTTTTGGGCTTAAAGAAACGTTCGGGTTTAATTGGGCCCATTGGGCCTAAACCCATTGGGCTTTTATTCAAGCATTGGATGACTTGAAATAAATGAAAGCCCAAAGCCCATATAAACACAAGTAGGCCGGCCACATTTAATGGGAATGGGTGAGATGTTTAGTCAAATGTTGACTAGGTTTATTGATGCTATATAAGGAACTTTATAGAAATTGTTCATTAGGGTTTTTGGTGAGTTTAGAAACACAAAATCAAAACAACCATATCTCTCTCTCTCAACAATAGGGTCGGCCAACCAAGAGGTGAAAGGGCTAACAACTTTTCATCCTTTTGGTCATTCCTTCATCCTTCTCATTACACTAGTGGGTGAGGATCTTTAGAGGTCTTCTACTTTGGAGACTTAAGGAGAATCTTGGAGCACTCATTCTATCAAAGTGGAGGAGGCAAGGAGGGAAGCTAGGCTCAAGGAATTCAAGGAACAAAGAGCTTGGAGGTGGTCCATCCTTGGTCTAAAATCAAGAACAAGAGGTATAGATCTATTCCTTGACTTTGTTCTTAAGTAAAAATTGTTTTGATGCATTATATTTAAACCTATGAACCTTGAAAGGGATTTGCATGACTATAACTTTGATAACTTGTTATAAATGCTTCCGTTGCGTATGTATATAAATCTTGAATTGTATATGCATGCTAGTCATCTAGAAATCCCATATCTTGAAAACTCATAATTTTCCCTTCATCTACTTCATGGCTTCTTGACTCAGGAGCAAGTTCACACATGACAAGTTCCTTAGCCAATCTCCAAAATCCTGAACCTTACACAGGCCCTGAACAAGTCTATATTGGTGACGGCAAAGGTTTACCTATCTCTCATTCCGGCTCTTCGTACATACATACTCCTTATCATCGTTTTGCTTTGAATAATATGTTACATGTTCCCGATTTAAAGTAAGATTTACTCTTTGCAAATCAATTTACAATTGATAATTGGTGTTCAATTCACCTCTATCCTTTTCACTTCACTATGAAGGATCTTACTTCGGTGAGGACGCTTTTTAAAGGCCCTGTGCAAAATGGATTTTATCAATTCTCTGCTTCTGTCAATGCTGGTTCCAACAAGCTTTATGCAGCCACTATTAAAGCTTATCCAGAGGTTTGGCATCAAAGATTGGGCCATCCCTCTTTCAAAATTTTAAATAAACTTGTCTCTAAGTCTAGTATTCATGTTTCTACTAGTATGAATAAGACTTTCTGCTCAAATTGTGCAATGGGTAAAAGTTCCAAACTGCCTTTTGTATCTGTCTCTAGTGTTACAACTAGACCCTTGGAACTTTTGCACTTCTCTCTGTATCTGGTTATAGATATTATCTCCTTGTAGTGGATGATTTCACTCGTTATTGTTGGTTCTTCCCTATAAAATGTAAATTTGAGTTGTTACACTACGATCTGATTCTAGAGGTGAATTTGTCAGTTCTATGTTTACTCAATATCTTAAGGATAATGGTATTCATCATCAACTATCTTGCCCTCACACACCAAAGCAAAATGGTTGTGTGGAGCGTAAGCATAAACACATAGTGGAAACTGCTCGAACACTTTTAGCTGCCTCTCATGTTCCCCATATTTACTGGGTTGAAGCATTCTCTACATCAGTTTATCTTATAAACAGATTGCCTACCATGTCTAGATCCTGCCCTTGGGAAAATCTGTTCAAAAAGTCTTTAGATTATACAACACTGAAAGTGTTTGGGTGCAGATGTTTTCCTTGGTTAAAACCATATGCAGCTTCCAAACTTGAGCCTAAAAGTAAGCCCTGTGTCTTTCTTGGCTATAGTCTCAATCATAAGGGCTATAGTCTCAATCATAAGGGCTATAGGTGTCTTGATATTCAATCCAGAAAGGTCTATACCTCAAGACATGTCATAGTTGATGAATTGACTTTTCCATTTCATCAAGTCTCTCAAGCTTTACCTTTCATAAGATCAACTCCTACTCCTTCATCTTCAATACCTTCCACTCTTATCTTCACCAAACTCCCTACAGCTACTAATCTTTCCCCACCTATACACCATGTTGCATCTTCCTACAATCACAATTCCTCACCTTCCCCACCCACCTCTCCCACTTCCATTTCTCCTCATTCTTCACCTATACAACCATTACCACCTCAGAACACTCACCCTATGCAAACCCGATCCAAATCAGGTATTTTTAAGCCTAAGGCTTATTTAGCCACTAAACACCCCCTTCTTTTTCACATATCTCCTGATTTTCTTCCCACCACTTATATCCAAGCCTCCAAACATTCTCACTGGAGACATGCCATGCAGGAGGAATTCAATGCTTTGGTCAATACCAATACTTGGTCTCTTGTTCCTCCTCATCCATCTCAAAATCTTGTTGGATGTAAATGGGTTTTTCGCATTAAAAAGAAAGCTGATGGAACTATTGACCTCTATAAAGCACGGTTAGTAGCAAAAGGTTTCCATCAACAGGAAGGTTTAGACTACACATAAACCTTCAGTCCTGTGGCTAAACCAGTAACTATACGGCTTCTTCTCACTCTTGCATCTCAGTATGACTGGTTTCTAAATCAGTTAGATGTCAGTAATGCCTTTTTGCATGGTACTCTCTCTGAAAATGTGTTCATGCAGTAACCCTCTGGTTTTCAAGATCCTACTAAGCCTAATCATGTTTGCAAGTTACATAAGAGTCTTTATGGCCTCAAGCAAGCTCCTCGTGCCTGGTATGAAAAACTTCATGGTGCATTTCAATCTATGGGATTTTGTTGTTCACAGAATGATCACTCACTCTTTGTCAATGATAAGCTCATATTTATATATATTTTACATCAAATTCACTTGTCTTTTCTTAGTTAGTTCCTTGTATTCTTGAGTTATTAACTTTGTTTTTGTGTTTTGTGGGATTTGTCAAGCAAGTTGCGAACAACTCAGAATGAATTAGAGAATGATACTTATATGGTTGGAAAGCTACAGATGTCTATTTTCTGGAGCATTTCGCAGATTGTTAATATCATTTGTCTAGAAAAAGTTATGGCCATTTTAACACTGAAAGGTTACCAAGAGGCTGAGCAGTTTGTAACTGCAATGAAAGCAATAAACCCAATAAATCTAGCAGCCAAAACTGATGCAGCCAAGAACAAGTTAGCTGACACTTATTCAAATATAAAAGGGAATGGAATTAAAGATGAGGATTAAGGGGGAGTAATTGGCATAAAGGCTACCCAAAGAGTTACAATTGTTTTACCATTTCCTCTCACTTATTGTCATCACTAAATGGCTATTAGTGGGTGAGTTAAGGAAAAAGAAGAGAAAGGAAAAAAAAAATAGAAAAGAAAGAGAACAAGGCAGCTTTGCAAAAGGAAGGAAAGGAAGGAGGAAATCTTGGCATTCTCTTCTCTCGGTTTTGTCTTCTCATACTCATGTCTTTCTTTTGGCTTTATTTGATAATAATGTGTAGCTAAATTTTTAGTAGTTAGGGGCTGTTTTGAAGCCCCGAATATGATTGCAAGTTTGTTATGATATTTTGTTTGAATTACTTTTATGAATGGATGAAAATTGATTCACTACTTGTCTCATTGATGAATTCTTTATGTGTTTTCTACGGATGTGTACTTAGTAAGCATATCTAGGATTCTAACGCTATGAATATGTGTGTGCCTGCCCTTGTCGAATGAGGACCTACATATGTTCTAGAGTAGTACTTGTTAATTGCGATTAACATGTGAACCAATTTCTAGGATAAGTAAGATAACGCCAGTACTTACGATGCCTTGTGATGACTCAAACTCTTTTCGTTCTTAATGATTTCTACTTGTTAAATCTATGAACACGCCATTCTAGATTGCATGCTAGGGACTAAGTTAAGTTGAAAACGCCATTCTCTTAACATACTACGTAAGAAAGAGTAATAGGTTGAGTTCTAACATTGAGCCAACTTGAACATCTTCATCCGGAAATAAAAGGAATTTGAATGAAAAATAACATGTTTGCATGATTATTTGGTGGTGGATAGCAATTCCCCTAACTCGTTTTTCTTAATTTGTGAACTACCTAAAATATATTTATGTCCTGTTTTTGTTCGATTTAATTTAAATAGCAAATCAACTCCAAAAATCCCAAAACTTTGTGTAAGTGTAGTTCTGTGTGTCTAGTATCTTCATATAAAATTTCGTAGACTTTAGATAAGTGTAAATCGGTCTAATAATTATTTTTCGGTGGCTGGTCAGTAGGGACAGTAACCAGTTTTTGTGACATTTTAAGTAGTTAGATAAAACAATCTTCTGCGGGAAAGACCCTTATTTTCATATGCTACAATTGACAAATCTTAGTGTTAATAAGGAAAATCAATAGGATATTTGTGTGCTACTTTGTGGTGTGCATTTAAACCTATCAAATTTTTGGCGCCGTGTCACCGGGGATTGTTATTTATAGTTACTTATTTTCTATTGTTTTATTTTCTTGCCTAATTAGTGTTTTTGTTGTTTTTATTTCAGGTACTCTTCGTGGTATATGCATACTCGAAGGTCCAAGAGCATTGATCTTGCTTCCTACGATCTTGAGCTTGAACGAACACTTGGAAAGCTTCAGAGAAAAATCAAGCAGAAGTGTGCATTGGTGTCTTTACCACCATCTTCTCCACCACATTTAAGTTCGGAAGAGGAGGAAGAACCACAAGAAGGCATGGCTGATAACCGTACTTTGAGGGAGTTGGCAACGCCAAATACGGATCAACAACCATTGTGCATCACATATCTAAATGCAGAAGGAGCATTTGAGCTTAAGTCCGGCATGATTCACTACTTGCCTAAGTTCCATGGTTTCTCAACAGAGGATGCCAACAAGCATCTCATGGAGTTTCACATGGTATGCTCGGGAATGAGACCAACAAATGTTGATGAGGAGCAAGTCAAGTTGAGGGCATTCCCATTTACATTAGAAGCTAAGGCAAAGGAGTGGCTTTACAATTTACCTCCGAGATCAATGAACACATGGAACCAGGTGAAGCAAGCATTCTTAGAGCAATATTTTCTGGCCACAAAAGCTGCAAGCATAAGGAAGGACATATGTGCAATCCGACAACAACATGGAGAACCCTTTGGAGATTACTATGAGCGATTCACACATTTGGTTGCATCTTGTCCTAATCATCAAATTTCAGAGCATCTTTTAATACAATATTTTTATGAAGGATTGTGTGGTACTGATCGTGTAATACTTGATGCAGCAAGTTATGGACAAGACACCAACAAATGCTAAGGCATTATTAAAGAACATTGCTGGCAATACACGACAATTTGGAGGGAGAGATGAGCTACCTCTTAAGAAAGTTAATGACGTAAGTGCTAATTCTAGTATTGAATTACAATTAGCTAACTTGACTAATCTTGTGCAACAGGTTATGGTGGTTCCAAAACAGGTGTGCGGTGTATGTTCAATGATGGGATATGCCACAGACATGTGCCTTTCATTGATGGATCAATGTGGTCTTGAGCAAGCTAATGCGTTAGGAGGGTTTCAGGGGCAACAAAGGCAAAAGTATGATCCGTACTCCAACAACTATAACGCGGCACGGGGTGGCGCGATCATCCACAATTAAAGTGGAACAATCAAGACAACGGACAACAATCTGTTCCCAACAACTATAACCGTCCACCTGGCTTCTTTCAAGCAAGACCGCATGCACCATTTCAGCCTCAACAACAACAAGCTCCAAGTAAGTCTCTTAAGGATTTAATTGCTTCTTTAGCTAACTCTACTCAATCTCATCAACAGAAAACAGACAAAGCAATTGAAAACCTTGAGAGCCAATTGAGTCAGTTAGCAAGTTTGATGGGGCAACAACACCAACCAAGAAGGTTGCCTAGCCAGACCGTGGTGAATCCAAATGCGGAGCAGATGAATGTTGTGACTTTAAGGAGTGGAAAAGAAGTTTTTGAGCAGTCAAGGATGCAAAAGATGACTAGAAAAGATACAAATGAGCAAGGAGAGCTACAAACCAAGAATCTTGAGCAAGATGAGGCTTCAACAGAAACTGAAAAGTCTCCTAAAGCTACAGAATTAAACACAAAAGATTCTGATAAGGTAAGTAAAGAAGTACAAAATTTATTTAACTCATGTGTCCCTGTTCCTTTTCCTCGTAGGTTTATGAAGTCTAAGAAAGAGCAAACTGATAAGGAAATCTTGGATACTTTTCGGAAAGTCCAAGTGAACTTACCTCTTTTAGATGCCATAAAACAAGTGCCCAAGTATGCAAAGTTCCTTAAAGAGCTTTGTACGAACAAGAGGAGATTCAATGATCAAGAAACTGTGGCATTAAGCAAGGAAGTGTCAGCTATTTTGTAGAGGAAGCTGCCACCGAAGTTGAAAGATGCCGGTAGCTTTACCATTGCATGTGTAATTGGAGGGAAAGAGTTTGGGAGAGCATTGTGATATTTGGGGGCATCTATCAATCTGATGCCATATTTAGTGTATGAATCATTAAACCTTGGAGACTTGAAGGCAAGAAAGGTAGTAATCCAGTTGGCAGATCGTTCAAATAGATATCCCAAAGGCCTATTGGAGGATGTACTTGTGCAAGTGAATGAGCTCATTTTTCCCTCTGACTTTTTTGTTCTTGAGGTGGAACATGACCCTATGCCTACTGCACTTCCTCTTATATTGGGAAGACCATTCCTTAGAACGGCACGTACGAAGATTGATGTCTACGATGGTACCTTAACCATAGAAATTGATGGGGAAAGCGTTAAGTTTAGAATCTTCAATCCTATGAGGTACCCTAGTGATTTTGAATCTTGTTTGTCTATTGATGTGTTTGACTATTTTGTGCAGGATTGTTTTAATGAAGGAGTGGGACAAGATAATTTAGAGAAGGCATTAGTGCATAGCATTACACATGAAAAGCTTAATTATTCCGAGCACATTGAAGAAGAATTAATCCAAACAGTGGCCGCTCTTGAGTCTCTTTCACCAATTCGTGGTAAGTGTTCTTCCTATTTTATTTCTCGTCCTACTTCTAACGAAAAAACTCTTCCTTCTGTGATTCAAGCACCCAAATTAGAGCTTAAACCGATTCCTGAACATCTAAAGTATGCATTTTTGGGAGAGGATGAAACATTACCGGTTATCATATCATCACAACTCACAGCAGAAGAGAGGGAGAAACTGATCCGGGTACTGAAGGATCACAAAACTGCCATAGCTTGGAGTATTGCAGATATCAAAGGTATAAATCCAGCTACATGTATGCATAAGATTCTGTTGGAGGAAGGTGCAAAACCAACAAGGGAAGCTCAACACCGTTTGAACCCACTCATGATGGAGGTCGTCAAGAAAGAGGTTATCAAACTTCTTGATGTTGGCATCATATATCCTATCTCGAACAGCAAGTGGGTGAGCCATGTTCAAGTAGTTCCGAATCGATCCGGAGTCAAAGTTGTTAAGAATGAAGCTAATGAGCTAATGCCTACACGTGTGCAAAATAGTTGGAGAGTTTGTACAGACTATCGGAAGATAAATAGCACCACACGCAAGGATCACTTTCCAGTCCCATTCATTGATCAAATGTTAGAAAGGTTAGCTGGTCATTTTCATTATTGCTTTCTTGATGGCTATTCTGGATATAATCAGATTGGAGTTGCTCCGGAGGATCAAGAAAAGATGACTTTCACATGTCTATTTGGCACATTTGCATACCGGAGGATGCCGTTTGGACTTTGCAACTCTCCCGCCACATTTTAAATGTGTATGGTAAGTATCTTCACCACGTTACTCGAGTTAATTAAAAAAATGTTGCCTGCTGGAGATTGTTTGCCTGAATCTTGTTATAAGGCAAAAAAACTTCTAAATGACTTGGGTCTGACGTATGTGAAGATTGATGCGTGTCCTAATAATTGCATGATTTATTGGAAAGAAACTGCAAAGTTGACCGCATGCTAAGTTTGTGGTGAATCAAGATATAAAAATGTCAATGAAGATGATGGCTCTAGAAAAAAAATCGTAGCTAAGGTTATGTGGTATTTTCCTTTAAAACCACGATTGCAGCAGTTGTATATGTCGAAGCATACGGCTGAGCATATGAGGCGGCACACAACTGAATGTCCTAAGGATGGGTTTATGAGACATCCTTCAGATTCTCCAGCATGGAAACATTTGGATAATTTATATCCGGAGTTTGGATCAGAAATTCGAAATGTCTGATTGGGGTTGGCCAGTGATGGATTTAATCCTTTTGGAAAAATGAGGCAAGACCATAGCACATGACTTGTGGTGCTTTCAGTTTACAATTTACCGCCCTGGATGTGTATGAAGCAACCGAATTTGTTGTTGTCTCTGTTAATACCAGGACCACACAGCCCCGATAAAGAGATTGATGTGTACATGCGTCCATTGATTGATAAGTTGAATGAGTTGTGGGAGGTGGGCACTCCTACTTATGATGCGTATTCCAACCAAAATTTTACGATGAAGGCTGCCGTCTTATGGACTATAAGTGATTTTCCGGCTTATGGAATGTTATCAGGATGGAGTACACATGGATATAAAGCATGTCCACATTGCATGCATGATAAAGAATCTATTTACTTGCCGGCGAGTCGTAAGATTTGATATTTAGGGCATCGACGCTTTCTTCCTGCTGATCATAAGTTTCAAAGGCAAACCACATCTTTTAATTGTTGACGAGAGCATCGTAGTGCACCAAGGCAGTGGACTGGTTTACAATGTCTTGAAGAACTTTGTACTTTGAGATTTACTTTTGGAAAACCAAAGAAAGATACTTTGGTTGGGCAAAGTAGAAAACCAACTGAGAGCAGTACATGTTGTAAGAGTCAGTGGAAGAAGAAATCTATTTTTTATGAACTACCTTATTGGAGGCATCTGTTGATTAGACACAATCTTGATGTTATGCATATTGAAAAAAATATATGTGACAATGTAGTGGGAACATTGTTAGATATGGATAAAAAGTCTAAGGATGGATTGGCTGCACATGCAGATCTTGAAATCATGAACATAAGACATGGACAACATCTACGTAGGGAAGGAAATAGAACATTTTGACCTCCAGCATTGTTCACGTTGAAAAGAGAAGAAAAAACTGCATTTTGTGAAGTGTTGTCTACTATTCGGGTTCCCGATGGTTATTCATCAAATTTGTCACAATGTGTGCATGTGAATGAACGAAAAATACATGGATTGAAAAGCCACGATTGCCATGTTTTAATGCAGCAGTTACTCCCGCTTGCAATACATGGGGTTTTGCCTAAATCTGTTACTATAATATTATTAGAGTTGAGTGCAATTTTCAGACAATTGTGTAGCAAGAAGGAGTCCGAGGAAGGTTTCAAGCAATTGAATTCAAGAATTGCCTTGACATTATGTCAATTGGAGAAGATATTCCCGCCTGCATTTTTTGATGTAATGATGCACCTCCCAATTCACTTGGCAGATGAAGCAGCTATTGCAGGGCCTGGTCAATATAGATGGATGTATCCAATTGAACGGTAATTAGCAAATCTTTATCAAATATGTTAATTTATAATGATAATTTTTATTAGTAATTATAATAATTTGTGTTTTGTATTATAATTATAGGTATTTGCAAACACTAAAGCGTTATGTTCGTAATAAGGGTTATCCTGAAGGTTCTATTGCTGAAGCATATTTGGTGGATGAGTGCTTGTCCTTTTGTTCCTTGTATCTTAGAGATGTCGAGTCTCATCGCACTCGTAGAGGTCGAAATGAAGATGGTATTGGACGTGGAGTATCTGGTGGGTTATCAATTTTTTACTCTAAATGATGTTATAAAAGTCACATTATTCATGGGTTCAGATTTCGTAGAAAATCTGTGGACTACAAACATAAGAATCAAAATTGTGGTGTCTTTGTACTTGCAAATGTCCCTGGTGCAATTGGGCAAGTGAATTGTTATGGCAGAGTCATAGACATGTTTGAGGTTAGATATTGTGGCCCTACCAAAGCAGGAGACAGGGGTCGAGCTGTGATGTTGTTTAGGTGCGAATGGGTTAATAGTGAAAGTCCAAGAGGTATGAAGACCGATCAATATGGATTTACTTTAGTAAACTTCAATCGATTGGGATTTAAAGAGGATCATTTCATATTAGCTTCACAAGCATTACAAGCATTTTATGTGGAGGACACAATTGAAAAAGATTGGCATGTTGTTGTTCGAACGCAGCCGAGAGATTTATTTGACGTATTGGAGGATAATGATGCTCTTGATGATTATGCCATACCTGATTTGGATGATCGTTTACTTGACAATGAAAATTTGCATACAAGGGTTGGCGTGGAAGAGACTCCTTTTCATGAAGTATTACCGTTGCCTACCCAGTTCCCTGATTTTGTCAATGTCGTCAATGACCTAACAGAAGATGAAATGGAATAGTTTTATAATTTACTTTATGCTTTTTAAGTAATAATTAGACTATATTTAAATTTGTGTGGTGATTTTTATTTAAAATATTTTAGTTTATGTGGTAAAATTTAAAATGTTATTTTAGTATAAACTCATGGTTTATTTTTTATTTTTTTTTACTCACGTCCCTGTCGGATATAACCGACAGTAAAAGAAAAAAAAATTTGGGCGAGATTTTTCCCGCGCCTGTGACTCAAAAAAATTAAAGGCGCACAAACACCGACAGATGAAATATTTGTGGCGGTTTTTAGATTTTTTTGTCGGATATAACCGACACTAGTCTGACCTTCATAAATGCGTTATCTGACATTTATATATCTGCCATCTGACTTTCATAAATGCGCCGTCTGACATAATAATGCAAAGTCTGTCGGATTTTTATTTACTGAAGGATATAACCGACACAATTTTTAAAAATTCTGTCGGATTTCAATTTCCTAGCGGATAGAACCGCCAACATTTGTTAACCTCATTTATTTCTCATTTTTACTTCAGCCGACTTCCTTATTCCGTTTTCACTTCCCCATTTTTACTCTCTTCCTCTTCTCCTTCCCATTTTTACTCAGTTCCTCTTCTCCTTCCCATTCTCACCTTCAACCTTTTTTACTCCTACCCATTTTTACTCTTCCCTTTTACATGGAGGAACAAAGTGGAAAGAGAAACAACTTTGTCTATTCGATTCGACATGCAAATGTGTTAGTGAAAATGCCGCTGAATTTTCGAAATTGGTAGCTTCAGAGGTTAAGGATCCAAGACTTATTCCATTGAAGAAGGATTGGAGGTTGGTACTTGAAGATGTTTTGTGGGAAAGAATAAAGGTATATGTTTTCGTTTGTACTTCTATAGTTCAACCCTATATTTCAGATCTGTTGTAACATGTTTGTTTTTATTAATGTAGGGGTATATCATTTTTCTAGATGAAGACTTGGATAGAATTCCATTGATTCGCAATATGACCCTCCATGTTGCGGATCATGCTTACAAGGAATACCGTAACAACTTAAAAGCAGAGTATTACACCAAAAGACAAGAGCAAGAGCGCTTAGAACCTCCATCTGGTGTGGATGGTGGTCAGTGGGCTGAGATGTTAGCGTATTGGGATGATAAAAAAACAAAGGTAAAAAATTGTGATTTGTTTTTTGGTGTTGAAATTTTTGTCCTATATTGTTTTTTTTTGTTTTAACTTTCAGGAGGTGGCAGAGAAAAACAAGTATAATCAGGAGTTAAAAACGATGAACCATAGGACTGGTTCAAAAACGTTTGCTCGGGTTCGCGAGGAACTTGTAAGTGTTGCTAATTTGTAATATATGTTGTGTTTTTAATTTTTGTATATAAACTAGGGTTAATATGTATTTTGTTGTTCTCTTTTCACGTATTTGAAGAAGAGAAAGCATGGGAAGGAGCCGGATCCCATCTTTTTTTTTCGAGCAACCCATACCCGGAAAGACGACTCATGGATTGATGAATCCTCCCAACAGAGGGGTAAATGATTTATAACTCTATTTGAATTATGACTTTGTATTTAATTCTTATTTTCCTTTATATTTGGAATGCTGGATCTGTTTAACACATTATTTAAAAAATATCGTTGCATTTGTTAGAACACATTAATTAAACTTAGAATCTGTTTTTTATTTAAAACTTGTTTATCTTTCTGTTTGGTTTGATGAATCTGTTTTTAAGATTCTTATTTATTTTTCTAAAATAATCTTTTATTATTTTGTTTAAATATTGTATTGAAAGACATCTATGGAGAGTCAAATTTAGTCTGTTGTCGAGTTTGGGGAAGAGGACACGTCGGAGGTACGAACACAGATTTATGTTGAGCAGATGGGTTCTGAGACCAGAAATAGGGTACAAGGCTATGGTCATGGGGTGATACCAGAAATGGTGTCATATGCAAGCTCTTCAGGTTCCAGGTATTCCAAGAGTTCATCCAAATGTGCATTTACCAAGGTGGTAGCCGAGAACAACGAATTGAGGAGGAGGGGGAAGAAGCCTCCAGAAAGTTGGCAGAGGTAACGGTTGAGCTTGAGAAATCAAAGACCTCGCAGCAGCAGGCGATGAATCAGCAGATGTTGATGAATCAACATCAAATAATGATGTGGCTTCACAGCATTCGGCCACCACCCAGCCCTTAGGCATCACAGCATTCGGCCCCAATGCAGCCACCTGCGCCTGTATATCCCATGCAGCATATGCCTTTTTAGCCCCAGTATCCAATGCCAGTATATTGACCGCATATGGCTTCTCCCGGTGACGCACATATTTCTCAAGTGGGTTTCAATGGTGGATTATCATCGGGTTTCTTGATGCGAAATATATAAGTACACAAATTAAACCCTCTTTTTATCAATTGTAGTAAAGAATGTAAGTAGGGATCGTTCTAGGCCGGGGATTAGGAGGGATTGCTAAAACACTTAAAACTGACTCAAAAACATAAAACAAGTTTAAAACACTAAACTAGACTCAAAGAATGCAAAACTAAACTCTAAAACACTAAAACAAACCAAAAGACTCAGCACATAAATACTCAAAACTGCCTTAAAAACACAATCTGGGCAGTTTTGAACACCAAACACAAATTTGGACTAAAATAGGTTATAACTTGACTCAAGACACCTAAAAACACAAACTAAACAAGTTTCTAACTAATATGACTCAACAAAATAAAAGGGGATTGATTTAGAACGAATTTGAAAACAAAACAAGCAAAATAAAGACTTAATGAAATCTGGACGAATTTTATCAAAGTGAATGGATAAAAGGCTAGCTAAGGGGTCTTTCTCCACACATGTCACACTTGCATACAAAACGATTTCAAATTGCGTTTCAATAAATTATGAATCTTCAACGCTCCAGATTAACCGTGAATTGCACTAATTAACCCTCAGATTTTCCTAAAGTTATTGAATTGGATGATTGCATAAGACAACCCAAAGCATTCCCCACAAGTTCCCTACATGAATTACATAATAGAGATACAAGCAAGAATCATTAAGTTCTATGAAAACCATAAGCATTGACGAGGCACTTGTTACTATGAATTGCATGAAACTTATGCCAAGAATTTACTTAACACGATTGTGATCAACAACCTTTACTACTTGCGAATATAAGTTCATAACGATTAGGTGAAACTCCCTTATATCCTAGCATTAGATTTATGCATGAAAATTAAGCGTGCACTCTCAACCAACGCACACAAATCGGTTTTAATTTATATAGATAAGTAAATTGAATTCACAACTTATGAAACACAATTAGAAGTAATCAAATCATATAGCAAGCATAAAACATGGTTTCGAATTCCCCCTAGCCAAGGGGGGTTTAGTTCCTCATACGCACAAAGCAAAGATAAATAAATTTAGACATTGAAAACAAAAGAAAGAAAACACCTAGACGCTCCAACTTGAACAGAAAGCGCATCCACGAACTTTCCTCCTTCCTCTTTGTTGCAGCACAAGGTCTAGGGACAGGTTTTGGTGGTTATTTGTATGGAAGAATGGATGGAAGATGGTATGGTAGTGTTTAGGATGGATGAGTGGTGCGGCAAAGGGTGTTTAGGGTCAGGAAATATGGAAGAATGGTGGAGATGGCTGCGGCAGAGAGCAAGGGATGGTTTCTGGCGTGAATTGATGTATATGGGAGGTGGTAATTCGTCTAAGGGGTGAATAAAAGTACATATAGGCACATAAAACCCTAGGGGAATCAGATATGGACTTGTAGAATCCAAATCCACAAGGAAAATGGCTTAAACAATCAAAATCCACAAGGGAAAAGGTTAAAAGGTGCGGTAGATATGTAGGAAAGGGATTGGGCTTCTAGAATGCCTTGCAAGGCAAGGAAAAGTGTTTCTAAAGGGCTTAGGTGCGGCAAAGACTCCTAGGTGCTCTAGAACCTTTGTTTTGTGTCTTCCAATGCTTAAGAACCTTCAATGTTGCTGGAACTTAAGGCCATTTAGGTTTAGGAAAGATCAACCCAAAATAGGAAACTTTAGGCTTAACTTTCCTACTTCAAGTAGGAAAGTTTGTTTGAGTAGGAATCTTCATTCTTCTAGGAATCCATCTTCAATTAGGACTCTTTCTTTGACTAGGAATCCTTCTTCGATTAGGACTCCTTCGTTGATTAGGAATCATTCTTCAATTAAGACTCCTCACATCTTCAAATCTTCAATTCCGTCCATTCCTTTTGCTTCAAACACGTGCCATTCATTCCAAGCTCAATGTTGCTCCAAAAAGGCTCCAAAATGCACTTCTTTGCATACTTTGCCCTTAAAACCTGAAAACACATGAAAATGGCTTAAACGACTAAAATAACTAAGGAAACATAACATAAATGCACAAGAATAAGCTAACTAAGTCGCCTAAATATGCTCCTATCATTTCTTATCTGGGTTGATGATGGGAAGTTTTGATGGGGATGTGATGAGGTATTTGGAAGCACATGGAGGGTTGGCAGAAGGCGTTGGATCACATGAAGGATCGGCTGAAGGCGTTGGTTGATAAGCTCATATTTATACATATTTTACATCAAATTCTCTTGTCTTTTCTTAGTTATTTCCTCATATTTTTGTGCTATTTACTTTGTTTTTGTGTTTTATCGAATTTATCTAGCTAAGAAAATAAAATTAGCACAAGTGTGATTTTAAGTAATAAATTCGTAAAAATTATCTTTCTCACTTATTTGATTTCAATTTCCAGTATTTTGTTTTCACAAAAATATAAAAGTTAAAAAATTGAAATGATTATCATATAGTACAAAGGATTTGATGCCATCTCCTCATAATCCATTACAGGTTGCATCAAGCTGGCAGCTTGGAAAGGAATAAAAACTAAAAATAATATAAGGGAAGGCAGCTGGCAAAGGAGGCTAGTGGAAATAAACAAAGTGCATAATAAATGGAAGCCTCGGCATAAAGGCCTCAAGGGGGGATATATTGGAGAAATAATTAAAGTAGAGGATTGGGAGAAATAATGGGACAGACTGCACAGCACAGAGGGCTTAAAAGTGGGAAAGGCAGACGTGAACGTGAGTGTGCAGCAGTGGGATGGCAGAAATAATATAATGGGCAGCGTGTTGGAAGAAAGAGAAAAGATGGCAGACAAGCATTAGGGAGAAAGGAAAGCTGCTAAGGCAGCTTGTGAAGAAAAGAAAAAAAAAATAAGATTAAAAAAGGAAAGGCTGTCAGTGGGGGAGTGCGTGGAGAAAGCACAAGGAAATAAGAAATAAAAAAGGGAACGCTGCTTTGCAGCGGGAGGAACAGCATGCAGAAATAGAGGAATAAAAGAGCTGCCTCGGGCAACGGTAAGGAGAGATACGCGGGAGGACTGAGGTGCAGTCGCTGCCTTGGCAGCGAGGGGGATCGCAGCAAGTCATTGTTAAGGGCCTGGGGAGGGGCGCATTGGAGGAGCTCCTTGGGGGAGCTGTGAAACGGGAAGGTTAGAAGGGCTGTCTTGGAGTCGTAGCGAGTTGACTTGCTGGTAGCTGAGAGAGCTGTTTTGGCAGCCACGGAGTTGGACAGCGAGGAAGAAGTCAGGGAGGCCTCGGCAAAAAGAATAGAGAACTGAGGAGGTCTCGGTCTGAGGGCAGCACGCTGCCTTGGGATTTGACAGAAGCTGCCTTGGCACGCAGAAGGCAGGGAGCGCAGAAAAGCTGTCCATCTCTCTCGGTTTAATTTTCCAAACTCAAGTTTAATTTCTGTTTTAATTTATAAATAATGTGTAACTAATTTTATTTTGGCTAGAGGTTAATTCAAAACCATGGATATATTTGTAATTTGAATTGATTACCTTCAGTTGTGATTTCTGAGTTGTGAATTAAATGTGCTTAACTGTTTGATTGATAACTTATTTTTGTATGTCGATTAAGGATGCATACTTAATTTACATGCATGAATTTGATGCTAGAATATAAGTGAATTTCACCTAATCGTTATGAACTTATATTCACAAGTAGTAAAGGTTGTTGACCACAATCGTGTTAAGTAAATTCTTGGCATAAGTTTCATGCAATTCATAGTAACAAGTGCCTCGTCAATGCTTATGATTTTCATAAAACTTAATGATTCTTGCTTGTATCTCTATTATGCAATTCATGTAGGGAACTTGTAGGGAATGTTTTGGGTTGTCGTATGCAATCATCCAACCCAATAACTTGTGGAAAATCTGAAGGTTAATTTAAGCGGACCTAATTAACTTGGGGCGTTGAGAATTTACAATTTATTGAAAGAACAACTGAAAATCAATTTAGGTTGCATATGTGTCATGTGTGGAGAAGAATCCTCTAGCCAGTCCGTCGTCCATCCATTCACCTTAATTTCATGTTTTTGTCAATTCTGTAATTTATTTAAGTTTAATTTACTTTTCATCAAAAATCAATCCCCCATTTATTTTAAGTGTTAGATTTGTTAGAAATCAATTTAGTTTGTGTTTTCTTGAGTTTTGAATTATTTTGAGTCTTTTGATTTGTTTTAGATTATTTGTTAGTTTTATTTTGAGTGATTCTAGTTAAGTGTTTTAATTTTAGTTTAGTGTTTTAAATTTTGTTTTTATGTTTTTAATTTAATTTTACTTTGGTTAGCATCCCTAGTTAATCCCCGGCCTAGAACGATCCCTACTTACATCATTACTACAACTGTCACAAATAGGGTTTAAATTTGTGCGTTAGTTAAATTTCGCATCATTGGTTCACAGGGAGGATCGGCAGAAGGCTCTGGAGCGCAGGGTGGTTCGGCGGAAGGCTCATGATCTTTTGAATAGTTTGTTGGTTTTCCTTGCGGTTATGTCTGCCACTTTTGTCTACTTTGGCAAATGTTTTTTTGTGTAGTTATGTAATATGGCGGATGCAGATTACCGTATTTTAGGTTATTTTATATTTGACGGCTAGTTTATGTGTTATGGCGGATTCAAATGACATTATCGAACGTTATATTTGAATGCATATTACGTTTTGTTATGAGCATTTGTTTATTTTATTAATTTATTGAATTTGATTTTTTATTCAATTAGAAAAGAAAAAAAAAACCAATGCGTGCCTGTTATTTAATTATTAATATTTTTCTGTCGGTTGTGACCGACAAGAAATTGTATATTTTTAATTTTTCATAATGTTTCTGTAGGTTGTGACCGACAGAAAGTTAATGTGAACCGACAGTAATTTATTAATTATTGTCGGTTGCTACCGACAGAAATTGATAATATGCGACAGTAGTTTAGTATTTATTGTCGAATATATCCGACAGAAGGCTGTCGGTTTTAATGCACTTTCTGTCGGAAAATTTATTTCCTGACGCTGGCAATTTTGTTGGTTAGTATATCCGCCACTGCACGCATTTTCTGTCGGATTGTGTTTAATATCCGACAGTAAGAGCTGTTTTTTGTCGGTTATAATAGCGACAATATTAAATGATTTTGTAGTAGTGTAGTTTTGACGGTTTTGATGGTCATTTTCATGATGATTTTGTTTTTTTTTTTGTTTTGTTTTGCCGTACACAATTTATGCTCTTGTGGGCTAGAAGTGTTGGGTGTCGCCTTTTAAGCTCGTTCAAACAAGGAGCATTGGGTGTCGCCTTTTAAGCTCATGCAAACATGGAGCAATGTTGCCGTGTGCAGTTTAGGCTTGTGCAAGTGAGGAGCTTTATGCCTTGTGCAATTTAGGCTTATGCAACCGAGGAGCATTGTTTGTTTGTTTTAGGGGTAATTGCGTTTTAAGAACCTGTCATTGATGGGGTCGATCTTCAAGTCGTCTTCCGACATGATTAAGTAGGCACCGTTGGTGTAGACCTCTTGTATTATGTAAGGTCCATCCCACTTTGATGTGAACTTGCATTTTGTCTTGTGAGTTGTGATGATAGGCCTTCGTAATGCCAAGATAAGATCTCCAGTTTGGAAAGACCTTGGGTGGAACTTCTTGTTGAATGCCTTGGATAGCCGTGCTTGGTAGCAGTCTAAGTGTTGTTGAGCTTTGAGCCTCCTTTCATCGAGTGCTTCCAACTCTTAAAGTCATAGCTTTGTATTTTCCTATTCAGTCAAGCCTTCCTGTATAGCTATCCTTAGTGAGGGGATTTGACTTTCAAGCGGCAAAACAGCTTTCACGCCATATACGAGAAAATAAGGCGTAGCTTGGGTAGAAGTCCTATGTGTCATCCTATATGCCCAAAGTGCTTTGCTTATTCTTTCATGCCAGTCTCTCTTTGTTTGACCGATCACTTTCTTTATGAGGTTGCATAACATTTTGTTGATTGCTTCCATAAGATCGTTGGCCGGAGCGTGATACATGGAAGACTTGTGCTGCTTGAATTTGTATTTCTTACAGTGCTCGTCCATGAGTCGGTTGAAGAACTATTTTTTGTTGTCGGTGATGATGTAGTGAGGCACACCATATATATAGATGATATGCTCTTTGATGAAACAGACGATGGTTTCCTTCTTGACTTCCCTTAAGGGTATTGCTTCAGCCCACTTGGAGAAGTAATCTGTTGCGGCTAGGATGTAGGCTTCTCCTGCATACGATTTTGGTGTGATTAGTCATACAACGTCCAATCCCCATGCATCAAACGGCCATGAAGTAACCGTAAGGTGTAATGGCTTAGGCGGTTGATGTATGAAGTTGGCGTGGAACTGGCAGGTTGGCATTTTTTGGCGTATTCCAAGCAGTCCCTAACCATGCTCGGCCAGTAGTAACCCATTCTTTTGAGTTGGATGTGTAGCTTCGGTCTAGATTGATGCGCTATGCATACGCTTGAGTATGTTTCTTCCATGGTTTGATTGGTTTATTCCTCACCTAGAAATATTAGAAGTACTCTTTCAAAATAGCGTTGATAGAGTATTTTTTTGCAGTAAAGGAAGAGAGGTGCTCGTCGACGTATTTCAGAATGGTGTCTAGGACCTTCTAGAAGATTTCCATGCTCCAAGTAGTCGATTACTCTTGCCCTCGCTCCGTCCATTCGTGCGGATCCGTCGAAGAACATTGTCTATGTCAGGAAGATGTCAATGTAGAACACCTCATTGTCAGGAAAGTTGTATGAGATTTTCCAATCGACCAGGACTGGATGATCGGCAAGGAAGTCTGCTAGTGCTTGTCCCTTGATAGCTTTAGCTAGGACGTAGATGATCTCGTATTGATTGAGAAACAAAGCCTATTTAGCTAGTAGCCTTGTCAGAACGGGTTTGGACATAACGTACTTGACTGGGTCGGCTTTAGCAACCAAGTGGATGGTGTAAGGATGCATGTAGTAACTTTGCTTTTGGATGGTAAAGACTAGGGCAAGGAACACTTTCTCGATCAATGAGTAGTTAAGCTCGGCACTAGTGAGAGTTCTACTTAGGTAATAGAGTGCTATTTCCTTTTGGTCTTCATTTTCTTGTGCCAAGAGTGCTCCAATGGAACCCTCTTGTGCGGCAATTTATAGGATATACGGCTTTCCAGGCACGGGAGCTCCTAAGACAGGTGGGCTTGCCAGGTAAATTTTTATGCTCTCAAATGCATTGCGACATGCATCATCCCATAGTGTCCTTCTTCTTGAGTCGACTGAAGGGTTGACAACGTCCAGCAAGGTTAGAGATGAAGCGCTTAATGAAGGCTAGCCGTTCTTGTAGACTTTTCAGCTCATGTAGATTCCTTGGCTCGGGCATGCTTTGAATGGCCTTAATCTTCAATTGGTCCATTTCAATGCCACGGTGCTTGATAATGAAGCCGAGGAACTTCCCAAAGGTGACGCCAAATACACACTTAAACTGGTTCATCTTAAGGTTGTAATGTCGTAGTTTGTCGAACACCATTCGTAAATCCTTCAAGTGATCGGATCTCTTCTTGGTCTTGACAATTACGTCGTCTACATAACATTCTACATTTTTATGTAGCATGTTGTTGAAGATCTTCTGCATTGCACGATGATATGTAGCCTCAACGTTCTTCAAGCCCTTGTAGCAGTAGATACCTTTTGGAGTGCGGAAGGTTGTTAGTTCATCGTCTTCGGGAGCCATGCGGATTTGATTGTACCTAGATGAGTCGTCCATGAATGATAGCACATCTTGGCCAGTGGTTGCGTCCGCCATGATTTCCATGATTAGCAAGCATCGTTAAGGTATTGGAAGTCTACGCGAATACGTATTTGTCCAGATTTTGTTAAGGACAATGACAATGTTGGAAATCCACTTAGGGTATTGCACATCTCGAATGAAGCCTCATTCGATTAGCTTGTTAATCTAGGCCTCAATTTGTGGGATGAGCTCGGATCGATAACGTCTTTGAGTTTACTTTATCGGCCGCGTTCTTGGCTTGACTGCAAGATGATGCACGTCGATGGTAAGGTCAACGTTGGGCATTTCTTTGTAGGTCCAAGCAAAGACGTCTTTGTACTCCTTTAGCAGTTAGTAGTAATCCTCGTTCTCATCCTCGCTTAGTAGTGCGCTTACGAAGATAGGTTTCGGCTTCTCACTTGTACCTAAGTTGAGCTCCTTAAGATCATCGACCCTGGTTTGCCCCTCATCCTTGAGTATAGTGGCGCAGCAGTGACATCATCCTCAGGATTTCGTCTTCTTTGTCTTCTTGGATCGTGATGTGGAAGATGTCTTGGACCTTCTCTTCAATGAGGTCCTCTTAGGCTTGTTGGTGTGAAGATTGGCTAGTGTGGATGATGGTGCGCTTCTTTACCTTCAGTTGTCTTTTTGTGTCAACTTCCAAGGTTGCTTGGCGCTTTATCCTTGAAGGAATCGATCTTCAAACGTAGTCTTTTTCTGCTAGACCGTTGAGCTTTTCTTCCTTTGGCGTTGTCTTCCTCTTCCTAGAAGGCTTATTGGTTTCTTTAAGTCTTTCTAAGGCCAACCGTCGTGGAGGAGAGCTAGCCGTGTTGCTTTGTTTCTTAGGTTTTGACAACCTTTCAAAAATAGAGCTTTGGGGTGTTGGCGTGTTAAGTCGCTTGAAGACGAAAGTTCGATCTTGACCACCAATGCGATCAAGTGTCGAAATTCTGGGTGTTGAATGATTTAGCCTATCAAAGATTGACGTTTGAGGGGCAGGTTTAGGCTCCTCTTGATTTTGTTTAACGCTCATACTGATGTGTTGAGTGCTAACGTTTTTCGCTTTGCTTGAAATCTTCACAAGTGTATTTGGTGTGAAGCCAAGTCCAGCTTTGTTGTTGTCAACTCCGTAACCATGCTCCTTCAACTTCTTTTGAGTCTCAATGAGGTCATGTTCTTTTTCGTTGATAGTGATTGCAATCTTCTTTCCAAGATTTGAAGAATAGGCGAAATCGTACCCAGCCTTTAACATGAGTTTATAGGTGTTTGGAGGAGAGCTTAGTTCCACCCCTTTTGGCAAGGGTTTTACAAAACCTTATGGTGGTTTTGAAACTTTAGTATCGCCTAGTTGTGTCAGAGGTAAAACTGCATTTGTCTTAAGCAGCTTTACGTCATCCTTGTGTAGTTGTGTGTCGGCTTTGCTTGTTCCAGTTTCAAACGGGGGTTGCCCATTCTTTTTTCTCGACATTGGTATGTATCGGAAAACGGGTGTGTTAGGTCCTTTTGAGGGCTTAGCAGGCTCATCATCATCTTTGCTTGAAGATGGCATGACTTCCCATTCTTGTTTCTTGTGCATGACTTGCCACTCTTGTTTCTTAGGTGCGGCTTTGCCTGTGGATTTGATCTCTTTTGGAAGAGCTTCAGGCACCATGTCTTCATCCATGTAGAACTTGGCGTCCACAAAGTGTGATTCGGCTTCGGTGAATGGCTTGGTGTCGCCTTGTATCACCTTTACTCTTTCTCGGTAGAACTTTAAGCATTGATGAAGGGTGGACGACACTACTCCATTCTTGTGGATCTAAGGCCTTCCTAAGAGCAAGTTGTAGGAAGTTCTTGCATCAATCACGTGGAATAGGGTGCTTGATTGAGTTCGCCAATGGTCATCTCTACTCGGATCATGCCCATCGCTCTTTGTCCTTTTTGGTTAAAACCTTGGATTAGGAGACGTTGATAGGGATTTTACTACTCATGTGAATGCGATAAAAACCTCATATTTTACTTGCAAGAATCACAAGGTTATTGTAGTATAAACGGATCTCGCAAGGTCATTCTCCACAGGGATTATTAAATAATTCGAAACAACCAGATTCCAATTAATTATTGTAATGTAGAAATTTAGATGATTGATTTTATAACCTACTTAAATTGAAAACGAATTTAATTAATAAAAATAAGACAATCTGCAATATTGAAACTAGAGGGAAAAGAACACAGTTTTGGTAGAAATCAAATTAAGAAAGCACTAGGGTTCCACCATCACCCAGCAATCCTATGAACTTTTACCAATTACTTATGATCTACACATGCCACTTTGAAGGTTAGATTTTCCTAATTCATATTCTACTTGGAACCTCCAACATAGAACGTATATCTAACATGCAACCCGTCCGGACGTTCGGATCAAATCTGAACATGAAAGACTCATTATGCTCTATGAAAATCCTTTGAAAAACCATGCAATCCTTAAGACGTGATATTCATCCTAAGTGAAATTACAATTATTAATCACAAGAAGCCAGCGTCAATTTCAGGGAACCTTCCGACCAAAATTGCATCAAATTACTTTTCTAAAGATCCTAATGGTGATCAGGCATTAAGACAATTAGATAGTTTTTATCCCGGTGGTTAACAATTCAAAGTATGCATGCAATCAATCATAAGCAATTAAATAAAAATCACATATTCATGCTAAGGCTCAAGGCTTCGCCCTAGCAAAAGAAATTAGTTCCGCATATTCATAATTGAAATCATAGAAAATATTATTAAGAAAATGATTGAAAACACCTTCAAGTAGAAAATCTCTAAAACCCTAACAATTCTCTCTGTCTCCAAAGTTGCATAAAATAAAGCGTAAAGAAATATGGTAGACGGCCAAGCAATATATTTGCTAAGCCACCACACAAACCCTAGGAAACTAAAATTAATAATCCAATAAAATAGGAAACATAATCCTAAATTAAATGGTAAAATTCGTCTAAAATCTGAACAACCACGTTTTGGACCCATAAGCTGCTCCAAAACTGGCCCAATATAGCTGGATTTAATGTTTGGAATATTCTGAACACTTCTTCAGAAGGCCACAAACCCATCCGAGGTCATCTTGGGCTCCAAAAACGCAATTTAAGCCCAAAAATGTCATTTTCCAGCACTGCGCATCGCTCATTTATTTTATCGCCATAAAATAACCGCTTAGTGGAAAAATCCCAAATTTTGATACGATCAAGCTAAGTGACTTACGAACGTCCTCCAACTAGAATTACTCCAAAATTCGTCCATTTGGTCCTGTTTTGCTCCAGAGGAAGTCGAAAGTCCTATATTGAAAATACAATTCAAAGTATCAAAATTCTTCCAATATATTAACCAAAATATACTAAGATTAGGGTAAAATATATAATATAAAATCTACTCATCAGACGTCTTCGGGATAATTCATCCACCTTGATGCCGATTGTGGTCATTGTTGACTTTGGCATGATGTTTATGGCCGACCCACCATCCACAAACATGCGGTTGATTTTGTTCTCTCTTACGTACCCAGAGAAGAAGAGATGACGGTTATGAGGCTTTGACCCTAGCAGTAAGTCCTCATCAGTGAAGTTGATTGCGTCATGGATGGGACAACATGTGGCATATTCATGTGGCCGAAGCTTTAAGCCTTCGTCATTGTTTTTTTGCACCTTATGGTCGTTGGGACTCGCCAATACCGCTACTAGTGCTTTTCGCATCTCCTTGGGCAATCGTAGTGCTTTTTCGATGCTAAAGTGTGCCGGTAGGCTTTCTTTGGGCATGAGGGTTTTCTCTTCCTCGATGGCGATGTTTTGCCTTTTGAAGGCTCTTTTATCTCCACTTCAACCATGTGACAGGCAGCGGTAGTGCACTATTGGAAGAAGTCATTTGGGAAGTACTTATGTAAGGAGATGGGAATGCGCGTCTCTTACTCCATGGGTTCCCCTACGTATGTTGTCTTAGTAGCTCTTACGCTCATTTTGGGCTTCTTATTATTATAGCGGTGGTGGTTTCTCCCTTGTTCCACGCTTGGCTATGTGGCTTGTGGTCTTGGCTTCCTTGTCTTTTTGTAGGTCACCAGTGTCCACCGTTTTTCATCGTCGACAGGTGCATTTTGGTCGCTTGCCCTTAGTGATGGTTGTGCAAAAAGTGTCGTGTAGCTTGAGCATGGACAAGAGTGGTCATGCATCACTTGAAGAGGCACATGATCGAATGATCCAAACACAATCGTAGTAGTATGTGTTGCGGCCGTGTCTTCAAGGTCAAGCTCAATCTGCCCTTATTGTGCTAGCTTCATGATGAGCTCCTTGAGGACGAAGCATTTACTGACATGATGGCTTACGATACGATGATATGTGCAGTACCTAGGATCGTTAATGTGATTCATCTCTTCAGGGCGTTTGCATTCAGGTAGCTCGATCACCTTCTTTTCTAGGAAGTTGTATAACATTGCAACCATGTCAGAGTCAGGAAAAGGGTATGTCTTTTGCTCCAGCTCCCTCAAGGTGTTTTTCTACCTGTTTTGGGTGCAAGAATGCTCATTTCTCTTTATCTCATTCGGTTTGTTCTTGGAGGAGATCTTGACAGGCGCAGAGAAGGTTTTGATGGGGGTAGTATTTACGGTAAAAGCTTCATTGGCTTCTTCCTAGTCTTATCTACCTTTAGGGCGAACACCTTATCTTTCTTGAAATTGGTGATCAGCTCATTCTTCCTATGATTGGCGATACTCAGCTTCATGTTGTGGGAACAAGTTGCCAGCTCCTCAAATGTTCTCAGTTTTATGCCTTATATGATGTAATGTAACCCCTAGTGCATGCCTTAAACACACATCTCAATGGCGAAGGTTTCAGAAAGCCAATCTTTGCAATCCAGACTTAATGAATGCCATCTATTGATGTAGTCGACGACAGGTTCATCCTTCCACTGCTTCATACTTGTCAGCTCTAACATGTTTACGGTGCGGCGGGTGCTGTAGAAGTGGTTGAGGAATTCCCTTTCAAGCTGATCCCAGTTGTTGATGGACTCCGGCTCGAGGTTGGTATAACAGTCAAAGGCGTTACCTTTCAACGAGCGTACAAACTGCTTGACGAGCTAGTCTCCCTCCGTCCCAGCATTATTATAGGTTTCGATGAAATGGGCAATATGTTGTTTGGGATTGCCATTTCCATCGAATTGCATGAATTTTGGTGGCTGATAACCCCTTAGCATCCTCAAGGCATCAATCTTCTTGGAGTATGACTTTGAGTGCAGCAGGGAGTCATGTAAGCTTCCTTCGTATTGCGCCTTGATTGTGCTTGTGATCATCTCTTGCAGTTGTTGGATTGAGAAAGATCCCATAAGCACTATAGCTCGGTCCACCTCTAGCTTCTCCTCAGCTTTTTCCATTAGAGGCTCATCTTCCTTGTCGGTTTCTTTCTTTTGCGGATCAACCTTCGGGTCAACTTTCTCGTCGTGCTACGCCTCTAGATGGTTGACGAGTGTAGTAATATGCAAGTCCTTTTCCTTCACGGTCCTTGTCAGCCTTGTTATTGCTTCACTCATTTGTGTCAGCTGTTCATCGATTGAAGTCACACCAATAATCATGACTTGCATGGCCATGGGATACGAGCTGCAGCTTGAGTTGGCATCAGAAGTCAACGACTCGGACTTTCCTCCATTGGCACCCTTAGCGAGGCCAAGGTAATCACATGTTCGTGCCTCGGGTGCTCTTGCTCCTTCAGCAGGTGTGATGTAGGAGTGGAAGGCACGGCAGAGATAGCTTTTGCCTTGCTTTAGATTGTGACGCCCAAAGTGCCACTACCTACGGCAATGATGTTCTTGTTCTTCGCGTTGGTTGTAGAAACAGCTTGATCCTTTCTTGATGCCATGTGTGTTTTTTATGGATTTGAAGACAAATATGAGAGGCAAAGAGATCTCACCGGGCGTGCCAAATTTGTAAAGACGAAAATTCTGTAACGAATGAAACGAGAACACGTGTACAAAGTAGATTTGTATTAATGAATTTGTAGGTTACAATCTCTGTTTACAATTTTCCTTTGATTCAATCTTCAAATTTGATGTAGATGCGTAGGTTGTTGATTCAAGGATCGCGATGACTTGATCTCGGACGAATGATTGGTTCAAGTTTTGAGCTAAACAATGCATGGATAGTCTTCACCTTTAGGTTTGCGTATGACATGCGGCAAAAGTGATGTTGATGTTGGATTTTCTTGATTCAATGGTCTTGGCGACTTGATCTTGAATCGAACGTCGTTACAAGTTTTAAGCTTGCAACAAAGTCTTGAAGGAATCGGCACAAGTGCTTGTTGATTCTTCAAGGGAATGCTTTGGCTTTGGTCGAAAGAAAGCTTCGATTTTGGTTGTATGTTCTTGGAAGAGAGCTTTGGCAGCGTATTAGTCTTCAAAGATTTGGCAAAGGTTCTCATTTTGTGAGAATTTCGGCCCTTCAATGTAGAAATTGTCGACCTTTGAGATTGTCTGAGGACCTTGTATTTACAGACTTCTCAAAGCTTGCCTTTGGATGGATTTGGCTTTGATTTGTGTCTTGATTCGTCCATGGGAGAATTTAAGCATGTTTTGTGTCTTAATTTCAGCCATTTTCCCTTGCTTGGCCCAAATCTAGGGCTTGTTACCTATTTTGTGAGCAATCTTCAATCCTTGCTTGTTTTATGAAGATGTTTTAGCTTTCTTTCTGGTTTTGGGAGCAACTTTGACACCTTGCCGATTTTAAGAATGATCCATTTTGCCGACTTTTGGGAGGGTTTTGTACTTCATTTGCTTGATTTGTCTTTGATGGCTTGTCTATTTGTGATGAGTCATATGTCACGTGGAGCTTTGTGATGCATCATTTGTATGCAACAAAATTTTCATGTCTACAATGGGTGTTTGTCCGAAAATGTTTGTGAATTACCAGTCTTAGTTCAATATGAAAGAAATTATACACAATATGCCACAATATGCACATGACATGCACATTTGTCATCTCCATATAATTTGCCCTGTGCTTGTATATTTTTATCAGTATATACAAGGTGTTGGATTCTAGGTTTCAAAAGGTCATTCAGACAATGAGTTAAAACCATAATAGTGGGTTTAGAAAGAAAATAAAAGAAAATGATGTAAAAACCTCTAAGTTTCGAACTCATGTCTTGTTGAAACTATGAATGTATAGTCCCCACCATTACAAAATAGTTAGATATGCCTGGACCAACCCATGCACAGCATGATGTAAAGGGTGTGAGATTTTATAATACACTAACCCTTATGTTGGAAATGAAGTAACAACATTTGGAAGCATCGTTCAAGTTAGGGGACAAAAAAGTAATGGTGGGGATTTTTACAACTTTTGAAGGTCACATGCATCACATCTTCACCACATAAACACCTTCAACACATTCCTTTTTTTACCCAACTGATTTCATCCTCATCATGGTAGACTTGTGTATAAATATGCTTCTCACACATAGTTGAAATAACCATTAACTCCCCTCAACATTAGACTTCCTTAGATAGCCAAAACAATTGACAACACAAACATGTCCAAGTTCCCACATGAAACTAAGGGCTTTAACGTGGAGTTCCACGGGTGATACAATATGGAACTTCCTCCACTTCTGAGGCTGCCAAAGGAAAATCCTACATCGTCGTTTAGCTCTGTATACTCGGAGATGCCCTTGAAAAGTATAGATCAGGTTCGCAGGAGACTCAACTATGAGACGGGTGTCGCCGAGTATTGGAACCACAAGCTGATGAAGGTAGAAAAAGAGCTTGTGGACCTCAACGGTGAAGCCAATGAAACGTTGTACCGTGCAAGCAAGCAGAAAACAAAGGTTGACACGTCTGGAGAAAGGATCACATTCCTAAAATTTGAATTTTTTCAAAAGTGTCGATGCCATATTCAATTGCACGAGCATTTTTGGGAAGGAATGACCAAAAAATGGAGAAGGAACGCAACAAAGGCTTTGAGGATTCTCGTCGACTAACAAAGGGAAAGGAACTGCGTCAACCATAATGGGATTATACAACATTTTATTGCTGTGAAATGTATTAGCTATGTATTTTATGATACATACGTACTATGTATCCTTGTTATATGCACATTAAATGCACATAATATGTTTAGCATATGCACATAATATACCATGCGGAAGAAATGCACACCTTATACAAGCATCTTGCACAACATATGCACGTCGTATGCACACATCGGAAAAATTTTGTGAAATTTCTACAATTGGGCTAAAACACAAATTGGAACATACCAAGTATTGTGCCACGTCAAAAATCAAAATTTTCCACACATTATTGTAAACCCAGTAGGCATTAACATGTTGGCCTTGGGATTCTATTCAAGACTAGGCCTCAAAAGGGATGAGACTTACCCCATTATTTAAGGGTTTCATATCTTCGAAAATGCACCATCCTCATATTAGTGAAATCCCAAACAAAAAGTGCAAATTGGATACCAAATTTTGCCTTCCATGCTCTGTTTATAAATGTATTGGTTGGCAAACTAGTTAGCAATTTGACAAGACAAGCTACATGTGGTGTAGATGTAGTGTACAAGACCCTCATGTCTTGTCCTAGCCTACTTAAGTGTGCTTGACATTCAATATGTGTAAGATGTGCTTTTTCCTCAAGTCAACTCATAAATTTCCCAATGTTTAATAATAATATATTACAAAAGTAGTGGGTTTTAATTAATGTTTTGTTTGGGTATATAGTGTGTGTATATAATGCGCATGCGTTGTATACGGAGGATGGTTATCATTAATTTACTTATGTAATGGTATTGGGTGGTTTTATTTTTTAATTATGACATATTTTTGTCATGGGAAGTTGTATCGTTTAAATGACCTTTTTTGTCATGGAAAGTTGCACCGCTTGAATGGCCCTTATTCTCCATCTATTTAAGTTGTCTTGTGGGTTTGTGTTTCATTACAAAGCCACAAGTTCAATTTACATCCTCCCAAAAAAAAAAATGCCATGTGTTGAAATTGATGAAGAAAGGCTGCACCACCTCTTCCTCTATGCAATCTGTTTTTTACAACATTCTTCTCAATTTCTCATCATCGTTGCTTCCCGCTCGTTAAAGGATATCTTTTCGGCAAAGATGGCCTCTAATAAGTTTAAGGAAATAGCTGAAGACCCTCGCATCTATCAACACATCAATATTACAGACTTTGAGACCGTCAACCCGCTTAGATCATGGGGCGACAAAGTCTCAAACGTCATCAATCGTTGCATCCAATGTCACAACCCCGAGGCCTCTACAAGATTGGGATGCGATACTTCTTCTGAGACAACAGGGAAGAAGTCAGAATTGAGGAGTGCAATCTATAAGGGCCATCAGGTAGCAATGTACGTGTATGGTGCGATCTTGGTGTGCCACGGGTGGGATTTCAAGCACGAATGGCTCAAACCTCTCTATTCTCTCAACCGTGACAACTCGGGACAGTTCATTGTAATGGAATGCCGAGAGAGGTTATCAAGTTTTTATGTGCATAAGGAAGTAAGGGCCCGAATCTTAAAACTTCACCAAGACAACATTGCCATCAAACCTTGCAGCAACTGTGGAAGTCCACAGGGTCCAGTCACACCGAACGCATTGGGATTACTGGTGCCATGATAAATTCAGTAGCTGCAATATGTGTTAATGGCATTAGGAAATGAACATTTTTTGTGATATAGTATGTGGTAGATAGGTACTAAGTTTTTTGTTTGTTTAATTTTGTTGTAATCGTAGCGTTTAAATTCCAACACAACCTTTTGTTTTCCTTTATGACTCTCATGTACTACTGAATTCATAATTCGATAGACTTTGTACTTTTAAATTTTTCTTCATACAAATACACAAACAACAGGCTTTAAAAACTAGGCATAATTACAAAAAACTTGCCCAAGGTGTGGTCATTACCATGTCATCGATCTACCTTGCCACCACTTTTTCCCACTCATCAATGTTTGCCTTTCCTTTTATTATTTTCTTTGGATATTATGCATGAATGACTGACATGCAAAGAAAATGCACATGTCATGCGTAGAACATGCACAATACATGCACATGTAATGCACAGTATATGCACACGACATCTTCATGTCCCCTAAATGAATCCAAAAATTACAAATAATAGTCAATGATGTGTCCCATAGCTTTGGTGTGTGGTTGGGTTATCGAGGATTGTCTTAAATGAAAAGATGCACAACACAAAGCATGAACAAAGCATGCTTAAGTCTCCAAAACCCGATGTCGTAGGTTCGAATTGTATAAGGCATGATTCTGTGTCATTGTTAATCGCGTTACATTAAAATTAGACTACAATAATTTAGTACAAACCCAAATTTGACCTCCTTTAATGCGCAGAACATAATCAAGCCATGCACATGATATGCACATAACATGTACACACCATGCCCACTTGATGCAAAAAAAAAAAAAAAAAAAAAAAAAACAAATAGACTTTGAAATATCACTAATCCTGGCAGCATTCCTCATTGGTAAATCAGTCATATGAGCTACAAAAGCGACACAAGAAACTGAAATGGACGGGAACACCCCATCAAAGAATCGAGAAACAAATTTACAAATGATATAAGAAAATAAACGAAAACATTCATTTGGATACATATTATACCAAGTTTCTCCGGTTTGTCTTTCACAAGAGCCTTCAATAGAGACTAAAACATTCAAATTGTCAACAATATTTCCATAAAATTGTCAAAAATTGTCAACAGAACCTAAATAACAAATTCATCTTGTACAATAATAAATGTGATTCGTCAAGCTCATAAGCCTTACAAAGGCCATCAATAAGAGCATTGAAGCTTACAACAGTAGCCACTAGAATTAAACCTTTCTTGCTCATCTTTCTCAAGAAGTTGAAACCATCGTTAACTCTGACAGCATGTGATAATCCATTGAATCCAAGAACATAACCATCCCTCTGAAATGACATGAGACCGCATAAGAAAAGTATAGAAAAAGTTTAAAAAAAAGAGAAAAAATAAAATTAACAACTATATTGTATATCCTTCAAAACCATTCTCAGATTAAGAGCTTTGAACATTTTTATAATCCAATGTGAATCTCAAGATTAAAGAAGCTATATATATGCTGCAAAGAATCATCCCAACTATCCACCAATACCAAGATGTAATTTTGGAAAATGGAAGTCATAACAAACCATATAAACAAGTTTCAATTCACACAACTCCACCAAAGGTACCACAATTATTCTCAAATTCTAATGATCCAGAATTCAATTCCACATATCAACTAAAATCATTTTTCCTCTAACAAAATCACTTCTTCAAAAGTGCAACCAAACAACAAATCACAATAAACTCAAGCTCATTTCTACAAATCAAAGCATCACATTTCATTACAAAAATACAATTTGCAGAATTTAAGCCAAACATAAAAAGAAGATGAAGAAAAAAAGAGTCATAAAGATCCTGAGTAGCAAAAACAAGGGAAAATAAAAGATGGGTTTTACCTGTGCCTAGTGGAGCATGAGAAGGTGGGGGAGGCGAGAGAGGTTTCCTCTATCCCTCTCCTTTTCTGTTTCTCTTTCTACAAAATCAAAAATGAGGGTTGCAATTTTATGGGTAACCCATTTATATGGGAGAGCAATTAAGTCATTTCAAGGTGTTAAAAATCCTATTTCTATCCAGTAGTTGTACATGGCGTGTGCATACTCTGTGCATATTATAAAAAATCCTATTTTTGTCCTAAGATTAAGAAATTGTCCCATTTTGAGATATTTCTCAATTTTTATGTGGAAGTCAAAGTACTTTCCAATAATCCTTGAAATTGTGTTATATCATTCAGACTGAAATTCAAAAGTAATATCAAGAGACAATTAAAAATCTATGTCGTGTTCACATGAGTAATTAATTGTAGACTGTTATCCTATAAGTTGGTGTGGAGGAGTGGTATTTATCAACTAGATTGTAGCGATTTTTTTTTTAATATAAATTATAGTAATTTCACTGAAAAGGGGTGTGAGCCTAGCAATCCCTTGTTGCAAGATTCAAGGTATAGCTCTTAATTAAATGATATTTATTCATTTAGCAGTTTGTGGTGGTGTGGGGTTGTTATGGGATTGGACGGGGAAGTTCCTAGCGGCTGGAGCTTGGCGGAAGGAGGGTATTGGGTCTGCTCTCCACGCTGAGCTAGTGGCAGTATTGGAGGGCCTCCGTTTGGCGAGAAAGCTTTGAAGTCAATAAAATATGAGCCTTCGTAAATAAAATAAAATAAATAAATTCGAACTTGTCATCTACAAATAACTAGGTTTAATTTTCGTTTAATTCAAAAGTTTTATAATTGAAACTCAAAACCTTCTCCAACAAATTCCAGACTAATTAAGGTCCTTAGCCTAAATAAGTTGGTAAATGTAGTGTCGACGATCCCATGATAATTAAAGTTCTACAGCATTTATTTTTTTTCAGGTTGTCGTCTCATAATCTCATCCCATGCCTACTAAATGATCCAAGATCAATCGTAACCTAGCTGTAAATTCATGTTGGACATGCTCTAGCACTGAACCTTTATCATGTACAGTCCAGAGACATGCAAATCTTCATCAGAGCATGATTTGGCTTGAGAACATATTCAATGAAAAGCACCCCCCATCAATCCATCTACTCGTCTCACACCAATATATTAGGCCATCTCCAATCGATGGCTGGCCAAATGGCTCGTTTTAGCCCTCTGGCCTTCCAAGATATTAATATTTTAATGAACAGTACAGGGCCATATTTGCCTCTGTTTCCAACCGAGGGTCAAAGGGCCAAAGAGCTCGTTTTAGCCCTGTCACAGAAAAACCGTCTCCAACCGAGGGCCAAAGGGCCATAGGGCCAAACATAATTTATTATTTAAAAACTACAACTTAAATTCAAATCCAACGGCTAAGTGACATCAGCATAACGTCAGCTAGCCGTTGGATTTGAATTTTTTTTTTGCTATAAATAGGGTGGATATTGGGATATAATTCACACAACTTTGAATTCAATCTATTTCAATTCAATCTCTTTCAATTCAAGTTTGCAATGAATTCCAACTTTGGATCCTCTTCACATTCCAACTGGGGGTCCTGTTTGGGCCCAAATTTACACAATCGGCCCGAGTAATCGAGGCCGTTGAATATTATTTTATTATCCTGTATGGTCAAAGCAAATTGGTCAAGAAAGAACACAAAGGGATATGGACGGAGGAGTTCAAATATCTTGGCAGATATGGAAGAATCATAGTCATCGAATATCTTGGCAGGATGCTAAATATTATAATTAAATGGGATTAATGAAGTTGCATGCATATGGACATGCGTGGTGGAAGAAGAAGGTTTATAGTTGCATTAGGAGTCTTTGACTTTGAAGTGATGGCTTTGGATGGGATAAGGCTAGGCCCTGATGAGATAAGAAAGCTTCTGATGGGATAAATATAAGTCAAAGTGGGAATAAAATAGGGTTAGCATGCAGAGTCCCTATTGTTGTTCAGATTCGCATATTCCATCACGAAGTCTTTGGGTGCAATTGAAATACAAATTCGTCAGGCCAAAGCTAGCAGATATCCAACCTTATAAATATAAGACTCAGTGCACCATTCAAAAGGACCTTCAATTCAACACACAACTGCCCTGCGCAAACTCTCTCAACAACTTTGAGATTTTTTATTTTCTCTTTTCGCTGACACATCTTCCGTTGGCATCAACAGCACTGTGAAAGCAACCGGTGATATCTTAAGTCGGCATAGATAGCTCTGTCATCGTAGAATCGGCCGGTCTCGCAGTATCTTCCGTTGGCATCAACAACACTGCGGCGAGGACGGTCGGTTACCTATCCAAGTCTCAGTCGAGAAGGATTTTCGAATCCTTATTGATTGAGGTCATCTCATTAGCCTTCTCGGCGAAGTGAGGTGTTACAGTTTACTGAGCTCGGCGCATTGCACGCCGAGTTATTTTATGATTGGATACTCTCAAGTGGGATTTAGAGTTCGGCATTCAGACGGCCGAACCACGTTCACTATTAAGACTTATATTCGCTTTGAGTATTTGTGTCCTTACACTTTGGTGTCGATTCGGCGAGAGTTTACTCTGACGAATAACATCACTGTGACCGAATCCGACGACGGCGATTCGTGAACTTCGTAAGAATAGTAACCTTGTCTTCAGGTTCGAGAACCCAAGAGGCCGAGACGTGTTCCTTCCTCGGCCGCAATCGCAAGACGCAGAAGTCAGCCGCGCACCCAACGCAACATCAACAAATTTACTCCTCAGCCGAACTCGGCCGACGAGTTGGCACGCCCCGCATTCACCGAATGACGTATTTAGCTTATAGATTACTCGGCCTGCGCGCCACGTAGGCTTGGTAGTTTTTAGGGTCAACAGGTCATCATCCAATTCCAAAAGAGAATCAAAATGGGCGTAAATGAAACGAGAAGATGATGAGTCTGATGAAGAAGTTCAAGTAAGGCGCAACAAACAAAACAGAGCAGCAGCCATAGATGCGGCCATGGTGTGTCAGCCAACTGAGGAACAACCTCAATGGGGTGGCTCTATTGCTGGTCCCTCTTACAAACCACGAAACAGAGCGATGACGCATGCCAATCTGATGAACAACTACTTTGACCCCAACTCGGTGTACACAGAAGAAGATTTCAGACGTCACTTCCGGATGAGGCGTCATGTCTTCGAGCGTTTACTTTGGGATGTCCAGCAGGTCAATCCATACTTTCGACAAAAGCGGGACAGAGCAGGCCGCCCTAGTTTCCCACCTCATCAGAAGGTTACTGTTGCACTCTGAATGATGGCCTATGGCTCCCCAGCTGATTCGATGGATGAAACTCATGGTATGTCTGAGTCTACATGCCTTGATACTCTTGAAGAATTTTGTGACACAATTGTTCAGGTTTACAAAGACGAGTACCTCCGCGAGCCAAATCAAGAAGATCTGAATCGGCCCCTTCGCAAAGTTGAAGACCGTGGGTTTCCGGGCATGATAGGGTCATTAGACTGCATGCATTGGGATTGGAAGAACTGTCCCACTGGATGGCAAGGAGGCTTTAGCAGAAGGTCGAGAAAGCCAACTGTTGTGTTAGAGGCGGTTGTCTCATATGACACATGGATCTGGTATGCTTTCTTTGGAGTCCCTGGATCCCAAAATGACATTACAGTTCTTGGGCGTTCACCCCTCTTCAATAACTTGACGGAAGGTAAAGCACCTCAACTTGACTACTACATCAATGGTCGTCAATACAATATGGGTATTACTTGGCAGATGGCATCTACCCAAAGTGGGTGACACTTGTCCAAGCAATTCCAAACCCTAGGAATGACGCTGAAAAGTTGTTTACCTTACACCAAGAGGCATATCGGAAAGATGTTGAGAGAGCTTTTGGTATTCTACAAGCACGGTGGAAGATCATCAGCGAACCGGCAAGAGGGTGGAGTCGAGAAAATTTGGACTCCATCATGATGTCTTGCATCATATTACACAATATGATAGTGGATGATGAGCGAGATGGGTATATTGATGGAGAGTCCGATGACGACCAAGAAGATCCAAATAGGTCAAGAAAGGCTCGTGCAAAAATATATGATGAACTTAATTTGCCTTTCAATCCAAGAACTGGTAGTATCTCTATAGATAAGTACATGAGGAGCTATAGAATGATACGTTCTCGTACCACAAACAAGTACCTACAACAAGATCTTGTTGCACATCTTTGGGCCCAAAGAAGCATGGAGTAGGCATTTACGTTTTTAAATGTTTTTAAAAATGTTGTTTAAGTTTCATGTTGTATAATTTTTATGTTGGTTAATGTTATTTAATGTTGTTTCATATTGTTTAATGTTGTTTTATGTTACTTAATTTAATTTAATGTTGTATAATGGCTTAGGAAGTTATAGGAAAAAAAATAGAATTTAAAAAAAATATAAACAAATTTTGTGAAATAGAAGTTATAGGAAAAAAATGGAATTTAAAAAAAAATATGAAACAAATTTTGTGAAATAGAAGTTATAGGAAAAAAATGGAATTTAAAAAAAATATGAAACAAATTTTGTAAAATAGAAGTTATACGGAAAAAAAAATATGAACCAAAATTTGTAAAATATAAGTTATAGAAAAAAAGTTATAGGAAGTTATCGAAAAAAAAAGGTTTAAATTCATAAAAAAAAAAAAATTGAATACAACGGCTAGTGACTGGCTAGCTGTTGGAATTCAAATTAGAATTCAAATTAGTGTCGGTTTTAACCGACACTGTTCAAACTGCTATTATATTAACATTGCTATTAGTGTCGGTTATAATATAGTATATACTATTTATGTCGACTATAACCAACAGAAATAACAAAACATTAAAAAAAAATGGCCAGCCCTAAGCTGGCTGGCTGGCTGCATGCCCTCTCCGATTCTGTGGGGCCCTCCCAGATTCCAGAGCCCTCTGGCCTAACCCTCGGTTGGAGACGGTTTTCGGGCTATTTTCGGCCCTCTGACCCTTTGGACCCTTCGGTTAGAGATGGCCTTACTACACACGTATACACACCTGCCATCTAATTTTGCAGCCCTTTTATTATGAGAGAGAGCAAAGCAAGGCAAGGCAGCCTGGCTGCTTAATACTTTATTGGGACTTCTAATGTATACACTATATAGTATTGTACATACATGTTCTCCTAGATTCCGGAGTTTAAGAAAATTATTGTCACTCATCATTCGATCATAATCTAACTATAAATGTTCATTTAATTTTCTTTTTGTATTTTATCCTCCATAATTAAATTAATTGTAAATGTAGATGGATGACTATGATTTCTTTGTAAACTGGTCAAGAAGAACGAGAGTCTAATATTAACTGTATACTCTACACATTTTAAGTTCAATCTAGAGAAGCCAAATATGGCCTATGATTTGTAGGTCATCTGCCCCACGGAAGGGCTCTTTTTTGTTGCTTTGGGAAGGCAAGCAATCATTGGGATGGTTAAGAGATTAAACTGTGACCCTAACAATTGGTTTAAAGACAAAAGGGGACCATGGATTTGTACTCACAGTGGGTCTGAGATGAAAGGACACCACCCAAATACTTTCCATAATTTGGTTTTGGCAGTATCCTCAGTTTGGTAGCCATTTCAAAATTGACTTTTTTATACTTGTTGTGCATTTGTTCTTGGCAAAGCTGAGATTGTTCTATTTTGATATTTTTACCTTAACAATTATTGTCTGAAATATTTGAAATTCACATCATTCAATAAAGAAGATTGATTGTCACTGCATCAAATGGTCATGGACAATTCTCTTTCGCGTTTGTTCTTGGTAAAACTATGAACAACTTGCCCCCAAAGACTTTTGCTATCTCTATACTAAGTAATTTAGTTGAATTGTTGTTGCTAATTGCTGAAAAAGCAAATACAAAACAATTTTTCCTTGAACTGTTCTGTTAGCCTAACTCACTTCTTCATAATCACAACCTATATCGTTCAAGACAAGCCTGATAGAGTTGGCTTCTTGGACTAAATTGGATCCGTCCAATTTTTCCTGCCAAGTCAAGGCCAAGGTACTAACAAGGTGGAAAAATGTGTAATAAATTAAAATTTAAATACTACACAAAGGAAGCAAGTAGTGTTAATTTCTTTGTTTTCATAAAAAACTGGAAAAAGAAGTGAAATTTCCATTAGTTTTACTACCAAATAAACAATAACAGTAAGCATTAATCTTGCACAATCCTATTATAAGCTACATACTAATCAATCATCTATTTCCCTTGTTTGAAAGATGTATTTCTCAAATGAGACTAATTATTATGTGGGAGGATTCTCAACTTTATTTGATTCCTACAAGCCTAAAAGCAAATTATACATGATTCTCAAAATTCCCACTTGCCTTTCAGCAAATCTTCAGTCATATCTCTTGCTATCTTTCCTTTTGCCCTTTTGTTAACTTATTCAAACCTTATACAGTCACCCCCTTATCATACCTAATTAACTTATTACCACTTTGCAACCGATTTTTCTTCCCTACAAACAAGCATTTAGTGTCATTGCACAATTAACCATTGAATGTGATCTAATGACTTAAAATTGATGACCAATTACTGTTAGATCAATCATGCAATTGAAGAAAAATCGCATACCATTTTCTAGTTTGCAAAGATTCAATTGCATGCATTATTGAGAGATATATATACATATAAACTTGTCAAATTCATCTATCTACAAACACATACCTTAAGCATTAATTTATTTTGTTTTCTTAAAAATGATGAAAATGAATGGCTAATCTATTCCTCTCTTGAAAGGAAAATTAGAAGAATAGTTGTATTGTAATAAATCATAAATGTCAAGGATTAACAAACAAAAAAGAAAAATAATTAACGACAAAATTTGATATTATGATTTATGAGATCTTACAGGCATACATCAACAAGGAGAATTCAACTTTGTCGTGCTCCTTGTGCACCGTCTTCTCTTCCAACCACAATCTGCTATCCGTCCCACGTCTTGTTCTGAACATGAACACTGCATACCTTGATGAAGGATTGAAGAACCAGTTATGAACATCCCACATCAGATCAACAAGCAACCCATCAACAAAAATTGTCTGATTCCCTCTAAAATTCCACTGCAGCTTCTTCACTCGAATGACCGTCTTTTTATCGATGCAAACGGATAAAACCGGATGTTTTAAGCCTTCATTTTCCCCACTATATTTTATCAAAATGTCATGTTCAATGCCTGTGTCACTGAATTGAGCTCTGGTGGAATAAAGAGCATTTCCGGAACAATGCTCTTGCCTCGAAACAAGAGAGGCTTTCGCAACACCACTGGTCTTGAACTTCTTGCTTACAGCTTCTCCGGTCATGTCGCCAAGAACTAGGCCTATTTCTGAATCAATCATGACCAAAATGTAAAAACCCTCAACAGGTTCAGGACCACTAACATCATACTTCGCTCTAGAGAGATCCCAAAAGATTTCTGTCTTCAAATTATCAGATTCGATGACTTTGGTGCCTTTCTTCTTTCTGAAGATACGCGAATTCGTGTTCAACTTGAAGGATGCTGCTGAGGGATCGTCAGAAAGCTTAATGGTCAAGCCTTGTGCGTAGTGGTTTTTGCACCAGGAGACTGTGACCAAAAGCTGCTTTTGAGTGGAGGAGAGAGTGATTTTGTAGAAGCATGAGACTGCATTTTGGACTGAAGGAGTTAAGTTTGGAGAAACACAAGCAGTGTTTGCATAGCTAGAACATGAAGGATGAGACACATTTACTGCATTTTCATTGAAACAAGCAACTTTGTCTCTCATTGTGTAAACAACAATTCTAAGTTTCTAAGCCAAGATATAAAACCCTGCAGCAGTCACTACTTGAGAGAGAGAGAGAGAGAGAGAGAGAGAGAGATGGGGGGGGGATCTAAAGGGTTTGGAGAAATGGATCTGTCTGGTTTGGTTTCGCTATTTGAACTGTGTTTGCGTGTTCGAATTTTGCAAATGGGAAACACTTGAGAGGCTGAGAATGAGAGGAAGGTAAGGAAGGAAGAGAAATGAATTTAGTACCTTTTAAAAACTGGTAAGGAAGGAAGAGAAATGAATTTAGTACCTTTTAAAAACTGCATCTTATGAGAAAGGAAAGAGGTAGAGGGTTAAGACAGAAAACCTTCAAGCTTGCCTTGTTTATCTGCTTTGCCAGTTCAAACGAGACATAAAAGATTCAAAAGAAAAATGAAAGGAAAGGCTAACAAAGGAGTGTCTGGTACCACCACTATTTGTGACAGCATCATGGCTGCTTTTAATTCTTTCAATTGGGTTTTGTGATTGAAAAATAGATGTGAGAAAAAATCATCCGCTTCTAAAAAAACCTCTTGGGGAGAGCTTTCCGTAAAAACAGCAACCCGGCTCGGACTGGTAGCCCACTACTACCATTTTCTTCACCAAAAAAAAGAGATGCGAGAAAAAGGCAAAAGATAGTTAATTATTATGGATAATACTTGACTCTTAACATGTGTCTAGAATACTAGGTATATACATTCATATGTTATTAACTTGTGGAGGGGCACTTGAAAAAAAAAATACTAGGTATATACATTCATATGTTATTAACTTGTGGAGGGGCACTTGAAAAAACACATTTCCCTACTGTCTAATAATATGGTGTACCGCTCCGTGTTCCAAACACATTAAAAGATCTCTCCTAACATTGGATCTTATAAATAGCAATTTCGCTTTACATGATTACACATAGTACTATTTCATAGTACAAATGTTATTATTCAAGTATTTAATACAAGACTATTTAGTCATCCATATGCGTTGAACAAATCGACAGTTATAATTACAAATTGTCCTTGAAATTGACCCGCGACATCAAAATGATCCCTGAAATTGACCTGTGACATCAAAGTGGTCCCTGAAATTGAAAATTGATCAATGTAGTCCTGCAAGTAAGTATCCCAAATCAATGTAGTCCTTCCGTCACAATTCTGTCAAAAATTCTGTTATGTGCTAATGTGACACATAAATGGATCACACAAGTTTAATTAAATTTAAAAAATTACAAATTGTTTTAATAATTTAATAGTTAATACAAAGTTGTGAACCCAAAAACCCAGTCCTACAATCACCTTCGATACCAATCCACATTCTTCTGCCTCCTTCGTTGTCTATTCTCTAAAAAAAATCTCAATACATCCATCTTTACACATTTCGACACCCTTCACCGAATTGAACCTGGATTGAAATCACCTTTGGTGACAGCTTGGCTGACCAGTTCTACAACCACCTTTGATACCAATCCACATTCCTCTACCTCATTCGCTGTCTATTCTCTAAAAAAAATCTCAATATATCCATCTTTACACACTTCGACACCCTTCACCGAATTGAACCTGGATTGAAATCACCTTTGTTGACGGCTTGGCTTATTGGCAACAACTTCTGGGACATCACTATTAACATTTAGGCGATCAACATCCTCACAACCTTAATCTTGGAGAGCTTGTTCGGCGCTTCCCTAGTGGTCTAGTGACTTAAAGAACGAGGATGTCTGCCTTGAGATAATGAGGTTATAACCGAGGTGCGTCTATTGTTGGTTGAAAACTATTTCCAAACCCCCTCTTAGGCCTTGGTTAAGCCTTGTGCCTTTGAGAATTATAGAAGGGATCTCTCTTCGGAGTCAGTCCTACTATAAGAAAAAAATTCCATTGTGCAAAAAGGTATTTAGACAACTTTTTAAATTAATTATTAAACCCACAGCAGCACATAACAAAAAATTTTACAGAATTGTGGCAGAAGGATCATATTGATTTGTGACACCTATTTTCAAGGACTCCATTCATCGATTTTTAACTTTAGGGACCATCTTGATGGTATGGGTCAATTTTAGGGACCATCTTGATGGTGTGAGTCAATTTCAGGGACCATTTTTTATAAAAACCTATAAATTACGGGGGCCATTATGTGCCACATCAGCACTTAACAGAATTTTTAACATAACTGTGACGGAATGACCACATTGATTTGCGACACATATTTTCAGGGACTACATTGATTGATTTTCAATTTCAGGGACCATCTTGATAGTGAGGGTCATTTTCAGGGACTATTTGTGATAAAAAAATTAAAATAAATAAATAAATAAACCCTTTATAAATTAATTACTTTTTCAATTGCTATCCAAATCATTATATGGTATGTACACAACTAGACATCAATATTTTTTATCCTTTAAACCTTTGTCTATTCGTTTCAGTGTTTATCTTTGAGATGTAATTTTTTTTTTTTTATAAATGGTGTTTAAGCCCAAAAGATTAGGCCTGGGCCAAGTAAGGTTGCTAGCTTGATACGAGTTGGAGATTCTCGGCCCAATTCTTATTCTTCTAAATTGGATCAAGTCCAATCCATTGAGCTATTGTCGAGTCCTAGGAAAAGAATGACTCTTAAGGGATCAGGTTTAAGAGTGATTCAGTCGAATCCTAATATAGGTAAAATTGTTAAGGATCAGATGAGTTTTGAGAAGATTCGTAATATTCTGAGAATCAAGGTTCATGTTTGATCAGATTGGGAGGTAATCAAATGCGGAAAAAAAAAGGACTGGGTTCAGAATCAAATTCTAGTAGGAGTGACCGAAGGCTATGCATAGATTAGGATTATCTAATAAGAGATTGGGTTAGGAGACACCAAGGAGTTACAGTCCATGTAGGATTTTACTTCGGCATGAGTGATCAACATGGGATTTAACCTTATAAAATAGAAGTGGTTCTGTAACATTTAAAGGACATTCAACTCAACACACAAAATTGCCCTATGCAAATTCTCATTCTACGCAAAATCCTCTCAAACCTTTGAGAAAACACTAACTTCCCTAACTTCGTCAACACACCTTCAGTTTAGATTAACAATAGTGTGTTGGCAACCAACAACATCTTCACTTTGGATTAACATAATTGGAACCTTAGAGTCAGGTGACCGAGGAGCATCTTCAGTTTGGAGTAACAACACTGCTTCAAGTTCGTTTGGCTATCTATCCAAGTCTCTGTTGGCAAGAAGTCTTTGGTCTTCTCGTTGAAAGAGGTCATCTCATTAGCCTCTCGGTGAAGTGAAGTGTTACCAGTTCATTTAGTGTTCGACGCATTAAAAGTCAAACCCTTTTTATAATTGGATATTCTCAAGTACACTTCAGAGTTCGGCATTTTGACGGCTGAGCAACATTCACCATCAAGACACTCATCTCTTTCGAGTATTTGTGTCCTTAGAGTTTGATACCGATTCGGTGCACTCATATTTTCACATATATAATTAAGGCAGCCAAACCTGGTGCAGGGGACCCTGAACTTCACAATGACTAGCAGCATTGTCTTCAGGCTCTAGAACCCAAAGGCGAGACGAGTTCCTTTCTCGGCTGTGATTACTCAGATATAGAAGTCAGCAGCGCGTTCGACACCACCACCTCATTCACTATACTCGCAGACCAAGGATATTAGGGATGGGGTTACGCTAAACCACGCTATATGTTATCAATAATATGGTATCAAATTCCCTATAAGAGTTTGAATCTAAGAACTCTCATCTACAAATAAAGAATAATACTATTACACAAGACTGTAGTGCTAGTAGCAACATTAATGAGAGGTCCACATATATCTCTTTTTATAAATTATGTCATGAAAACCAAATAACCATTTCTTTGTTAATAACTAGCAATATGGCACATGCTATGAATTTGAAATATTTTTGTTCAAGGATTTTTTTTTATTTGTTAATCATAAGTAATATTCTACACTAAAGAGAGAGGGAGGGTTTGAAACTAGAACATACTTAATTGAAAAGAAAGATTAACTACTAAGACAATTCACTACTTACTTTTTGTTAAAAATATATATAAAAAATTAAGAAAAAAGAAGTAGCCCGGAGAGTACAAGGTACAAATTGTCAAAATAGTTGACAAAGAGTCTTCTCTTTATAATAGTATATAGATAGATAAATATTCCACCAGAAATATCTTCTTTCATAAGTTGAAACAAACTCATCCTAAATTAAAATATCAAATTGGACAAACTGGACACAAAACAAATAACCAAGAAAGTCCTAGGGTTTGAAAAAAATTTCGAAAATTCTGAACCAAACCAAAAAGAATTCCGATCCCAAGTTTAAAAAATTCCAAATCAAAATTCCTGAAATTTTCAGGATGAAATACCGAACCGATCCCAACATTTTGGTACGAGATTTGGTATTGTCTACTCAATTCTTCGGTAATCCCATACCGAACCGAAAATAAATATTATATATATGTATATGTATATTATTATACATTTGAAATGTTGCTAGCTACTTGAAGCAATATAATTGGTGTGGTCTACAGGCAGTAATCATAGCCCTTTATTGCCACATATGCCGGTACGAACCTCCCACAAATGTGTATTTTTTCAACACGAAATCAAAAAATTGTATTGTTAGTTTTCGAACATATTAGGTTTGTAACTTTTTTTTTTTTCTTTTGGGTTTGTTACTTATTTTATTTTGGTTTCATGTTAATTTAACTTGGTATGAATGGTTGCTATTTCAATTTGTATGAAATTTGGGAATACCAAACCATCCCGAAATACCGAAAATATTTCAGGAATCTCGAAAATTGGGAATACCGAAATTTTGGTTTGGGATTGATCTTCAAATTCTCATCCCGAAAATTTTCGGTTTGGAATTCGATATCCCATTTTCGGTTTGGGATCCCATACTGAACCACCCCTAGAAAGTCCTGTAGTAAGTAGGCTTGGATTTAGCTAAATTGGCAGTAGCATTGTGCTTTGCAGCCTAAATTTAAATTAGAATCTTCTCCTCATCATTTAGATGAAGTTAATGTAATTATTTTATTATATTTTAAGAAGAAGAATTGATCAATACCTTGGTAGATATATTATGTGGAGGGAATATGTTATTTCTCCGAGTCTATTTATTTAGCTATTTTGATTTTACTAAAGGTGCGATGGGCATGCAGTAGGATTATTATGAACTTATGATAATGAATGTAGACCCAAAAAATAAATTCAGTCTGTAGAACCACCAACTCCTGCTCCCAACACATGACCTATAATTAAAAGCAAGGCATAATGTGTTTATGCAATGAGCTATAAAGTTTCCTCTATTGTTTTTTTTCTCCATTTCTTAGTGTATATTTGGTCTACCGTTACTCAATCTTGATTTTGTCTGAAAATACCTTAGATTCAAATCTCATAAACTATAGCTGTTACTGTTAGATAGAAGAGAAATGAAAGAGCAATCATCTGTGACTATTTTAATACAAGTTCGGTTTTTTTTTTTTTTTTTTTTTTTTGGTTGAAAACAAGTTTGGTTTATTTACATTACATCCTTTAATATATGAAAAATATCATGTGGTTGCTGGTTGGAAAGTGGGATTAGAAACATTAAATTAATGGGAACCCATCACATGAACCCTATTTATCACTGTTCTAAAAATCCCCGCCTAGCGCCGCCTAGGCCCCGCCTAGGCGCTAGGCGGCTGGTCACCGCCCCGATTAATGCCTAGGCGTTTGAATATTAATAAATGGCGCCTAGACCAGTTGAGGCGCCCGCCTAGACCGCCTAGCCCGCCCAGACCCGCCTAGGCACCTGCCTAGGTTGCGACTCACTTTGATAGAAAATAGATAACTTTCAATTTGCATTTAATTTTTTTCATAAATTATAAGAGACTTGTTGAATACTTAAATGGGCACACACTATATGCTTGTTTCCCATGTTTTCATTATATTCCAATACTTTATAATACATATGTCATTCTATTTTGTAGTTTATGATGAAATTATATATATTTTAAGTATAAACAGACATTTATTTACACGAAATATAATGGATTTACTTAAATCCGCCTAGTCCGCCTAGGCGCCCGCCTAGACCCCGCCTAGGCGCCTAGGCGCTAGGCTCTAGCCCGCCGCCCGACTAGCGCCTAACGTTTTTTAGAACCTTGCTATTTATGGGTGCGTGAGCAGCTCCTCCTGTGTCCCTTCCTTGTGATTATTATATAGGCTCCAAAATTTGTTGATATACTGATATCTATTAAAGTAGCACTAAAAGTTTTAGAGCAAAAGAACCAGCTATTATTTAAACTTTGAGATTAAGGCTTATAGGATTATTAGATTTTGATTATGCAGGTATTAGGTATGCAGCTGTTATGTTATCATTTTATCGTGTTAATTACACACATAAACATCATAGAGAAATACTGTTACCTTGTTAGATAAGTTTGAGGGATTGTATATTGTAACTTGTCAGGCTATCAAATCTAATCATTCTTCATATTAATAATAGTTATTGTTTAAGTTAAGAAAATGGTTCTTTTAAAAGAAAAGCTAGGAAAAGGGTTGAGTTTTATTTCCAAATGTGTTAATGTATATCGACTGAATTTGCATTGTAAAAAAGTACAATTAATCATACCCGCAGAAAAAATCTATATATCTGCAAATTAACGAGGCATTATATATATGAATATTTATTAACTTCTTGAGTCTTGTTAGTACAAGCGTGAGGCATACTCCTGATCTATAGTCCCCAGATCTTAAATATAGAATTTTGATATATTGTCTGTGAACAACTTCGTACTGGTTATTGTCAACATTGTGCTCAATTAATTTCTCCTCATGTTACTTGTATGATAGCTGCCAAATGGATTTTAAGTTATATCAAAGGTACTTTGGATTTTGGCCTAACTTTGGCTCCTAAGCTTGCTTTTGCATAATTGTCTGTTCAGATGTTGATTTGGCGGGTAACACTAGCCGCTTCAACACTCGCTACTTAATTGAAGGTGGTGCTATCCACACCATTTTTATTTTCCACACATCCCTTTCATTTTTTTATCGTCGACTTGAATGAATTGAAAATAATCAAATGATAGAAATTAACAGAGAGTGTGTGGGAGGTAAAATGGAGTATGTTAATAGCAATACCCCTTAATTTATCTTGGCACCAATCCCATCTCGTGGTGCTCCAAAAAGCAACTAACGGTCTCTCATTCTGCTAAATTAGAGTACCAGTCTCTTGCTTTGTGTGTGCTGAAACTACATAGATTTGTTATCTTCTACAAGAACTTGGTCATCGACGGAGACACCTTGGGCCCATGGGGAGGATGCCTCCACTCAGTTTTTTTTGGTAAAAAAATGTACATGCTTGTGAAATTAGCAAGATATTTCACTAGTTTACTTGTTCTTGTGACATTATCATTAACTCTTCCAATTCCTACTGCCAACGTTGAAAGAGCATTTCAGCCATGAAATTTCTAAAGAATTGATTGAGAAATTAGATAGGAGATCAATGGATGAATGATTACCTGAGTATTTTCATAGAGAGACGCTTTCAAAACATGAAAACATATCGAGGGATATTGTAATATGTTGTATATAAAATTTTATGGATTAATATACAAGTATTTTATTTAGTAAATTCTTTAGCTTTTCAATTTGTGACTTTGTTATTTGAAGATGCTTCCATCCATACAGATCTCTAACTTCGTCTCTGGGGTTCGGTTGTCCTTTCCTGTATTACTTTATTTGTGACAACATTAGTACCAATATCTTGCTTCTAATCATGTTCATTATGCTCACACTCGCCATATTAAACTGAGTTATCAATTGTTCGTGAGAAATGGTGCTTGTGAGTCATCGGGCTTGGTACATTTCTTCTACTAATCAACCTGCTGACCTGCTTACTAAAGCTCTCCATCAGCCTCGTCATGGTGTTCTTTCCTCATGTGGTTTTTTTTTGGGGGGGGGGGGGGGGGGGTGTGTGTTGGGAATGTTAGAATAAATTTACTTATTCTAGGAATCGTCTTCATAATTCTTTCCACATGTGAATTTTGTCAAACCTAGATATATTGTAAACATTGTATCAGATTAATTAAGGAGTCATATAACTACAACAAAAATGTTATTTTTATCATCTATTTGTACCATCTCTCTTATAGAGACAGGACCCACATGTGTTGGTGAGCCCTACCTCTATTAGAGAGATGGTCAAATGATGGTACAAATAGGTAATACGTGTATCACTACTCTTTCTACAATGTGATTCATTCATTCTAAACACATTCTCTCACTTGTAATACATATGGACAACATAAATCGTGTGACTTGGAATACATATGGCTATTGGACTTCACACGTAATAACCTGCTCATATACTGTGAAAGAAGTTGAGGTTCCATGATAAAATCTATTGGCAATATGGGGAGTAACTCAACTCCTTATAAGTCCATGCAAAATTCCTCATTCCATCAATATATGTGATTCATTCTCACCAATTGTAAATATGGAGGAAATTAAATCCTGCCAATCAAATTGTTTAGGCAGTTGCATTGTCAATACTGAAGATTATCTTTTCAAAAGTGTATGACACCCCAAGTTTCATAGACTAATATATACATAGATTTGATCTGTCATTCATTAACTAATAATCTACGTATTGCCAAATTAACAACTTCACTTTGCTTAATTAGTTTCCCAGAAGATTACCTGGAATTGCAGACTTCTTCAGAACCCTTTACAAAGAAATATAAAAAATAATCGAAAACGAATAATTAAGATAATGATGTGCACATTCAAAGGGCAGCCGTCATATACCTAATGTTATGAAACTTGCGGCCATTATATACCTAATGTTATGAAGTACTGGTCGAAAGTGTATCAGAAAAGAGAGTTTTGACCAGAAAAAAGGTCGCTCTGTAACTATATATTTCTCGAACAGAATTGTACACATATTTTCTTAATAATACTTCCCCTAAGCAGCCTAACCTTTCGGCTGGGAAGGATAAACCCTATAAAAGCTTAACAGACAAATATAAAGCCTAACTACAAAAAGAAAGTGGTCCTTCACACAACAAGAAAACTTTTGAGACTTTAATAGGAAATAACTAAATATGGGAATATTTAATCTCAAATAGTTCGTCTACTCCTATTTTCTGTGATGATAGTGTGATTTATGACTTTGTCGGCTTCAGGTCTAGAGTTTACTGCATTGAGTTTACATTAGAAACAACAATTAGAAGGAAAATACTTGTATTCATCTCTTCTTCACTCTTTGCAGATAACGTATCTTCATTAAACAATTTTCGTAATTGGAACAATATATTCAATTTCTTAAGAATCATTTGAAGATCATATCTTCACAAAATCATTTGAATAATATATCGTTTAGTAACCCAAATATATAGAACAAATTGATGATATAAGTACCAAATAACACATTCATGATAAACCATTCATTTTATTGATATAGCAATAGCAATACTACTAGGAAAATTGTACGGACTTTTTTTAAAAATGGTATCGGTACCATTTGACACACCCCGACCTAGATCGAAGCATGTTGGCCGTCACGTGAGGGTGACGTAGCCATGTGCACAATGCGGAAGCAATATTAATATAGGAAATGCGAATAAACAAAAACCAAACCAACTAGGGCACTAGATGAGATAAGGTGCAAGTGCGATATTAAGTGTGAGTTCACAAACAGAGCATAAATAGCCTAAGTGCAGTCCAGCAGGACAAATACTAATTATACAATACCAAAGGGTGATCCTACATTGGTGATAATCTATCAGAACCTCCGTCAAACCCTCGTAAGCCACCAACGAGCACTCCTAACTAGAACCTGGAGGGGCGCAAAACAGAAAGTGTGAGTGGGCAAAAACAAAGTTTTTCAAAACCATTTCATTTATCAAAAGTTCTAACCCCTCGCCATAAAACCTGTATAATTTCCCAGAAAACAGAATAAATATGCATATCTCAAAACCATGCTCAGAAAACGATATTCATAAGTATGCCATGCCAAATATCTCAAAATAACAGAATAAGTAACTCAGGTGAAATAACTCATGAGAAATAACATATCAGCCAAATCCACCTAAAGTGGCATGTACGACTGAATCTATAGCTCAACAAGTATGCCTGCACACGAGTCGAAACCACCTATAGTGGTCTGTACGACAGGACTGGGTGTAAATAAATACGCTCTAGTGCTACGATCACGTGAAGACTGTGCGAATAATCACGGGTCACCTACGAGTCGGAACCACCTATAGTGGTCTGTACGACAGGACTGTGCACCTAACTTGGATCCAAGGTGAGCGTATGGTGTGGGAGGTGAACATCACGTGAAGGATTGTGCCCTAACCACGGGCGGGAGCACTAACACCGGGGTGCAGGTTTATGAGCTCTCAACACATTTCACATAATCATCAATTCATATAAACAGTCTACAACTCACCTGGTACTTACCTGAGCATCCACAACGTCAAATCACATTTATGCATACTATACTAATTCATAATCTAAGCATAAATCAATAGGCATGGCATTTCAAAACATAATTTCATTTAAACACATTTTCTGGGAAAAATACCAAGTATATAAGTATATACTGAAAACCAAAAGCCCACTCACAGATATGTGGAAGGGTCGTAGCCCCCGAGTCTCGCTTGATTGCGCTCGTCCTCAGGATAGGTCTCACCTATATGCGAAACAACTATATAAACGTTATTTTAAAGCACATACACAAAACTAGGTAATAACTTCTCATACATTACTCAATTGAGGTATTTGAATATACCACCGAGACCTACACAACCTCAGGAACATCCCCATATGTTTAGAAAAAAATTCTGACGTCACACGCGCCGGCCAAGGCGCGCCAGACGTGCGGCTCACGTGCAGGCACGTGCCTAGCACACTGACGGATTCCCTAACGGCATTAGGGAATATTCCGTTAAAAATCAGCATATACCGTTAAAGATACCTGACGCTATTAGAATATTCCGTCAAAGTTGACGGAATATTCGCCTTTTTCTTCGACGAGTCACCGGATTCCGTCGCCGTCGCCGTCTGTGTCACCGGAAACTGGGAAAAACTTTAAACTTCAATATCTTTCTCATTTTTCATCCAAATTTCATGAAATTTGCACCAAATTGAAGCTTAGGACTAGAGGAACACTTCCTTACCACTTTTAGGTCCTAAATCCAACGAAAACTCGCCAAAAAAATTCGAGGGAACCGGCCAAACCCTGCAACTATATAAACCCGAACGTTCTAACGTCAAAACCACTCCAAAATCGATCCAATGTGCTAGAAAAGTAAAAATATTACCTTCTTAAGTCTCAAAGCAACCTAAAACCTTCACGATCACGTCGGAGGAATTTCGACCCCTCACCGGAGCTCGGGTAACTCACGTTCTACAAGTCTTCACGTCCAACCAAGGGTATAGATCGACTCCCGAGCTTGCAAGGAGTCCAAAGATACCATCCACGACCTCGATCCGTGCCTGAAAGGGTTGGTTCATTAGTTGACCGTACAATTGTACGGAAATGGAAGAAAATCTGAGAGGGAAGGAGAGAGAGAGAGTCAACGGTTTGTGTGTGTGTGTGTGTGGTCCAGCTTGGGTCACCAACCAAAAACAAACAAAATCTAAGTCCTAATTGGGTCCAAACAATTAGGACTTAGCATATTTGGTCCACAACCTTAGCCCATTTACACACATACAACTCAACGCTCAAGGGTAAAGTTGTCATTCCACACTAACGAGGACAAAATAATAAATGTTTCGGGATGGGCTGTCACACCATTTGTATTAAAAAATTATTAGGACATCATGGAATTGTTAATCATCGTTATTCATTTTTTTGGCTCCCTTCATGTTTAACTGGTTACAACATGACCTTAATACTCAGCGTACAAAATACACAAAAAATATGAGGTTACACTATGATCATCAAAGTTTACAGTTCAAGATCTACAGAGTAGTGATGAGGTTCTAATTAATAACATTGTTACTAGATAACAATGTTTATGCTGTGGACGTCTGTTACACTATTAAGATAGCCTATTATATATGCATGAACGTGTATGGATTACAAAATTATTGTTCAGAATAAAGGGTACTGGTACTCTTTTGTTAAAGGGTATTGTACAGTAGTTCTATTTAGAGACACAATATAACGCATATGCTAGCACAATCTCTAATAGAAGCGACTCTACCATATATGTAAAATCGATTTATATTTAGAGATGTGTTAGCAAGTCCATTAATTTTATGTGTCTAATGGAGCTATCTAGATATTACATACCTAAGACCATCTCCAAATGAGATGTCAAATCTTAAGTGGAATGTCATGTAATCAAATTTGAAGGTATAAGCAAGCTCCAACCGATATGTCAATTATATGTGGATTGACATATGAGTTTTTATATGACAAATTTGGCATATGAGAAAATGTGATATCAAATAATTTTTAATTATTTTATTATGTATGTCCCATTAATGCACTAATTGTAAATCTTGAAAATTTATTTTAAATGATTTCTTTTTAAAAATGAGTCATACAAATATCATTTATAACAAAAAAAACATATCAGTTCGAAAAAGAAAGAATTTGACATTAACACATCAACCATCAAATTAACATTGGATATTTATTTTTTGATATCTCCATTGGAGATGCTCTAAAAACATTGGTGGAAGGATAAGTACTCCTAAGTACACTAGGGCTACGAAGGCTCCAAAATTCCAAATCTCATCTTATATTCTCCCATACACGAAGGCTCCAAAATTCCAAACATGAACACCTAAATCGGTGGCCGCAACGTGTGAGGAACGATGAAAACAGTTCTCAGGAAAAGCATCCTATAGAGTGGAATATTTTCTCATGACATTTGCCAAATCTGCAGAGTTTTGAATGTGGACCACTTGTTTTGTTCAAGGGAAGATTTAGGCAATTTTTTATATTGGAAGAAGATAGACCACTTGACGAGGTCATGGAAAAGGCTCTTCTTTCTGAGGAGGGTCTACATAAAATTATACTAGTTTGGCAATTGTTTGGAAATTGGAAGGCAACTTATGTCATGCACGTTGCAATTTGCAATTTGCAATTGTGCATTCAACTGAAATACGTGAAATAGTGTCAATATTATAGGGAAGTGCAGGCCTAGGTTGGTAATTTGGTATTGAGGAATGAAAGAGAAATTAATGAAACAACAAAGAAACCCCAACGGGTTAAGTCTAGTAGAAAGCGAGCAAAAATTTGGAATCTCTAATTTGAATTTGAACTCTTAAGGACGTATTTTTTTAGGTTACCGGTTTTGCTTTGATGTGTTGTTTGACTCTGGATCAAAAGTACGCTACCGCCTCATATGAAACTAGAATTGTATGGAAAAACAAATTAGTCTGCTATCAATTTGTAGTGAGATACCTCTTATATTAAAAAATAATAATAAACCAATCAAGAAATTGGTTAGGGTTTGCCCCTTTGTTTAAGTGCATAAAAATTCTACTGATCCCAATCAATATTGTGGTGTTCCGTGGGTTTTTGATGATGGGCAGCCAAGAATTTTTTATCTTAATAATCAAATCAGAAGCTCTCTGCCTCTCTTAATATAACATTGTGGAGTGTGCGTGCAAGCAGGCATGTGTGTTGAGAAATGGACATCAGACAGAGACAGATAGCTCTACACCGACAAGATAGAGATCAACCGCTAATGAACATTAGTTTCTTGAATTTCATCTCTAATGATTTTTAAGAGTGCTAATTAATCATGTTTTCAGGTTCATCGACAAACACCAAGCTTTGGAACTTATTTTAGTTATACCTTTTTGTTTATCCATCATACATGAGGATTGGATGTGCTTCATTTACAATTCACATTCATGACATAAGTTTGAAAATACCTTTTTCGTTTTTTTTAATTCAAGAAAAATTCTCTAAAGTTAGAAAGAATTTGCTGTCGTGAATGTGTTTAGAATTTTTATTGTTATTACAAGCGATATTTAACATTAATTTACATTAAAATGAGAGAGTATTTAAACATGAGATACAATGAGTTAAAAAAAATCCTAACCACTAAGACAATCCATTACTTTTATACGATTTAGGATTTAGTAAATATGTGTATCAACTACCCACTATGATATTGGTTGTTATGATTGCTGACAGGAGGCAAATTACATAACTTGAAGTTGAGTTTTTACCAAATGAAATCCGTTTTCAATTAACAAGTAATGTTAACAATTTTTGTAAGAATCATGAAGTGATATATACACATACATATACATATTTATATATATATATATATATATATGTGTGTGTGTGTGTGTGTGTGTTTTATTAGTGTTTTGGGAATCAAGGGGAGGAAATTGCTCATAGTCATAGACTCATAGAGGAAAACTAACTTTAAATTAGTGAGAAGGTGGGTAAAGAATTTTTTAAGTAATCAAATCTTAAAATTCACTACCATTGGGCTATGAAAGTCAACTACTTGAATGATCAAACCAAAACATCTCATAGAAATTAACTAATCTACACTCGGAGGAAATGGCTCCACTCAATTAACTTGTACAACAAATTGGAAAACACCTATTGTTTGATCTAGACCGCAATATCATCGTGTGAATATGTGAGTGCCTCATTTATTATGTGCTCAAAGCACATTGTAAGTCAAGACAATTATATAAGAATATATCTCCGATGTCACTCATAATGTGACTAAATCACATGACAAAATTACATCTACACGAAATACTCTCAATGACACCGCAAACCTCTCCCACGCATGACAATAACTATAAGAGCGAGTTCCCCTGTCGATCTTCTTTCTCTCCAAGTCCCTTCACAATCACAAGTCACAACCAGTGGGATAGTTGAATATTTGGGCAATTAATTTATCAACCAAATTTAATATGACATCTCATCTACTACTTAATTATATATATAAAGCCATGTGAACTTAGGCTTCCAAGTTAGTCTATGTTTTTTTTTAGGGTAAAAGATTATTTACTACTCTCATGTTTCGTGGTTTTCAACATTTAGTACATCAAGTTTTTTTCGTTCCAGAGTCATACCTAAAGTGTTAATTTTGGGACAGTCTCATACATCCGTTAGTCAACCGTTAATTCTCCCGTTAACTGTGACGTGGCACCCATGTGGACAATGACTGTGAGCCACGTGTCATCCACATGGAAATTAAAATTAAATTATTTATAAAATAAAATATAAAAAAAACTTTCATCTTCCCCAAATCCCACCTGTGCCCACCCTCCCATCACCCACTTCTTCTTCTTCTTCTTCAACTTTCATCTTCCCCAAATCCCACCCGTGCCCACCCTCCTTCAAATATAAAAAAAACTTTCATCTTCCCCAAATCCCACCCGTGCCCACCCTCCCATCACCCACCTCTTCTGGGTTTCTTCTTCTTCTTCTTCTTCAAATATAAAAAAAACTTTCATCTTCCCCAAATCCCACCCGTGCCCACCCTCCTTCAAATATAAAAAAAACTTTCATCTTCCCCAAATCCCACCCGTGCCCACCCTCCCATCACCCACCTCTTCTGGGTTTCTTCTTCTTCTTCTTCTTCTTCTTCTTCTTCTTCTTCTTCAAATATAAAAAAAACTGTCATCTTCCCCAAATCCCACCCGTGCCCACCCTCCCATCACCCACCTCTTCTGGGTTGCAGATTCTGTTTTTTTTGTTTTTTCCTTCTTCTTCTTCTTCTTCTTCCTCCTTCTTCTTCTTTTGGGTTGTAGATTCCATTTTTTTTTTCTTTTCCTTCTTCTTCTTCTTCCTCTTCTTCTTCTTCCTCCTTCTTCTTCCTCTTCTTTTGGGTTGCAGATTCCGTTTTTTTTTTCCTTCTTCTTCTTCTTCTTCCTCCTTCTTCATCCTTCTTCTTCTTCTGGGTTGCAGATTCGGTTTTTCTTTTTTTCTTTTTTTTTCTTCTTCTTCTTCCTCCTTCTGGGTTGCAGATTCTTTTTTTTTTATTTTTTTTTCATTTTTTTTTCCTTCTTCTTCTTCTTCTTCTTCCTCCTTCTTCTGGGTTGCAGATTCGGTTTTTTTTTTTTCTCTTCTTCTTCTTCCTCCTTCTGGGTTGCAGATTCTTTTTTTTTTCCCTTCTTCTTCTTCTTCCTCCTTCTTCTTCGGTTTTTTTTTTTTTTTTTTTTTTTTTTTTTTTGTTCTTCCTCCTTCTTCTTCTTCTTCTTCTTCTTCTTCTTCTTCTGGGTTGGGGGCGGGGGGGAGAAGGGATGGGTTTTTTTTTTTAAATTAATTAATTATTTTAATATTTTTAATGACACATGGCGCCCAGTCATTGTCCACATGGGCGCCACGTCATCACTTAACGGGAGAATTAACAGTTTGACTAACGAATGTATGAGACTTTCCCAAAATTAACACTTTAGGTATGACTCTGGGACAAAAAAAACTTGATGTACTAAATGTTGAAAACCACGAAACATGAGAATAGTAAACAGTCTTTTACCCTTTTTTTAATATGACTGAAATAATAATGCACTGTATCTGCATCTGCCAATTAAGTCAAAGATATTGCATGTCAGCGTCCAATTAAGGGTAATGTTAGGGAGACTAAATTTGTAGACTAAATTTTGTAAACTAAATTACATGGAAGTTGATGATTCGATTATTACCTAAGCGTTGATTAACGTGCTTAATTCTTATTGGTGACATATCATTTAATTTGCAAATCTAATTTACAAATTTAGTCTCTCTACTCTAGATACCTTAAATACCTGATGCATTTGTTGCTTCTTGGAAGTTGGCAGAAGTCCATTTAGTTTGTTAAATGAAGATTAACAATGAAAAACTGACTTTTGAAATTCCCATTCAATTCCTGCATCATTAGAATAATATTATATTTCAGAAAATATAATATAATCATCTTCATTTGTCGGCACATTTGTATTACTATTTTTATATTTTAGAGTATTTTTGTCAATTTATTTTTATTTAATAGAGATTTTTTATGGAATGATCAAAATGATTGACGGTGGACAAACTCATAAACCACTTTTATCGATGTTAAATTTCAAGAATCAAAGTAAAAAGTTATGTTAATCTTATGGACACTTTTAGATAAAAATCCATATGAATATGTTGCTAACCAAACCGTTCCTTTTTCCTTTTTCTTTTTTTTTTATGTTCAAGTGTACATGTGTTTAAATGTTTTGGTGTTGAAATTGCATGCCTTTTTGCTCACCACTTTTAATCATAGTGTAGTATTATCACCTCACTCGATGCTTGTCGCATATTGTTATTATAGTGTATCATAATCCATCTTGCTAATTACCATTTAGTTTCTGAAGGAGGTTCTAAGTTCTAATTTCATGAACTCTCGGTGAACTCCATGTACATGTTCTAATGATTCTGAAACATCTAAATGCTGAACTAACTAATCTAAAAAATTGATGGGTATATAGGGGTAAAATGCTGGTATCAATAAAGGGTGGTGCTATCCATCCAACATTTTTTTACCTCACATACACCCTGTTAATTTCTGTTATTTAATCATCTTCAATTGATTCGATCCAAATATCAAAATTTGGGATGAGAGTGTAGAAGGTAAAAAGAGATGTGTGGATAACATCACTCTAAATAAAACACGTAACATGAATGAACTGTAACAAGAGGTGTGTATAAGTTTTAGCACAACTGAAAAGAGGTTATGCTATTGGGCCGATCCAGTTCACTCTTCTTCTACTCTGCATTTGCATCGCAGAGGATTGTGTAGGAGCAGCTTGGTAGATCTATCTGTTGTTTTACATCAAAGTGGAAGATGATGCGTGGGAAGATTTGATTTTCCAAACCTACTAGCTAGCCGAGAGGTGATTTTCGCACACTATTTTTAGTATCTCTCACACTTCTTTTTATTTCTAACTATTGGATTCAATAAAACACAAACAAAAACAAGATACAAGATTAAACAGGAACTTGTGGTAGGCTAAAAAGGGTGTGTTTATCATTTCCTATGTAGTCATTGTACGCTGCAGAGTTGAATTTTGTGTCTCAATTCTTTCAGGTTTCATCACACTTTGGTCACTTATATAGCATCTACTACCACCAAGTCTCACCTCTCTGAAACTATTGGTGTCAAAAAAAGCAAATCATCTTGGCACAATGGCAATAAGGCAAATTACTCAATCCTAACATTCTTGTTTACACATATTACTGGCAAAATTAACTGAGATCTAGGCTCATTAGCTTTGAAATCAAAGTTCATCTCCAAGTAAATAACTCATCCGCATGCACAAATAAAAAAAGTTCCAACAAGAGCTATATCATTTAAGGATCGAAGTGAAACAAGAAAAGCAATGAATGATCGATTGTTACTCAGCAAATAGCAGTAAAGGTGTCATGGGAGTGATTTTAAAAATAGGAAAGTTTACCATGACCTCTAATCCAACAACTAATAATAGATTTATGCAAAGAAACAAATACAAATGACTGAAAACGATGGATAATATGCGTATAAGAAAGATAATTCAGACCAAAAAGACAAGTCAATCTAATTACCCGAGAAAACAAAACAACTTTTTAACTCCGAGACAACCCTTCTGTTTTGTGCTTAAAAAAGGAAGCCAACAAACTTCAACAATCCCAAACCACCGTGTCTCTAACATAGTAACTTAGTAACCAAACGCTTTGCAAGACTAGTTGATAACCTTGCATTCTTTTCGTCTTGCCAGTTGCTACTACATAAAGTTGCATGCAACTCTACAGAAAGCAGCCAGTTCAATAGATACTAATATACTTCCCTCTTAAGCAAATAGAGGTACAGAGACACGTCGATCTCTCATACGAAAATTTCTCTCACAAATCAATTATATGAAAAAGGAAGACTAGGTTCACAAACAATTCAGACATTGTAACCCAATAAATGAAGGAGGAACAATTCAGACCTAGACTTTAGGCCTTATCATTCCAACATCAACATCCCTTTTAGTAAAGTATTTTCCCAAAAATAAACCATCACCTCATCTCATATTTTATTGATTACTTTGATACAAATTTAACATGACATTACTTCAAAACAATACAAGTACATCATCTAACTCGTGAATGTTAAATTGAACTCCCATGTAACAAACTAGAAGAATTTCAGGAGATGCAAAAGATTTGCTTTTTAATTCAAAACATGCATGCTCAGCAGTTCACCTCGAAAGACAAGCATTTCGACTTTCGAAAGAAACTTATCAGCAAATTCAAGAATAGAAGGAGAACTCTTGATTTCAGCATGCACATGCTCCTAGATAGGACTGATATAGTTCACAAATCTGCCTGTGGACCAGGGGAAGAAAGAAAAACATAGTACCATCAGGTAACTCCCAATAACAACTAATAAAGCTGTAAAAGAAGAAAACCGAAAGTTCAAAGTTCAAACTCACATCTCAGCACATAAATCAGGTAATGTTGCCATATGATTCTTTCCCTTTGTTATTTTTTCATTTGGTTTTGACAACAGATGCTTGACAGCATAAACCAAGAATGTTCCCAAGAAAAATTTGTTTATGCTTAGTTTTCCCCTTAAATTCCTCATCCCACGCTAAGTTCTAATTCCTAACTTTTGAACAAAACTACTTGTAAGTTGTAACATATTCACTAACAAACTCTCTGACCGCATCTCTGACAAAGCTGAAACCCACCTGTGCAAGTATGTCTCACCTCTGTGAGAGATATAGCCACTAAACACGGCGCATATAACAATACTACTATCCTTTATCCAGTATAGACAATTTAACCAATCAATGAGAAAGGATGCTAATTTATGGTACTGCATTCAATGAAATTTACCCCTGTTAGTTTTCTTTTCTGGTTAGAGATTAACCTTCTTAAAGGACGTGCCGTTTGCTAATTGCATTATCTCGAGGGATGGACATCATATGATATAACAAGATTACGGGCTGAATGACAATTAGCAAACGACACGCCGGTAAACGGATACGAAGACGTAAACATGGATACAAAAAAACCAAATTAATAGAAAATGAGGACATTAAGGACCTTCGGAGGAGGTGGCCAGGGCCGGAAGCTTGGAGATAAGGCAAGCGGACGCAATGGCATTGTGGAGAGGTTGAAGAGAGCTCAATTCTCGGCGCAACAGCCTTCCAATGCAAATATAAACAAGATTATTACATTCATATACATTTCAAATGTGTATATACACAATATATATACATATGCAAAGAAAGAAACTACCTTGAGGAAGAGGAGCGACGAGCCATGAAATTGGACGGAATCGAAGGGCATGGCGCTGCTGAAATTCTTGTTCTTGTTGTTGATGTTGCTGCTCGGCAAAACGCGCGCAGAATTGTCGATCTTCCGGCGATCGAAGCTGACATTTTTGTTCTCTGTTCGTCTGTGTGTTTCGTTTCGAAACCCTAAAACCTCTGTAAAACCCCGATTTCAGAGACGAGGAGTAACGGAAGCTGAGCTCAATTTCACGTCCTGCTTTGTATTGGGTTGGGCTGGATCAATTCGCATCGTATTTGGGCTGAAGAGATTGTGGGCTTTTAGTTTGAAGTTCTTACAAACGTGTCAAGAAATAAAGTGGGTACTTGTGGAAATTTTTTGTTTTCATTTTTTACAAAGCGATATTCTAAATTATTCTAGTAAGAAGGGCATATTCGAACTTGGGTGAAAGATAGTAAAAGGGAGGCATCTGTCATGACCAATTGACTTATCCCACATATGTGTTGTGGCGATTTATTTATAGAGACACGTGTTACAACCTAGTTTGATATGTTATGTTGCTAAACTCTGTCTAAACTATTATCCATGCATGTGTGAAAAAATTTACTAAAGTATCTAGTTTACATTTGAATGTATGGGGAAAATTAGCATATAAATGAAGGTAGTTTACTCCGGTGAAAAAACTACGTCTATTCACCTATAACCTGATGATAGCGTTAGTAGAGTAGGGAACTCTCCAAAAAACCAATTCCCATGTGACATGCTCATCTATGAATCTAAACATCATAATACTCGATGACTATCTATCATGTTGTTATCGAATAAGACAACTCAACTCTTTGTTTATAATTCTCTAGCCTCTAAAATACCAATTGGCTTCCTCGTGCAGTCTCCAAAACATTATTGGTTTTTGTTTACACCTACATACTTTGTCACTAGATGAATCATTTCCAGCTGATTAATACTTACAAATATTCACATTTAAATCTCTTCATCGTCGACTGTTGATCTAGTGATGGGGATTGACCATATCCCCAAATGAGCAATATAGTTTATGCAGCGAATCACCCATCTTCCTGTAGGGCCATCAGGAAAGTTGATGACACTGATGCTTCCTACATCAAGATGAAATGATCCAAGCCATTCTTTTGTCAAATTCAGGCAGTTGTTAGATCAAATCCTCGGTCCATTAGAGTCAAATTTGTTTGAGTCTTTTATTCCCTTTGTAATTCTTATCTCTAAACAGTTGGTTAGGTGAAGGACTTTGTCAATATTCTTAAGCGCTCTGATTGTATATTTGAATTTCAAACCTTCCATGTAAATAGAGGTTTGAAACCCTGAATGTAATCTTCAGTATATTATAAATACATTCAATCCCTTGACGGGGTATGAAATTGACTGAAAAACCTAGCTACATATTTTACAACATTCAGAGTTCTTAGTTTGTACATGGTACACACAGCTTTCTGAAACCAACGACATTTTTTTTTTTGCCCACTACCTTTAACAATGTCGTCTAATACAAACAACAACACCACCACTACCACTAACCCTACCCCCCTCCCCAACCTGCAACCAATCCATTTTCCTCAACCATGACCACCATTGTTAACATTAAACTTGACAGGACCAACTATCCTTTGTGGTTGGCCTAAATACTCCCTATCCTGAGGAGTCGTGACTTAATGGGGTACGTAGATGGCTCTTGTGTTTTTCCTCCCAAACACCTTCCTGGAAACACAATAGTCAATTCGGCATACACTACCTGGATGCAACAGAACCAAATGATCCTTAGTTGGATCAATGGTTTCCTCACTGCCTCTGTACTGTCAACGGTGGCGAGCAAGCGCACTTCGCGTGCAACCTGGAAAGCTTTAGAGCAGCATTATGCATCATCTTCTCATAATTGAATCCTCTTCCTACGCAACGAACTGTTGCAAACCAAAAAAGTGACCTTTCAGTTGCTGATTTTCTTGATAAAATGAATTCGATTTCTAACAACTTTGCCCTAGCTGGGTAAGCCTACTGATGATGATGAGCTAGTTCAAATTATTCTCAATAATCTTGGACCCGTCTTTGAAATGATCGTGAATGCCGCACAAGCACGTGATTCTCCTATCACGTATCCCACTCTCAAAGCTCTTCTTTTCACTACTGAGAAAAGAATGGTGGAACCGACTATTTCGTTGGTTGAAACAGCTTCAGTGAATGCTTATGTGGCTGCAATAGGATGTGGTGGACATTCTCGAAGAACTGGATATGGTGTTAGTCCGTCCAATCGTGGCGTTCCTGTGAATCAGCGAGGGTATGCTCCCCACAACAATAGTCAATGATAACTGCCCGGAGAAAGGTTAGTTTCTAGAACTGGTCCTATAACTTGTCAAATCTATGGAAAAGAAGGGCATCCAGCCCTAGACTGCTATCACTGTCAGCGTATAAATGCAGCCTACGAGGGTTATATCCCAGGGAAACGCCTCACCGCTATGGCTTCTTCTTCGATCACACTCAATCGTCAATAAAATGGGTTATGGTTACTTGAAACCAGGGCAAAAGCATATATTACTCTTGAACTTCAAAACCTTGTCAATCCCAATGAGTATAATGGTAATGAAAACATTGGTAATGATACTGGACTCTCTATTGCATATTCTGGTTCAACTACAATTATGACTGATTCTTGCCCATTTAACCTGAATAATATGTTACATTGTCCTTCGGCCTCAACAAGTTTGATTTCAGCCCATAAATTTACCCTTGACAACCATTGTTATATCCTAATTTTCCCATGTTTTTTTTCTTGTTAAGAACCTCAAAACCCGAAGGACGCTTTTCCGATGGAGGTGTGAGAATGGGTTATACCCATTTCCAAATGGTGGTGGATTATCTAAACATCCATTTTCAACATTTGTAGGCGTTCGAGTGTCTGCATAGAAGTGGCATGCCCGTCTTGGCCATTCTGCGTCTAAAATAACAAGATTTTTAATTTCAAATAAACAAATGCCAATTAGTGGCACCTCTGATGTAAGTTTTTGTCATTCGTGTCCGTTAGGCAAGAGTACCAAGTTGCCTTTTAATGTTTCAAAGTTTGTTTTGCAATTTCCTATAGAACATTTGCATTTCGATGTTTGGTGTTCACCTATTGTTTCAATTGAAGGATGTCGCTATTATTTATTGTTTGTTGATGATTTTTAAGGTATTCTTGGATTTTTCCTATGAAAAATAAGTCTGAAATGTTCCAAATATTTATTAAATTTAAAACAAAGGTTGAAAACATGTTTCAGCGTTCCATAAAAACTGCCCAGTGTGATGAAGAAGGAGAGTATAAAAGCAATGCTTTTCATGATTTTCTTGATAAATATGGCATATCTCAAAGGTTTTCTTGTCCAAAACATCCTGAACAAAATGGTCTTGTAGAAAGAAAACATCATCATTTTGTTTAAACAATCATAGTCATGTTGTCTCATGCTCATATTCCTTCGAAATATTGGTTTGATGCGTGTCAAACACCAACTTATATCATAAATAGGCTACCTACTTGAGTTCTTTCGAATGAGTCACCTTATGAAAAACTATTTCAAAGAACACCAAAATATGATTTATTAAAAGAGTTTGGGTGTAGATGTTTTCCGTGGCTAAAATCTTATACACAAAATAAACTTGAAGCAAAGTCAAAATCATGTGTTTTCTTAGGTTATTCGCTGGATCATCAGGGATACAAATGCTTGGATTTATCCATGAGACGAGTTTCTTCGTCTTGCAGTGTCCTATTCGATGAGGATTTTTTTCCATTCCAGGATTCTACACCTTCAACGGAAGGCGTCAACACCACAGGTAGTTCTTCTCAACCTGAACTATAATTTATTTTTCCTAGTTTATCTCATCCATATCCTGCAACCACCGAGACCAAAGCTATAGTATCTCAGCCACATGTCACGTCCTCACTTCCTTACATAAATAGCCCTGCACAATCTCGGAGCCTCCATTGAAACCATAGCGTATCTGAATCCAATCCTATTATAGGTTTCCCCATTCTACCTAACCCTAGTACCGCGATCCTAAGATTACCAAGTGAGCAAGGATCAGTCCTCGAACCTGTTCCGTAACAACCACCTATGTGTGTTCCTACTCTAGTTCATTCCATGCAAACTCGATCCACAAGTGGCATACAAAAACCCAATCCAAGTATGCATTCTATGTTGTAACTAATATTAAAGTGTTGAGCCAACTTGTTTTAGCCAAGCAGTTAAACACCAGGAATGGATGAGTGCTATGGTTCAAGAATTCAATGCATTACAAAGGTGTGGGATGTGGAATCTTGTTCCTTATAAACCCCACATGAACTTGCTTCCAAATAAGTGGGTTTACAAGATTAAATGGCATGCCAACGGTTCCATCGAAGGGCATAAAGAACGGTTAGTGGCTAACGAATTTCATCAAAAGCAAGGCATGGATTACGGCAAAACATTTAGTCCAATGGTCAAGCAAAGTATTATTCGCCTGGTGCTAAGTCTTGCAGTTTCAAATCACTGGCTAGTTCATCAATTGGACATCCAAAAGACCTTCTTACATGGCTACCTGATGGATGAGGTCTATATGAAACATCATGTTGGTTTTATTGATCAATAATACCCTAATCATGTGTGCAAATTACAACGGAGCTTGTATGGTTTGAAACAAGCACCACGAGTGTGGTTTGAGCGCTTCTAAGATTTCTTGCTTCATTTGGGATTTCAGGATTCAAAATGTGATTATTCACTGTTTGTTTTCAATCAACGAGGTGTGTATTTGATTTTGTTAATTTATGTGGATGATATACTGCTTATAGGAAATAACCCACACCAAATGCATCACTTAATCAAGAAGCTCAGTACTTTGTTCTCTATGAAATACTTGGGGCCTCTCCACTATTTTCTAAGCGTTGAAGTCTCCTATTTGAAGAATCATATGCATCTTAGTTAAACAAAGAATGCATTGGATCTTCTAAAGCGGACCAAGTTCGTTGATGCAAAGCCTATCTCTACGCCAGTTCCTGCAGATCAAAAACTGAGTCTTTATGATGGTGAACCGCATCCTGATACTTATAATTATAGAAGTGTCATGGGTGTTTTGCAGTACTTCACAATCACACGTCCTGATCTTTCTTATGCGGTTAATCAAGTGTGCCAGTTTATGCATGCTCCAAACAATACGCATTGGATGGCTGTGAAACGAATTCTACAATATGTTAAGTCTCCCTATGATCATGGACTTCTGTACAAACCTGATAACATGCATCTCAGTGCGTTTTCAGACGCTGATTATGCATGAGATCCTGACATAAGGCATTCAGCATGAGGTTTCGGTATATACTTGGGTTCGAACCTAGTTTCATATAGCTCTAAGAAAAAGAAAACAGTCTCGCACTCAAGCACAGAGGCTGAATATAGGCAGCTGGCCTATACTGCAGCTGAGCTTTCATGGTTGTGTTATGCTGCTCCCTCTTCTTCGTCCACAGATATGGTGTGATAACATTTCGTCAATAGCCTTGGCCTCTAATCTTGTGTTTCATTCATGAACCAAACACTTGGAGGTTGATTATCATTATGTCCGAGAGAAAGTGGTTCTTGGTGAGCTTCTTGTTAATTTTATATGTTCACATGATCAAGTTGCAAATTTATTCACGAAAGGTATGTCGTCATCAAGGTTCAAACTTTTGGTTTCCAAGCTTCCATTTATTTCTCGTCTTATCAGCTTGTGAGGGGATGTTAGACCAAGTCCTCAGTCCGTTAGAATCAAATATGTTTGAGTCTTTTATTCCCTTTGTAATTCTTATCTCTAAACAGTTGGTTAAGTGTAGGACTTTGTCAATATTCTTAAGCGCTCTGATTGTATATTTGAATTTCAAACCTTCCATGTAAATAGAGGTTTGAAAGCCTGTATGTAATCTTCAGTATATTATGAATACATGCAACCCAAGCTTGGCGGGCAATTGACTGTGAAAAACCTAGCTGTATATTTTACAACATTTAGAGTTCTTAGTTTGTACAGCAGTTCCCCATCAGTGCTACATGCAATGCAAGATGACGAACTGCTACAACAACTCTTTCTTGTTTGGCTTCAGAGTCTAGTTCATTTACAGGAGACTTCCAGGCCTTCTCAGATTGATCCCACACATCTCCCATGATTGTGTCCTCAAATCCATTTAGCCATCCAGCCTGAAGATGCGAAATATTACCTTCATCTTGCAAAAAAAGATCATAAATAATCGATTGACGAAGTTAACAAGGGCCACTCTTAACGAAGTTTTTTCAATACAAAGTTAAAAGACTAGCTTGTTTCCCTACCCTGGTGGACTTTATTGCACTAACAAAGAATGAAAGAAGAAGTGAAAACATGCATGTTTGATGTTATATGCTGTTATGTCGAAAAATGAAGTCGGAATTGAAGAATGACAAAGTGCGATTCTTTCTTGGAAGTTAAGCAAGAGAGAAAGATTATGAACATCAAGTTTAGATGTCTCACCTTAGATGAGTGTTGAACGGTGCAGGGCCGGCCCTGAGGGAAGCCGGGTAAGGCGGTCGCCTAGGGATTGAATGATTCAAGTAAGGTTGTTCTCTTACAAGTATTTTTAAGTGTGTAGTTGCAATATAAACGGTTCAAGTAAGGTCGTTTTCGTAGGGATTGAATGAATAATTTATGTAAACACCAAATCTTAATTAATTATTTGAAAACAAAGATTTGAAAAGGTTGATTTTGAATTTAAAAATAATAAAAAGAAATTTAATTAAAATGATTAAAGAAATTAGCAAAGTAAAGAAAACAAAGGAAAACGTTTTGAAAACCAAATTATTAAAACCTAGGGTTCCGCCGTCCCCTTAACAATCCTACGTAGATTTATCAATTACTTATGAATTACCCATGCAACTTTGAAGGTTAGGTTTTCCTTATGTATATTCTACTTGTGGCATTCAAGCTAGAACGTATATCAAACATGCAATCTGTCTGTGGCATTTAGATCAAATATAAACATGCATGACTCCTTACGCTTTGTGAAAACCCTTTGAAAAACCATGCAACCCCTAAGACGTGGCATTCGCCCTAGGTGAACTTACAACTATCAATCACAAGAAGCAGTACCCAATTCCCCGGTGGCATTCCGACCGAATTGCATCTGATTACTTATCTAAACATCCTAATGGTAGCTAAGCATTAAGATACAAAGACAGTTTAAAGCACAGTGATTAATAATTCAAAGTATGCATGCATAATATCATAAGCAATTAAAAAAAAACTACATATTCATGCTAAGGCTCAGGCATTACCCTAGCAAAAGAAAATTAGTTACGAACAATTATAAAAGAAAAGGAATTTTATTGAAATAGAAAAAGAATAGAAAACACCTAGAAAATAAACTTCAAAAACTCTCTAGAGTAGTGCGTGTTCTCCCTATCTCCCTAATGGCTAATAAGCCGTATTTATACTACTGTAAAATAAAACCCTAAAAAGGTCTTAGAATAAAACTAGGAAACATAATAAAATAATAAAACAGAAAATAAAAGGTTTCCTATTTGAACTAAAATTTGGACTTCTTAGAAAATCACACTTTTGACAACAAATCAACTCTGATTTGGTCCCAAAATGTCTCTTTTGAAAGCTGAAGACGTCTCCTACAAATCTTCAGAAGGAATATTCCTCAAAATATGCCATCTTGACCTCCAAAATACCCAAAACGTCCATAAACATCAATCTGGGAAAGCTGCGCGCTGGGCCTTTATTTCATCATCACAGCCAAACGGCTTGGTAGAAAAATCTGGAATTCTGATACAATTATATTAAAACACTCACGAACATCCTCCAATTGGAATCACTCCAAAATTCGTCCGTTTGGTCACATTTTTCTCCAGAGGAAGTCGAATGTTCTACATTGGAAATACATAACAAAGTATCAAAATCTCACAAAACCATGCAACCCCTAAGATGTGGCATTCGCCCTAGGTGAACTTGCAACTATCAATCACAAGAAGCAGTACCCAATTCTTCGGTGGCATTCCGACCGAATTGCATCCGATTACTTATCTAAACATCATAATGGTAGCTAAGCATTAAGATACAAAGACAGTTTAAAGCACAGTGATTAATAATTCAAAGTATGCATGCATAATATCATAAGCAATTAAATAAAAACTACATATTCATGCTAAGGCTCAGGCATCGCCCTAGCAAAAGAAAATTAGTTACGAACAACCATAAAATAAAAGGAATTTTATTGAAATTGAAAAAGGATAGAAAACACATAGAAAATAAACTTCAAAAAAGTAGTGCATGCGTCCTCCCTATCTCTCTAATGGCTAATAAGCCTTATTTATACTACTATAAAATAAAACCCTAAAAAGGTCTTAGAATAAAACTAGGAAACATAATAAAATAATAAAACAGAAAATAAAAGGTTTCCTATTTGAACTAAAATTCGGACTTCTCAGAAAATCACACTTTTGACCGAACAAATCAACTCCGATTTGGTCCCAAAATGCCTCTTTTCAAAACTAAAGACGTCTCCTACAAATATTCAGAAGGAATATTACTCAAAATATGCCATCTTAACCTCCAAAATACCCAAAACTTCCAGAACGTCAATTTGGGAAAGCTGCGCGCTGGGCCTTTATTTCATCATCACGGCCAAACGGCTTGGTAGAAAAATATGGAATTCTGATACAATCATATTAAAACACTCACTAACATCTTCCAATTTGAATCACTCCAAAATTTATCCATTTGATCACATTTTTCTCCAGAGGAAGTCGAATGTTCTACATTGGAAATACATAACAAAGTATCAAAATCTCACAAAATAACCAATAAATTAATACTAAGATTAGGGTAAAATATATGGTATAAAATGGACTCATCAGCAACCAATCAGCTTTTCTCCCGCTCTCTTTCTGCCCAATCAGAAATCATTTCTTTCCTTCTTTCTCATCTTCTCTATATCTCATCGCCCGAGCTCCATCACCCCTGCATGTCACATCCCGGGCTCGACTCCGCCGTAGCACGATATTGTCCACTTTGGGCCCCGACCACGCCCTCATGGTTTTGTTTCTGGGAACTCACATGAGAACTTCCCAGTGGGTCACCCATCATGGGATTGCTCTCGCGCGAACTCGCTTAACTTTGGAGTTCCGATGGAACCCGAAGCCAGTGAGCTCCCAAAAGGCCTCGTGCTAGGAAAAAATGGGAATATACATATAAGGCTTACAGGATCCACTCCCATGGGCAATGTGGGATGTTACAATCAGAGCATAAGTTGGGCAGTATTGCGTTCATGACACGCGTGATGTAAATATTTTCAGTTCTTGAACTTAATTTTCGAATCTTGCCACCTCGTCGAATATGAAAAATATGTTAGTTTTTCCTAAGTTTTAGGCAGTTTTTTCGACTTGTCGCCATTTTAGAAGGTCACTTTGGCGAACGTTTTTAGACTTAAAGCGAAGAACTTCCTTGACAAGGAAAGATGTAGATTTAAGACAAGTTGATGGCCCTAAAGCAGGGCTAATGTATCAATAACGGTGTATCACCAGGGAACTATAAATCAATCCCATCATGATTTTCACGCCATCAATATCAATCTTTTCGAGATAGGAAACCGGAATTGATTTTGATTCCTTGGCAGTACCCGTTAGCATACCATTTATTAGGATTCCTATGAAGTTACTTCGTTAAGATTCCAAAATTGTCTTGAGCGGCAACTTGGTGCTAAAGTGGTAGCACTCGACAAAAAAAATATCTGGGGACGGTCACTAATGATTCCCGATAGTACTAGCCTTCTTAAATTCACTAGTTATCATTTCAGATCTTCAAGAGAAAGATCGACTTCCGTTTAAGCCCGTTCTAAAGTAGATTATTAGTAAATTCCTCTTTCTTGCTTTGGGAATCCTAACCAATACTAGTTTCCTTGTGTCCTTTCGAGTAACTCCTACCATTGAGAAGAATTTAGTTATTAAAGCTTACCGATTAGGAATTTATTCAACCAAGCCCCTTATCTAGGGAACTTCAACCCTTAGGGTCATACCTAGATTTTGACAACTTCCTGGGGTTGACGATTAAAAACCGTTATCCCCTACTTCGAGCTGATGATCTAGCTGACTCACCCTTTGTAACTCGAGTTTTCTTCCATAACCTGCCTACTTCGTAGTGGTCTTTCCAACGACTTTCTCATTTGCTTCGGCAGTGAGACTAAATTTCTCAAACATTAGTTTTGTTTAGATTGGTACATATCTCGGAAGACGTGATCTTCGCAGATGATATTCTTTCATTTTTTTTCCAAAAAGAGTTTAGAGGAAGAAGGTTGAAATTCTCACAAAGTGTGGTGAGATTTGAGATATCTTTAGTTTTGTCGAGTTTATCGACAATTGGTTAGCGATTTTTGGCTATAGTGTTTTTCCTCACTTTTCGGTCAAGGAAAGTTATTTAAGCTTGGGGTGTTGATTATGGATAAGTTTTCTGACAACTGAACTGTCGTTTTCACCTCACCATTGCTTTACACTCTTCGATGATGTTGATCATTTTGGAAATCCCTGATAATATGTTCCTTGGATATTTTAACTGAGTAGAGGCAGTATGATGGAGTATTGCTTACATTTCGCAACGGTAGAACCATTCAAAATGAACCATCATATATATATATATATGACCTAGAGTCAACAATTGTCATTTTCATTTAAAACCCGATTGGTACTCCTCTGTGGAGAAATATGTCCAAACCTTATTAAACCTTAGAACTTCCCAATTTCACTTACTTTTGGAAAGAGCTAAATTTTTTACAGCAGCATTAGAAGAACTAAATCAACATCTATGATTGCACTATCGTGGACCATCCCAGTTGTGCAAACGTAATTATTAAGCACCATAGTAAGAATTGTTTCTACCTCTAAGCATTTGCAGTTTTCCTTATCCCATTCCAGTTAAAGTTCATGAGTATCGATATGGCGTTACCTCTAGCCCATCAAGAAATCGTTTGAATGGTGATAATCACTTTCTGTATCCAAATGCAAATGGGAAATGTCACCATAAGCTCCTGGTACTAGGTATCTTGTACATGGGGAGATTATGATGATGTTTCAATGTTGATAGATCGATTTGATAAGTCAACCCTTTTTTTTATTGGTCCAGAAGGACTACATTTTAGACCACTTGGTAGAATTACCCATTCTTGAATTTATTGGGTTTTCTGACATTTCGATTAGCATCTTTTCTGACTGTGACTCCATATTCACTCCCTTGTGCTAGAAAGACATTTTAGTCAACTTTGGGTACGTGTCTACTCTACTGCAGCTCATATTATTTGAAGACAGGTAAAATGTTCAGAAGAATTGCTTGGATATTGAAATCTAGTTGTGCTCATTAATTCTTCAATCACCCGTCAAATACTTCGTCGAATGGATCATTACCGTTGGTGATTAAATATTTCGGAAGATGTTTTTGTAGTGTGATGGCAGACAATAAATCTAAATATCTTGAACTTTAAATTTGGTGAACTTAGCCCAATCAACCTTGGAGGTGTCGGAGCTTGTATGAAGTCGAATCAACAACCACCCATTTCTAAGGTGCCGACGGGTTTTCGTGAAATTGAGGCTTTTCCTGGCCAAATTGGCCTTACTCACATGTATGAAAGTTGTTCCACTCATTGAGATCTTCATTCCTATAAAATTTGAGAATTTTTAGAAATAGTTGAATTTTCCGGCGAGTCTGGGCGGCCGACTGCCACCCACAGCGGCTCATGGCCAGTGGGCCACCGATGCTATTTTATGCTAAATTGATATCTTGATTTCAGATTTGAGATATTTATGATGTGATTTGATTATTGTGAATCTAGTTTGATTAAGGTGCGTTACTGGATAATGATATGAATCTACGATCCGACCGTTTGATCGTCACCAAAATTCAATACGTTATAATACATAATATTTAAGGATATTAGGAACTTACGGATTGGGAATCCGATGTATGGATTTTCTTGAATTGGATTTGTAAGTTCATAAAATAAAACGTCGACCGCCACTTGGTTTTGGCAATTGGTGGAGATCCAACTGTTGGATCGTAATGAAACTTTAGTATGATATTTTAGAAGCATAATGTGGATCTTTGAAAGTTACGGATCAAAAATATGAGATGTGGATCTTCCGGATCGAGTTACGTAGGGTTGTGGACCCTACCGTCGATCTTTGATCAATGGTTGATTTTTGGTCAATGGGCCTCAAATCATTCTATAACACCCTTAGGGATGTGTTTTACGTAAGTTACATGTTCTATCGATAAGGATTCTGAGGTGTGGTTTGATAATTGTTCTAGGCGCCGATCGTTCGTGATGCCTCAATATTTGTGCTAGGGAGTGGTAGAGCGGACTCCAGGTGAGTGGGCTTTTGTATTCTATATATATATATATATATGCTTTACAATTTCCAGAAATATTTTTAAATGAATCTACGATTTAAATTCCATGTCAAGGGTGCATTATATTTTAGTATTTGCATTAGAATAGTTTTGCATACTATTGAATGATGTTGCGGAGGCCCATGTAAGCTTCAGGTGAGTACATTATGATAATGGTGGTTGCATTGTGTATGATTATACATAGATGCATTTAGAGCTCATTATCCTACACCCCGGTGTTAGTGCTCCAGCCCGTGGCCAGGGCACAGTCCTTCACGTGATGTTCACCTCCCGCACCGCACGCTCACCTTGGATCCAAGTTTGGTGCACAGCCCTGTCGTACAAACCACAATAGGTGGTTCCGACTTGTAGGTGACCCGCGATTTATCGCACAGCCTTCACGTGATCGTAGTACTTGAGCGTACTTATTTACATCCAGCCTTGTTATATATACCACAATAGGTGGTTCCGACTCGTGTGCAGGAATTGGTTTATGAGTTATAGGTCCGACTGTACAGGTCACGTTAGGTGACTCTGGCTGACATATCACTTTATATTGATTCACAACACCTGGCTTACATATTATTTACTGAGATACTTGACATGGCGCATGCTTTGGTTTTCATTGCTCTTAAGCCTGATTTCTATATATGTATGTATTATTTTCTGGAAAAGTATACTGGTTTTACGGTGAGGGGTTACTATTTTTGGAAAGAGAAATGGTTTCAAAAAGCTTTGTTTTTGCCCACTCATATATTCTTGTTTTTCGCCCCTCCAGGTTTTAGCTGCTAAAAGTTCGTATCGACGAGGATTCTTGGCGAATCTCAGTATAGGTGGCTACCTCTGAGGGTATGATCCTTACCCATACTATTGTACTTTACTTATACTCTGACATCGCGTGTGAAATGGGTTCATTCCCGCTCACAGCGCACTCTTGACGTTAAATACTTTTAGGTTTAAATTTATTAACTACACTTTATGGCTTCATCACCTTCCAGGTGTCGGCCGGCACAGCTCGATTCGGAGTCCTAGTGGACATTCCGGGTCGGGGTGTGTCACTGCAACCACCATGAACTCACACCAAACCTTGTAGATCAACTTTAAAAACCACACCATCACACTCCTCTCGTCATTACGAACTCAACCGTACCCTCAGATCACACGTTGGTTGAGTTTTGAGTGGTCAACGCGGAGCAACTCAGAAGCTCCGACTCGGTCGAGTTGGTATCATCGTAATCCCGGTCGAGTTAAGAGATTTTAGGACGTGGGGAAACTTCCTTACAACTCCCTGAGGCTCCTAGGACAAGTTTAAAGAAGAAACAACCTCGAAAGCATACGGGTTCGAGGAGCAAAGTTTTGGCCGAACTTATCGAGCAATTTTCAGGCCAGTTCCCATCCATATTTGGACTTTAGGAAGGTATAATGTTGTTCTACTCTTCATAAGCTTCAAATCCATATAAATTTCGTGAAAAATGGTTGAGAAATGAGTAAGATATAAAGGTTTGAAAATTTCCAAGAAACCGGCAAAGATTTCCAGTTTCCTGCGAGTTCAGACAGCAACAACCGAAAAGGATCACCAGATAAGACGACGGAATATTCTTAACTGCCGTTAAGGATCTGTCAAACGCGTGCTTGCGAGTGACCGCGCGTGTGGTCGTGGGTTGGGCGGAGCGTAAGGGCGCATCCAACCTCCGACCGATAAGTGGTTTTTAAGTGCAAGTCCATGACTTTGAGTAGAAAATTTTCGTATATTCAAATCTTCTGTTTGAGCAAACTATGGGGAGTTATTCCTAGTTTTTAGTGTATGTCTTTATTAACTAATTTAATTTAGTTGTTTCGTATACATGGGAGACTTACCCCGAGGACATACAAGGACAAGCGAGACTAGAGGGCTACGATCCTACGAGATACCAGTGAGTGGGCATTTTGTTTTCATATATATATATATTGTATAGTTTCCACAAATGTTTTCTTTAGTTGATTTATGCATGTTATGCCACGTTTTACTTACTTTTAAAATAATGCCATGGTGGTTGAAATTTATATTTTATCGTGGCATATTCATATGCATTTTACCTGCTCATAAATATTATGCTATTGTGATATGCCAAGTAATGCTACGGGACACACAGGTAAGTACAGGTGAGTTTATTATGTTGTTTGGAATGTTTGAGTTATGGCATGCATATTTTCATGTAGTTCGCTCATCATTGCTGCACCAGTGTTAGTGCTCGCCCCGGGCCAGGGCTAGTCCTTCTCGTGATGTTCACCTCGCACCCCATACTCACCTTGGATCCAAGTAGGTGCTAGTCTTGTCGTACAGGTCGCATTAGGTGACTCCGACTCGTAGGTGACGCGCATAGCGCTAGTCTTCACGTGATTGTAGCACTAGAGCGTATATTATCACACCTAGTCCTGTCGTACAGGTCACATTAAGTGACTCTGACTCATGTGTTAGCATAGATGGATGAGCAATAGGTGTAATCCTACAGGTCACATTAGGTGATTCCGACTGCGTGCTAGTATAGATTATTAAGCACATAATTATATTTATATTGCCGTTGAGATATTTTATTGTGGCATATTTATGGATTTATTGTTGGCATGCATTTGATTTCATACTTATACTTAGTATGATTTTCGGGAACTATACTTGTTTTACAGCGAGGGGTTAGTATGTTTAGAAAACAAATGATTTTTTATAAATCTTTATTTTTGTGCCCACTCACCCTTCTGTTTTTTGCCCATTCAGGTCCTAGATAGACCTACTCTGTGGCACTCGAGGATTACTCGGCAATTCTGACATATCTTCATTTTAACGTAGGAACTTATCTCTAGTTGTGTACTAAGTACTTCTCTAATTAGACTGCTTTACCCTTATGTTATCTATGCTCTGAATATTTGTAGTTATGGGTTGTAACCACTACTGCACACTCACTTTACTAGTTTAATTAAGTTCTAGTATCGGTTTTATTTTATTCACATTTTTCTTGCATCACTTGCACTTTTGGTTACGTCACCTTCACGTTAGACCTGACATTTTGAACCCGACCCGTTAACCCGACCCGACCCAACCCGTTAATATTAGTATTTGGGTGGATGCTTAACGGGTCGGGTCGCTAACGGGTGAACCCGTTAAATAACGGGTCACTTTGGGTCAACCCGTTAGACTGTTAGCACCCGTTAGTTGAGGATGTTTTAGTAATTTCATTAAAGTCTTAACAACAAAAAATAAACTCTATGCAAAATAATAATAATAATAATAATTGTTAACGAATGAAACGGGTTACCCATTAGCTTAACGGGTTGGGTTCGGGTGACCCGTTAACTTAACGAGTCGGATTGAACCAGACCAAAACCCGATAAACCCGACCCTTTTACAGGTCTACTTCACGTGACGGCCAGCACGCCTTGATCCCAGTCGGGGCATGTCAGCTAATACCACGTGGCACTCTCAAAGTTATATTGCTTCATGTTCAAGGGTAGGGGTGGGTTCAAAAAACCAAAAACCAAATCGAACCGAAGCCGAAAAAAATCGAACCAAAACTACCAAACCGAACCGAACTGAATATAGCTAGTTCGGTTTCGGTTTTTGAGGTTCGGAAATCGAACCAACCGAAAAAAAAATCATATATAAATACTCAAAAACAGGTTGTTGTTAGGGTTTGAACCCCTAACCTCCAGGTTGGGGAAAGTTGCTTCAAACCAACTTGATTGTAGGCGTTGCATTGTTATAATTATACCAATAAGTTATTTATAGGTTTCTAGTATTTAATGCTTTATAAAATTTCATAAGTTCACAAACCCTAGCCGTCTCACTCCCATTTCAGCTCACATTTTCTCACACACTATCTATCCCCCCTCCGCTACTTCCTCTATGCATTTGCTTCCTCAGTCTCTCTCTCTCTCTCCTTCCTCTCTTCCTCCAAATCACTCTATCTCCAATCTTCTCATGTCCTCCTCGCATATTCCTTCTTCCAAACCATGATTTTCCCTCGCCCCTTTCGAATCGAAACCCCCTCCAAATTGGAAGATTTTAATCCCGGTTTTCCGGTCTCTCACAGGTAATTTTTGAATCAAAATGAATATGATTTATATTGTGATTTTATGAATTAAAATGGGTTTTTCTTTTAATTATTTTGTTGGGATTTTTCATGTTATAATCTTCCACTTTGGCAGCATATGCATAGGTGTTGCCATGGCTGACGAAAGGTTTGGGACTAAAAACAAACCCTCAAGGTAAAAATCTCTCATGGCTGCTATTTAGCTTTATTGGGTTTATTTTCATGGAAAAATCAAAGAACTAACATATGCATGCGTTTTTCTTTGTGAGAGTTCTTGGATCCACAACAAGAAAGACGCACTGACACCCAATAATGTCAGATCCATGGCTGATCGTCCTAGTTCGTATTCATTTGATGCAGAAGTTTATGCATCTTCAATGCTCAATCGTTGCATATTTGTTCCAGATTATAAAAAATAAATAAATAATAAAAAATCATGGAAAAAAATCAAACCGAAAATAAACCAAAACCGAAAATAAATTAAACCGAACCAAACCGAAATTTTGATTCGATTTCGATTTTGGCTAAAAACAGAACCGTTTCGAACCGAACTCAGCCCTATTCAAGGGTGCATTTTTGCATGTTTGTAAGCATCACCACAATTCATTATCGTTGGATGAGTGATTTAATTGTTTTCATGCACAAATGTTTTTCTTTGCCGACGTGGTTTGAACTCGCGCCGAAATGCAAAGGCACAACTTTCCACCACTGTGGAAAAGACCACCTACTTCCAGCACAAATTTTAAAATGGGTTTTTATCACAAATGGTCCCTGAAATTGATCAACATCATCAAGATGGTCCCTGAAATTGAAAATCAATCAATGTGGTCCCTGGAATTGAAAATCAATCAATTTGGTCTCTAAATTTGGTGTCACAAATCAATGTAATCCTTCCGTTACAATTCTGTCAAAAATTCTATTATGTGCTGATGTGGCGCACAAGTGGGTCCGACAATGTAATTAAATATTGCCATATGGATTAAAAATATTTTAAAAAATATTTTATACAATTAAAAAGAAAAGATGAATGTTCATCTTCTTCTTCCCCTCCTACCCAGCGACTCATCATTAACGGATCGAACCGGAGGCCTCTGGAGGCTCGCATCGAGCTTCCTCAGAAGCTTCAGCACCACTTCCCAAAACCCAACTTCTGCCGCCGCTTCTCCTTCTTCGGCTTCAAAGAAACCCAAGCGGAAGAAGAAGAAAAAGAAGAACCTTCTCGAGGTAGCCCAGTTTCTTCCCAACTGGGGATTGGGGTACCGAATGGCTAAGACCCACTGGGTCGGCGTCTCTTACCAGATTACCAAAATCAATCTTTACAAGGTATTGATTGCTATCAAATTTTCCCAAATTTTGCTGGGGTTTTTGGGTAGGAGGGGAATAAGCTTCTTCTTCTTTTTTCTTTTGTTTTTGTTTTTAATTGTATAAAATAATTTTTTAATCATTATTTAAATATTTTTAATCCACATGGCAATATTTAATTACATTGTGGGATCCACTTGTGTGACACATCAGCACATAATGGAATTTTTGACAAAATTGTGACGGAATGACCACATTGATTTGGGACACCCAATTTCAGGAACGACATTGATCGATTTTCAATTTCAGGGACCATCTTGATGATGTGGGTCAATTTCAGGGACCATTTATGATAAAAACCCTTTTAAAATTTAAACTTGTCAAACCAATTAATATGATGGTAATGCTCGTCACCAATTGAGGGTTGCGAACCAAAACGTTCCATATGCTCCCATGTTCAATGAGGTTCTATGGGCAAAAGAAATAACAGGCTATATTTTGAGAGGTTCATGGAACCTCAGGAGGAAATAAAAAGGCAACCATCGAGCCTTGAAAAGTGAGCTCTTAAGAGCACTTCCAGCGTTGGCTGGAGCTCGGGGGACATGGTCGCAAACAGGGCCCGAGAGCCCGCCTATTGACTCCAGCGTGTGGGAGCCCGAGGGACAGGGCAGGCCCAAGCACCAGGCCTGTCACGAATTGCTAGCCCACGAGCCCGAAGGCTATCTGACGTAAAGCTAACGTCAGCCAAGAGTCAGCCCCTTTTTTTTTTTTTTCTGTCAGGCGCGTGCACTGCACCCGCGCGTGGGGGCGCGTCACCAGACATGTTTTCAGCGAATGGGGCCCACGACGCAGTTTCAAATTGTTACCATTGGGAAGCCACGTGGCTTCCCATGGTCTGTTGGATCTCAACGGCATGAAAATGTAGACCGTCAGATTTGCAACGGTAAAAAAAATAAAAAAAAATCTTATTTAATATCAACCGTTGGATCTGAGATCAACGGTTGATATTATTCTCCTTTATAAATAAAAAAAAAAGAAAAAATAGTTTTAAAATTCAGAAATGTTATCGTTGTGCCACGTGGCACAATCTAGAGTGTTGGAATTCAATTTTTTTTAAATCCAACGGCAGAGATTAATTAGTTGAATAAAAAAAATAAAAATCCGAAAAAAAATTTGAAAAATTTAAAAAAAAAATGTTTTTACTTTCCTATAAATATCTTCTCATTATCATCTACCTTACACCACAATTTCATATTTTCTCAACTACTTTCAACCACATTCTTATCTTTCTCTCAAAGTTTCAATCCAATTTTTTTCAACAAAATGACTACTAATGCAGGTATGAATTGGACGCTTCTTGAAGATGTTGCGTTGTGTACTAGCTGGGTTGAAGTTACTCATAGTTCGCTTACGAGTAATGAGATGCAGTTGCGAGAAATGTGGAGTCTTATTCATACCAATTATCTTGAGAAAATGGGTGGGAAAAGAACCAAAGAATCGATGTCCAGTCGTTGGAAATTACTTAGCCAATTGTTTAGTACGTGGAGAGATGCCTTGGCACAAGCTAGTACTAATCTTCGAAGTGGGAAAAATTACGCAGATCAAGTAACAATATATTATTTATTTGTTTGTACTATGCCCAAATTTACATTATAATTATTTGTTTGTATTATTTATTTGTTACCTACTTTCATTATAATTATTTCTTATCCCGCATTGTGTAGCAACTTCAAGCACAAGCTTGGTATGGTGCCAAAACCAAAAGCAAAAAAAAAATCATTCAACCGGTGGGAATGTTGGAATATTGTCAAAGATTGTCGTAAATTCAAAGTTATGCCTATCGGTCCAGAAGTTTTCATGAACAGCACCCCTCTACACTCTACACCCGATCATGCCTCGCATGTTCATGAAGATGAAGCAGAAGAAGTGCCCAAAACACCCCCCTGAACAAGCGTCGGGATCGACCCGTTATCCAATTAGGCATCAAGGTAAGAAGGCTTCAAAGAGAAAATGGAGTGTTTCCAAGAATGATTGTGCAAAGTATATGGAAGAACTTGCTCGCCAAGGTGAATTGACTTTGGCGCGGGAAATGGCGAAATTTAAGGCTGATAAGGCTAGAGATGAGGCAAAAGCTGCAGCTGTTGAGAGAGCATTTCAAGCTAATGAGAGAGAAATAGAGCTACTTAGGCAAGAAAAGGAACAGGTTAGAGAAGAAAGAATGGTTCAACGAGATCGTGACATTATGAACACACCTTTAGAAGGGAAGTCTCCAAATTCTAAATATTTTTGGAAGTCGGAGAAAGCGGAAGTGGTGCAAAGGAGGCGTGCAAGAGAAGCGAGAGCAAGAGGAGATGGTCCTAGCACGACAAGAGAAGATCATCCTAGCACCACAAATTGGTTAAGTAATGATGAATAGAGTACTTTTTGTAATCGGAGCCCATAATTTTCCAATCACTTTGGGTTGTAATTTCTTATTTATTGAATAGAGTACTTTATGTTGTTTCCAATTTATTGATTTTAGTACTTTATTTAAACTAAGAGTATATTTATTTAATTTGGTAATTTATTTATACTAAGAGAATCTTTATTCAAAAGACATTTAAACACACCAAATAAAATTACATAAACATACCAAATAATAAAAAACTCACTAAATGAACTAAAAAAACACACCGAATAAAATTAAATAAACACACCAAAAAAAAACAAACACACTAAATGAACTTAAGTATATTGAGCTTGTTTCAATTCCCATTGGTTCTCTATCAAATCAATTTGCCGGGCATTGTGCATATATGGCCTTTGAAGTGCAGTATATCGTTGAATGATCAATTCATTGTAACGTCTATCCCTTTCTAATGGCTCATGTTGCACGAGTTCTTCGGTGGCGTCATGAGCACAAAATATACGTGTTCTTGAATTGTTCATCGTGTTTGGCTCATATTTTGCACGGGTTCTTCGGTGGCATCATGAGCACAATATATAACGTCCATCCCTTTCTTGATTGCTGAGGAAGGAGACTCATAGCACCAAAAGCATCATTCTTTTGCACAAAGTAAGAATCATGGTTGCAAACAGCAATCATGATTTTGTTGAACAAATGTCGTTCAATTCTAAAACGACGTCTAAAGTACATATCAAGGAATGCACTATTACAAACAAAATAATCGTCTAAGAGTTCTGTACCTCGTCGTTGCCTACTTCTATCAAGGTTTCCGGAACGGCTAGGCCTGCAGATCTGACCCACATCTTGGATGACTCGACGGGAATGTGAGGCTCTGCCCATTCTTGCTTCATCATCTCTCATTCTACGCTCATCATCCTCTTCCCTCTCATTTTGGGCCACCTGGATATTGAACATTCCTTCTGATTGGTTAAACAATTATTCCTCTTGCTGATCGATTTTCCACATCATCCTTGAAGAAGAAGACATTGTAAAAATGAAGCAGAAACTATGAATAATGATAGAGATTTTGGTGAAGAATGAAGCAGAAACTATGAATAATGATAGAGATCTTGAGAAAATTTGTGTGAGATTTGTGAGGATTGATTGTGGATTATATGGAGGATTCAGAAAGGATTAGGTTGTTGATAATGCCACGTGGCATGCCGTCATTCGTTAAAAATCTGATGGAAATCTATCCTTAAAAATTGTGACACGTGGCGCGACGTGATTGGTTAATAATCTTATCGGAAATCCATCGCCAATAATTGTATTTTCGGATAATGACACGTGGCGCAACGAGTACGATTAAAAATCTTATCAGAAATCCATCACCAATAATTGTTTTTTCAGATGTTATGACACGTGGCGCAACGAGAACGATTAAAAATCTTATCCGAAATTACAAATACAATTATTTTGTATTATTTTATAACTTTTCAGATAATGACACGTGGCGCAACGAGAACAATTAAAAATCTTATCGGAAATCCATCACCAATAATTGTCTTTTCGGATTTTATGACATGTGGCGCAACGAAAACGATTAAAAATCTTATCCGAAATAACAAATAAAATTATTTTGTATTATTTTATAAATAAATAAAATACTAATATTTTATTACCTATTGCCAAAGCTATTGAAGTGCAACGGTGAAGATGCAAAAGACGGTTACTATTCATTAAGGACAGTTACTGTTCACTTGGTGGATATCATAGTGTATTGCCTGGGGGGTTCCCACACTGGAACTGCTCTAACTAAACACAGTATTAAAATGATTCGTTTACCAGAATGTAACTGTTGGTATCACAGTAGCACCCAAGCTCTTCCCATATCAACGAAGGTGCATTGACTGGGATATGGCTGATATGAATTCTTCAAATTGACTTGACGCAATCCCTAAGCAAATATAACTACTCAAATCAAATGTATAAAGTCCCAAAACTGCTCAAATCAAATGTATAAAGTCCCAAAACTGTTGGACCATAAATTCAAAAACTTACATATAGAATATCTTGTTATAAACGTTTTACAACAGACCTGGGACTCGACTAACATAATTTAGATCCGACGCTACAAATTAATGAGAAGGAAAACGGGATCCAAAACTTCAATCCACACAGAAACAATCGTCTTGCTACTTGTTGGAACTGTGGATGCAAAAGAGACGGATAAAACCATGACTGCTGGAACAATAAATTTACTCCTCCATGGCAACGTGTTTCTCGAGATGCGGTTGGGAAACCTTGACGAGTGATGGCTCTTGCTGTTGCGCGATCGGAGATATGACCAAGTGGAGGCTATGGTCAATCTCTTTCCTTTTCTCATTTTGCTCTTTGACATTCTTGCCCTTCATCCTGCACAAGTTTTTAACAAGTTTCGTAAGATGAAGAAAACCAAAAACAGGTTTTACTGTTTTCTACAGAAGGTTAAAAGGGAAGAGGAGGAATGTACCTATTCTTGTGGTGTCTGGCCTCTCTCTCAATTCTGACTTTATCGATCTTCTTAATTGCCTTCAGAGTGTTTTCTGTAAGACTCCTGTCGTATCTCTCAGGCCTATTTCGTTTTCTCTCAAACTCAAAGGTTGAGTCCTGCAGATAGAAAGAAAAGAGTAACATAACTAACAGGATATTACACAAGCAATTAAACGATATTTACTAAAATGTCTGTAACAATAATAGGATTAAGAGAGATCAAAGTTAGTTTACCTGCGTCATGTCCTTTCCACGCAACCGCCTATAGGCCTTAGTCCACTTCACCTTTCGAGGATTCCTCTTCATCTTAAAGTTCTTGTGGCATTTGGATCTGCAGAATCGAAAAATCTAGAAGAGGAACGGTGTCAGGTAATCCGGTCACACATCATATAGCCTCAGGAGCAATGTGAGTGTTATCAGTAACCATCATCCGTTTCACAGTGAAAGCATAAGATTCTAAGAAAATGCAAACTATTTCTGGAGTAAATCTGAAATAAAAGATCAAGAAATTAACCCGACTTGAGGACCTCAGTCCAAAACAAAACCCCAAACTGAGTGCCAAATAAATTGACTCATCGTAGCATCAACCCCGAATGGAATTAATATAAAAAGCATGCTTGACATAACCATGTAAACTAAAACTAATCTAAGCTGACTTAACCAACAGTAAATCAGGCACTGTTTGATTATAGGACTGGAAAACCATATAGGTTCAGCTGTTCAGGACTAAAATGAGCAACATTTTCAAACTTAAGGCTCACGAGTGCATCTGTATGGCTATGTCATAGTCCATGTTGAGATTACTACAATTAGAATACAACTACTTTTGTGCTTTAGTAGAGAGTGGATAACAACTTTACCTTTGCATCGTTGCGAACAAACTGAATCCCATGTCCGGGGTATACAGTAGAGGAACAAAACCAGCACTTTTCCAACCTCATTGTTCACTTAGATCATATAGTCCTACTTTCTGGGAAAAATTAAGTACACCGTCATTAAGAATTCACAACCAACCACATCAATTATTATAAAAGTACATGGAACCCCTTTATTCGTCTATCCAAATCCATCCATGAATAACGACCTAAATGATTGCAATGATTTTGCCGAGCAGTATCACATATACTCTCCATCCACATTAATCTAGCAGGCATTAGATCGATTTGATATATCAAAAGAGCAATACATTCTCAAATCTCAATGTTAGCTCTAACATTATTCTTCTAAAGTCCCACTGCTACGAAAAAGTTAACGAATGGAAACCAGCAACATAGTGGACAAAAAATAAAGTCTCAACTACGCCGCCGAAACAGGAACAGGTAGAGCAATACAAGGTGATACAATACAATGCGATACAGTGATTCAGGAAGACTCAAAAATTCAGGATACAGGTATGGCGTAGATAAGTCAAGCAGAAATATTATTTACAAATTTTAGCCAACAATATTCCAAATTGACAGGAAAACACTGAATCAATATTAATTTGGGTATTATTCTAAATCAGATAATTCAATTCGTAGCCAGTTTTCAATTTTTCCCCAGAAGAATACGAGGGGGCAAGAAAAAAAGCAAAATTTTCGACATGAATTTGAACATACATTTAGCCTATCAACCAATATCAAGCAGTGAATGACATTTCCAACAGCACAAACACGAAAGCAAAACATAGCGAAATTTATAAGTGAAATCAAAGAATCGCCTATTGAGAGAGAGGGAGAGAACTCACCGACTGAGAAGAGAGAGAGAGAGAGAGAGAGAGAGAGAGAAAGACGAGGGTGGGAGAGGGTGAAGCGCCTGCAAGAGGCGTCGCAGGAGACGAGAGGTGGTGGGAAACACGAGAGATGAATCGAGTTTAGGGTTTTAGTAAGAGTTGGGCTGGGAAATAGGGTTTACATAACAACTGAAAAAATTTTGACTTTTTTTTAGAGAATCTAAATTTGTTTAAACTAAATTTGTAAATCAAATGATATGATTGTTGATGATTGAATTATTAACACTACATATGGGCACACACAAAGTGTGTGAGAATTGTTTTTTTTTTTTTTTTTTGAAATAGAAGGAGAGAGGAAGAGATTGATAGAGAATGTTAGAATTACATGTAGGTGAGGCTTTGAAAAAAAACAGTAAAATTTGGTTGTGTGAAATTACATTTCTGTCCCATATTTTTTATTGATGTTATGTTTTAATTACAGGGTTAAACTGGTAATTTCATAAGATTTTGGTTGACAATGAGTGTTTTATTAATTAGTAGAGATACTTATTTTCTATTTGTACCACATCATTTGATATAAAAAAAATTGTAAATCAAATTATATGATTATTGATGATTGAATTATTAACATACTTATTTTCTATTTGTATTACATCATTTGATTTAAATTTTTGATCTCTTTAACATTATCCTCCTTTAAAATAGAGCACTTCTTTTAATAGGAAGGCCTTTATCATAAGTCATAAAAAAAAAAGTGATCGTGAAACTAATATATTGAATGTATGTAGAAATCACATTTACACAGTAAATTAGAAAATTTGAGTGTGATACTTATATGTTGAACTCATGAGTATGATATTAACATATTGTATTCACACTAATGTAGCAATAGTGTTATAAATAACAAAACCAGGTTACCTAATTCCTATATATATATATATATATATATATATCACACTCGCTCAAACTACTGTGGAATGCGTAATGATACATCCCGACTCAGAATGTCCACCTAAACTCTGAATTGAATTATGCTAGCTGACACTAGAAGGGTAACGTAGCAATAAAGTGTAGTGATGTGGAAAATGTGAATAAATTTAAAGCTAAAAGTGTCTAAATATAAGAGTGCGCTTGTTAGCGAGAATGAACTAATTTCACACGTGATGTCAAAGTATAAGTAAAGTACAGTAAAGTAGGATGAGAATCATATCATCGAAGGTAACCATCTATACCAAGATTTGCCAAGAATCATCGTCGACACGAAAGCTCAGCTACTAAACCTGGAATGAAGAAAAACAAGGGTGAGTGGGCCTAAACCCTTTATAAAAAAACATTTTTGAAAACTTTATAGCCCCTCGCCGTAAAACAAGTATAGTTTTCAAAATATACATAATACGTATAGTATGAAAATACTTACCGTAACCTGCAATATCTCAAGACTTCAATGCGTCACAAATTTCGTAGATAAGCATATATAACTTCTAGAAATCACAATATCTTGCAGAAATAAATATATCACATCGAGTGCTCATTGGCACATGCTGACACACGAGTTCATGCAGAGGTATTCTGACATGAACAGGACTGTGTGTAATAATGATTTACGCTCTAGTACTACAATCAAGTGAAGACTGGCGCTATGCGTATCACATACGAGTCCTAATTGCCTATAACAATCTAAGATAGGACTAGCACCTCCAATGGATCCAAAGTGAGCGTACGGTGCAATGTGAACATACACGTGAAAGACTGGCCCTAGCCCGGGCGAGTACTAACATCGGTGCAGCAACGATGAGCAGATAACGTAAATAAAATCATACAGTTGTAAATTGATAATTCACGTCACCATGATATTATTCATGGCCATAAATATAATTAAGGCATCAATAATAATACGCATACATGTGCATCCCGTAGAACGTAGCATAACTTCATAATTTCTATCATTGTGCTAAATCTTATAAACGTCACGCTAATCTAGACGTACTATAGAAAACTCTTTATAAAATGTATAAATGGAAACTAACAATTATATATATATATATATATATTATAAAAGAAAAGACTCACTCACAGGTACTTGCGATGTCATATCCATTCAAGCTAGGAAGCCAGAGTCAACTCAACTAAAACGATCAAATTTGGGAAAACGGAGTGCGGATTTGGAATCAGAACGTCGAGATACGCTAAGAGGGGTCCCCGACAAATTTTGTAAAAAGTCAACGAAAAGTTAACGGTTAACCCTAAAAAGTCAACTAAGACACCCCCAATGCTCAACTATGTTAAAACTTCAGAATGTCACTAAATGGATGTCAAAAACGAACTTGGGGCGTTGAAATTAGCCTATGAGGGTTTTCAAGAAAATTTTAAAAAAAAAGTCAACTAACGATCAACAGTTAACTTTAACGGAATATTCCATTCTTAGATGGAATATTCTGTTAGAGTTAACTGAAAGGTTAACAGAATATTCCCTCCAAATCTGAAATGGTTCCAATTCGTATCCGGGTTTGGGCCCTTTTTTTTTTTTGAAACGGGTCGACTCGATCCCCGTCGCGAGTTCGGTAGTCGGTTTCTGAGCTGGTTGGTCGGGATAGCTTCCCGAGCTCCGATCGAGCTCAAATCTCAACCATAACTCACCATTTAACTACCAAAATGAAGCTATGAGGGCAGGGATTCGAATTATACCATTTTGGTTCTCAGTTGTGGACGAAAAGTGGCCGGAAAAGGTCTACAACCCACAAGTCCTTCCCCGGAAAACTAGGAAATAGTTTTTCCAAATTATTTATGTCACACAACCTACCCAAAATCACTTATCACACTTAGATTTACACTAAGCAACTAGAGATATTCATCCCAAGGTATTTCTGACTCACCTTCGCCGAAAATTTGTGACATTTTGTCGGCGCCGGTGGTGGATGCATCACAGTTTGACTGCATATGTGCACGCATGGAGAAGAGAGAATGCCTCGAGGTTTGAGATGAAGAAAAGAGGGAGAACTGGTGAGGGTTAGGTGGTTGCTGGCCTCGGCGCCGGTGGTTGCAGTCTCACGACGTGGGTTCGACAGAGAAAATGAGAGTTAAAGTGAGAGAGAGAATCGGAAGAGATGAGAGAATGAGAGAATTTGCGAGAAGAGAGGGTCGAGAGAGACAAGGTGAGGTGGCAGCAAGGGATAGGTCCCAAAGGTCTGAAAGGGGACACATGAGCAAGGGAAGAGTGGGGTGTGGGCCCCACGTGGCTCACAAAACAAGACACAAAATATCTCTAGATATGAAATTACCAAATCACCCTTCACGTTCAGTAGCTCCATAAAATCTTCGTCGTAGCTCCAAATTCGTTTCCGCTTACGCATACGCGTTCGTACTGTCAAGTACTTCAAGAATATAGTAAAATAGTGGCTCGTACATGTCACGAAATGACAGTCAACAAATGTTAACAATCTCACCTCTAGGGTATTTTCGTCAATTCATTCTTTTAAAATTAATAAAATCGTAAAAGTAGGGACGGGTTGTCACACGTAAGGTGGAAATTCCAACCTAAAAACTGTTATTTATAAATGAGGAAAAATCCTATAAAACATTGTATAAGTTGCAAGACAAACTTGAGCTTATGTTTTCTCTTAAATCTTTTATCATAAATATTTTTAGAGAAATGTTATTGGCACTCCAAAAATCTCATTCTACACTCCTCACAAGTGTATTTTTCTTTCCAAATATAGAAAATTTAGAGTATAGAATAAGATTTTTGGAGTGCCAATAACAATTCCTTATTTTTAATTTTTTTTATATTACTATACAATAGGTCATATTTGCCACGCCACAAAGGTCAACAAAAGTTAACCTTCTTGCTTTTAAAGGCATTCTGGTCCTTTTACACCTTCAAGAATTTAAAATATTCTAATTTCTGGAACGACCAGTGACAAAGGTCCATGTGGAATTGGGTGAAAAGAGAATTGATTCATTGGATTTCCAAAGAACAAAAACTTTAGGAGAGAAAATGGTGACCGGAAGAAGAGGGTGATGTCGTCAACGACAACATCATAGTCCCTTTATTCTCTTCGACAAACCTAAACTCAATCCTGCAGGCACTTCGCTCAACATTGTCGAAGGCCACAATCACCCTTCATTATCTTTTCATCGTTCTGCGATCACTCTTTTCAATTATGATCCCATGACACCATCTACTATTTCGATCTACCCATTCGTTGATTGATAGTTCAATAATTTATCTATAGACCCATTTTATTTTATGGTATAGTTAAAATATAAACTCATGTTAGCGCATTGTAAGGCTAAGTCCACTTCCTCCTTCTTAGTGTAGATAATATAGTTTGTTCAAAAAATATATATATATATATATATATATATTGTTGGAGAACAATTCAGAAATAAATAAAAAATAACATAACTCGAAATTGTAGAATATTTATTAATCAAAATACTTGATGTGCAGAATGAAATACAGAAATAAATACAAGAATATCAATGGTACTAACGTGATTACAGAAGTTAGAAGCTAGCGTAATAGCTATGTCCTTCGAACAATATTTCTGTCCCACTCTTGTGCTTGTGGTTCAACAACGTTTGCTCGACCAAGATTCAACTACCTAATTCTACAACCCGCACTGGATTCTAGAATTATAGCGAATTTGCTTTGTGTGTTTACTCTCTGGAAATTTAGTACGGAAAAAAGGAGGAAGAAAAGATTATCTGGAATGGAATTGATGACTCCAGTTATATAGGCTCTTTCATATCTCTTCAAATACCTTTTGGATGTATCTGAAGCTATACAACTCTTTCCAAAGAGTTGTGTCTATTAATCAAAACGTTTTTAATTAATTTTAATTAAAAACTTAATTCGAAAATTAAAACTAATTGTTCAGATTAATTTTAATTATTAGGCCCCAAGTGGGCTAAGGCCCAAGGGTTTAGGCCCCAGGTGGCTTAAGGCCCAAGGCCCTTGTCTTGATTAATTAATATTAATATTATGGTATAATCATCAAGCCTAATCCATACAATTGGTGGCCCAAGCCTCAATCCTCATTCCAAATGGTCCAACACCTAACTAATATTGTAGAAGACAAAACATATATGAAGGTCATTGGGAATCTTGTTTTCTCCAATGTGGGACAAGAGTCTCAAAACTCTAACATATATATATATATATATATATAAACTTATGTTAAAATTTGTTTGTCAATATAAAATATTGTTTCCCACCACTTAATACTATGGTCTAGTGATATTCCTCTTCACTTGTAAGTGATAGGTCTTATGTTCGATTCTCGCCAAGACAAATTTGAATCACATTATTATTAGTCCATTGTGAGGCTAAACTCACCTCATTCTTTTTAGTTTCACTTTGAAGCTCTAAATATGTTATAAGTTGACGCAAGTCATAGAATGGCTAAAAAACATATATTAGAGTTACTACCTTGACGAATAAACGAAACGACAATGGCTAAAAAATCTCAATAGAGCAAGAAAGTTCTTGGCGATAGACGAATGAGGTCAAGAATAAACGGCTCCCATGTGAAATAAAAAACCATAGTTAATAACACTTTGGTACTTCGGGAAAAAAATAACACTTTGGTACATTTTGGAAGATAAAATAATCATACAAATTCCATAAGCTTTGAAGAGGTCCACACCCTAAAAACTAGGCCTGGCATTTTGGACCCAACCCGTTAACCCGACCCGACCCAACCCGTTAATATTTGTATTTGGGTGGATGCTTAACGGGTCGGGTCGCTAACGGGTGAACCCGTTAACAACCCGTTAAATAACGAGTCACTTTGGGTCAACCCGTTAGACCCGTTAGGACCCGTTAACACCCGTTAGCACCCGTTAGTTGAGGATATTTTAGTAATTTTAGTAAAATCTTAATAACAAAAAATAAACTTTATGCAAAAAAAAATAATAATAATAATTGTTAACGGATGTTAACGGGTGAAACGGGTGACCCGTTAGCTTAACGGGTCGGGTTCGGGTGACCCGTTAGCTTAACGGGTTGGGTTCGGGTGATCCGTTAACTTAACGGGTCGGATTGAACCCGACCCAAACCCAATAAACCCGACCCGTTTACAAGTCTACTAAAAACTATGAACATCTATTTGTATAAACACCGAAGTTATTGCGCTTGGCGCAGTTATTGCGCTTGGCGCAGTTATTGCGCTTAAATGGCTTTTGTGTTTTTTAAAATACGGAATAATATGAATAATGAAAAAATTCCACGAAAGACAATTGTATTCAAGATTGTCAGGGCAAGGTCCCACCTTAATTAGTTTAAGACCTTAAGCTTAATAAAGCATGATGTTAACAGGCATGTGAATCTGCTATTAAACCTTAAATTATACAAAGTATATTGTTATATAAATAAATAAATAATTGTCATGTACTACGGTTACATTTCAGGACTTTGTGCTTCTGCCGTTACGTTGCCACTTAGTTTTATGGTCTAGTAGTATTCATCTTTACTTGTAAGTTAGAGCTCTTAGCTTTGATTCTCGCCAAAAGCGAATTTGAACTATATTATTGCTAGCACATTGTGAGGCTAAACTCATTCATTTATAGCGCGTTTACGTACCCGTAATCGGAATCAATTTATGCAATTGGATTCCGATTACGGGATACACCTTTGTTTACGTAATCTTGGGGAATCAAAATACATGTGGGGTCCACACACATTAAGGAATCCAACTCCTAATTTTGGAGGAATTGGACTCACTACATAAGGGAGGTATTTCAATTCCTTGTGACTTGAGGAATCCGGAATGGGGTTTATTTACCAATTATGCCCTCACTTGTTTCTTATTATCCCAACATTGCCCTTCATTTGACACTCATTATGCCATTTTTAATAAATAAATAAAACCCATTTATATATTTTTATATAGATGAATTTTATTATATAAATTTAATTCAATTAATTAGTATGAAAATAATTTATTTATGTAAGGGCAATTTAGTAATCAATCTAGTTTTCATTTCGATTGAAGTGAATTAGTAAACAACTTATATGGATTCAACATCATTCCTGCCATCTTTTAATAAATAAATAAAACTTATTTATATATTTTTATATAGATGAATTTTATTATATAAATTTAATTAAGAATTTAATTTAATTAATTAGTATGGAAATAATTTATATATGTAAGGGCAATATAGTAATCAACTGAGTTTTCATTCCGATTGAATTGAATTAGTAAACAACTTATATGAACTTAACATCATTTCTACTCCGATTCCAGACAGTTTTAGTAAACAACTTCAACAGGAATCTGATCATAATTCCACCTCAATCCAATTCCTCCTCAATTCAATTCCTCTCAATTTGATTACGGATTAGTAAACGCGTCATTATTTCTTAATGTAAATAATATCATTTAAAAATCAGGTAGTGACAGGACCTTGTCCATGAAATGACGGTTTTATATATGGACAACAGGTTCAAAGTCTACATTCATCATTTAATAAACCATTAGGATATTAGAGTGAGAGCATAATTGGGCGTTTCTATACTCCTCAAAGCCTGCCCGACTAAATTATTGGAAATCATGTCAACTTCAACATGGTTGTCGTGACGATGATACAAAATTCCTTTCATGATTTTTACGCCATCAACGGTGGTACAAACAACCTTAAACATAAAGGATATCATAATGAACATAATAATATAGGTTCTGAGGGTTATATGAGTTTGTGAATTAATCTTTTCTCTCTTACTTGTGTCACATGCATTCTACTAGCACGCACAACAAAAATTTAATTAATTTTTGGTTGAAGAACTAAAATTTTAACAAAAGAAGAAAAATAGTGAAATTGTTGTAATTAATATTTAACGTTGTGTGATTTGGTTTAGGATTCCAATGTAATCTCGTAATTCTATCCTCTTAGGTTTTGTATTACTTGGAGAGTAAGTATCATGTTTATGGTTTACTATAAAAAAAGGCACTGACACGAGAGAAACGTATTTTCAAATTTATTGGAGCACTATCCTCTCTTTCTCTCTCTTTAATGCACCCTCTCTCCTTGCAATCTTTCTTTTGCTGAAATCTCATTGTCTCTGACGATTTAATTTGAGATTCACGTCGAATCTCGTCGAGATTTTGTGAGATTCAATTCGAATCTCCATGAATTTGGACCTCGACATCCAGATATTCTTCCCAGTTGCAATTTTAAGGTTCCTAGACAAACTTATGACTCACACCGACCTCCTTGGCTTGAGATCATCGCCGTCTGTCAAGGCGCCACTAGATTCTCCGGTGAAACCCCCACCCAGCTTCGCTGGGCTTTTCTCCAGTCTACTACTTGAGCCATGTTGGGCTTCTCCTGCACTCGGCCCACATGAACCCAGCCCAGTTTTTGGGCTTGGGCACCACTGCTTCTTGTTTTGGCTCCCATTGTGCCCTTGTTCTACTGAACCAACCAAAACAGCCCAGTTTCTGAGCTTCTGCTCTCTGCCCGTTCCCTATGTTGCCTTGTAGTGCAGCAGTAACTAATCAGCCCCAATTTATGGGTCGTGACACATCTCAGATGGCTGGCCATGTAAACTTCATTTACTTGTTTTATATATTATTGTTCTGTATATATTGCGTTTGCTTGCAGGTACCCATGAACTTGAAGTTCATAAATTCGAACCCAAAGTTTCGAATAAGTGTCATAGAAACCTGAAGTTTACTTAAAATACTACACCTATGAAACCAGCAATTTTCACGTAAATTTAAACCAAAACATGTATAATAGAACCTAAATGTTATACTTCGTGTGTATGGACAATTTTTTCATTCATTCCACTAACCACAACCTTGTTCCCTTGGTTATAGCGACATGTCGAATTTGAACAAACTCGACTTTACGCTATGGAAGTCTCTAGAAGAAACTACCTCAAATGGATCCATGATGTGAAGCTCCACCTTACTGCAAAGAGTCTTAGGGCCACCATTCAAGCTAATCCGGATAACCTGGTTGGCAAAGCTAAAAAAGCAACCACCATAATCTTTATATGAAGCCATATGCATGACGCACTCCTGGCCGAGTACCCAGCAAACCGAGTACTCCACTGAAGAGGATTCAAGAGCTTTATGGCTCACTTTGGAAGAGCTCTTGGATCATTACATATATATCTTATTGCCTAAAGTAAGACACGACTAGCAGCATTCACGCTTCCAATACTTGAAGTCTATGAATGAATACAATTATGAAGTTTGTCGAATCTAATCACTTCTCAAGTTTTTTAAAGATGACTTGACTAAACAAAATCTCCTAGAGAAAAAACTATTCAAGTTTTCATACCACCAATATTGTCCTAAAGTAACAATATAGGGCACAAGAATTACAAAATTTTCGAATTTGATATTTGTCTAACTACTTGCAAAAAAGCAAAACTAACTGTTGATGAAAAATCATCAAGTTAGACCTACTGGCTCAACCGTTGTGCTTGAAGCACATGCCAATATGAATCGAGGCCTAAACGGATGCCATAGGCATGGTAGGTGCAGTAAAGGCTTAAACCTTAAGCCAAAAGCCCAAGGTTTACAGAGCAATGACCCATGCAAGGGAATAAACCAAGCCTCAAAGGGTGACAACCTAGCTCCTAAAGTCTCAAACTTAAATAACAAGTGCAAAGTACCCGCCACCAAAGAAGCAGATATGTGCATCGCTGTGGTGTCAAGGACCATTGGTCCCGTGTTTGCTAAGCTTCCTCTTATGCTATAGCTGAGTATCACTCATGTCCTCAGATGATCGAGACTAATTTTGCTCAAGTGGAGAATCCCGAAGATACTACCCTGGAGATTTCTGATTTTCAAAAGGCATCCGCTCTAATGAAAGATTAGATTTTTAGACATGTGGCCGAGTTTCCCTAGTGACCAAACCCCTTTAATTTTTTTTGGTTTATTTGAACAATTTCCTTTGTTTGGATTATTTGTTTTAAATTTTTGGATATTATTTATTGCATGGTTGATTGAATGAAATTTTAAATTTTCTTATACATACCAATTCAATTAATTTATTTATAGGTTTGCCTTGTGAGGAAGTTAGTTGTCTGACAAATAATGCAAAGCGTGAACGCATCTATTTTACTAACTTTATACCTAAAATATAAACTTTAACAACCATTTCAAGCCCATCTAATGGAGAAACAAAAAGGGTAATGCTAGGGATACTGAATTTGCAGACAAATTTTGCATACTAAATTATGTGTTGCTTATAAGAATGAATACGTTTATCAACGCTTAAGTAATAATATTCAATAATCATCTTTCCATGTCATGTAGTTTATAATATTTTGCTATAAATTTAGTGTTCCTGACATTATCCAAATAAAAATATGGAAATGAAAAAGTAAGATGACGATACTAACATTTCTCAAATTTATAAGTTGTCTAACAGACAAATAAAAGATTTGATATTAACTAGTATTTGTTTGACCAGGAAAAAACTAGTATTTGTTAAGTCTATCCTTCAATCTCGGGAAACAAATTTATTACGGTAGAAATTAAAGAAACGCGGTTTTAGCTTCTCCACCTCTATCTTAGTTCTCTCTCTCTCTCTCTCTCTCTCTCTCTCTCTCTCTCTCTCTCTCTCCTCACTCCCCCTTCTGCACTCACTCTCACTCCAAAACCCTCCATCTCTCTCTCTCTCTGGGTTTTATTTATTGGTGTTGTACTTGGTGCATTTCTCAGAAAGTCGTAACCTTGGCGTACAACACCAGATCTGCCCTGTCATTCCTTCAATTCAAGCTATGCTCCACTAAGTTCAGTCACCTCCGAAATGTCCAACTCCGACCCCAAAACCCGACCCCGTCCGGGTACATGGCCTCCGGTCCCGGAGTCCTCCCCAATGCCCCCTTCTTCCTGGGCTAAGAAAACCGGCTTCCGCCCCAAGTTCTCCGGCGAGACCAATGCCAGCGATTCTGGCCAGATATCCCTGCCGCCGCCCCGGCCCCGAGAGCCTCAAACCCAGCCCGATCTCGAAGCTGGTCGGGCTCGACCCCAACCGGCGCCCAATGGTGTACCCGAGCGCGAGATGGCTACCCCGCCACCAGCGCCAGCGCCGCCTTCAGAAAAGGATAATAAGGTGAAGAGGAGGAAGGAGTCTGATGGAGGGTCGAAGAGTGCGGCCAATGGGCCCAGTGGGGTTAATGGGCAGGCTGCGACCACGCCCACGGAGCCCAATTCGCAACCGCGGAGGGCGGCCAGGAGTGAGGAGGTGGTTGATGTTTTGCCACACGGGGTTGATGATGATGGGTATGTGGCTAGGCATTCTCATATGAAGTATGAGCTCAGAGATACACCTGGTCTTGGTGAGTGTTTTTTCTCATACAAATGTGCTATCTTTCGATAAATTTAATTGGTATATTTTGAGCTCGGTGTGTTTGTACAATTGTTGATTGTTAAATTTGATTCGGTTTATTGATAATTGAAAATGTATTGTGCTTGTGTGTGATTATTTGGATGTTTATTCATGTATTTGTCTTGCTTAAGCGTTGTAAATGTAATGAGTTTTGCTTCTCTGAAGTCAAATTTTTATGTTTTTGATATGATTTGTGTTTGTTGGTACAATGTTGCAGTTCCCATTGGCCTCTATGGGTTCCAGCATTATCTCTCCATGTTGGGTTCGATAATTCTAATTCCACTCGTCATAGTTCCAGCAATGGGTGGTACTTACGTGAGTAGTTATGCACATATTGTTTATTTTATGTTATACATTTATTTTCTGAATGGTACAGTGCTAGATAGTTTGATTTGACTGGATTTAGTGTATGTAGGAGGATACTGCAAATGTTGTCTCCACAGTGCTTTTTGTTTCGGGAGTGACCACTCTCTTGCAGACATCGTTTGGATCCAGATTGCCTTTGATACAGGGCCCCTCATTTGTTTACCTAGCTCCTGCATTGGCGATAATCAACTCCCCAGAATTTCGACTCAATGGAAATGTATGTTGCTGTTCTTGCTTTTGTTTAGTTTGATTGGGAGTTTAGTGAATATCCCTTTGTATTTATCACATCCCAATCAATAGTTAAGTCTGCAGCTGAAACAAAGTGAAAATTTGTAGTGTTGTCTTATAAAATTTCTGAGTCCTTTAAATAACGCACATCTTAGAGATGGCTACAGGCGTGATGTCTGCCATCTAATAGTATTGTTTGCTCTTCTTACTTTCTGTCCTTTGTTGGTCAGCCCGAACGGTTATATTATTAAAAGTTGTGTTTTGTTGCTTCAGTATGAAATTTGCATTTTACTGAGATTCATAGAAGTTATCAGGACTCCTTTACATGCGAGGAGGAAATTCTATTTTATTGTTTATTTTGTGTGTTCTATGAACCATTACTTTGTCCTAATTCTGAAGAAGAAAGACTCACTGATTAGAAAGCTGTCTTTCAGTGGATCATATCAGTTGTATTTTTCTTTTTCACGTCTACTTTATTGAAATGCCTTTTTATTATTGTAGGTTAGTTCATTCAAATTGTTTGCGAAATTTAATATTCATCTTAAATTGTAAATAAAGATGCACACACATGTATTTACATATGTATAAATTATTACTCTCCCTTCCTTCCACTCTCCTCTAGCCTACTAGCCTTTAAGACCTGACTAGAATTCTAAGAAATAAAATTAGCCACCAGCAGAAATACATAAGAATACCACAGATAACAATACCAAAACGTTAAGACACTACTGCTTTCCAGTAAGATAGTTTAACAGAAAAAGAATAGTCCCTGAACTCTGTAGGAACAGAAGCCCATGAGGATGCCTGAAATTGGACTTTCTCACAAATTGTCGACATTCACCCCCCTAATGTCATCAACTACCCTTCTATTTCTATCCTCCTAAACTAACCAAAAACTAGCCATCACAGCACAACTCCCCATTACCAATCCCTTCTTATCTCCAAAAAACAGAAAACTCTCCCATAACAAAGAAGCACATGAAACTGGAATCACCCAACTCAGGCCAACCCTAAACAGCCTTGACCGTTAAGACAACACAATTGGACGGTAGAGAAGAAAATGCTACAAGCTTTCAGCCCCACTTTTACACATAGCACACCAATGAAGAGATGGACTAGAAGAATATCAGCTCCTCTAGGCCATGTCACAAGTATTCAACCACACATGAACTTATCCAAGTTTTGCACCTGTACATTACCTAGGCAGTACTTGAGGCTTCCAAATTACATGCCATGTGCTAAATGAAGGGAAGATTTTGTAAGGTTTCTTAATTATTTGGTGCCAAAGTGTGCTGAATGTACACTGGGTAGCCTTTATAAAGCATAATTATGTACTTAAAGAAAGGTCATTTTTAACTAAAAAATAATTGACATATATTGGCTCGAATAATCTCAATCTTGAAATAAATGTTTTCCTAAATTTTGGAAGGAAACCTCAACATTACAAAATAAATGTTGGAAAATTAGTCCAGCCTCCAATTGATGTATGCGTGTATACTGTGTGTATATATATATTTCATGATATTTAGTAACTGCAACTAAGTAGTAAACTAGAGGTCATTTTCATATACAAACATCAGTTATACGTTATATGAAACAAACTGTGCTATTCAGTATTACTATGAGTGCCTCAGAGTTTCTGATTTCTTTATTTTATTAGTTTCATTCATCTTTTACTTCCCTTTGAAATTGAATAGTTGTTTCACTACTGGTGAATTCTTATCAACAACTGATGGTAATCCTTTGTCATGGCAGAATTTTAAGCATATCATGAAGGAGCTACAGGGGGCTGTAATAATAGGTTCAGCTTTTCAAGCAATACTTGGATATAGTGGACTAATGTCAATATTTTTGAGGTTTGATTCCAGCATCTTTACCAAATCCCCCTCATGTTTGGTTATTTATATTATTTTTTTCTTTTTGATAATAGGGAAAATCAGAATGCCTAGTATTTGATTAGTTTACTTTAAAATACTTGCCAAACCTACCAACTGGGATTGCCTAATCGGAGCCTTGAGTAGATGGATGGATATAAGTTTCATTTGTTATAGAGGTAGTGGTTTTAATGTTTGTGGGTGTTTATTAATTATATGTTACGAATGTAATGATCCTTAGTAGATAGCAGCTTCTTCTTTTTATGTCAGATCTGTGGCTTGTAAGTTGTAATAATTACTTTTCAATTCTGGCAAGATAGGTAAGGGGTTCCCGAATATGGAAAAAAATGTTGAAAACAGACAATTTTTTAGTGTAAGGGAAAAAAAGTGATATAGGATGCCTCTTGGAAACCACCAATTTGATTTTCAAGTCTAGAGTTATTTAATTTATTTCAGACTGGGTATATGGATTGAACTATTTGATGCAGCTTAGTTGGCAATGATCAAATTATTCCATGGGGTTTGGTCTTGGCTGTGGATGATTTGATATGCCATCATTATTATACATGAAAAAGGGAAGTGAACAGTGGGACGACTATATGGAATAATATACACTGAGTTTTAATATATCAAAGGGGATCAAGTATTTGTGAAGAGGACAAGTAAGCAATCACACGAATAATGTAGAGGTGCATAGTGATATTGTAAACTAGCCTAGTGTTTAAACCAATTGATAGATCATTAAGATGTTAGAAATATTAATCTTGGTAGTGGCTTGAGCTGATTGAATTAAAGGCTTATTTTTTCCTATACCCTCTACTCTAGAAAAAAAAAATCTCACTTTACCCTGTGTACTCATTTTTTATGCCCCCTATTACCCCATTTTGTACAACACTGCAAAATCAATAACTCAATGTCAGTTCGTTTGCCTTTCCTTTTCAGGTTGATCAATCCAGTGGTTGTGTCACCAACAATTGCTGCTGTTGGACTTTCTTTCTATAGTTATGGTTTCCCGTTAGTTGGTAATTGTCTTGAGATTGGTGCGGTGCAGATACTAGTGGTCATTATTTTTTCTCTTGTAAGTATATGAAGCTACCCTTTTATTTGTATTTAGTCATTGCTTTTATAGGTATATAATAGATTATTCATGTCAACTGTTTTTTTCTGTGTCAAAGCACCTAACGCACTATTATTTTACTTTCTGCAGTACCTACGGAAGATTTCCGTTTTTGGTCATCGTGTATTTCTTATATATGCGGTAAGTTCCTCCATGTAACACAATAAAAAAGGTATACGCTGTAAGTTAGAAATATTTAGGTTTATATCATATTCAAACTGTTTACGATTATTAATCTCAGCATGTATGTTACACTTGTATGGATGCCTTCTTTAAATTTTGTAAATTGATATGGTTCTGTCTGAATTACCAGGTTCCTTTGGGTCTGGCAATCACATGGTCGGCTGCTTTCCTACTAACTGAAGCTGGAGCATATAGCTATAAAGGTTGTGATATAAATGTACCTGCATCAAACATAGTATCTGAACATTGCAGAAAGCATGTTTTGAGGATGAAGAGCTGTCGAGTTGATACTTCTCATGCACTAAGATCTGCCCCCTGGTTTAGGTTTCCCTATCCATTACAATGGGGTACTCCTGTCTTCCACTGGAAAATGGCCCTTGTCATGTGTGTGGTATCAATTATTGCATCAGTTGATTCGGTTAGTTTTCTTGTTATTCATTATGGATATAGACTTCTTGGAGTTATAGTTGCTTTATAACATGAACTTCTATATTTTTATATTTTTTCTAGTTTCACTGTTAAGCACATGCTGGACTTGTGAATTTGATGGACACCGCTATAGTATTTATATAACAGTTCCAGATTTATATATGTATTTAGAATGCTAATTTCATTAAATAGATGAGTATGAAATGAATGAGTTGGCTTTAACCCAGTTTTGATAAATTAGTTCTTAACTCTGCTTGTTTCATGAATGGAAGGTTTGTTGTCCTGGACTAATGCTTGATAAAAATTTTCTCTACATCTGTCTTGGTCCCATAGAACTTTTGAGATTGAAGATGTTGGCGATTGTGGCAATGTACTTGGTAGGATAATAAACTGAGAGCTACTCATACTTTCTTTGTTGATAGGTGAAAACTTAATTGTCTCATGGTCTTAATTGTTCACTTTAGAAAAACACCAGTCTGGTTTTTAAAGATCTTGGTTACATCAGTGTATGGGATTGCCTCTTGGAAATGCCCTTTATACTTGTGTTGTGGAAATATTAAAGAACTACTAAATTACTGGTTACAATGAAAACTATTTACAACATTAGGTATTATTCTTTTTTTTTTCCCGTCAAGTTGCTAATTTAATTTGTCATGTCATACCGTCTGAATAGTTTGGTTGACCTTTTGCTTTGTGTATGAAATTCCTAGATTGGCTCATATCATGCATCTTCGTTATTGGTGGCATCCAGACCTCCTACTCCTGGTGTTCTTAGTCGAGGGATTGGTCTGGAAGGTCTTTCCAGTGTCTTGGCTGGTCTATGGGGTACTGGAACAGGGTCCACAAGCTTAACTGAAAATGTGCACACAATAGCCGTCACTAAGATGGGAAGCCGTAGAGCTGTTGAATTGGGTGCATGCGTTTTGATCGTCTTATCCCTTGTCGGTAAGTGTTTGTCAAACTTCTGTTTTCAATTGTAACAATGGGCCTGTACTTGAACAAGAATCTGTATGACCACTAGTCAGTTTCTCTTTTGGTTGGGCATTGCAGCATTTAGATATAGTGTGTAGTTTGAATATCTATAATGGCTGGTTATCTCTTGGTTTTGTTAGTGGATTATAATTGCTCATATGATATGTTTGTGGCCCGTTTGGTTACACTGTTCTCAATCTTCATTATACACTTTTCGGGATTACCATTTGCTTATTCTGCAGTTATCTCACCGCCAAGATCTTTTCTATGCTATTAAATTGTTAGCATATTGTTGTCCTCCACTGTTTAAAAGATATGAACAAAGCTTGTCTGCTCATGTAAGAATAATTGCAGGCATATGATGGTTTGGGATTGTGATTTTCATGAAATACTACTCTTCAAGCATTTTTAGATGAACTCTTTCTCTCATTACTGACTGTAATCCTGGTCTGTTTGCTTTATGAGCTGATTGAACTATCAAAGGGTTTGGGGTTGGTCTCAAAATAATTAAATCAGTGAAGCTCAAACAATGCTTTATACACGTTACCTTATTGGACTTGCAAAGATTACTTTGGAATATGGTTGTACTTTTTTATCTTGGACTGGAGATCTTTCTGCTGTAGAAATTGGCTATTTGATCCTGACCATCGTTATCTATATTAGAAAGTTATAGTCAGTCAACATTTGTTTTGAATGTTTCCTCTGTTTCTCATGCTACTTCATATCACCACATCTTGGTGATTTGATAACCATTAAGCCTGGTACAACTTAAAAGATGCGAGTTATATGTAGAATCAAGTGCATATTTCGCATTGCATCTAATCTCAGTTATTGTACTTGCAGGTAAAGTTGGAGGCTTTCTAGCATCTATTCCTCAAGTTGTGGTTGCCGCACTGCTGTGCTTCATGTGGGCGATGCTTGCTGCATTAGGCCTATCAAATCTACGTTATAGTGAGGCTGGAAGCTCTAGGAATATTATCATAGTCGGGTTATCTTTGTTTTTCTCGCTTTCAATACCGGCCTACTTTCAGCAATATGGCATCTCTCCAAACTCCAACTTATCTGTTCCGAGTTATTTTCAACCATACATTATAGCTTCTCATGGACCCTTCCGCAGCAAATATGGAGGGGTATGCTTCTACTTGACCTTCTGCGATAAGAAGAATGTATTCTGTATTTTTTTTTTTCGTGTTTCATTTTTGAATAGTAGGAAAAGAACAGCTTTGTGGTCAACTGACCCATTTGGACTACTAGAGGAAAAAATGGAAACCAAAATGAATAACTGGCATTCTACAAGTAAATCCAAGTCCTTTGCACATGATAGTAAAGATAACCAGCTGCCTTTCTTTATCCATTCTACCGTTTAAATAGAGTTCATACAATCCAATTAACATAGGAAAAGTCAAACAAGTTAAGCTACTCGTACAACTTCTTTTTGTTAGGATTTTTGGCTCGTCAAATATGTCCTAGTCGGTTTGGTTTTGTTTTAGGAAAATTAGAGGTATACCGATTCTTGTCCGAGAGGGATTAGGAAAGAATTTCAGTTTTCCTTATTCAATTTAGGTTTGGATTTCTAGAAGTCTATTTGGATTTGGATAAGTGTAATTTCCTAATCCACTTAGAAATAGGAATTCAATCAGCCTTGGGACATGTAAGCCTACCCTATGCCTATAAATAGGGTGTGGCAAGGCTTAATTTTTTAGAGAGAAAACAGCCAGAGACAGCCGAGAGGTTTGAGATTAGTTCTAGGGTTTGCAAAAGTTCTGTAATCTCTATTATTAATCAAAGGAGCGGTGATTTCTATACCTAGAGAAATCACAACTGGACGTAGGCAAAAGTTCTGCCGAACCAGTATAATTCTTGTGTGTTTCTAAGTTTTTCTATATTTGCTAGTTGAGTCTATTGCCGTTGGTTACATTAAAGAACAAGGTCTAGTGGGCGTGTTTTTCAACACTTTTGCCCCCCACATGTTACTTATATAAGACTCGATACTCATACCATAACTTTCTCCCTTAACATGCTGTAACACTTAGAATTTACTAATGTTGATACCTCCTTTTCCCTTTTTGCCCTTCTGTGTGTTAGGTGTGGCGCATACATTAGTCATGAATTCATTGAATCATGAATCCCTGATTCTCCCTCGTTTTCCCAGATAAAGCACTTGGTTGGGAAATAGAACCAACCACCTTACTTAGATTACTTGGGACATTTTTAGATACTGATAACCATTTTGGTAACTGGTCCTTTTCTACTTTATTCCTGTTGGGCAGCTTTTATAATTCTGTTCTGTGGTTGTCATGTTTTGTGAAGATGAAAGCGGTTTGTATGCTGAATAGCATGGTAGATAGTTGGTTTCAATTATTAGATGTAACTCTGCATATCAACCCTATAGAAACCAGAATGTTTGTCACATCATTTCTCTAGCATACGCCTATATTGGTGGCATGGTCAATCTAATACACATGCTGGCCCTGCATATGTAATAAGCTCTGCTTAAGATGTTCTCTTTGCAGGTGAGCTATGTGCTGAACACTGGATACAACGGTGGCATAGTCTGATGTATCGCTAACATGCTGGGCCGGCATGCGTAGTTGAATTTTAGAACCAATAAACTCTACTAAAGATGTTATTTTTGCAGGTGAACTATGTGCTGAACACATTATTCTCATTACACATGGTGGTTGCATTCCTTGTGGCTTTTATCCTGGATAACACTGTACCTGGCAGTCGTCAAGAACGCGGGGTGTATGTGTGGTCTGAAGCTGAGGTTGCTAAGAGGGAGCCTGCTGTTGCCAAGGACTATGAGCTGCCCTTCAGAATTAGCAGGGTTTTCAGATGGGTGAAATGGGTTGGCCTTTGACAGAATTTTGTGGTTGGTGTTGGCATTAGTCAGAAGTTAAAGCTTTTCCAGCAGCCATTTTCAGGTGATGATTGTACTGTACTGTGATTCTAAATGTAAGTTGGGGGCACATACTCTTAATTATTGGTCTGGAAACTGTTTTTTCCTGCACGAACAGAGTTGCGACTTGTTAGACTCATAGGTCTTGTAGAGATATTGGTGTACATTTGAGGAACCAAAGGATATGGTTTTGTTGTAATCTTAGATAAATGTATCTAGTTTTGAGTCATTGGGAATATCAGGTGGGACTTTCTTTCACGCTGTCAAGTGAGGTTCAGGTATATGTTATTTCGTTTGTTGTTACGCTTTTGTTTTCCTTGATCAGCTAGACAGCTTACTTCCACAAATGTCGGATTCTCAATGAAAATAAAAACATTCACACCGCTGGAGATGTGCATGCTGGAATGTTTTACTTTATGCAAAACTGTTTGCATATATGATCAACTACAACTCCGATTGATTAAGCTTGTAACTCCGCTGTCTCGAACACTGCACTTTGTCGTGAAGATTGTGAAGAACCTTATTTGCGGAGTCAATTGGATGATTCCGTTGTATATTTTGTTTTTGGTTATCTTTCTTACAGTGCACAAACATCTCTCCCAGTCCGAAACTTTCTTGCTTGGATTGCTTGGAGCCTGCATATTTTCAGTTGAGAGCCTTAAGGCTCCTCTTCTGCACTGTCGTCATGGATTCTTCACTGGGAAAGCCTTGCTAAGATTTCTCGGATTCGGTTTCCCGATTTGTTAACAGGCTAATCTAATTGACTTGGTGCTGAAAAATATTTTTTCATTGATTTCGTTCGTGCCATCTGGTGAGAGGGAACGACCAAAGAAGCCGTAAAATGATTGCCGGAAAATCCTTAAGGTTGGGCTGGAATCCAAAATCTGCCACTGTACCAACAGGGGCTGAGATTTTTTAGTGCTAGTGTACCGGAACACAACTTATAGACCAAGTGTCATAATTGAATAACTTGCAAAAAAAAAGTTAGCAATCATTTGTATTATAACACTTATGTGTAGAGGGCCGTATTCTAAGTACATTGAAAAATTTCTCCAATGACGGTGAATACACTCATCTTTCAATTTGTTAACTCTCCCAAATATTAAAATCGAGATAGAAATAAATGAAAGTCAATTGAAAAGTGTAGACATAACGAGCACGATGAGTAGTGATAAATTTGTATGATGAGAGCTAATGGATTCTGGAATAGAAGTACAAATGGTTGGACTAAAAGTACGAATCCAGATCCTCTTTGTGAGGATCTTGGGGATTCGTGAATCATATTCATTCATCGTACATCGTGCGGTAAAAAATCATTTTAAATATTTTTATTCAAAATTAAATACAAACAGTACCTAATAAAAATTGACCACACAATTTACGATGAATGGACACAATTTATGAATTCCCATAATCCTCACCAAAATGATCTGGAGAGGGTCTTGGTAAAAGTATGAAGCACTTTCTGTTGAGATTTTCTGCAGTGCAAGATATTTTTCAGTGTGACCGGTACACGAGGTGGTACACTACGTGTCACTATACAAATGATGTGATATGTGTACTAAAAAGTTAATAACTTAAAAAATAAAATTTCACACAACTCCTATTAAAATACGTAGTGTACCACTTGTATTCCGTCGTAATTAAAAATTTCTCCGCCAGTGCCTCAGAGTGGCAAAATCTTATGTAATTGGTTTCCTATCATCATCGGGAATTGGGATGCCGTGTTAACTTGGGAAACAATCTATTCTTGTTTCTTGATTGGAAACCCTAACCCACTAACCCACCAACCCTTCGCTTATAAATACAAAACCGCATCCCTTTTCTTTTGGGCACCCACAATTCCCCCTCCAACAATTCTACAAACAAAGGTACTGCGCCTACTGATTTGGGACAAGATTCAGAGGAAGAAGACGACGTGTGTATATATATATATATATGTATGTATGTATGTATGCATTTGCAGATGATATAAGAATCATCATCATGGGAAAGAACAAGATCGACATCAAGAAAATAAACAACAAGAACTACCTCAAGGCCACATTCTCCAAGCGGCGCAAGGGTTTGTTCCGAAAGGCCACTGATCTATGCTGCTTGACTGGCGCCACCCTCGCGGTTATAGCCTTTTCGCCCGGTAACAAGCCCTTCCTCTTTGGCCACCCCTCCGCCGAATCTGTCATTGATCGATTTCTTGCTGAACAAACAAGGTGTGCATCCGATGATCGCAAAGAGGAGGTTCTTGAGTCCGCTAGTGCTGGCGATGAGCACAAAAAATTGGAGTCGAGTCGAGAGGAAGAAAAGGAAGGGGGCCAAGGTATGGACGAGGAGAATGGGAAATTTTGGTGGGAGGAGCCGATTGACGAAGGGTTGGAACTGCCGGAACTCAAAAAGTACAAGTCGTTGTTAGAATGTTTGAGGGAGAATGCGGCTATTAAGTTAGATGAGATGAATAGGAGAGAATTGTGCACAAAAGATTATCTCGGTATGAATGGGGGTTTCGAGGTTGGTTCGAGTTCTTCTACTCCTAGCGAAGAAAGAGATGTATGAGATTAATGGCTGTGTTGAGAATTTTGGGTTTTAGCTTTGGGGTAGCGACGGTGGTGGCGCCGCCTTCTGCAGGAGAAATCACGGGCTCTTTTGAGAAAGGCCACGGTCTAGAGAGGTGCGCGGAGCAGAGCCTCATTCTCTAAACGGAGTGTGATTTTTTTTGGTTTTAGTTTTGAATAATTAGGGAAGTTGTAGCTATTGTGATGCAGAAGACAAATTTTTTAATGCAGTTGTGACTTTTTCTTGAATCTTTCTCTCTTTCTTTCTTGCAGTATTTTTGGGTACTTCAATCTTAAATTTCCGGAATTCTGGTTGTCACAGTAATTTTGTGTTGTTCATGTACAAGTGCTATCGTACAATTCTCTGTGCCGGACGTTTGATCTTTCTCAAGTTTCGAGTGCGACGCCAATAGATTGGCCAGTAATTACTAATGAATCGGCATGAATATCTTGTGAAGTTCTGTCAATTGAATTCATCTGCAGGAGGGTTAGTAAGGCTAACATCAGATGTAGACTTCAAGTCTAGCCAGAGTCGATTTTGGTCTTTGAACTTGGGTTCGGGGCTGGGTGTCACCGCCATTTTATAGTCGTTTTTTCTTTTACAAACGATATTTTATACACTAAGAGGTGGGTGAGTTGACTAAGCCTTATAATAGGCTAGTAATAATGTGGTTCAAATTCGCCTTTGGCGAGAATCAAACCGAAAACTCTCACTTAGAAGTGAAGAGAAATACCATTAGACCGTAGTACTAAACGTCTGTCATCTGCTAGTCTTGTGGTAAGGTTTTTTTTTTATTTTTTTTTCCCACGAGAGAATACCTAATATGGTTGTTCCACAAGGTTGGGTTTGTGGGCCTATTGTTGACACTTGGGCTGGTTTTCGGCTGTCCTTATCATGCTTTTTTGGGCCTTAGCCTTAAGGAGTGGTTTTGGGCATTAACAGTCCACACTACAATTATTTCTAATTTCCTAAACTACAACTCAAAAATAACAATTGTTTAAAGGCTTATTATATTAACACCCCACGAATTGTTGAATAAACTCCACAGACCTAATACACCCAACATTTGCTTTTTCACTTAAGAACTATCTTAATACACCCCACATACTTTCCCATAATACCCCCACACCCCGCTTACTTTCCTATAATACCCCAACATCCCACATTCTCAATATACAACTTATATTTTGTACATACACCCCACATTTTCTGTACACCCCACATTTCTCAAATCTTATAACACTTATTTTTAATTTTCAGAGACTAAATTCAACGATTTGAACGTTTAGTTTGCCGAAAGATTTCAAATAATCTGAACGTTTAGTATGACATCTTCCATGCTGCAATGGGCAAATTAAAGTACAATGTTGCCTATGATTTAATTCCCTTCGCCAAAACCAGATGGTACAAGTGCTGGTACTTACAATGATTTGGTGCATCAAGTATTTCTCGGGGTATGTAGTACTAGAAACTAGTGTAGAGTTCACTTTGTTTAACAATTTTATCATTAGTTGTAATACTAATAATCTGTGACAGAATTTTGATGCAGTAGCAGCAGACGCAACAATTAGAGCAAACAGGTCGTTGTAAGTGGCAGCAAAGAAACTGTTGAAGTCATCATCACCATCGCCGCACTGGTGAGCCAAACGGATGAACAGCCGCAGGGATCCAAAAGAAGAAGAGGCAAATAAAAGAACTCCCAACACAGCACCTCCAACAAATGCCAGAGATAAAGCTTTTAATTTGGACCAAAAATGCCGACCGGAATTTGACAAAAATGTCGGCTGGGATTTAAATCATATATGGGTTTGTTTTCAATTCCACTATTAAAACTCATCTCGTCTATTTTTAATATTTGGTAGTAATTTAGGTGTTTAATTCTTCATGTAATTTTTGTGATCCCTAAAAGATGAATATGAATATAGAAGTTTAAATAACACATCAAACGCAAGATTAAATAATTATCGATGTCATCGAAATCACTAAAACAATGAAAATATGAAGTCTTACCTCATGTGAAGCTTCCGAAACATCGATTTCGTGTTCCATTCATCAAAAACAATTTTTCTCAATCAACATGTTTGTAGTTTTATTGGTTAGGGTTTTGTTCAACAATGGAGGGTGAGAGGGTTTTGATAGTTGAGAAGATAAATAATACGCTAAAAGTGATATGGGGTGTATTTAGAATTTTTTTTTTAAAACCTAATAAGGTCAAAATTGTCATTGCATAGTAGGGTAAATTAGTTATTTAATATTATATTTTAATGTGGGGTGCATTCAACATTTTGTGGGATGCTAATATAAAAAACCTTGTTTAACACAGTGAAAAACTCCTTAATAAGAAGACATTATCCATAAGAAGGAAATTATGGTAGGGAAATTCAAGCATGAGATTTGAACCCCTCAGGAAAGCCATGTTGAAGAATACAACAATCTCACGGCAAAAATTTGACGAAGTTTAATATAACTTATACTGATGAGTAGTTTTACTTCTAATTACAATGAGACCTTTTGTGATAAAGTCTCGCACTTGTCCTCTTTACGGTTAATACTGAATACAATCCATGCACTTGTGAACCACCCCAAGAAGTAAGTTACATAGCGTAAAATTGGTACCCCTTTTTTGGGCCCTTCTTCGTGCATTTGCAACTGCAAATGACACACCCCGACCTAAATTGAGGCATGCTGGCTGTCGCGTGAGGGTGACGTAGCCATGTGCGCAGTGCGGAAGAATGACGATATAAAGAAATACAAATAAATAAAAACCAAACCAACTAGATCACTAGATAAGATGAGGTGAAAGACGAGAATAAGTGTGACTAAACATAACCAGAGCGTAGGTATCCTAAGTGCAGTCAAGCAGGACAAATGCTAATTATACAATACCAAAGATGGTCCTACATTTATGATGATCTGTCAGAACCACCGTCAAATCCACGTGAGCCACCAACGAGCACTTCTACCTAAAACTTGGAGGGGCGCAAAACAGAAAGTGTGAATGGGCAAAAACAAAGCTTTTTAAAACCATTTCACTTATCAAAAGTAGTAACCCTTCGCCGTAAAACCTGTGTAATTCCCAAAAAATAGCATATGCGATTATATCTCAAAACCAAATTCGAAATAACAATTCCATAAATATACCATGTCAAATCTCAGCAAGAAATAAGTAAGCCAGGTGAAATAAATCAGTATGAAATGGTGTGCCAGCCGGAGTCACCTAACATGAACTGTACAACTGGATCTATAACTCATCAACTAGTTCTCTACACATAAGTCGGAACCACCTAAAGTGGTCTGTACGACAGGCTGGGTGTAAATAAATACGCTCAAGTGCTACGGTCACGTGAAGGCTGTGCGAAGTATCGTAAGTCACCAACGAGTCGGAACCACCTAAAGTGGTTTGTACGACAGGCTGGCATCTGCCTTGGATCCAAGGTGAGTGTGTGGTGTGGGAGGTGAACGATCACGTGAAGGCTAGGCCCTGTCCTCGGGCGGAGCACTAACACCGGGGTGCAGGATAATAAGCTCGAAATATATCTCAGCACTAATGTACTCACTACCATCACTACCATCAATATATTCAGGTGAAGCTTACCTGAGCGTCCACATCATCGAGCAACAATATATATGTAATCATAATAATGCACAATTAAACATAAAGAGCATTTGACATGGCATTTCAAAGTATCAAACCATTTACTTAAGTTTTCTGGGAAAAATACCAAGTGTGTATATATATATACTGAAAACCAAAAGCCCACTCACTGATATGTGGAAGGGTCGTAACCCCCGAGCCTTGCTTGACTGCGCTCGTCCTCAGGATAGGTCTTACCTATATGTGAAACAACTATTTAAACGTTATTTTAAGCACATAAACAAACTAGCTAATAAATTCTCATACATTGCTCAATTGGGGTGTTTGAATATACCACCATGACCTACTCAACCCCACAAACATCCCCATATTTTTAGAAAAAATTTCCGATCACTTACGCGCTGGCCAAGGCACGGCCTGACGCGCCGCCACGCACAGGCACGTGCCTGGCACACCAAACAGAATCCCTAACAGCGTTAGGGAATATTCCTTTAATTAAAAGCATATGCTGTTAAAGATACCTGACGCCGTTAGAATATTCCGTCAACTTTGACGGAATATGCTCCTCCTTCTTCCTTGGTTCGCCGGAGTCCGACGCCAGCCACCGCTGCTATAGCCGGATTCTGGAAAAACTTTAAACTTCAATATCTTTCTCATTTCTACACCAAATTTCACAAATTTTATACCAAAATGAAGCCCTCAACAAGTAGAACATGATCATACCTTTCAAAGGTCCTAAAATCAACAGAAACGCACCGGAAAAATGTCATGAAAATCGGCCAAACCTGCAACTCGATAAACCCTAGTGTTCTAATGTTAAAACCACTCCAAAATCGATCCAACATGCTAGTAAAGTAAAAATATTACCTTCTTAAGTCTCAAAACCACTTAAAACCTTCGCGATCACGTCGGAAGAAAAATCACCTATCACCGGAGTTCGGGTAACTCAAGTTCTACAAGTTCTCACTACCAACTAAGGGTATGGATGAGTTCCTGAGCTCGCAAGGAGTACGAAAGTCACCTTCACAGCCTCGATCCGTGACTGGTGAAGCTCGTTGAGAGGTTGACAGTACACTTGTACGAAAAATGGGAAAAATCCGAGAGGGAGAGAAGAAGAGAGGATCAACGAGTTTGTGTGGGGGTGTGTGTGTGGTCTAGTTTGCAGCCAATCAAACAAAACCTTAAGTCTTTTAGTTCTAATTGGGTCCAATTAATTAGGAATAGAACTAATTGGTTCACAACCTTAGCCCATTTACACACACACAACTCAACAATTAAAGGGCATAATCGTCATTTCCACGCTATCAAGGACAAACTAATATATACATTCGGGACGAGCTGTCACAACCTACCCCCTTAAGAAAATTTCGTCCTCGAAATTTTACACACTAATACAAACCACTAATATTCATTGAACAAGTGTGGATACATTTCCTTTATACCATCCTCTGTCTCCCAGGTGGCTTCCTCCACCGAGTGATTTCTCCACAAAACTTTCACTAAACGCATGGTCTTATTCATCAGAACCTTATCTTTCCAGTCCAAAATCGTCACTGGCTCCTCATCATAAGTTAAATCTGGATTAATTTCCACTAGTTGAGGAGGTATCACATGTGATGGATCAAAGATATAATGACGAAGCATAGAGACATGAAAAACATCATGCACTTTAGATAACTCTGGAGGCAACTCAAGCCTGTAAGCAACTTCACCGACTCGCTCGGTGATCTGATATGGTCCGATGTACCTAGGACTTAACTTACCATTTTTCCCAAACCACACTACACTTCTCCACGGTGATAACTTCAAAAGCACCCAATCACCAACTTTATACACTCGGTCGGTGGCATGCTTGTCTGCTAGACTCTTCTGACGATCCTTGGCCGCTTTCAGGTTAGACTTAATTACCTGAATATTCTGAGTAGTCTCCTCTATAATCTCAGGGCCCACTAAAACTCTTTCACCAACCTCTGACCAACACAAAGGTGTACGACAAGACTTGCCATAAAGTGCCTCAAATGGTGACATACCAATACTCGAATGATAGCTATTATTATATGCAAACTCCATCAAATCTAACCGCTGCTGCCAGACGCCGCCAAACTGTAAGACATAATATCTTAGCATATCTTCCAGTGTCTGAATAGTCTTATCTGATTGCATATCTGTCTGAGGATCATATGTCGTACTATAAAGTAATCTTGAACCAAGAGCCTCCTGAAATGCCACCCAGAATTTAGAAGTGAATCTAGGATTCCGATCCGAGATAATACTAACTGGAACCCCATGATACTTAACAATCTTCGATATGAACAATTCAGCTAATCGACTTAAAGAATATTTCTCCCTCACTGGAATAAAATGTGCAAATTTAGTAAGCCGATCAACTATCACCCAAATGCCAGCATAATTATTTCGTGTATGAGGAAGCTTGTACACAAAATCCATAGTAATATCTTCCCATTTCGATTATGGAACGGGAAGTGGCTGCATCAATCCAAATGGATTTTTCCTTTCAGCTTTGACCTGCTGACAAATGGCACACCTACTCACGTACTCAGCAATTTCTCTTTTCATAACTGGCCAATAATAAAATGGTCGAATAGTATGATACATTTTAGTACCCCTAGGATGCATTGCATAAGCCGATACATGTGCTTCATTAAGAATTTCTTTCTTTAACTCTGCATTATTTGGCACATACATTCTTCTTTCCTGCATAAGCATGCCATCCGATTCTCTAATCCTTATATCTTTCTTTTCCCCATCATTTCTTGCCTGAATTAATTCCTGGGTTTCCTCATCATTCATTTGAACCTCGAGCACTCGATCAATTAAAATTGGTCTAACCTGAAAATTAGCAAGTAAAACTTTCTCTCAATCTTCCACCCCTAATTTTACTTTAGTGACCTCAAATCCGTAAGAAGAGGAACATGACAAGCATACAAAGCATTAATTCTCGCTTGAGGCTTCCTACTAAGTGCATCTGCCACCACATTTGCACGACCATGGTGATAACCAATCGTGTAATTATAATCACTGAGCAACTCTATCCATCTTCGTTGTCGAAGATTAAGATCCCTCTGAGTGAAAAGATACTGAAGACTCTTATGATCTGTAAAAATCTTACATTTTTCACCATAAAGATAATATCTCCAAATCTTCAAGGCAAAGATAATAGCTGCTAACTCAAGATCATGAGTAGGATAATTCATCTCATGAGGCTTCAACTGTCTCAAAGCATAAGCAATCACCTTACCATGTTGCATCAATACGCATCCCAGACCATTCAAGGAAGCATCATTGAAGATCTCAAAATTACCACTATCATCTAGAAGTGCTAAAACAAGTGCATGAGTGAGACAATACTTCAACTGCTGGAAACTTTGCTCACAATTATCATCCCACTCAAATTTAGCATTCTTCTTGGTCAACCTCGTCAGTGGTAAAGCGATAACCGAAAAATCTTTAACAAACCGACTATAATAACCAGCTAGGCTAAGAAAACTCCGTACCTAAGTGACGGTTCGTGGTTACTCCCAATTCTCAACGGCTGCTACCTTTTGAGGATCAACTAGAATACCTTGAGCTGATATAACATGTCCCAAAAATGCCACTTGATCTAGCCAAAATTGGCATTTGCTAAACTTAGCATACAACTGGTGTTCCCTCAATTTCTTCAACACCAAAGTGAGATGTCGAACATGCTCTTATTTACACTTAGAGTACACCAGAATATCGTTAATGAAAACAATGACAAACCTGTCTAAATATTGCTAGAATACTCGATTCATCAAATTCATAAAAGCTGCAGGTGCATTAGTTAACCCGAACGACATCACCAGAAACTCATAATGACCATATCGATTCCTAAAAGCTGTCTTAGGGACATCCTCACTTTTAATCTTCAATTGATAATAACCAGACCTTAAATCAATCTTAGAAAACACACAGGTGCCCCGAAGTTGATCAAATAAATCATCTATACGCGGTAATGGATAATGGTTTTTAATCGTTACCCGATTTAATTGCCTATAATCAATACATAGCCTCAAAGTCTCGTCTTTCTTCCTCACAAATAACACCGGAGCTCCCCAAGGTGAAATACTAGGCTGAATAAAACCCTTATCAACTAATTCCTGCAACTGGATCTTTAATTCCCTCAATTCACCAGGAGTCATTCGATAAGGAGTTAAAGATATAGGATCTGTACCTGGAAGTAAATCAATGGTGAACTTAACGTCTCGGTCTGGCGGCAATCCAGGTAAATCATCAGTAAGGAAAATGCCTGACCACTCGAACATTCTCCACACTAATAGGAGTATTATCATTCAACACCACATGAGCCAAATATCCCTGACAACCTTTCTCTAACAACCCTTTAGCCCTTATGGTATAAATAACACCATGTCTCACCCCACTACGCTCGCCCACAAATGTAACATCAGGCAATCCAGGACGATGGAAAGTAACTGTTTTCCCGTAGCAATCTATATTGGCACGATAATAATGCAACCAATCTATGCCCAAAATAGCATCAAAATCAACAATATCTAACATGATGAGGTTAACTGGCATAACAACATCCTCCACTAACACGAGACATCCTGGATAAACACAACTAACATAACATCTCTCCCCTTTAGGCATAGCAAACTCTAAATCATACCCTAGATGTGTAAGATGAGGTTGTGTCAACTGAGCGAACGTATGAGAAATAACAGAATGCGTAGCACCACAATCAATTAATACTCTAGCAAAATGACCAAGAATATTCAACGTACCCATGATCAAATCAGGATTATTCTAAGCATCATGTAGTGTCATGTGGTGAATACGTCCTCGAGCCTGCTATAGGCCTCCACGACCTCTGCTAAAGTGACCACTACGACCTTGCACATTACGCCCCTGGCCTGGCTAATTAGGCTGCCTCGATGATCTTGCACTACTAGAAGCAACCTCCACGTGCTGGGACTGTCCTCCAAGATTCCATTGCAATCCATCATCTGAATATGGCGGATATGGCATATAACATCCAGGATACTGAGGGTAACCACTCTGCTGATACGGGTCATGCGAATACTGATACTGCCCTACAGAATAAGGAGCTACATCGCCCTGATAATGATCAGCATCTCTGCGACCCGCTTGGGCATAACCACTAGGTCTTGAAACTTGCTGGATCGACACTGGTGGTGGTAAAGAAAGCTGATGGGGCCTCTGCTGATTCTGAGGACAATGCACAACCCTATGCCCTAATTGACCACAAATAAAACATCCTCTTTTACCTTGCATGCACTCCCCGAAATGTCAACTATTACATCTACGACAAAACAGACTACCAGAACCACCAGAATCTCTCTGCCTCTGAAAACGATGACCTCTAGAAAATCTACCACCTCTCCTCTGCCCAGTGGACTTAAACCTCAGCTAGAAGAACTAGAACTATAGCCACTTCTGTTAAAACTTTGAGTCTTACGAGGTCCCTGAAATGATTGGCCCTTATCTTTTTCATCTTTCTTCTTCTGGTTATCTTCTTCCTCCTCGCTCTCACTAGGCATATTTTCTGAATCTTCAATCCGCAGTAAAATCTCATAAAACTCCTGGTAAGTAGCACAAAGAGTCGTGGTCTCCATAGAACGCCATTTTTTCCGAGTACCCAACCTGAAACGACGAAGCATCTTAACCGGATTAGTAGCCACCTCCGGATCATATCGAGACAAATCAGTAAACCTCATGTAGTACTCATTAGCTGTCATTTTTCCCTGTTTCATATTTGTAAACTCTTGCTTTTTGCGATTTATAGACTCTGGAGGAATGAATCTCTTCTAAAATAATTGCTTAAAAACTTCCCAATCAGCAGCTTCCTCTGGTGATAACTTATAAGACTCATGTCTTTACCAAGATGCAGGTTCCGGACCTAGAAACCAGGTAGTCATCTCAACCCACCTATCATCCGGAAGATTTCCCTGACTTTGCATCACTCGAAAAGTCTTCTCAATATGATTGAGTCACCGCTCTGCTCCTTCATGTCCTTCATTACCCATGAAATGATTCAACTTCAGATTATACACAGTCTCCAGATGTGTCCTTTGGGGAGGACGAAGCGAAGACTGAATAACATTAGCTATAACGTCCCCTAACTGAGCAATATTAGGGAAACTAAGCTCAGTTGAAGGACGTGGCTCTCTACAGAGCGGCATAGTTCTTACAGAAGACACCAAGATAATTAGAACCTTAACAAAATATGCAGCACAGCCAAACCCAGGCTCTGATACCAAACTGGCACACCCCAACCTAAATCAAGGTATGTTGGCCGTCACATGAGGGTAACGTAGCTATGTGCGCAGTACAGAAATACGAATAAATTAAAACCAAACCAACTAGAGCACTAGATAAGATAAGGTGAAAGACGAGAATAAGTGTGACTACACATAACCAGAGTGTAGGTATCCTAAGTGCAGTCCAGCAAGACAAATGCTAATTATACAATACCAAAGATGGTTCTACATGTATGATGATATGTCAGAACCATCGTCAAATCCTCGTGAGCCACCAACGAGCACTTCTACCTAAAACCTGGAGGGGCGCAAAACAGAAAGTGTGAGTGGGAAAAAACAAAGCTTTTCAAAACCATTTCACTTATCAAAAGTAGTAACCCTTCACCATAAAACCTGTATAATTCCCAGAAAATAGCATATACAATTATATCTCAAAACCAAATTTGAAATAACAATTCCATAAATATACCATGTCAAATCTCAGCAAGAAATAAGTAAGCCAAGTGAAATAAACCAGTATGAAATGGTGTGCCAGCCGGAGTCACCTAACATGAACTGTACGGCTGGATCTATAACTCATCAACTAGTTCTCTGCACACAAGTCGGAACCACCTAAAGTGGTCTGTACGACAGGCTGGGTGTAAATAAATACGCTCAAGTGCTACGGTCACGTGAAGGCTGTGTGAAGTATCGCAAGTCACCAACGAGTCGGAACCACCTAAAGTGGTTTGTACGACAGGCTGGCATCTGCCTTGGATCCAAGGTGAGTGTGTGGTGTTGGAGGTGAACGATCACGTGAAGGCTAGGCCCTGTCCTTGGGCGGAACACTAACACCGGGGTGCAGGATAATAAGCTCGAAATATATCTCAGCACTAATGTACTCACTACCATCAATATACTCACATGAAGCTTACCTGAGCGTCCACAACATCGAGCAACAATATGTATGTAATCATAATAATGCACAATTAAACATAAAGAGCATTTGACATGGCATTTCAAAGTATCAAACCATTTAATTAAGTTTTCTGGAAAAAATACCAAGTGTGTATGTATATATATATATATTGAAAATGAAAAGCCCACTCACTGATATGTGGAAGGGTCGTAACCCCCGAACCTTGCTTGATTGCGCTCGTCCTCAGGATAGGTCTCACCTATATGCGAAATAACTATTTAAACGTTATTTTTAAGCACATAAACAAACTAGCTAATAACTTCTCATACATTGCTCAATTGGGGTGTTTGAATATACCACTGTGGCCTACTCAACCCCACAAACATCCCCATATTTTTAGAAAAAAATTTCGATCACTCACGTGCCGGCCAAGGCACGGCCAGACGCGCCACCACGTGCAGGCATATGCTTGGCACACCAAACAGAATCCCTAACGGCGTTAGGGAATATTCTGTTAATTAAAAGCATATGCCGTTAAAGATACCTGACGCTATTAGAATATTCTATCAACTTTGACGGAATATTCTCCTCCTTCTTCCTTGGTTCGCCGGAGTCCGGCGCCGGCCACTGCTGCTATCGCCGGATTCTGGAAAAACTTTAAACTTCAATATCTTTCTCATTTGTACATAAATTTTATACCAAAATGAAGTCCTCAACAAGTAGAACATGATTGTACCTTTCAAATGTCCTAAAATCAAAGGAAACTAGCCGGAAAAATCTCATGAAAATCGGCCAAACCTGCAACTCGATAAACCCGAGTGTTCTAACGTTAAAATCACTCCAAAACCGATCAAATGTGCTAGTAAAGTAAAAATATTACCTTCTTAAGTCTCAAAACCACTTAAAACTTCGCGATCACGTCGGAAGAAAAATCACCCCTCACCGGAGTTCGAGTAACTCAAGTTCTACAAGTTCTCACGACCAACTAAGGGTATGGATGAGTTCCTGAGCTCGCAAGGAGTACGAAAGTTACCTTCACAGCCTCGATCCGTGACTGGTGAAGCTCGTTGAGAGGTTGACCGTACACTTGTACGGAAAATGGGAAAAATCCGAGAATGATAGAAGGAGAAAGGGTCAACGGGTTTGTGTTGCAGCCAATCAAACAAAACCTTAAGTCTTTTAGTTCTAATTGGGTCCAATTAATTAGGAATAGAACTAATTGGTCCACAACCTTAGCCCATTTACACACATACAACTCAACGATTAAAGGGCATAATTGTCATTTCCACGCTATCGAGGACAAACTAATATATACATTCGAGACGAGTTGTCACAACAAAGGACTAGTTGGAGACTCCTCAAAACATCCTTAATATTTGTAGAAACTGTATATCACATATTTTAAAAGCTGGTAGTTGATCAAATGTTTAGCAATTAATTAATTATTCACATATTTTAAAATACTAGACCACTTTCCAGAAATTTTACGATGTAGAAATCTCCTAGAACTTTTGTTATCTTTGAAGTTGGATAGGGAGTGCGATTGGAGATAAATTTTCTCTATTCCTTCTTAAATTTTGGTAGGAATTTATTTAGAGAGTCCATTAAGAATGCAAGTAGTCAAAAAAATATATTAGACTTGGTTCACTAAATAGAGGAAAGCGAGTTGAAGAACGAACTTCTCATCCACTCTGTCAAAGAAAAAAATAGATAAAATACGAAAGCATAAGAATAGTTATATATATAGGGGTGTGATATTCACACACCACTTTTTACTTCTTCCACACCTTTTTGGTTTTCGGCTGTTGGATCGGATGGATTGAAGAAGATCAACGGACATAAATTAATAAGGGGTGTGTGAGAAGTAAAAAGAGGTGTGTGGATAGCACACCCCTACATATAAAGATTAATAAAGTTACAATCTCCCATTTAGTGGATGACAAGTTCGCCATTTAGTGGGAGGCCTTGAGTTTGATTTCGTGAATGATAAATTTGATATTATTTTATTATGACCGTCTCATTATGTCACTTAACTCAAATCTTATTTTTCAGTGCATATAACATCGTTGTAACAATAAAGTTTGTGTCTCTAGTCAACAGTTACTAAAATTCCTAGAGGTTTAAGCACCTTTTTAAGTGAGCATCGACTCATCTTCGCCCAACACATCGTAGAAGACCAGAAGCACTGTACAATATCTTTAGATAACATTTTGACTTGACTCTTTCTCCTCCCAAAGGTCGTCCCGAAGGCAACAATTTTGCAGTTAAAGTGGGTGAGAAAGTATAAAGAAATCTCCTCCCATGTCCTACCATTTTCAACTTGATCGTTTTGGTGCATGATTACATGGCCATTTGAATTCTACTCCACCAAATAAAACTATCATAACACGTTTTTCATGTCACGCACCAAACAGATTTGCAGCATGTAGCTTGTCTCTCTACTGGTACCAATAATAATTCATTAATTTGCTAAAAGTGGTAGTTGGAAGCTAGCCTAGTCAAATTCCACTACACTGATCTGACCTTCTTCAACAACCGCCGAAGGTACGTGAGTATTCTTTGGTTTACATGAATGTTCACTTTTAGTCTCAAACCCTAGGTTCTCTATCTAACTCAAAGTGTCTTCATTAATAACCATTTCGTTTTTAATTTTGTTTTTAATTTCAGTATTTTAAATCAATTTAAAAAAATAAATAAAAACTGAATTTCAAAAAATGAAAACTCAAGGTCAAATTAGTTTTCAATTTTCATTTTATAAAAAACCGAAAATTGAAGGTAGTTACCAAATAAGATTTCAGTTTTCAGATTTTGAAAAAATGAAAACAAAAACTGAAATTTGAAAAAGGAAAATTAATGAAAATGGCTTGAAAACTTTGAGTTTTAACGATAAAGACAAAATAAAGGGTAAAGTGAATAGTACCATATTTGACTTTTTAGTGTAAAAATGTGATTTTTAATTAAAATGAACAGTATCGGGAGCTTTCGTTAAAGTTCCCAATTGAAAACGAAATGGTTATCATGCGGCCTCTAATGTTTTATTTACAGTAAATAGATTTTAAGAGACAAGCTAGATTTTAAGCCACAATGAACATTCACATTGTGTAACATCCCACATCGCTCAGGGGAGTGGATTAAGTAATCCTTATATGTATATTCTCATCCCTACCTAGCACGAGGCCTTTTGGGAGCTCACTGGCTTCGGGTTCCGTAGTAACTCTGAAGTTAAGCGAGAAGGTGGCCATAGCACTTCCAGGATGGGTGACCCATTGGGAAGTTGCTCGTGAGTTCCCAAAAACAAAACCGTGAGGGCGTGGTCAGGGCCCAAAGCGGACAATATCGTGCTACGGTGGTGGAGCGGGCCCGGGAAGTGGTCCGCCCCGGGCCGGGATGTGACAATTTGGTATCAGAGCCAATCCCTGGCCGGAAATGTGCCGACGAGGACGTCGGGCCCCTAAGGTGGTGGATTGTAACATCCCACATCGCTCAGGGGAGTGGATCAAGTAATTCTTATATGTATATTCTCATCCCTACCTAACACGAGGCCTTTTAGGAGCTCACTGGCTTCGGGTTCCGTAGGAACTCCGAAGTTAAGCGAGAAGGAGGCCAGAGCACTCCCAGGATGGGTGACCCATTGGGAAGTTGCTCGTGAGTTCCCAGAAACAAAACCGTGAGGGCATGGTCAGGGCCCAAAGCGGACAATATCATGCTACGGTGGTGGAGTGGGCCCGGGAAGTGGTCCGCCCCGGGCCGGGATGTGACAATTTGGTATCAGAGCCAATCCCTGGCCGGAAATGTGCCGATGAGGACGTCGGGCCCCTAAGGGGGTGGATTGTAACATCCCACATCGCTCAGGAGAGTGGATCAAGTAATCCTTATATGTATATTCTCATCCCTACCTAGCATGAGGCTTTTTGGGAGCTCACTGGCTTCGGGTTTCGTAAGAACTCCGAAGTTAAGCGAGAAGGATGCTAGAGCACTCCCAGGATGGGTGACACATTGGGAAGTTGATCGTGAGTTCCCAGAAACAAAATCGTGAGGGCGTGGTCAGGTCCCAAAGCGGACAATATCGTGCTACGATGGTGGAGCGGGCCCAGATGTGACACATTGTAGCTTAAAATCTATTTACTGCGACATGACCAATAGATTTTAAGTTTTATTTATAGTAAATTGATTTTATGCATAACTCCTCACTTTGGTCCATGAGATTTGAAATTAATAGAAGTGGTCCTTAAGTTTGTTCATTATCAATCATTTTGATCATTCCCTGAAAATTCTTTAGTAAATAAAGATAAAATGATTAAAATACCCTCAATTTTTGTTAATATTGTGGTCCATTGATTATTAAATTTAGAATATTTTTGTCATTTTGGTCCTTATTTAATAAAAAAATTCACGGAATGACCATAATGATTGATGATGGACAAACTCATGGACCACTTATATTGATTTCAAATCTCTGGAACCAAAGTGAGGAGTTATACAAATCTCAAGAACCATTTTGGCTAAAAAGTTTTTTCAGTGTCATCCTCCATAACTGAACATTAATGTCTGTGACAACATATCATGTTGGTGTTTTATTTTGAAAGAAAATCACAATAGAAGGAAAAGGCGAAATCAAATCTTTTGCACTTAAAATAAGTGTGGCCTTTCTGTGGCCTCAGTTGTTCATGTCGCATCTAAGTTAAATTCTTCCGGGCAGATGGATCTAGATTTGTATTATCACAGTAATGACAGAGATGCCACTAGGTGGACCGATGACCAGAAAATAAAAATTCCAAGGCGTAGAGAACATCCTCAAGAAGAACTATAAAAGTTCAAAAAAAGAATTTGAAGCATGGCAAGTTTCTAGGTTTAAGGAATGCTTAAGGATTTTTGAAATTCACATCGACCTCAATGAGGAAAAGATGGCAGTTTCAGGGCGTAGGGCAACGAAGAAAACTTTAGACATCACGCGGTGAAAGCAATCTCGCATGAAGGAGGCGTGCTCCAGAAACCGCCAGGATACCGAGACCCACATCAACCGGGTCGACTTGTACTCGTACCACCACCGCGGAAACCCAATCTCCCCCCTTCTTCCCCTCCTAAAGCACAGCAGGGGCAGCAGCTGCCGCATATGCTGCTGCGCCTTTTACGCCTTCCTTCCCATCGTCATCATCTTTGTCGCCCTCGTAGTCGGCATCTTCTACCTTACTTTGATCCCCGCATCCCGGCCTTCTACCTCATCTCCTTCCAGATCCCCAAATTCGACCCCGTCTCCAAGCCCGACTGGACCTACCGAGGAAGCGACGGCGAAATCCGGCTAGTTAAGCCATTGATGGCGAAGTTTGAAGATTGAAGGCGTGAATGGAGGTCGAATCGATCACCTGCAAAAACAATTTGGGTTTTTTCTTTCAATTTTTTTTTCTTTGGGGGGGGGTTTCTTTCAATTTTTTTTTTATGGGGAGAGAGAGGAGGAGAGTGGTGAAACAATCATGTTGAAGGAAAAGTTTTTTTGTGGGGGGGGGGGATATTTAAATGATTTTATCCAGTTTGGGAAGGGAGCAGGTCCCACCTCAAGTCACGTCAGTATTTAACAAAGAAATTGATAGATAAATTGACGGAGGTCTAACATTGCAACAAATTCATAAGATGAGGTATGACATTGTAATTTTTAAAACATGAGGTATGAGATTGTGGCTCAACCTATAGTTGAGGTAGTTCTGTGTAATTTACCCTAAATTCTTTCTTAAATGCTAAATAGAACAAATTGAACACTCAATAAAGTAGTATTTGCTATGAATCTGATTTAATATATGATTGTATAAATTCTAGTTAGAATTGAGTTCTAGATTACCCATTATTCTAGTGATTCTTATTTAGTTTTAGATTATTATTTTAGTGATTCTTTCCCTTTAGAATTATACTTACTTGGAGACAAGTTATTTTCTTCCTCTTGTTTATTGTAAATATTAAATAAAGGCACTAGGGAGAATAACACAATTCCTATGCATTCTACAATTTCTCCATTATCTCTATAATTGCCGCATGCTCTCTCTCTCTCTCTCTCTCTCTCTCTCTCTCTCTCTCTCTCTCTCTCTCTCTCTCTCTCTCTCCCACATAAAATAGGTTATAACACATTATTACCACGCTTCTACACTGCGCTATGAAATTGAACAGGGAATTTCTATGACAAACCATTTCACAATTATTATCACGCAATCCAGGTCCTTCTAAAGCACGATCTTAATTGATTTTTTTTAGGCTTGATTGCATGAACCTTCACCATAATGCATGAACCCAACTTTTTGTTTTATGAAAAGATTCTTCTCAAATTGTTTTTGCATTATATTCAAAATATTTCATGTTATGCAAATTGATATTGTGAAGAAAAAGAACAAGAAAAAAAATAATAATTAGGATTTCGAAAACCCATGCGAGTCCACACCGTTGAGCCACGCAAACCACCAACTTTAGGCCAAGCAACTTGCGCAGTTGAGCCGTGAGAATTAGAAGAACGAAACAAACTTTCAAACAAGAACGTAGACAATTAGAAGAACAAAGCAACAACTCTTAAACAAGAACGAGGCACTGCAAAATGAATTTACAACTCGAATTTCAATATGACAAATCAAAACAACTTCTCCTCCTTTGCTTTACAAATACATGAATTTATAAATTCTTAAAACTTAACATGAGAAATATGAAAAGACAAATGAAATAAAGACTTACAGTATAACTCCTAAAAACTAAAAAGATTTAAGATAATCATAAGGCACAAACTTAAGCAAGATACATGCATTATAGCTCCAAAAATGCATGTATCTTATTATACTTCTTAAATCCGAGATGCTACTTATTAAAATAATGCCTTTTGTTTTCCTTGAGTTTTGTTTGGTCTTCTCGATCTTTTAGATGTTCCAAGGACTCTAGATCGTAGAGCACTCCAAATGAAATGATAAGTATGAAAAGGATAGATAGATAGGGTTCACTATCTCCTAGTTCAAAGAGAGACTTGAAAACCCCAAACACTTCGCTTTTAGCACCACCCTGCCACATAGAGAACTAGAAGAACAAAGCAACAAACTCTTAACCATGAACCAGACACTTCAAAATGAGTTTACAACTCAAATTCCAATATGATAATTCAAAAAAACTTCTCCTCCCTTGATTTAAAAATATATGAATTTATTAAAACATAAAATGAGAAATATGAAAAGACAACTAAATTTGCACGAGCATTTGAACGAACATAGCTTGGCTCACCACTTGTCCTATTTTTGCCCGTTGGAGGTGTTTTGGCTTTGCTCTTTCCTTTGCCCAAATTTAACGGGTGAAAATGCTCTTATATTTTCCTCGCAACTTAATATGAGTCTAGATTCTTGCATAAGACCCCTCCCAAAATGGTCTCCCTCTTCCAGCAAACCCCAGCTGTCAACCCATTCGCCGCCGGCCTCTAGCTATGGCTGGGGGCCAGTGGCAGCCTCTCCCCTCCCTTTCCTAGCTCATTCTCCCTTCCTCTTCCCCCTCATCCCTATCTCAGCTATCCTCCACCCCTCGCCATTCTCGTTTTTCTTCTCACCACCTCACGCCGACCCCTCCTTCCCGACCTTTCCCTTCCTCATCTCCCTTCCCTTGCTTCCCTGCCACCATTTTGGGTACAGATATCCATGGATCTATGCCTTATACACCGAACTAGGCCATGCCTTTTCAAGATTCTCTTCGATTTGGCACTCGTTTTCCTAGTATGGGGTTTCGATCTGTGCTGCAGGTGGGTTGGATCCCCACTCGTCAACACCGCTCCATGGTGGTGTCTCTTTCCTCGACGGCTTCGGTGCTCTCAGCTCTAGATGATCGGCTTGGTTTGGGAGCTTGGCGTGTTTGTCTCAGTGCGGGTCGGCTCGACTTGAGCGTGGACGCCGGTGTCCCACTGTTCGGATTTTGGAGGAGGCCTAGGCCTGGGTGCCTCGTTCCCCCTGTTTTTGAGTTGTACATCGGATCCTTCTCGGTGTAATTTAGTTCCTCTCACCCTTATGCACCGCGGTGGTGCTGGTGTTTTGGCTAATTTGGTCTTCGCCTTTGTGCATTGTGTATTGTGAGTCTCGTCTGCTAATGATGACTTTGACGTGGTCTTGCACTTTCACAATGACTTTTTGTGGCCTCGCTATGACCGTTGTGTATGTCGATATCTCTCTGTTGCGGGTATCGTTTATTGTTGTAGATTTGTGCGCTTGGAGACTGTGTAGTTAAGCTTGTGAGTGTCTATTAGGGGTTTAAGGTTCTTTGTCTGTTTTGTGTAAATTCATTCCAGATCAATTTATTGGTCACTGAAATTATGTACCCAATGACACTCTGTAATTATTTGGTGTTGATTAATGAAAGACTATGCTATTGTTTCTTGTAAAAATAAAATATAAAAAAAAAAGACTCCCGCGCTTCCTATACGAATTGAATAATATACTGCATGAATCACCTGCGCATCACATGCTGAGTTGCAATATGTTTATTAAAAATGTGAAAAAAAGTCAGTGACAACATGACGAAATCTTTACAGAAGATAACACACACACACATATTTATATTAATTATAGTCGAGTCTGCATGTTCGTGCTTTCAAGTAGATTATGTTGTATTCCAACAAAAGAAAGTAGATCGTGTTATCCCATGCTATTAAAAAACTATGTATTAATATGACCAACAAAAACCAAAGTGTTGGATTCTATAATTACGTCCTACCCACAACGAATCACATGATCAGATCAACTATAACTCATTTCAAGGACTTTGCTTAGGCTATTAATTAGGTGAAGATTCTCTACGCGTCACCTAAAACTTTAAATTAAATAAGTTCAACTAAGAGACCTGAAAGTATAATGTCCTTATTGTTAAGTTGACATCTCTTTTATCATTAGTTTCTAATTTTAAACATGTAATATATATAAATATATATATAAGGGAATTATTATTGGCACTTCAAATTTCTCATTCTACACTCCAAACTTTCTATATTTAGAAAGAAAAATACACTTATGAAGAGTGTAGAATGAGATTTTTGAAGTGTCAATAACATTTCCCATATAAAATAGTACGCATATGCATGCCCTAATTGTACCTAATAATTGATACTTTAAGATAAGAGACAGGTGTACAATTCATGCTGCGATCTAAAACAATGTTACATGCTTCCAAATAAAAAATGTAAACCAACACGAGATGATTTTGTGGTTGTGGACGAATTTCAAGTTCGTATTCTATATGACATATTTTGGGTTTGATTCCTGCTGTTGGTGAATTACACGATGGTAGTCAGGAGAAGACTGAAATGCCTCTATGAGTTTTTCCAACCCAAAAAAAATGGACTTGTTTAAATTATATAATTCAGGTCTAATAGGCATTCACGACGTAGAGAACCATGCATAGAGAAGAATAGAATCCAGCATTATTATGTTTTAATAAATAAGGACAAAAAATGAAGCAAGGAAAGAAGATTGTGAAATGTATGGCTGCATGTGTATTTCGGCTACTTGCACGTTTGAAAAATGCAATGTGAATATGGTGCGCAGCTTTTCATGTTACAACACATGCATGTCTTTCTTTGTACTATATTTATCAAGGAAAAGGATCCTCGCCGGATCTTTTTCCGGAACCGGATCCCCTCATGAGCATAGGGTGGGGATCCTCCTAACCAGGCCATCTGGGCCATTGAAATTGGATACAACAGCTACAAACAGAGGGACCCTCTAAAAGTTATAATTATTGTAGTTGTTGGGTTAAATTTCAATGGTCCAGATGATCCGATCAGGAGGATCCCCACCCTATGCGCAGGAGGGGATCCGGTTCCTCCTTTTTCTAGGAATTTTAGGAATCCCGTGATCATGACCGTGCATCGTACATCATGCGATCAATTTTTTTTAGGTACTATTTATATTTAATTTTTAATTTTAAAATAATTTATGACTGCACATATACAATACACGGTCATGATCACATGATCTCTAAGATCCCTAGAAAAATAATCCAGCGATGATCATTTTCCATTTAGCAAATACTAGCAATTGACGAGTGGATGGTTGTAAAATTAGTACAAGTGGACGGTTGTAAAATTATTACGAGGTGTTATCTGAATTTGTACATGACATTAATGAACAAGTTGTGTATGAAGTTAAGGCCAACTCCTCCTAATTTTATATTTAGGACGTCCTTCTCACGAATTTGTTACAATTTCATACCTTCCGTCAGTTTGTCAGTCAATTCTTTCGTTAAATAGTGACATGGCTTGAGACGAGGCCCACTCTCTATTAAAAAATTAATTAAGTATTAAAAACTAAAAAATAAAATCATTTAATATTTTTTTTGCATGGGGGACCCACCCATTATCCCCCTCACCTTTCTTCCCCACTCCCGTCTTCCCCCAACCCATATCTCATCCACCTTCGCCTCCTCCACTTCCAACCTCTCCTCCTGCTCTTCCACCTTCTTCAATCGTGCCGCTTCCCCCCTCCCCCCCGCACTGGAGCAAGAGGTTGATCTCGAGGCCACCACCGTGGACGAGGATAGGCCTGAGGCAGACGCAGCAAAGGAGGATGAGGTCGTGGACGACGGAGGCCTAGAAGGACTCAGATTTCATGGCGGCGCCGCCATACTTGATGACAATGGTCTTGCCTCAAAATTTCTGGATGAAGGGGAAAGACTCGGTGAGGATGTCGACTCGGAGTTGCCCCGGAGTGGGATCAGGGGACGATGGGGATTAGGGGAGAAAGTTGCAGATCGAGAGAGAAAATAAGGGTTTGGGGCGAAGGGAAGGGTTGTTTGGGAGCTTGAGTGAGGACGATGGGTTTATTAGGGTTTTAGCTGCCAACATTTTCCTTTTCAGTGAGGCAGTAGAGGCGCGAGAGTGAAGTGAGACTGAAGTGAAAACTGGGCAGAGATGGCCGCGGTCGCGAGTTGAGGCGCGGCCGGGAGGGGGAGCAGCGCGGTTGAAGAAGGTGGAGGAGCGGGAGGAGAAGCTGGAAGTGGAGGAGGCGAAGGCGGGTGGGACTTGAGTTGGGTGGTTCTCGTTTTGGGTTGGGGGAAGACAGGAGGGGCAAGACAGGAGCAGGGAAGAAATGTGAGGGGATAAGGGGTAAGTCCCCCATGCAGAAATAAATAAATGATCTCTTTTTAGTTTTTAATATTTAATTAATTTTTAATAAAGAATGGGCCCTGTCTCAAGCCACGTCAGTATTTAACGGAATAATTGTCAGACAAACTGACGAAATGTATAAAATTGTAACAAATTCGTAAGATGATGTATGACATTGACATTTTTTAAAGATGAGATATAAAATTGTGACTAGCTCAATAGTTAAGGTAATTTTATGTAATTTACCCAAAAAATAATGTCATAGACTTCGATCAAAACCGAACTTCGATCTTAACTGGTTGAGTGTGTTGTCGACCGGCCGCCGGAGGTTCGGACAATAAAGCTTCAGCCAATTACAGACACGGTTGCTTTTGTAGGTTTTCAGTGGATGCGGAAACCCATGACCCAAGTCAGAATAATTGCAAGGTGCAAATATGATGATTAAATGAGTCATGACTTTGATGGTTAACGACACTACCGAACAGTGAAAATAATATAACGTTTTATGAACAAACCTAAATTTTTCTGTAAGTTTAAACTCTTATACTATCCTTCGAGATTTCTTGAGATGTGATTAACTAGCCTCATATCATATGTCCACTACTTTCTTACCGCTTAATCGGTCACATAATTGACACACCCCGTCCCGAATGAGGGCATGCTAGCCGTCACGTGAGAGTGACGTAACTATTTACACAGTTTGGAAGCTTTAAAGATACAATTACTAAGATGAAACACCCGAGGGTGAGTCCTACTTTTGTGAATTCTGTCAGAACACCGTTGGATTCCTTGTGGCCACCAAAGCTCTGTTATCTTGAACCTGAAGGGGCGCAAAACAAAGTTGAGTGGGTCAGTAAAACAAAGTTTTTCGAAAACATTTCAAATAATATCATTTCTAACCCCTCGCTGTAAAACCTGTATACTTTCCCAGAAAATAACATAATAGCATATAAATCTTCATATATCTCAAATCACAATTCTTTATCAAAAACCAGAAAGTATGCCATGTTATAAATGTCAATAACAGAATATGGATGCATCAATATAACAGGTGAAATAAGGAATCAACCGGAGACCCTGCAGTTGGTCCTGTACGGTTAATTCTATAGCTCAATATCCAATCCAACCGGAGTCACCACTGTGACCTGTACGGCACTACTCTGCACATAAGTCAGAACTACCTAAAGTAGTCTGTACGACAAGAATGGTGTAATAATACGCTCTAGTGCTTCTCTCATCAATCATCTGTGCACATAATCTAAGGTCACCTACCAGTCGGAACCACCTCTAGTGGTCTGTACGACTAGCATGTCGAAACCCTCTCATGGTCTGTACGACATGCACCTACTTGGATCCAAAGTGAGCGTGCGGTGCGGGTGAATAATATAAGCACTAACGCCAGGGGTGCAGGTTATGAGCTCTCAACACAATTCACATCATCAACAAATCATATGATTAACATAAAACTCACCTGATAGTCACATGTGCGTCCACAGCACCATTTAACATATATGCATCAATTACTAATTCACATATTTCATATATATGTATGCATGGCATTTTAAAACATACTTTCTTTTAATTTCAATTTCTGGGAAAATCAGTAGTATATAGGTATAAACAGAAATATTGCCCACTCACCTGGAGTTCGCCCTACAACTCCCTAGCACAATACATCAAGGTGTCATGACGATCAGTGCCTAGAACAATAATCAAATCCAACCTCAGAAATCATATTGATATAATATATAACTTATATAAAACACGTCACTACGTAGTTCGATCCGGAAGATCTGCAACTCAGATTTCAAATCCATAACTTCCAAAGGTCCACAATCTACCTCTAGGACAACATCCTAAAATTTCCTTACCATCCAACGGTTGGATCTCCGTCCATTGTCAAAACCAAGTGACGGTTAACATTCTATTTTATGAACTTACAACTCCAATTCCAGAAGATTCGTAAATCGGATTCCCAATACGTAAGTTCCTATAATCCTCAAATATTACGTATTACAACGTATCAAATTTTGGTGACGATCCAACGGTCGGATCGTCAATTCACATTTTCACCTAACCACGAAATGTAACGAACTTAGGTTCAATTACTCAATTTACGTCCATCAATTATTAAAACTGAACCTAGAACATTAAACACATGCTAAGAATGATATTGGCGGGCCACTGGCCACGCGCCGCCGCACGGGCCGCCGCGGGTGGCGGTTGGCCGCCCCGGCTCGCCGGAAAATCCAACTATTTCCAAAAATTCTCAAAAAAATCCAGAATTGAAGATCTCAACGAGTAGAGTAAACTTTATACCTGAGGCCAAGGCCAATTTGGCCTGGAAACACTTCAATTCCACCAAAACCGTGAAGAACCCTAGAATTAGGTGTTTTCAATTCGACCTTCAAATCAACTCCGCCGTCCCAACCAAAGCTTGGGCTTTGTTCCAGGTCCTAAGGGAATGCTAATGGTGTTAGTAATTGAAAGAAAACATTTCAAGATTTGAAGAATTTGATCAAGAAAGTCGCGGCACCCACGGGTGCATTCTTCACCAAACCACCATCAAATTTCATGATTTTTGGGGTGAAACATGAAGAGGGAAGGCCTAGGTGATGATTTGAAGTGGTACCTTGATCCAATTTGTGAGAATTCTGGTGAAAATCGTCGGAATTTGGGTGTGGGTGTCGCGGGTCGAAACAGGTCGCGAGTGAAGACCTGTTTTCTTCCTTCTCTCCTCTGATTCTCGCCCTCTCTCCTTTCCTCCTTTCTCTGTTCCGATTGGCCGGTCTCCTCTCTCTCTTCTCCCCATTCGCCAGCACTCTCTCCTTTCTCTCCCGGAGCTCCTGCTTTCTCTTCCTTTGGTTGGGCAGTTTTGCCCAATCTCTTATTCTTCTTCTTCTTCTTCTTCTTCTTACGCACACACACACACAAACCTTCTTTCTTCTCATCCCAGCCATCCATTTATTTCTTCATTAAATTTGGGCCGTCCACTTTCATAAAAGAAATTCCAGATTTTACTAAATTATAATTCCTAAAATGCCCAAATTTCAAACGTTAATAACTTCTTCGATATAACTTCAAATCACGTACCGTCTGCGCCCACGCTTCCGTAGTGACGAGTACTACGAGGATATGTCAAGAAAACAAATCTTAGATGGCACGACATGACGATTAACCTCGAATAATGCGCGTGCCTAAAAGGGCATTTTTGTAAAATTCTTTATTAAAACTTTAAAACTCTTAAAATCAGGGACGGGCTGTCACATAATACTCCTTTAAGAATTAATTTGCCCTACATTTAATTAATGCCCTTGATATTTTTATTTTATAATCATATTGGAGAAAGAGAATTTGAGTCAGGCTATTATGGGTGACCGTGTTTCGATTTAACACAAACAGTATAACCAAATCAATTAGCATTCCACAAATAATGGTCTGGTTTTGACTAATACCACCATTAAAAGAAAATCATTATTGATCAGTTTAGTTTGATTTAGTTCAATAAAATAGATCCAGCATTTCAAAAGTTTTAGTTTTCTAAACCAATCAAAATATTATGTATTTCAGAGCATAACAAACTCATCAAGCCAATTAGGATAAATGTTTAAAAAGGCGAAGGTGTAGGTGAGACATTATGTGGATACCCTTATCTAGGCAAAAGCCTTGAGGCGGGAGGCGAAGCCTCACGACACTTAATTTTTAGTATAAATTATATGTAATTATACAAACCATATAACATTTTGGTGGAATACTTAAGAGACTTAAAAGAAAAGACAAAAAAAAAACATTTCAAAAAGAAAAAAATGTCACAGCCCGTCCCGAACTTCTATTGTCGATGATGTAAAATGACGGAATTGTCCTCGGACGTTAATTGATGTGTGTGAATTATTATTGGGTTAAATTGTGTTAGATTGGTGACCCAATTAGAACTAACACTTTTCTTAGTTTTGATTGGTGGCTTTTGGACCACACACACTGTATGGAGAAGGATGTTGAGCTAAGAAATCAGCCAATGCCTGTCATTTGACAGCTTTTTGGGGCACGTATTGCAAACTAAATTCGGACAACGCCATTGTCCATTTCCCAATTCAGCCTTTTACTATCGGCCCATTTAGCATATAATGAACCTAAGTAACAAAATGGAGCATGTTATTCCTGAGTTTAGAAGCAGCGAAGAACAAAGCCAAACAGAGTTTCTCAACGGCTGAATAATTTATCTCAGCTGAGTTAAGATTCTGGCTAAGATAAAAAATGTCATGCTCCCACCCAGTGTCGTTGTCTTGCATAAAAGGACATCCAATGGATTTTTTGATATCCGAGATATACAACTTAAGAGGTTTCTCATGCCGAGGTGGCACGAAGACAGGTAGGCTAGTGAGGGAGACCTTGATTTACGTGAAAGCGTCCTGATGTTCTTTGCGCCATTCGAATTTGTCAGAATCCTTAAGTTCAAGAGCGTGGAAAAAGCCTTCATTTTCCCCGCCGAGTTATTTTTGAAACGGCGGAGGAAATTGATTTTGCCAAGTAAGGATTGTAATTGCTTCCTGGTTGTCGGGGGTGGAGCATCAATGATCGCTCGAGCTTTATTCTCATCTACCTCGATGCCACAATGATGTACAAGGAAACCCAAGAAGTTTCCTGTCGATACACCAAAGGCACATTTGGCAGGGTTCATTTTACGATTATGTTGGCGCATACGAATGAAAGTTTGTCGAAGATCATCTAAATGTGTTTGGCGGTGTTTCGATTTAACCACCACATCATTGATATATACCTCAACGATAGTGTCAATCTGTTCATGAAAAATGGTATTTATAGCTCATTGATATGTGGCACCGGCGTTTTTAAGTCCGAAAGGCATAAGGACCTATTCGTAGGTCCCAAGTTCCTCGAGGCAACGAAAAGTAGTTTTGTGGACATTCGACCTCAGCAATGAAAATTTGGTTGTAATCAGCATGGCCGTCCATGAAAGATAACATATCGTGGTTTGCTGCAGCGTCAATTAATAAGTCTGAAATTGGCATTGTATATTCATCTTCAGGGGTTGCCAAGTTCAAATTACGAAAATTAATGTAATTATGTAGAGCACCACTTTTCTTTAAAACTAGGACAATATTCGCCAACCATTCAACGTATCAAGCTGTTTGAATAAAATCGGCTTTTAAAAGTCGAACAAGTTCATCTTTTATGTCGAGCTGAACTTCGGTAAAAAATCATCGCGGGGGGGGGGGGGGGGGGGGGTTGGCAGAAAGGTTTACAACCAACCTTGATGTGTAATTGATGCTTGACAAGTGTTTGATCTAGGCAAGGCATTTCATGGTAACTCCAAGCGAAACAAATTTTTAAATTCTTCGAGCAGTTTACAAAGCTCGGCTTTCATAGGTTGGGGCAACAAAGAACTAATGAATAAAGGTCGAAGGTCATCGACCGTTCTAACATTTATTTCATTTAATGGATCTTTAACTTGGGGCCAACTGTCTTTGAGCTCGACTGGGGCAGCTTGGACTTTAACAAGTGACAGGACTAGTCCGTTGTCTCATTCAGCGAGGAACTCTACTAAGTTCACGCCAGAATTTGGTTGCTTGGAAATAGTATAGCAATGGGTGAACAGGTGTTCCATGATAGATGAAACCGCGGCTCAGCGTCTATTTTGTTTAGTATCAGGCATCAGGATCGCCGAATCCTGATGAACAGTCTGGGCGCCAACCTTGATGGCTTTCTAAACTGAGATTCGAGTCGGCCATCATTCTTCGTTGAAACCTTGCAGGGTGATGTAGCCGACATGATCATTGTAATAGCGAGCTTGAATTATATTAGCTTCGAATGGCTGATTGTCGACCTGACGAACTACAGCCGATTTGTCGTCCTAGAAGATGAGGACTTGATATAATGACGAGGGGATACAACCAGTTTGGTGGATCCAGTTTGTAGCTACACTAACGATGGTCGTTTAACTCATGGGGCTTGAAGGTTCGCAGGTTCATGGGTGAACTCGAGCTGCCAAAGTTGCGCGCATAATAATCATTACTGTAAAATGACGCGTCGAAATCAAGTCATCATCTGGCCGAAGACGACTTGTTATTTTGTGTTTAAAGGCCGAGACTATCGAAAACGTTCTGGCGTTGGCCTGCACCGAGCACTTTTTAAGATGTTGTCGCAGCTGCAGACGCCAGTTGAGGTGCTTCAGCCCGAAGTGGCTATTCTTTCAGCTCAGTTATGATGACGTTTAATTGGCAACTACATAAAACCATTGGCCCGTCAGTTTCCTCTGTGCTGGAGTCTGACATTGACTCGGCATAAGCAGGGTTTGAAAAGTATTTAGGTGGCTAGTTCGAAGATAGATCAATTTTCAATCGTGGCTGAGAATTCTGTTTAGGGACGTACTGTGTCGGGATGAACTCGGCTTTTCCTTTTCTCTTGTCCTTAGGTAGATGAGCATCTACCATGCTTACCGTCACCGGAGGGAAAGGATCGGCGTCAACGAACATTTGAGGTTTCTCGGAAAACTTGAGTTTGCCATTGTCGATCCAGCTTTGGATGACGTCGTGAAATACGACACAATTATTTGTCGTATGATTGTTTGAGTTGTAGTAATTGCAATACGTCTTTCCTTTCAAATCTTCAGCCTTGAGAATATTATGCCCTGGCTGAAGCTCGACGATTTTGTAAGTAACAACTGGTTGAAGATGGCATCGACCTTGGTGATGTCGAAAATGTAGACCTTTGACGTTTTGACGGCGGCTTCCACAGAGGCCGAGCGGGTTTTGACATCTTTGGAATTAGCATGAGCCAATGCTTTGTATATGTATGGTTTGTTAATTACTATTTCGGCCGCATCTATACTGGCATATTGGGATTCTTCGCCTTCGACCGATGCATAACTTACTGTTGGGTTTTTGTAGATCTTTCATCGGGTTGGGGATTTCGAGATTTTCTCTTCTTTAAGAAAATAATCATATTGCTCGACATGTTGAGCCAATTTGTAAATATTTCAGAAGTTTGCTCCCAAGAATTTCTTTTTGTACTCCACATCCAGGCCATTCAGGGCAAACCTATCAAACTCGACTTCAGGAAGGGGTACTCGGCACCAGTTTCTGGCCGATTTAAACCTCATAAGATATTCCATTTGTGACTCGTCAGATGATTGAGCCAACTGACATTTCCATCATTAGCCGATAAAATTGCTCATGAAATTTCTCGACTAATTCCTCCCAGCTTTGGATGGAGTTGGGTGGGAGGTTGATGTACTATGCGCACATTGAGTCGCTTAACGAGAAATTGAACAGACGTAGTTTATGAAAATCACTATTAACATCTCCATATTGAGCAGTGAATCGAGCCACGTGTTCTAACGAGGACAAGGATGATTCTCTAGCGAAAAGGCTAAAGTCTAGAATCTTGAATCCCTTAGGATATTCGAACCTTTCTACAAAGGTTGGATATGGGTGATGAATTTTGGGAACTTCCGCTCATTTTTTAAGGCTGAATCAATCATTCTCTAGACTTCAACCATGTCAACAGGCGTCGTTTCTGCTCCTCGGTCGATTCTAACCGATCTACTGCTTAGTTCGCCATTTTTTTTAAGTCAATCATTTTAGGCCGAGCAGATTCTGTCTCGACCTGTATTGCTGGAAATGGATTATTCTTTAGAATATGAGGCTGTCTGGGTCGATCAAAGGGTCCAATTTCGTGGACTTTATTAACCAAAACTTCGAGCAATCTGTTGTGCACAACATTATTATCACGCATCTCTTCAAGTATGCTTTTTACCTATTGGCTGAACATTTGCTCAAACTGCCAGGATTGTTCTTCAAATCGTCGTCGAAGAAAAGATCTAGATGGTGAATCAGATGCCTTATCATTGTCATAGTCATAATCATCCACTAATCCTTCAACAAAAACGCCTTTTGTCATTTTGGTAGGGATTTCTGCATCACGAGTCTGACCGCAGAGATTAATTTCCTTTTCTCGGTATGTTGTAATTGTGGCTTCAGGTGTTACGGCAGCAGGAGGATTTTGTGCCTGTGACAAGCTATCTTGTTCTGGGATTTAGACTGTAGGTGGAAAATTAGTCGTTGACTTACCTATGATTGTTTTCTTTTTTACTGACCGTGTTTAAATGGTCATGAACTTCGTAGCTTTAGCATTGGGTCCCACTGGGCGTGCCAAAATGTTAACCCTAAAAACTACCAAGCATACGTGGTGCGCATGCTAAGTAATTAATAAGCTAACTACATCCTTCAGTTGTGTGCGGGGCGTGCCAACTCGTTAGCCGAGTTCGACCGGGGAGTAAAATATGTTGATGTGGCTTTGGGCACGCTGTTGAATTCTTGATCTTGCAACTACGGCCGAGGAAAGAACATGTCTCGGCCTTCGGATTCTAGAGCCTGGAGACAAGACTGCTAGTTCTGCAAAGTTCAATTTCAAATTCGGCTTTCAATGTGCCGAATGTAGTAACCTGGTAACACTTCACTTCTTCGAAAAGAATGATGAGATGACCTTTACCAATAAGGACTCGGAAATCCTTGTTGACCGAGACTTGGATAAATAACCAGTAGTCTCGAAGCAGTGTTGTCTATCCAAACTGAATGTGCTCCTCGGTCGACTGATTCTACGGCTCTAGTGTTGTCTATCCAAACTGAAGATGTCGCCGGTTGCCTTCATAGTGATGTCTATCCAAACTAAAGATGTGTTGGCGAGAAGAAAGGGGGAGAGGGAAAAATCTCAGGGTTGTTGAGAAACTTTGTGCAAGGCAATTTGTGTGTTGATTTAAAGAGGCCTTGAATGATGCATTTCCCTCTCCAATTATAGCAGCGAACCCCCTTGTGGCCGAACTAGAAATTTACTTGGATTACAACTCCTCAACCCAATCTAATCAGGTTTCGGCCAATCCTAACCCTTATAGGACTTTGAACCAAACTCCTTAACGAACCAGATTCATCCCTTAATTCTAAGCATCCTTAGCTTTAAGACTCCTTGTTGCACTAGGTTCAACTACCTCACCCTTATCTAAACCAATCCTCTTCGTAATAGGATTTGGCCAACCTTGACTGGACAGCCTATGACAAGATTCTAGATGAATATTACTGGACCGAGAACGACTCTAAGCTCAACGCAAAATATTATTTTGGGCCTAAACACGTACTAATTATAAAAATAAAAAAAATTTAAAAAAAATTAAAAATTAAAAAAAATTGTACCAAAACAAAAATGTACAAAAAGAATTAATTATTAAAAAATACTATTTATATGACGAAAATACCCCTACATTATTTTGGATTGCTTTTAAACTGTTTTGTTTGGGGGGCATTTTTGTCCAATTATTTTTGGTGAAACCGATGACCCCAAAAGTGCTCCTGACTTTATATATAAAGATATATATATGGACAATACTTGGGTACTGACTATTTAGTATCCAAAATTTACTGACCTCGTAATTACCCAATAAAATAAAGACACAAGTCCATTTTCAAGTTTCTAACCACACAACTAAACATTCCTTATTCTGCAAACCAAACATTCTTCTTCTCCCACATCGAACACTGAATCCCCTCTCTTTTCCGGCAACACACCCGCAACCCATGTCTTCTCTGGTGACCACAATCCCTTTCTTCTACAGGACTGCGATCATCATCCTCCATTATGGACGATGGCAATGATCGCAACCTGTCATCATCAATTCGGAGAGTAGCTTTTTCCATTTGATCTCAACCTGGTGATGTTTATGGGGACGAGCAAGATCCTGAAGCCACATTTTGTGCCATTAATTAATATGGATCTCCATAGTGGTTACAATCAATGGGTGAAGAAGAACCTCAAGGAAGAGCATGAACCTTTTTTTTTATAAAGTTAAATCGTATGGGTTCAATTAGATAGGTAATAGCTTTTGGGAAAGATTTGCAACGTTTTTGCTGGTCTGGAGCAAATTGTGGGCGGAGAGAAAGAATAAGGATGTTTGGTTTGCAGAACAAGGGGTGTTTGGTTGTGTGATTTGAGACTTGAAATTGGACAGGTGTCTTTGATTTATTGGAGTCAGTAAATTTTGGGTACTGAACAGTCAGTACCCAAGTATTACCCTATTATATATTATGCTGAAAATATGATTTTAGCCCTTCCAACTCAATTTTCTTCATATAAAACCCTACATAACTTTTTTACTCAAAGAAAATCCAATGACTAGGATCCACATAAGCAAATTCATTAATTTCATATTACTTCACACATTTTACATTTTTCACATGCCTAAAATACCCCTATTACATATTTGATGTAGACAATTAATTGTAATGAGAGAGTAAATGATTTTGCAACAAGAAAAAAAAGACATTAATGTTAAAAATTTATTGCATATTAATTGTTTAGAAAGGCTTTGAATTTTCATAAAACTATTCGATTTAGTTTTTTTCACCCTACTCTTGAATACTTTTGAATTTACCCTTTTTTATTAATATATTAGAACATTGTATTTCATTATCTACATGCACATTAATTTACCTACAACAATTATACCATGGGTGTAATATAATATCTCTTTTTTACAATGATGCAAAATAATGTTTATACCAACAACAAAACGTGTCTAACATATGTACTAATACATGGAAAATAATTTACCTATATTAAGAAGAAATGTAGTTCGATGCATAGTATTAAAAATACTATGTTACACCCATGTTTATACAACAATAAAACGTGCCTAACATATCTAACAATACATGGAAAATAATTTACCTACAAGTTAGATAAATGTTATTTGGTTGGGTGTAGTATAAATTTTTTTAATAATTGGAAAAATTAAATATAACTAGGTGTAGTGTAATTTTTTTTATATAATTAGAACAAATTAATTTACCTACCTACTATTTGAAATGTTCATTTCTAATGATGCAAAATGTTCATTACCTAACTACAAATTAATTTCCAATAATTTACCTACAACAATTATACCATGGGTGTAATGTAATATCTTTCTTTACAATGATACAAAATATTGTATGTACCAACAACAAAACGTGCCTAACATAAGTACTTGTACATGGAAAATAATTTACCTATAACAAAAGAAATGTTGTTTGATGTATAAAATCAACAATATTATGTTCCACTAATGTTTATACAACAACAAAACGTGTCTAACATATATAACAATACATAGAAAATAATTTACCTACAAGTTAGAGGAATGTTATTTGATTCAAAATATATAATATAGGTGTAGTATTATTTTTTTTTTAAATAATTGGAACAAACTAATTTACCTACCAATTAATATGGGTAAAATTGCTACAAAATATATAACGAAAAAAAAAAACTACTTTTCTAGATTGACATGGAGACAATTAATGCAAACACTTTTTACATTTTATTTTGTTGTGATAATATGTGGATGGCCTACATGAATAGTTTGTTACTATTTATGCACAGTATTTTCACTATTCATTTGTGGAAATTTTGTAAAGTGAATAGTACTTTCTTTTGTTTATATAAAGGAAGAAGATGAGATGAAGTGATAAGGGTTCACGGGAGAGAAAAAGGAAAAGGAAGAAAGGAAGAGAGAGAGAGGAAAGAAGAGAAAGAGAGGAAGAAGAGGAAGATGAGGAGGAGATAATAGAGAGAGTTATTTTTGTACTCCTATTATTCTAGATTATAATGAAAGCACCACTGCAGCCCCGAGGACGTACTCCAGTCACACTGACTGTAGAGGAACCTCGTAAATTTTGTGTCTTGTTTCATTTATTCCACTGCACCCACAGTCGATTTTATAACATATTTCACTTTTTCTACTACTTTTAATTTGGCATAAATTTAGGAATTTGGAAAAGTGACCATAAAGTATGAGTGGCATGAGTGTAAATAAATTGTATTAATAGGTCAATAGTGTTCCCATATATTTGCAAATTTTAAATTTGGGCTTAAACTGGATCTTTAAAGATAGATGAGTTTTTATCTAGAAATAATGAGTTGCAAGGGCCAAAATCTAAAGCACCCTATATTATGATAGCTTGGCTTTTGTGTTGAGAATAATCTTAACTTCTGCTCTTTTTTTTTAATACATCGATATTTTTACACTAAAGGAAGGAGAAGTTCGGTTAAACCACACAATTGGTAGCCTAATTTGGTATCGAATTCACTATCCACGAGATTCGAACCTAAGACATCTCACTTTCAAGTGAAGAGGAATACCACCAGACCGTAGTACTGAGTGTCAACTCCTCATTAAATTAAGTAGATTAGGATTTAATGTATACATTAAACATGTAGTAATTGAATGTATTCACATGAATTAACTTGGGTTCATGTATTAGTCTTAAGTTTGTCGAGTTAGCGATTATTATAGGAAAATATTTTTTTTATGGATTAACTAAATTCAGGATAAATAACTTTCCTTCTAAATAATTGAGGATTCTTTATTAGGAATACACAAAATAAGGAAAAACTTACTGATGAGAAGTTGGTGAAAGTCTACTCATCTGATTTTGACCATATGAAATCTGTAAAGTGTAAGTATACATAAGGATGCGTCTTCATTTTGAATGAAAGAGCTGTGAAGCAGAATATTATGCCGCTACTTATGCTAGTCGAGAGGTTGTTTGGATAAACAAGTTCATCAATAAACTTAAATATGTTCCTACCATTAAATAACCAATGTCATTATACGGAGGAACAATGAAACATTGTCTCAAGCCAAGGAACTACAGTTTCATAATGAACGAAAGATTTCTCAGTTCATGGAGCAACATATATGCATGCATTTAATAAATAAACGGCAGAAATATACTTGTATGCACTGAAAAACAAAACTTAACCATGAAATTTCAAACCTAGTAGTGTGGTGAACCAAAGAACCTCTCTAATTCACATAAAGAGTTGAGATTTCTTTATACATTTGAATTCAAATCTCAACTCAAGGAGGCTTTGAAGATGAGATTTCTTTATACATTTGAATTCAAATCTCAACTCAAGGAGGCTTTGAAGGCCTCCACTCATCTCCTTGAGTTGGACTTTGTAGCCTTCATCTCCATATTTTGCTTCTTGGATTCTTAGATTTGGATGCTTGAATGAATTCTCCAAAAGTTCCCAAGATAGAGAACCTTCAAGTTTTGAAACAAAGGATGATTGAGGAAGAAGATGGTAGTATCTTCCTCTTCATGTGGCCGGCCTCCTAGAGAGAAGGAGAGAGCTTGTGCTCCTAGAGAGAAGGAGAGAGCTTGTGCTTTCTCTATTTACCTCTTAGAAACCCTAATGAGGAATTGAGCTATAAAGTTTCTTATAAAATTTGACTTCACCTCGAAACCCTCACTAACTCGCTACTTGATGCATAATCAAATATTACGTGCTCTTAGATATGAATTTGACTTCACCTAAAAATCTCACTAACTCGCAGGGCTCGATAGTGTGTTGTTTGAGTTCATTGTATTAGCATCGATATACATGAATGAACAACAACAAATCTATCACATTCTAGTAATTATTTAATGTAAGGAGATGTCCTTGGGAGCCACTGGAAGATCCATCTTTGAAATCTCTATATAGTACTTGTTGATCAAGCTATGGTTTGTAAAAATTATTTTAACATGAGATGCATCATGGTGATTAAAGATATTTCCATTTGATTTGACATTATTTCATATCACAAAAAATCTTGATTGGGAAATAAGCAATAGAAGAACCAAATATCTGTATCTAATCTTGGTAGTGTTTCCTTATTTTTGGCACGGGAGGCCGCTAAGAAGGATTTTGTTTTCCTTCGTTGGATCTAGTGCGTAGGTGGGCCACCAACCAAGTCAAGAATTGTGGAGGTTAAAATTAAATTGAAGTTCGACTTCTAACCAAATGATTGAATGACCAAGCAAAGAACTAGTTTTTTTGTCCAAAACGACCAAGCAAAGAACTAGTTTTTTTTATCCGGTGCCATGAACAGATTGAAGGTTGATAACTTGCTATGGAACTCCCCTTTCTTGTACTAGGATATTGCTGGACTCAGGACAGAAAGTTACTTCAAGGCAGTGATGAGTAGATATCTTGTTTGTGCATTCTACTTCATACCAAACACAAGATTTGAACCATGCCCTACATATATATTTTCTTTCCTTTTCTTTTCTTTTCGTTTCTTTTCTTTTCTTTTCTTGTCTGTATGATGTTGAGGCAGGTACATGTTTGATATTGCCAATGGATTTCTTATCACGTCTTTTCCTTAATGTTTCATCTTCCTTATTAAGCTATTATTTGCAAATTCCTCTTACATACATTTCTAATGATCATGGAGTGCACTTTTAAACCCCTCCTATCAATTTTTTGCGATCCACTCTTTACAAACTCGACCTCAATCCCCAAGAACTTAGCAATCCTCACCCCCAACATATCCTTAACTTCACTCTCGAACTAAATAAGCAACTTTTTGTTATTTATTTGTTTTTTTAGCGATCTCCACAATTCCAATTTCTCGTTCAGCCTCTACTCTAATTTGAAGAATGCTAGCAGTTTTCTTATTTGAACTTTCTTATTTTGTTTTTTAAATATCACCCTTTAAAGACTAAACTCTACTAAGAATCAACGAAATCCCAAAATCATTAATCATCTAAGTTAAATACTGAAGATTTTACAACGCTAAAAGTAAATAATTACAATCGTTGTGCAATAATGCAAAATGATCAAAAGACTGAGAAGCCATCCCACTTCTTAGGGCTGGTTTGGTATTGATGTGCTTTGAAAAAAAGCTGCTGTGAGAATAAGCGGTTGTGCTGTGAGAATAAGCGGCTGTGAAATAAATCAGCAGAGTGTTTGGTAAACTTTTTTGTAAAAGTGCTTTTGGAAAAAAAAGCAGTCTAATAGTGGGTCTTTTCATTAAAGAAGCATTGTAGCTCCATGTGCTTTGAAAAAAAACCAATTTTCCAAAGCTGCAAATAGCAGCTTCAGCTTTTTCCTTTGATTTCAGCTTATTCTCACAGCAGCTTCCAAAATAAGCCCCTTTTTTTTCAGTTTACCAAACACCTAAAACCCTCACAGCTTTTTTTCATGGGTGCTTTTTTTTTAAGCACCTCACTCTCAAACTAGGTCTTATTCTGTCTGTTTACAGAAGGTTCCCAGCAATTTCGAAGCAATATTAAACCAAAAAAATACGACCGAGAGTCTGAGACCTAACATTGCCATGATCCCACACGTGACACGTATTAATTTCTTCCCAAGTAATAGTAAAAATAAAATCCAACGAATATATAATAAAAATAAATCCAACAAAAAAATAATAATAATTAGTAGAGCCAAAAGAAAAAAATTAAAAAAAGGCAAACATAAAATATTGTAAGAAATTTTTTCAAAAAAAAAAAAATTGTAAGAAATGAGAGTAGCATGAGGCGAGCGAGGGTGGTAGGTGTGAGATTTGACCAAACCCGCCCTCCACCTCCTCTCAACGGACTCGTCCCCCCCCTCTCTCTCTCTCCCTCTCCCTCTCCATATATAAATACCCATCGCCACCCTCCCTTTCGTCTCAGCTTGACGTTCCCAAAGAGAACACCAAGCCTTCAGTTTCCCCCAAAAAAATTTAAAATATATATAATATCAATTTCCATTTTTCTAAATTCCATCCGAGTCCCCAACACAATGCAGTCTCTTCTTCCGCCCTCACAAAACAATCTCACAAGCCCCGCACTCCGCCTCGCCCGCGTCACCCCCACCCGACTCCCCGTCTTCAAATGCGCCTACCGCTCCGACTCCGTCCACTTCCCCAACGGCGTCGGCTCCAGTCGCGCCGACTGGCAGAGCTCCTGCGCCATTCTTGCCAGCAACGTCGTCTCCCAGCAACCCCATATCCCCTCCGACAAATCCGGAACCGCTGACCATGTTGCCTCGGTCAACGGCCACAAGACCTCCGTTGACCTCGATATTGTTCCCATCGAAAAGCTCGAAGACGACAAGTCGATTTCGCCGCCTCCGCCTCCCAGAGCACTCACCATCACCGACTACTCTCCAGCTCCTATGCACGGCTCCCAGCTGCGCGTGGCCTACCAAGGCGTCCCCGGCGCGTACTCCGAAGCCGCCGCCGGCAAAGCCTACCCGAAATGCGAGGCCATCCCCTGTGACCAATTCGAAGTCGCCTTCCAGGCCGTCGAGCTCTGGATCGCCGATCGAGCAGTTTTGCCGGTCGAAAACTCCCTCGGCGGCTCAATTCACCGTAATTACGATCTCCTCCTCCGCCACCGCCTCCACATCGTTGGGGAAGTCCAGCTCCCGGTCCACCACTGCCTCTTAGCCCTCCCGGGAGTCCGAAAGGAGTACTTGAACCGAGTCATCTCGCATCCCCAAGCCTTAGCTCAATGCGAGCTGACTCTCACCAAACTCGGCCTCAACGTCGCCCGCGAGGCCGTCGACGATACCGCCGGCGCGGCCGAGTTCGTCGCGGCCAACAACCTTCGCGACACGGCAGCGATAGCCTCCGCGCGAGCCGCCGAGCTCTACGGCATGGAGATCTTGGAGAACGGGATCCAGGACGACTCGAGCAACGTGACCCGCTTCGTGATGCTGGCCCGGGAGCCGATCATCCCCCGTACGGACCGGCCGTTCAAGACGAGCATCGTCTTCGCGCACGACAAGGGGACGTCGGTGCTGTTCAAGGTCCTATCGGCGTTCGCCTTCCGGAACATTAGCCTGACGAAGATAGAGTCGCGGCCGCACCGGAACCGTCCGATCAGGCTGGTGAGCGATTCGAACGAGGGGACGGCGAAGCACTTCGAGTACCTGTTCTACGTGGACTTCGAGGCATCGATGGCGGAGGTCAGGGCACAGAACGCGCTGGCGGAGGTGCAGGAGTTCACGTCCTTCTTAAGGGTCCTGGGAAGCTACCCCATGGACATGACTCCTTGGAGTCCTTCCAGGGGGGGTGATTAGTGCAATTACTTGATTCCTTAGGCCCCGAAATAGTAAAATTATTACCACAAAGAACAAGGACTTGGGAGAAAATTTGATATTTTTCGATTTTCTCTCTCATTCGCTTACCTACCCTTTTTTATTATTATTATTTTTTTAATATTCGATGGATCTGAATCTGGATCGATGGGTGGGGCCCATGCCATCACAAGCAAGTGAATACAATTTGGAATTTGGTGTTTGGGTAAATATATTTATTTATTTGTAGTTTTGCATTTTTTCAGTCAACTTTTCTTATGTCACGTGTAAGAATGAACAATTATAATTCTTTTTTTTCTTTTCCTTTTTGTTAGTATTTTGGAGATTATTTTTCTTCTGTTTGTGGTGCCGTCTGTATTCGAAGATTACAGTTTGATTCGTAACGTTATTGTCAGTTGTTGAAAATTATTGTTATTTTGGCAACATGTACTTCTTTAGATAAGTCATTCGTCATTTTTCCAAAATATGATATCCATTTTGTTATTAACTTAATTTTCATATTTTTCCGGAGATCAAAAACCCAAATGTTTTTTTTCGACAATTAAGCATTTATCATTGTATTTTTTTAAGTATAAGCAAGCAAGCATTGCCGTCCGTTTTTCCAAATTAAAAACATGCAAGGATGCACAATTTAGGTGAATGGATGAGAATGATTGGAGAGGCTCGTGCTTGGGGTTGTTGAAACACTTGTCAAGGCATGTTTTCACCAACCAAAACCGAGTGACACAAGTCTAAGTTTAGATTTGAAGCTATTGCGAATAAGTCAAGTCTCCAAACTCGGAGTTGGGGTTCATGCACTTACCTTTGTTCTTGCCTCTACCCCATTTTCACGGCTTCACCAACCAACCAATTGAGTTCCACAACAACGTCACTGTCGTTCATTATTCTTACAAATGTGAAATTACCTTCTACTATAGAAAATTACTCTCGTTTTAAAGCAAAATTTCATCGTCAATTTTCGGTCCGCATACATGAAAATCGACAAATTTTGTGTAGTTGAGATCATAAGGTAGATTTTACATTAATAAATGGCTTTCAGTGGTTGATGCACCAAGAAAATGCTTAGCATATGCATATATATGAGGATTGGTCCCAAACTTTCGTTGCATATTAGATTTGGTCTCTAAACTGTTCATGAAGTAAACAAAATATGTACTATTGGTCCATCTGTGTGATTTCCCATCCCCTCAATTAGATTACGTGGCAAGACATAGGACCCACAATCGATTTATAAACTTTCACCCTAATTTAAATTTAATTGTTTCACCTTTGTTTAAATTTGGTCTATAAACACATACTTAGAATTGAATATATTAGACATTTTGTTAAATTTAAAAACCTCAATTAATGAAATTTTAGTTTAGGGACAAATTATAAGCTATAATGAAAGTTCAGAGACCAATTATAAATTTTTCAAGTCCCTAGTTTCAAAGTGCGATGTAAAGTGAATTTGAACCCAAAACAAATGTGTCCATAGTCTTATATCTTGAAAGGAAAGCTTGGTCTACCCTTAAATGATTGGATTTATGACCAAAATTATATACAAGAGTGATTAAAGTAGAAGAATAAACAATGTTAAGATACGATTACGTGGGTGATTTGGAATAAGATAGGATTACATGGGTGACTATATAAAGGGTGGTCTTATCATACATATTTTTTTATCTCTCACACATCTCCGGTTAATTTTTATTCTTTGATCTTTTCCAATTCATTTAATCTGACGCTAAAAGTTGAAAAGAGTGTTGAAGGTAAAAAATGGTATGTAAATAGAGCACCATCCTATATATAAAGTTTTTTTTTTTTGAACAAACGATATGAGATAAGTATTACAATGAACAAGGCCGGCCCTGAGGGTAGCCCGAGTAGGCGACCGCCTAGGGCCCCCACTTCGGGGGGCCCCCAAATTTTTTTTTTATATATAGAGAAGTATTATTGACATTCTAAAAAATCTCATACTACACTCTTCACAAGTGTATTTTTCTTTCTAAATATAGAAAGTTTAGAATGTAGAATGAGAATTTTAGAGTGCCAATCATAATTTTATATATATAATTTTGTAGTTTGAGTAAAATATCTAAATATGAAATTATAAATATTTTTTTGGAACTTGCCGTGCAGCGTTTTGGGTGGGGGGGGGGCCCAAAAATATTTCTTTTTAAATATGTGTGTATATATATAACATATATAAATATATTTTAGAGTTTGAATTTAATAAAATATTTCACATAATTGTCTTGAAACTTGGCGTACAAAGTGTCTTGAGTGGGGTGAAACTTTAGCACCAATTCAACTTTTTTTTTGGGAATTTAACGCACAACATACTGGTAGTAAGTCTGCGCCTGCGAATCGGTTCTTTCCCACTCCACTTACAGAGATCAGGTACCCGATCAATGCTTCTCTTCTCTTCTGCTTCTTTTTCTATAATTTAATTTGTGAGTGTTGTGTTTGTAAATATAATTAGGATTTTCGATTCTAGGGTTTATGATTTGTTTATTTTAATGCATATTGTTTATGCGAAATCAGAGTATTCAAACTTGTGGATGCACTTAATAAAGTGGTTAAATCCCTTCAAGAAGATAAATGGATTATGGGTGCACTTAACAAGGTTGGTTACTTTTGCTTCCTAACTAGTTTTGGTTCAAGGTAATTCGAAGTTTCGATATTGAATTTTACTGTATTGTTTATGCGCCTCATTTTGTGTTGTGTCATTTGTATCAAACTTTTGTGTTGGGTAGTAGGTAAAATTTGAATTTTAGTTTGTTTATTTGTCAATTTGTTGTTTACAGAATATTAAATTTTAATTATGTAAACTTAATTAATACATTTGCGTCTAAAAACGTGAGACGAGTAATATTTAAGTAGTGTTTGCATATCTTTCTTCTTTGGATATGAATTCTAATGATTTTTTATGTAAAAATGAACTTTTTCATGTATTTAGCGAAACATTTTCTTATACATATAAATGTACAATGAGTTGGGTGTCAAAGAACTTTGGGGACCCCACTCGAAGGCTCGCCTAAGGCCCCCATTTTTTCAGGGCCGGCCCTGACAATGAACTAGTAATAATGTGGTTTAAAGTTACTTTTAGCAAGAATCAAACATAATCTTCCACTTACAAGTAAAGATAAATAATATTAGACCATATTATTGAGTGGCGAATATTTTATATATATAAAATAATGAGAAAGAGAGTTTGGTTGGATGAGCAGGGGCATGGTGGAGAAAATGGGTTGTGGTAGGTGGAGCAGTCTGCAATTTGTGCTTTGGTAGCTTTGCTTGCTAACAAGTGGTTGATAGCCACTTCACTTCGCTTTCACCCTGACGCCCTCCCCACCTTTCCTGAAGATATTTTTTAGTGTAACCGTCACGTGTCCCTATAGAAATGATGGATTATGTATGTTAAAAAGTTAATATTTAAAAATTAAAAATTTTCACCACTTGTATAAAAACACGTGATGTACCATCCATATTCCCGTCACAACTAAAAATTTCTTTTTTCCCTAACGTTCGTTGGTATTTCCTGACATGGAGTGGGCCATATTGGTCTTGGGCCCCATATTGCATCAATAATTTCTCAATAATTAGCTTTCTCTATTTAAACATGTTGGGTATTTATTTAGGAAATTGAATAATATAATCACGCATACGTGAGATGTCTCGCTTAGTATAGCTAATTTTCTTGATTTGTATTTGGTCTCTACAAATTCCTAATAGTCATCTACAAGTCATTGTCAAGTAGGAACGAGCTCTCCTTAACAAGGATTGCAAGTATTCTAGCCGGATTCTTTTCCTAGGGATCCAGAAGATTTCGTGATCATGTTCGTTCATCGTATATCATGCAATCAGAAATTATTTGAAATTTAAAATTTAAAATTAAATATAAATAGTATCTAACGAAAACTAACCGTACGATATACGATGAACGATTATTATGGCGGGATCCTTTTCCCTCAATGTCTAATTGCTCATTTGGTGTTTTAGATTAGATTGAATTAAGTAATTTATTATGAGAGCTGCTAAACTCATATCGTTGTCTTATTTCTTCACTCGCATTATAATCTCACCTACCATTTTGAAAAGTTAAATAATTAAAATGATATTTTCCCACTCATTATTATTCTCAAGATAACCTTTACTATATATACATATGAATTCTCTAAAATATATATATATATATATATATATATATATATATATCAACATGTAAAAAATAAAACTAAAATTAAGAAAGAAAAGCGAGCAAGAATCAGAGGGAAGAGAAGACGGAGATGAGAGTGTCAAAGGAGCAAGTGAAGTATGCGAATTCAAATGAAAAGTTTGGTGACAAAAATATGTGCTAATACTAATCGTAATATAGTAGGCAAAATCAAATATAAATTCAAAACCACCAAGGTATGCAAAATCAAATGGAAAACCACATAGGTATCCAAATTCATAGATAAGCTTTGACAACAACAAATTCAAATGACCCACACACAAAATTATTCTTCTACCTCTTCAATGGAAACATAATTTTCTACCTCTTCCATAGAAGCGTCACCTTCTACCTCTTCAATAAAAAAAGGCATCTTCTCAAGTCCTTTTTTTTTCTTTTTTAGCTTTCTCTTAATGAAAGGAGATGAAAAGATGAGTTAGGATTTGTCTTTAGACCACTATTCTAAATATCCTTGCCTAACGCCCCCTAGGCGGCTGGTCACCGCCCTGATTAATGTCTAGGCGTTTAAAAATTAAGAAATGGCACCTAGACCTGCTGAGGCGCCCGCCCAGACCCGTCTAGACACCTGTCTAGGTTGCAACTCACATAGAAAATATATAACTTTTCTTTTGCATTTTATTGTTTCCAATAAATTGTAAGAGACTTATTGAACACTTAAATAAACACACATTACATGTTTGCTCCCCATGTTTTCATCATGTTCCAATACTTCATGATATATATTCATTCTATTGTCTAGTTTATGATGAAATTATATATATATTAAGTATAAACAAACACTTATTTACACGAAAATACAATAGATTTACTTAAATCAACCTAGCCGCTTAGGCGTCAGGCCCCAGCCTGCCGGCCGACTAGCACCTAGCGTCTTTTAGAACCTTTCTTTAGACAGAGCGTGGGAGTTATCGTGCCCAAACTTTTTTAGAAACAAATACTGCAAAGGAGGATAAATAATGTCCTTACTAGTCATTTTACAAATTGACAAAAGTTGTAATTAGAAAATTCATTAAAATGTGAGTGGGATAAGATACTGGAGGTGTGAATAACATCACTTTTTATTATTTTCAAAGTATGTTAAAGGAAGAAATAGATAAAAAAAATTACAGATTTAACTGTTGAAGAAAAATTACTCATTAAGAAAACTTGTATCTTTCAATCCTTACAAAATGGTAGGATTAGATTAGACAAGTTTCATTTTTGTCTAATTCCTCGCACACCACTATTGTGAATAATTAATCTTCTATAATCCTTCTCTGTTTTCGTTGAAAAATCAAATAACATGAGTTGTTTAATCTAATTTAATTCTACACATAAAGCGGTAAAATAAAATAATAAGAAAATCTAAATGCCTTTAAAAAGGCACAAAATTAAGTTGATTTTCAAAATTTCTTCAATTTGGTCGGTAATGCCATTTTTGGATTTTAAATTTCATGCCCTTTAGGAACCACACACGCATAGCACTTGTGCATTTATAGCAGGTGACGGGGTTGGAAGAGGTCCAATTGCACATTTTTTGGTAGGTCTAAAATTGAGTAGGTGTCAAAAACATATACGTAATCACCAACCCAAATGCTGGATTGACTTCTGATTTGGTTTTATTATTTGCTCAATTTAATAAGGTAAGAAATCCTTCTCTTCTTCTTGTATGGATTGTTTTGTATTTAGTATATCAACACATAATTTATATAAATATTTAATTAAAGTATAAAATATCTAAGGGAAGATATTATGTGTTACTGCCAATTTTGTGATTGAAGCTCAAAGGTTCTTATTTGACATATATACTACAAGCTAGGCTGTCCATGTCACAAGATAAATAAAAAAGAAACGAATGTCATAACCATGGAAAAATAAGAACAAATGTGTCGGTATTCTTCTTAATTTTGTAAGTAAAAGACATTAGATTTGTAAGTCGTAAATGACTAGTTCAATACTAATTTATTTTCATCCGCCTAATATAAACTAGGATCAAAAAATTAAGGAAAAAAAATTGTGTAGGCTACCAACAAATTAACTTTGCAAAATTATTGGGTTTGAAGTGAAACAAAGAGAGGAATGTTGGGCCATCCACAAGTTGAACTGGACAAGAGAAACCAGGGTCATAACGTTTTCTTGGGTTCGGAATGGCCCAAACTCAATTGGGCTAAAAGCCTAAACCGCTAGTTTTGTTATGATTATTTGGGTTAAATACTATTAATGACAAACTTCTGCGGTACCAGTGTTCGAAACCCAAGTAGTTAGGGTGGGTAGGATAACAGAAGTAGGCTAGATTCAGTGTTTGAAACTATTCATGGTCTGTTTACGTAACCGTAATTAAAATAGAGGAATTAGATTGAGGAGGAATTGGATTGAGGTGAAGTCAGAATCGGATTCCTGTTGAAGCTGTTTACTTAAATGTTCTGGAATCGGAATAAAAATGAAACAAAATTCATATAAGTTGTTTACTAATTCACCTTAATCGGAATAAAAATCAATATGATTACTAAAATACCCTTATTATTTTTGTTTTATTTCTTTCCCATATTGTTTTTAATAACATTTTCACAAAGTGTCATTGTTGTAAACCTCCATCTATCTTCCCCAGCAAAAGATAAAAACTCATCCCTCCCCATTTCCCCCTCGCTTTCATCTTTCCCACTCACCCTACCCCATAATCACCACCCCTCCTCCCTGCCAAGTATTTCAATTTCAAGATGTTTTGGGGATTGTAAAATTCTCCATTGCTGAAAGCTCGAAGCTTGAAGGATTGGGTTTTTTTTTGGCACTATTTGTTTCAGATCATGGCTAGAAGATGAGGTGGAAAGCGCGGATAGAAGATTGCAGAGTTTGTTGTGTCCGTTGGAAGTGGAACCCGCGCACTTTGCAAATTGCAATGGATAGAGCGAGGGAGGGTTTCCAACGATGTATTGTGATTCATCTGGCGCAATTCCCAGTTCCCACTAACCACCATTTTCATCTTCCCAGTTGTCTTCCTCCAACTCCAATGCCAAGTTGAAGCATCTGTGAATAAGAGGGCATAATAGGAAAGTAGAAGTGCATTCTTGATTCCTTCACCATCCAGGAATCCAAATACCTCACCCGTGGAGGGGGTCCAATTCCTCCAATTCCAGGAATTGAATTCCATTTTTCATGTGGGTCCCATACGCTGTTGATTCCTCCAAATCGTAGTAAACACAAGAATTATCCGTAATCGGAATCGGATTCCTTATTTTCATTCCGATTACGGGTGCGTTAACACATCATCAATGTTACAGTAAGGGGGAGAGTAGAGTATCAAACTCAAGATGCAACGATTGCCAGGTCAAAACCCTATATATTCACACACATATATAATGTACCACTTGCACTAATGTTGAAAGTTGGAGTGCCAATGATCATATGGTTTAAAGCATTTGGTCACCTCTTTGTTTGAGCTATCTTGAGTTCAAAATGCATGATCGAAATTTGTTGGATGTAAGCAGTGTTTTAAAAGACGCGCCTCGGGGCACGCCTAGGCAGCCTTGGAGGTGGGGTTTCAACAATTTCACCTTCGTTTTCTTGGATTGGGCAGAAACTCACCTAGGCTTCATCAGGGTGCGCCTAGGCGGATGAGGCGTGCCTGAGGCATTGACTGGGTGTTCCTGTGATCCAAAATCTTGCTTGAAATCTGAAATTTTCTGAAAAACTATGTGCTCTGTAACTATGTTGCAGCAGCGTCTTCACAAAGAAGACGGTCGAGCGAGGAAGAAGAAATGTTTTTTGTTTTTTATAAAGACTTGGCCCAAATCGACGTTGTTTTGGTCAAGTCTAATTTTTTATTTTTTATTTATAATCACTGCAGTCCTTATTCTCTGCCAATTCTCCGTTATTTTAACCACCCAATATCCCATTTTCTCTGTATATTTCACCAACCAATACCCGATTCTCTCTGCTATATTTCACCCAATCCCCAATTCCACAATTCCCAATTCCTCAAACCCTAAATTCTCAATCCCAATCCTATATTTCAATTTTACTCCAATCTCATACCTCAATTTGTTTCAAAATTCTCCAAACCACCATAATTTGTTTCAAAATTCAAGTTTTTTAGTATTCTAATCTCAATATATAATAATATGTACAATATATATTAAATTATTGAGGTCCTGTGAAGCTTTGTCTCACTTTTAGGCGGGGCTATCCATGGAACGCCTCGCCAACGTCTCTGCTTTTTAATACATTGGATGTAAGTGATACCCTTTTTTTAGTTGGAAACACTGGATTGTTTCAATCCTCTATAAAAAAAATTCTCGATCTCTACAAAATAAAACCTAGAAGCGAAATAGTTATCCGTCATAGTCTAGAAAATCATTCTTATAGGGTTGAATTATATCAAACATTTATCCCATAGTTTAGGGCACTTTGATTTTGTGGAAAGTCTCTGGTGGAGAAGTATGCATTTGGTAACATGAAACAAAAGGTGAAAGAAGCACAATTTTTCTTCATCCACAAAAAGAGAGAAAACATCTGAAGCTATATCAAATGGTCTTAGCGATTTATATGCGGCCTAATAAATTAAAACATTGCAGTTTGGACGGCCAAACAAGAGATACTTATCCATGCATGAGATACAAACAGATATCACAAGGTATTTCAAATCAATAGCGTCATTTCCAATCAGAGAGAAAGAGTAAAAATAAATTAGAATCACACTGAACTTTTAACCGTGAAGATAGACAACTCTATATTTCATACGTCTCTTGCTTTTCCATGAAGTTGTGAGGAGTACAGCATGAAAATTAATCAAAAGTAAAATAGAATGGAGAAGTCAATGTCAACAGCCGAAAACAGAAGTACAAAGTGACCAACTTATGCCGGTGCCTGAATTCTGATAACTTAAGGGAAAAGGATCTGGACTTGGATTGTCTGCCTCCTGTTTGTGTGGTCACGGTTAAGCCACGTCAATATTTTATATTATTATTTATTTTTGTTTTATTATTTTTATAAAAAAATAATATAAAATGTTGACGTGGCTTAATCGTGACCACACAAAACAGGAGGGCACGGGGAGGGCACCGAAATGGGAGGGCAGACAATCCAAGTCCAAGGGATCTCGCCGGATCCTTTTCTTGGGGATCCAAGAATCCTGTAATCATGATCGTCCATTGTACATCATTCGATCAATTTTCGTTAGGTATTATTTATGTTTAATTTAAAATTTAAAATTTAAAATGATTTTTGAATGCACGATATACGATGAACGATCAGAATCACATGATCTCTCGGATCCTCAGAAAAAAAAATATGAAAACTAATGAAAATAGCTTGAAAACTTTGAGTTTTAATGATAAGGACAAAATAAAGGGTAAAGTGAATAGTACCAGGATTGACTTTTTAGTATAAAAATGTGATTTTTCGTTAAAATGAACAATACCGGGAGTTTTTCGTTAAAGTTCCCAAAAAAAATCCGCCGAGTATCCTTTTCCAACTTTAAGATAGTGGAAAAAGGTGATAGTCTTAAAAGTTGTTACAGAATATGAATAGTTTGCCCCAATAATTGGAGCACATGGTGGCTTTTGTTTGTAACTTACATTTGGGTAAATATGAAGTGATTATGGTTCCATTTTAAACAAGATTTCATTTAGATAGGTGACTAGTAGCTAAGGTGCATTCCGAGCACATAAATTTATATGATTGATATTCTAAATGACTAATTTTTTGGGAAGAGAATTCAAACTTGAATGCAAGTGATGAGCACACCACACCATTTTTATCAAACACATGACATTACATGACGCAAAGCGCATAGTCAATACACACTTAAAATGTCGATGTTCCGGTTGCAGCGTATACAAACCCTAGCCAACTCGTTCAATCTCTAAACTTCAAATCTATACTTATATTTGAGTCCAAAAAGTGTTGATTTTTATATTCTTAAAATCATTTGCATATATTTAGAGTTCTTAAATTTGAGAATCTTTGTATCAGAGAAGAGGCATCGAAGTCAATACTCAAATTTTGAGTTTTAGCAATTTGGGTATAAGCATATTAATTAAATTCATAACTCAATTTTTCTCGGTTGAATAACATTTTTCTTAACAGCATGAGGTGGACTCAACGTTTACACTAAAACCCAACTTGGAATAGCCGAACAGAGGCTCGAACTCATATTAGACTCAAATATCACATTTGATTTCAAATTTTCTTCTGCATATAGATGTTCTAATACATATTAGAAAATATAATCAAGCACTAAAACCAGTAATGGGTTATATGATGATGATAATACTTAGGTACGCACTAGTGAATAATTTATCTACTTATCTTCTGATTTGGTCTAATAAAAAAAATGTCATGTGTTTTTTGTTTTTTGAAATCCAAGAAAAATTAATGACATGTTCATTATTTTTTAAAGTAATAAAACATGTACTAATTTATCATTAAACAAAAACAAAAAGTGAATACTCATTAGTGAATACGCAGGTATTATCTGTTATAATTTATCAACAACAAAATTATGAGTTTCCAATGCTATTGTCACATAACATAAGTTGGTCAAACATTTCATCATTTCATGAGTTATGATGATCGTGTTCTCAGTTCCCTAGAGAATAAGTTAGTATTCACAGAACCCAAACTCAATAATGGCCTTTGCTACGATAATTGTTTATGTTCAAACAATAAATGCTGGATTCAAACCTTCCAATAGGAAAGCATAATCTCCTTTACTGGGAGCTTTAATAAAAAAGGTTTGAACCAACAAATATTTAACCAAAAACCATCTTAAAATATTATTTAACCAAAAGAGCGCAAAGTTTAATAAAAAATCATCCAAAACTACTGTCTACCTTTTTCGTGCCCTTATCCTCCTCTTCCTCGTTATCGTCCTCATCCTCATCCTCTTATCTGCACCACGAACAATTTATAGTGTTAGTATTTTATTCCAATCAGATCCAATAAGGACCTACGATCCTGGTGATGTACGTACATGTCAGGTGTCTGTAAATAGGAAGAAAAAAAAAGAACCAAAACATAAAACTGTTTTTGGAGAACCCAAAATATAACACTGTTTCTGAAGAAAAAAAATCAGATACAATGTTTATTTTTTGTGCACAAACAAACACTGTATCTGGAAAGAAAAGAACCAAAATCCAGAAACAGTGACTTAAATTCTAGAAACAGTGACTTAGATTCTAGAAACAATCTATGTTTTAACCTTTGATTGTTTTTTTTCTTTCATGCATCAGTTGATTATATTTAAGAAACATGATGCTTATTTTGCTTTGAATCCAAATACAATGAATTTCACTATTTATTTTGTAGCTTACATTTAAGAAACAGTGTGTCTATTTCATTTGGATCCAGAAATAGTGACCTAGATTCCAAAAACAGTGTTACTTAAAATCCAGAAATAGTTTATTTTTACAGTCCCGAAACAGTGACCCGTTGTTATTATTGAATAACATGCAGATCTCAAATTTATTTTCTGGAGAAACAAACGATGAACTCCACTAACGAAGAAAAATTGAAAAACAGTACCTCGAATACTTTATGAATAATAACGACGATCACGTTTCAACGAAAAAATACAAAATATAAATTAAATAGCATGAGAATCTATATTTTTGTTTCAAAGAAAAAGAAGAAGGTCTGCAATTCAACGATGAACTATATTAACGATGAAAATCTGGAACTTAGCCTTAAAAAGTTAGGGGTAAAATCGACAAATCATAATTTATTATAGTTAGGTCATTTTTAGTTGGACTACTTTAATATGGGCATTGTACTAATCATTAAACAAAACTTATAACATGGTTTTTGATTAAAACTAAAACTTTTCAAGCCATTTTCATTAGTTTTTCTTTCTTTATTAAGAAGAATCAAGACATATGGTTCTCTCTGGTGCTGGTGAGTAACACAATAGCGGTTAGAAGGAGGTTAAAATGTCTTTATGAGTTTTCTTGGTCATGGTAAAAGCGGACTAATGTAGCGAAGCTGTTAGGTAGTTCCCTGTTTAAAAAGAAAACAAATAAAATAAAATAAAAAAAGATACACACGGTTCAAATGGTTCAAAATATCCACATGCATATAGATTAGAATTGTTCTATATTCTAGGACATTTATTTTTTTTTATTTTTTAATCAAATTTAGACATATGCGTAGAATTATAAACCCTAATATTTGCTCACATAGTTTGTTGTTAAACTATACAAATGATTACGGTCCCAAATATAATTTATATCAGAATTGCATAATCAACAAGATTAAAGACATAGATTTATACATACATACATACATACACACACACACACACACACATATATATATATATAATTATTTTATAGAGCAATGATTTCTTGTTAGACTTAAGTTGTAATAGAATTATTATGTTCCTAAAAATATGCTTATGTTGCTGGATAAATATACTTATGTTGTCGACTAAATTATAAAATTAACTTGATTAATGCCCTAATTGTTTGGTTGTGAATATGAATAACATAATCAACATAGACATCTTATCTTAGGCGACATAAAAGATTTAGAGCTCACTAAACAAAGTTGTGATCAAATTGTGCGCTAGCACATATATCATCCATAAATATAAGCTAGGGATTGGTTTAAATAGCATAGAAGTAGAAATATAGGAATGGTCTGATCACTGATGCCACTAAATATATATATGTGATGTGGAGCACTTTTAAGGCATTGGATTTTTAGTAAGAAGTCATTTCATCTTCATATAGTTTATAACCAGACAACCCGAAAAATGAGAACGACTTGAACAATACAATACAATCTGTCCCAATTAAATAAGACCATACATTTTCATTTCATTCACACATAACATTACTGTAGTGTGTATCATGTTATGTCTATACAAGTCCTAAGATAAAATTTAGTAATGATGGGCAGCAGCTGTCAGCTTGACCAAAAGGTTGACTTGTGGACACTGTCAACCACGATATAACATTGATTTTTTTAGTGTGTTTGGGCTCTTTTGGACCACTATATGGCAGACAAACATATGGATAGACGATGACCAAACCAGCAGCAAAGCCCTCTCTCACACACACATATACATATGATATATCATATACCAAAGTAGTGGAGAGGAGAGGTGTTGTCACACAAAAGCATGGTGCTGGTTGGCCCCACCTTAGTGGAGCGGAGAGGTGTTGCAACTGCAGGCCTTGTTTAGATGGGGTCCTTCATGTGACTTATTTGACTTACAGAAGCTGAGTGAGTGCCTGCTGCTTTCTTTTTGCATGTATATTTATCTCCATCCTCTTCTTCCTTCTTCTACCACCTCAAGTTCCAAATCTTTAAGCTCATCTCTCTCTCTCTCTCTCTCATATTTGAATTCGAAGCCATGAAGCAAACCTTCAAATCAGGAGCTGTTCTTGTTCTCTGCATATTTTTTATTCTTTTCTCCTCAACAGTATCGACCCGTCTCTTAGCAAATAAAGAAGGTAAAACATTTTTGCCATTACACCAACTAGCTATTAGTTTAGTAATATTGTACACCAAATAGCTATTCGTTTAGTAAGTGTAATTCATTACATCAATGAAAAAGATCTGAAATTCAAATTCTTCTTTAAATAAAGAGAAGTTATTATTCTTTAACTTCCCTTCTTTTAAGCAATATATAAATCTTCGGCATCTCTACAGGACAAGAGAAGGGGCTGCTCAATGAAATGGCTAATGGGGATTCACTTGTAGGACTGGAAGGCACTGAACTACTGGATGTAAGTTTAGGTTCTTTTCTTTTTTCTTCTTCTTCTTGTTCCTTTTTTCTAACCCTAGCTAGAGGTATTCCTCAAGTAGAAACTATAAATGTCTGACACTGTTTTTTTGTTGGGATATGTTATTATATTGTAGCAGCTTATGGGGGTGGAGGACTGTGATGATGGAGATGCGGACTGTTCAAAGAGAAGGATAATGGCTGAAGCTCACTTGGACTACATCTACACACAGAAACATAAGCCTTGATACTCTTCATATTTTCAACTCAAGGGGCCTTCATTTCTTGTTATTTTCATAATCTCCTTTATTAAGAAACTTTTGGAGAGCTAATTATCAGATTGCAGATCCTACTTTTACATAATGTAACAGTTAAATCTAAAGTAGATAATGGCTATTTAAGTTTATGTATGTCTTCTTAACTCTCTATGAGACCCCTTCTTACAAAGTAGAGAAAGAATAAGTGACGCTAGAAGAAATAAAATCACATGCGTACTAAGTCCTATTTGCGATTGATTTATATATAAACTTCTGAGATTATGTATAAGTGCCGCTACCGGTACTACTTCTGAGATTACGCGTGTTACATTATAACCCATGAAAACTTACAATCTTTGGCAGGTGATTTTGGGAAATGGCATTAAATAAACTTTCCAATTAATTTGCAAACAGGTAAGGAGATAGGAAGTTTAGGCTGAGTAAATTTAGACACAGTTGGGAAGTAAACAAGATTTTTACTACTTGTAGTCCCAAAGCTCACGTGAAGGCACTGCGGAAAGAAAGCTCTTAATTCTCTCTTCAACTGGTTTGGTTGTCGGTTGAGTTCTTTCTTCTGGTAGCTACTTTGGCGGCACTTAATAAATATGTATGTGCTCACAGAAGCAAAATTCTGATTTTAATATCTGCTTGTAAAGTTTCCACTAAAGAGAAACTAGATACTGCATTATTTAATTGATAGAACATTAAAGACAAAGTGGTCACCTTCCCAATTGTTTTGGTCCAACACTACATAGTATATTGCAATATAGAATCCAATGCAGCTACATGTGTATGTTCTTGAAGATGGGTAAAGTAATTGCAAAAGCAGCTTTTAGCTCAATTGATTTGAGCATTACCTTTGTATTTGAAGCCGTAAGTTTGTTATCATCTCTTAAAATCGGGTGTGGCTACAATGCTCCGTGGTATTTAATACCTAAATTTGTAGCTGTCTGAAATTATCTTTTTAGTACCAGTTAAATCACAGTGTTCAAATATGATCGTTCAATTTTATACAGTATTCAATCCTCTGTTGTATTGTAGAGTAATTGCACTAAGTAAAGTGATATTTATCAGACATAATTAGTGCCTTGGTAAAAAAAAAAAAAGTTTTAACGAAAAGTTCATGGTACTGTTCACTTTAATGAAAAATCACATTTTTATCTAAAAAGTTAATCCTGATACTATTCACTTACAATATCTTTTTATCATTTTTGTTAAAACTCAAAGTTTCTTTTCATTAATTTTCCTTAAAAAAAGTACAATAAAAAAATAACTTAATTAATGCGACGTTGCTAAAGTGGGTTTTTTTCAGATTATTTTTTTGAAGTACCGGATATTTAAGTTGGTAACTTTTCATTCTATTATGACACATAAAATACGAACTTAAATAACCCGAATAGTTAGAAAAATCTCTCGTCTTCCCCAGTGCCTTTTCCCTTTTCCCTTTTCCATTTATCTAATTCATTATAAAAGGAAAGTCTACCTTATAATTTCTGCCCATATTAGAGGAAGGTAGTGACTTTCTGGCTGTACAGCAGAATGGGTTCCCGCCTGCGTGCAGGCTTGAGGGTAGCCCAAGTAGTCACCCGTCTAGAGCCCCACTTCGGAAGGGCCTTCAAAAAAAAATTATATCTTGTAATTAATATATAAATACAAAAAAAAAAGTAAGAAATATCATAATTCATTTATTAGTGCAGTAGAAATGTTGGCTTCATTTTTCTTAGGGGTGTTGAGTTCAAAACACGAAGTTGCCTATTTTCTTTATTTTTCTTATTTTTCAAATTTATTGACAATCCATTTGTCCAACTCTCAATCCATCTGTCCAAATGCATATAAAGTTATAAAACTCAAGTCTCTTTGCAATTTTTTTTCTTTCAACTTCTCATTCTCTCTATTTCTATCGAATGTTTAAACCAACTTCTCATTCTCTCCATTTCTATTGAATGTTTAAACCAACTATCATATGACCTTAAAGATTGTACTTTAAGGTAATCAAAACTTTGAATTTTATATTTTTCTTTTCAATAACTTTTTATTCAATGGATTATTTTAATATTCAATTCGTTAGTGTGATGTTGATTTTAGAAAGAAAAAAACACAAGAGAAACAATTGGCGTTGAATTTATTATACTCATCAATCAAGTTTTATTGTTATTTACTCTCTTGATCATCAAGTTTTATTATTCTTCATTCTCAATCTTAAACTCTTGACTGCAAACATTTAGAACATTTGTGTCTAAAAACGTGAATCGTGTAATGTTTAAATAATGTTTGTATATTTATCTTCTTTTGATATTAATTTTTAATGACATTTGATGTGAAAATAGAACTTTTTATGTATTTAGCAAATTCTTTTTTATACAAATCAATATACAAAGAACCAGATATCAGAGAATTTTAGGGCCCCACTTCAAAGGCTCGCCTAAGGCCCCAAATTCTCAGGGCCGGCCCCATTACAAAAATATATATTTTCTTCAACTAATAATATGACAATTTAAAAAAATAGGGTAAAGTACAAAAAACTACCTCAACTATTGGTGTCACAACACTTTCATACCTCATCTTTTAAAATTGACAATGTCATACCCCATCTTTAGAATTTGGTCTAATGTTATACCTTCCGTTACTTGGCCGTTTACTTTTCAATTAAATGCTGAAGTGGCTTGATTCGAGACCCATTTTCTATTAAAAATTTATTAAAATATTATTAAAAACTAAAAAAAAATTATTTAATATTTTTTTAAATAATAAAGAAAAGTAAAAAAAAAAAAATCCCTCTATTCGTCCCCCCTCCCCCCCCCTCTCTCTCTCTCCCCCCATCTTCATCTTCTTCCCTGCTTAATCTTCAACCAAAAAAAAAAAAAAAAATGAAAACCCATCAACCCCCTAACCCCCCTCCCCCCGAAGAAGAAGAAGAGGAAAAAAAAAATGCAACCCAACCCAGTTCGCGCCCCCCAACCCGCTGCAACCCAGAAAGAAAAAGAATGAGGAAGAAGAAGAAGAAGAAAAAAAAAAAAAAACCCCAACCCAACCCAGTTCCTCCCCTCCCCTCTGGCAACCCAGAAAGAAGAAGGAGAAAAAACAATCCAAAGCGAACCCAGTTCCTCCCCCCCCCCCCCCAAACCTAACCCCCTGCCAACCCCAAATCCACCACTCTCATCCATTCTCCACATCCTATTCCGCACCCATCCTCCATCTTCTCCGCGCACCCATCTTCCCGCCGACGGGATCTGGGTTTTTTTTTTTTTTTTCTGGGTTGCAGGAGGGAAAAGAGGGGGTGGGGGGGGGGGGAAGACAAACTGAGGGTGGGTGCATGGGCAAACAAATTGGAATTTTTTTTCTTTTTGTTTTTTTGTTTTTGGGTTGCAGGTGGGGGAAGAAGATGAAGATGGGGAGAAGAGAGACGAGGGGGGAGGGGGAGGGACGAACTGAGGGTTGTTTATTTATTTTTTATTTACTTTTTTTTTAATTTTAATATTTAAATAATATTAAATAATTTTTTTTAGTTTTTAATAATATTTTAATTATTTTTAATAGAAAGTGGTCCGAATCAAGCCACGTCAGCATTTAACTGAAAAGTAAACGGCCAAGTAACGGAATGTATAACATTGGACCAAATTCTAAAGATGAGGTATGACATTGTCAATTTTAAAAGATGAGGTATGAAAGTGTCGTGACACCAATAGTTGAGGTAGTTTTTTGTACTTTATCAAAAAAAATAATCCCTATCAAAATAATCGTAGATTCATAATAATAAATCCGATCATCATCCATCAAAAACTGATTTTATATTTTAAGTTCACAAATCAAAGGAATTATAAATATGATTTCAATCCAAGAAAAAGATAAAAGTTCCAAATTAATTAATGTAACTAGAGGAAGCAAGCCACTCTTTCATATAATTTTTTTTCTTTTCTTTTTAAAACATACATATATAGTATACTTATATGAATTTAAATAAAAATAGTAATTAATATTTACCGGGAGCGTTCCGATACCATCCCCACCTTCTCCCCAACACCATACGGGCATGTACGCTAATTTCCCCAACACCATACTAAAATTTTAACATTGTAAAATCGATTACTATTACCGTGCCAAACTTTCAATATTATCGAAGTTTGGTATGCCAAATAGTTCGGTTGACATGGTATGGTAATAGTAATTACCAATTTTGGAAGACTTTTTTTGGCCAAAATCTTTTTCTTTTTTTTCATCAACCCAATTCAAGACCCACTTTTTTCAAATTTTATGCCCTTATCTCATATTTTACATGCATAATCATATAACTCTGTAACTAATACATACCTTTCAAATGATTTAATCATACTTGAAGCAAGTAGGTAGCAAGCACAGACAGTAAAAAACTGCAGGCAACAACCATATAGTAAAAAGCACAGGCAATAGAACACCAACACAAATCCCAGCATATTTTCATGTAATTGACACTCATATATATTTCATGTACTAAACACTATATATATATATATAATATCTATATTTTCGGTATGGTACAGTAATACCGTGATATCGAATATCAATATCGTACCAGAAAACTTCAATTAGATACACTACCGTGCCATTACCAAGTGACACAAAAAGTTTGACACAAAATCAGTATAGTACAGTTGGCAATTCGGTTGACATGGTAATTTGGTAAAAAAAAATCCACCTCTATTCATACCCGACCCACTAAGGACGAAGTCCGCGGGAACCCAAACTCGTGGAAAAAATTGCCATCCCAATATATAATACGAAGTAATCAACCTTCAAATTTTCATAATTCTCGTGAACTAAGGTACCGTTTGGTACGTGGGACGGGACGGAACAGAGTGGGATGAGGCGTTCCATCCCATGTTTGGTGCGCCTAAAATGGGTGGAACGCGCTGTTCCACGTGACAAATTTTGGGTAAATTTTTGTTCTGCCTCACCCCATTGGAACGACTTGTTCCACATCCGTGGAACACAAAATTATAACCTCTCCGTCTCCTTCTTCTTCCTCCTTGTTTCCATCCAAGGGCATCTTTGCTCCCTCTCCGTTCCGTCCCATCCTGTCCCGTACCGTCCCATTCCATTCTGTTCCATCCCATTTCGTTCCATCCCGTCCCGTCTGCATACCAAACGATACCTAAGAGAAACCAACTTCTTTTTCCCTCAAACTTCAGTAAGTTGGATGCATCTTTTTAGCTCCATCAAGTTGAGCCAATCTGGTGGCACCTCCTCTCTTCTCCTTAGCAAGTTTGGTTTCTACACTCTAAATGTTTGATTATAATTCAAGGGTGTATAATAATCTAATTAAATTCTAAACAACTCAAGAGATCCAATTGTATTTCTAAAAATCAAGGTTATAAAGGAAGCTAGACGTTAGTCAGATGGTGGGCTGGGGCCTAGCGCCTAGGCAGCTAGGCGAGGCCCTAAGTAAATTTAAGTAAATTAATTATTTATGTTATAAATAAGTGCATATTTATACTAAAAAAAAAACCCCCACACAATTATTTTGGGATGCATGAATTATAAAATAAAATGACATATAAATTATAAAGTATTTAAACATATTGAAAACATAGGGAACAAACATATAACGAGTGTTCATCTAAGTATTCAACAAGCCTCTTACATTTTATTGAAAAATTAAAACACAATATGAAAGTTATTGATTTTTTGTTTAAGTAAGAGTCGCAACCTAGGCGGGTTTAGGCAGGCGCATAGATGTGTTAGGCGGACGCCTAAGCAGGTCCAAACACACTTTCTTAATTTTCAAATGCTTAAGAACTAATCACGGCGGTGCCCAGCCGCCAATCGCCTGAGTGGGGCCTAGACCGTGCTAAGCCCAAATGCTAGGCATAGATTTTTAGGATAGTGGTATCATCTTGTAATAAATCAACGAACAATTTACAATTGCAATTCAAGCACCATCACCATACTTCACGAAGTAGGATGATAACTTGGGACAACATAAAACCACCCCACAAAGAATCTGGAAAAAGGTAGATGTAAGCAATGTTTAAAATATCGGTATCGGTGGAAATATCGATAGGCTGATTCGTGGAAATATCAATGAATATATCGTATATTGATTGCTTTCGATGAAAACGATGGAAATTTGCTCACAAACATGGAAAATTTAAATTTATTTTTTAGGGAATGTCATATGAAGTCACAATACACGTATGAATCAAGAATTAATGATTAGATATTGTGTAAACAATAAGTATGTGATATGTGAGGAGAAAAACTTCCTTATAATGACAAGTAATAAAATAAGGCATTTCACTAGAAAAAATAAATTATACATAACTTAATTGAAAATTTCGTCATGAAAGCAGTACAAGTTTTATTGAAGTAAACTAAAACCATAAAGAAAGAAATGAAAAAAAATAAAGAATGCATAGGCTCATAGATATTTCCTGCAAATTTTTTTACAAATTGTCTGCAAACACTAGATATTTATTGAAAATATCGAGGAAATATCGTGGATATGGAGTGAAGTCTAACTTCACCCCCTCTTTCCATATCGTTCTCGTAGAAATATCTAGCATATATAGAATATTTCAAACAGTGGATGTAAACCAATGTGCTTGCCTACTTGCACATTGATCTCTTTCTTATATATTAGAGCAGTTTAAAATATTGATTGTTGGAAATAATTTTGGGCCTTTACGTTTGTCAAACTTGGACCCATGTGAAAATTTTCAGTTTATTTGGTCTTCAATTGAGTAACCCAGGCCCAAATTCAAGACATGGGCCAAGATTAATTTTTTGTTTTTTTTTGTTTTTGTTTTTTTTTTGAATTTTAATGTGTAAAGAGCACCAAACGGCAAAAACCCTCTGTGTCTCTGCAGCTGCTTCTCTACCTTATCTTCTTTTTCTTCCCCAGACCCCGCAACAATGCCGGACCAAGACTCGCCCAAACCCACTGAATCCCAACTCAAGGACCAAAAATCCGACTCGAATTCCGACCCAGATGAGGAAAAAGAAAATCTCTCCTCCTCCGACGACTCAGAGTCGGAGTACGACTCCGACGAGTCGTCCGAGTACGAAGGAGATGGAGGTGGTGGCAGCCCAGATGGCGGTGAAGCGGATGATTCACTCAAGTACATCCGACCCGGTGAAGATATTCCCGAGGCCGATAATACACCCGAGGTGAACACGAAGCTCTTCTCTCAGGTGCTCCAGGGGAAGAGAGTGAGGAGAAGGCAGGACGAGGAGGACGAAAGCTATGTCTTTTATGAGGACCTTTTCGATTTTCCGGAGGACCCGGAGAATTGGAGGGAGGAGGACTTGAAGGAGTTATGGGGGGACGCTCCGTTGGAGATGACCAACCCCGGGTGGGACCCGGTTTGGGCTGATGAGGAAGAGTGGGACATTGTCCGGGAGGAGATTAAGGCCGGCAAGGACCCTCCAATTGCCCCGTTTTATGTCCCGTACCGGAAGCCTTACCCAGCTATACCGGATGACCACTATGACATTTCCAATCCCAAGGCTGTGATTGAGGAAATGGATAGGATTGAAGAGTTTCTCAAATGGGTTAGCTATGTTTTCGAGGATGGAAGCACGTATGTTTTTGTTTCTTTCTTTACTGCATTCAAATTTGTGTAGAGTTAGTTTGTCAATTGAATGTTCATTTTCTACATTCCTGCAAAGATTGTATTTTTACTCCGTTTATGTTAAAAGTTGTTGCTTTTTGGTGTTTTAACTTATCATGTTTCTTATCACATTATGCTATGATGGTCTTTGTTGAAGGTATGAGGGCACTGTCTGGGATGACTTGGCTCATGGGAAAGGAGTCTACGTTGCCGAGCAGGGACTTGTCAGGTTTGTATATAATTTACTAATTTCAGTTGTGACTGTACTCTTATATGTCGACGACTATCTTGGACATCTTTAAAATGGCTAGAAGAGAATGATGAAAAGACACAGAAATGTGAAAGAAAGATAGGCTGAGCGAACGTATCTTTTTTTATTTTGTTTTGATGGGGCGTATGACGGGATAGTGAGTATTTTGACATTTGCATCCTAGGGTGTGGTGGACAAAGCTTGTATCAAAGAGTTTATGCAGGACATATAGTCTGCTTTATCACTATGGTTCTTTTCCGTCAGGTTAGAGTAGTTTTCAAGTTCAATATATTAGAAAAAATAAATAGATAAATGGGCATTGTTACTTTTGCCTTTTCTGAGGCCCCCACCCTGTTTATGTTTATCTAAGTTTATTAATTTGGCTAGCTTGCAATTAGTTCATTCTTTTTATGCGAGAAATAAAATTTCATATCCTTTTTGTAGGTATGAAGGTGAATGGCTTCAAAATAACATGGAGGGTCATGGGGTTGTTGACGTTGATATACCTGATATAGAGCCTATTCCAGGTTCCAAGTAAGTTTATTATCCCTATATATATATGTGCCCTGGTATACCATGGCAGTTGGTTCTTTAAGAATTTTTTTCTGTGCAGTATAAACTAATTGAGGTACTTGTTACCCTCTTGTAAGGCTTGAAGCGCAAATGCGTGCTGAAGGGCACATAATATCAAGAGATTATATGACCCCAGAAGATAAGAAATGGCTGGAGATGGATATTGAAGACAGCATTCTTCTAGCAGGCGGGCAGACTGAAGTACCCTTTTATGAAAGTGAAGAGTGGATCAGACAATTTGGGAGGAAACCGTAAGTTATAGGCTTCTATGTTACATCGGTTGTAATCAGGATTGTTTTTTGATGAATTCTGTGTAATATTAATGATTTGATTTATTTAAGATTGTAAGATGTGGTTAGTTTTTCAATATGTAATCTTGATATGGCTATTTGTATGGATTATCAAGTAATATCAAGTGAGATAGTTGGTCAATGGGCTTGAGTTCCTAAAGTGGTGTCGTATTGACTAAGATACCACTTCCCCTTCTTTAGTAGCCAACCTTAGGATCTTATTTTGATGGTATCAAGAATGTCAGAACAAGCCATTAGCAAATATCTGGTGCTGAAATAGTCCCATACAGTCTAGATGTGAGTATAGAGTAGCTAGCTTTTGGCATATATACCTTTTTGCCAATCAGAAGAGGTGAAATGGGCCTGAGGGCTTGTATTTACAATTTTCATTTACCATTTATCAAGCCATTTGCAAATTTTACTGTACAGCTGTACAAGATATAAATAGGTATTCTTTTTCTGAAACTGGTTTTGTGATTTTATCTAATGATCTTTCTTTGTCAGGGAGAAAGGTCGATATCGTTATGCTGGTCAGTGGAAGCATGCCAGAATGCATGGATGTGGGGTATATGAAATCAACGAGCGTACCATTTATGTAGGTGCATGAAATTTAAGCCATTTCTTTTAAAAAATTCACTGAACACATAGAGTAAGCTTTAAGATATGGAAGAAGTCAAAAGAGTGGAGAATTATTGCCTCTTATCAAGTACAAATGGAGACCTTTTCCTGTTGTTTGTCACAATAAAATACACAAAGCAACATCCAAGAAATTAGGTTAAACCATGTATGGGGTAGTAAGACATATTATTCTCTAGAAAGAGGGTTGTTGAGATTCAAGACATGGCTAGTTGATTTGGAAAAAAATAGCTTTAATACCAAAACTGATGTACCGGTATAAATGCTTTGCTTTCTTTTATGAACTTCAGTACTGTAAGTTTTCAGTGATGCATCATTAGTTAGTTTTATATTTCTTCAAGTTTCATTTTCAGTTTTTATATTTTAGAGAATATCTATAGCTTCCCTTGACCTATAATGATACTGGTATGATTATTCCTATTCCTGTGAATTGAGACCACCAATGTTTCCATAAAACATCGATACTTTTTCTTATTGTTTTCTGCTACTTCTAATCCTAATATAGACTCCGTCTCCCAATCTACGAGTTGTAGACCAAGTTGTAAACTACCCTAGGGCTTTGTAACAACTTAATAACATCTCTTAACTCAAAATTAGATCCCTAGGTTACAACGACAGCCTATCTCTAATAATTGTGGGAAAGTGGGAAATCCCAGTATACTCTTTAGCAATAAAGGATGCTTGTAGGGGATGCCAGTGAAAAAAGTTTACAGTGGAAAGAAATCAAATGACCTGTAGGGCATGCCAAGAATTTCCGGCACCAAATAATGTGAAAGTTCTGCCCTTGTTTGCATTCCTCATTGTATAACAGCTTGATACTATATTATGGTTATTGAGTTAAGGTACTTTACCTTCTATTTGCATGCAGGGTCGGTTCTATTTTGGGGAGTTAGTGGAGGATGATACTGGTTGTGATGAGGATGTATCAGCGGTAAAAATATATGTTCATTCTTTGATGTATTATACAGAGGCGAAAGTTACCATCTGTGTGAAGATTTCTCTAATGTGTTGGTTGCTTTTCAGATGCACGCAGGTATTGCAGAAGTGGCTGCTGCTAAGGCTCGGATGTTTGTGAACAAGCCTGATGGAAGTATGTTTTTAATACCAATAATTGCCTTCCATAAAATTAAATTGTGAATTGTTGTATCTTGTAGAAACTGAAAATTTGTACTCAACTTTTATTGTTGGACGTTTCTGGCCAGAGGTTAATTAAATATGCACTAAAACATATACCATCATCGTCAGGAATATGGCCTACATATTTTAGTATATTTATTCACGGATTTAGGTGTAAAATTGTCCATATAGACAGTATTTGAGGACATTGACCAAAAAAAATGATAGCATTTCAGTATTCTATGGAATGTACATGTTATTTTTACCGAAGAGATACCAATAGTTCTTCAACACCCCATATAGGTTTGCATACATTTAGTTGTGTTGGAATACAGCCCTTCTTGGGGCCTTGCTCCATTTATTATTAATATTTTTTGATAATCTGGCTCTCAGAAAATGCAGATTTAGTTGATTTTGTAGATTACGTACATAAGAACTTTGAATGACTATTATAAATGCTTGCATCATGTAGATCTGGTTTATACCATAAGATCCGTTCAGCTTTTGTATACTCTGTGATTTCTCCTTTGTTCATGACAATGGAATTTCTTTTCTTTTAAAGTGGTTAGGGAGGAAAGGGGACCTTATGGTGATCCTCAACATCCCTACTTTTATGAAGATGATGATGTTTGGATGGCACCAGGCTTCATAAACCAATTTTATGAAGTAAGTTATCATCAATTGTTTATGGCTGATAAAAATTTTCACGTAACAAAAAATGAAAGTATATCAATATACTTAATTAGTCAGGAAATTGATTGATCACGTTTAAGAAGTTGAGCATGTAATACTTCTTTTCTCATAGAAAAGTATTTATACTTCTTTGTCAGGTACCTGATTATTGGAAAACGTATGTGCATGAGGTCGATGAAGAAAGGGAAATGTGGTTGAACTCCTTCTATAAAGCTCCACTGAGGATACCCATGCCTGCTGAGCTTGAATACTGGTGGTCAAAGGGTATTAATTTCATCATCCATAGGCATACGCCCTCTTCATCTCGCATTCATTAAAAAAATTTGCTCTGCACATCCACCCATACATGAATTTCTTTTTCCTTCTTTCTCCGAAGTAAGAAGCAGAATGTTAGGGATCTTCCGGACATACGACAAACTCAATTTTATGAACCCTTTTATCCTTCCATTGTAAAATTTGAGAGGTGTCACCTGTTCACATAAGCCATTGGCTTCATCAAATTCCGTTTAGTTTTGTGCTTCTCTGAATATAAATGCGTGGTTTGGTCTTCCACCAAAAAGGACAAAGTTAAGTTGCCTACTAGTACTAATGTATGTTACATTTGCTTGATCAGATGAAACTCCAGAATTTGTTCTTCTTAACAAGGAACCAGAGCCTGATCCTGAAGACCCATCGAAGCTTGTATATACTGAAGATCCCATAATCCTACACACACGAACTGGACGGTTAATCAACTATATCAATGATGAAAAATATGGGGTGCGCTTATTTTGGCAGCCGCTTCTGAAAGATGGGGAAGAGGTGGACCCAAAAAAGGTGGAGTTCCTTCCCCTTGGTTTTGATGATTTCTATGGAAGGAATGTTGGTGTGAAGAAGAAAAATTTATGGATGCGTGTAGTATCAGCAGTGGAAAATGCATGCAAGCCCGTTCTTGAAAAAGTAGAGAAATGGACTGAAGAGAAGAGGAAAGCCAGTGAGGTGAAGTTGAAGTTGATTGAAAAAGAACTTGAACTTGTAGAGGCTGAGTTGTGCCTGGAAGAGGTAATTGAGGATATGGATGAGGAGTTAAAGATGAGAGAGAAAGAGGAAGAGAAGGTGGAAATGAGTTTGCAGGAGGAAGAAGATACTTCTGCTGCATCGGCAAAGCAAGATGAGAAACCCTTAGTTGAAGAGGATGAAGAGGACGAGGAAGAGGAAGAGGAAGAGGAAGATGAGGATGATGTTGCGCCATCAAGTTTTGGGTCTGCAACTGCAGATCAAGATGCAACTAAAAATGGCCAGAAGGGAAACAAACCTGGGAAATCTCCATTTTCTTCGTCTTCATTGGCATTTGCTTCATGTAGCCTTGTCTCTGGAGTGAGTTCTGAACTTTTCTTTTACAACATATTTCTTGGAATTTCACTTCATTAAAATGTTGCTATAAGTCAGCGTTATTAAATAGAATATCTTGTGATGTTAAGACATATATAAGCTATACAATGCCTTGGATTACCAAAAATGAAAACCATAGCCAATCAATATATTAGCTCGGTCAGTAGGAAAGTTTATATTGTGGTAGTTCAAATGATGTCATGGTTTTGAATAAAATCAGCATCTTTTCCTTTCCTCATAGCCAAGCAACTTTGTAAATTTTTTGGATTAGCAATCATAGACTTATATGTTACTGCATCAGGTTTGTATTTATATTATTTAATAAGGATTTGGTATGCTTGGGTGAAAAGCTTGTGTGTAGTGTCCTCTTAATGATTAGTTGTGCTGTATACTATTTGATGGATGAGTCATGACGATTAGATTTCTAAACTCATTAATCCCCTTCTGTAGAGGCTTGACTTGTCTTTTGTATCTAGTTAGTGCTGATGACGGTTTATATTTGCATTAAGGATTTAGACTGTTGAACTTGATTGCTTTCATGATTGAAACAAGAACTCTGCTTGTTTATATGAACTACAGACTTTGACATCTTTCCATGTGAAATATGCTTCTATGCAATTAATCACTATTCCTTGCCAAGAAGAATTTTGATATCATACACAAGTGATGTATAAGTTGGTACAATGAGTTAATTAGTCAATACAAAGTATGTAATTAAAGCGTAGGTTATACTTACAAATGAGATAACCATGGATCGGTTTTCTTGTGAATTAAGAGTTTTAAAAAGTTAAATTTTCAGAATACCTTAAATCTGGGTGTGTGCATCTATTGATGTGCAGTTATTATGGTAGTTCAGATTTAAAATTTCACTTAACAGAATGATTTTTTTACTTATGGGAGCTTATTTATATATCCGTCAAGTAGTTACAACTTATAGTAGTCCTTCAAAAGTTAGGCAATGTCTAATGGATTTGATCATCAACATTGTCACTTTCTAATCCATCTTGTTTGTCTGAAATAAGTTGAAGGGTTGAGGGCACTCTGAATGATGCCAACAGCGTTTATTGTATATTACCCTGCATAAGTCATGATAATACTCCGTATTTGAAAGCAGATGCTGGTGATTGACACATAAAATGTGAAGACTTTTAATCGGTATATCAGCTGGTGTTTTGAATATTTTTGTTACATATCCAACAGACAGTGCCCTGTTGTCAGAGAATGCAGTTTGAGTGATGCCTGTCAATTTGAACTAGTTCTTATGACTTTTTGTTGTTGTGCAGGTTCCATCCAGGCTACAACAAGCATTTTTGTCTTGGAAAAAGAGTAGAGCAATGCTGAACACAACTATTCCCTCGTGCAATGACGCCTCTAGTTGCCCGCCAGCTGATTCAGTCAGTTTCCCTCCGGTGGTTGGTCGAAAAGTAAACTTGAAAGCCACTAGTCAAAGACAGTTGAACTTCGAAGCCAAAATCTCCTCAAATGGGAGGCTATCACGGATGCGGCCCATATCTCAATTATGCTCATCTAATTCAACATCTATGGATACCAGAATAAGCTCAAAAGAGATGAGATCAAGAAACCGTAGTTGGCCGCATGTAGCGCAAGGGAGGGAACCATACAGCGTTTTGTCGCTTCACACCCCAGTGCATTGTTTGAACCCGTATGAAGAAACTATGCATGGCGAGCTGCCGCTATCTCCCTTGTTAACATAGTACTTGTACTCTAAGGGTCAAATTTTGTAAGCGGCACATTCTTTTTCGAGCTTAAATTTTATGTATAAACTCGAGGTTCTCCCTCCAAATACAACCAAGAGACAAATAAAGGTGAGGATGATTTGAGTTTGGGTTTGAATGCCTTTTAGGTGTTGTGAAGAGGGCCTATGTAGTGACATTGTTACCGTTATTGTATTTTTGTAATTCTCAGTATCGTTGTACGTTGTATTTTAGGTTAATAATAATATGGAGGATGTTTAGTGTAACTATAATTTCTCCTGGGCTCCAAAAAAATTGCATTTCCTGGGATCGTCTCATATTTATGACTCGTAGAACGCATACAGTATATTGCAAAAGGTTTCGTAAAAATTGTAAGAAAAAGTTAAGGGCATGTTTAGTATCTTGTTCAAAAAATTTAATCATTTCTCAAAACTTATCATAAGAACACCTCTTAGAAACAATTTACTTTAGGACTCAAAAACTCGTTTGGTATGAAATTTAAAATGTTTAAATTATTTTAAATCTTAAAATTTAAACTGAACAAATATAGGGGGTCGTAGAAAAGGGAAAAAGAACAGAGAGGACCATAAGAGATGGAGAGGAGGAGAGAAAGAAAGAAGAGAGAGAATTGAAAGAGCGGATTAGAGGAGAGAGAGAGAAAAAAAAAGTGAGAGAGAGAGAGAGATGCTGAGTCTGAGGGAAGGAGAGGGAAAAGAAAAAAGTGAGTTTTAACTTTAAAAACTCTTAAAAAAATCATTTTTGGTGTTTTTAGAGAATATGCTATATTTCTAAGTTAGTCTTGAATTTATTTTTTGAAAACAGTCATACCAAACATGTGACAGCCCATCCCGAAATATATTTTTCGATGGTGTGAATTGACTAGAATACCCTTGGATGTTGAGTGTATGGTGTAGTGTTGTGGTTTGAGTTGGGTGTTAGACTAATCTAATTAGTTCCTAAGTTTTTAGAACTTAAAAATTATGGTTTTGTGGTTGTTAGTAGCCCAAAATTGGACCACACACTCACACTCACACACACCACTCCCGTTGACTTCTCTCACTCCTCCCTCCCTCGGATTTCTTGCCATTTCCGTACAACATGTACAGACAACCCTCAAAACCCTTTCAAACTTCACAGATCGAGGTGGTGATCGATGTTTTTGGACGCCTTGCAAGCTTAGGAGTCGAATGGTAGTGATGGTTGGACGTGAAAATCCTGAAAAACCATAATCTTTGATTTGAGCACTGTTCATGCACTCGTGATTTCGAAGTTTTTAGAAGATTTTAAGCTACATGTGAGCTTTAGGACATCGTCACGGAGCTAGGAGAAGAAAAACGAAGTGAATTGGACGTCGGGAAGTTGAGTTTGGCGAGTTTCAAATTTGGCCGGATTATCGAGGGTTCTCCGGCGAAATCCTGTGGATTTTAGGGCTTTAAAGTGGTAAGGTTTTGTTCCTCTCGTCCTAAGCTTCAAATTGGTATAAATTTTGTGAATTTTGGTTGAGAATCGAAGAAGATATGAAGGTTTGATTGTTTTTCCAGAAACCGGCGCCGGCGACGATCTTCTGCGATCCAAGGAAGACGAAGGAGAATATTCCGTCAAGTCTGACGGAATATTCTAATTAGGCCTGGCAAACGGGTCGTGTCTGTCGTGTTCGTGTAACATCTGTTATCTTAATAGGTCGTGTCGTGTCACACCCGTTAAGAAAAATATATTTTTTTCTTAAATTTGCACATACCACACATTGGCACATAAATATTACTTTAAAACATTAAAACACATTTGTCGTTTAAGTACTACATCCACACTCGAAAATAAGTGCCTAATAAAAAAATAATACATACACTACTAATCTATTACAAATATTTAAATGTGCAAGGATATGCAAAATGAAAAAGTTTTTGTTTTCAAGGTTGTGAAGTCTTTCTCAAAAGTTTAAACCTCAATTTACAAAATCCTCGATTTACATCGATCATCATGAAATTGTATTGGAACTTTGGCTTGATCTCAGCCGATCCAATGGTCATCAAAATTTTAAATTAAATTTAATATATATATATATATATAATTATTATAGTTTTTAGGGGTATAAAATTGTTAAATTAATATATATAATTATTATAGTTTATTCATACTTTTATTAAGTATAACATAAGATTCCACTAGTGTAAATATTTTAAATTGAAGATCAAATTCATTCTTTGTATTCATATAGAGTCAAGGAGTGTAGCTGTAAAAAATCATCAAAATCGGAGTTAAAATAACCGTTAAATCGTGATTTTTCGTTTTATAACCGTCGAAAAGTTTTGTCCCGTTACTTTATCTCTGAATGTTTGTTTTTTGCAATTTTTGCCGTATGCGATCTCGAAGTATATACAAACATGTTTGACGGTTGGATCGTTGGAACTAGTTTCGTAGAATGCGTGTATCTCATCAAAACAATAGATTCACTAACACTTAAAAGTTTATTCATACTTTCATTAAGTATAACATAAGATTTTTTTGTATCCACTAGTGTAAATATTTTAAATTGAAGATCGAATTCAATCATTGTATTCATATAGGGTCAAGGAGTCTGCAAAAAATCATCAAAATCGGAGTTAAAATGACCGTTAAATCGTGATTTTTCTTTTTATAACCGTCGAAAAGTTTTGTCCCATTCCTTGATCTCTGAATGTTTGTTTTTTGCAATTTTTAGCGTTTGTTTTTTGCAATTTTTAGCGTATGCGATCTCGAAGTATATACAAACATGTTTGACAGTTGGATCATTGAAACTAGTTTCGTAGAATGAGTATCCCATCAAAACAATATATTCACTAATATTTAAGAGTTTATTCATACTTTCATTAAGTATAACATAAGATTTTGTGGTATCCACTAATGTAAATATTTTAAATTGAAGATCGAATTCATTCATTGTATTCATATAGGGTCAAGGAGTGTAGCTGTAAAAAATCATCAAAATCGGAGTTAAAATAACTTTTAAATTGTGATTTTTTGTTTATAACCGTCGAAAAGTTTTGTCCCGTTACTTTATCTCTGAATGTTTGTTTTTTGCAATTTTTGGCGTATGCGATCTCGAAGTATATACAAACATGTTTGACGGTTGGATCATTGAAACTAGTTTCGTAGAATGAGTATCCTATCAAAACAATAAATTCACTAATACTTAAGAGTTTATTCATACTTTCATTAAGTCTAACATAAGATTTTGTGGTATCCACTAGTGTAAATATTTTAAATTGAAGATTGAATTCATTCATTGTATTCATATAGGGTCAAAGAGTGCAGCTGTAAAAAAATCATCAAAATCGAAGTTAAAATAACCGTTAAATCGTGATTTTTCGTTTTATAACCGTCGAAAAGTTTTGTTCAGTTACTTGATCTCTGAATGTTTGTTTTTTGCGATTTTTTGCTGATACGATCTCGAAGCATATACAAACAAGTTTGATGGTTGGATCATTGAAATTAGTTTTGTATAATTCGTATCCCATCAAGTTCAATGGTGTGTGTGTGTGTATATATATATTTATTAGGGTAAAGTACAAAAAACTACCTCAACTATTGGTGTCACGACACTTTCATACCTCATTTTTTAAAATTGACAATGTCATACCTCATCTTACGAATTTGTGTCAATTAGGGGTGGGCACGGGCCGGGCCGGGCCCAAATTTGTAGGAACCGGACTCGACCCGTTTTAAAATGCAATGGGCCGGGTATATGAATTTTGAGATTTGGAACCGGACCTAACCTGACCCGTTTTAAACGGGCCGATTCGGGCCGAGTCCAAGGGTCCAATTTACTTTTTTTTTTTTTTTTTTTTTTTTTAAGAATAGGTTGTTTGGATTGTGTATAGAAAATCTGTATCATCTACTTTGTAAATATTTGCCCGAGTACAGACTATTGCATTAAAAGAGAAATTACAGGCTAACTTAGCGACTACATAAATCATTTGAACATATAGAATAACAGCCTTCTCCCAGTTCTCATCAAGTTCTAAACAATGAGAAAGGCTCTGCTGTTAGTACAAGGCGTTCGCAGCCTTCTCCCTGTTCTCAGAGGGGTGAAATACATATTTCCCTGCCAATAGTTACAAATAAAAGCTTATAAAGAGGAGTTTACATTCAAATCCAATTTGCATGAAATGGTCATAGTTAAAACTTAAAAGGGATTTTGAATACCTACTCTTGATCATATTGCATCTCAACGTCAAATTGGGGATTTCGAATCGATTAAATTTCAGAACTTGAATCAAGTAGACTTGCATATTATCAGAGATTGTTGGTCCACAATGAAACTAAATGCAGTTGTGTAACTTAATTGACTGGAATTACAAAATTCTCCACTAATTATCTAATTACATTACTTGGATTTACATAAACGTTCCACCAATCAACCAAACATAATCTAAATAAAAATACCAAAATCTGAAACAGAAGATTCAAATATATACAAGTCTGAAACTATCACAGGACACACATATTCAAATTCAATTTAATTCAACAGAAGATTCAAATTCAATTCACCTAAAGATTTGAAATTAGAACAGAACAGAGGTCAAGATTCAAGAACCCAACAAAATCCCTAAAAACTTGCATATTATCAGAGATTGTTGGTCCACAATGAAACTAAATGCAGTTGTGTAACTTAATTGACTGGAATTACAAAATTCTCCACTAATTATCTAATTACATTACTTGGATTTACATAAACGTTCCACCAATCAACCAAACATAATCTAAATAAAAATACCAAAATCTGAAACAGAAGATTCAAATATATACAAGTCTGAAACTATCACAGGACACACATATTCAAATTCAATTTAATTCAACAGAAGATTCAAATTCAATTCACCTAAAGATTTGAAATTAGAACAGAACAGAGGTCAAGATTCAAGAACCCAACAAAATCCCTAAATCTAGTGCACCATTAATATCTCCCGTTCGAGCACAACAATTTTGGTTATGTTAATCAGAGCATCAGCATGTGCGGCTTTCATTCGGTAATCCTTTGAAGGCAAATTTATGAACCTTCCAATTCATATAAGGCAAATTTATAGATTTGGTTTGGGGTTTTCTTGAAATCCCATATGATTACTGAATGCAGAGACTCAGAGATTGCAGAGTCAAAAAGGGCATATATCTAGAAAACCCTAAATCCCAAAATCTAAAAAATTAATCAGAGAGAATAAGAGATTGCAGAATGCAGAGACTCCAAAGAGTAAAGATTTAAGAAATTATACTACCTTAATTTGGGAGGACATGAGATGAAGGTGGTCGATTTCGATTTGCAGGATGATGGTGGTGTTCTAGATGACGATGATGGGGTAGTCGCGATTGGGACGAGACGGCGGTGATGTGGTTGGTGATGGTGGTCGTACCTCGCAAGTCGCCAGAGAGAGAGAGACAGAGATGGAGAATTGGCGATGGCTGCTGTCGAGGAGGAGATGAAGGTTTCCGTCTGAGATGAGACTCGGTAAGGAAAAAAATCCAATCGAATGGTGGAGAAGTGTGGAGGTGTGAATAATCCCACGCTAGTAACGGTTCGGGCCGGGGGCCCGTTACTCTTGATATTTGGATCCGCCCCGCCTCGTCAATTCCTCGACCCCGCCCCGCCCCGCCCCGAACCTGTCCGGAACCGCGAGGACCCACCCCGACCCGCGGGTCCAGGACCCGTTTGCCCACCCCTAGTGTCAATGTCATACCTTCTGTTAGCTTGGCCGTGAATTCTCAGTAAAATGCTAACGTGGCTTGATTTAGAGCCCACTTTTTATTAAAAAATTAAAAAATAATAATTTACCCTTAAAAAAAAAAAGAGCCTAATCTTCCCTAACCCCTTCCCCGTGCCCTCATCCTCTCATCTCTTCTCCCTCATCTTCATCTTCTTTCCTCGACCCCCTACCTGCAACCCAGAAAGAAAAAAAAAATTCCCAGTTCGTCTTCCCTCCACACCCACCCTTTTCCCTCCTCTACACACCCCACTCCTTAAATTCACACCCATTTCTCCCATTTTCTCCGTGCCCAGGTTCTTCACCCGCGGAATCGGCCTGGCGAAGGGGGTTCCCGATTCCACCTCACGAACCCGGCGATGGCAGCGTAGACGGGATCTGGGTTTTTTTTTTTTTATTTGGGTTGCAAGTAGTGGATGCGGAGGGTTTAGGGAAGACGAGAGGGGGGAAGAAAGGGGTGGTTGCAGGGAAGGGGGGTCGAGGAAGATGAAGATGGTTTTCATTTTTTGGGTTGCAGGTTGGGCTTAGGTGGAGGAGAAGAGGGGGTGGGGAGGGGGAAGACAAACTGAGGGTGGGTGCGGGGAGAAGACAAATTCGTTTTTTTTTCTTTCTTTTTTCTGGGTTGTAGGTAGGAGGAAGAAGATGAAGATGGATCTCGACGAATCCGGCTGCGCCTGTGTCGAGAACGGAGAGGCTGATCGTAGAGTTGGCGAGAGGCCTGGCGGACTGGACGACGACGTTTTCCCAGGCGGGGAGGCTGGGGAGGACGCGGTAGTTGGGATTGGAAGAAGGGGTTCGGTGGAAGAAGAAGAGGATGGTGATGAGGATTGCGATCTAGGAGAAGATGAGCTTGGTGATGGAGCAGCAGAGGCGGAATCTGGGTTTGTCCATTGCCGGAAATTTTCTCGGGAAAAATCGGGAGCTCCTTACTTTTGAATGGGCCGGGTACTAGTTTTCTGGCATTGCTAAATTCCAATGGGAAGGGTTGTGGGGCTTAAATTTGTGAGAGTTTGGAAGTGAAAGAATTTGGGTTTTTGGGTTGGAGAGGGATTGGGTTTGTTCTGATCTTTCTTCTTCTCAGTGTTGTACTAGGAGTAAATCTTATCGGGTTTTTCTTTTCACTTTTTTTGTATTTTGCTTTTTGAGTTGGAGGAGTTATCTGAATGGTTGCTAGTTGGGTAAAAAGTGCTGGGAATCCACCAGAAATTCAGGAAAAAGGAGAATGGAGAAATTGGTGATGGAAAAGCTCAACCTTTCTGTGTGCCCGTGAGAGAGAGAAAGAGAGGTGGGAGGGTGGTGAGGGTAGATTTACGATGGATAAGGTCAATTTACCTCTTATGATTTTTTTTTAATATTTAAAAAATATTAAATGATTTTTTTAGTTTTTAATAATTTTTTAATAAAAAAGTGGATCCCGTCTCTGGCCACGTCGGCAGTTAACAGAGAAATTAACAGAAAAACTGACGGAGGTCTGACATTGGCACAAATTCGTAAGATAAGGTATGACATTGTCAATTTTAAAAAATGAGGTATGAAAGTGTCGTGACACCAATAGTTGAGGTAGTTTTTTGTACTTTACCCTATTTATTAAGTGGATTTAAATCTATTTATTTTGTACGTATAATTGACCGGTATACGGAGTAGTACATCACGTGTCATTATAAAAATAGTGGGATGTCATATGTGTGGTAAAAAGTTAATAACTTAATAACTTAAAAAAAAAAAATTTCTCACCACTTTTATTAATTTTCATTTTTCCCTCTCTTTTTTGTTTCCTTTTCAGCTTTTCTATAATTTTCATTTTTCCCTCCCTTCTTTTTCTTCAAAGGGCAGTAGCCTACCCATCTTTCCCTCTCTTTTTTTGTTTCCTTTTCAGCTTTTCTTATAATTTTCATTTTCCCTCCCTTTTTCTTCAAAGGGTGCGGCAGGAATGGAATGGAATTATGGAGGGTAAAGTACAAAAAAACTACCTCAACTATTAGTGTCACGACACTTTCATACCTCATCTTTTAAAATTGACAATGTCATACCTCATCTTACGAATTTGTGCCAATGTTATACCTTCCGTTAACTTGGCGTGAATTTCTCAGTTAAATGCGGACGTGGCTTGATCCGGGGACCCATTTTCTATTAAAAAAATTAATAAAATATTATTAAAAACTAAAAAATAATCATTTAATAATTTTTAAATATTAAAAAAAATTATAAAAAAATTAAAAAACCTCACTTCGTCCCTTCCCCAACTCTCTCTCTCTCTTCTCCCCATCTTCATCTTCCTGCTTAATCTTCAACCAAAAAAAAAAAAACCCCATTAACCCCCCCCACCTGAAGTCCCTTCCCCCCCTCTCTCTCTCTCATCCCCCATCTTCATCTTCCTACTTAATCTTCAACAAAAAAAAAAATAATAATAAAATTTGAAAACCCATCAACCCCCCCCACCTGAAGTCCCTTCCCCCCCTCTCTCTCTTCTCCCCCCATCTTCATCTTCCTGCTTAATCTTCAACCAAAAAAAAAAAAAATTGAAAACCCATCAACCCCCCCACCTGAAGTCCCTTCCCCCCCTCTCTCTCTTCTCCCCCCATCTTCATCTTATCAACCCCTCCCCACCCGAAGAAGAAGAAAAAGACCCCCCCCCCAAAACAAACCCAACCCCTGCAACCCAGAAAGAAGGAGGAAGAAGGAAGAAAAAAAAGAAAGAAAAAACCCAAACCAAACCCAGTTCCTCCCCCCCAAAACCCAACCCCCTGCCAACCCCAAATCCACCACTACCACCTCATCACAAAGGTTTCCCGATTCCACCTCAACAGGATCTGGGTTTTTTTTTTTGGGCAGGTAGTGGGTGCGGGTTTAGGAAGACGAGAGGGGGGAAGAAAGGAAGTGGGTTGGGGAAAACCGCGAGTTGGGGGGAAGATAAATTGGCTTTTTTTTTCTTTTCTTCTTCTTCTTTTTTCTGGGTTGCAGGAAGGGCGTTGGAAGGGGGAAGAAGATGAAGATGGGGGAGAAGAGAGAGAAGGGGGGTGGGGGAAAGGTGACGGGAGGGTTTTTTTATTTTATTTATTTATTTTTTTTTTATTTTTTTACTTTTCTTTATTATTTTAATATTTAAAAATTCTTAAATGATTTTTTTTAGTTTTTAATAATATTTTATTAATTTTTAATAGAAAATGGGTCCCGGATCAAGCCACGTCAGCATTTAACTGAGAAATTCACGTCAAGTTAACGGAATGTATAACATTGGCACAAATTTGTAAGATGAGGTATGACACTGTCAATTTTAAAAGATGAGGTATGAAAGTGTCGTGACACCAATAGTTGAGCTAGTTTTTGTACTTTACCCAATTATGGAATCAATGGATGCATATTAATTAATAATTTTTATAAAATTTAATTTAAAATTTAATATATATATATATATATATATATATATATATATATATATATATAATTATTATAGTTAATATTTTGGGGGTATAATTATTAGACCATCTCCAACCCTTGGGCTAAAAGCCAAATTTTTTAGCCCGGAAAATTTAGCTTTTAGCCCAGAAACATCTTTTTCTGCTCCAACCCTTCTACCCTAAAATTTTAGCCCGGAATTATTAAAGAATGAAATTAGCCTAAATTTTTTTCTTAAATCAATTTTAAAAAAAATAAATATGTAGATTATTGTAAATTAATTTTATGAACATTTTAATCTAAAAAAAAATTAAATTCCGATAAACATTTCGCATTTAGCCCGGGGGGGAAGCTGGGGGGGTATTTGGCCCAGAAATAGCATTTGGCATTTAGCCTAAAATTTTAGCATGGGTTGGAGAGTGTTTGGGGGGTAATTTGGGGGGGGGGGGGGTAATTTGGCTTTTAGCCCAGGGTTGGAGATGGTCTTATAGTATATATAATTATTATAATTATTTTAGTTAATTTAATATATATATATATATATATATTATAGTTTTTAGGGGTATAAAATTGTTAAATTAATATATATAATTATTATAGTATTTTTTTTAGGGTTATAAAATTATAAAATTAATATTCTGCTTATCGTGTATCGTGTTACCCACGTGTATACCCGAATCAACCCGTTATCTTAACAGGTGCTTATCGGGTTACCCGATAACGACTCGATTCGTTATCGTGTCGACTGATGCGAAAATTAATTCACGCACAAATTTAAACCCTATTTGTGACAGTTGTAGTAATGATGTAAGTAGGGATCGTTCTAGGCCGGGGATTAACTAGGGATGCTAACCCAAGTAAAATTAAATTAAAAACGTAAAAACAAAATTTAAAAACACTAACTAGACTCAAAACACTTAACTAGAATTACTCAAAATAAAACTAACAAATAAACTAAAATAAATCAAAAGACTCAAAATAATTCAAAACTCAAGAAAACACAAACTAAATTGATTTCTAAACAAATCTAACACTTAAAATAAATGAGGGATTGATTTTTGATGAAAAGTAAATTAAAACTTAAATAAATTACAAATTTGACAAAAACATAAAATTAAGGTAAAATGATAAATGACGGACTGGCTAGAGGATTATTCTCCACACATGCCATATATGCAACCTAAATTGATTTTCAGTTGTTCTTTCAATAAATTGTAAATTCTCAACGCCCCCAAATTAATTAGGTCCGCTTAAATTAATTCTCAGATTTTCCTTAAGTTAATGGATTGGATGATTGCATACGACAACCCAAAACATTTCCCACAAGTTCCCTTACATGAATTGCATAATAGAGATACAAGCAAGAATCATTAAGTTTTATGAAAATCATAAGCATTGACGAGGCACTTGTTACTATGAATTGCATGAAACTTATGCCAAGAATTTACCTAACGCGATCGTTTATAAGCGACCTTCACTACTTGTGAATATAAGTTCATAACGATTAGGTGAAATTCACTTATATTCTAGCATCAAATTCATGCATGTAAATTAAGTATGCATCCTTAATCGACATACAAAAATAAGTTATCAATCAAGCAGTTAAGCAAATTAAATCACAACTCAGAAATCACAACTGAAGGTAATCAATTCAAATTACAAATATATCCATGGTTTTGAATTAAACTCTAGCCAAACAGAAATTAATTACACATGTTTAATATAATTGAAAAGCAAATTAAATTAAACATGAGTTTAAGAAAAATAAAACCAAATTAGGAAGCTTAAGCTTCTGTGCGTAAGCTTCTGTGCGTTGTTGCCATCCCCAAGCTGCCTAAGGCAGTGTGTCCCTTGAAGTTCCCCGAGCTGCCACGTTCACAGCTGCCCCATTTGGCAGCACTGCCAGCTTTCTCTTCCTCACTGCACCTGTCTTTCCGCGACTCCCCCTTTCCGCACTTCTCTGCGCCAGCTGCCAAAAGCAGCGCTTCCCCCCCCGTTCCTCTCGCAGCCTCAAGTTCCCTGCTTCCTGTTGACTTCAGCGCTGCCAAGGCAGCTTGCCTTCTATCCTACCCGTCCCCCCCCACGCCGAGAGCCTCCTCTTTTCTTCCACCGTCCCCCCCTCTGTTCCTCTTATTATTTTTCTGCCTTTCTTATATCTCTAGCACGTCCCCCTGCGCAGCTGCCGTCCCACTTCCTTTGTCTCTCCATGCAAAGCAGCTAGTTGCTGCCACATCCTCACCTTTTATTTTAACTCAAAACAGCTCCTCCTTTCGTGCCCACTCCCCCGAGGAGCTCCCTCCAATTATTTATTCATGCTGCCATCGCACTCCTTTCAATCCTTTCCTTTTATATCTCTTCTGTCCCCCACTGTTTCCCCCTATTTTATTTCCCTCACGTTAACCTCCTCTTCAAAACCCCAGTGCACTAGCTGTCCTTCTTTATTCCCCCTTTCTTATATTTTATATAAAACAAACATGATGATGTTTCAAACATCATCATGTTTTATTATTATATATATATATATATGTTTTATTTAATTTAGAAACTAAACAGTTTTGACACGAATTTATTACATAAAATCACACTTATGCTATTTTTATTTTCTTAGCTAGATAAATTCGATAAAACACAAAAACAAAGTAAATAACTCAAAAATATAAGAAACTAACTAACAAAAGATAAGAGAATTTGATGTTAAATATGTATAAATATGAGCTTATCAAATACCCCCACACTTAGCTTTTGCTAGTCCTCGAGCAAAACAGAGGAAATAGAAAAAGTAATAACATGAAAATTATTAGTTTACCCCTATATGACCCTCATAGAATTTCATTTGAGAACACAAATAATCAAAAACCATAGCTAACACCAACAAGCAATTCAAGTTCATTTTCCTTATTCAAATATTAGCAGTAATCTTTGAATCATCCTTGAAGTGTAGTGTGTGAGATAGCCATGCTAATGCAATTTCAAATTTTTATTTTAAAATCACCATATGCAAACTAGCGACCTTCTCACTGGATATACGCTCAATCACGCATGTGTTTTAGTTTAAATGTGTTTCGCTCAAAGAAACAAATGTGAAAGTTCTACCATAAGCTTGCATAAAGATCACTTCTCCACAGTCATAATTGCAAAACTTAAATCAAGAGGACTTTTATTGGATGTAATGAGGATTAGGGATAGGGTTATTGAAACGAAAGAATAGGTAAACACAAGTTCCAAGCTACATTGCAAGCAATTCTTTTGTTTAGATTTATAAGAACTCAAGATTTCCAGCTATTCTTCCAGTCACCTCAAACCACAAACTTAAACTGAAACTTTAAAAACTTTTTATTTTCTTTGTATACCATCTTTCTTTTTCTTTTCCTTTTCTTTTTTTTTTTTTTTTTTTAATACAAACATGAAACACCCCCACACTTATTCTTTTGCCAAACACCTTCAAAGTACTTCACAAACGTTTCTCATAAGACAATCTCGCATTGCTCGCTTGGAAAGGGTAAGGAAAAATATTTATTTCAGGCATAAGGGTAGACATATCTGGTGATAAGAAATAAAAGGCTCAACAAACACGGCTTAAATTGGCAATCTAATGATATCATTTTTCTTTGGGAAACAAGGTTATTTGGGCCATGGTGGTAAACCTAATGCCTCTATCATTTTCAAGTTCATGCAATCAATGACAAATATTTCGAAAGATCGTTATGCAAGTTCTAGAGAAGTATCTCACATAAGTTCATCACACATGAAAGAATAGGAGTGTATGAAAAATGCACACACTTTCAATAGGCTCAAAAACTCACATAGGATGTATATGGTCACTAAATTCACATATGGAGCTTTAAATCATGCTTTAGTTTCACATCAACAAGGCTATGTGCATTTGGTTTTTCAAAGATGATCAAATATGTACAAACTAACACGAGAATTAGGAATTTCACAAAACACATGTTAACTAAGTTCTTGATGATCATGGTTCAAACTTTATCCGATTATATCATTGGGTCGGGAAACTAACAAAAATCTAATTCAAAACAATAAGGAAAACAAGGAAATATTTTTGGATTTTTTTTTTTTTTTTAAATTTTCCGAAATTTTTTTATTATTATTATTTTTTAAATAAAACAAAACTAATTAAGAAAACAAAGCAATAACATGGAAAACAAATGAAACCAGTTCAAAGTCGAAGGTACAAAAAAAATTTTAATTTAGTCATTTTTATACTATTTACCCCCACACTTAAACTAGACATTGTCCCTAATGTCAGAAAATATAATAAAATGCATATAAAAATAAAATAAATAAATATAAAGAAACAAAATAAAGCAATAGGACTGAAAACTTCCCTAATTTGCAGAAAAATCAAGCGATGACCCCCAAGCTAAAATTCTGCAATCAACTTCAAGGGTGGAAGTAACCAAAAGTTCCTGCAAAGAAAAGAAATAAATCAGTTAAGCACGCAAGAAAATATAGAAAATGCAAACGAAAAATTAAAAAATGAAAATAAAAGACAATGAATAAAACTAAAAGTGATCATTGGTCCTGTTTGGTGACTTTCCACAGCTTTGAACTTGAACTGGCCTCGGGAACTTCTTAGCAAGGAAAATGAGACTTGATTGGTGGTGTTGTTGAAGCTTCTCGAGCTCTTGGTTTCAACTCGGACTCCTTCTGCCGGGTTGATTGAGTCTGCAGGCTACATTCTTCTCTTTTTGTTCTTCTGCATGGCAGGTAGGCACGAGGAAAAGGTGGTGGTCTGCTTCTTTGTTCAATCTGTCCAAGTGCCGACCGATTTCCTTTCTTTCACCTTGTCCCGTAGCCAAGAGCAAGGGTAAAGGAAAAGCATGCCATGAGAAATCTTTGCCTCTGACTCTGATGATATGGGATACTTTTGCTTTTGAAGAAGTATCGTTCCACAGGTGTATGCTTGAACTGGGCTGGGGAACTTCTTAGCAAGGAAAATAAGACTTGATCTTGAAGATGAAGCAGCACCTTGTCTCCACATGCTTCAAGTATCATTTTCACTTGCCATGTCTGTTCTCCAGGCAGATGTGGCGACTTCTTCGGAAGTACATCAGTGGTTGAAGAAGAGCACTCGAGAGCAATGCTAGGTAAGCAATCAGGAAGGATTTCCAGGCAGTCGGTTCTTAGATTGGAAGATTGACACCGAGTGCTGGCTGATTGCCCGCTTTCTCCTTGCCCCAAAGACAAGGAAAAGGACAGGGAGAAAGCGTGATATGAGATACTCTTGCTTTCAACCTTCATGATATGAAATACTCTAGCTCTAGATGACTTGTTTGTAAAGGTATCCCAGGGAATGAGAAACACAGAGAAACTCGAGAGGGTTTGTTGGAAAGGCATTTTCGGAGATGAAAAATTTCGGAGATGAAGAAGTGCTGAGAGAGTTTGCCTTTGCAATGGATGCGAAGGTAGACGTTTATAGGTCTTTTCTTCACAACCGAAACTATTCTTTTACCCCTGTCGGCAGCCGGTGGATGGATGAACAGTACAAGTTACGCGTTTTCTGAAAAAGTCACCCGTAATTTGCGCAAAGCTGACAGCGCGCGTGACGAGTGACGACAAAATTGGAAAAACTGTTCGCCTCGTGATTCCTGACCGCTCCGACTTTTGAGAGAGACGCCCGACTTTTGAGAGAACGGAGTCCGACTTTTGAGAAAGGAACCGACTTTTGAGACGGAGACGCCGCTTTTGAGAAAAGAATCCGGCTTTTGAGAAAGGAGCCCGGCTCTTCGATTTGCGAGAGGGCGTCTCTTCGACTGCTGAGTGATGCCTCAACGATTTCTTCTTCTTATAAGAACGCTCATTTTTGCTCCACAACACACTTGAGCTCCCCTTGTAAACACTTCATTGATAAGCTCATATTTATACATATTTTACATCAAATTCTCTTGTCTTTTCTTAGTTATTTCCTCATATTTTTGTGCTATTTACTTTGTTTTTGTGTTTTATCGAATTTATCTAGCTAAGAAAATAAAAATAGCACAAGTGTGATTTTAAGTAATAAATTCGTCATTTTTACATTGCTCACTTATTTTATTAACTTAAGAAAACATTTTGGCAAACAAAATGGAGCAAAAGAAAAGAAATCATGGCAGACAGTGGAGAGTGCATGCGCAAGGGGTGAGGTAGGATAAAAAGAAGGAATAAAAGTGGAAAACAGGAAAGTGGGGGGATTAAAAAGGGAAGTCAAAGTTCGGCATTTGGGGGGGAGGACTGTGCATAAGCACAGAAGGTCCCAGCGCCTGGAGAAAAGAAGAATAAAAAAAATGAAAAGGAGAGGTAGTGGGGAATAAAAGAATAAAAAGAAAAATTGCATTAGGAGTTGCCTAGGAAATAAATAAGAAAAAGGAGAGCAGTGTGAGGTGTGGGCGGAAATAGAGGAAAATGAGGAAACAAGGCATGGGAACTTGAGCTGGCAGCATGATGAGCTGCCTTGACAGCTCTATAGAGTAGACGTGAGGATCAAATAAAAGGAAGAAAAGAAGAGGGAACTTCAAGGGGGGAACTTGGGCAGTGCTGCCTGGCGCAGTTAAGGAGGGCAGAGAGCACTTCGTCAGGAGAGGAGCAGAAGACGCTGCCCTGTGCAGCTGCAAAGGAGCGGGAGGTGCAGGAAGCCAAGAAGAAGCTGCCTTTGGCAGCTTGGAAAGAAGACCGCCAGCAGGAGGGAAGGATCGAAGGCAGCAACGACGCGGAGCAGCAGAAGCTGCGTGGGCAGCTGCTGGTGCAGCGGGAGACGAAGGACAGGCGGAAAAGGTGGCTGCCCAATGCAGCGTGAGGTCTCGAGCGTGCCAGTTGCAGCGAGAGATAAAACAGCGAGAGGGGCAGCACGAGCAGGAGGTCAGCACGATGCAGTGCTGACTTGGGCAGCACCAAGGATATAATGCACAGAAACAGAAACAGATCCTTGCACATCCCATTCGGTTTAATCCTCCAAACTCAAGTTTTATTTCTGTTTTAATTTTAATAATGTGTAACTAATTTTATTTTGGCTAGAGTTTAATTCAAAACCATGGATATATTTGTAATTTGAATTGATTACCTTCAGTTGTGATTTCTGAGTTGTGATTTAATTTGCTTAACTGCTTGATTGATAACTTATTTTTGTATGTCGATTAAGGATGCATACTTAATTTACATGCATGAATTTGATGCTAGAATATAAGTGAATTTCACCTAATCGTTATGAACTTATATTCACAAGTAGTGAAGGTCGCTTATAAACGATCGCGTTAGGTAAATTCTTGGCATAAGTTTCATGCAATTCATAGTAACAAGTGCCTCGTCAATGCTTATGATTTTCATAGAACTTAATGATTCTTGCTTGTATCTCTATTATGCAATTCATGTAGGGAACTTGTGGGGAATGTTTTGGGTTGTCGTATGCAATCATCCAATCCATTAACTTAAGGAAAATCTGAAGGTTAATTTAAGCGGACCTAATTAACTTGGGGCGTTGAGAATTTACAATTTATTGAAAGAACAACTGAAAATCAATTTAGGTTGCATATGTGGCATGTGTGGAGAATAATCCTCTAGCCAGTTCGTCATTTATCATTTTACCTTAATTTTATGTTTTTGTCAATTTTGTAATTTATTTAAGTTTAATTTACTTTTCATCAAAATCAATCCCCCATTTTATTTTAAAGTGTTAGATTTATTAGAAATCATTTTAGTTTGTGTTTTCTTAAGTCTTGAGTTGTTTTGAGTCTTTTGATTTGTTTTAGATTATTCGTTAGTTTTATTTTAAGTTATTCTAGTTAAGTGTTTTGAGTCTAGTTTAGTGTTTTAAATTTTGTTTTTACGTTTTTAATTTAATTTTACTTTGGTTAGCATCCCTAGTTAATCCCCGGCCTAGAACGATCCCTACTTATCCATATACTACAACTGTCACAAATAGGGTTTAAATTTGTGCGTTAATTTATTTTCGCATCAAATTTTTGGCGCCGTTGCCGGGGATTAGCAAATTTGCTAATCCTTTTATTTTTGTTTTTGCTTATGTTTATTTGTGTTTATGTCTTTTACTTTTGATATTTGATTTAGTTTTCTTTGATTTTAGGTACAAATGGAGCAAGATCTGGATTCTACTAGCATTCAAGATCTATTGGCACAGCTCACTGCTCAATTAACTCATAATGCCGAACGGACCACAATGCCAAGTGTCCCTACACTTGATGTGCCCTATGAGCAAGGATTTCAAACTCATCAATATCCCCAATTTTCTGCAAATGAAGATGTTTGGGGATATCAAGGCTATAATCAATCAAGGGGCAACATGTTTTCCAACGCTTATAATTCGGATTGGAGAAGTAATTCAGAGTACATGTGGGGAGAACCTCAACAATTCCAACAAGGTGGATATTGGCAGCAAGAAGACGCGTTCTATTCAAGATCTATGCAGCCACCACAGCATCCCCCACAACAATTCCAATCAAATCAAAGTATGCCCGTGGATTATAATCAAATGCTTGAAGAATTAATTTCTTCAGTACAGGGTTCACAAAAAGAAGAACAATTGCCGCCATCGGAAGAGTTCTATCAGTGGCCATATGAACCGTCACATCCACCACAACAATCTCCCCAATCAAATTCAGGTACGTCTTCGGATAATGACATGTTGAATAAGTTACTAACCTCTTTGACCCAGGACGTAGAAAATCGAAACAAGGAGATGCAAAATAAAGCCAACAAGGTGGATGCATTGGAGGAGCAAATTGGGCAGATTATGGAATTCATGGCACAGATTCGAGATCAAAGTGAACTCTCCAACTCAAACATTGCAAATTCAAATGCAGAAAGTGAAATCGATGAAGTCAATACTTTGGAAGGTGACATGGAGTATGAAGTTGTCCCAGAACCTTCCAAACATAGCCCGGACATGGATGAATTGCCAATTCAAGAAGAAGATGAGGATGACTACTTGGGCAGTTTAGAAGAATTCTTATCGCAAACCCCTCAAGTCCTTATGCCATCCAACTCAGGTGAGGAGGTTCTAAGTTCATTTCATTCTAACATCGTTCCACCAAATGTCCTTTTTCCTTGCAGGTTTTTAAATTCCAAGGAAGAAGTGAATGAAAAAGACGTTGTGGAAGATATTCCAGAAAAGGAGGTGGTCGAAGAATTTGTTGAACTTATCAAAGAGGATGTAGTTGAGACAATCAAGCCCAAAGCAGTTGAGTTTGATGACACGGGACAAGCCACAACCATCATAGTAAACCTGGCTAAGTTCAAAGTCCCGGAAATGTTCAAAAATGTGGTGTTTGTCATTGAGTTTGTGTCGGAAAAAGATAGTAAGCCATCTTCTCCATTTTTAATTTTATGTTATACTAACAATCTAATTTTGATGATTCAGGCACCGTCATTAGAACTTAGACCGTTGTCGGATCATTTCAAGTACCACCGTCCGTTTAATGATAAGCCCATGCATTTGAATAATGAAGGGAGGCCTAGGAATCACCCACAATCAGATTTGCATTCCTAATCCCTTCTCTTTACTGAATTTATTTTACTTTGTTTAGTTCTTTCATTGTTTGTTTGCTTTTGTGTGAATTTATTTTACGTTGATTTTTTTTTTACGTTGATTTCATTATGTTTTGTTATTTAGTTGTGATTTTTGTTTTGTTTATTTAGTTGTGATTTTTGTTTAGGAGATTAAACTTAGTCTTTTTTTTTACTTTGATTTACTTATTTTACATTTATATAAAATAAAAAATGAAAAAAAAAAAATTATTATTAAAAAAAAAAAAAAAAAAAAAAAAAAACACAAAAATACTTATATTTATAGATATAATTAAATAAACTTAAATGCATAAATATTTTACAATAACTTGTAAACTAAAAGCTTTCATTGGTCGTTGGTAGGTGGAGCCTCGGAGGTCGACGGAGCCCCTGAAAGACGAAGCGCCAGAGCTGGATCATTCAGAGCCTCAATACTTGGTGCTGCTCCCGAGGACGAAGGCAACACAAACCTCGGGAGTAACGTCATAAACCGTTGATGATCACTCTGAATCCGCACTTCGGACTCCTGCAGCTGATCAAGCTTCCTCTTCATGCTTGTGGAGTAATTGGTTGCGAGCATGTGCAAATCCCTGTTCTCATGCCTAAGCACTCTGACCTCCTGCCGAAGACTAGCCACTTCAGCCATCAACGACTCCACCTGACGGGTTCGTGCAAGAAGGCGCTGGCCCATGTTTGATATTGAGCCTGCGCATCGGACGCTGTAGGCCATAGAGTCCTGGACAGCCAGTTCGTCGGACCGCCTGGAAAGTATCCTAGTGTCTCTAGGAGTGAGCAGATTTCTGGCCACCACCGATGCGGTTGTTTCGTTCATCATCATGGAATCCCCAACTGTAAGAGGACCGTTTGGGGATATGAAGGATGGCTGCCAAATGTTGGTTGGAGAAGATATATCACTATCTTCCCCAACATTCAAGTTAAGGCGACGGTCAGAAGGGCAAGACATATTTGAAGGTGTTGAGAATGAAGAGTTGGACTGATCAAGATTAAAAGAAAATGCAAGAGGGAGTGTTTACAGGAGGGAACGTTTACCAGATGAAGTGTTTACAAGGGGAGCTCAAGTGTGTTGTGGAACAAAAATGAGCGTTCTTATAAGAAGAAGAAATCGTTGAGGCATCACTCAGCAGTCGAAGAGACGCCCTCTCGCAAATCGAAGAGCCGGGCTCCTTTCTCAAGAGCCGAATTCTTTTCTCAAAAGCGGCGTCTCCGTCTCAAAAGTCGGACTCCGTCTCAAAAGTCGGTTCCTTTCTCAAAAGTCGGACGCCGTTCTCTCAAAAGTCGGAGCGGTCAGGAATCACGAGGCGAACAACTTTTCCAATTTTGTCGTCACTCGTCACGCGCGCTGTCAGCTTTGCGCAAATTACGGGTTGCTTTTTCAGAAAGCGCGTAATTTGTACTGTTCATCCATTCACCGGCTGCCGACAGGGGTAAAGGAACAGTTTCGGTTGTGAAGAAAAGTCCTATAAACGTCTACCTTCGCCATCCAGCAAAGGCACACCCCCTCTACACTTCTTCATCTCCGAAATTTTTCATCTCCGAAAATGCCTTTCCAACAAACCCTCTCGAGTTTCTCTGTGTTTCTCATTCCCTGGGATACCTTTACAAACAAGTCATCTAGAGCTAGAGTATTTCATATCATGAAGGTTGAAAGCAAGAGTATCTCATATCACGCTTTCTCCCTGTCCTTTTCCTTGTCTTTGGGGCAAGGAGAAAGCGGGCAATCAGCCAGCACTCGGTGTCAATCTTCCAATCTAAGAACCGACTGCCTGGAAATCCTTCCTGATTGCTTACCTAGCATTGCTCTCGAGTACTCTTCTTCAACCACTGATGTACTTCCGAAGAAGTCGCCACATCTGCCTGGAGAACAGACATGGCAAGTGAAAATGATACTTGAAGCATGTGGAGACAAGGTGCTGCTTCATCTTCAAGATCAAGTCTCATTTTCCTTGCTAAGAAGTTCCCCAGCCCAGTTCAAGCATACACTTGTGGAACGATACTTCTTCAAAAGCAAAAGTATCCCATATCATCAGAGTCAGAGGCAAAGATTTCTCATGGCATGTTTTTCCTTTACCCTTGCTCTTGGCTACGGGGCAAGGTGAAAGAAAGGCAATCGGTCGGCACTTGGACAGATTGAACAAAGAAGCAGACCACCACCTATTCCTCGTGCCTACCTGCCATGCAGAAGAACAAAAAGAGAAGAATGTAGCCTGCAGACTCAATCAACCCGGCAGAAGGAGTCTGAGTTGAAACCAAGAGCTCGAGAAGCTTCAACAACACCACCAATCAAGTCTCATTTTCCTTGCTAAGAAGTTCCTGAGGCCAGTTCAAGTTCAAAGCTGTGGAAAGTCACCAAACAGGACCAATGATCACTTTTAGTTTTATTCATTATCTTTTATTTTCATTTTCAATTTTTCGTTTGCATTTTCTACATTTTCTTGTGTGCTTAACTGATTTATTTCTTTTTCTTTGCAGGAACTTTTGGTTATTTCCACCCTTGAACATCTCTCGCTTATCAACTTAAATATTTTGTCCTAGCTAAGAACATGTATGAACATTTGAATACATATGCTAACAATTAACTCTTTAAAGTAGGCATGCATCCAAAAACAATTCATGAAAACCCATGACTTTCAAAGCCTAGTATATGGTGAACCAAAATACTCTTTAACAACATTAAAGATAATTAAGAATTTAGAGATTCTTTACCCTTGAAGCTCATCCTTGATTACACAAGGGATTCACCCAAGTGGAGGGCCTTCAAGTCACCTCCTTGCTCCTTGGATCTTCCTTGTGATTTTCCTCCTTTTAGTGCTCCTTTGCTTCTTTGAGGATTTGAGGATTAGTTCTCCAAAACACCAAAAGTTTGATGTCTCTATGTCTCTTCACCAAGGATGTAATTTGTGAGGATGAAAAATGGATCACTTAGGGAAGTAAATTTGCTAGATAACTATCCCCAAGTAGCTTAGAAAACCCTCATTGAAAACAAAGCTATAAAGATGAATTTATACTTCATTTCTTAGGTGAGTGGCAAACTTGCAATTAAGCAAACTTGCATAGCCTCACCCTAAATGGCCATATATTGTTATTGGGCTTATTGCCCATTTTGTTTTAGTTGTCATACAACTTAAACATAATGGGCCTTGTGGACCAAAACATTTTTGGGCCCCGAAGCCCTAAAACCAACTTAAAAGCCCAATACGAACATTTCGTATAATTAATTAACTAATTAATTAATCTTGACCATTCTTCAATTAAACCATTTAATTGCTTATCCATTTCATTTAATTGCTTCACATATATCCTTATTTGGTGTGCGATCCATTAGGTTCCAATTAGCGAGGCAGTGGGCGATGTTACTCTTAACTATCGATTGTGAATTGAAACCACATTTCAATTCTCCCTTTTTGATGATTAGTGTTTGCTAATCAATAGGGCTTCCACAAACCATGAGTGACACCTAGCAGTATGTCATGGTTACCCAAGCTAAGTAGAATTGGTTGGAGAACCTATCCAGTTACAATTACAATGCAATACGGTCCTTCTCTAATACAATACTCTTAATCACATTGTTTAAGTGATAGTTTGTTTCATGTCTACTATCAAATGTGATACTTTCATATATGATTCCCTTGAATATGATTTGGAACATCTTCCTTAGTCATATTCATTTGCTTTGGCCAAAGACTTTTGAATCATATTTTAGAGTATTCTCCTTCCACCATGGAAGGTTAGAGATCCCTTGTTGTGCATTCATATGCCTACATGACTAGATCACATGACCCCAACAATGCCGTGGACAATCCGAGGGAATGCCTTTGTCATGATCAAAGATCAAGGACCTAACCATTAGACATCTATGATGCCTCAGGTCTAAGGACTAATTTGCATATTGTAACCTTAGAGTTCGTACATGACATGTATGTTTGAACTCTCATTAATCGCAGTTCAGTGTACTCGATTACTCTTTCGAGCACCTATGTGTTTGTCTTAGTGTCCAACACCAAATGACTTGAGACTAGTTCATACTCACATTTGAGTCAACATAACACATACTAACCTTAGCGGATTGTCAATGCCCAATTGGCAATCCTATGGTTAGGAACGTTTTAGGAATGAACATAAGAGAAAGGTCTCCTTAATCTAACTCATTAGATCACTTATCTCTTATGTCAAATACATCACTTGGATTCTCTTATTGGTTAAACACATGATACTATAAATAGTGATTAACAATAAGTATTGCCCTTCCGTTAAACGTATCAAAGTTTAACATATTAAGTATTCCAAAAAGCTATTACATCAAATGAGTGGCTTTGTGGGCATACTTCCAACACTGTCTATAGATCATATTGGCATATCTATTTTGCATACTCATGCTCACTCTTTTAAACTGCAAAATGTTCTTCATGTGCCTCAAATGAAACATAGTCTTCTCTCTGCTTATCAGTTTATTAAAGATAATGATTGTTCTTTGACTCTTGATATTCATGGATCCTCTGTCAAGGATCGTTTTACGGCGATGACGCTTTTGCGGGGCCAAGTTAAAGATGGATTCTTTCCGCTTCATGGTTCACCTGCTCTCTCCAATGTCACTCATTCTCCTACTGCACTTGTAAGTACTTCTGCTAATGTTCGCATATGGCACAACCGACTTGGTCATCCATCTTCTGCTATTTTTCGTAAAGTTTTGTCTACCAATAAAGTTGTTGTCCAAGGCACATCCTCTTTGGCCTTCTTCTGCAAAGACTGTGCTTTAGCAAAGAATCACAAGCTTCCTTTTGGTACTCCTCAATCTGTATCTACTACAAGTCTATAACTGTTGCACTGTGATGTCTGGGGGCCATCTCCTGTTGTATCAGTGAGTGGCTATAGATATTACTTGCTTATTGTTGATGATTACAGCAAGTATAGCTGGTATTTTCCCTTAAAGTCCAAGTCCTCTGTATTTTCAACTTTTGTGGAATACAAGTCCTATGTAGAGAACGTTATTGGTAATAAAATAAAGGTTGTTCGCTCTGACTCAGGGGGTGAGTTTACTAGTCATCAATTTCAGAATTATCTTAAACCTCATGGCATTTTACAACAATTTAGTTGTCCTCATACTCCTGAGCAAAATGGATGTGTTGAACGGAAACATCGTCATTTGGTTGAAACTGCTCGTACACTCTTAGTGCAATCTCAAGTGCCTCATATGTTTTGGGTTGAAGCCTTTTCAACTGCTACTTATCTGATCAATCGCCTTCCCCTTGGTGGTGTATTGAAATCCCCTTGGGAACTCCTCTTCGGCACTTCTCCAGATTATTCTCGACTCAGAATTTTTGGTTGTTGTTGTTATCCATGGCTCAAACCCTATACTACATCCAAGTTGGCCAGCAAAAGTACATCCTGTGTTTTCCTTGGGTATAGTCTTCAACACAAGGGGTATCGTTGTCTTGATCCAGTTACACAACGAGTCTATATCTCTCGGCACGTCATATTTGATGAGACTACCTTTCCATTTCAGAGTATATCTTCTGCCTTTCCTGGTGCATCTAATGTTCTTACTGATACTTCTCAAGTGAATTCATCTGTCAATCTGCAATTCACAATACCTGCTGCTCAATCTGGTACTTCTCCAGTACCTCAAGTGAATCTTCCAGTACCTGTTGATGTTCCAGTACCTCAAGTGCATCTTCCAGTAACTGTTGATGTTCCAGTACCTCAAGAGGATCTTCCCGTAACTCATGAGCCTTCTTCAGTTACTAATACCCATCATATGATCACTAGGTCTAAAGCTGGCATCTCTAAACCCAAGGCCTACTCAGCCACCAAACACCATTTACCATATACGGTTGATATTATCCCCACTACTTATCTTCAGGCCTCAAAACATGTCCATTTGAGATCTGCTATGCAGGATGAAATCAATGCCCTGCAGTCAACCGGCATTTGGTCTCTCGTTCTTTTTACCTCCCAACAAAATATTGTTGGATGTAAGTGGGTGTTTCGAGTTAAGAAACATCCTAATGGCACTATAGATCGATACAAAGCTCGGCTTGTGGCCAAAGGATTTCATCAGCAAGCTGGTTTGGATTACAAGGAAACATTCAGTCCTGTTGCAAAACCCGTCACCATTCGAATTATTCTCTCTCTTGCAGTCCAATATAACTGGTTTCTAAATCAATTGGATATCAGTAATGTTTTTCTGCACGGTGACCTTCAAGAAGATGTCTACATGCAGCAACCTCCTGGCTTCAGTGATCCAAATTATCCCAATCATGTCTGCAAGCTTCGCAAATCCTTGTATGGATTGAAACAAGCCTCTCGGGCCTGGTTTGACAAATTATTTGCAGTCCTTAAGTCTTTGGGATTCCATCAATCTCAATCTGATGCCTCTTTATTTGTGCTCCAAGAAGTTGTTCCTGTTATTGTCTTGGTGTATGTCGATGACATACTTGTCACAGGTCCAAATCCTGCAGCTTGTCAAAGTTTCATTCAGAAACTAAGTACTGTTTTCCCTGTGAAGGATTTAGGCCCCTTGCATTATTTTTTGGGTCTTGAGGTTCAGAGATCTGCTGATGGTCTTTTCTTACATCAAAGCAAGTATATTTTTTACTTACTTCACAAGACCCGCATGGCTGGTGCTAAACCATGTCTCACTCCTCTTGGATCTAATAACTCGATCACACCGGTCCATTGTTACCTGATCCAACAGAATACAGATTTATTGTAGGTGCATTGCAATACTTAACTTGGACACGACCTGATTTATCTTTTGTTGTAAATCAAGTCTGTCAGTTTATGCATGCTCCCCGAGAACCCCATCTTCAACCAGCCAAACGTATTCTCAGATTCCTCAAAGCCACAGTGAGTCATGGTTTGTGGTTCAAGAAAGGTAATGTTCATCTTACTGCCTATTCTGATGCTGATTGGGCTGGCTGTCCATTTGATCGCCGATCTACTAGTGGCTATTGCATCTTTCTGGGATCCAATCTTATTAGCTGGAGTGCTAAGAAGCAACCCACGGTTGCTCGTTCATCAACTGAAGCAGAATACAGATCGTTAGCGCACACAACCGCTGAAATCACATGGATTTGCAAAGTGTTCAAAGATCTCGTCCTTCATCTTCCTCAAGTCCCTTCTCTCTGGTGTGACAATCTGTCTGCCATATCCCTTGCATCCAATCCAGTCTTTCATGCTCGAACCAAGCATATTGAACTCGATTACCATTATATCCGAGAGTTGGTCCTTGCTAATCTTCTCAAAGTCCAGTATGTGTGTTCTCAAGATCAGTTAGCTGATATTCATACTAAATCTTTGTCTAAATCTAGATTTCTGTATTTGCAATCCAAGCTTGCTCTTGGACCTTTCGATGCCTCCAAGTTCAGCTTGAGGGGGTGTAAAGAGTCAAGTAAAATTGGTTAGATGTTTGTTAAAATGTTTGTTATGTTTCTTATGTAAATAGATAGATTAGACAAGGATATAATTGTAATTGCAAGAGCAGTGTACTGTCTATATATACACTGCTGCATCACTGTAATATTATTACATTGAATCAATATATGAGAGATATTTAGAAACTATGGATCTTGGTTTTCTACAAAGACTTGCAAGGCTTAGATTAACTGAACTTGAATTTATTGGTTTAACATCGTTCTTAAATCTTTATTAGTATAATTTTGTATTAAACTAATATTTATTAGTATAATTTTAGTTTTAAGGAGAGATGCATTCAATTATTTATTCAACGTATTATGTATCATATTCAAAACATTTAAAATGAATTTTTTTTAGTATATCGATATTTTTACACTAAGAGAGGAAAGTTCGGCTAGGTCACACAATGGGCAACCTAATTTGGTGTCGAATTCGCCATTCACGAGATTCAAACCTAAGACCTCTCACTTCCAAGTGAAAATGAATATCACCATATCATAGTACTGAATAACCATTTGAAATGAATTTTTGGTAGAAACAAACACACTAATTAGGATTATTTTTTTAATATGAATGATATTAGAGAAAGAGGAGGAACCGAACATAGGACCTTCCACGGGTATGCCCATAATAATTTGATTAGTTGCATCTCTCTTGTAATGAGATTCTTCTTTGTTATTTATTAGGATGTGAGCATCCAATTTTTAAATTCTAAAAATAATTGGTAATATGAGGAATAAATTCAGGGGATTTAAACTCTAAGCAATCTTCACTTATCAAATATGACGTCATTTAAGCCTAACAAAAAAAAAGGCAATATGAAAAGATTAGGTTTTTCTAATACATAAATATAGCCTTTGTTGAACAGAATACATAGATTGTTTATAGAATAATATTGATGATATATACCCATAACACTAGTTTCTTAAATTGTAACTACTAATATTTGTCATTTAGTACTACGGTTTAGTGGTCTTAGGTTCGATTTTTGAACTGTACATTATTGCTAGCCCATCCCCTCCCCTTTAATGTAGATAATATCGTTTGTTCAAAAAAAAAAAAAAAAAAAAAAAAAACTACTAATATCTTATATAATGAAATAAATGTGTTACAGTATTACCTCGAGGACGATAATTGAATAGTGTCACATGGTACTCATGCGTTAACCTGCTTTATTTACTAATATATACTATACCTTAAATTAAAAACTTGATCGCAGATGCACCAATATCATAACATGTATTAATTATATGTTCGAGTACCAAATACTTGGAGCTTCTTAGTTATTACTTGTTATACTTGTAACAACTGAATGTTTTCATGAAATTACTTGTCCCATGCTCTTAATTAGCCAAAGTATTATTTATAGAGCATTTACGATTTACTTAATTACTTTCAATAGAAACAAGTTCGCATCCAACATATTAGAGCTCTCAACATTACAAGCAAATCTTTCCATATATGACATGCTTCAAACTTGCAGTCATCATATTGCATGCACTATAACCTACACGTCTCATATAATTAAATAAGATAACTTAATTAAAAGTATATTTTTTTTATTCGAAGTTTTAGGATGATTCTCCATCCTTCGACGTGTGGTTGTATAAAACTAAATAAAACTAGCATATGGGCACACACAAAGTGTGTGAGAATTTTTTTTATTTTTGTTTTTGAAATAGAAGGGTAGAGGAAGAGAGTGATAGTCTGATAGAGAATGTGGGAGTGGTAAGTTTTTTTTTTTATTATTTTTTTTAATTTTTTTTAATTAGAGATATGTTAGAATTACATGTAGGTGAGGCTTTGAAAAAACACAGCAACATTTGGTTGTGTGAAATTACATTTCTGCCCCATATTTCTTATTCATGTTATGTTTTAATTAGAGGGTTAAACTGATAATTTCATAAAATTTTGGTTGACAATGAGTGTTTTATGAATTAGTAGAGATAAAGGGAGGCTTTGGATGCAGTCCTTAGCTGTTCATATTTTATGACTGAAACCTTATTGGTTTTCAGTTTTTTATCAAAGTATCTGACATTAATAATGTATTTCTAAGTAGATTATTATATTATTTAAATTAAAAAAATGATATTTGTAGTTGTTTATATTAATGAGATTTTAAATAAAACTTATAATTTGTGGAATTAAAAATATTAAATGATAAATTATGCTCTCCAATATATTGTATGAATGTATAAACTTGGGTACATTCATCAAAATTAACCAAAAAAATATTGTAACAAAACATGAGTACATTTTTCAAAAAAAAAAAAAAAAAAAATATTAAGCTTGATAACATTATTAAATTTCTTCAATTAAACTTGACATGGATACATTCTCAAATCAACGAAATAGAATGTACCTATGTTACTTAAAAAAAATAGATTAAAAAAATTGAATGAATTTTATATAAAAAAGGGTACATTTTATAGTAAAAATGATATATTTTACATATAACAAATTGATATATTTTCGAATGAGTACATTTAAGATTTTAAAAAATTACAAAAATTATAAGAATGGGTACAATTAAGATTTAAAAATTAAAAGTCTTTTTATAAAAAAATTAATGGGTGCAAACTTATTCATATTTATTTTTCTATTATAGAAATATTTTGAATTGAAAATTAATTAGGAGTTTAATAAGGGTGAGAGTATTAAAATTCTAAACCAACTACTAATTTTTATTTTGAAAATTATGTAACTTACATATAAATTCATTAACACATTAATACTAGGAACTTTGATCAAAATCTGAAAACTACTAAAGTTTCAGTCAATGAACATTAGTAATTAGGAACCGGATACTAATTTTTTCTAAAATAAAGAAAGAAAAGCATGTCCAAGCACGGCACCGTGAGTCAATGACCAATTATCTACACCAATATCCTGCCAAACAAAGCCAAATACATAACAAGAAGAAAATTAAGCCAATTCCACAAGAAGTAAAATGGTTGAATTTGTCCAAGTAGTTGACACAAAAACTGGTCGGCATTCATGCATGCGTGGTCATGCATAAGTGTGACGTCGAGAGAGAGGAGATGAATTTGCATGCCACAGATACACCATTACGGTAAAATTCTATGTTCATAGAATAAAAATATGTATAATTTTTTATTCATATATCTTTGTATTACTGACACAGGATACCACATAAATGTGTACTGGTACCATATAAATTATTCTCGAGAGATAGAGATATAGAATTATTGTGGCAGCCGGCAATAATAGAGCCAAAGCTGATCCATATGGACATGTTGATCCACTTTGGAAGTGAATAATGAGCGAGTCCAAGTGTATGGACTTAGATTAGACTCTTGCATTGCAATTTGCATGCATGTATATATGTCGAGACTGCGACTTCGACGTGGCCCTTTTCGCTCACATGTTTTGCTTGCTTAGCATACCTTATATATGGCTAGCTGTCTAGATAGACCAACCTGCACCAGTGATGCCTCCCTTCTATTTCTTGTCTTCTTTTCTTTCATCAATCACTTTGGTGGATATCGCCTACCCTAGATAAACAATCATGTGGTTATTAAAAGAAAAATATATATGGTTATTACGGGAAAGGAATCCCCATTTTTTTAACTTAAAGGACCCACACCACATCGAACTTCAACGATTCGAACCTTCTATTTTTTAAGTTGCATAATCCTTGTAAAATATTAGCCAAATTGGAAATATTTGAGGCATCTAATTGAGTTTAAAGAAATTTATGAACACTATGTTTTGGAGATATGTCAACAATCTGTGATAAACTTATATATGCTAATAATAAATGCGAATAAATATATTACAGAGAATAAACAAGATGAAATATTATTTAAGCAGAGAAACAGAAGATCGAGGCTTGCGTACCGCAATATCCTTGAAACAGAAATTTCGTCCATACTCAGTGCTTTTAGTTCTACGAACGTCTGCTTCACCAGGATTCAAGGATCCAAGTTAGAATTCCAGCATCGGAAAACTAGACTTCTGGTGAATTTGTTTGTGGTACTCTCAGTATACTTGGTATATAAGAATTGATGATTTTCAGTGAGATGAATGATATGCAGATGTATGTATTTATAGTGAGTATATGTTTGTTCGCAACATACATGTTTTTGGGAGGCGATTGTTCAACGCAAAAGGTGTGTTGCTCCATTTGTTTCTCAGATATGTTCATACACTCTCAGACTTCATATGAAAGGATGAGTCTTTTTATAAAAAATAATTTCATTAAATTCGAAATTAATTAAAGAATTTAATTTTCAGAGCCCCGAGGCCCATTAAGTATCAATTAATTAGTACACCCCAAAGCCCAACCCCAATGGTGAGCCCAATTTCATTCTCCATGGATCATCACTCCAATCACTATTGTGGAGCCAAAAATAATCACAAGGCGACACGTGGATTTTTTGGTGAAGATGACAAATTTACCCTTGAGGCATACCAGGTCTCCTACACGCGAGCAGTGGAGAATCATCCATCAACCAAATCAGGAGTACCCAAAATAGGTAACAAGTTCAAATTTGTCTCATCCATCCTCATTCCATAACCTTCGAAACCTTCCATACAAATTAGATTAATTAGGCTAATTAATCCATTAATCACCAAATTAATCACCATTTTCACACAAAATCCTCTAAGGGCCGGCCACCTCATTCCCTATATATAGGACCCTATTTCTTCTAAAAAGCTAAGTTGATACTCTTGCAAAACTCCCAAAAATCCTCTAAACACTTTTTCTCTCTAAATTCTAACTTTGGCATCGGAGGTTCTTCGGCCAAAGCCCCCCCCATTCATCATGGGCGCATGAGATTCTTGGCCTTGACCAAAGGTGTTGATTGTTTTGTAGGTGCAATTTTGTCAAAGAAGGAGAAGGCGAAAATTTGCATCCACAAATTGGTGCTTTCATTGAGAGTTGAAATCCATACTCGTAGAAGACTATCGCATAAAAAATGGTTTTTCTCTATTTTTTAGTCCATTTGAATATTTTTCATACGTTCTTTTTATTAGAATTTTTTATTTGCAAAGGTTCTTTGATAAAACGTATAAGAAAAATATAATGGCTAGGAATTTAGAAAATTCCATAAGTGAAAATTCCAATACTCAAGAAATGGGATCGCGGAGATCCATGAGGCAAAATGCGGTCGTAAGCAGAGTGGCACCACCACTACAAGGTTCCACCATGGCCCAAGCTATGTCATCCAAGCTTGCACGGGCCCGAGCCCAAGCCTCGCATTCGCATGCACCACGCATTGAGCAGCCTGCTTCTGCGACCCAGCATGTTCCCGCCGAGCAGCCCATTCCCGTGGCCCAACATACTCCCGTGGCCCAGCATGCTCCCGCCAGGCAGCCCACTCCCTTGGCCCAGCCTACTTCTATGGCCCAGCTGGCCCCCATGACCTCCCAAGCAGCCCAAGTCGGCCCAAGACTATCTCAACCATTCGGATCTACTATCAAGCCGGGGTCATTTTCACCACATTTCTTCGCGGATTTGACATTTCCCAACTCAAATCTTGTACCCGGAGTCTACCACACTTCCACTGCTCAATGAGGCACATTCCTTCTAAGCTCTTCCAATCCAAATGGCAAACAACACTTGTCTCGACAAGTGACGAGCGCCCTTGCACAACAGACAACCTTGGTGAATCAACTTTTGCAACACACCGAGATCCAACGTGCCTCGGACGAGGTGTCCCGAAGTAGGACAAGGGCAAACGAACCTCTCCACCAGCGTCTTGGCAAACAGCCCCTTAACCAGCCATGTTCCAAGCGTTTTAGCAGTTTACGCTCCCGCATGGGTCCTTGGGATAGCGTATACTTTCGTCTTAGCGCGCGGAGGAGCGTGCATTCCCAATCAAGCCCACGGACGAGCATACGTTCACGGTTGAGGTCACACTCCGATTATTAACATAGACAACCTTCCAGGTGAAATGTTCATTCACAACTAGGCTCGCAAGGAGAATTCTCCACCTCACATCGAAGTAGGCAGCACGGCAAACGGAGAGCAGCAATCACTCAATCTGACTCAAGTTCAACCGGCAGCCTGCGAACGGCCCTTTCGCCTGCCAGGTACATGCCACATGCACCGCAGTCGCGACATTGACGAGTCGAGCATAGGGAAGAGCGGCCTAGACCAATAAGTCACGATTGGAGGCAGCCAAAAGTTCCACTGCCTCAACAGAGGCAAATTCAAGAAGAGTTGAAAGACTCATAACCAAACGATTGCACAATTTTCAACATAACAAGGCTACTGACGATGCGCTTCGACGAGACATGACCAACATAAGCATGTCACCATCCACGAATGAGATCGAGCGAACAGATCCACCTCGCGGGTTCACTATGCCTCACTTCATTCCGTACAAGGGAGACGAAGATCCAGATCGACATCTCAAGCACTACCGCGATACCATAATCCTCTACAGGAACAACGATGCGCTTATGTGCAAAAATTTTGCCAGAACTCTACAAGGCGAGGCGCAAGACTGGTTTCACACTCTGCCGCCGCAGTCGATCCGGAGTTTCAACGAACTTTCCTTTGTTTTCACTATGGAGTATTCGTCTAACCGCTCAATCAAAAGGACATTCTACCATCTCTTCAGCATCGTAAAAGACCATTGGGAGACAATTCGCGACTATGTCAAGAGATTCAAAGCAGATAAGGCCAAGATTGTTGGTTGCAACGAAGACATAGCAACAACAACATTCAGAAATGAACTTCCCAACGAACATCCTTTATTCGGAAAACTGATTATGGGAGAAGAACTGACCCTAGCAGCTTCGTATGCTTTGGCAGAAAAACATGCACTATGGGACGAGGCCAAGCAGTCTAACAAAAACGAGTCGGAAAAGAAGCACATGGAATGTTCCCCAACCAGAGAAGACTCAACTCCTGAACATTCACCAAATTCACAGTTCCAATTAGCCAAATTCTCCGCAAGCTCAAGAACGAACCTTGGTTCGAACTGCCGCCACCCATGAAAGGCGATCTTACCAGGCTGGATCATACAAAGTATTGCGTATTCCATCAAGGACCTATCCACACCACCAACGGCTGCCTGAAGTGGAAACAGTATCTTGAGAAGCTGACAAATGAGGGCCGATGCGACGAGTATCTTGACAAGTCAACGAAACGGCCTACACAAGCAGGGAAAGTCTCCATCACCCTCTAAACCTCTTTTGGGTTTTTTTTCAAATAAGTTTGAAGTCTCAAGCAGCTCGAATGTTGTCCACAACGACTGTTAAAAACCCATACGGGTTCGCTCTCCAGTGCGGGAGGATAAACTAATTGCTCTCCAGTGCGAGAGGGTAAACCAATTCCCCGACACCCAAAATGGTATGCTCTCCATTAATTGCTCTCCAGTGCGATAGGGTAAACCAATTTCCCCACACCCAAAAGGGTCTGCTATCCAGTGCGAGAGGATAAACTAATTGCTTTCCAGTGCGAGAGAGTAAACTAATTCCCCGACACCCATATGGGTTTGCTCTTCAGTGCGAGAATGCCACATAGTTCAAAAGATCGAATGTTTGAAGATCAACTAAGTAACAAATGGTTAGGGGGCAGCAGCCACTTTTACACTTAACAGTTCACTCATCTGACACTTCATCTTCAACAACTCTGATCTTGGTAGCCTCATCCGTGACTGCTCCATCTATGGCAATTGAAAAATCAAACTCAAGCAGTTTTCTCATTTTCAGCAGGCAGCCCAGACGTGGCAGCCCAAACAATGGCCCATTCCACGCTAATTCCTCGGCCCATGCCGGACCAATCCTTGGCTTCAATCAAGCCGAGCTACTCAAACAATGGCCCTTGCCATATCACCTCATTGGCCCATGCCAAGCCGACTCCTGGCCCATGCCAGCTGACGTGTCGCACCACCTCGACGACTGCCCCGTGGCAGCACCACCCAAAAAGAAGACAAGAAGAATTAAGTTTTTATTACACTGGTGAGGCACGGAGAAGACGAAGAAAGCAACGAAATACGATCCTTTGCACGGGCAAGATGTAGAAGATTACTAGAGGAGGGGGAACAAATATCCTCTAAGCTCTCTCTCTTTTGTAGGGTAGAATAAATCACTCTCCAAAAGTTGATTTAATAACCCACTTAAGGTGGACTTAAATAGGCGTTGAGAGAAATTTATTTCCCTTTCCTAGAAGGATCTAATTTCATAGTAAAGAGGGAATCTACATCAAAACAGGAAGCGGTCCTAAGTTTCCTAGAGCAAGAAGATCTCTACACTTACTGCCCTTTCATACGAGCAGCCCAGCAGGTGTAGGGGCATTTGTGGAGCCAAAAATAATCACAAGGCGATACGTGGATTTTTGGGTGAAGATGACAAATTTACCCTTGAGGCATACCGGGTCTCCTACACGCGAGCAGTGGAGAATCATCCATCAACCAAATCAGAAGTACCCAAAATAGGTAACAAATTCAAATTTGTCTCATCCATCCTCATTCCATAACCTTCAAAACCTTCCATACAAATTAGATTAATTAGGCTAATTAATGGATTAATTCCTAATTAATCCATTAATCACCATTTTCACACAAAATCCTCTAAGGGCCGGCCACCTCATTCCCTATATATAGGACCCTATTTATTCTAAAAAGCTAAGTTGATACTCTTGCAAAACTCCCAAAAATCCTCTAAACACTTTTTCTCTCTAAATTCTAACTTTGGCATCAGAGGTTATTCAGCCAAAGCCCCCCCCCCCCCCAATCATCGTGGGCGCGTGAGGTTCTTTGCCTTGACCAAAGATGGTGTTGATTGTTTTGTAGGTGCAATTTTGTCAAAGAAGGAGAAGGCGAAAATTTGTATCCACAACTATCTATAAGGGATAAAGCCTTATAAAGTGAGGAAACATTTTGGGAATGGCCAATGTGGGACAATGAAATTTCTACTCAAAATTTCCAACACTGTGTTCTAAGAAACATTAAATTTCAACGTGACAATTAAATGGACAAATGGTTTCAGATTTAATTGAATTTTTGGATAGATGATTTATGAAATGAAACTTACATAATAGATAGTTCGAATTGTTGAAGTTCGATGTAGAATGAGTCCCACAACTTATTCCCATTTTTTGAAAGAAAATGAAGATCTCTTTCCTTGAAGGCTATATATATTATTTGAATTTATCATGATTCAAGACCAATTAATCAAGAGTAAATTGTAGCTATGGTCCCTTAACTTTAACTCAATTGGAGCAATGGTCCCTCAACTAAAAATTCATTACCATTGGTCCCTCAACTCATCAAAACGTGCAGCTATAGTCCCTCAACTACAAATCCATTACCATTGGTCCCTCAACTTTAATTCAACTGGAGAAATGGTCCCTTAACTTTAATCCAATTGTAGCAATGGTCCTTCCAACATAACTCGTTTTGACAAAAATTTTGACGTAGTTGACGAAAATGACCATAATTACACACTTTGATGAGTTGAGGGACCCTAATTATATAAATGGTTATTCCAACATAACTTATTTTGACAAAATTTTGAAGAAATTGATGAAAATGACTATAGCTATACATTTTGATAAGTTGAGGGACCAATGGTAATGAATTTTTAGTTGAGGGACCATTGTTCCAATTTGATTAAAGTTGAGGGACCATTGCTACAATTTACTCATTAATCAAATAGAGACGGATGGAATAAGAAAATCATTTCGTTATAGTGTATGGAATCAAGCACCAACTTACCAAGAGTTGTCTTTGACATTTCGGAGACACTGTGCAAGTTTTATTAATGGGCCCTTCTTTTTTAATAGTTCGGATTATTCAGTAGTACGGAAAATGAACAATCAAAATATGTAATCCAGACTATTGAAGATTTACCCCTTCTAAAGATGGTATTTGAAGAATTTTTTTTTTTAAGACAATATATTCAAGCCAAATTCAACAAACAATCAAAATTTGAGCTTAATATGTTCATATGAAAATATATAAAAGGATGATTTTTTTTGGAGATCATCAATGGATGGGATCTAACCAAAACAATACATATTTATCAATGTAAAAGTTTGTTACCAATATATAAATCACGTGAGTCTTCATAGCATAGAGTAACAAAAATTATATTAGAAAAAAATGGAAAATATATTTTGGTCAGCTCGATAAGATGGCATGATCTTATCCCTTTGAAGAAGTAAGCTCATAAGAAAAGCCAAAAAGAAAAGGTCTCTAGAAATTGATCGATCCCCCAAATGATATCAACTCTATCAAAGGAAGAAAATGAAAGGAGTATATATATATGAAGAACCTACTTATTTATAGAAAGAAAGAGCAATAGTCAAATGTATATTGCGTTGCGTGCATGTAATCACTTTCCAGAAAATATGGATCAAATGAATTTAAAAAGAATCATATACGAATCTCGGATGATAGGCTCAGAATGCGACGGAAAATTTTACATTAAATAGCTGGTGAACCTCATCATCATACTTGAGTTTTGCAACGTATTCTTGAGTCTTTTTTATTTTTTATTTTTTATTTTTTTATAAATGATAATGGTGTTTCAATTTGATTGATCATCACAAATAAATATAAGGGTGCTTATTAGGTATGTTGCCTTAGTGATCAACGAATTCATCTGAAGTAAATTTACACAAAAAAAAGCAATTAATTAAAACTACTACACGGTCACTACAAGGACAGGTCCACTAATACAAATTCATCACAAGAACGATAGATGCAACAAACCTACTAGTGCACACACTAATCTTCACTGATGAGTGAGGCCACACAAAGTCGTCGCTGGAGAGTGAGACCATATAAAGTCATTACTGAAAGGCGAAACCACATAAAGTCACCGCTGAAATGTGAGACCACATCAAGCCGCCATTCAAAGGTGAGACCACATCACCCGCAAATGTGGTACAAACAAACCATAAAGGGGTTAATTGACTCATTTAAAATAGTTTAAGGTGTTAATTTACCAAAAAAGTAGTTCAGGGGGACTTTTAACTGAATCAATAGTTCAGGGGTGTCAAACGACAGTTTACTCTTGTCAAAACCATGTCATTGTAAATCATATTCCAACATAATGGTATTAACTACTTTCCACTTGTAAATAGAGAAACCTATGTTCTACTTCTATGAATGACCAGTTGAATATCTAACTACAGTTAGCTCATTATTTGATCCAGTCTAAACCCCCTACCCTAATACCATTGTATAAAAAGATTTTTATATTTGTAGAGATGGTTTATTAAAATTGCATAGTCGGAGGGTTACAAGAAATTGTCGTTTTTTAAAAACTGAGGCCTCGTTCAGTGGCTTGGATCACATTGAACTTTATATTTCAAATGGGATAAAGCAAGGATTGGAGTGGAAATGATGAGATTCATGTCTAGTGTTTGGTCATTTCACATGCAAGATTCCATAAGCACACGAACATGTGTATATATAATTCTTCTGTGAATCTTCCAATATTTGAAAAGATGAACTACCATGACAAAGCTATCAACCGATTTCTTTTTCAATGAAAAAAAAATTGACTTATTAATCATTCTTTTATGTGATACTCGTTCTCCTATTAATCAAATCATGCAATTTCCCCTTCGCCCCCAAAAGTTGAAGTAAAAAAAAGGGTCCATTTTACTTCTTTTATCTTTTTTACTTTGTTAGTCACATGTGTTAGCAATTTTTTAAAAATGTACAGCAATTCTAAACTGTCCTAAGTGGCAATGTCAAAATTATCACAAATCTTTTAATCATTCATTTTTCTGTTAACTCCAAAGAAATATAGTCCGTTTTTTAACCATTAGTATATGCCTAACTTAACATCCAATTACCATACTACACTACTATATATTTTAGTAGAAATGTCAAAACTATCAACAATTATTTGAACTACACACACACACACACACACACACACATATATATATATATATATTATTTGCCTACCACTCTAACTACCTTTTATAATTGTACATATAATCTAGTATTTGATGATGTGGTCCAAATCAAACTTGTCCCCAGCTAATGTGTTATGCATCACCCTAAACCTAAAAGCACGCAAGAAATTTCGCGTAACTTGTATGTTGATTAGAAGCATCCTCTTGGGCCCCCTCTCACCTCTTTACCAAAAGAATAATAATAATTAGAGAAATTTGTCTCCAGCTATTGTGTTTTTGTGGGGATGCAAAGGTTCTAATAATTCATGTCTTTCTACACATGGGAGTGCAAAAAAAAGTGGGAGGTTTTAAATTCGATGATCTGAGCTGGTGAGTCTGTTTGATTGTGGCCACGTGTAGAATGAAATCTCTCATATTCTCTTCGGGCTCAGAAGGGGTATAGAACCGTATCTTGCCACCAGTTGTCTCTCTTAAAAAAAGTTTTCTTTTCAATTTATTTCTTTACTTTAACACAACTACTGTTATTCTAACAGGAATGTTTAAATTCTAAACACAATGTTGAATCCCACATTGCGGTAGAAAGAGAGAAATTATAGTTTAAACACTTTAACTCTGCTCTAATTAATACCGTAACCTTTTATGATAAATTTTTTATATCTGACGGATTATGCACTAAGTAATTACCAAATTAGGACAATACTGGTGTTGTTGAATCTAAACATGTGGCCCATCTATGTGATAATTCAACACACAGTAGGACAAATTATTCCATCATGCCAACCACCACTTATAATATTAGTTAATCATATAATTATAAAAACATTTATACTATAGTATATAGGCATTTTATATGCAAGTCATTTTTTTTTTCATTTACTTATGAGATTATCTCCACGACAATACAAGTTTTGTTATTTGGCCAAAATAGTATAGTCACGTTAAACAGAACTATTTCCTCATAATTTAGAACATCATCTTGTTAAAAGTAAGAAAAGAAAAAAGAGATTCCGTTGATATTTCTTAAGGAAAAGGATTCTCGTCGAATCATTTTTGTGCAATAAGTTTTTGCTAGTTACTATTTATATTTAATTTTAAATTTTAAATTTTAAAATAATTTTTGACAACACAATATATAATAGACGGTCCCGATTACGAAATTCTTAGAACCCCCAGAAAATGAATCCGGTATTTTCCATTTCTTAAAGTTGGGGAATTGTTTAAAAAGAAAACTAACGAAAAATCCAAAAAAACTCATCTGTTAACAAAAAACTCTTTTAAAAGGTATAATGAATAGTTTCAGTTAAAGGTAAAAATGTGGTTTTTCGTTAAACGTAAACAGTATCGGAAATATTTTGTTAAAACTCCATTGTTTAAAGCCTACTTCGCTTTTTAGAGAAAATATTTTTGGGTTCTAAAAGCACTTGAAGTGATTTTTGCAAGAATCACCAATTATGTGCTTCTTGGGCTTTTTGCAAGAAGCACCAGTTATGTGCTTCTTATAGGAAACATTTTAAGTGTTTTTCCCGGATTTACTTGTATTTTGATTAAGGATTGGTTCCAAAAATATTTTCACCAAAAGCGTTTTCAGCTATTTGAAAAATGACATCCAAACAAGCTCATAATGTTTTTTTACGAGTGGCAACGTTGCACCGACTGTCTGCATTAATTTGTATGCGACAAAATACATAACTCCACCGTGACCTCAAATGACTCGCTTTGTTTTCTGCCCACACGACCTGATTGGGCCACGTGGCAATCGCATGTCCCCGCCATCCCAATAACACCCTCAGATTTTACCACGTGGACCTCTCTACCACGCTTCAATTCCAGAGAGACTCGAGGATCCATCCTCTGCCATACCGCGGCCCGCCTACCGCTTCTCCTGAAACTTCCACGAAACCACTTAATTTTGACACGTGCATAAAACTCGAGTGACCAGCGTAACCCTAGCATCGCTTACCTACACGTGCTGAGCATGTGAAACTCAAACAACGGTATAGCCGCCTTCCCCGACTGAGCAATGATTAGCTACCTTGACGTCTCACCTAGACCTGGAAACGGGGTTGGGTTTATCAGATTTGAATTGGGTTCAATACGACCCGTTAAATTAACGGGTCATTCGAATCCAACTCGTTAAGCTAACGGATCATTCGAATTCAACCCGTTAAGCTAATGGGTCACCCGAACCCGATCCCTTAAACTAACAGGTCACCAATTTCACTCGTTAAAAATTATTCTTTTTTTTTTTTATAGAGTTTATTTTTTGTTGTTAAAACTTTACTGAAATTACTAAAACATCCTCAATTAACGGGTGCTAATGAGTCCTAACAGATCTAACGGATTGACCCAAAGTAATCCATTATTTAACGGGTTGTTAACGAGTTCACCATTTAGCGACCTGACCCGTTAAACATATATCCAAATACTAATATTAACGGGTCGGGTCGGATCAACGGATCGGGTCCAAAATGTCAGGTCTAGTCTCGCAACGCTCACCGCCGCACCACACTCATCCATCCACGTGTTGCATTCTGACAACTGATCTTACCACGAGACGGTTAAAACCGGTAACCCAGTCCACACCGCCCACGCAGCTTGGCCGGTTGACCATCAAACTTGAAGAACTAAATTAAAAATAAAGATGAAAAACGTTATTTAGCCGATTTCTTACCTAAGCAGCTAAAGCTCGACCTCCAATTGTATCATGGATAATGCTAACTCACGGTTCAATAATATTTTAACTCATATTTTATTGTTTAAAAATTCAAATTTTTAATGTTTGCTATCGTGGATCGCTAATTCAAACTTAATTATTATAATTGCTCATTTATTGTCTTAGCCCAATTTCATTTAATATAAATGTATCATCGTATTAAAAAAATGGAACTTTAACGAAACACTTACAGTACTGTTCACTTTAACGAAAAACCACATTTTTACTTTAAATAGTCAATCCTGGTACTATTCACTTACAACACATTTTTGTCATTTTCGTTAAAACTCAAAGTTTTCAAGTCATTTTCATTAGTTTTCCCTTCAAAAAATGATGGACGGTTCATTCACATTTCATTTATTTTTCATAATAATAATAATAAAAGAATACTATTAGACATCATTTTTAATTGAATCATGTCTTAAAGTCAATATATTAGGGATTTTCTAATCATTTCAAATTATTATCCTTGTATAATTGCTTCTATATTTTTTATTTAGCCAAATTCCTCTTTAAATTATTATAAGTTATTAATTGTTTTGAGAATCACCTTTTAAACCACTTAGTACTACGCTCTAGTTGTGTTTCTCTTCACCTATAAAAGAGATGTCTTAGGTTTGATTCTCATCAAAGACGAATTTGAACTACATTATTGCTAGCCCGTTGTGAGGCTAAACTCATCATCTCCCCCTTAGTGTATGTAATATTGTTTGTTAAAGAAAAAAAAAAAGAATCACATTCAAGAACGCAACAATTATAAATAATATATTTGTAACTTTTCTAGACCAAAAAATTAAATGCAGTAGCATCGAATTATTAATTTATGATAGTTCAAAAGTAAATTAGTGGGTGAGATAAATAATATGTTAAGAAATTAAGGCGACAAAAGAAGAAAACTAATTTCAAATTCTTGTTTTATTTCATTGACACAAAGAAAGAAGAATGAGAAATCTTGCCAAAGTTGCTGCATTATGAGATTGAGACCCTTTTAAAATTTTCAAATTCTGAGTCAGACTTTGGGTATATTTTAGAAAGTTACAGAGTGAGACTCTTTATGAATATTTTGACATTTCACATTTTTTGCACAAAATTTTATAATATTGACGTGAAAAATAACAGTAAACCGTGAGGTGTCGAAGAGAAAATATGCATATAAAAAGTTACTAAACTATCTTCAACCCAAATAACTGATAGAAAAACAATCGTAACCCTAATTATATATAATTATAGTCGAAAATTCGGTATATAAAACACCAAAAATACGCTATGTAAAAATTAATCAAATTGCTAACTCGATATTTTTTCCATCTCAAAAGAATTCAAGACAAGAGAGAAATCCACGAAATACTGAAAGAACGAACAAACGACGCTCCCTCTATTTAACGGGCAATAGCCAGTAACCGGTAACCACACTAGGAAAATTCGTGTTAATTTCTAGGCTACCCCTTATCTCGTTGCGGGTATAAAACCCATACGAGGGCCGGGGCTGGTTTCTCGATCGATCGTGAAGCCTTGTTAGGCTCTCTCCACCCTTCCATTATATTCTCGACGGATTTATGGTTATTACGGTTATACCAAGCAGGTTATGATTGCTATCGGCTGCCGGAAACTTGAGAGCCGAAGCTCTTCCCCTGCTCTCGGCTTCCCTCGCCCCAGGTTCTTCCGATTCCGCCGCTTGAGGTAACCGGAACCACTCCACCCGCTCAAAACGAAACGCCACAAAAGTAGTTATATCCGTTTTCGTCATCGACTGTATTAGTTATTTACGGAAAATGCCGAGCCCGAAGATTTCTAGCCGGAGGGGGCAGCCGGAAGAGAAGAACCGCAGGCCGAGACCGCTCTCTGTTCGATCGACATCGTTCCACGGCCAGTTCACGGATGCGGCGGCGCCGCAGCTTCGGAGGCCAAAAACGGTGCCGGACATGGCGTCGTTCAGGAACGCAGTCGGAACAACGGTGTCGTCGACGGAATTACGGCCGAAGCTGACGAAGCTGCTCCTCAACGTTACGATCCAGGGGAGCGTCGGGGCCGTACAGGTTGTGATGTCGCCGGAATCAAAGGTCGGAGATCTGGTCGCGGCGGCCGTGCGGCAGTACGGCAAGGAAGGTCGCCGTCCAATCTTGCGTTCCGTTGAGCCGTCATTATTCGACCTCCATTACTCGCAGTTCAGCTTGGAAAGTAAGCGCTTATTGTCTTGTCGCTTTATAAAATCAACGGCCACCATTTAACTTCGTATATAATTGATTGACACGTGTCCAGCGCGTATTGATTGCGATAATTTTTTGTTGGGCCAGGTTTGGATAGGGAGAAGAAGCTGATGGAGTTGGGATCCAGGAACTTTTTGCTATGCCCAAACGCAATAGCGCTTGGCGGCGACGGCGGAGCGACGCCGTCGTCCGCTTCGTGCTCAAAAGAGGTGGAGAAAGTTTCACGAACTGGGTTTGCGTGGCTCAAGTTCATGGATTTCTTGTTGTAATTGGGATTAATTAGTTTTGGCAAAATTAATTAAGATGTTAATTATTTTTGCAAAAATGATTGTGGCAGTGTGTATATATGTAGGTGGGTAGTGTTCCTTATTAGCAAAACAAAAAGGTATTTTGGTCACTGACTTCAGCCCTCCTTATTTATTCAGTGGCCTCCTTTGTGAGTGCACTAAATTACAAAATATTCAAGTTGATGTGCAAAACGTGTATCAAAATTATTATTCTTTTGCCACTAGTACTACGGTCTAGTGGTATTCCTCCTCACTGATTAGTAAAAGGTCTTATGTTCAACTCTCGCCAAATGCGACTTTTGAACCAATTTATGCTAGCCCATTGTGAGGTTAAGCTCACCCCCTCCCCTTAGTGTAGATAATATCGATTTGTTCAAAAAAAAAAATTATTATTCTTTTAGTTTTTTTTTTATATATTTTTTCAAGAGGACTGAAGTTAAAATCGATTCTCTAGTGAGTACAAAAATCTAATTTTTGGGAGAGAATGTGTATAATGATTGACGAATGCGTATATGGTGGTGTTATTTACATTCATTTTTCAGCTATATGATTGAATGAATTAAAGATGATCAAATGACAAAAATAACAAAGGATGTGTAGAAGGTAAAAATGAGTGTGAATAGTATCATCCATATGTATAATAGGAAGAGACAGGGCCGGTTCTGAGAATTTGGGGTCCTAGGCAAGCATTTGAAGTGGGGCCTTAAAATTCTCTGATCTCCGGTTCTTTGTATATTGATTTGTATAAAAAAGAATTTGCTAAATACATAAAAAAAATTATTTTCACATCAAATATTATTAAAAATTAATATCAAAAGAAGATAAATATACAAACATTATTTAAACATCACACGATTCATGTTTTTAGACACAAATGTACTAAATGTTTGCAGTCAAGAGTTTAAGATTGAGAGTGAAGAATAATAAAACTTGATAAGAGAGTAAATAACAATTAAACTTGATTGGCGAGTATAATAAATTCAACGCCAATTGTTTCTCTTGTGTTTTTTTTCTTCTAAAATCAACATCATACTAACGAATTGAATATTAAAATAATCCATTGAATAAAAAGTTATTGAAAAATATAAAATTCAAAGTTTTGATTACATTAAAGGACAATCTTTAAGACCATATGATAGTTGGTTTAAACATTCAATAGAAATTGAGAGAATGAGAAGTTGGTTTAAATATTCGATAGAAATAGAGAATGAGAAGTTGAAAGAAAAAAGATTGCAAAGACACTTGAGTTTTATAACTTTATATGCATTTGGATAGATGGATTGAGAGTTGGACATATGGATTGGCAATAAATTTGAAAAATAAGAAAAATAAAGAAAAATCTAGTGACTACAAGATATAAATTTTTTTTAGGGGCCTTCCGAAGTGGGGGCCCTAGGCGGGCGTCTACTTGGGCTACCCTCAGGGCCGGCCTTAGGAAGAGAATTTAGTGTAAGTCTCAAATGTCTATATGATTGACAGACAAGTTTGATCAAGGCCAATACTAAGAGTCCATGAGAAGCAAGGGAAGGGGAAAAGCGAGATGACGGAAAGCCCAAAGATAAGTCCGATAGGGATGAGCTTACTGATAATGAAGACATGAGCATTACAAAGAAGCCAACTAAAAAAGCTTGTGTGTTGTCACTTAGTACTACAGTATAGCGGTAATACTATTCACTTGTAAGTAAGCGGTCTTAGGTTCGATTCTCGCCAAAGACGAATTTGAACAACATTATTGTTAGCATATTGTGAGACTACGCATAATCCCTCTTCCTTAATGTAGATAATATTGTTTTTTTAAAAAAAAAACCTTGTGTGTTCAACTTATTAATTAGTTTTTATTTTCAATGCATATTAATGAGTTCGTAATTTCTTCAAATTCAATCAAGTTTGCTTTTGTTCTCAATATTTAGATAAATTAAATACTATTCGAAAAAATGGTTGCAGATTAAGTGTGAGATTGTTTTCTTTGCAATGAATGATTAAGAAAACTAAATCACACCATGACATAAACAGGATCGAGGATCACAAAATGAAAAGAAATGTGAGATTTGAAATCTAGTTGAATGATCGAGAATCCCTTCATTAATGTCCAGCTTTAAACATGATTTTGAAAACGGAAATTTTATTTGGATCAAATTATTTTATTTTCTACACCAACTAAAAAAAATATATTTCAATTCAGCTTCCAAGTTTGCCCATAATTAAATAAGAAAAAGCATCTTGCTCTTTACATCTTATTCTTTATTCTTTATTTGTAATTTTATTTATGTTTAGTTTAGATTATTTTTTTTTTCAATTAAATTTTACTCTTTTACCTTTTAGACCATCTCCAACCCTGGGCTAAAAGCCAAATTACCCCCCAAATTACCCCCCAAACACTCTCCAACCCATGCTAAAATTTTGGGCTAAATGCCAAATGCTATTTCTGGGCCAAATACCCCCCAGCTTTCCCCCTGGGCTAAATGCGAAATGTTTATCGGAATTTAATTTTTTTTAGATTAAAATGTTCATAAAATTAATTTACAATAATCTACATATTTATTTAAAAAAAAAATTGATTTAAGAAAAAAATTTAGGCTAATTTCATTCTTTAATAATTCCGGGCTAAAATTTTAGGGTAGAAGGGTTGGAGCAGAAAAGATGTTTCTGGACTAAAAGCTAAATTTTCCGGGCTAAAAAATTTGGCTTTTAGCCCAAGGGTTGGAGATGGTCTTAGTGTTTATTATTTATTTGTAATTTTTAATTATGTGTAGTTTGGATTTTTTTTTTAAATTAAATTGTTTTACTTTAGAATTTAATTAGGAACTGGTATTTTGGGATATTGAAAGCCTCACCATTTTTGTGTGCTCCCTTTGTTTATATATATAGATAAGAAAATAAAAAGGGAAGTGTTATTGGCACTTCAAAAATCTCATTCTACACTCCTCACAAGTGTATTTTTCTTTCCAAATATAGAAAGTTTGGAGTGTATAATGAAATTTTTGGAATGCCAATAAAAAAGAGCGAATAAGCCAAAACCTAGCATACCACTGTACCCTCTATAATTTCTTGCAAAACGAACCCAAGTGAGCGCAAAATATCTCCTCAAGGTCGTCGACGACTGTTATATCCTGCAAGTAATTTTAAATTTTGGAAACTATTAACACAACATCAAAGGTCGAGTATCCATACATACGTGTGACACAATCAAATAAAAACGAGGGTGATGATGTTTCCCCAAATCCTCCAATTGGGGATTATTTATTGGATATTAAGGGTAAGTTAACAAAACCATACCCTCGAAGAGCAAATCCATGTCGTCTACCTCCACTCATAATATCTTCTAAATCCAATAATTAAAACTTTGATTATATGGTTTTCGATGAATAATATAAACTGACAATTATGAACATACTAAATTGGTCTCACGGTTATCTTCTTCAAGTTTGCTTTGATTACTACTAAGGAAGGAAGACGAGATTCTTATCCGAAAGGGTGTTTAAGATATTAAGATTTATAATTTTCCGTTGTGTTAAAATGGTAACCGGATTAATATAATTCAGATTGGGTTCATATAAAATTTCTTGTTTAAAAATCTATCTCCTTTGTATTATAATTCGGATTAATATCCTATCAGAGGCACATAACATATTTTAAAATCTGGCAAGTCGGTAATTATATTTTATTTAATTATAACCTTGATTAGGTTTATTTATTCAACATAGAAAATAGAAATACATCCAACGGGAAGTTTTCTTTGAAATCATTAGTTCTGATATGGGCTTCGGCCCCGCTTTAAACTAAAGCCCAGGCCCATCCCCACACTGCGATTGAGAAGAAGTCTTCAAAAACCCTAGCACGAAACCTGGCGGCAAATCGCCTATAAAACGCCCCTTAAACCCTCCATCTTCCGCCTCTCCAGTCGCGCTCTCTCAAAAACCCTAGCCCCCCTTCTCTCTCACTTTCTCACAGTTCTTCAATGGAGTTTTGGGGTAATTCGTCTCTACCTATATCTCTTTCTATTCTTCGTCTCGCATGAATTCATTGTCTAGGGTTTCCTACTGTTATGATCTGTGCTCTGGTCGTCTGCTCTGAGAAAACTTGCTTTCTGTGTTCGATAGTTTGAAATTTTTTGGCTTACTGGTTGTGTGTTTTTTTTTTTTTGCTCTGCATTCCGTTACCGATAATTTTTATGAATGTGATTCTGCGATTGAGATTGTTTTGGTTGCTAAAATTCTTGTGTTCAGAAATCGGTGTAATCATTTGACTTGATGATTTCCATGAGCGTTTCGGGTTTACGGTCTCTTAAAATGGTATCCTGCATCGTTTCCTATTCGGTTTTTTGTAGAAAATGTGGATTTAAAGGGACAGTGGTGATTAATATGCTTTTTGTGGTTATGTAATGAAATGTATATGGATATTTTGTCTTTGCAGATGTTATGCTATTAATTATTGTTGTACTCTGAATAACGATTCCGTTTTCGTTGGTTTAGGTGTTGAAGTTAAGGCTGGAGAGCCTCTAAAGGTGGTGCCAGAGGAAAGCTATGTTATCCACTTGTCACAGGTTAATTGATTTGTCCACTAATTTTTGTTTTGAATCACTGTACATGGAATGCGTTCGCAAGTTTCTTAATAGTTTCTTGTTCGCTAGGCAACTCTGGGCGAGTTAAAGAAGGGAGGTGATCAGTGTGTTATCCATGTCAAGGTTGGGGACCAGAAGCTTGTTTTGGCAAATCTCTCATCTGATAAAATGCCTCAGATTCCCTTTGACTTGGTCTTTGACAAAGAGTTCGAGCTCTCTCACAACTTGAAAAGCGGGAGTGTCCACTTTTGTGGTTATCAAACTTACATTGCAAAATATCCTTTCAATTGTTTGTGTTTATGCTAAATTGATTGTTGGAGCATGATATTTAAACTTTCTTTCTTAATGCGTTAATCTTGTTATGATAAGGTGGAGTCTCATGTTAAAAGTGGTTTTCAGTCGGTTGTTTCCTATTGCTATTTTTTTTTTCAGCTGGTTGGTACTTTCTTTGGATGACCTTTAGTTGGGTTGTTGAATATTTCTTTTCATCAGCGGGTGTAGTATCGTTGGATTGGGTGGGGAGAGCACCTTAAATTTGGGAACATGTTAATTGGCTTGTAGTACTTTCTGGTTTTACATTGTATGCTCAAAATTTAGTTTACTGTAGTTTTCTGAAGTTTTTGTTCAGTTGTGTTTTGTAGAAATGCATGCAAAACATGCAGCAGTTCTATGTATTGCTTTTGGGGATCAAAATTGTATGAGTTCATTATTATGTTTTTTCCTCCATGCTAGTTATCATTCGAGGAAAACAAGTTTTCATGAACTGGGGTTTTATATTGCATGGAACTATTATAATGCTGATTTTGTAATTTAGTGTTGATGAATGTTGCAATATTTGGTCTCTCCATTTGTTCCTTGACCACTTGCTGTTTCTGCTGCCACTGAATCCGACGAGGACCAATCTGGTAAGTTCTATTATATTTTACTTCTCTGTTTCGTGTTTATCGTTAATGTATTATTCAATGTCAGCTAATGTGGTTACAATTTTCCTTGTAGATTTTGATAGTGAATCAGAAGAGGATCTCCCACTGAATTTTACTGGCAATGGTAAATGCTGCACTTGGACTTCTCTTTTTGATTTTGTTGCGGGAATGCGTGGGAAGTTCAGTTCATTCTAACCGGTTTTTCGATTGTGCACAGGTAACATTGTTGAAGCAAAGCCAGCTCCACCCAAGACTAATGCTGTCAAACCAGAATCTTCTGGAAAGCAGAAGGTTAAGATTGAAGAACCAATTAAGGATGAGGATGATTCTGATGACTCAGATGAAGATGATTCTGATGATGATGAAAGTTCTGATGAGGTAACCAAAAGGGTTTCATAAGAATATAGCTATTCCTTTATAAGTATGAATTGAAAAGTGTTATGAATTGTACCAAAAAAACTACAGATTATGAACTATTTGCACACAAATTAACTTATTTCCAATGTTCTGGTTTTAACCAATGTCTAAAATTAGTTCGAGTTTTATTTTTTTCCTCTTTGGTCCTGAGGATTTGTTCGTGGGTTGTGTTTCAACTTGTTTGTTGTTGGAGGTTCTTGGGTCAAATGTTAACTTTGGATTTAGCTTTTAGATTACCAGTTTCTAGCTTGTATCTAATAATCTCTTTCAAAATTTGCGTTTCGTATTGTAGGACATGCTTGGAGCTGATAGTAGTGATGAAGATGATGAGGACAGTGAGGAAGAAGAGGACACCCCAACGCCTAAGAAGGTAGTAAAATGAATTCATATGGTTCCTGTTAGTGTGTTTTTCGCTTCCAGTTTTTTAACTTTTATTTTTTCTGTGAGTTCTAATTGTTCATAATTTGATTATTTATGCAGGACTCCAAGAAAAGGCCCAATGAATCTGCCCCAAAAACTCCTGTCTCTGCTAAGAAGGCAAAGCAAGTTACTCCACAGAAGACTGGTACCTTTCCTTTTTCTCACATACAAAAAAACATTTTTAGTTTAATATCGCTGCAAATGATTCTTTCTGTTTTCTAGCGTTAGTGGTCGTATTAGGAATGTTTCTTGCATGTTTTATGGACGACATGTGATGTAAATGCATAACGATTCAGGAAACTGCACAACATGCAATATAAATTTCTAGTTCGATTCAGAAAACAAGAAGCGAGATAATTTCCCTTGTTTTACTTAGTGCTTGGTTTTATGGACTAGTGTCGTTAAAGTTGTTGCATCTGTTACAGATGGAAAGAAGGGTGCCCACACTGCAACACCACACCCTGCAAAGAAGGGCGGAAAGACTCCACAAACACCCAATTCTGCTGGCGGCGATCACTCTTGCAAAACATGCAGCAAGTATGTGAAGGCTATAACAGTTTATTTTCTCTACTGTTGGCGTTGGACTGTATTTTACTGGTGGTTTTTATGTATTGTGTTGCTTTTTGCAGGTCATTTAACTCTGATGGCGCTCTTTCGTCTCACAACAAGGCCAAGCACGCCGCTAAGTAGAATGAGAGGGACATGGCACGCCTATGATATGTTAATTATTTTGATAATTTAGAGTAGAGTGGGTGATGTGTTAAATGTTTTGGGCGTAGTGGTTGTCCTTGAGGGGGGTTTTTGAAATATGCGGCGTGTTATTTATAGTTAATATCTTGAATTGGACCTATGTTTTAGTCTCTTGTATTGGATATTCCTCATGAATCTCTAGTATTTGAATCTCAAAGTCTAATTTGATTTTAATCGCACTAAAATCCAATTACCCGCGTCTTAAATTTTGTAAAGACCAAATCGGATAAATGATCTATGTGGTCATAAGGTATTCGGAAGATAGTTCATGTGCTAAAAACACTCGGATTTAAACCTACTTGTTAGCAAATTTAGTTCAAAAGTGATTTTTTCGTTAACTATCTGTTAATCCATGGGTAAAATTGTACTGCACCTCTTCTTCCTGCATCTCCCCTACGCAAACCCCCAAGCTCACTTCGCGAAAGAGAAAGCGCAAGAGAAAAAGGAGAGACCATACCGTGTCTCCGTGGGCCAAACCCGGCGCCTGGGCATCTCAGATTCACTCTCCAAGATATCAGTGATAGCCAGATTTCCAAACGCCGCCGTATCGTCTCCTCCCAAGCTTCGTCTTCGAGCTTCCCCTGGAAAGAAAACCAGAGCTTCAATCTCTGCAACTATGGCGACTGGGTATGTTACAGTAAATGGGAAATTTAGTACAGTAAAAACCAATGTTCTTACCTTTCTTCTCTGTTTTCAAGAACCCAATTGCTAGAATTGTAAAAGTCTCCATCTTCATAAATTAGTGAGCAATCTTGTTTTACCTATTTGTTTTTGGTCTTCTTGTTCTTATGTGGGAAGTGGGCAAGAGGTTCTTCCACCAGCTCTTACTTCTAAATCGGACCCGCCTCCAGTCTTCGATGGAACTACAAGGTTGGTGTAGATTACTAGGTTTTCAGTACTTAATTGCATTTAGGTACTAGGTTTTCAGTACCTAAACCCTAAACACCTCTTTGGCTTGCTGTTCAAGTTCGGCTTCCTGCTCCTCGGTGGCTAGGGCCCAGGGGCCGGGTTTGGCCCACGGAGACACGGTGGCCGCCATGGTTGCGGTGGAAAACTGGAAAATGGTCTCTCCTTTTTCTATTGCGCGAAGTGTGTCTTGGTTGCGTAAGGGAGATGGTGCACACATCAAAGTACAATTTTACCATGTATTAATAGATAGTTAACGAAAAAATCACTTTTGGATTAAATTTGCTAAAGTAGTACACTACAAGGGTTTAAATCTGAGTTTTTTTAATACATGGACTATCTTCCGAATACCTTATGACCACATGGATCATTTATCTGATTTGGCCTTTTGTAAACATAGCATTTTAACAAAGGAAAATGCTAACCGCGTAATCCTTTGGCTCGGCTAAAATCTTCTTTCATAATTTCTAGTTCATGTGTTCAAATGATTAAAGCACGTTCAAACAGGGTGAGATTCCCATAGTCATTCTGGGTCCAGAATAAGTGAATATCCGTGGCTCAACTGTTGTCCCTCTTTTTAACCTGGAAAATTTAGGGTTAAACTGGCTGATAGGGATTAAGATTTCCCAATAAAAGAAGAAAACATAATGCTTTAAAATTCACCAAAAGAATTATATACAAACAAATAAATAAAAACAGAAACCGAATAACTTAATATGGTCATTCCAACTAAAAACATCAAATAATAATCCTTGAAATCTCAAATATGTCAACCAACTGTTCAACAACATAAGAGATTTTGGTTGTGTTTGGACTCAAATTTACACTATCGGCCCGTGTAGTCGAGGCCGTTAGATGAGTACCATTTCTAAACCGTGGGATGATGAAGTGGTTGAGATAATTTTCAATTATTATTATTAAGAAATAATATTGTGATTTTTATCATGATATTATCTCTTAGTAATATTTTGAATTATTTAAACCTGATATTTGTCTAAATCCCAATTGATTTGAATAATGATGGAATACGGGGATATGCATAAAGTTGGCAGCAGATAAATATGTATGCATGATGAGATGATTATCATGAAAAGCACAAATGGTATATGCCTTTTGGGTTTTGGCCACGTAAATGTGTTTTTTGGGATTATATTCCATCTTATTTTGCATGGATACACCTGGATCAATGTGGTGGAAGTAGAGTTCTAGTGACAGTCTGGCGGCATGGGTTTTTTGGAAGGAAAACATGGGCTTTTTAAAGCATGGTGATGGTATTGTCAGATTAAAAGCAAAGTCATAAGAGTTGATGATATGCTTGCCGTGTGAAAAGGTTTCAAGGGGACACATGTTGCTCATCTGATAGAAGTCCACGAAAATAAAGAGACTAAGAAGATTTATGCCGAAATATATTAGAAGATAATATCAGTTGTTTTGGGATTGTTTTGGAGTATATTCGGAAAAGGACTCTTTTGGATTGGCGGTCAAGGAAACTTGGCTATAAATACAGACGCAATGGTAAAGGAAAGAGGACCACAAAATCAATACAAAATTGCCCTGCGCAAATCCTCAACAACTTGAGAACCTTTTCTTTTTCTTTTTTCGCTGACACATCTTCCGTTGGCATCAACAGCACTGTGAAAGCAACCGGTGATATCTTAAGTCGGCATAGATAGCTCTATCACCGTAGAATTGGCCGAACTCGCAGTACCTTCCGTTGGCATCAACAGCACTGCGGCGGGCACGGTCAGTTATCTATCCAAGTCTCGGTCGAGAAGGTTTCTAAATCCTTTTTTGGTCGAGGTCATCTCATTAGTCTTCTCGACGAAGTGAGGTGTTACAGTTATTACATTCGGCACATTGAAAGCCGAATTCGATTTGTGAGCTTCGTAATAATAGTAACCTTGTCTTCAGGTTTGAGAATCCAGGAGGCCGAGACGTGTTCCTTTCTCGGCCGCAATCGCAAGACGCAGAAGTCAGTAGCGCGACCCAACGCAACATCAACAAATTTACTCCTCGGCCGACGAGTTGGCACGCCCGCATTCACCGAAGGACGTAGTTAGCTTTTAAATTACTCGGCCTGCGCGCCACGTAGGCTTTGTAGTTTTTAGGACCAACAGGTTGCCACTCAACCTGCACCATAATTAGACTACTACAACTACCACCAACAGTAAACAACCTACAACAGTCGTTCGAAATGAAACCTGAAACGTCGAATAACCACTACATTCTCCTGAATCCTGAAACACTGCACCAGCAAACCTGTACACAAATTCCATGGTAAGCTGCAATGAAAAGAAGAAGGTACGGACCATAGAAGCAGGGAAACCTGAACCTGCAAAACTTGTAAAGAATGTAAGATCTCGACTTTTTTTCCGTAAATTGAAACAGAAAAAGATATTAAGCTACAAAGGGAGAAGGAAACAAAACCCAACACTGAACCATGATATTCGATCATTCACTACTCTTTATTTGTGGTGGTCACAGATCCTGACTGAAATTGTGATGCATGCAAAACAAGCATACAAGTTTCACACGTTTGCAACACATAGGGAATGCTTCCATGAACATAAATAAGAACAAAATAAAACCTTTTTACGTCTTAATTGAACAAGAAAGATATACGGGGCCTATTTCATACAGAGATGCAAGAGTGACTGCGATCCGCCCCTACTTCCCAAACAGAAATTCTTAGCTGAGGGGGATGGCTATGCTAGAATATTATACTACTATGAACTAAATGTTATATTATTTTCTTTACAGATTCCCAAATCTAATTTACTTTTTGTGATAAACTTTTGATAATTTGTGCTTCAAATAATCAAGCCTCTAAAGAATTTCCTATTTGAAGAATAACACTATGTTCGGATGAGAGAAATAAACTTGGAATTTGGATAAAAGTCAAAATGTATAAATTAACACGCACCAAATCCCTTGTTTAGATTCATAAACATAGAAATTTAGAATTTCCACGTGGAAGAAAAACTTAGAATTTGGGACCTTCAATTCCCAAGTTTAAATTCCATGTAAATAGGTGTCATTTCCCAATTTCTATGATTGAGAGTTACAAAAAAAAAAAAAAATTCCGTATTCAATTCCATTGTTCTTTTAGGTTAACCAAACAAGAAAATTTACATATTCTAGAAAATAAAATCCTGTTATTTCAATTTCCGTCATTTTAAAATTCTTTAGTAATCTTAAATTTCTTCATCCAAACATAATGTAATATTGTTAGGAATGCTATCTAGGGTTTACACTAATTGGTTTCCTAAATCTTGACTTCTCCCTATCCTCTATTTCTTTCCTTTGCGTCACTTTGTAGTTGTCACGGATGATGGAATAGTAATAGTTTTCTACAAAGGACAAACTGATGAAGGAACACTGTTTGAAGTGAATGGTTCAATCTAAGAGTAGAGATCTAGGGCAGTAGGGAGGAATGTATTGAGGCATATCATGCAGAGAGCACACAGTCACACAATATGAATGATTAAAAATGCAAAGTTATTTCAATTCCATACCACAGAATGAACCTGCACACCACCTGCACAGTGGAAAATGTGCTGTAAGCTATATTTATTGAACGTATGCTTCTTGTTGAAACATAAATTTCTTTCGTGATTGAGCATGTAATAATATATATTGACGCGTGTGTGGGTGTGGGGGTGAGAGAGAGAGAGAGAGAGAGAGAGAGAGTGTGTGTGTGTGTGTGTACATGTAGAGAGAAGAGGATAGACAGCGTGAGCAAAAACCAGAATAAAGCTGTATAATCTCAGTAGTCATACCCTCATTTCTCTGGAAGTTGCTATTGTTGCTGTTCCTCACGGCCATTGTTCTGTTGTTCCATTTGTGCATGCCCATTAATGTTGCTTCGGTCAATATTGACCTTACTAGCATTTTCATCTTGTTCTCTTTCCCTGTTCCATTGCTCAATTTTTGCCCGTCTCTCCTCACTTCCTTCTCTAACAGGACTCTGGTTTCTTCTTCTTCTTCCAGGGCTTCTACTTGTACTGAGTCCTTTTCTTCGACCAGGGCTTACAGTCTTGTTCCTCCGACTCCAGCTTTCAGGATAGCGATCCTCATCATCATACCTTCTGCTATGACCCCGGTTACCATGAGAGCGCTCTTCATAGCTACGATGCCGGTAAGGGCTGTGACTCCTGCTTCGACTGCGGCTAGGCCTTCTCTTATAGCTCCCAAATAATTCACGCCTCAATTCCCTGACATTTTAACAAAGTAAAAATAATATTAGCTTATCAGTACATTCTGCAATTAAAAAAAATAACAAGAAAACTTACCTGCCAATCCTTTTCAGGTGCATAAAATTGCAGTATCCACCACGGTTGCATGTGTTCTCCTCATATTGCCTGCAGGTGGCTTCACGGAAGTCTGTCACCGGTGAATAGTCAACAATGATAGGACGACCTGCAAGTGATTTACCAAGGGCCAGAAGTTCAGCATATAATAAATTGTAGGCCTACATACAACATAAACCATAACCAGTAGAAACCTTGAGAGTTGAGACCAAATTCTAAAGATGAAAGATGCAGAGAAAAACTAACCAGCATAAAATCTTCCACTCAGATTCCGAAGCGCATTTGCAGCATGTTCTTCCTCCCTAAACTGAACATACACATTGCCCACCTGCCCAAATGAATGAATTTCCCAGTAGAATCAAATATCAATAATCTTTCTGTTGAACGAAAAAAACTAAACAAGGAAAACCGAACGAGAGCTTAACTCTCCGTTGAATATAACATACCATGTGGTCGGCTAGGTTGTCGCAGACATTGAGACTTTCAATGTCGCCATACTTGCTCAACTCCAGAAATAAATCCTCATAAAACTCCTGCAAAATGCCATACACTCTAATAAGATATACGCATAGTGAAAAGGACTTAAACAAACACTCTTATAAGGTTTCAACTATTTCACAGCCTTCGTATAAAGCATTCGGCGGTCTAAGATCATACAATTAACAACCCTACCAATAAAAACAACACAAAATCCTATCCCTCAAGAGCTCTGCTCTCTCTCTTCATTCCCTCTCCATCTCTATCCTCTGTTACTTGCAGGTTGATTAAGGGCCTAGAGATTTGGATCATATCACTGCATAACAAAAAACCCTATCCCACAGAAACAACACATAATTCAATGATAAATCAAACAACCCTACCAATAAAAACAACACAAAATCCAAGCGATTTCTGTTGAATCACGAGTGCTATAGCATAAACCAGCATCAAATTAAAGCAAGTACGGCAAAAAGGCTCTCAATTTTCGACACAAAGAAGAAGAAGAAGAAGAAGAAAAAGAAGGGCGAGGGAAACCTCGAAGTGCCTCTGCATCTGGCGGGGGTCGATGGGCTGGCCCTGGGCGTCGACGCCCGGGGTGATCATATCGGGTCGCTGGTACATGTTGGAGAGCAAGATCGTGGGGCTGACGCTGGGCTTGGTGTGGAGTCTGGAGCAGCGGTCGCCGTGCCTACACGCCCCAATTTTGAAGTAGAAAGGGCAGTTCACTCGGTCCTTCTCCGTCCCGAATATCGAAGCCAAATGCTCCGCCATGAGTGTAGTCGGTTCTGCGGTGTTTGCGAATCAATGGGGAAGGGAGGAAGCTTGAGACGGTGGCCGGAAGCGGAGGGTGCGCGTGCGTCTATAAATATTGAGGGAAGGGGAGATAAACCGACGTCGTTTTAAATTCTGGTTCTCGTTCTTCCAGAGAGTTCGTTCGGACAGTTGACGTCGTTTATGTGAAATTGGGTTCACGCGCCCATCAATTACACCATGCCCGTTAATGTATATTCTTTACAATGGAAATTTTCTTTCGCCCATTTTCTTACGAGTGAATTAATGGTTGAGATTTAACGAAAAAAAATAGTTAAGAGTTAAATCTCAATCCATTACACGTGAAAAAAATGTACAGGGTGAGAAAAGTTTTTTTTTTTTTTTTTTTTTTGGGATCATATTACTTGACTAAGAAAATAGGGTTCGATCTAATTTCGAGTTGAAAAGTTCTAAAATATTTAGGTTGATTCAAATCCGACATCCGAAAAGAGTTGGACAAATTTTTGTAAAAGGGATTTATGATTGAAGATGATATTAACACATTTTGTGCAGAGAACTACGTGTTCTTTTTGAGATGGAACCTTGAAGATGATATTTCACTTATATCTCTCCCCTCTAAATTTCCTCCCCTTCTCTCTAACTTTTCTTATGTTTTCCTCTCTATAAAGAAGTCAACATAAGATATTGACATGCCTTAATCATAACTTTCCAGATAGAAGGCGACTGGAAGGGAGATAATCTTACTCCTTTAATTGTCTTTCTAGGTCCAATTATATATGGAATGTGGTTAATGCATGTATCTTGGCCCCGTTGTGGTTCTTGTGGAGAGATTTTATAGTGTATCCGAAATATGAATTGATACACTGTGTCATAATGCTTAATATATTCATCATTGTTAACGTTATTGTGGAAAGGTTTCTCATGTCCTCAAAGTCCAAACGTTGTTGGATTTACGTGTAATTTTCAAATATGATGTCTATGTCCAAAGTAGAGCCTATATAGAGTTTGCTTAAGTGTTTGTTGCCAATGTGTATTGTGCTGCGGGTTGTATTGTTGCATTCAGTAAAAGCAACAACATGCTCTCATTGTATTCTTGTTAATCAAGTAACAAAATATAGCATTTTTCTCCTAAAAATTCTGCTTCTATTTCTCTCTTCTACAATATTAACAAGGGTAAATAACACAAAATGTGTATTGTGCTCCGGACTGATGCGCCCCACATATTCCTGAGTGTGCTTCTTCCATAGCTTGATTGGCTTCTTCCTCGCCTAGGCATCTCAGAAGTACTCCTTCAAAAGATCGCCGGTAGAGTGTCCCTTTGTAATAGAGGAAGCGATGAGTTTGCAGTTTCTAAGCTTCGTTTCGCTGCTTATGCAAAAGATGAAAAGTTGATTGCTGCTTATGCTAAGAAGGGAGTGGATATCGAAGAACATACATTATTGAAAAAAGAAAACACACACACATCATTGGCCAAATAGAAAGCCGTATACATTGGCTTCCCTTCACAAGTTTCTTAACGTGTGGCAAATTCTCAAACCGTTAGAACAACACAACGTGAGATTCATACTCTCAACTCAAATACAAACCCAACTAAAGATAACATGGGAATTCAAAACAACTTTTTCTTGTTCCTATCAAATAATCCTGGTCCAAACGTAGAAATGACTAACTCAACAAGAAACGGAAATTGCATCCATATGAATGAGGTAACTGGAACACTGGCAAGCAAAATGCTTGGGATAACAATCGATGATTTCCCTTTAAGCATAATGTAAAGGGCACAAGAAAAGACAATCATCATGGTGGCGATAGATAAAAAGAGGGTAAAAAGGCCTATTATCATTTTTGTGGGCAAAGATTTGCGGAAATCATCTTCAGAATAACGTGATGTGAGAATCCCCAGAAACATAATAACTGAAGTTGTGGAAGAAAAGAGTGAGATTGCATCTGAAACTATAAATGTTGTGAACACCCTTTCGGTTAAGAATGTAGGAAGACCTGTATGTCCATCATTTCCACCAGGAACTGTGATTGCAGCAGCAAACATGATGGTGACAATGAGAGCACCTACAACTGTACAAGAAGTTGCTGTTTCCTTCATTGACTTTTCTGCCTCTTTACCCATGTCGTTGTGATTATCCGTAAATACTTGTCGTGGCGTCCTATTATCCACGTTTACAGATTCACAATCTTTGGGATCTACAATGCTCTCCACCTCCTGCATTTTTTGGCAAAACTTTTTAGGGATGTGACTATGACAATGAGGTAATTCTTAATGGAATAGGGTTGTCAACAATGGAACACATAAATGATACATAGAACGATAGTATAATAGGTAGTTCAAAATGGAAAAATAGTCACCTTGAACCATTGTAGTTCTCTTTGCATTTGTAGAGCTGCACCTCGAATGTGATAAATCTGTGACAATGAGGTAATTCTTGCTACTGTATGTAATATATTATTTTCAAAGTTATCTCTCGACCCCAGTATCATTTGTATTTTTTTTTGTTTGTCTGGATCTTCTTTGAGAAACTCATCGAGGAGATATATAAGATTATAAACTTTGTGGTAACGACATTCAGCGGCAATTTGGAACACGTTCTGGCGCTTGTCGTTTGTCGCCTGTATATCTAAGGCTTCTCCTAGGAAATGAGTAAGAAACTCTGCATGCCCTCTTTCTGCGGCCACACACAGTACTTGTTTAAGTTCTGGTAAGAATAAGTTTCTTTTTTCTTCAGATATGATAGGTAAAAACTGCTTCACTTGCTCATGTATCAATTTCATCTCATATATACGATTGATTCCTAGGTTCATTCAAGAAAACAAATTTAAAATTATAATAATTTAAAAATAATATTGACAATTAATAAAACAATCATCACAAAGTCAATTAACGATATGGTTGATTATATGAATGTATATGTGGCCTACCCAAAAGTTTTTGAAGATTCTTCACGAGTCCGATGAATAAACCCATTCCTGTATTACAGGTCAAATTTTGTATGAAAAATATACACAAAATTACTCCAATTATATCTGGTAACTACAGTCTCTATATAAATCAGCAAAGTAATGAAAAAGGGTTGTCATCAACAACAACACACATATAAGCTATAGTCAAACCTTTGCCACTTGATTTCACGCTATTTACAAAAAAGCCGTGAGTTGAGTTGGGTTGAGAGGGTAATTATTAAAAGTTAGGAGGATAGTTTTGTGGTTTGGGTCCCCTCCTTCCTATGCACGCGTTGGGGCGACCAGGTTGCATTCGGTGGGATCGATGGCTGTGTGGGAAGTAGAGGGCAGATGAAATGTGCGAGGAAAGGAAAGATGGAAACCTACTCGCTCCTCTACTGAAACCATAATCTTCCCCTCCTCGGCGCTCTCCCATGTCTCGCCGTGGAGCCCACAAACCAAGCAAGTAGTGACGGTCACAGGCCTCAAACATGGCGGATGCGTACTGGAGGTACAACGACGGCTAGCAACCGCCGCCGTCGGTGACGAATATAGCTGCCGGACAGCGTCCTCGCTCCGGTACGGTATGTTGAATTCCTTGAATATCCTTTTTTTTTCTCTCTCATTTTTGCGTTTGTTTGGGGTGGGATCTGGGTTTTCTCTGCATTGCTTAAATTTTGCATTTTTTTCATTCTGGATGTCAATTAAGAAATGGATAAATTTGGGGGTTTGATTTTATATTTGTTGTTTATATCCTGGAATTACAGAACAAGGAGGAAGACAGGGAGTTGGACCCCGGATTGCCTCTTACCGTCTCTTTACGGGTTAGTAGGGTTTCCAGCATTACTCTCTCTAATTGAACCCATATGCGCACACACAGTCACAATGGCTTTTAAGTTTGGGTTCTGGTTTTAAATATTTATATTTTTGGATATTGGATTAAATATTTATATTTTTGGATATTGGAAATTGTATTTTCTTTGGATATTGCAATGCTCCTCTGCACTACAAGGTCTCTCTCCCCCTCCTTCTCAAAAGATTCAATTTTTGTTTATGTGTTTTTGTTTTCTCATTGTTTCACTGGTGGGTTTTTGTTTTCTTTTTGTTACATTTGTGGGTTTTTAATTTTTTTAATTGTTACATTGACCGGTTTTTGTTAATTTCTGTGTGGATTTGCAGGAATGTGTAATTTTGTTAATGGGGTGGAGTTGCAATAAGAATTGCATTTGGTTGCAGGGTGTTTGTTTCCACCGCGTTATCAAAGGCTTGAAATAGCAGTGGGGGAGAGTCAATTTATGGGTAATTTTGTTGATGGGAAGCATGTTGCGTTTGGGAAGGTGATCAATAGAAGTCGTTATTGCAGATTGTGGGCAGCTTCTTGAGGGAGCAGATGATGGGGTGTGTAACTTCTTCAAAGATGGTGATGTTTATCCTGATTGGCCTGCTTAACTTGATACAAAACCAGAGATCATTTCTTGGTGTGTCACGGCTGTGGACGCTATTAAGGCCATTGGAAACGAACAGCTCAAGGTAATGAGTTATTTCATTTAATATCACAACTATGGTAATTATGTCATTTAATAAGATGGCCCTTCGAAAGTATCGCAAGGCTTTGCGCTACGTGGATATATGCTGGGAGCTGGAAGAAATAGATGAAGGTAAACCAGTTGGTTTGCACTATAGAGTGTCCCTTGCTTTCTTTGATCGTCTTATGACATTATCTTTGTGATTATACGGAGACGAGCTCCTCTTTGCGAAAGACAAAGTCCCAGATATTTACTAATAGTTTATTGAATTTGAAAGCACTGGATGTTAAATGAATTCTGTAGGAACCCTCTTGAAATGAAAACGAACTTACTTGTCTGGATAAGTAAACCAATTTCAGTTAAGCAGTGTAAATGACAAGTTGCTGAACTATCGTTATTGCAGAAAGTGTACATTTATGAGTGGTAGTGATTGACGTCAAAATTGTATAATAGTAACTTAATCGTACTTAAATTAAACCTGTTGGACAAAATTAAAATTACTGTTGCTTCTGAGTTTCTATGAAGAGTCCTTGAGGTGAGTGAAACCTAAAAGACAACTATGAATATAGTAATCAGGCCTCGCGTTAATACTTCTCAGAAGGCTAACTTGATTATGTTAATGAGTATTCTGTAATCTTTTATGGTACATTGATTTTACTGTCATCAACTAAAAAGAAATACATTTCCCTTTATCCACTTGATTGATAGGTGAGTTTTCTGTTCAGGCTTGCAGGGTGAAATTAGGAGACCTAGAAGGAGCATTGTTGGACACAGACTTTGCATTGCGTGATTGGGAAGATAATGTGAAGGCTTTGTTTTGCCAAGGCCAGGTAATAATCTTTAATTGGCAGGGATTCATAAAGCCTTCTGGTTGCTGTTTATTACATTTTTTAATTAAAGTAGTTGTGTCTCTTTTTTGCATGGGATAGAAATTGACTCAAATGTGGGTAAGAACCGTGAATCTCTAATCCTCTTCCTCTTTTCAGTGTCTCCCAATGGATCATTTTTTCTGGTTTTTGTTTTCTGGGTTTTTTTGGTTGTCTAGAAAATGCCGTAAACGAAGGAAAGTTTTGAAGCATTTTTGTTGTGTTTTGGGTTGTACTACCAAGTTCTCTGTATTTGTAGAGGATGTGTTAACTTCGTTTATATGACTATTTTATATGTTTGGAAATTTTGTGTTATAGTAACTGTGTTTTATATTTATTTATTAATGTCTACCAATTTGGGAATTTTTATTAAAAGATAGAGCCAACTTAGACTGGTAAATTAATCGAAACAGCTTGAGCTTAATTGATATCAAGCTTGAACTTTTTAAGCTCAGTCTAGCTCGGCTCGTATCATAAGCAAGCTAAGTCTAGCTTGAGCTAAAGATGTTAAACAAAACCACGCTTGAGCAGTGTAATATTTCGTTTGGCTCGATTTATTTATAACCCTGAGTAGAAAATATGGAACGATTGAAGAATTATGGAACAATTTACCATGGCATTAACAAAAACAAATTGCATTGCAGACATATAAAATACCTGAGCAACTGAAATGCCTTCGATTCTCTTTTTGGTCTGAGAGAGGCTTCTGATTTTCATTTTTGTTTGACAGATGCCTTTGATCACTCTGGCCACTTTCAGGTTTTTGAACATTGACACGATTATCATTGATCGGAGGAAGAGGCCTTATGCGTATGCCTATCAAGATAAGAACGCAAGCCCAATCATTAAATCCAGCAAGTATTCTTGTGAAGCAAGGTTTTTATGTTAATTGTGTACACACAAAATCAAAGTTTGAACGAGCAAATGGTGTTCGAGCGAGGCAGGTATAGAAGACGAATATATCATATTTTATACAGGAGAGTTGAAAATAAAATAAAATAAATGATTATGTGCATCTGCATATTTATATCAATTTGTAATCTTAGGCGTATACTGGTATGTAAATAAAAAAAATGATGACGTGTAATCCTATTCATTGGACCAATTTCACATAAATATGAGGAGAAAGTAAAAAGCAATATTTGTGTACTAACCGTTATAGATTAAATTTTTCCAGAAATTGAGCCGGCTTCCACTTAAGAATCCATGACGGTTCTTGGCCAATGTTTCTAAGGGGAAATTCCCGTTGTAGTCTTTAGCCATGGCCAATTGTGGGTAACGTTGAATCAAATCCCACGCAATATCTATATATATATATGTTAATGTGAAAAAAGAACATTGTAAGTATGCACAAAAAACTTGTAACAAAAGAAAATTAGACAAAAACTTGTAACAAAACAAAATCAGACGGGAAAAGATTGACATTGCCAGTATGCCGAGAATAATTGTACCGAATCTATTGAGCCGAAAACCGAGAGAAATAAGTTGAGCGCCATCGGTAACTCTTAGTGTTTCATGTGGTGTAACGGAGTAAAGACAGCGAGCCATTCCTTGTGCATTTTCCATCGTCTCCGCCAGGACAACCAGAGGAGTCTTGCCCTCATAACGACACAAAATAGTAACTAACTTGTCGTTCTTTTCAAGCATGCATTTAGCTAATTCAACCCTTTCTGGATGATAAAGCATTAAGCGAAAAAGAGCTGTCTGACCAAAACCGTCTTGCCTTTCCAAGTCTTCCTTTGCCATCAACTCCACCAACTGCTCAACAATGCGCACGTCGACGGTCCTGTGCGGAAACGGGCTGATTGCGTGGTGAAGAGCTGTACCACCTTTGCCTTCAATTCCCATATCCGTGTAAACTGAAAGTCTTCCTAGCTGGCGATGTTCGCGAAGCAACTTGATCACATTATCCCAATCTTTATACTTGACATATTTGATGAAAGTTGCATTAATATCGTCGGCATTGCTGATCTCATCGTGTCCTGCATTGAGCCCTTCTTCCATTGCAGCATCACCATCCTTTCCATCAATCCGGGTTGGATACGCTTCAACAAGTGACCTCTCATCTGAAAATGGAAATCTTGATGTTCAGATGTTACCCTTCAATTCTTAATTTGTCTTCTCTTTTTCTACATTTCCAATTCATGTATATCTTAATTATGTTTATCAGCTCCTCTTTTTAACTTCACCCTTTCATGTATATACTACGTACCTTTATCGTATGGTGTATGACTTAGCATCAAAGAATCATACAAAGCATCCCATGCTTCTTTGGCATTGGTTTTGTACTCGATTATGTCGTAAATATCATCCGCACAAGAACTTTGGATTGCATATAAGGCCTTAACATTCTTCTTCTTCCAAGCCTCACGTTCAGCTTCAGCATCTTCTTCTTCTTCTTCTTCTTCTTCTTCTTCTTCTTCTTCTTCTTCTTCTTCTTCTTCTTCTTCTTCAGGAAGTTGATAGGTGCCTTCGACGATGTCCCAAAGATCTTCGGCCAACAAGTAGGTCTTAATCCGAGAACTCCATTTGCGATAGTTCTCACGATTAAGAACTGTAGGAACAACTGTAGCTGCCATGTTCAATCTACCTATTTATTTAATGAGATTTTATGTCAATCGAGCATATGTGGAAAAAAAAAAAAATATTAAGAATAACAAAATGAAACAAAGTCTGTCTGTCTAACAATACCTGAGGAGGGCCTATTCTCCTGCATGTATCGTATGCACATTGATTAATCAGAATGTCAGATGACATCCTTAATTGCAATTGAAAGATCACACTTATCATTCAGTTTCAATGTTACAAGGTCATGTGAGCACTTTTCTAAGTGAAAAATAAAGCCCACTAATAAATAAAATAATCTAATAAATTTCATCTCAACTTATTCTAATAAACAAATAAATAAAATAAAGCAATTTATTCTATATGTGTTTATATTTCGATTTTTTGACTTCCAATTCAACTTACCTTTTCGTTTGATCTTCAACAAAAGGGTTAACCAAACGGGAGGCAACAAGAACCAAGAAGGAAAACAAACCGAAGTATCGATCTGGCAAGGAAGAACCAACAATCCAAAGTATAAACAAATTTGAAAAATATGAGTCTCCAAAGTGGTTATTTGGAAGATGAAAAGAAAATGAAATCAAATGAGAGAAGTGGAGAGAAATTTATAGAAACTAGGAAGAATCTTATTCTGACGTGAGTTGTGAAATTTGAATAACTACCACGATAAGTAAATAATCTCATTATAAAGAAAGTTGAGGTAACACTATAAAACTGATTTGCAATATGAAGAGTATCCCAACTTATTTATAAATTCATGCCAGACCTATTCTTTTATCAATGTTAGATTTATTCTCAAAGCATTTTCACAAAAGAAAAAGCCAAAGTATAATCTTTTTTATTTTCTTTTTGTCTCATCTTTTATCATATTTCACATAAAATTGGTAATAAATGTGATATATGTACATCATTCTCGAACACATTTGATAGATTCTTTACTTCTCCCACCATGTATACAACTGGGTTGATTTTCTTCTTTTGAGTTGGAGCATCTTCAAAAGGTTTGGGCAATTGGACATGCTGCTCTCTAAAATAGAGCTTAATTATAATTTTGAGTTTTTATCACAAATAGTCATTGAAATTGACCAATTCCATCAAGATGATCATTGAAATTGAAAATCAATCAATGTAATCTATAAAAATGGATGTTGCAAATCAATGTAGTCCCCTTCCGTCACAATTCTGTCAAAAATTCTGTTATGTGTTGACGTGACATATAACTCGGTTTCACAAATTTAATTAAATATTAATATATAAATTAAAATTTTAATAATAAAAAAATATTTTTTGTTTTTGAATAATTAAAATCTTAATAAATAAAAATGAAAAAAAAAATGATATGTTGATCTTTTTCTTCCCCTCTTCAATTGCTTGCTCTGTAGCTGCAACGTGCTTCTTCTGATACTCGCAGGTATCTGTGATTTTTTTTATCTGGGCATTCTTCAAATTTATAGACATTTCGTGTTTTCAAATCAAATTTATAAACTTTTCCCTTCTCTCTTCCTCCTTACTTTGTTCCCTCCGGTCACCTCCTGCTTTTGTTCCCCCAGAAAACTCAATCCCTAACCCTAATTCAATTTCCATAAATCTGCAACCCCTGTACCGCCATCGCCGGAGAAACTGCGACCTCAGTTTCGGCTGCTTCTAGTCCTTTATCATCCTCATAGCGGCACCGCAAATTACATTCTTTACGTCGCCCTCCTCGCTACTAAAGCCGCAGATGAAAACTAGGGAAGATGTCGATGGGGAAGAGGTGGGAATTAGGGTTACGTGTCTAGGAAAGGTGAGTCACCGCCGGTGGCTTGGGTTACAAACTCATTCCAATTTGAGTTGAAAAAATATTAATTATACAAGATAAAAATATTTTTCATTATTTAAATAATTTGAATTTATATATTAATATTTAATTAAGATTTGTAGGACCCAATTATGTGCTATATTAGCGCATAACAGAACTTTTGACAAAATTGGAAGTACCACATTAATTTGCGACACTTATTTTCAGAGACTATATTAATTGATTTTTAATTCATGAGGTGATAAAAATCCAAAATTATTTATTAAGCTCTATTTTAGAGAGCAGCATGTCCAATTACCCGGACCTTTGGAAGATGCTCCTACTCAAGAGAAGAAAATCAAATGTATGCATGATGGGAGATGTGATATATGTACAGCTTTCTCGGACACATTTGATAGATTCTTTGCTTCTCCTGACATGCATACAGCAAAAGGTCTGGGCAATTGGACATGGAAAAATATGTTATGGGAATTATGGGGGCATTGGGGAAGACGAACTGACGAAGTAAGGAGGGAGAGAGAACAAACTCAGCTGTGGGTAAATTACAAACTCATACCAGTTAGAATTGAAACAAATTTTAATTACACAAAAATAAAAACATTTTTTTTATTATTTATATAATTTTAATTTATATATTAATATTTAATTAGATTTGTAGGATCTAATTATGTGTCATATTAGCACATAACAGAATTTTTGACGAAATTGTGACGGAATAACCACTTTGATTTGCAACACCCATTTTTAGAGACTACATTGATCGATTTTGAATTTCAGGAACCATTTTAATGGGTGGGTTAGGTCCAGGAGGAGATCCAAACCGAAAAAAAAAAAAAATAATAATAAGTGGACCTGTCCGGAACCGGCCCGTTTGAAACGGGCCGGGTTAGGTTCGGTGCCAATGATCAGATTTGTAATATCCTGCCCGGCCCGGTCCCTTCAAATTTGGGCCCAGTCTGGCCCGTGCCCACCCTTAGTTGCAACCTATCAGCATCGTTGCAAAACATTTTGATACTGGTACATTCAATTGCAAGAACTCTGTCAAAATCTTAAAATTTGAAATCTAACAGTCAAAATTTAAAATCTTAAAAAAAACCCAAGTTGGTTTTTATCTTTGATCTTGTTATGGGTCCGGCTACAATTGAGCGGTACGAGTTTTATACAACATCTAATTGTTGCAAAGATTTATTAGATTCTTATATGATTGATTAAACTGTTGATTTTTCAACCACTCATATTATTGGTATGTACCAAAAAGAAAAATTGCTGATACACGTGAGGGTCCAAAGGTTCAAAACAGCAAAAACGGAACCAGATACTACTGGGCCTACTAGGCCTAATACTTCTACCAATTTTCATGGGTACTGTCAAGGTTCGTTTAGGTTGGATCTCTAGTTGTGGTATATGATATGGGGCATGAACAATGGGGTTGATTTGGGAAAAAATTGAATGATTTAAAGGGTTGACTGCATTTTACACCATAAAGTTTAAGTACCGATATGGCAAGCAAGAACCACCAATCCAAAATATAAAGAAATTTGAAAATGGTTACAGGATTTGGAAGATGAAAAGAAAATGAAATCAAATGAGAGAAGTGGAGAGAAGTTTATAGAAACTGAAAAGAATCTTATTCTAACATGAGATGTGAAATTTGAACAACCACCAAGACAAGTAAAGAATCTCATTATAAATAAAGTTAAGGTTACACCATAAAGCCAATTGGCAATATGAGGAGCACACCAACTTATTTATAAGTCTATGCAAGATCTATTCTTCCATGATTATGAGATTTATTCTCAAAGCATTCTCACAAAAGAAAAGGCCGAAGTATAATCTCAACTTTGATTTGTTGTGGTTGTTTTTTTTTTATTGGTCTCATTCTTTATCACATTTCACGTGAAATATATATATATATATACACACACACACAACCTTCTTTGACACATTTGATAGATTCTTTGCGTCTCCCACCATGCATACAGCTGGTTTGATTTTCTTCTTTTGATTAGGAGCATCTTCAAAGGGTCTGGGCAATTGAACATGCTGCTCTCTAAAATAGAGCTTAATTATGCGTTTTAAATCCCATTATCCTTACCATGAAGGTACATACGTAATCAAGAAATTAATCATGCATTTAGTCCTCTAACCTCACACGTACTTATGATTACTACAAGGAAACAAAACACAATCAGATGAGTGGGGTGGGGAAGGTTCATTGAAACAACCATGTAGGTTTACAAAAACCTAATAGTGTGGTAATAAACAACAATGAAGCTGATGCTTATGTTTTATAATTCTGGTAAGACTAAGTAGATTCATTGCACAAAAAGGTTTACTAACTATTTTCTTCTTCTTCTTCTTGCATTTGTGGAATTTTGGAAACAATTAATGGTTCATACAGGCTAACAATGACGCAAGTAAGTCAGAAACCCTAACATTCAAGTGACGTTATTCAAACAGCACGTTGGACCCAGTCTAATTTATATATCAATATTTAATTAGATTTGTAGGACCCAGTTATGTGCCATGTCAGTACATAATAGAATTTTTAATGGAATTATGAGGGAATGACCATATTAATTTGCGACACCCATTTTCAGAGACTACATTGATCGATTTTTAATTTCAGGACCATTTGCTATAAAAACCCAAAATTATAATTAAACTCTTTTTTTATTTTTAAACAAACAATATTATCTACATTGAGGGGAGGGGTGGGCTTAGCCTCACAATAAGCTAGCAATAATGTGGTTCAAATTCTCCTTTGGTGAGAATCGAACCTAAGACCTCTCGCTTACAAGTGAAGATAAATATCACTAAATTGTAGTATTAAGTTGCAATTAAGCTCAATTTTAGAGAGCACAACGTCCAATTGCCCAGACCTGCCCAAACCTTTTGAGATGCTCCTACTCGAGAAGAAAATCAATCCAACTGTATGCATGATGGGAGAAGCAAAGAATCTATCAGATGTGTCTGAGAAAACTTTACATATATCACATCTACCACCAATTTCACGTGAAATATGATAAGGATGAGAACAATAAAAAAAGAAAGACAACAAATCAAAGGTGAGATTATACTTTGGCTTTTTCTTTTGTGAGAATGCGTTTAGAATAAATCTCACAACGATGGAAGAATAGATCTTGCATGGACTTGATGATCTGAGACTTGATGAACAACTTTGTACCGTTGATGCTGTTACTATGAAAATTGACAGATGAAGAATTGCAATTGAAAATAAAGTGTAGTCTAATATAGAACCTAAAAACGATAAGAGTGGTTGCAACCTATTAACATCCTTGCATAACATTTTGATACTGGTACATTAGATTGGAAGAATTCTCTCAAAATCTTAAAATTTGAAATCTAACAGTCAAAATTTAAAATTTGAAATCTTAAAAGAACCCACATTGGTTTTATCTTTGATCTTGTTTATGGGTCCGGCTACACATGAGTTGTACGAGTTTTATGCAACATCTAATTGTTGCAAAGATTTATTAGATCCTTATATGTTTGATCTAACTATTAATTTTTTTTCAAACCGCTCAGTGGTATGTACCAAAAAATAAAAAAGAAAAAAAATTCATTCAGTTTTATTTCCCAAGCTCTCTTATAATATTTAGGAAAACTAATGAAAATTGTTTGAAAACTTTGAGTTTTAACGATAAAGACAAAATAAAGGGTAAAGTGAATAGTACCAGGTTTGACTTTTTAGTGTAAAAATGTGGTTTTTTGTTAAAGTAAACAGTACTGCGGGTTTTTCGTTAAAAATGTGGTTTTTCGTTAAAGTGAAAAATGTGGTCTTTCTGATACACGTGAGGATCCGAAGGTCCAAAACAGCAAAACTGAACCAGATACTACTGGGCCTATTGGGCCTTACTTTTACTAATTTTCATGGTTTCTGCCAAGGTTCGTTTGGGTTGATTTGTGAAAACATTGAATGATTTAAAGGGTTGACTGCATTATACACCACAAAGTTTAGGGATCATTTACAAAAAAAATCACGAGATTTCAATTGTTGTATCTTACACGATATGGTTTCTGAATTGCACCAATTTAATCTTTCTGTCAATTTCAGATTTAATTATATGTTACGTGTTTATGTGGCATAGATTTGACTCACATTTTAAGCATCCGTTGACTGTCAATTTCAATGTTTGGTACTTTACTCTTTTACTTTTTTAATCCTTTTATGAAATTGACAGTCAATGCGTGCTTAAAATGTGGGTCTAATATATGCCACATCAGCACCTAACATCTAATAATTAGACGATGAGATTAATAGAGAGGTTAAATTGGTGCAATTCAAAAATCACGTGGTGTAAATGTAATAATTGAAATCTCGTGACTCATTTTGCAAATGACCCCCCTTGTGGTGTAAAATGCAACTAACCCTAATATAAATAATATAGTTGAGTTTAAGGCTAATTTAGTAGTATAACATAGTATACATGCAACTATTTTTAAGTATATTTTTCGGTTACAACCGATATTACTATTCTAAGCTATACTAAGAAGAGCAGGGAGAGTTTGAACTTGGGACCCTGTGGATTGAAGAGGAAAACTCTATCCACGAGGGCAATCTATTACTTTCTTCTCTTCCACAACTTAGAAGTTCTCTATAAGAGCATCTCCAATGAAGTACGCAAATAAGTAATCACACTTCTTTTGATGATCAAAATCAAGCTCCAATAGAGTAGGCAAACTTGCAGACTCCCCCAAAGTAGGCAACCTTACCTACCATGAGTAGGCAAATCAAATCCCACAACTCTTTTTATAGCAAAATACTTTGTTGAGGAAGATGACAAAACTAAAACTTAAAATAGATATGTTATAGATGAAAGAAAATAATAAAACATAATTTCGCTTACTTGGTTTGCCCTGCCCAATCTATTAGTGTGACAACTTTTTACATAAGACAATTGATCAGGTAACATCTCACATAAGTCATTATTATACAATTTTGCCTAAATGCTGAGGGGGTGAGCGCAACGTGATTCTCACCAGTTGTAAAATATGAAGTCTCTATCTCGTAAATTGTACAAGTTGAACCTTAAAATTTGCATCAACCATTCAACCTCAAATCGCAAAGTCAACAACACTATTTTCCACCTTGATTTCTTTTTTCTACTAGAAAATAAATCCAAAAATTTAATTAAAAAGAATACTTAGAGTTCTGTGCTAAGCATGTAATTCCAGCAGGAAAATTGGACTTTTAGTCATCTTATTCTGCGATCATTCCAGGGATGTGTTATATATGTATATACACATATATATATATATATATCGTTTTTATTTCTTTGCTTGATTGTGATCCTCACACATGCTTCACTGTTAATCACTCTCCTATAATTTCTATTTTATTCAAATGTGGATCGATGTGGCCCTATATTAGTATTCCCATGTCATCGTTTCATGGATTCAGATTTCAGACTCAACATGTTTCACGGTTATTCTCATTGGCAAGTGTCAACCCATTTATACATACACATTACTAAACTATTTAGATTAAATATGCTTAATCTCTTTGTTACTTAATGTATCTCTGATCTCAAGTGAATTTGCTACAAGTGTTTTAATTAGAAATAAGTTGAATCACTTATCAAGTATTTCTCCAAACAGAAGAACTTGTAAGTTTTTCTGTCAAACAACACAAGAAACCGTTTTTAACCGCTTCAAAGGCCCGTCTAGAACATAACATTTTACACCTTCTATTCTACAATGATAAGGTGAGAGAGAAAGAGTGAGAAACTTGTGGGATATTATTAAATGGGGGCTGACCCCATTGTTGCAGAAGAAATGGGCGTAAAATATTCCCAAAGGCAGATATGTCAAGATGCTAGAAATTAGAATTGATGCTTCATTTCATAATTGGGGCAGTGGTCAATACAAGACAATACTCAAACCAAAAAACCAGTCAGCCCAAGAGAAGCCAGCACATTGCATTAGTGTGGTAGTGGGACTGTGAGGAGACCCTTTACCAACTCATGACGTAGTTTCTAACCATTTTGAGTGTGCTATGGTTATTGGCACAAAGACTTACGTAGACGGTTTCAGACAGTTAATTTATTTGAGACTTATAACGCATCAATAATCAACCTACGTAGACAATTAACAGTAATTTTTTTTTTTTTTATACAATGACTGATTATAACATTCTTCCTACAATTATTTTTGCTCATCATCATAATTATAATGTATGCCTTTTCGTACGAGTCTTTTCAACTATCTTGAATTTGGACTCCCGTCTGCCCTGATTCTCCTTCTGTCGGTTCCAGTTCAAGACATAGTGGGACTAAATTTTTAGAAATTCATTTAGTCTTACCATTAATCAAATTTTGTTTTGTTTTAATACTTGAGTAAAGTACTGTAAATTTAGATCATCCTGCTTTAAAATTATTTTTCTATATATTTCCTAAATCTTTAATGTAGGGAAGTTGAAAAGGACAAGTGATGTAAGCATCTACTAGAACATGTGCCACTTTATAAAAATATGCTATCGTAAGGAAATCACTTATTTAATTTTTTGGTCATAAAGGAATCAACAATCACCCATTGAATATGTTCAAGTTAATCACAATATTGCCGACACTTCAAAACATGCTTTCGCCTCGCATACATCATGTTTTTTTTACTCTCTCATGTGCTGCCATTTTGAGGAGAGATTCATGCAACTAGTTTTTAGTCCTAATAGCGTTACAGTCTAATAAACGATTGTTATGTATTTAAAAAGTGTACACCTTATCTAAAAAATGATTGACACGTAGTGAATTGGTTGCATGAGAGAATCTCTCCATTTTGAGATACAATGTACTAATGCAACGAAGGTTTTAGCTATACTTTAGCTTTTTTGTATCACAAATTGTATTATCATCAGCCGCTCAAACATAAATAACTAATAAATGTTTGATTAATGCAAAGCGAGTTTTGTGTTTAGTTTGGCACCCGTCAATGATATACCTCACATTATAATTTAAGCAATGTGTATTATATGCTAAATTTGATCTAAAGAAAAGCCTTCATCAAGCAAATCTAGGTTTATGCAAATCTAGCTCATTAGATATATTTGCCTTTTGTTAGAAAAAGAAAAAGAGGACAAAAGGTTAATCTAAATTATAAAAAATGAAAAAAAAAATAAACAAAGAGAAAGAAAGTATGCATTGTGTGTGTGTGGATTGGCAATAATAAAAAATGAAAACTAATGAAAAAGGCTTGAAAACTTTGAGTTTTAACGATAATGACAAAATAAAGGGTAAAGTGAATAGTACCATGATTGACTTTTTAGTGTAAAAATGTGGTTTTTCGTTAAAGTGAACAATATCGCAGGTTTTTCGTTAAAACTCCCTAATAAAAATAATAATGTGAGAAACACACAATGTGGAATTGCTGACAAGACTAGTTGGCAAAATAGGACAATGCAATGCCTTTAGATACAAACCTGCCTGGTATATTTTTACCATGGAGAGCGAGTGCCAAGTGGGTACCCCTCCAATTGAACATGGCCAGCTCTCTTCGAACAATACTTAGCTGTTGAATATTTGGACAGTGTTTAAATCTGATTGAATAAAAACAGGAGTGGCTGCTGAGACCAAGTATTGTTCGCTTTCTTCACTCTTTTGCACATCATTTGATTGCCCCCTAGGGCCCTACCCAAGAAATAATAACATTAATTTTTTTTTCCCTTCTTATATGATATCCTCGTCAAGTAATTAAATGCAATGCTTAAACCATCACAAATAGTTGTTTAAATACCATGTAGTTGGGTACGATTCATGCATCTAGAAGTTGTCTTGTGTACGATTCATACAAATGCAATGACAAAATATTTTGTATTGAGTTCATAATCGTTGTCTTGGGTACGATTCGTGCATCTAGAAGTTGTCTTGGGTACGATTCATACAAATGCAGTGACATCATATTTTGTATTGAGTTCGATACTTGATTATGGCTAACTCCATTATGACTAGGCTATCTCTGTTGAAAGTGTGCTATATCTCATTGTAAAAGTATTCTTGTAAAACTTCTATTGCTTGCATTGTTAGCCAAAAAAAAAAAAACGACCAATGTATTTGACCACACAAAAATAGAAGTAAAGCCTACAATTAAGTGTACTAGTATATGCCCAAACACACAAACTGTGAGTGAATTTTTTTGTTTTTTGTTTTTAAAATTGAAGGATAGAGGAAGAGAGTGAGAAAGAACGTGAGAGTAGGGAGAGAGGGAGAGAGGGAGAGGTTTATTTTTTTAATAAGATATGTTAAAATCACTTGCAGGTGGGGCTTAAACAAAAAAACAACAAAATTTCGTTTTGTAAAATTACGTTAGTGCTCTTAACTTTTTTTGTTGTAATAGAAGACTAAATAATTTTTTCATCCTCTTTTAGTTGACAAATAGCTATTAATATATAGTTTAGATGTAGAATCTAGTAGAATGTGGCACAAATGTATTAATTTTGTGTGTCTATATAGTAGTATGAAAACAAAAATAGTATATTTAGTCTTGTTTCTCGTAAACTTCATATTTGTTGTTGGGTAATGCTAGGTAAACTAAATTTGTAGATTAACTTTGCATACTAAATAATGTGTCACCAATAAGAAATAAGCACGTTATTCAACACTAGAGTAATAATTCAATCATTAATTTTCATATCATTTAGTTTACATAATTTAGTCTATACACCAATAAGTATAAGTATTGATGACCAAAAGTCTAATAAAACATGGTTGTCCCTCCAATTAATTAGCCCATTGTTTTTCTACCATATTAATTTTATCTCTTACTACGGTTTAGTAGTATTCCTCTTGACTTGTAAGTGAGATGTCTTAGGTTCGATTCTCGCCAAAGATGAATTTGAATCTTATTATTGCTAGCCCATTGTGAGGCTTAGCGCCTTAGCCCACTCCATCACCCCCTTAGACCTACTCCAACTCTTGGAATAAAACTCAAATTGTAATCACTTAGCAGTTGAATATCATAGTGCGCAACGAACAAGATTACAAAATAAGAATATTATTAAACAAACTAGAATGCCGGAACGGCTACAAAACCCTAAGAGGCTACATTGTGAATGACTTGTTATTCTACGAGCTATAAAACGTCATATATATAGAGAACTAACCTAACCCTAATAAGCAAGAAAACAAAACCCTAATACTAATGGGCTAAGCCCAAATTCAAACAATAAAATAATCCTAAATTCCAACACCCCCCGTCAAACTCATGGCGGTACACGTCATGAGTCTTCCAACAAGCAGATGTGGATGCAAGCTCCGTTAGGCGGACAAGACAAGACAAGCTCCGTTAGGCGGACACGACAATGCAAGCTCCGTTAGGCGGACACGACAAGGCAAGCGGGCGAGTAATCAAGCTAGCAAACGAACAATCCAGGCTTCAATCAACAAGGCCCAACCAATGGCCTTCAAACAAATCATAATAGCCCAACAAATTGTGAGCTTCATACTTTTTCTTTCCCTCTCTTCTTCTGTTTTCTTTTTCTATTTTTTTTCCTTCCTTTTTTCCTTCATTTTTTCTGGCCTTTATAACACAATGATCAAGAACAGTGACAAATTATGGTGCAATCTGGTTTATGTCAGACAACAAGTAGCAAGCAGGGTGGGTTTATCAGGTCTGGTCTGCGCATTGGTGTCGCGGCTATGTGAACAAACAGTAACAAGAGAGTGGTTCTAAGGCAGCGGGTACAATAGCGGTGCAAGACAGAGGTGTAGTAGTGGTGTGGTGGATCAGTTAGATCGACGGGTCGGATTGGGGTTGCAGGCAGCAGTAGCGCGGGCTGGGATTTGGGTTGCAAGTTCTTTCGATGCTATGGATGCAAGCGGTTCGGTGATGCTAGATGAGACGGACTGGGTTCATCGGAAGGTAGTGGCGTGTGCATGGCTAGGTAAGGTACATAACATGTTGCGGAAACGAGCAGATGCAGCGGGACTGTTGCGACAAGGGTGGCATGACTGGTTCATGGCAGATTTGAATGACAGATAGGGAGTTTAACCTAGACCAAAGAACGAGAAAAATTCCACGAGGCGAAACTGGAAAAACAAAGACATACAAACTCATAACAGAAGCAGATCAAACCCCAAAGGATCAAACCTGCTCTAATACCAAGTTGAATATCAGAGTGTGCAACGAACAAAATTACAAAATAAGAATATTATTAAACAAACTAGAATGCCGGAACGGCTACAAAACCCTAAGATGCTACATTGTGAATGACTTGTTATTCTACGAGCTACAAAACCCTAACCCTAATAAGTAAGAAAACGAAACCCTAATACTAATGGGCTAAGCCCAAATTCAAACAATAAAATAATCCTACATTCCAACATTATAGTCTAGTGGTATTCTTCTTCACTTGTAAGTGAGAGATCTTACGTTCGATTATCGCCAAATGCGAATTTAAAGTACATTATTACTAGCTTATTGTGAAGCTTAGCCCATTCCACACTCTCTTAGTGTAAATAATATCGTTTATTAAAAAAAAAATCTCTTAGTGACAGACCCCGTCTGACACACCCCGATCCTAGAATCAAGGCATGCTGGCCGTCACGTGAGCGTGATGTAACCATAAGTGCGGTGCGGAAGCAAAGATAAGAGAATTACGAAAGAATAAAAACCAATTACTAGCAAGAATAACCAAATAGCATGCTAGAGTGAGTTAAAGTGTGAACACACACATAAATAGAGCTTAAGAACTAGGTGCAGTCAAGTAGGACTATAATTAAAGTACAACACCCGCAGGTGAGTCCTACATTAGGGGAGTCTGTCAGAATGCCGTAGAAATCCTCGTGAGTCACCAACTGCTAACTAGAACCTGGAGGGGCGCAAAACAAAATTGAGTGGGTCAGTAAAACAAAGTTTTTCGAAAACCTTTCACTTAAAACATTTCTAACCCCTCGCTGTAAAACCTGTATACTTTCCCAGAAAATAGCATAATAGCATATAACTTTTCATAAATCTCAAATCATCAATCTTTCTTAAAACCTCGAAAGTATGCCATGTTTAAAACTTTCAAAAACAGAATGAATGATGCATCAATGTAACAGGTGAAATGATGAATTAACCGGAGACCCTGCAGTTGGTCCTGTACGGTTAATTCTATAGCTCAACATCCAATCCAACCGGAGTCACCTCGGTGACCTGTACGGCACTACACTGCAGATAAGTCGGAACTACCTGAAGTAGTCTGTACGACATGAATGGTGTAATAATACGCTCTAATGCTTCTCTCATCAATCATTTGTGTACACAATCTAAGGTCACCTATCAGTCGGAACCCTCTCATGGTCTGTTCGACATGTTGGAACCCTCACATGGTCTGTACGAAATGCACCTACTTGGATCCAAGGTGAGCGTGTGGTGCGAGGTGAATAATATAAGCACTAACACCATGATTGCACGTTATGAGCTATCAACATAATATACATCATCAATGCACATGAATAACATAAACTCACCTGATACTCACCTGTGCGTCCACAACACCAATTCACATATATATATGCAACAATTATCAATTCATATAACTCATATCATGCATGCATGGCATTTGAAAACGTATTTTCATTCAAACTCAATTTCTGGGAAACATATCAATAGTATATAGGTATAAACAGAAATACTGCCCACTCACTGATAAGTCGAAGGGTCGTAACCCCCGTGACGTCCCTGGATGCGCTCGTTATCGGGATAAGTATCACCTATATGCGAAATAACTATAAAAACGTTATTTTAAAGCATATAACCAACAATTCGAAATAACTTCTCATACGGTACTCAATTTGGGTATATGAATATACCACAGTGACCTACTCGACGTCACGGACGTCGACAAATTTTTAGAATTAATTTTGAGCTTGACACGCGCCCCCATGCGCCGTGGGTGGCACGGACCTACGCGCCCCCACGCGCGTCTTCTTCTTCCTCGCGTCGCCGGCACAATGTTGCTGGCGCCGGAAACCTGCAACTCGACCTTTCTCACTCAATTCTTCACCATTTTTCATGAAATTTCACCTACGAGCTCTAAATTAAGAGGGGAAGGGATCTATACCTTTAAAAACTTCCAAAACCTTCAAAATCACGTCGAGAAATTTCACCCAAAACCGGCCACCCTCGAACACAGTGATCCCGACGTCCAAAACTTCCAAACGAACGTCCCCGAGCTTCGTGAGAACCTCCTAAAGCTCACTATGAGCTTGGATTGTCCTAAAAATCAACCAACACAAAGTTCATGAACAGTGACAAAATCGGTGCTTGTGATTTCGACGTGAAATCGAAAGATTTCTTACATGAAATGGGTGTGGTTGAGTTCGTATAGTCTTCACGAGCACGATGGTACCTTCACAACCTTTGATCCGTGCTTGTAGGCTCGATGGTGAGTGTGTCCGTACGGTTAAGAGAGGGAGAGAGTGAGAGAGAATCGTGAGGAAGAGAGAGAGAGAGACACAGGGTGAGTGAGAGAGAAGACAAGTTGTATGTATGGTCCAAAACAACCCCTAACCACACACAAAATACAACCAATTTTTAATCCAACTTAACTTATATTTCCAATAATTTAGGAATGCATGTACTTAGTCCAATAATATGTCACATACACACATACCTTAACACCCGTCAAGGGTAATTTCGTCCTTTCACGTCCTCGACGAATAAAATCCCGGGACGGGCTGTGACACCGTCAGAGCAACTTGCTTTGCTTTCAAAGTTTCCATTAAATATTTTACATTCATGAAAAAAAAAAAATATCTAATTTACCTATGTAGACAATTATTGACAACTTTCAACTTAATTAAAAAAAAATTGCTCTTTAAAAAACAGCTTAGTCTCCCTTGTTATATTAATTTTATCTAAACTATAATTATTATTACAGCACCCTGCATTGGAGGTTAGTATACTGGCTGGAGGTCTCTGAGACACTCATTGATGCAAGTAAAGAAAAAGTATAAGACAGACAATGACACTTGAGATGCAAGTAATCCCTAAACCATGATAGGCTACTTTATAATTTTAACCTCTTTTCTCCAAAATTAAACTTATCTTTTGATCAGTTAATTAGTTAAATACAACAAGGCAGTAGTAAAGGTGAATAATAAGAAGATGATGAAATTATATACAATATAACACATTCATATCATCATTTGGTGATTGAGACAAGGCATGAAAAGTGTAATTAAAATGTTCTAGAATGCCCTTCCCTACTTGCCGGAGAAGCCTTTAGTGATTGAATGATGTTTTGTTTCCTTAAATCTTGTATAATCAATTGGTTTATCAACAACACAATTACCAAGCCTTATCTCACTAATTGAGGTCCTCTGTATTAATTCTAGAATGCCACTGAGCTTGATTTTGCACCAAGTCTTTCATTAGGTCTAGTACTGTATGTCTTTTCTTATAATCTCTTTCAAAGTCTTACTATGTCTTTCTCTAACCCTTTTGCTCTAAGCCTCCGTCTCATAGTCACATTTTTAATTAGAGCATCTGTAGGTCTTCATGTGTCCACACATCCAACGAAGCATTATGATCTCCGCTACACTCATTTTTTGCACGTGTTGCTTTTTGACCGTCCAACATTATGTTCCATAAAGCATCGCTGACCTTGTTGTCGTCCTATAAATTTTTTCTTTCAGCTTTAGTGGCAAACGACGATCACACAACATACTGATGCATTTTTCTACTTCATTCATCCAGCTTGTATTCTATGGTTGAGATCTTTATCTAATTCTCCGTTATTTTGCAAGATAAATCAAGGATAATGAAAACGTAGACGATTTGATACTTCCTCATATTCAATCCTCACTCCTCTCTCTTTGGTACTTCCTGATACTCCACATCATCTGATCCTTTCTACTGTCAACATACCAAATGTTCTTTTATCAATAAATTGCGTTGTCAACTGTAAATTCAAACCGCACAAAATATCTGATCTTGTTCATAGTTCAGTTTTACAATGTGACAATATAAACATATTATGTAGCAAGATAGTCCATTATCCCCTTTCTTAGATCATTGCAATTCATATATAATAGAAGAGTGCAGGTAAACTTTTTTCAGAAAAAGGACATGGTAAGTGGTGTGCTGTAAATAGTCAACCAATGCATTTCTTGTATACTGCTTTTAGTGCTTTATTTCACAGAGGCAGATTGTCTACCCTCTTGTTTAAGTGTCATTCACATTTCTTTTTATTTTGTACGGTCACGGTTAAGTCACGTCAACATTTTATATTAAGTTTTTATAGAGATAATAAGACAAAAAACAATAAGAATATAAAATATTGACGTGGATTAACCGTAACCGTACAAATAAAAGATGATGGGAAGAGTATTCGGCAGACAATCTGCCTCCTTATTTCACAGCCGGCAATTTTCATGCGGAAGTGGGGTCCTTAGAGCGACAAATCTCTGACTCTGAGTCAGACAAGAAACGTGCATGTCCCAAACTTTATAAATTCTGTTGCACTACATTGCATGCTGGATATCAATTAATAATCATTAGTAAAGTCAAGAGTTATGTAAAAGAGAACAACTTATACCGTTTATTGTAACAGTGTACTCGTGTCTTATACCTTTCTCATAGTAAAAAGTTCCCACAAAATTCAGTAGGACTAAAGAAATTTAACGAATCATTAACCATTTCTTAAGATGTTCGTATACACTGGTAATTTTGGTAGCTAAATTATTGTTCATTGAATACTTAATCGAGCATCCAACCATCGATTGCCCTAGTGAAATGTTATATACTACACCATAATAGAATTTTCCAATTTCTTTCACTATAATTGAAAGAGTTTGCTATACTTAACGTAGTCACCAACACACAAGCAAATAGTCGACTCCTAGTCGTTGATGCATGTGACGACCACATTGCATCAATGGCTAGGAGTCGTCCTGCCAAAAAATGGTTACTCTATGTAAAAATTGGATTGGTACAATCTAAAATAACTACTCATATCTGATGATTATCAAATGATAAGTAATTCGGATTACAAGTTCAACTAATTTGTTTTTTTTTTCCAACCCAAGAGCTTATTCCTCGCAATCCAAGGAAACCTATAAGAGGCAAACCAAGAAAGAAGAACAAAACTTCACAATTACAAGCAATCCATTTAAAAGAAAAATACTACTATCTCCTTGTCCTTGAAAAAGAAAATGACATCTGCCTCTTCCTTCACAATTCACTCTGTAAAATGTATTCAACCATTCGTTCTTTCTCTGAAAATTTCCATGTTTACTCGAACGATGACATGAGATTCGTTGAGGAAGACGCAGTAAGAACCTTTCCTTTTTTTTTGCCGGCAAGATGAGTTTTAATGAACCCCACTTACTTAAATCTGTGTTGAAGAGGAGAAAGATGCTGGCATGGCATGAGAAACAATAACTGACCGGTCTGTGTCAATTAAACCTATATAGAATTTAACCACGAAGCGCTGCCACTAAGAGCTGGGGATGATGGTTCCAACATAGCCAAATCCGCAGATCAAGAACGTAATGGTTTGGAGGAAGAGGTATACGAAGTAGTTGTTCTTCCCGTGCACAAAGTCGTAGCATCCACAGATGAACAGAAACACCCCGAATCCCAGCTCCAATAGGTGAAGCCTGTTAAAATTGAATATTAGGTGAGAATGGTAATAAAAAAATAAAGAGTATACGAACAATCTCGGGATGCTTTCTTGTATATTAATAAACTTATCAACGTTTATAAAACAATGCAAAGATTTGTTGAAAAAAAAAAAAAAAAAAAAGGTTAAGGAGCATGTGATTGGTTTTGTGCCAATTCTTAGAGTTATGCAGAAGAGACAGAGCTCTCTGTTTGCCAGTTAAAATGTGGTGTCAATGCAAATAGTTACAAATTCCATGCACATTGCACATGACAAAATAAAATAAGCGTACCAGAAAGTCTGCGCTAGAAAGAACAAAACGTTTTTAACGAAATTTTACCTGTTTCCGAACTTGAATCGTGGCCTTTTGAAGAGTTTGCTGGCTGGTTTAGTCTTGTTAGCCTCTGCTGCTTTGTTCTTGGCAGCCTCTGCTGCTTTGTTCTTGACAATATCTCCGAGCTTTTCAGTGACAACCCACTCGTTAGATCTCGCAGTTTCTAGCAGGCCAATCAATGTCGCCTTGGTGCGGTGCAAAGACATCACATTCTCAAAAAGAATCCAGTAAAACAGAAGGTGAATTGACCTGTAATTTTCAAGAAGAATATTAATATGTGAATCCTATAAAAGAACACATAACAAAAGACAACTGATCAAGAAATCAAGTGTGAGACCTTGGGGTTCCAACGGAGTTTAGAATGGTGATGATGGAAGGAATATATACTGCTCCCCAGATTGGAACATAAACTTCAGGAACCAAAATGGTCAGAGGAAGTACAACACAGTAAAAGAAGAAGGTCACCATGTGAGCAATGATCTTCCGGACAAAGAAGAAACTGTATATGGTGTAAAATTTCTTCCACACTGTAACTTTCTGCAGCAACATACGAAAAACACAATTAGAAGATATAAATAAGAAGGAAGAAGGAGAAATCTCATTAGAAAAACACAATGAACTCACCTTAGTTTTGATAATCTCCATCGCCATTTTCCTAAACAGATTAGCAGGACCACAAGACCATCGGTGCTGCTGGAAACGGAAGGCATTGAAAGTACTAGGAAGTTCACTTTTCACCTGAAACAAACATCATGATCAGGAATTGTGCTCATGTCATGTAATTAATTTCCCTAAAACTTGAAGCGCTACGGACAAACCACATAATTTGTACAATGCAGTATACCTGTAGGTCACCGAGATACAAAAATTTCCAGCCTCTGAGACTGGCACGAACAGCAAGATCCATATCCTCCACTGTCGTTCGGTCTTTCCACCCTCCTGCCTCATTGATAGCAGCAATTCTCCATACACCAGCAGTCCCTGCAATGTTTTCATATGTCAACTACAAGATTACATACCTAAAAATAAATAAATACAGTAGAAAGTTACTTGAAGAAGTAATTAGTAAGTACTGTGAGTAACTTGACAATTAGATTCTCAGTTGACTATCTGTATAAGACCTTAAAATTTACTTCTGCATCGGTATGATTTTAAGCCAGAAGTCAACCAGACTAACCAGTGCATTGTTTAATCCAAAACATATTAAATCAAAACTTGATGATGATTATGTAAATAATTATGATGAGGATGATGGCAGCATAACATGGCTCCCTGCATTTGCAGACTTGGTCAATTTTCTACTTTTCTCATCTGTTCCATTCACTATCACACACCAACTATTTTGTGTTTTTAATTAATAAGCAGCAAGAAAAGAAAGAGACATATTACCGGAAATAAAATTAAAAAAAATAGGAAAAATGGTTTTTGAGAAAAAAGAAAATTTAGAGGGTTTTACCATTGAAGCCAAAGAAGGCATGAGTTGCTGAGCCAACTTCTTGCTCAACTGTGAAATGGTAATCCAATGACATCTCCTGCATTCTTGTCAACAAGCACTCATCCGCATTCACTGCAAAACAAGCCACATACCAAAATTTAGCACCAGAGCGACAATGTTCAAAACTATTATAAATTACGAAGAAGTAAATACACACTCTTTTGTTCGACTGACCTCACTCGCATATAAGTAAATACACACACTGTTTTGTTCGACTGACCTCACTCGCATATGCATACTGACACAAGAAAAAGAAAGTGCACAGGGTAAAATAATTAAAGTAAATTCAAAGAAATTAGTTATAAAAAATATAATATGTGGACCCCGTCAATAATAGGAAAAGTGGGGAGTTGGTCTCGTGGTCACGTGATACAAACGAGGGTCGGCCACGATAGCACGAGCACGACAAAACAAAGTGTCGGTAAAGCAGAGAAAGAGGTCCACCACAGGGCCAACTGCCCCTCCAGTTTTAGCAAACACCACGTGGACAGTGCCCTAGCAAATAAGGGTCACCCTTGGGGAAGGGTAAAATGACGTAACTGCCCCAATTACTTCCGGAAATTGACCCTGTTCCGGCATCTCGCAGAGTAGTTGACCGTTTAAACCGTACAATCCGGGGTTTACCTAAGCCCACTTATAATGTCACAGAACCACCTTACTTGTTTTGCAGCAAAATAACAAACCTACCCCGCATTTCCAGCATCTGATCGTGCCGGATCACATGAAGAAGGTGACACTGACTTTTGTGACTTAGGGGAGGATAAGGATTCATATCCTATGTTAAAAGGACTCTCACGTCATTTAAAACTAGGTTAAATCATTTTCTTGTCAATATGACATGTTACGTTGTTGTGTAGTAGTCAAACATGTGAATCACGACCAAAAAGTGAATTGGAATCATCAATCACGGTTGAACTCTATATAGTTATTCCACTGACTTGATTAACAGTGTGACTATATAACATATAACACAAAATATTTGTCTTTAAATTAGGCTAATTGAAACGTAATCTGAAAGAGGGACCCAATCCAATCCCTTGCATAGAATAAAGAGAAAATTTTCAGTATACGGGAGCACGATTCAGTACATCAAGTGTTATGATACAAGTGATTGAAAGTTTTTGTTTCCTTCAAGTATTCAATAACTTGTATTATAACACTTTGTTGTATCTGCACACTCTAGAATCTCACGTAGAATAGAAGACATAGCCAAGAAGGGCTGCTAAGTGGGCCCGACCGCGTGACTAATGCAAACTACCCACAAACGAACCCGCCGACGAAACAAAAAACCAAAAATAAAGCAAAAATCCCAGAAGAAAAATCCAAGAGAACCAGACCACCGACACTCTCCGGAAAAAAATAATTAGCGCAATTAAATCGTAAATAAACCAAATAATATCATAATTAACGATTTAACAATAACAATAAGTAATTTTTAATAATAAAAAATCAGATATTGGAATTAAAACTCAGAAATTAATTACCGAATCTCCATCGAGCTTGAACCAAGGCAATGTCAGGGTTGTGGACCAAGAAAGGGATGGCTCGCCGGAGGTAGTCGGGCTCGGGGCGGAAATCGGCATCGAAGATGGCAACGTACTCGCAGTGTTTGACGTAGCTGCGTTTGAGTCCTTCCTTTAGGGCACCTGCCTTGTAGCCTCCCCTGGTTTCTCTGATTTGGTACCTTATGTTTATCCCCTTGCTTGCCCACCTCTGGCATTCCAGCTCCACCATTTGCTGCAAAAATTTCAGATTATTTATTTGCCGATTTTATTGAAAACCCACTTGCACATTGTGAATTGGAACAACCCCATGTCAGAAATTGGGTCTGAAATCAAAAGGGTTGCTCCAAAACATTCAATTATTGGTGTTTTTTCAGTGTGGCATTTTATCAAACACATTGAGAACTTTGGAGCTCTAACTAATGGACTTAAAGGAAGAGGACCCATTGAAAGGATGAGTTTTTTAATTGGAGATTTGGGAGGATTGTTTTTTACCTTGATTGTAGGGTCGGTTGAATCATCAAGGACTTGGATCACGAGACGATCGGACGGCCATGAAAGTCCACATGCAGCTCCAATGGAGACCTTGTAGACCTGCCCAAAAAGCACCACACTTTAAGGCTTTTTATTTGATTTTCTCACAAACCCAGAAAATAAAAATGGCAAAAAACAAAGAGAATTTGATAGGAACAAATACAAGCATAAATATTACATATACATATATGTGTGTAAGAAAATACCTCTCTTTCATTGAACATGGGGATTTGGATGAGAACAACAGGAAAATTGGAGCTTCCCAGTTCAAGGTCGTCCTGAATGGGCTCGTATTTGTAGCGTTGCTCTGGTTTTTTCCAGAAGAGCTTGACGAGAACGATGACTACTCCCATATAAACCCTCTCAAAGAAGAGCATGAGAGACATGGCCAATGAGACATAGACCCCAACTGTGAGCAGAGGGACTATCAATGGCGCTTTGATTAGCTCCCATATCAGCCCAATTTGCCCTGCAAAGTCATACGTCCCTCTCTGAAACGTTTCTGGTATCAGAATTTGGGTTGTGGTATCAGCCATTGTACCCACTTCACACTCTCTCTCCTCTCTTTCTCTCTCTAGAAAAGAACGAGACAGAGATACTAATGAACAAACTGGTTGTTGTTCAGATCGCTCTCTCTCCCTTTCTCTCTCTCTTGCTTATGTATGAAATGTGAGCAATCTGAATGTGGCTCAAGGTTTTATATGGGGAAAAATGAAACAGTGGGCCGGAAAATCCTTTGATTTCAACCAAAAAACCCAGAGAGGGAAATTAATAAGGCACAAAAATACAGATTGGCTCTCTCTCTTTCTCTCTTCACTCAGAAGTGGAAAGTACAGAACAACAAAAGCTTTCTCTCTCTACGATCTGTGCCAAACCAATGCCAGTTCCGCCTCTTGCCAAAATGCAGCAGAGGGCAGGACAGAGGTGTGGGAGTAATAGAGTAGTGAGAGAGAGTATATGAAGGGACCGTGAGGGAGAGAGAGAGAGAGAAAAAGAGTCATTTTATAGTCAGTTTTGGTCCGATTTGGGATTTGCATATTAATTTCTATTTATTTATTTATTTTCCTTCTTTTTTTGCCAGACTATTTGTATTCTAATTTACTCTGTTTTTTAGGTAGATATCATCGTTGAGTATGAGTAATCAAGAGAATCCTCTTACTTTCAACTGTTCCAACTCCAGGTGTGAGCCGATTCATTATTGCCCATCTTTTTACTTGCTTGTTACAAATTACAAGGTATAATTTCTTTCTTTTTTTGTCAAATGAAAGGGATATTAACTAATTTGACAAAAACAAAAAAAAAATATTTACCAATTACTTTTACAATGGGTCTTTAACTATGCCACAACATATTTAATAAATTCGCATATAATAATATATGTATTAAACACGTATGTATTTTATTATTATTAAACTTTCGTGTTCAAGACTACGAATAGTATAAACAAGATACTAAAACTTCAAAATACGATACCCGTACTTACGTATTGTTCACGTTTAAAACATGTTATTTTCATATAAAATTTACGCATTGTACACATATAATTAATTAAAACAATTATTAAATTAAAAAAATGGCTGAATTTTTTTCAATGTATTATTTTAGAAAAGGTGCCAAATAATACGCATACGTATTTTTCACGTACTATACCCGTTTTGTATTTTAATAACTATTTGTAGCAATAGCTACTTAATACTACATTCTAGTAGTATTCTTCACTTATGAGTGAGAAGTCTAAGGTTCGACACTCGCAGATGATGAATTTGATTCACCTATTGTGTAGGTTATTTTCAATCCTTGTACACTAAGTAAATGTATCATTGTATTGAAAAAATCTACACCACAATAAGGCACAATGAGTCACAAGGTGTTCATGCTCAAAACTAGGAGGTCAACAAAAACAAGTATGGGGCTTGGGATATGAAGCTATTTTATGAACAACAAAAGAATTTAAGTGGTTTACCCCTAAAAAATAGGCTACGTCCACTGTCATGATTTGATATATTTTGATGTGGATTACAAGAGCACCTTACAATAATGTAATGTCATTTTCTCTCCTTGATCTTACTGCTTATAAGGGGTAATCGACCCCTATATATAGGCCCTACGTGAGTGCCAAAAGTCTTGGGTCCTTAATTCTCTCATTGTCCTATCACTTAATGGTCCAAGTACATAGATATGACCTATAAGCTATCCCTCCATTATCCACACGACACATGGAATGGAAGTGACATTTGCTCAAATCTAATTGCATGATTTCCCAAATAGACACGTACTGAGCGTATCGCTCACCTAAGAATGGTTCGAAAGTACTTTAGCCGAGCGATAAACCTGATAGCATTTACATATCTTCATAGACTTCTTTTATCGATGATGACCAATGCGTGGTTGGGAGTTGACATCTGGATATACTTGTCCTTAGAGCTCTGTGCCATAAAGTTGTCAAGTTTGCCAACTAGCTTGAGCAATCGGGAAGTACTTTTAAGTTATGCGCTCGTCTCTTCTTGTTGGTAGACAATCTTTGGTTATGGGTAGTTGATGGTGGCCATCTTTCGCTCTTGTGATTGGTGTTCTGCTATCTGGATTACTTGGGCTGGCATGTAGGCCCAATGTCTTGATCTTTTCATCCTTTAGTAGGCTCTCTTCATGCCCCTCTTATTAGGTCCAACAATAATTATATATTATTTTAATAAATTTGAAAGGAACTCGCGTCAACAAGTATACCAACTCCTTATTCAAAGGTTTCTTCTTGGGCATAGAGTTGTCCCTTGAACAAGGAGTTATGACAATCGGTCAAACCTTAAAGTAATATAGAGTTGTTTTGTTGTTCTTGTGTCTTTTTTTTTGCAAGTGTATAGCGCTCTGTTTTTTCCCCTTTAGATGAAGCGCTCGGTTATGCAAAATGTCAATAGTTTCCCAACTCCTTCCACAAGAAGGAAGCTAAATCGCTCGGGTTTTATAGTGCATATAGTGCACATGTCATATTCTTGTTGATGGAGAAATCAGATCGTTTTGGCATTGATAATAGTTTATAATAGTTGCTTGCATATGTCTGTGGGATAGATAATAATTGTAGTCTGTCGAAAAATTAACACAATCGAATGAAAATTTTCTTGTGCTTCAAAGTAGTAGTGTAGGAAAACAACGAATTTTTGGATTTATAGAATGAGTGGGCTGAATGAAAGGTAGGATGATGTTAGCTATCCTAGAATATAGGCTTTGATACTGTACTATTCCCTGCCTCGTGTTTCTAAGACCCAAAATACTTTTACATATCGGTCAACAATTAACATGTCGAGCGCTTATGGTTCTAAGGATGATGACCAAAAGCCACAAGACTACGAGGAGGGGGTTGGTAGTGATATCGACTGGGATGCCATCGAGAAGTCCGTTGATGAACTCAACGATGATCTATCGGTAGCGCTCGATAGAGACATCATTCATTGTCTATAAAACCTTACCCCTATTATAAACTTGGAAGATTCTTCTTCATCAACTGCCAATGATGAAGAATCTACTTGTAAGTATCGTGAGACGAATCTGGACAGGGATGCTGACATAGAGGATTGAGAAGAACCAAGTGAGATGGGGGACGAAGAGCTAATTAACATTTCTAACTATCCTAATTAGCCTATTGCTCGGGTTGATATACGCGAGTTGGATGATCAAGGGAAACTTATCCTTGTTTGCATTAATAGGGAGATTGAAATCCTACTGTGCCTTTATAGGCGTGGGGTCTTGGTCGACCCTTACTACTATGAGGTTTTGGAGTATACCACCGATCTCACCAATAGCATGATGTCCCAACTGTGACTCTGATCGATATCATGCTCCAAACGCCATTGAAGGGAGATAAGCTGAGCCAACTGCTTCGCGGATGTGTGGCACTCTTTGTTAAGTTGTTGAAGTTCGGGGTCAGGTTACCATTTCACCCCTTCTTTCAATGCATATAACCACACTGGTCTGGTTCTTCACTAGCTTAACTCGAACACCATTCATTTCTTCTTTAGCATATACTTGCTTTGAATAAAGCAACATAAAGTAGAACCCAACCTCAACTTGATCAAATACTGCTATAAACTGAGGATCAATCCTGAACAAGTATAACTTTATTATGTTATCAACCTAGACAAATTGCTGATTGATAATCCTTCAAACCAAAAGCTCTACAAGGAGAACTGGTTCTACACCAGTAGTAACTGGGAGTTCCTACTGAGGTGGACTTTAATAGGGCTCGCGTATTGAGAAGGTTTAGGCTTAAAGGTCGTCACTACTTCCTATAACCTTACTAGTTTCTTCTTGTAGTCTTTCTCTTGTGCTAGCTTACTATTATTCATTTTGATGTAGTTGACTGGGAGTAAAAGATCACGCTTACTGAAGATGAGGAGGTTCAGCAATGATGAACTCTCTAAATCTCGAACAACGATCGACATTTTCCATTTTAATTTAAGGCTTTTTGAGAGTTGTCGGTCTGGTGAAAAGTGAAGCTGGTAAATACTTATCCTTATTCATAGTTTTTCCATGTTTGTGATATCTTTTCTCTCATCTAGCTATCATTTTTGCAGAGCTGTGAATGGCAGATATGGATGTTAAAGCCGAAAGAATTGCTTTATGAGCGATGGGGAAGAAAAATGCCTTATATGAGCAAGGAAATCGTTGGCAGAGAAAGGCTAGGGTCGTGGAAGCTTGAGCGGGTCACTTTCTGTAGGCCAAGGGTTTGGGGTAGTTGTCTAGCCTAGGGCAAGCCCGCTAGCAACGGGCAATGGTAGGACAACCGGTAAATGCCCTACAGTCAAGGACTCAAGCACCCCAACATCGACGAGGTAGGAGGGTCGGGATCGGTGGTCGCGATGGTCGGCCAAGCTGGGGATGCATCTTCTAAAGAGAGTGATGTTTTTCTAATAGTCAGCGAGGCTTAACTAACATATTACATATGTCATTACACTTGTTATTTTTCCAAGATTGGTACAAAGCTTATCGCAATAACGATACTGAAAGATATATAGTGGCTCATCATGCTCGGGTTCGATAATATCAGTGCTCGGCTAATATGGGCTTTCAAGTTGTTGCATGCTTGTTGACACTCCATCATACACTTGGCAGTTTGAGCAGCTCATTTAAACACTTTGAACAAAGTGGTTCAAGAAAACCACTTGACCGGTGATGCTTTGAATCTCATTCTTTGTATAATAGGGTGTCATATCTATGAGTGTCTAGATCTTTTCTCAGTTAGCCTCTGTTCTCCTCTAGCTCACCATGAAGACCAAAACCTTCCCCGATCCGACTGCATATGCACACGTCGTAAGGTTCAGCTTCATCTGGTAGGCATCGATAATCTTTGACATGTTGGTTAATTCTGTCACATGTTGGTTCTCTTTCTTATTCTTCACGAGCATATCGTGTACATAGACCTCCACAATTTTCCCAATGTGGTATGCGGACATTTGGTTGACTGACCGTTGGTACGTGGCCCTTGCATTCTTGAGTCTAAAAGGCATCACATTCCAGTAATAAAGCCATTTGTTCGGTGATGAACACATTTTCGTCTTGGTCGGCAAGATGCATGTGAATCTAGTTGTACCTGGAATAAGCATAAAAAAACTCAAGAGTTATTGTCCTGCCATTGCATTGACAAGGTTGTCGATGCGGGATAAAGATAAGTTGTCTTTAAGGCATTCTCTATTGAGATTTGTATATTTTGTGAACATGCACCACTTAATTGGGCACTCGACTATTGTGGTCTTCATAACCATGACCACATTCGCTACCCATTTTGGGTAATCTACCTTCCTGCTGAATCATATACTTGGTAACTTGTCCACTTGCACCTCTATGGGTTCGTAGCGCTCGGCATCATACGACTGTCTCTTCTACCTCACAGGTTCGCAATAGGGATCTAAGCTAAGGTAGTGATATATAACGCTCAAGTCAATGCCATGCATGTCTGTATAAGACCATGTGAAGAAGCGGATGATTTTTTTTTTATAACTTTATCTTTTATTGATGATTTTCTGCAATAAGGTATGAGGGGTTTGAGTATGCCTAGCAAACAAGTCGTGTTTGACGTGTTTCATGTCATTTTCGTGTAACACCTGTTATCTTAACGGGTTGTGTCATGTCACACCCCGTTATCTTAACGGGTCATTAACAGGTTAGGTCATTTTACCCAACATGTAAAATGACCAGACCCGTTATAACCCGTTAAGAAAAGTATTTTTTTTTCTTAAATTTGCAAATACCACATTGCCACTTAAATATTACTTCAAAAGATAAAAACAAATTTGTCGTTAAGTACTACACCTACACTCCAAAATAAGAGCCTAATAAAAAGCACCAATACACTACTAGTCTACTACAAAATATCAAATGTGCAAGGATATGCAAAATGAATGAGTTTTTCTTTTCAATGTTGTGAAGCCTTTCTTATAAGTTAAAACCTTGCCAATGAAACTCAAAGCTTGCATGTTATTCCTTTTACGAAGTCCTTCAATTTTCATCGATCATCATAGGGAAATTGTATTTGAACTTTGGCTTGATCTCTTGCCCTCAAGGGTTATGTTAATGATGTTTTCAGTAAGGCTTTTCAAATCAAAACTCTCTTCTGTATAAGCTAAGTATAGAAAAACCAAACATTATAAATCATTCAAATTATGAGAAGTTTACCTAAATAATTACAAAAATAAATAAAACAATAGTACTATACCATATAAAAATATATTACCTCCTTTTCCAAATTTTCTTAATTTAATTTAATATATAATATATAATCATATATACATATAATTATTATAGTATTTTTAGGGGTATAAAATTATTAAATTAATATTCTGCTTATCATGTATTGCGCTACCCACGTGTATACCCGGACCAACACGTTATTTTAACAGGTGCTTATCGGGGTTACCCGATAATGACCCGATTCGTTATCGTGTCGACTCGATAACCTGTTGATTTCATGTCGTTTCATGTTAGGTTAACGGGTTGTGTCAGAAATTGCCAGACCTAAATTTGAGTTAAAACATATGATCAATTAACCATAATAGTTAGGTGGAGGCAGTGAATTTGCTCTATTAACATTTTGAAAATTTTAAAAGAGAATTTAAAAATTATGAGGGAAAAATATAATTACACTGTTTTGTCTATTTTGCCCTACATTAACCAATAGGAATTAAGTAAAATTCTTGATTGATGCTTTTTTTTTTCTTCTTAATCTGAATTTTGAATTGTTCAAACTCTTATTTACATATAAAAAAATAATAAAAAAATTAGAGTCTACGTTTGAAAAAAAAAATACTTAGCATCCTTATCAGCCTATAACAAAGGTACCAAATATTGAATATTATTAATTACTTGTAGCAATTCTCTACCTATGACGAAGATATTCAATATCATTATTATCTAATTATGAAAAAGATTCGAGTCATTTGGCACCCCTATATTGTATAAAAAATATTTGGCGGACTATCTCCAAAGAGATGTCAAATATGCCAACTAGGACTAAAAAACATAAAGGTTTTCTCTAAGGGAGATGCCATAGTTGACGTGACAGTTGACACATCCTGACCTGGATTGTCCACTAGGACTCCGAATCGAGTTATGCTGGTCGACACCCGGAAGGTGACGAAGCCATAAAGTGTAGTGATGTGGAAAATGTGAATGAATTTAAACCTAAAAGTGCCTAAATGCAAGAGTGCGCTGTAAGCGAGAATGAACCCATTACGCATGTGACGTCAGAGCATAAGTAAAGTACAGTAGAGTGGATTGAGAATCATACCATCGGATGTAATCTCCAATACCAAGATTTGCCACGAATCCTTGTCGATAAGAAAGCTCACCTAATAAAACCTGGAAGGGCAAAAAAAAAAAAAGGGTGAGTGGGCCTGACAATAAAGTTTTAATAAAAACCTTTTTAAAATGTTATAACCCCCCACTGTAAAACTCATATAGTTTCCAGAAACTCATACAACGTATCAATATGAAATCAAATGCAAATCAACAGTATATCCAGAAATATTCCAAGTCACTACATATCAGTAGCATCATAATAAAATCAGGTGTTCATCAATCTATGCTAACACACGAGTCGGAGTTGCCTAATACAACCTGTACGACTCATAGGCAACCTAACATCCCACATCGCCCAGGGAAGTGGATCCTATAAGCCTTATATGTACATTCCCACCTCCAATTAGCACGAGGCTTTTGGGAGTTCACTGGCTTCGGGTTTCATTAGAACTCTAAAGTTAAGCGAGTTCGCGCGAGAGCAATCCCATGATGGGTGACCCACTGGGAAGTTCTCGTGTGAGTTCCCAGAAACAAAACCTTGAGGACGTGGTCGGGGCCCAAAGCAGACAATATCGTGTTACGGTGGAGTCGAGCCCGGGATGTGGTGGGGGCTGAAGGAAAAATTTTGTCCTAGCTAAGAACATGTATGAACATTTGAATACATATGCTAACAATTAACTCTTTAAAGTAGGCATGCATCCAAAAAACAATTCATGAAACCCATGACTTTCAAAGCCTAGTATATGGTGAATCAAAAGACTCTTTAACAACATTAAAGAATATGAAGAATTTAGAGATTCTTTACCCTTGAAGCTCATCCTTGATTACACAAGGGATTCACCCAAGTGGAGGGCCTTCAAGTCACCTCCTTGCTCCTTGGATCTTCCTTGTGATTTCCCTCCTTTTAGTGCTCCTTTGCTTCTTTGAGGATTTGAGGATTAGTTCTCCAAAACACCAAAAGTTTGATGTCTCTATGTCTCTTCACCAAGGATGTAATTTGTGAGAATGAAAATGGATCACTTAGGGAAGTAAATTTGCTAGATAACTATCCCCAAGTAGCTTAGAAAACCCTAATTGAAAACAAAGCTATAAAGATGAATTTATACTTCATTTCTTAGGTGAGTGGCAAACTTGCAATTAAGCAAACTTGCATACCCTCACCCTAAATGGTTGGCCTATATGGTTATTGGGCTTATTGCCCATTTTGTTTTAGTTGTCATACAACTTAAACATAATGGGCCTTGTGGACCAAAACACTTTTGGGCCCCGAAGCCCTAAAACCAACTTAAAAGCCCAATACGAACATTTCGTATAATTAATTAACTAATTAATTAATCTTGACCATTCTTCAATTAAACCATTTAATTGCTTATCCATTTCATTTAATTGCTTCACATATATCCTTATTTGGTGTGCGATCCATTAGGTTCCAATTAGCGAGGCAGTGGGCGATGTTACTCTTAACTATCGATTGTGAATTGAAACCACATTTCAATTCTCCCTTTTTGATGATTAGTGTTTGCTAATCAATAGGGCTTCCACAAACCATGAGTGACACCTAGCAGTATGTCATGGTTACCCAAGCTAAGTAGAATTGGTTGGAGAACCTATCCAGTTACAATTACAATGCAATACGGTCTTTCTCTAATACAATACTCTTAACCACATTGTTTAAGTGATAGTTTGTTTCATGTCTACTATCCAATGTGATACTTTCTTATATGATTCCCTTGAATATGATTTGGAACATCTTCCTTAGTCATATTCATTTGCTTTGGCCAAAGACTTTAGAATCATATTTTAGAGTATACTCTTTCCACCATGGAAGGTTAGAGATCCCTTGTTGTGCATTCATATGCCTACATGACTAGATCACATGACCCCAACAATGCCGTGGACAATCCGAGGGAATGCCTTTGTCATGATCAAAGATCAAGGACCTAACCATTAGACATCTATGATGCCTCAGGTCTAAGGACTACTTTGCATATTGTAACCTTAGAGTTCGTACATGACATGTATGTTTGAACTCTCATTAATCGCAGTTCAGTGTACTCGATTACTCTTTCGAGCACCTATGTGTTTGTCTTAGTGTCCAACACCAAATGACTTGAGACTAGTTCATACTCACGTTTGAGTCAACATAACACATACTAACCTTAGCGGATTGTCAATGCCCAATTGGCAATCCTATGGCTAGGAACGTTTTAGGAATGAACATAAGAGAAAGGTCTCCTTAATCTAACTCATTAGATCACTTATCTCTTATGTCAAATACATCCCTTGGATTCTCTTATTGATTAAACACATGATTCAATAAATAGTGATTAACAATAAGTATTGCCCTTCCGTTAAACATATAAAAGTTTAACATATTAAGTATTCCAAAAAGCTATTACATCAAATGAGTGGCTTTGTGGGCATACTTCCAACAATCTCCCACTTGCACTCAAAGCCATCCTCCCATGTATCTAATACTCATCTTATCCATATGACGATCAAGCTGGATTTGAGTCATTGGCTTTGTCAGTGGATCTGCTACATTATCGGCTGAAGCAACTTTGAGGATGTTGACTTTCCCCTCGGCAGCATATCATCTTATGATATTAAAGCGCCTATCAAAATGCTTGTTCTTTTGATGAGCCCTGGGTTCCTTGGCTTGAGCTATCGCCCCACTATTATCACAGTACAAAGTTACTGGTGATGTGATGGTTGGAACCACTCCAAGTTCAGTAATGAACTTCTTCATCCAGAATGCTTCTTTGCCGGCTTCAGCTGCAGCGACATATTCAGCCTCTGTCGTGGAATCAGCAATTACACTTTGTTTCTTGCTTTTCCAACTGACAGCCCCACCATTCAGAGTGAATACATATCCGGAGTTGGAACTTCTATCATCGACGTCAGATTGGAAATCTGCGTCTGTATAAGCTTCCACTCGCAACTCTGATGCTCATCCATAAACGAGGAACATGTCCTTAGTTCTTCTTAAGTACTTAAGGACCGCCTTGACAGCTGCCCAGTGTTCTGATCCTGGGTTAGATTGATATCGACTAGTAATGCTCACAGCATATGCGATATCAGGCCTTGTGCATATCATGGCATACATGAGACTCCCTATGGCGGAAGCATAAGGAATTTCATTCATTAGCCGTATCTCTTCAGGAGTCTTAGGTCTCATGGACTTAGAAAGGTGAATTCCATGTCTTACAGGAAGAAAACCTTTCTTAGATTGTTCCATCTGGAACCTACTTAGCACCTTATCAATGTACATCGATTGGGATAATCCAATTAATTTTCTGGATCTATCACGATAGAGCTTTATCCCAAGTACATAAGATGCATCTCCTAAATCTTTCATGTGGAAGGTTTTAGACAACCACACTTTTACAGAAGAAAGTACTGCAGTGTCATTCCCGAATAGTAATATGTCATCTACATATAACACTAGGAATACTACTGCATCCCCAACGACTTTTTGATAAACACAATTGTCGTCTTCGTTTTGAGTAAAACCAAACGTTTTGATTTCAGTATCGAAACGAATGTTCCAGCTCCTGGAGGCTTGCTTAAGTCCATAAATGGACCTTTGAAGCTTGCATACCTTAGTCTCTTCAGACTCGGACACGAAACCTTCGGGTTGAGTCATATAGAGCTCTTCCTGTAGGTAGCCGTTCAGAAAGGCCGTCTTCACGTCCATTTGCCAGATTTCATAATCATGGTACGCAGATATAGCAAGCAAAATCCGAATGGACTTAATCATGGCTACATGAGAGAAGGTTTCTTCATAGTCAATCCCTTCTATTTGCCTGTATCCCTTGGCTACTAGTCTAGCCTTATAAGTCTCCACGTTCCCATCAACGCCTATCTTCCTCTTGAAGACCCATTTGTTTCCAACAGGTACAATACCTTCTGGAGGGTCTACAAGAGTCCAGACCTGATTTTGATACATGGAATCCATCTCGGATTTCATGGCCTCTTGCCATCTCTTTGAATCAATGTCGGACATTGCTTCAGTGTAGTCTCTAGGGTCCTCCTTTGTTTCATTGTCACCTAGAAGGTACAATTCATCAAAGTCATTATTTAAGCCAAACCTCATAGGTGGCTTACTAACCCGTTCAGATCTACGTGGAGCTAGGGGTTCAGGAACAGGGTTGTCAATATGTCGAGTGCTTGTTTGTGGTTCATTATTAATCTCATTAATTTCCATCTGTTTGCTTATAGTTCCTTTGAGAACAAATTCGTCCTCTAGAAACTTAGCAGTTCTGGCGACAAAGACTTTCTGGTCGTCAGGATGGTAGAACTCATATCCCATAGTTTCTTTAGGATATCCCACAAGATAGCATCTTACTGATCTCGCTTCAAGCTTAGTAGCCTCAAGCTTCTTGACATATGCTTCACAACCCCAAATCTTAATATGATTAAGACTTGGCTTTCTTCCATGCCATATCTCATAGGGTGTTTGTGAAACTGATTTGGAAGGTACTCTATTAAGCAAGTAAGCTGCTGTATATAGAGCATATCCCCAGAATGTTACTGGTAGATCAGCGGAACTCATCATAGAACGAACCATGTTCATCAAGGTTCGATTTCTCCTTTCAGAAACTCCATTAAGTTGTGGAGTTCCCGGTGGAGTCCACTGTGATATTATTCCACACTCTTTGAGATAATCTAGGAACTCATTACTCAGATATTCACCCCCTCGATCTGATCTTAGGATTTTTATCTGTTTCCCAGTTTGTTTCTCAACTTCATTCTTGAATTCTTTGAACCTTTCAAAGGATTCTGACTTGTACTTCATAAGATATACATAGCCAAACCGAGAGTGATCGTCGGTGAATGTGATATAGTATGAGAAGCCTTCTCTCGACGTAGTAGACATAGGTCCACATACGTCAGTGTGGATTAACCTTAGAATTTCAGTGGCACGCTCTCCTTTTCCAGTAAATGGAGATTTGGTCATCTTCCCTTTCAAGCAACATTCACAAGTACCCATCCGGTCATTACCTAATGGGTGGAAATATCCGTCTTTCGACATCTTGCGAATCTTATCAAGGTTCACATGTCCAAGTTTAAGATGCCACATCTTTTCTTGGTTAACTTCTTCTCTAGCCCTTTTGGGTTTTGAGGTATTCCCGCTTTCAATACAGTGCATCCCACTATTCGTCTCTAGGTGAAAAAGTCCCTCTATCATATTACCATGAGAGATAATACGACCGTTCAAGTATAAAGTGCAACTCATTTTGTCAAACAACACTGAGTGCCCATCTCGTAAAAGCTTAGAGATGGAAATCAAATTCTTTATACATGAAGGAAAATATAAACAATTTTTAAGTTCCAGGACTTCCCCAGAGGGTAGGTTAAGCATATAGGTGCCTATTGCTTTTGCAGAGATTTTAGTGCCGTTCCCAACTCGCACAACCATCTCCCCATTGCGCAGTGATCTGCTCCCTGTTAGTCCCTGCAACGTATTACAGATATGTTGACTAGCGCCTGAATCAAATATCCAGGAATTGGAGCTCACTGTAAAAGCACTCTCTATGACAGAAATAGTCTCTTCAAAAGTTCTTGTCATAAGGCTCGCAATGCGCACCCTGTATTTCTTCTTCCAACGTTCATCCTTTCCACAATGAAAGCATGTTCCTTTGGATTTCTTTGCCTTCTTCTTACGCAACCTTTTCCTTATCATTGCATTCTCACTCCCACTGTCCTTTTTGAAACCTTTTTCAAATTTACAGCACATGTCAATCATCTCTTTCAAAGAATGATCGAATCTATTCACTTTATAGTTTACGATAAACTTAGTGAAATCATCCGAGAGAGATGCAAGGAAAAAGTCTTGAGCCATTTTCCCATCGATGGAAGTTCCTAAACTTTGAAGATCTTGAAAGATCATTTCCATCTTTTGTCCATGTTTATGGACCGATGTCCCCTTTGCCATTTTGGCATTCATTAGACTACAAATATTTGAGAATCGTACATTACTAGTCTCAATGTCATGCATCTTATGCAAACTTTCAACCATGGCACAAGAAGTGTCCATGTGCTCATGTAGCTTCATAAGTTCCTCACTAAGTGAAGTGAGGATTAAGCATTTGGCTTGTAAGTCATCCTCATAGTGTCTAACATAATTTTGACACTCCTCCTTTGAAGCCAGTTTCGTAGGAGGTACATGAGGAGGGGATTGCTTAAGCACATACAATATGTCTTTCACCTTTGAGACATTCTCAATGTGGCGATACCAAACAAGGAAACGTTGGCCCTTTAGGCCCTTTTTGTCAAGTATAATGGTGGGTATAATTTTAGGCATGTCGTTCACTACATAACATAACAGAAATCGAATTAGCATTGTTGTTTAAAACTATTTTGATTGGGTCTTTTAATCAAATAGTATCACCCACCATTTTTGGCAAATTCCACATCCCTCAATAGAATTCGAGAGTTATATTGAACTCTTAGTGGGTTATGGGAGACTCACCATTACCAAGCCCACCTCACGATGATACGATGTTGGCTAGCAAAAATAATGATGAGAGAATAACGCATTATTCATTTACAACCTTTTGTAATTACCCATCTCGTTTGGCCTCTAGAGAATGTTGCCTCACGATGATACGATGTTGGCACCATTGCACTTAGTTTAAGTTATTCCCACCATGCTTAGTTCGTGAAGGGGTTCAAGAATAGCCTCACGATGATACGATGTTGTCTATCCTCGTTGCCTACACTCACCTCATCATATGTATATGGATTCCTCCTGGATATAAGCACATGCTTTGTACTCCCCCATGATAGGGTGAAGCCGGTGCATGAGTCACAAACGCTTGGAACCCACCACGGTGGAAGGCCTACGAAGAGATATTCTAAACATCTCTCGCTTATCAACTTAAATATTCGTTTGAGGGAATAGCGTTGGGCTACATCAAAACATTTTAATCACATTAAAAGAACTTGGGCCTATCACAACCATTGGTCCAAGTTTATATGAATTGGTAGTATATAATACTCCCACTGTTTCGTTGAAACAAGCGAGACTATATGGAACTACTAACGAATGCTTTGCATCCTCATATGGACTATATAGTCATATTAGGTTTTAGGATGATTATGAACCGTTTGATTTGATCCAACACGAGCCTTGTGTTGGACCTTGGGTCTAAGGTATGTAGTTGTTGATTTTAGTTACGCGTTTAATCCAATTAAACCGTTATTTCCTATTGGGCGTTGGACCCAACTATTCCATTTTGCATACATTTAAACAAAAGGAATACATGAAATAATAATAAGGGCTTATGCCCTTTTACAACGCAAATGATGGACTTATGTCCATTTACAACAAATTGAATTAATCAAATTACATTCAAATCTACACTACCAAGCCCAAACATTCATAATGTAAAGCGGCCAATCACATAGCTCAATTATCGAGGCATTTGGTTCATAATCATCCTTCTCTTAATCAAACACATTTAACTAAGAAAACAACTTTAAACAATTGGTTTTCGGATCCATAGAATTGATTTAAATGGAACTAAATAAAATGAAAATCCAATTCTCATTTAAAGAGACAAACCATTTTGTTCTCATCTAATTTGGGCCAAAAACAATGACCACAACTTTTGGGCCATTTTCTAAAAACAAAAACTTTTGGGGTCACTTTGTAAAAACACAAGAGTCCACAACTTCATGTAATTACAACTTAGAACCCAAACATTTTTAATAATGTCAAAACATCATTAAAGGAGCAAAACAATTTGTCCTTTAAAGTTTTTGGACCTTAACGTAAAAACGTAAACTTTTGGGCCAAAATGCAAATACACAAAAGTATCAAAACTTTATGTAAGTGCACAAAACACCCAAAAATACCCTATTTAATAGGGTGGCCGGCCATAAGTGGTTTTTAGTGATAAAATTCAAATTTTATACAAAGTTTTGTAAGTGGGTTATGTTAGGTGAGGTAAAGATGAAATAAAATTTTGTAAGAAATGATTTATGTCATTCTTTAAAACAAAGTTTGTCTCCCATTAAAATTACTTAATCATTAACCATCACCCACTAAAATTAAATCAAAACTTTATGTAAAAACATAAAACTTTTTGAATCAAAACTTCAAAACTTTTTTTGTTCTTGGCAAGAAATCCAAGAACATTGAAGAACACTTATGAAAACTCAAAATACATGGCACCAAATTTTAGTTCCAATATTCATGCTTAAATGAAATACATCTACAACATTTGAGATGCAAAATTTTCTAGCAAAATTTATATTCAAAGCAAGAACAAAGCTTGTAACATTTACAACATTTAAATCATAAAACATGAAAATCACAAAACCCAAAAGGATCCACCATACACTAGACCTAGGCTCTGATACCACTTGAAGGAAAAATTTTGTCCTAGCTAAGAACATGTATGAACATTTGAATACATATGCTAACAATTAACTCTTTAAAGTAGGCATGCATCCAAAAAACAATTCATGAAACCCATGACTTTCAAAGCCTAGTATATGGTGAATCAAAAGACTCTTTAACAACATTAAAGAATATGAAGAATTTAGAGATTCTTTACCCTTGAAGCTCATCCTTGATTACACAAGGGATTCACCCAAGTGGAGGGCCTTCAAGTCACCTCCTTGCTCCTTGGATCTTCCTTGTGATTTCCCTCCTTTTAGTGCTCCTTTGCTTCTTTGAGGATTTGAGGATTAGTTCTCCAAAACACCAAAAGTTTGATGTCTCTATGTCTCTTCACCAAGGATGTAATTTGTGAGAATGAAAATGGATCACTTAGGGAAGTAAATTTGCTAGATAACTATCCCCAAGTAGCTTAGAAAACCCTAATTGAAAACAAAGCTATAAAGATGAATTTATACTTCATTTCTTAGGTGAGTGGCAAACTTGCAATTAAGCAAACTTGCATACCCTCACCCTAAATGGTTGGCCTATATGGTTATTGGGCTTATTGCCCATTTTGTTTTAGTTGTCATACAACTTAAACATAATGGGCCTTGTGGACCAAAACACTTTTGGGCCCCGAAGCCCTAAAACCAACTTAAAAGCCCAATACGAACATTTCGTATAATTAATTAACTAATTAATTAATCTTGACCATTCTTCAATTAAACCATTTAATTGCTTATCCATTTCATTTAATTGCTTCACATATATCCTTATTTGGTGTGCGATCCATTAGGTTCCAATTAGCGAGGCAGTGGGCGATGTTACTCTTAACTATCGATTGTGAATTGAAACCACATTTCAATTCTCCCTTTTTGATGATTAGTGTTTGCTAATCAATAGGGCTTCCACAAACCATGAGTGACACCTAGCAGTATGTCATGGTTACCCAAGCTAAGTAGAATTGGTTGGAGAACCTATCCAGTTACAATTACAATGCAATACGGTCCTTCTCTAATACAATACTCTTAACCACATTGTTTAAGTGATAGTTTGTTTCATGTCTACTATCCAATGTGATACTTTCTTATATGATTCCCTTGAATATGATTTGGAACATCTTCCTTAGTCATATTCATTTGCTTTGGCCAAAGACTTTAGAATCATATTTTAGAGTATACTCTTTCCACCATGGAAGGTTAGAGATCCCTTGTTGTGCATTCATATGCCTACATGACTAGATCACATGACCCCAACAATGCCGTGGACAATCCGAGGGAATGCCTTTGTCATGATCAAAGATCAAGGACCTAACCATTAGACATCTATGATGCCTCAGGTCTAAGGACTACTTTGCATATTGTAACCTTAGAGTTCGTACATGACATGTATGTTTGAACTCTCATTAATCGCAGTTCAGTGTACTCGATTACTCTTTCGAGCACCTATGTGTTTGTCTTAGTGTCCAACACCAAATGACTTGAGACTAGTTCATACTCACGTTTGAGTCAACATAACACATACTAACCTTAGCGGATTGTCAATGCCCAATTGGCAATCCTATGGCTAGGAACGTTTTAGGAATGAACATAAGAGAAAGGTCTCCTTAATCTAACTCATTAGATCACTTATCTCTTATGTCAAATACATCCCTTGGATTCTCTTATTGATTAAACACATGATTCAATAAATAGTGATTAACAATAAGTATTGCCCTTCCGTTAAACATATAAAAGTTTAACATATTAAGTATTCCAAAAAGCTATTACATCAAATGAGTGGCTTTGTGGGCATACTTCCAACAGGGGCCCGACTAAGGAAATGGACCAATTATTTCATTTCCGACTTCTTTGGACCCAATTGAAATTTGGGGTTGTTTTGGATGATTTTTAGCCTATAATTGGTGGCCCAATTAGAGCTTAAGGATTGTATATGAGTGCCTACTAGGAAGTTGCTCGTGAGTTCCCAGAAACAAAACCGTGAGGGCGTGGTTGGGCCCTAAAGCGGACAATATCCTGTTATGGCGGAGTCGAGCCCGAGATGTGGTGGGGGCTTAGGTCGGGATGTGACAATTTGGTATCAGTGCCAATCCCTGGCCGGATGTGTGCCGACGAGGACATCGGGCCCCTAAGGGGGGTGGATTGTAAGATCCACATCGCCTAGGGGTGTGGATCCTATAAGCCTTATATGTATATTCTCATCTCTTCCTAGCACGAGGCCTTTTGGGACCCGAAGTTAAGCGAGTTTCCAAAAGGCCTCGTGCTGAGAAGAGATACGAATATGCATATAAGACTTACAAGATCCACACCCCTGGGCGATGTAGGATCTTACAATCCACCCCCCCTTAGGGGCCCGACGTTCTCGTCGGCACACATCCGGCCAGAGATTGGGTTTGATACCAAATTGTCACATCCCGGCCTGGGCCCTCACCACATCCCGGGCTCGACTCCGCCGTAACACGATATTTTCCGCTTTGGGCCCCGACCACGCCTTCACGGTTTTGTTTTTGGGAACTCACACGAGAACTTCCCAGTGGGTCACCCATCATGAGATTGCTCTCGCGCGAACTTGTTGATGGGTGACCCACTAGGAAGTTCTCGTGTGAGTTCTCAGAAACAAAACCGTGAGGGCGTGGTTGAGGCCCAAAGCGGACAATATCGTGTTACGGCAAAGTCGAGCCAGGGATGTGGTGGGGGCTCGGGCCGGGATGTGACAATTGTAACATCCCACATCACCCAGGGGAGTGGATCCTGTAAGCCTTATATGTATATTCTCATCTCTATCTAGCACAAGGTCTTTTGGGAGCTCACTGACTTTGAGTTCCATCGGAACTCCGAAGTTAAGTGAGTTCGCGCGAGAGCCATCCCATGATGGGTGACCAACTAGGAAGTTATCGTGTGAGTTCCCAGAAACAAAACCGTGAGGGCGTGGTCGGGGCCCAAAACGGACAATATCGTGCTACGGTGGAGTCGAGCTCGAGATGTGGTGGGGGCCTGGGCCAAGATGTGACAATTTGGTATCAGAGCCAATCCCTTGCCAGATGTGTGCCGACGAGGATGTCAGGCCCCTAAAGGGGGTGGATTGTAACATCCCACATCGCCTAGGGGAATGGATCATGTAAGCCTTATATGTATATTCTCATCTCTACCTAGCACGAGGCTTTTTGGGAGCTTACTGGCTTCGGGTTCCATCGGAACTCCAAAGTTAAGCGAGTTCGCGCGAGAGCAATCCCATGATGGGTGACCGACTGAGAAATTCTTGTGTGAGTTCCCAAAAACAAAACCGTGAGGGCGTGGTCGGGGCCCAAAGTGGACAATATCGTGCTACTGTAGAGTCGAGCCCAGGATGTGGTGAGGGCCCGGGCCGGGTTGTGACAATTCCGAGCCCCCACCACATCCCGGGCCGGGATGTGACAACAGCTGAATTATTTGACTCATTCCTTTCTAGCCGTCTTTTTTACAACAAACAAAGATGAAGTCAAATGCCTGTAATTTATATTTTTAATCCATGGGTCTCATTAACAAGCAATAGGATGAAAACTAAAATCAATTTTAATTATTTTGTAATAGTTAATGTAACTAGGTGGCCCAATATAATAACATAAAAAATATTTGACATATCCATTGGAAAAAAAGAAAAAGATATAACATCTATATTCAATTGGACATCTATCAAATAAAATTTGACATCTATCAAATAAAATTTGACACATGATATTTGACATCTCCTTTAAAGTTGTTCTTATCTACCCATAACAAAGATACAAAAGATAATTAAACATGGTTTTCTAGTTTTAGTAGTTATTTCCTCATAAAAAAAAACGAAATCGGTAAAAACTTCATCAAAAAATTTAATATTATGTTATAAGTGTCATAAAAGAACATTAAACAATAGCAAAACTTAAGAGCGAGACAAATTTATTAGCAAAGGGTAATACAGTCACCAGAAAGGTCGTCAAAATGTTTAATACAAAAAAAAAAATCAAATTTTGGGTTTTCCTTATAATATGCTAAAGTTTTTGGGTTAATATTAAACTAAATTTTCTATTAAATTCTTGGAGATCTCGTTCATGTACTCCAGTGATCATTTTCAATGAAACAATTTGAAAAAGTCTTCGTGGAAAATAAGGTGTTATTTATATGATTGATTGTAACATCTTGAAGATTGAAACGGTTACCCATTTCTATACTCCTAACTTTCGTACACGTAAACTTCATTGTGAAAATCGTATCACTATATCAACACTACATTAATATGATCTAACGATTCAAATATTTTAAAACAAACAATTTTTACACTAAGATAATGCTAGGTATACAAGAATTTTAAACCAAATTTACAAATCAAATGATGTGTCACCAATAGGAAATAAACACGTTAATCGATAGTTAATTAATAACTTAATCATTAACAACCACATCATTTGGTTTAGACAATTTGGTTTAAAATTTTAGTCTTCCTAGCATTACCCTTTATACTAAAGATGTTAGAAAATTTGACTAAGCCACATAATGATTCTAACTGCAAGAGTTTAAGTCATTGTCTTTAGTACTAGCAATATTCTACACTAATAAAGGAAGATGATTTAGTGTTGAATAAACTTACGAGTATAAATGTCACATCCCAGATTGGCTCCGCCGTAGCAGGATATTGTCAGCTTTGAGCCCTGGCGACGCCCTCACGGTTTTGTTTCTAGGAACTCAGACGAGAACTTCCTAGTGGGTCACCCATCCTAGGATTGCTCTTGCCCAAACTCGCTCAACTTCGGAGTTCCAATGGAACCCGAAGCCAGTGAGTTCCCAAAATATCTCGTGCTATATGGAGGTGGGCATGTACATATAAGGCGCATCACCCCTTCTTTGTTGGTCGATGTGGGATGTCACAATCCACCCCCCCTTAGGGGCCCGACATCCTCGTCGGCACACTTGCATCGAACGGCAGAGTGGCTTTGATACATTCTGTCACATCCTAGACCGGCTCCGCCGTAGCACGATATTGTCCGCTTTGGACCTCGGCCACGCCCTCACAGTTTTGTTTTTGGGATCTCAGACGAGAACTTCTCAGTGGGTCACCCATCCTAGGATGGCTCTCGCCATAACTCGCTAAACTTCGGAGTTCCGATGGAACCCGAAGCCAGTGAGTTCCCAAAAAGCCTTGTGCTATATGGAGGTGGGCATGTATATATAAGGCACATCACCCCCTCTCCGTTGGTCGATGTGGGATGTCACAATTAAGTTGTGAGTTTATTACTTACGTGTATAAAGATGATTTAGAGTAGAATAAACTTACGAATAAACTCTAGTATAAATTGTTGAATAAACTTATCAGTATAAAGATGATTTAGTGTAGAATAAACTTACGATATTCTACACTATAACGGGGTGAGTTAAAGTTACGAGTACAAAGTTGTTGAATAAATTGTTACCAAATAAATTATTGTCCTTGTATTTTGTAGTTATGGCTTTTATTTTTCCTCCAATAGACCTTACCCCTTTTATGGCTAGGTAATTAGTAGTTGTGCTTACTTCTCTTTTAACTTTTTTTTTGCCTTTACTATGCAAAATATTTAAAAGATATAAGAGGGATGGGTGTCTCGAATGAGTCGGTGAATGTAGTTTTGGTTAAGGTACAAGCCTTGTGTGTGTTCCTTAATTTGCCTTTACAAAAGAAAAAGGACCATCGAACATTTTGTGATGAATTCATTTGGGACTACTACTATATGAAACCTTGTGGCCCAAGCTTTTAAAAATCAAAATCCTATGCTGAAAGCATATTCTGTGGAACAAGTCGGATTCAAGATTTATTTTCAGTCATCTTTTATTGTGCTAGCTAGTTGTTACCTGTAAAATGCTTTTCTTGTCCAAGCTAACATGCTTGGAGATCCAAAACATGAGTTTAACTTTTTCTTGAGGAAAGGTTTTCAATTTACAATCTAATCCCCCATTCCGATCTATCTAATTCAATAAAAACTTTGGTTAATTTTGATGAATTTGGGCTCGGTAGGATCCCTAAATTTCAAAACAAATATGGCTTGGATCAGATGGTGAATTTGGTTGCGAGAAATCCAATCAAGGGCTCCCGGAGTGAGAGGGGTTAAGAGGAAAGGGATGTAATTTTGGCCAGGGGCGCTTCAACGCTTAAGTTAGTAATCTTGTAATTATTAAATTTAAAGTAGTAGGATAAAGCCTAGATGTTCATACTTTGGTTTGTTCATAAGAAGCATTTATTAATTTAGTGGTGCAAAGGAGCTCCGTAAAATTTATAAGTAAGAAGTCTTAAATTCGACTCTCATGAATAACGAGTTTAATATCATATTATGGTTGACCCATTATGGCTAACACAAATTGTACAACGAGAGGTTTGACCACATTTCTTATAGTAGAAATAGAAATGCTAAGGAGACTCTCTTAAAAGTAGGACTCTCCATGGACTCTCCGCCACCTCATCTTTTTGACACAATGTTTTATAATGTTAGTACGAGAATTGTGCCAAAAATGAGGTGGCGGAGAATCCATAGAGAATCCCACTTTTGAGAGTCCTTAGCATTTCTCCAGTACAAAACACACTCGACAATTATACAATTTATACAAAAAAAACAAATTAAGAATTCAAGGAAAGAAAAAAAAAAAGCCTCGTAATCATAATCGAAAAATAAAAGAAGAGTAAAACTCCTCATTTATCCATTTGTCATCCTCTAATCATTTTCCAATTGTGAATTTTTTGGGTGCATTTCTGTCATTATCAAGTTAATTTTTTCTTATTCAGTTTGATGTGTTTTCTCTAAGTTTTGATGCTATTAAGACTTGCATGTGAAAAGCTATATTTACAATAAAAATGTGGAGAATTTAAGTTAAATCACACGATGAGTCTTCATAGTAATTTTATTTTAACTCATCATGGACGAAAATTGCCACTATATATGAAAACTAAAGCTCTTATTTTTCAAGGTCCTGCCTTTTTTCTTTTCTCTTTTTATAGGGTTAAAATTCATAAACCCATGCATGATATGTATCATATATCATTGCAAAGTTAAAATTCATAAACCCATGCATGATATGTACCGTATATCATTGCAAATGTTGAATGAGTCTGGTTGCAGCCACATGCCCTCCATTGCAAATGTGGTATATATGTGCAAGAACTTGAAAAGTCATATTGAATTGACTGAATAATGCTCGGTGTAGATAAAGACTACAATTATTCAACTTGAAAGACTAGTTGTTGTGTACAAGATTAATTCAACTTCTCAGCTAGCATTATCAATGCAGTGAAAAGGGCTAATTATTGTGTCAATTGTTAAACTTGTATCCAATCACTCCGCCCATAATGCAATAGACAAGGTGTTTGGTATTCTGGTTCAAGGATGATTTTAATACCACTTTCTCCCTTGTTGTGTAATAAATTTAGGGAGTAGGAGAGAAAACGAGTGAGAGATAAAGAAGAGAGCTCAAAATTTCTGGTTGTGTTCTCTACGTAGAGCTTTACATTTATATGGCCTGAGAACATGTTCTTGCGACGTATTTGTTGATGTGGTGTCAGTATATTGTAGATGTCGCTATCAATACTGTGTCGATAATTTCGCTCGCTTCATGAACATTAGAGCGGTATCCCATATGGTTTCCGGAAAGAATGTGCATAACCTTTCTTCAGTTAGAAACTCAAATGATTGGATTAAGTACAAACATGTGAATTTATATGATCTTACAGCTGGTCAGAGAGGGATTAATTTGTTTTAATATATAGACAGCTAAAACACTAATAAGTTATGCGAGTATCGTCTTCCCATTGTAACGGCTGCTGCTGCTGCTGTGCATACATTGGAACGTGAAATCTGCTAATGAGATCCAAATTAAGGAATTCTTAATCACGTGGATTATTAATTATTAATGACATGAGTTTCTGAACTCGATCAGGTTAATGTTTACAGTATTAAAATTTACTGAAAATATGATTTTAGCCCTTCCAACTCAATTTTCTTCATATAAAACCTTACATAACTTTTTTATTCAAAGAAAACCCAATGACTAGGATCCACATAAGCAAATTCATTAATTTCATATTACTTCACACATTTTACATTTTTTACAAGCCTAAAATACCCCTATTACATATTTGATGTAGACAATTAATTGTAAGGAGAGAGTAAATGATTTTGCAACAAGAAAAAAAAAAGACATTAATGTTAAAAATTTATTGCATATTAATTTTTTAGAAAGGATTTGAATTTTCATAAAATTATTCGATTCAGTTTTTTTCACCCTACTCTTGAATACTTTTGAATTTATCCTTTTTTATTTATTAATATATTAGAACATTGTATTTCATTATCTACATGCACATTAATTTACCTACAACTTCAGGAATTGATCTAACTTGAATGTATAATTGAGTTTATGCATTTTAATGATTAAATTCATAAATATCTCGACCACATATGAATTTAATATCGTATTGTCTTTTAGCCTCTATATTGGTATCTGTGGCAAAAAACATGGGTACCTCCATGAGAAAATTTTGTAGATCGATGAATATTTTCAATCATGATATTTATTAGATACTAGAAATTATAAGTCTATTCGCGAAAGTCTAAAACAATGCCACGTACAATATTTGTTAAGACATATTTAGGAACTGTTATTAGCACTCAAAAAATCTCATTCTACACTTTGCACAAGTGTATTTTTCTTTCTAATTATAGAAAGTTTGGAATGCCAAATGAGATTTTTGGAGTGCTAATAACAATTTTCTATATTTATATACATTTTATTTTAGTTTGGCATTCGATTTCCTTGTTTTTCTTTCTTTATCAAGTTGGGAGTATCACTGACTGTGACCATGTGCAATTAGTTGTTGATTCGTTTTGAATAATCAACATTATTTACAATGTCTTGGGCGTATGAGTAACATAAAAAAAAAAGGGGTCATGGTACAAGCTGAATAGTAGTAATACTAATTAGTAAATAACTTGTGCATGCATGATGTTTGCTTATAATCAAGTGGCATGAAGGGACAAATGTGTAGGTTTCATGCATGACTTGGAATAGTATTAGTAAATGCATAATGTTTGCTTATAATCAAGTGGCATGAAGGGACATGTGTATGTTTCATGCATGACTTGGAATAGTATTAGTCGTCGGGAGATTTTGCATCAACTTGTTTTTGTTTTTACACTACTACAAAACTATCTATAACTGGCGGTTCAAAAACCGACAAAAAACATATATTACTGTCGGATTTGAAGCAAAATCCGACAGAAAATGGATGCAGTGGCGGATATAATAAGCGACAGAATTGCCAGCGTCAGGAAATGAATTTTCCGATAGAAAATACTCCAAAACCAACAGAAATTGTGTCGGATATAACCGACAGAGAATATATTAATAATGAATAAATAAAAGCATTGATGTCGGCTAAAACCGACAGGAAATACTAAAACCGAAAGAACTTCTGTCGGATATAACCGACAGAGAATTTATTAATAAGAATAAATAAAATCATTCTTGTCAGATAAAACCGATAGAAAATATATTAATAATTAAAAAAAAATTATAAATCACTTTCTGAATCATTTCTCAAAGAATCCAAAAGCACTGCCATAGTGCCATCCCCTTCCTGGGTTCTTGTTCTTCTTAGCCGAATCGTTGGGCTATTGTCACCATAAGCCGTTTTGTAAAGTTATAAGCTGGTTTGAGCCTGCAAATTTCTACCCGGCTCACTTTTTGATGGCCATGCAATAACTACCAAATCCAAGTTCCTGATCGGAAGAAGGCAGATCAACGACGTTGCCGGAAAATGTCGCTAATGAGGGAAGCTCAGCTCCTGAATCAAAAAATGGTTAAAAGCCCGCCACTAAAAGCCTTCTCAATCTTCAACTCCTCCACCCTCCGCGGCTTCCAGTGATTTTCCAAATATCTCAAAGAAGCTCATCCGCCTCTTCCAGTGATTTTCCAGTTAAACAAAAAGGGGTCAGCTAGGTTGCTTAGGAATGAGCTCTTCCGCCTCTTCCAGCCACCCAACACTCCTCGTTCTCCTTTCTATAAAACTCTTTTCAAATTAAGCCCACTTCTCTACAAATATCAAATAACCAAGCATCGTTAATTGCTAGAACATAAACAAAACTTCAAATCTTGCTCAAAAGAAACAACCAAGAACTAAAAACCCAATAAACCCAAAACGTTTACAGACATAATCAACCAATCAGATAGCAAAGAACCCAAGTGGTACAAATAATAAAACATGAAATTGGAGTCGATTACTGGGTGCTCTGCCTCCAGAGATTTCAATAGCAGATTAGGAATAAAAAAACAACAATTTCACAGACAAATTCAACTAAATTTCTCCGAGGCATTCAAAGAGCAGACCTAAATTTCCCAATTTTGCATCGGGTTTCCTCCATTTCCCACCATCTTTATATCTTGATTCTAACCCAAGTGATGGAATCTGTTAATTTTGAAGAGATGGAATCTGTTAATTTGTAGGTTTGAGTTCATAAGCCTCACATGAGTCTCGAAATGGGAACTCGGAGCTCTCGAGCTTGACCTCTTCGTCACTGATCACACATGCAAGGGTACCAGCAAAATACCCAAAGCATGAGGATGTAGAAAATGGTGGTGGTGGCTTGGTTTCGTGCATAGAGAAGTGGAGATGGTGATGGATGTTCTCGGTGACAGAGAGAGAGAGAGAGAATGAGCGAGTTCAAGAGAGGGAGAGAGTTCCAGAATGAGGAAAACAGAGGGACCGAGAGTGGGTTAATCCCACTTCGAAAATCTAAATGAAAATTACATTACTGTCGGTTAAAACCGACAGAAAGTTTTTTTAAAATATAAACCGACGGAATATTTTCATTCCTGTCGGTTAAAACCGACAGTACAAAAAATGCCGGCAAAATTCCCCCCAAAATTCCCTCCCAAAATTTTAAATTCCCTCCCAAAATTTTAAATTCCCCCCAAAATTTTGTTACTATTTTAAAAAATAAAATAATAATTGTTTGGTTTAATAAATAAATAAATAAATGTATTTAAGTAGAATAAGTTTTTAAAAATTAAATAAATAATTATTATTTTTTCGTCGAAAATAAATAATTGTTTGGTTTAATAGATAACTATTAACTACATCTTGTAAACTTTTTTTTTTGTCATGGTCATTGTTAATTTGGATAATCCAATTAAAATATTCCAAATAAAATTGAACATTTTGCTGTTATTTACTAATTGTGTGTATCTTGTAAACGTTTTTTATATTTTGCCATGTTCTTTGTTAAATTGGATATCTTTTGTTAATTATTTTTATATTCGTTTATTGAAAATGAGAGTGTGATTGATTATTATTTTTATTTATTTTGAGCGTGAGATTGATTATAAACATACATACTATTTTGTTTTGTCTAATATATATATATACTACAAAATGTATAATAATTCTACATAAAATATTTACCAAATATTATTGAATTGTATATATATATATATATATATATATATATATATATATATATATATATACTGATATACTACAAAATGTATAATAATTCTACATAAAATATTTACCAAATATTATTGAATTGCATATACAGAAGCACAAAGATTGATGTACAAATATCCGAAACTTAGAAATTTTAAATTATGATGATGATCTGAAAATTTCAAAAAAAAAAATTTGTTTGGAAATCACCCTACTGTTGCCATACAACAACAACAAAATGAAATCTTATCTTACTAAAATTAATCAATTATATAAATAATAGAATGCCACTCAATTTTGCTACACTCCTCAATTTTGATGTGATACACATTGTACGAAACTTTTTTCAATGATCTAACCGTCAAACTTGTTTGTACACACTCCGAGATCACTTACGTAAAAAATCACAAAAAACAAACGTTCAGAGATTAGGTAATGGAACAAAAGTTTTTTATAGTTATAACCGAAAAATCACAATTTAACGGTTATTTTAGCTCCGATTTTGATGATTTTTTTTACAGCTACACTCCTCGACCCTATAAGAATGCAATGAACGAATTTGATCTTCAATTTAAAATATTTACACTAGTTGATACCACACAATCTTATTTTATACTTAATAGAAGTATAATATTAACTCTAAGTGTTGGTTTAATCTACCGTTTTGATGTGATACGCATTCTATGAAACGTTTTTCAACAATCCAACCGTCAAACTTGTTTGTACACACTCCAAGATCACATACGTAAAAAATCGTAAAAAAAAAACATTCAAAGATTAGGTAACGGAACAAAAGTTTTCGATGGTTATAAACGAAAAATCACAATTTAACGATTATTTTAGCTTCGATTTTGATGATTTTTTTGTAGCTACATTCCTCGATCCTATAAGAATGCAATGAATGAATTCAATCTTCAATTTAAAATATTTACACTAGTGGATAAATCATATTTTAAACTTAATGGAAGTATAACATTAACTCTTAAGTGTTTGTTAAATTTATCAATTTGATAGGATATGCATTCTATGAAACTAGTTTCAACGATCCAACCGTCAAATATGTTTGTATATACTCCGAGATCGCATACTTAAAAAATCACAAAAAACAAACATTCAGAGATTAGGTTACAAAACAAAAGTTTTCGACGGTTATAAACGAAAAATCATAATTTAACGGTTATTTTAGCTCCAATTTTGATGATTTTTTACAACTACACTCCTTGACCCTATAAGAATGCATTGAACAAATTCGATCTTCAATTTAAAATATTTACACTAGTGGATAATTTTTTATACTTAATAGAAGTATAACATTAACTCTTAAGTGTTTGTTAAATCTATCAATTTGATAGGATATGCATTCTACGAAACTAGTTTCAACGATCCAACCATCAAATATGTTTGTATATACTCCAAGATCGTATACCTAAAAAATCACAAAAAACAAACATTCAGAGATTAGGTAACAAAACAAAAGTTTTCGACGATTATAAACGAAAAATCACAATTTAACAATTATTTTAGCTCCAATTTTGATGATTTTTTACAGCTACACTCCTCGACCCAATAAGAATGCATTGAACAAATTCGATCTTCAATTTAAAATATTTACACTAGTGGATAATTTTGTATACTTAATGGAAGTATAACATTAACTCTTAAGTGTTTGTTAAATCTATCAATTTGATAGGATATGCATTCTACGAAACTAGTTTCAACGATCCAACCGTCAAATATGTTTTTATATACTCCAAGATCGTATACCTAAAAAATCACAAAAAATAAACATTCAGAGATTAGGTAACAAAACAAAAGTTTTCGACGGTTATAAACGAAAAATCACAATTTAACGATTATTTTAGCTCCGATTTTGATGATTTTTTTACAGCTACACTCCTTGACCCTATAAGAATGCATTGAACACATTCGATCTTTAATTTAAAATATTTACACTAGTGGATAATTTTTTATACTTAATGGAAGTATAACATTAACTCTTAAGTGTTTGTTAAATCTATCAATTTGATAAGATATGCATTCTACGAAACTAGTTTCAACGATCCAACAGTCAAATATGTTTGTATATACTCCGAGATAGCATGTGTAAAAATTCTCAAAAAAAAAAAAACATTCAGAGATTAGGTAACGGGACTGTGAGTGAAAAAAAAATATTTAAACCATTTGTTTATTTATTTTTAATCAATATAACATTTTAAATAATATAATAGTCAATTTCTGTCCGTTATAACCGTCAGAATAATAAAATAATAACCGCCAGAAACTAAAATAATAAAATAGTCATTTTATGTCGGTTATAACCGCCACCATTAACTTAAAAACCGTCAGAATATGTTAAAAATATTTTAAAAAAAAAAATTCAAAAATACTGATGGTTAAATCCGCTAGGAATTTCTGTCGGATATATCCGACAGAAAGTAACTTTAATCCGACAGTAAATAAATTATGTGTCGGATATCTTTTATCCGTCAGAATGGCTTATTAACCGTCAGGATCGTCCGACACCTAAAGCTAATATTGTAGTAGTGTTAATATGTATATATTAAGTTCTATTTTAATGGGATTGCTCACCACCCCTAAGTTGTGATAATGCCTTTATTTATCGTTGTTATGTGAGTTCAATTAAAGTTTGAGATTGTGTTTATCCACTACATACATTTCGATTTTTTTTTTTAAGTCAAGCGATATCATTAGTAAGTTAGATGTAGGGACAAATGTGTATGTTTCATGCATGACTTGGAATAGTATTAGTAAATGCATGATGTTATCTTATAACCAAGTGGCATGAAGGAACAAATGTGTATGTTTCATGCATGATTTGGAAGAGTATTAGTCGTCGGGAGATTTTGCATCAATTTGTTTTTGTTTTTAATATGTAAATATTAAGTTCTATTTTAATGGGATTGCTCACCACCCCTAAGTTGTGATAATGCCTTTATTTATCGTTGTTATGTGAGTTTAATTAAATTTTGAGATTGTGTTTATCCACTACATACACACTACTACAAAAGGGCCCTATAGTGTCAGTTGTTGCGTCGGTTTAATATAATATAGTGGCGCACAAGAGAGTTGCGACACCCACTGAATATGACGTCGGATTTAGAAAGTCTGCGTCGCTTTTAAACCGACGTAAACATTTAATGTCGCTTATAACCGACACACATTTTAATAATTTTAAATACTGGTGTCGCTTTAAATAAAACAGTGTCGCTTTTAAGCGACATAAAGTATGGGTGTCGCATATAGAAGCAACACTAATTGATTTTTTTATATATTTTAAATCCTGCGTCGGTTCTGAGCGACATATATTTTATTTTTTTAAATATTTTGAAACCCGGTGTCGTTTGTAAGCGACAGATTGATGGTCTTTATATACCCTCCCCCGTGTTTTCTTCTTCTTCTCTTGCATTTATCTCATTCCCACGGTTTACAAACCTTCTGCTGTTCTCTCTCTCACCTTCCGAGTTCTTCCAAGTTCATTCTTTGCAAACGTTGAAGCGCTATGTTCGTAAAAAGGGTCGTCCTGAAGGTTCTATTGCTGAAGCATATTTGGTGGATGAGTGCTTGTCCTTCTGTTCCATGTATCTTAGAGGTGTCGAGTCTCGTCGTACCCGTAGAGGCCGAAATGAAGATGGTATTGGACGTGGAGTGTCTGGTGGGTTATCAATTTTTGACTCCAAATGATGTTATATGGGTTCAGGAGAACATGTGGAGCTCGATCTAAATGCTCTTGATCAGTGCCATAGATACATTCTAAATAATTGTGATGAAGTGAACCCATTTAGAAGGTAAGAACGTTTAATCATACGTTTTAATGTTTTATTGATTTTCTTAACTTTGAAAAATTAATTATCTAAATTTGGACATAATTTTGTAGCCAACATGAGGAATTCTTGAAAACTAAACATCGTCGAGAAAGGTTAACTATGCGCCAAATTAAGGAGCTAAGCAAGAAAGAATTTCCAGAATGGTTCAAGCAACATGTGAGTTGATATAACAATCACATTATTTATTTATTGTTTTGCATTTTAATTATAACATGTTATAGTTATTCTGTCAATTTTTATCTTCATACTTATTACAGATGAATTCAAGCTATCATGCTAATGACACGTTGATATCTGAAGACTTGCATTGGCTAGCTAATTATCCTAGTAGGGTTGTGAGTAGATATAAAAGTCACATTGTTCATGGGTTTAGATTTCGTATAAAATCTGTGGATGATAAGCATAAGAATCAAAATTGTGGTGTCTTTGTACCTGCAAATGTTCCTGGAGCAATTGGGCAAGTGAATTGTTATGGCAGAGTTGTTGATATGTTCGAGGTTAAATATTGTGGTCCTACTGAGGCGGGAGATAGGGGTCGAGCTGTGATGTTATTTAAGTGCGAATGGGTTAATAGTGAAAGTCCCCGAGGAATGAAGACCGATCAATATGGATTTACTATGGTGAATTTCAATCAATTGGGATTTAAAGAGGATCCTTTCATACTAGCATCACAAGCATTACAAGCATTTTACGTGGAGGACACAATTGAAAAAGATTGGCACGTAGTTGTTCGAACCCAGCCGAGGGATTTGTTTGACGTACTAGAGGATAGTGATGCTATTGATGATTATGCCATACCGAATTTGGATGATCGAATTCTTGATAATGAAAATTTTCATACAAGGGTTGGCGTGGAAGAGACTCCTTTTCTTGAATCATTAGCGTTGCCTACCGAGTTCATTAATCATGCCAATGTCGACGATGAGCTAACATATGATGACGGAGAATAAATATGTTAATTATTTTATGTATTAATTATACTATCTTTCATTTCGTATGTTATGATATCTTATTATCAAAATTATATTTATGTTTTTTTTATTAAGTATTATATATAAGTTAAACCTTTTTTTTTAAAATTGGGTTATAATTTTTTTTTTTTTTAGCTTGTTTCCTGTTGCTTTTAACCGACGTCGGTTTAATTGAAATATTTTGGGCGGCACTTTTCCCGGTTTTTTTCATTCAGTTGGCGTCGGTTTTAACCGACGCAATGAAAGCTTATTTCGACACAGAGTGTCATGTTGGCGTCGGTTTGAACCGACGCAACCTAAGATTATTTCGACGCAGACTGTCATGTTATGTCGGTTTGATCCGACGCAATGTTAGCCTATTTCGACGCAATGTCAGTCTATTTCGACGCAAGATAAAAACCTGTTGTGAATTATATGTATTAATGCGAAGAAAGGATGATTACTTTTTCTTATTTACAGTTCACGAAATTTTTTGACCTGTTAATTACACTATTTTTCTTTTTATTTAACAATTTTATACTTCTAAAAACTATAATAATTATATATATATATATATATATATATATTAAATTCTTTTATTTAACAATTTTATACCCCTAAAAAACGATCGATCTTCAATTTGAAATATTTACAATAGTGGATATCACAAAATCTTGTGTTATACTTAATGAAAGTATGAATAAACTCTTTAAGTGTTAGTGAATGTATCGTTTTGATGGAATACGAATTCTACGAAACTAATTTCAACGATCGAACCGTCAAACATGTTTGCATATAATTCGAGATCGCATATGCCAAAAAGTGCAAAAAAAAAAACATTCTGAGACAAAGTAACGGGAAAAACTTATTCGACGGTTATTAACGAAAAATCACGATTTAACGGTTATGTTAACTCCGATTTTGATGATTTTTTATATGTACACTCCTTCACCCTATATGAATACGGTGAATGAATGCGATCTTCAATTTGAAATATTTACAATAGTGCATATCACAAAATCTTGTGTTATACTTAATGAAAGTATGAATAAACTCTTTAAGTGTTAGTGAATGTATCGTTTTTATGGAATACGAATTCTACGAAACTAATTTCAACGATCGAACCGTCAAACATGTTTGCATATAATTCGAGATCGCATACGCCAAAAAGTGCAAAAAAAAACATTATGAGACAAAGTAACGGGAAAAACTTATTCGACGGTTATTAACGAAAAATCACGATTTAACGGTTATTTTAACTTCGATTTTGATGATTTTTTATATGTACACTCCTTCACCCTATATGAATACGGTGAATGAATGCGATCTTCAATTTGAAATATTTACACTAGTGGATATCACAAAATCTTGTGTTATACCCAGATTAATATAAATTGGTACGTTATATTTAATATTTGTGCATGTTATATTTCATAATTGTATGTTAATATGATGTTTATATGTTTTTATAATTTAATACAACAAATTATTTGCATAAGAAAAATTCATTTTAAACGAATAATGATAAGATAAGATAGGATGTTTGTGGTGATTCTAGAATATTTAATATACTATTTTATGAACTAGTTGGTCAATTATTTACAATAAAAATCAAAATTTTAATTATAAATTAACTGAACAATGTTTGATCAAAAGTTTCAAAGTTATAGATGTTTGATTAAAAAAATTCAAATATAAGGCATCTATATCAAAATGATCCTAAAATTATATTTCTGTTTTTATTAAGTATTATGTATAAGTTAAATTTTATATATTAAAATATTATATGAAAAAACATAACTGCTTATTTTTTAATTTTGGGTTTAACTATTTTTTTTTCTCCTGCGTTTCCATTTTTCTTTTTATAGTTAAACTCTTTTTTTTTTGTTGGGCGGGAATTTTCCCGGTTTTTTTTTTGCACGGGGAAATGGATTGGAAGAATTAGGGTGGAATTGGACGTGCGAATGAACCGAAGCATCGAAATAATAAATAGTTGCGTCGAAATAATAAGTAGTGGCGTCGGTTTTAACCGACGCAACTACTTATTATTTCGACCCAACCACTTATTATTTCGACGCCTCGTTTCATACGTCGGTTAAAACCGACGCAACCAGTTATTGTTTCGACGCAGGCATTTATTATTTCGATGCCTCGGTTCATTCGCACGTCCAATTCTGAGGCCACTGCAATTACTGTCTGTCAGAAGAACGTCGGTTAAAACCGACGCAATTGTTCTCTATTTCGACGCTAGGTAAATCTGTCAGACTATAACGTCGGTTTTAAGCGACGCAATATTACCCTATTTCGACGCCAGTCAAAAGTGTGTCAGAGGTTGTGTCGCTTTGAAGCGACGTAATATTTGCATATTTCGACGCTAAGTTTTTTGGCATATTTAAGCTTCTACGACCTATTTCCGTCTCTCTCATTTCACTCCCTTCACTCCCTCATTTCACTCCCTCTCCTTCTCCATCTTCTGTATTCCGCATTTCTTCCGTGATTCCTTTAGTTTTGCTATGGATAGTAGTAGTGATTCTCAACGTGATGGGGAACTTCATGTGGAAGAGGAGGAGGTCGAAGCTGGTTATTTTTCCATATTATTATTAGTTTCGTTTTTTTTTTTGTGTTTAATCTTCTATTATTCTTATAAACTGAAAATTTACAGCTGTTTCCAACTTTTTTGGTGTGTTTTAATTGTGGTTTTTGTATGAACAAGGACCATCTCAACGGAGGCGAGGACCCTCAGTTCCCAAATGGACGAAACAGCTTTGTTCGTTTGATATGTCCGGAAAATGCGTTAGTGATAACTCTAGTGCATTTTCAAAATATGTGGCATCGGAGGTTAGAGACCACAAAATTCTCCCATTAGCGAAGCATTGGCGTAAGATTAAGGATGTAGATAAAGAAGCTTTCTGGAATAGAATTAAGGTATAAGTATTTTTATTTTTATTAGAAAATAAAAGAATAATTCAATGATTGTTATAATATTTGACTTGGTTGATTTTTTTTTTTTTTTTTTTTTATGGATGTAGGGAAATATTGTTTTTGAAGATGCTGATATACCAAGATTGTCTTTGATCCGCTTTATGACGCTTAAGGTTGCTGAGCATGCACATAAGGAGTTTAGAAATAAGTTAAAAAAAAAGTATTATACCAACAGAGCTGCAGAGGAGCGTCGCCAGCCTCTTCCTGATGTGAATCCTACCCAGTGGGGTAATTTGTTGGCATACTGGAGTGGAGATAAAACAAAGGTAAACAATGTAGTTTATTTCGTTATAACTATAAATTTGTGTAATAATTTTTTTATTTTTATTTTCAGGAGGTTGCTGAAAAAAACAAGATTAATCGGCAAAAGAAAACAATGAATCATACTACTGGTACAAAATCTTTTGCAAGAAAGCGGCAAGAATATGTATGGATTGTACATTTTGAAGAAATGTTATTTTAAATATTCTATAGTTATAAATTTTAATTTTAACGAGGTTTGCCTAAAATTGTTTGTGTGAAATTTTATTTTTGGTAAAGCGGAAGAAGCATAGGAAAGAAGCCGATCCTGTAACCTTTTTTCGTGAATGTCATACACGAAAAAATGAAACTTGGATTGATGAAGAATCGGAGCGTACAGGGGTAATTTATTTTACTGTGTTGGTATTTCATTGTTATTAATTTTTATTATCTATAGCATATTTTTCTGTTTTACGATTGAATTTTTATTTTTAAAAATTGTAATGCTAGGCAACAATGGAGAGCAATCTGCAAACTTTGATTCAGTCGGGGCATGAGGATAATGAAGATCTTAGGACCCAAGTGTATGTTGATACAATGGGTCCTGAGAGGTATAATAGAGTCAGAGGATACGGTCATGGTGTGACTCCTGATATGGTGTCCTATGCGTCTTCTTCGTCTTCTACATCAATTTCCTCCAAGAGGTCATCTAACAATGCAATGGCATTGCTGATGACTCAAAATAATGAGTTCAAATTGAGGGACGAAAATAACAATAAACGGATTTCGGACCTAGAGAACAAGCAAAGTCAGATGTTTGCGTGGCTTTTCCAAAGATTTCAGCCACAACCACAACCACAACCACCGTATAGCCCGGGAACCCAACAGTCAGGCCAGAGTCAGCCTCATCCTCCTCAACAGTAGCCACCCCCTGCATATCCGTATGCTGGCTATAATCAGCAACCTCCGTATCCTATGTATCTGATGCCTATGCAGCCTACGCCATACATGCAGTAGCCGCCTATGCCATACATGCAGCAGCCTCCCATGCCTTACATGCAGGAGCCGCCTTATCAAGTGCCAGTATATCGACCCGAGATGGCTGCTCCTTGTCCTGAATTTCCAGCTGGGGGGTTTGCTGAAATGCTTGCGGGTGTTGGATCTGATGTGGACTTGTCGATGATGTTGGCATCAAATATAGGACCTCAAGGACGAGAAGGATCCGTGCCACGTTCAGGCGCAGATTCGGTTCCGTAGTTTATTTGGTTCGCTTTCTTGTCGGTTAAATATGACACTTTAATCGTTCTATCTTTTTTGTTTTTTTATGTTATGTTTGTAATGTCAGATTTAGTAGTTGTTATGACAGATGAGTTTTTGTATATTAAGTGGAACGTTAGATGTACAATATTTGTGTATTTTGGCACTATTTTTATTGTTAATTATTTTCATTAATGTATGTACAATATTTGTGTATTTTGGCACTATTTTTTTTTAATTATTTTCATTAATGTTTATTTTGGCCTCAGAATTTATTAATATAATTATATAAATTTTTTCTGTTACAATGAATTGAAGAAGAATGCGGTTTGTCTGTTTTTTTTATTATTATTAACAAAGGTGGTGTCGGCTAAGACTGTTATTCGTTTGCATATTTTATTTATTTAATTGTTATTTGACGTCGGTTTATGGGATATTAAATTGATTTAATATTATTTCAGTGTTGTTTAAAAGCGACAGTAGGATTTATATTTTACAATTAAATTGCTAATGAACGTCGCCTTAAAGCGACGTAACGTGTAAGTATGCGTCGCTTTAAACCGACGTTAATTTTAGTGTCGCTTTAAAGCGACACTGTTTAGTGTCGGTTTAAGCCACGAAACCGACGCTAAAGCCCTTTCGTGACGCTAGCAATAGTGTCGCTTTGAAAATGCGACATTACTTTGTTTTATGTCGCATTTTTGCCAAAATTGCGACAGAAATCGGATTTCTCGTCGGTTTTTGCTTCGACGGTGATAGCATATATTGTAGTAGTGACATTTCGATTATTTTTTGTTTTTTGAGTCGAGCGATAACATTAGTAAGTTAGATGTTAGATTAGTCACCGACAGAATTCGAACCCACGCCGTCATGCAAGAGCACGATACCTTTTCACCACTGTGGTAAATGGCCACTTGACTTTAGTATTAGTCATTAGTCGATACGCGTTGCCTTGAGCATGGTTGGCCTTCCGTAGGAATTAATATAACTGGAAGGGATTAAAACGCATGGTGGCATATTTTGTGTTCCTCATCTTGGTTGATTTGTCTGTTATTGTTTTAGGCAACCATTAGGCTTTGTCCGGTTTATTTCCAAGACGAGCACAAGAAAATATCGATCTCACTTAGTACTGAGTTCTGACCAAACAAAAAAAAAAGACTTAGTACTGAGTCATTAGTCAATAAGCGAGGGGAGTGTGCAAAGTCAAGCCAAGTTTATTTAACTGCAAATATGATTTTAGCCCTTCCAACTCAATTTTCTTCATATAAAACCCTACATAACTTTTTTACTCAAAGAAAACCCAATGACTAGGATCCACATAAGCAAATTCATTAATTTCATATTACTTCACACATTTTACATTTTTTACAAGCCTAAAATACCCCTATTACATATTTGATGTAGACAATTAATTGTAAGGAGAGAGTAAATGATTTTGCAACAAGAAAAAAGAAGAAGACATTAATGTTTAAAATTTATTGCATATTAATTTTTTAGAAAGGCTTTGAATTTTCATAAAACTATTCGATTCAGTTTTTTTCACCCTACTCTTGAATACTTTTGAATTTAAGGAAAACTAATGAAAAAAGTTTGAAAACTTTGAGTTTTAATGATAAGGACAAAATAAAGGGTAAAGTGAATAGTATCATGTTTGACTTTTTAGTGTAAAAATGTGGTTTTTCATTAAAGTGAACAGTACCGTGGGCTTTTCGTTAAAACTCTCTTGAATTTATCATTTTTTTATTAATATATTAGAACATTGTATTTCATTATCTACATGCACATTAATTTACCTACAACAATTATACCATGGGTGTAATATAATATCTCTTTTTTACAATGATGCAAAATAATGTTTATACCAACAACAAAATGTGCCTAACATATGTACTAATACATAGAAAATAATTTACCTATATTAAGAAGAAATGCAGTTCGATGCATAGTATTAAAAATACTACGTTACACCCATGTTTATACAACAATAAAACGTGCCTAACATATCTAACAATACATGGAAAATAATTTACCTACAAGTTAGATAAATGTTATTTGGTTGGGTGGAGTATAAATTTTTTTAATAATTGGAAAAATTAAATATAACTAGGTGTAGTGTAATTTTTTTGATATATAATTAGAACAAATTAATTTACTACCTACTATTTGAAATGTTCATTTCTAATGATGCAAAATGTTCATTACCTAACTACAAATTAATTTCCAATAATTTACCTACAACAATTATACCATGGGTGTAATGTAATATCTTTCTTTACAATGATACAAAATATTGTATGTACCAACAACAAAACGTGCCTAACATAAGTACTTGTACATGGAAAATAATTTACCTATAACAAAAGAAATGCAGTTTGATGTATAAAATCAACAATATTATGTTCCACTCATGTTTATACAACAACAAAACGTGTCTAACATATATAACAATACATAGAAAATAATTTACCTACAAGTTAGAGGAATGTTATTTGATTCAAAATATATAATGTAGGTGTAGTATTTTTTTTTAAATAATTGGAACAAACTAATTTACCTACCAATTAATATGGGTAAAATTGCTACAAAATATATCACGAAAAAAAAAAAACTAGTTTTCTAGTTTGACATGGATACGGTTAATGCAAACACTTTTTACATTTTATTTCACTTTTTCTACTACTTTTAATTTGGCATAAATTTAGGAATTTGGAAAAGGAACCATAAAGTATGAGTGGCATGAGTGTAAATAAATTGTATTAATAGGTCAATAATGTTCCCATATGTTTGCAAATTTTAAATTTGGGCTTAAACTGGATCTTTAAAGATATATGGGTTTTTATCTAGAAATAATGAGTTGTAAGGGCCAAAATCTAAAGCACCCTAAAATTTAAGCCAATCAAACGAAGCATTAGTAACAGAACCTTGATTGAAGGCTCATGTCTGTCATTTTGTCAAAACTGTGGATTGTTTTTCGTTTAACTTGTTCTTTTTGTGTCATTTAATACTACGATTTAGTGATATTTTTTTCACTTGTAAATGAGAAGTCTTACGATCTAGATAATATCGTTTATTAATAAAAAAAATGTTCTTTTTGTCAGAAAAAATAATATTTACTTAAAGTTTAGCATGGAAAACCCTTCTCCCAATATTAATTATTTGCATCAACTAACTATTGTGGCTGCAAAACTCATAGTAAATGCTAAAAATTGAAACTGACCAAACTTTTTGTTAATTTATCATGCATGTTTTGTGGTGCTATCTTTATTAAAATGATTGAACGTAGGATCTTAGACCTTCTACAGTGGTCTCCAATAGGTCAGAAAATTTGAGTAGGGTAACATCATTTCTTGACTATATAATGTATTAAACTCATATGTTTAATTCTTATTTTATAAATGATCCAAAAGAGTTTAAAAAGAATAACCACTAAAAAAATAGATGGATCACACAATTAATATATAAAACCGATTTTCACTAAACTCACACTAACAATTATAGTGTTATAAGAATCAAACTCATAAGTGTTTGACTTATGTATACATGAATCAAACATAAGAATATATTAATATTCTAGTGTGTGAAATGGATAATTCGACTTAATGGATATTATTTTTGGACGCAATCCTATTAGTTAAAGTATGAGAAACAGTTTCCTATTTTATTACCGAGATGGGTGGTAGTTGATTCTAGACTTTAATAGGAAATATGTCATCTCTTTTGCCTATAACAGTGCACATACACATCTAATGTGTAAGTAACAAAAACATGCGTTAGAGTTATAACGTGCAAACAAAACTACAGTAGACCTATTTTCCTCCACACCAACAAATTGCTTATGAATTGTTCAAGACAAATATCTTGGTTTGTTTGAAGTCTAATGACCGAGGTAAGTCTAACTGCTTAGCATTTCCGCATCAATCGTTTGGAATAATCATGGAGTTTATGATCATGGCTCATGGATTGAATGTCTTATGGTTTTACCAATTTTTTATTTATTTTAACAAACGCTATTATCTACATTAAGAGGGAGGGGGGGTGGGCTTTACCTCACAATGAGTTAGCAGTAATGTGATTCAAATTCACATTTGGCGAGAATTAGACCTAAGACTTCTCATTTACAAGTGAAGAGAAACACCACTAGGTCGTAGTACTAAGTGGTTGCTTTACCAAATTTTAAGTTGGCTAGTTTACAATAAATTACATGAACTTATGTGGAAGGCCTTACTGCATCGAAATTTATCACATTTGGCATTTCTTATTGCGGATCTTGTTAGAGCCTCTTTAGTCGAGAGATGCAAATTTAAGATGTAAAGGCCACAGTTACATATCATTTACAACTTATTTATATTTTCGAGATATATAAAAAAGATGTAAACTTACATTTTTATTTATCCTTTTCAACCAAGATAAATATATTACATGTTCTTAAAAAGATCTATTAAAGAATTTTTCGACCAACAAAAAATATAAAATGCCAGACATTTGCATCTCCCATTAGATAAGGAAGGTGAAGCTATTTAATTTCATTGGGGTCATTGAGTGGTATGTTTAACCTTGATCTCTATCTGCTTTGTATGCTGAAAATTCTCTAAATCACTGTGGGAAGGTGAAGCTAATGAAAAGAGGATAATGTGCCAAAATGTTAGACAATGTGACCTACCCCCCATTTAAGAGTGGGTTTTTGGGGACCTACCCGTGTAATTTTATGCCATTCTTGTCTTTGATTGAACTTGATTAGTCTTCTATTACTAGCTCTTTAGTAGTGTTTTTGGTGAGAAAGAAAGAGAGCTAGAAACTATCAATTTCTTGACACAAAAGAAAAGCATACTTGTGTGTTTCCAGAGAAAATAAGAAAAGACAAATCCCATATATGACATTTTTCGCGACTTTAAAAAGTTAAAGAGGAAGAAACACAACACATGGAATAGAAAGAGAGCATTGAGATAAAAGTTTTGTAAGAAAAACGCAGTAGGTTGGTTTCAAGGAACACTACTAGTGACCGACAAGAAAAAAATGGATTTAGTAGTAGACTATACACAAAAGCTCACGATGAGGGTGATTTTGTATAAAATCAATAAAAATTACAATATTAACAATATATCAATAATATTTATCTATACTATTAAGAGAACCCTCATTGTCAACTTTTTTCCTCTTTTTTTTTTCTTTCTATTTTGCCCTCACTTTTGATACACACTATTGACAAAAGGAGGGCAAAAATAGTAATTTTGTACATTTTGACAAAATGACAATCATATCCCTAATTTTCCTATTTTACCCTCTTTTTTTTTTGAGAAAATGACAATCATATACTTATTTTTCTAATTTTACCCTCACTTTTGATACACAATGTTTACATAAGGAGGACAAAACAGTAATTATCTAATATTAAAAAAAATATGCACTTATTAAGAGAAATTGTTCATACACACACACAAAGTGTGTGCTCTCTGCTAGTATTAATTATAAATAGGTTAATCATGTATATGAACTTAAATGCATTTAGAATATTAAAAATTTATAAAATCTGCCACTCCAGCTGACACCCATTTTAACTGATACCCCCTTTCACATATTTTTTTTTGATATTTTGGAATAGGTCAATACCGACCAAACATTGTGTTTCCTGATTTTGTTTTTTTACATTTGGATTCAAACGTTGCGTTATAACAGTGCACATACACATCTAATGTGTAAGTAAGAAAAAACACGCATTACAGTTATAACGTGCAAACAAGGCTAGAGATAGAGCTATTTTCCTCTACACCAACAAATTGCTTATGGACACATACGATCTACAGGGTCTCCTTAACCTATCCGATTTCAAGGATAAGGTGCACTCGAGCTTGTGAGATTAATTTGTTGAGTTCAGTGGCAGATTGATAAGAGGGCATAATAGGAAGGGCAAATGCAGTCTAGATTCCCTCACACTCCCGAAATTCAATCACCTCATCCATGGAGGGAGTCCAATTCCTCCAACTTTAGGAATTGAATTCCATTTTTCTTGTGGGTCCTACACATTCTTCATTTATCTGAATCTTAATAAACACAAGAATTATCCGTAATCGGAATCAAATTCCTTATTTTCATTTCAATTACGAATTCCTAAAAACGCCATAAATCTGTATGCATGTCAACCATCCCATGAAGCATGAACCCTATTTTCAATTTTGAATTATATATCTTGCTATGTTTGCAACGAATTATTGTGATATGAAATTGAATTGCTTAATTAAATTGTGTGTGGAAAAGCATGAAAAAAAATCAAAAGAATTGAAACCCTAGTCGGTGCGTCGAGCCACGGCTTCGAACGGCGTCGTGCCTAGCCATGAACCCAAACCAAAATGACATGTCATCTTGGGTCATCTTCTCCAGATGGAGACTGCCACCTCTATGGTTTTCTCCGACACCTCCAACAATGGGAAGTCGGGGATTCAGGTCCAAATCACCATCTCCGATCTTTGATGGTGGTGAACTGCGTTTTGAGATGATGGAGGCCTGGGATTGTGAGATTATCCCAAATTTCTCCCGGATTTTGATTTTATGCGATCGAACTCATCACACCACCACTGATTTCGACAAGGCCCATGTCGGTGGGGTCGCAATGATCACAACCGCAGACCTAGTGGCTACCAAAGCCACAACCTTCGAGCCCAGTCTTCGGTGGAGCCCACACTAGGCTCTTGCGGCCTTCCCGCCTCGACGACGATGTCCTTTACCCGTGAAAAATTGGGTTTTCATACAACATCAATATCTTATCAGGTACATAATTTATTTATAAGTTCATAAAAGACACTTTCTTTATTTTTTATGATAATATTCTCGGCATGAAAGGTAAAGTTGCCTAACTTACAAAGTCCATCGTTCTATCAATGTGAGATTCATTATTCTAAACATACAATGATTAATCGGCGAATATCAGACGACTATACAATATATAAAAATGCAAAAAAATGAAGTTCTCCTTGCATTTGATTCCTCCCAGGTCTGTGCAGTGGGTTATCGATTATGCAACTTAACTGATAGAAGCTGGGTTGTTTTGTTGATTTTAGACTTTTAGCATAGTGCAGGATTGGGTAGAGAGATATTAATATTGAAAGAGAAAGGCAAGGGCGTGAGAGTGAGATTGAAGGTCATAATAAATTGAAAATTTTTCTTCAGGGGATGACAAGTCGTCGAAGATCATTGGGGATGGATAAGTCGCTGGTCTGGTTTTTAGGGGGAATTCGTCGAAGATGGAGGCGGAAGTTGTCGGGAATGGAATAGTTGGGTCACCCTAAAATTAATTGGTAATATATAGAGTAGCTGAACTCCTTATAAGACCTTACATGGTTTGATCCCTCATTGATGTATGACTTTGTCCTTACATTCTCACACGCCCCTTCACATATGGCAAAATTTCAAGCTTAAAATGGGAACAATACAAATTGGGTGACGTGTGGCTATTGAATCTCACACATGGATCAACCTGCTCTGATATCATTAAGAAAGTTAGGGTTTCACCATAAAATCAATAGTAATATAAGGAGTATTCTAACTTCTTATAAGACCTTACATGATTTGATCTTTTACTGATGTGAGACTTTGTTCTCACATTCTCACATGGAGGTTGAAGTTGCGGGCCTTGTGGTTGCAATCTTAGGCAAAGTGAGTGTGAGGAAGAGGGACAGACAAATCAGCGCATAAAGGGGTGAATAAACATTAATTAAATGAAGGTTAATTATGTAAAATCACAAGTCAAAGTGAGTATTTTAATTTCGAGTAATGTTAGGTCTTAAGTAATAAAACATAAGTACATTAATTTTAAATAATAATCCAACCGTCAACAACTATATTATATGATTTATAAAATTTAATTTAATTAGTTGCTCTCTTCATTACCCTTTAATTAAAGAATGGAAGTGTGTGTGTTTTTTATTTAAGCTTTGCAGGTGATGTATATTTTTGCCAAAAGCCCGGTATTTTAATACCCGTGTTTGTCCTTTGACATTTCGTGGCCCTGCCAAGTTGCCAGCCCCAAAAAGAAATGTGATTAAAAAAGAACATGACTTGGTCATCAAAATTTTGAGATTACATCAGATATTCGTGTGTGTGTGTGTATAAATATGTATCAACATGACTTGTTCATCAAAATTTTGAGATTACATCAGATATTCGCGTGTGTGTATATGTGTGTAAAAATATGTATATATATAATAAATACATTTATATTTCTACAGATGAAGGGTTACCAAACATGACGAGTACTAGTTAACCGACATGTAGACTTCAATTAACATATTCTCCCCAACTTCATCGTAATGGATGTTAGAGAGACTGACTGTCTGTATATGCATGTATTTATGTATTTTGTGGTGGCCCATAATACTTTCTGTGAGAGTTTTTTTATTTTCTTTTGTCAACAATTTCTGTGGGAGTTACAGAATACAGATTAACAACAATTTAGCTGTTTTCGTCTTTTTTTTTTCTTTTTTTTTATAAACAATGACTTTTTTTTTTGTTAAAATTATAAACAATGATTTAGATAGAATAATTAATTAATTTTCTAGTGGATGCAAGATCCAGTCTCAAGTCCTGCAGTTAAATGGCTCGCCAGTCACCATTGCTAGTGTCATTAGGTTTTTTGGCTTGGTATTTGATTAATATTTTGTACAATAAAAATGCAACAATTATGTTGTACCAAACCAAATAAAGACCAGCTTACTATGATAACCAAAGAAGCCTTTAATATGGAAGAAAAACAAACCTGGTGAGTAATTCAGAGTCGTGAAATTTCGGGGAAGGAGATGAAAAAGTAAATAAAGATAATAGCAACCAAAGACTAAATACCAGTCACCTTTCTCAGTACTCTTGAATTATCATTATATTTGGATCATGACTTATCCTGGTTGTGTCCATTTGTCCAGTCAAAGCGATGATATGTGTACATACACACATATAAATGTACATTTTAACCAATTTGCAGCAGAAGTAAAAAATTCAAATAAGAGAGTCCACCTTAAAAGATTGAGTAAATTGTAGTAATGATCCTTTTAACTTTAACTCAATTGGTGCAATGGTCCATCAACTAAAAATCTATTACCATTGGTCTCTCAACTTTAATCCAACTGAAGAAATTGTCCTTCAACTTTAGCCCAATTGGAGCAATGGTCCCTCAACTTTAACCCAATTGTAGCAATAGTCCTTCCAACATAACTAATTTTGACAAAATTATGATGAAGTTGACAAAAAGGACCATAGCTACACGTTTTGATGAGTTGAGGGACCCCAATTGTAGCAATGGTCATTCCAACATAACTCATTTTGACAAAATTCTGACGAAGTTGACAAAAAATGACCATAACTACACATTTTGATGAGTTGAGGGACCAATGGTAATTGATTTTTAGTTGAGGGAGTGACAACTGAAAAATCAGGCTAACTTATTCAACTTGTTACAAAAAAAAAAAAAAAACCGTACTTTGTGACCAAGGGTGGATGGAAATAGGGACCAAGGTGGTCCCAGGGACCCGAATTCGGAAAATATATATGTGAAGGTCTTTTGAGACCTTTCGAATGTTTGGTACGGGTCTTTTTGGTGCTTACTAAATGTTTGATGTAATATATGCTAGGCATATCCCAACATGTTGTATCGACAACACTCGACAACTTCTCTCTATATCACTCTTCAGATTGCTTCGGCATATGCCGATATTTGTTGACATGTGCACAACAACCCCACCAAGTGAATCAACTTTTTTTTTTCTTTTGCATGCTTTGCGTTCTATTCTTATATAAAAAACTTATATTTAACACTGGGACCCTCCAAAATTCACATCCTGAATCCACCATTGTTTGTAAGTAGCTCTTTACTCTAGTATCGTTTTACTTGTGTTAATCATTTAACACTCATTCGTACTGACAAAAACATACAACTCAACAGGATTTAAGACATAAAAGTGATTAAGAAAAAACAAAATTGAGAGAAGATACACTAAGAATTCAGCAGGAGTTTTGTATACTTTTAACAAGATTAATATAAATTTTCCACATGAAAAGGTAGAGAGGTGGCGCATGCTTCTTGAGCCTATGTCCCGTTCCCTCTAACAATTCGTGAATATATAACATACTAGAGTCCCACACTGGCTAGGGTTGTTTAATTAATTAAGAAACTGTGTTCAGTTAGAATTAATTGGCACCCCAACTACATTGTGTTATTATATTCATCCGAGATCTGAGATCTGCATATGTTTTCTGGTTGTCAAAATCCAAGTTCACACCAATGAAGACAAAAGCATGCATGGTAAAATAACTGATCGAGAAGGAACCCTAGCTTGATTCCCTAACCCGTACAAAAGCAAATGTCAAACCCTAAACGTTGGAGGGAATTATCACAAGGACAAACCCACTACTTCTCAGCAGTGGCGGATACATGATTTTAATATAGGGTGGTCCCAATTAGTGTTCTAAAAATCGACCTAGGCAGTGCCTAGGCGCTAGGCGGTGAAGCCCTGCCCCTATTTTGGGCAAATTGTTTCGAAAAATATATCTGGAGCTAGGGGTGCCTAGGCGGCTCTTAGGCGGAGGGCTAGGCGGCACTTAGGCAGTCCTAGGCGGTTTTTTGGAATATTTTTGGAATGTGAATGGAAAATCATGATCTTTAGCTCTAAAATGCTCCATCAATATATATGCTCTTTGGACCTCATCTCGAATATTTGGAGGATAATCCATTTTATTTGTCTACATAATGTATAATTCTTGTCATGAATGGAAAACTATCAAAACTCTTGAGAGTTACATAGATAAACACTATGTTGATCACTTGAGTGACAAGTCCTCACAACATGCACTAATAAATAAACCAGGCTCCCCAAGAAAAACTTGCATAACCCTAACTAGGGTTTTGGCATCAAAATGAAGAATGGAAAACGTTTGCAAACCTAGAGGCTAATCCCTAATGCCAAGAAAGATACAAGCCCAATAGGCAGTACAGTAGTAAGCAAGAAGGATAGCGATGAGGAGGGTAAGTTAAAAGTTTATTTTTATTTTTTTGCAGAAGTTAAAAGTTCATTAAAGTTGAGGAATCCCACTTAATTTAATCTTTTCCTTTTTATTAAAGTCTCTAAATTGTTTTTTACTTTGGAATGATACAAAAGCCCATCATGTGGAGTCTAGAGGATGTCTAATCACAATGAAATGCAGTCAACAATGCTTTTTAAAAATGTTTTATTGGCTTGGCTCAAACGGTGTGTTTTGGATCAAAAATGTCATCTTCTTTCTCCTCCTGCAACAGAACGAGCAGTGCATCGGCAGCCATGGCTGTTGTTCTCCACCACCACATCCCAGACTTGGGTGGTCCTCGGAGGTTTCAATAGCCCTTTATGTGAGCTTCCGGGTGGTCCTGGGACCACCCCGGGCTGAACAGAACAAAGATATTAGGATCTTCGAGGTGTTTGTGATTAATGTCGATACATACATCATCGTCCCCCCTCGTCATTATTATAATTAATACTAGCATTTGTCTACACATTTTGTGTGTATAAACACATTTTTTTAGAAAATGAGAAGGAGAGAGGGAGAGAGAGAACGTGGGGGGAGTGGGAGGTTTTTATTTTTTATTTTTTTTTATAAATATTGGAGGTATTTTAACATCACCTGTAGGTGAGGCTTCAATAAAAAACAGTAAAATTTGGACTTGTGAAATTACATTATTACCCATCATTTTTTTTGTGTGATAGAAGATTAATTTGTCTTGTCACCCTCTTTTGGTTGACAAATAGGGCTTTATTAATTAGTAGAGATGAGCCGTTTAGACATCACTTTCTAACACTTCTCACGGAATAATAAGAATATCAGGCTAACATCATATATTTTGCAAATGAGTGATTGATTATTAAACATTACATTGCAGTACTAAAAACAAAAAATAGTTAAATTAATGAGAGAAAACTTGCCATTTTTCATGTTTATTGGTAATGTGTATCTGGGTGATAGTGAAATATGCAATTAATTTATTTTCTAATTATTTCATTTAGGTGGTACATGAAGCAAAGCTCTAAATTAAAGAAGTTTAGAAGTAGCTCCAAGCTTTTTAAAGAATCCAAGTGCTATATGATGTCTGCTTCTTTAGCTGAATTGTTGTTGTTCTTATAGTTTCTTAATTTGTATTAAGAGAATTTTAACGAAAAATCCTTGATAAACTTCAAACAAAAAGCCCTTGATAAACAAAAAGACTAGTTACATATCATTCATATTTGAATCAATTTTAAAAGAAAAATGGGCTAGGAAGATCAACTTTTTGTACCACATTTGTGTACATAATTAATGAATTTATCTTATTGGATGTAAGTCACTTGCCACATGATATGATACACTAATATGGTATAAAAATTTAATCTCTCTAGCATTACTCATTTAAAAAATCACCGAATTTCAATTTTCTCGCATTGCAACATAAGGTTTTGAAATTGTACCACCTAATGTCTTTGGGCAATTGACCACCCGATTTTTCATTTCAATTAATAACGCTTTGATTGTGTTATTCTGTTTATGGGCTGATGGTAATGCACACTTGCACTACATGCACACGAAAAATCATCATTGAGCTTATACGTCAACCCCATGGATGGAGGCAGCTGCCCCCACTCAGCCTTTTCTAATTTGAAAAATCCATATATTTATTAAAAAGACACTAAGTACACGAAATCACCTGCATTAATATTCTTCTCCTTTGCATAACAAATAAATCAAATGCATCTATATATAGTAATCTTTTTTTTAGCAAACTTTAATTTAGTGCTATTTAATCAAATAAATTGTCTATATGATTAACATAAAAATTCGGTTAAAATTGGCTACAATAGTTGATATAGCAAGTAGATACACACCATAGCATAATCCGTTATCACCAAATTAAAAAGAACTTACCATTAACAAATCTTTTGCTTATTTTATAGCTCAAAAGTTATCCCTATTAAAAATAAAAATTTAACTTCATCCCTGGTCAACCCATAAAAAGTCTCTCATATGATACCTTATTATTAGACATTCCAACAAAAAAAAAAAAAAAAAAAAAAAAAATATATATATATATATATATATATAGGTATAATTTCAAAATTTTATAGTGCCATATGAAAAAAATAAAAACTTCGTACACCTAAGCGAAACACTGTGTTGCGTGTTCCTTTTTGGACCCCTCCCTTTAGATAATTCAATGACCTTTTTTACATCTTCTTTTTACTTTATTCCCCATTAACCATAATATGCATGAATTAGTATTAGTGTTTTTCCTTACTTCAAAAAGTTGTGGCAAATTAGGTTTTAAATCCCCCACAAATTGTTGTGTATGGTGGCCACTAAGTAAACAAACAAAACCAAATTGTTTGAGTCGTCTTTGACTGTCCTTTTGTCCCACTTATAAAATCTAATCCCACTTTTTCAAACTTTTAATTGCATATTTTTCCTCTTATGACAAAACCTTTTGCTTAATTTCCACGTAAAGAAGATACTTGAGCCAACTCCTCAATTTTGGGTATTTTATATGTGTAATGATTTGTGCCATGATTTATGCTAAGTGCCTTGGTCTAACAATGTTCACATGTACTTGACTTGAACACAGTAAGTAAACAACGATACAATTCATAATTAATATGGACACATTTCCCATGCTCCCTCATTTCAATTCATCCGCTTATCTTAGCAGTATTCTAAAAAAGTTATTTTACATTTTTTTTCTTATATTTATGTTTTACGTTATATAAGATTGTAAAATGAGTTTTTTGAAATACAGATAACAACTTTGTTTAGGTTTCTTATTACTTCAAGACATGGACGTCTGCAAAAAACTCTTTTACTTTGATAAAAATTTAGGGCTCAATTTCATATATGTTTCAATTCACATGTTTTGGGCTTGTTTGATATAATTATTTCATCTTTCATTTTAGTTTTTCTTTTTTGCTATACATGAGAAGAAAAAAAAAAGAGTGAAATAAAGGAGGAATGAAGATGTGTGGAGGATGATGGAATTGGAAGACATGTCAAGTGTGCATAGCATGACACACAAATTAAAAACTAAAAACCGAAAAATGAGAACAACTTCACCTTCAAGTTTTTGTTTTTATATGATCTCCTTCTTTTGCCCCTACTCCCTCCGAGACCACTTCATCCTTCTTCATTTTCCGTTTCCCTCACATATATTTTCCTCCATCTAAAAAATAAAAACTAAAGAAAACTGTTATTTAACATTGCCCTTAATTTTCACAATTTAGTTTTCTTCTAACTTCGGTTCTGAAGTGCCATATGTAACTTCAATTCATGCACTTAGATTTTCCAATCGTACGGGCAATTCTCAATTATTGGTTGATGTGGAATTTGATACAAGATTCTTTTTTTATATAGTGTGATTACTTGCACGTGAACAATAGACGCTAGTATTTTCCTTGACATCCCTATCAGTTCCTATTGTCCCAGCTGAAAGCATACTCTGAATGCAGATGAGAATAATAAAGAGAGAAGATGAGGAAAGACTTAAAGATCCAGATAAATTGGACTTGGCGGCCCATTAGCCTATAAAAAAACTCATGGCTAAACTAGGATTTAGTCCAAGCCTATTATTAAGATATTTTTCATTTTGACACCCCACCCCCAACCCCACAAAAAAAAAAAAAAAAAAAAAAAAAAAAAAAAACAGAAAAAAAACCTTTTTGAAATAATTTTCGCTCACTGTTTTCTTTTTCTGGACATTCATATTTATTTTTATCATTTGATTTATTAAATTCAAATGCCAAATATAAGAGATAGCTGTGCAGAGGGAGGACTTGTATTGTATGGCGCGTGTATATTGCAATTGTGACGTCATGTGCTAATAATACAAAGGGACATGTGGAGAGAAACTAACAAATGTCCTTGTATTGGTACAGAAAACCACCGTGGCGGTATACTCGTGCCATACAAGTTCCTGTCGTTCGGAGGGAGAAAATGTGGAAATCTATCTCCTTTGTAAGAGAGATTTTTCAATGTGACCGTCACACGAGGTGGTACACCACGTGTCCCTATATAAATGGTGGGTTATGTGTGTTAAAAGGTTAATAACTTAAAAATTAAAATTTTCCACCACTTGCATAAAAACACGTAGTGTACCATCCGTATTCTTGTCACAACTAAAAATTTCTCCCTTTGTAAAGAACCAAGTGCATCACAAATCAAAGAAAAGTTTAGTTTAGCTTATCACCTACCATGTTCTTCTCTCTGTTGAAAACTACCTTAATCACAACTTGCCCATAAAAGCAAAACACTCCATCCATAATTTTATGCAGTCATTGATTACAAAGACTGAAAGATTTTGTCATGAATACTTAACAGTTACACTTGTTTGATCAATATGAGCACCATCCCATGTCTTGGCTCCAGACGACGAGCATAAACTCACAGTTTTGGGGCCATATTTTTTTCTAACAAAAACAAGATCCTCCATTCTGTCCACTCTGTTCATGGCCAGGAATTTCCGTCGGGGAGGCTTCCTGGGCGACGAGCACACAGCTCCCCGGGAGAGTGTTTCGGCTTCGGTTGAGGGCTGCTGTCGGGCTTCTGCTTATACTGTCGGGCAGGACTCGTCGGGCAAGTCTTGTCGGATGAACCAGGAATCCCAAGAAGTTGCCCGCTCTCACCCCGAATGCGCATTTCTTTGGATTCATCTTCAACTTGTGGGTCCTCATCCTCGTCAAAGCTTGTCTGAGGTCTATCAGATGCTGTTCTTCAGTTTTGGACTTTATCACGATATCATCAATGTACACTTCCATATTCTGTCCAATCAGATCGTGAAAAATAGCATTCATTGCCCTCTGGTAGGTTGCACCAGCGTTCTTGAGCCCGAATGGCATAACCAAATATTCATATGCCCCCACATGTCCAGGGCACCTGAAAGCTGTTTTATGTATATCCTCAAGGGCCATCTTTATCTGATTATACCCGGCATTCCCATCCATAAAAGATAGAACTTTGTGTCTTGCTACTGCATCTATGGATAGATCAGCCATGGGCATAGGATACTCATCTTTTGGTGTAGCGCCATTAATATTTCTGTAATCAACACAACATCGCACTGCTTTTGTGATGGCTTTTAAAACAGGTACAATGTTGGCTAACCATTCCACATACTTGGCTGGCCGAATGAACCCAGCTTTCACAAGCCTCTCAATTTCTTCTTTAACTTTCTCCTCTATTTCTTTGGACATCCTTCGTGGTGCTTGTTTAACAGGTTTATATCCTTCCTTGATAGGCATTATGTGTTCCACCAGGGTTGAATCTAAACTTGGCATCTCAGTATAGTGCCAAGCAAAACAATCTTTGAATTCTTGTAGGAGATAGATAATATTTGCCCGATCCTGCACCTCCAATAAGCCACTGATTTGTATTGGTCTTGGATCTTCCTCTGTCCCTAGATCAATAACTTCCAAAGGATCCTGCACTTCTGGTGGTGGCTTATCAGGTTCTGCACATAAAAATTCAACTAACTGCGGGCTTTCGGGCAAGTCGTCTGGCCCATCCAAGTCATAAATACATTCGGCCATTTGTATGGCCCTCTCCAACTCCTCTTTACAAAGCTCTTCACTGCTCTCATCTTGGTTGGTTGAAGTCCCAGGTTGCCGCTCTCGCTCCTCTTCTCCTAGAAGCTCCCTTTCTTGCTTCTTTTCTTTCCCATACACCAACAGTCTTTTAATCAAGGATCTGACTGCCATTACCTGATCCTTCCTCTTTTGTCCAATCATTGATGGTGTATGGGGTTTGGGATAATACAAGGTCTGTCCCACTCTTCTCTAGTAAGGAGCATTCCTTGTTCCAAAAGCTTTTGGGCCGTCACCTTGGTAGGGCGGCCGTTCTCGTTAGCTCCTGAACATTTCAGTATTCCTACGTTGGGGTTGTAGAAACTTGCTTCCGCAATGTTGGCTGTGGGGAGGAATGGTCGTGATTCGGCCTCCACCATTTCCCAGAAACCTGGTCCTTCTTCATGGTAGACAGCGACTTGTTGATGCATGGTGGAAGTATGGCAAGACTTTGGTGGATCCAGTCTCTTCCAAGTAATGCTCCATAAGTAGAGGTGCAGTCTACCACAAAAAATGCCAGCATAATTTGTTTAGACCCCAGATCCACTTCTAAGGGCAATATCCCATGGGTCTTCGTGATAGCGCCCGAGAAGCTAGAGACTGTGAGGTATGTAGGAATAAGATCCTCTGCCCCTCTTCCCATTTTCCTCATCTGCTTGGCTGGTAATACATTAACAGCTGCCCCGCCGTCTATTAAAATTCTTTTGAAAGGCACACCTTCCAAATGAGCCGTGACATATATGGGTTTTAAATGATTAGCCATCGAGATATTCGGGCGACTAAACACCATTTCGTCGGTATAGATCCTTGTGAGACCTTTACTGGACGTTTCAGCCTTTTCATCGTTGCCCGATCCTCCTTCTTCGACTTCCCCTACATTGACATGTGCCATCATTGGCTCAGCTGTCAAGTAATCACCCTCCATAGTAGCGGGCTGATCAGGTTGGGCACCTAACGTGGCAGATAATACGTATGCCATGTTGACATGAAAATCATTAGGCTCGAGCAAATCTTCTTTCTTGTTCTCGATTTGGTCCATGAACTCGTCCAACCAGGCCATAGCATCAGGTGGTAGTAGTGGTTCTGATGCCCCTTCTAATTGATTCCTGCCCGCACCCTTCGTTTGCTTTGGTACCTCACCAAAAGGATCCACCAATGGCAAAAAATGTGGTTTTCCTTCAGGTGAAATATTTCCAAAACGAATAGGCTTTGTCTGCTCCGTCTTCCATCCTGGGGTTGGCACCATGATCAAATCCTCTTGAGCCCGCCTCAAGATTCTATATTTGCCGGGGTGCTGGTTCTGTGGCACGTGATTCCCCTCGCCTTCTTTTTCGCTACTGGACTTTTCCAATTCTTTCTTATTCTTCCAGCAGAGTTGACTTTTTTCGCCAGATGATGGTCTCTCCAGTTTTTTATTCTGGGAAGTTTCTGATGTTGCGGGGGTCTTTAATGAGTTCATGTAGGCTTTATGCTGTCTCTGAACTCTCCTGATCATAGAAGCTCCCATTGGTTTGACATGCTGTCCGTTCTTTCCAACTACATACCATTTCCGTCCGAGATAGGCAGGATTATCTTTCTTCGTAGGATTAGTTATCCCATCCTTCCTCCTAGCTTCTTCCTTCATATAGCCATATTGAGGATGATCCGTGCTTCTTTGAATTTCAGCCTCCATGTCTTCTGCTTCTTCAGAAGCTTCATAGTTTCGAAAAACTTCTGATAAAGCTTTGGACTGCGAATCGCCTCCTAGACGTTGAAAGACACTTCGGGAAGCATCTTTTCCTGCAGTCCGTCTAGTTTTTTCTTGGGCCTTCTTTCTTCTGATCAACTCCTGATCAATGAGAATCCCTGAGGGTGGTATTTCGAGCTCGCACTCGCTTTGGCACTTGCTGCATAACACCCTTCCTTTGATTATAACGGCTTTTTGATACTCGGGCAACTTAATTACCCCTTTTATATTTTTGCCAACCAGTTCTTCATCATTCTTTAGCTCCGCAACTTTTTCCTTCCCCTTCTCAGCCCATGTCATGTTGATCATATTTATTGGAGCTTCTGAAAAGGGCTCTGCGGGTTTGTTCACCATTGCTTCTTTTGATTGGATAGTTTTGCGTCTTTTACCCTCCTCATTATCTGTTTCCCCAGGGTGAGGTAAAGACGTAGGAATAGTTGGTCGCGGGACCATACCAGCCTCCAACCTTTGCAGCATCTGTAGCAGGGTCGTTTGTAAATCTTCTGGCTCTGGTACTCTCGACATTTTGCTTTGATCATGGAATCCCACCGGGCGTGCCAAAACTATGTTCGTGGCCAGGAATTTTCGTCGGGGAGGCTTCCTGGGCGACGAGCACACAGCTCCCCGGGAGAGTGTTTCGGCTTCGGTTGAGGGCTGCTGTCGGGCTTCTGCTTATATTGTCGGGCAGGACTCGTCGGGCAAGTCTTGTCGGGCAAGGCTTGTCGGGCAAGGCTGAAAGAGAAGGACAGCGTTAACTTTGAAAGGTGCCTTCATGGGGTCTTAGGTGTAGGCCTTAAGGCTCACAATCAAGGTTAACTTTTGGATGCTCAGGCGTGCCACTGCCATCTTTAGCATGGCAGATGTAGAACGGATGTTGGATCCATATACGCATAACTACATATCTATATGCATCCAGGAGACCGTATCAATTATGACAGGTGCCTTTGTGGGGCCTTAGATATAGGCCTTAAGGCTTCCAATTCATAATCAATCCCTCTCTTGGATATATATAACTATGTGCTTCTGGTTTCATTGTCGCGCGTAATATCACCACCGTTATATTTCTGACTAGCTAGCCCGCAGAGCTTAGAACGAATCCAAATAGGTGCCTTTGTAGGGCCTTAGGTATAGGCCTTGAGGCTTCCTATCAGAATTTGTTCCATACTCAAACGTTCCTAGCCCACAGAGCTTAGAACGAATCCAAATAGGTGCCTTTGTAGGGCCTTAGGTATAGGCCTTGAGGCTTCCTATCAGAATTTGTTCCATACTCAAACGTTCTAGCCTGCAGAGCTTAGAACGCATCCAAATAGGTGCCTTTGTAGGGCCTTAGGTATAGGCCTTGAGGCTTCCTATCAGAATTTGTTCCATACTCAAACGTTCTAGCCCGCAGAGCTTAGAACGCATCCAAATAGGTGCCTTTGTAGGGCCTTAGGTATAGGCCTTGAGGCTTCCTATCAGAATTTGTTCCATACTCAAACGTTCTAGCCCAATCATAATACAACGGTAGTAAAACTACTAGATCGGTCGATTACTTGCGCCCCAAGTAACTTCGGACTTCTTTGTTTATCAAGGATTGTCGTGGATGGGTTAAGTCCACATAAAGTTCTTTTTTATGCCTTGAGACCAAAGACTTTTACATGATCATTCTTATATATCCAAGAAGTTAGAACTTAGATCTGATTTAAATAGTAACGACATCTTTAAATCGGATTTAAGAACTGAAAGACTCTTTTAATCATCATGTTATCTGAAATAACTCGAATACAGCTAAAAGCATACAACATAATGCTAGTTTAATAACTGAAGAGACAAAACCAAGAAGGGACGGGCAAGGCTTTCACCTTGTCGGGCAAAACTGGGCGTCTTGCAACTTCTTGGGTTTTAAGGTTGGACAAGGGGCTTGAGAGTTTAGAAGAAAAGGGTTTTTTGGGAAAGAAATCGATACTACGACAAGTGTTTGACAAGGTAGCAGAGCTGGTAAAAATGGTTGGATGTGATCCCGAGAGGGATGAAGGCTTTTGGCTGACTACAGCTTATCGTTTGAAGGCAAATCTGGCTTTTGGCAGAGTTTTGGCTTTTGTTTGTTTGTTTGAGTGTCCTCAATTCTGATTTCTCTTTCTTCTTTTATAGACAAACCAACGTGCCTTCCTGTAGCAGCAAGCTTGCCCGAATGCGGTTTGAAGATGATGACTCATTGGTTTTTTTACATAAAATGCCACCATAAAGTACTTTATGGGCTGTATAGCTGATCAGTCTACACCACTTGGTCTTTGGGTAGGTGAGCAAGTGGCATTTGTGAGCTGTCCCAAGGCAGAGGAGGCCATTTCCTGCCTTCTTGGGCTTCGGCTGAACCACTGGGCTTTGACCGACTCTTCCTTCCAGCTTCCTTTTGGGCCGGTCCCCTCCCGGAGCCCAAAGTTTAAGTTTTCGGTCCAAACACACTCCACATCTGTTGGTTGTTTCGTAACCGAGAAACTCATATTCTTGCCATATCTCTTGACACATTTCAATGCTTGAAACCTGACTCAATTTTTACAACTAGTGTATGTAAGTTAGGTGTTTCAAATGCAACTGGGTCCATTTTATCCCTATAATCCACAACATCTTCATTTCCGAATGAGCCATTTAGTCGCCAATAAGAGCTGGGTTGTTCTCTTAGCACCTGTTTGTTTGCACTTTCTAGCTCATATCTTTCTAGGGTGGCTTTCCTCTCATCACAATTTTATCTTTGGTTTGACCTTTCCCAAAATGTCTAGGGTTCACTATGTAACTAGCAGCGTGAAGTGGCAAAAATAATGCATCCCATGTTTGCTCTATCAGCTCTTCCAACTGATTCACTGTGCTATAATCAATATCCTTATGTTTGACAAGTTCAAGAGCCTGAGCCTGCCAATCACAAACATCACCCATGACAAGTTTGTCAATATCAAGTGTAGGAAGCAATCTTACAAATGGCTTGACTACTTGCAACAACAGATGCGCGTCGCTCTAGAAATCATCCCCTAAAATGGCAGCTTCAATACTTGAAATGTCATATGGTGCACTAAGCTTCCATTGCATTCACCCTTCGCCAACAACCAATTCTTGAAGTGGTTCCTTTAGTTCAAAAATCCTCTGAACGACACAGAAAGAAAGTGCAAACTTCATATAAACTGGATCAATGCTTCCCTTCAGATTTTGATTGAACCTACATGGAGAAAAATGCTGATATGTGGTAATGCATTGCTCAATCTCTTTAGCACATTAGACAACGGGTTTTAACGAGTCCAATTCTGTTATTTTCCCATCAACGCGCATATAGATTGTGAAGTACAAGGAGACCAAAATATTTTAGGAAACTTTGACAACATATTCGAATCAGATAATTTGCTAGCATCGCCTAGATGAGAGATTATCTGAAGCACATTGCTGGGCCCAACTTCCATAACAGTATCACCAAGAATAGCTACAAATACATTCTCTGCCCTATCGATATCATCTATATCTAATTCTCTAAAAAACATAAGTCCTCTTGGATTGAAGATGAATATATTAATGCAGAAGCAGCCTAGCATGCTTTCTAAGCAACCAAAACACAATATTGAGCATCCAATATGCGACAAGAACTCCCTAACTAGAGCCAAAGGTCTTTCTATCCTTCATTTCTCTCTACTTAAGAAAGAATCGGAAAGCTCATCTATTGAGAGGGGTTCGTACCCAGGGCCAAAAGTAAAAATAGCTTTAGCCATGTCATGAAAGTAAGGACATTTGACAACATTGAGATTCAATACATGAACATAAAAGAATCTAGCTACTATTTCATCTATATCTTCTTTAGCGGCGCATGTAAGACTTGGTCGTGAAGTCCTGATGCGCTTGCTAGGCTTTGTACATCCAGAAGTTTTTTTCTTCTTGTGAGCTAGTCGCTCTTCCTCTAAGGCCTGAAAGGATTCTCTTAAATACATGTCTATTGCTGGGCTGCATTTGACCCCAACACCAGAGAACCCAAGTAGGTGGGCTCTAGAATAAGATCTATTATAACATAGGTTACAGTGGTTGCATTTCCACATTTTGGTGCCACTTCCTTTGTCAAGCCTACTGAACACAATAACATGCTTCCATCCCCACTTATTAGATTCTAACGGCACTGATCGAAGGATACAGACATACCCGTATATTATTGTCCAATGGCATTGAATTGACCATTAAAGAGACATTATATTCTCTACATTCTGGAAGAATGTTGTTGAGCTTTAAAGACATTCGAGACAATAACTATCACCTTGAAACCTATAGAAAATGAAGTTGAATTTTTGTGCAACACTTCCATGAATATGGCCAGAAGCGTATTCTAGAAAAGTGGAACGTCTCTCGAGTAGCTTGTATACTATAACCATATGCTTCATAGAAAGCCACTACATGGTTGGCCCTACCTCAAGGATTGCACACGAAATTTTGCTTTGGAATGACCGTTTGGGACACCTTCAACGAGTTGTGATGCACCGTATCCTCAAATCTTCAAACGGGCATCCTCTAACTAGAAGATTACGTGATTTCCAGAAGGATATCGCATGCCAAACCTACTCTATAGGAAATCTCATTATTCAACCTTCCTATGATAAGATCCAATTCAGGGGGATATTTGTGGATTGATTCAACCACCCTGAGGCCATTCAGATACTCTATGGTATTGGTTGATTCTTCCACATGTTGGTCACATGTGTGTTTGGTGTCCACAAGAAACGTTGCCTTCTCCAAACTGGAACGGCTTAGCAGAAGTTTTCATTAAGCGCCTTCAAATGATTGCTCGATCATTGGTCATACGTACCAAGCTCCCTATCGTTGCTTAGAGCTATGCAATGTTGCAGGCAACCATGTTGGTCCGCTTGAGGACTGTCATGACCTAACCATATAATGCCCTTCAGTTGGTTACCGGATAAGAACACGACATATCACATTTGCTCTTTTTTGGTTGTGCGGTCTATATGCCGATTGCGCCGCCTTTATGTACTAAAATGGGTCCTCAGAGAAGGATATGAATCTATGTCGGTTATGATTATCCTTCTAATATTAGTTACTTAGAACCTTTGATAGGCGATCTCTTTACCGCTTGTTTCGTGGATTGTCACTTCTATGAGACAGTCTTTCAATCGTTGAGGAGAGATAAAAACGTCAATGTTCCATAAGAACGACGTAAATTATCATGGACAACTCCCACTTTGTCTCATTGAGATCCCCACACAGCCCAATCTGAGCCTGAGTGTGATGTATCTTAGATCTTCAGAGTGTGCCAGATGCTTTCACCGATTTAGCGAGAGTGACGAGATCACATATACTAGCTGCAAACGTTCTTACTAAGATGAATGTACCAAATGTATAACGGACCTTCCTCCCAAAAAGTCGGGACGTCTTGTGGGTGACCCTCGTACATTGGCCGCTAGCCAACCATATGTTTTTACCCAAAAGTGTGGCAGACCTCTTGGTTTAAAGGATTCGCAACCTCGGAAGAGGGAACCCACATCACCTACTCATTCTATCAAAGCATAAGGAAATTTTGGACTATGGAAACGTCTTAGAAGAGGCGAATCTACTTCTCAAGAATTGAGAGATTTCGGTCCATTATGCTAGCTTGGATGATGTTTGGAATAGAAATGAGATGATAATCGATGATGCATTAGCATACACAGTAGCTACTGAGATCATGCTAAGCGATGGCATTGAACCTCGTTCCATTAATGAATCTTGACGTACAACTGATTGGTCAAACTGGAAATAAGCAATCCAAGTCGAATTCGATTCTCTTGTGAAACGCAAGGTGTTTGGGCCCATAGTTCCTACACCATCACATGTGAAGCACATTGGCTACAAGTGAGTTTTCATAAAGAAGTGTAAGGAGAGGAATGAAATAGTGCAACATAAAGCACATCTTGTGGTTCAAGGCTTCTCAAAACACCCTGAGATTGATTATGAAGAAACATATTATCCCGTAATGGATGTGATTATGGTCCGCTACCTTATCAGTTTGGTAGTTTTCAAAAAACTAGATATTTAGCTTATGGACATGGTAACTGCGTATCTCTATAAGGATCTTGATATGCAAATCTATATGAAAGTTCCCGAATAATTTACATTGACTAGATCAATAAGTTCTAACCATGGAACACCCTCTCCATTCGAATAAGGTATTCACTCTACGGATTGAAGCAATCCGAGCCTATGTGGTATAACCATCTGAGTGAGTATTTGATAAGTCAGGAATATTTGGACAATGAACTATGCCCTTGCGTACTTATTAAGAAGTCACATTCTGGATTTGCAATCGTTGCAGTTTATGTCGATGACATGAATCTCATTGGGACTTCTGAAGAGCTTAAGAAAGCTACTGAGAGAATTTTTATCACCTGCAAAAATAGGGATAAAACCACTTAAAAATACTTGCAAGAGTACAAGGTACATAATCATAGTATAGTCAGCTCTAGTAAAGTCGTTCTTCACAGGGATTGAATGAATAATTTATGTCAAACCAAATCTTAGTTAATTATTTAAAACAAAGTTTGAGAAAAGGTTGATTTTATGACCTAAAATTATAAAAACGAATTTAAATAAAAACAATTAGAGAAATAAGAAAACAAAAGAAAACGGTTTTGAAAATCAATTTAAGCACTAGGGTTCCTCCGCCGCCTTAACAATCATATGTAGTTCTTCCAATTACTTATGACTTACACATTTATATTTTGAAGGTTAGGTTTTCCTAAAGTATGCTTTACTTGGACCCCAATTTAGAATGTATATCAAACATGCAACCCGTCTGTAGTATTCAAATCAAATCTAAACATGCAAGACTCATTAAGTTTTATGAAAACCCCTTGAAAAACCATGCAACCCTTAAGACGTGGTATTCATCTTAAGTGAAATTACACTTATTAACCACAAGAAGCCTTCGTCAATTTCAGGGACCGCCTCCGACCAAAATTGCATCAAATTACTTTTCTAACTATCCTAATGGTGATTAAGCATTAAGACAAATAAATAGTTTAAACACAGTGATTAATAATTCAAAACTTGCATGCATAATATCATTAAAATTGAAAAGAAAGTACATATTCTTGCTAAGGCTCGTGGCCTTGCCCTACCAAAAAAAAAAAAAAAAATTAGTTATACACAATCATAAAAAAAAAAAGGAATTTTATTGAAAACACCTTGAAAATAAACTTGAATCGTCAAAAGCTCTCTAAGCCGAATTCTCCAAAGTAGTGCGGCTCTAACCCCTAATGGCTAAATAGCCTTATTTATACTAACACAAAATAAAATCCTTCCTAGAAAAGGTCTTCTAAAAAGTAGGAATCAAAATTACTTAAGAGAAACTAGGAAACATAATAGAATAAGATAACTAGGAAATACATTCCTGTCCTAACTTTGGGAAATCTGCCTAGCCACAAAGAATCTCACGTTATCGAATCTTCGGAGCCCTAAAACAGGCGCAAAATGACTTGAATTAAAGCTTAGGACGTCCTGAACATAGTTATAGGCCTCAAATCCAAAAGACATCATCTTGGACGCCAAAAAACCCAAAGAAGCCCAAAACATCAATTTGACAGCATTTCGTGTTGTACCTTTATTTCATCGCCATAAATAAACCGCTAGGTAGAAAAATCTAAATCTTTGATACAAGCAAGCTGAAAGACTCATGAACATCTTCTAATTAGAATCACTCCAAAATTCATCCATTTGATCATTTTTTACTCAAGAAGAAGTCGAATATACTACATTGGAAATGTAATTCAAAGAATCAAAATTCTACCAAAATAGTTAATAAATTCATACTAAGATTAGAATTAAATATATAATATAATATCGACTCATCAACTACTGCATGCTTGAAGTTGGAATTAGAGAAGAAACGTCTTTAAAAAACTCGATAATGTCTTGGCAGATCGAGCATCATTTGGATGGAATCCTAGTACATCAGTCAAACTACACCTAGAAGATGTTGCGTCGTTTTAATGAGGATAAAGCAAAGCCTTTGAGCACTCCTATGGTCGTTCGATCGCTAGATGCTAAACGAGATCTCTTCCATCCTAAGGATGATGAAGAAGAGATTTTGGAACCCGAAGTTCCATATCTAAGTGCGATAGTTGCTTTATTGTACTTAACTTAGTGCAATAGACCTGACATCTCCTTCGCTGTCAATCTTTTGACAAGATACAGTAATGTGCCCACATGCATATACTAGACAAATGTTAAAGACATCTTCCGCTACCTCAAAGGTACGATGGATTTGGATTTGTTCTCACATCAGCAACAAGAGCATTATAAGATCGAAGTTAAGTAAATTCGTTCTCAAGACAACCTGGCTGACCTCTTCACCAAATCTTTGTCCAATATGACATTTCAGAAGCTTGTTCAAGGAATTGGCATGCATAAACTTTCTGAGTTGTAACATTGTTAGCTTTCTTTGGAATCATGTCAAATTCAAGGGGAGCATCCCGAAGTATACTCACTTGATCTTAATGTACTCTTTTTCCCTACGATTATAAGCATTGATCCCTTTGGGTTTTTGCTACCTAACAAAGTTTTAACGATGTACCCATCCTGGGTTGGCCATATCCCAGATGTACGTCCCGTAGACATTTAATTTGGCTTGACATTTTCTCACGCACTTTTCTTAGACTATGGGTTTTTGTCCCGTCTTAGGTTTTACCATAACCATTGGGTTTTCGTGAGATTTAGTTCCATACACAAGTTTCTTTGTCTAAGACTAGCGTATTTCCAGATCAAAAATTCCTACTAGGATTGTGTTTACTTGGAGGACAAGTAATTCCTCTCCTTTATACTACTATAAATAAATGCATTGTGCATGGGGATAACAACATCTCATAAACATAGAGAAATCTCTACACTTTCTCCACTCTTTCTTTCATTGCCGCACCCTTTATTCCTTGTCAATTAATATAGGCCACAACACTTTTCAGATTGAATAGTATTCACATTTTTTTCCCATATAAAAAAAGTACTCGAATTTTCATCCCCAAATCTGCTTTATTCGGGCGGATATCAGATTTAATGGGTTGAATTGTCATCCCTAAATGGGACTTAACTAAAACAAACTTTCCAGATTGAATTTTTATGCTACACATTCTATGGATTGTTTCTACCAGCTATTGCTTTCAAATTGGTTGAAAAGAAATACTTCAGTTCTTGTTTTAATTGGTTAACAATTATATTAATTGCATAGACGTAATAATCTTTTTATTTAATTTGTTTCAATTGCCATGATTGTACAATGAGTTTTAAGACCATCTCCAACCGAAGGAGGGCCAGAGGGCTCATTTTAGCCCTCTGGCCCTTCAAGAAATTAATATTTTAATGAACAGTGCATGGCCATATTTCTTACCATCTCCAACCGAGGGCCAAAGGGCCATAGGGCTCGTTTTTGCCCTGTCACAAAAAACCGTCTCCAACCAAGGGCCAAAGGGTCATAGGGCCAAACATAATTTATTATTTAAATTTAAAACTACAACAACTTAAATTTAAAAACAACTACTTATATTTAAAAACTACAACTTAAATTTAAAAAATACAAATTAAATTTAAAAACTACAACAACTTAAATTTATAGGAAAAAAAAAGAGAATTTGCCGTTAGATTTGAATTTTTCTTGGCTATAAATAGGGTGGATATTGGGCTATAATTCACATACCTTTGAATTCAATCTCTTTCAATTCAAGTTTACAATGAATTCCAACTAGGGGTCCTCATCCAATTCCGAATTGGAAGAAAAATGGGCGCAGATGAGACGAGAAAATGAGGAGTCTGATGAAGAAGATGAAGCATAGCGCAACACACAAAATGTGGCAACCATGGCTGCGACCATGGTGTATTAGCCAACTGAGGAACAACTTCAATGAGGTGGCTTTGTTGCTGGTCGCTCTTACAAACCACAAAACAAAGCGATGACGTATGCCAATCTGATGAACAACTACTTAAACCCCAACCCGGTGTACACAGAAGATGATTTTAGAAGTCGCTTCCGGATGAGGCGTCATGTTTTCGAGCGTTTACTTCATGATGTCCAACAAGTCAATCCATACTTTCAACAGAAGCTGGACAAAACAGGCCGCCCTAGTTTCTCACCTCATTAGAAGGTTACTGTTGCACTACGAATGATGGCCTATGGCTCCCCAGCTGATTCGATGGATGAAACCCATGGTATGTCTGAGTATACATGCATTGACACTCTTGCTAAATTTTGTAACATAATTGTTCAGCTTTACAAAGAGAAATACCTCCGCGAGCCAAATTAAAAAGATTTGGATCGGCTCATTCGCAAAGCTAAAGACTGTGGGTTTCCAGGCATGATAAGGTTATTAGACTGCATGCATTGGAATTGGAAGAACTGTCCCACTGGATGGCAATGAGGCTTTAGCGAAAGGTCGAGAAAGCCAACTATATTATGTTAGAGACGGTTGCCTTGTATGACACATGGATCTGGCATGCTTTGACACACCCCGACCCAGAATGTCCACTAGGACCCCGAGTCGGGCCGTGATGGCCGACACCTGGAAGGTGACGAAGTCATAAAGTGTGATAATATATAAAATGTGAATAAATTAAAATCTAAAAGTGCCTAAGTACACGAGTGCGCGGTGAGCGGATCTGGACCCATTTCACGCGCGATACAGAGCATAGGTATAGTACAGTAAGGTGAGACAATGATTATACCATCATAAAAGACATTTGTGCTGAAAAGTGCCACGAATCTTCGTCGATACGGAACTCTGCTGCTAGAACCTGGAGGGGTAGAAAAATAGAAAATGTGAGTGAGTAAAATAAAACTTTACAAACCAATTCCAACTACCAAAGATAGTAGTCCCTTACCGTAATACCTGTTTACTTTCCCGGAAAATAACAGGCGTGACTATAAATCAAAACCATAACCAAAATAATAGTCTTACGGTTATGCTACGTCAAATATCTTAACAGGAATAAGTAACCCAGGTGAAATAAACCAATAAGAAATGGCATGTTAGCCGGATCCACCTATCATGTACGGTTGAATCAATATCTCATCCCATATATGCCAGCATCTCATCACATATCTCATCATAAATATATAATAGCATCTCATCATATATCATCACATATATGCTAGCATCTCATCACATATCTCATCATAAATATATGCTAGCATCTCCTCATATATGCTAGCTCGTAACATATCTAATCATATATGCTAGCATCTCATTACATATCTTATCACATATATGCTAGCATCTCATTACATATCTCATCACATATGCTAGCTCGTAACATATCTCATCATATATGCTAGCATCTCATTACATATCTCATCATATATATGCTAGCATCTCACCACATATCTTATCACATATATGCTAGCATCTCATCACATATCTCATCACATATATGCTAGCATCTCATCACATATGCTAGCTCGTAAGTCGGAGTCACTTCCAGTAACTTGTACGACTTATCCATAGCTCAATAAGTATACATGCACACGAGTCAGAACCACCTAAAGTGGTCTGTACGACATGACTGGGTGTAATTAAATACGCTCAAGTGCTACGATCACGTGAAGACTGTATGAATAATTGTGGGTCACCTGCGAGTCGGAACCACCTATAGTGCTCTATACGACAGGACTGTGCACCTAACTTGGATCCAAGGTGAGCGTAAGGTGCGGGAGGTGAACATCACGTGAAGGACTGTGCCCTGGCTAGGGGCGGGAGCACTAACATCGAGGTGCATGTTTATGAGCTCTAAATACATTTCATCACATATATCGTATAACTAAAGCAATCTCATATGACATATACAACTCACAGGCAACTTGTTCAACAATATCGGAGTTGCCTAAAACATAAATGTAGTCATGCCATAACTCAATCATTTCAACTAATACCATAACTTACCTGAACTTACTAGGGTGTCTTGAGTTCACCTTTGCACTTCAGAGCGTTCACCCTTAATTATGTGCAAGTAACATACACGTGAATATACCAGGATGTAAATCTGAAATTCGACCATATCATGATATTTCCAAACATATAAACATATATACAAATGGCATAAAATGCATAAGCTGTATTGCCCAACTCCCGAACTAATTACCTTCGGAAATAATTATCGGTAATCAGCCCAACTAAACACTAGCTTAATTAACTATCAGTACTAACTATTTTTCACTTCAATGTTACGATTCTTCACACATTAATTTATAATCAATATTTAACACTAAAACATAAGGTTTAATCTCACATTTTCCACCAATCTCCTTCACATTGTTCAATTCCCCAAACAAGGCTATTGTCTCAATTATTTAGTCTCATTTATTGTATGGCTGCATCTAACGTCTCGTTAGACTGCCTACGTACCCTAAACAGGGATCAAGCCAATCGTAGTTCATAATAATTACTTCAAAACATTCACAGTAATCGTAAGCAATAATCGATTTATAAACGTTTATGGAATTATCAATCATATAGATATACATACATACATATATATATATACATACGATAGAAATAAAAAGACTCACTCACCTGGAGTCGATGCTATGATTCTCTAGCACGCACATCAAGGTGTCTCGAACGATTGGCGCATATGACCAATTATAGAATCACATCTCAGAACTCTTATCAATAGAATACATAATTCACATAAAGCACATCCTCAAGGACATTCTAAAATAGTTTGAGACCCATGGACCACAAGTCAACCATCGATCGAAGATCGACGGTTAGGTCCATAACCCTGCAAAACTTGATCCGGAAGATCCGTATCTCAGAATAACATACTAAAATTTCATTACGATCCAACGGTCAGATCTCCGCCAATTGCCCAAAACCAATTGGCGATTAATATTTATTTTATAAACTTACAAATCCAATTCGGGAAGATCCGTACGTCGGATTCCCGATCCGTAAGTTTCTATGGTCCTCAAATATTACGTACTATAACATATTAAGGTTTAGTGACAATCCAACGGTCGGATCGTCGATTCACATTTTTACCAAGTAACATATCGTAATGAATTTAGGTTCAAGCGATCAACCTACGTTATAGGAATATAAAAAATGAATTCAAAACATCTAATTTAGCCTAAAAGTGGCATTGACGATCCCCTGGCCATGTGTCGCCGCAAGCACCGCCGCCCCGACTCGCCGAAAAATTCAACTATTTCTAAAAATTACCAAATTTTACAGAATTGTAGGTCTCAATGATTAGAGTAAATCTTATACCTGTGGCCAAGTCCAATTTGGCCGGGAAAAGCTCCAATTGTCTCGAAACCCGTCGGAACCTTAGAAATTTGGTGGCCTCTATCCACCCCCTAAGGTGTTCCGTCGCCCCAACCAGGGCTTGGGACCTGTTCCTGGGTTCATGAGGAGTCGACCCATGGTGGTGGTCGACGGTGGTAGCTTCAGAAACGGCCAATCGCCGCCGTGGTGTCCTCGGAGCCCCTCGGTGAGAATCATCATGAATCCAAGCCTATTTCCTTAAATACATAAGTGGAAATGGTAGAGGGAGGGTCTTAGAGTCGTTTAAGGGTGGTGGCGATGATCAATTTACCGAGAAATCGCCGGAATCGGCATCGGGGTGCAATCTGGAAACGGGTCGAGTCACGGGTCGAGGGAAACCCGGTTTCCCCCCTCTTTCCTCTTTCTCTCTCGTGCCCTCCTTTCCTTTCTTTCTAATTGGCCCTCCTATCCTCTCTCTTCTCTCCATTCGCCATCATCTTCCCTCATTTTCCTCCTGAAACTTTTTCCCTCATTCTCCGATTAGGTTGTTCTGCCCAGTTTCTCTTCTCCCCCCAATATAGCAATACCTATGAAAATTTATAAAATAATAAAATTTGGGACGGGTTGTCACATGCTTTCTTTGGACTCCCTGGATCCAAAAATGACATTACAGTTCTTGGGCGTTCACCCGTTTTCAATAACCTGACGGAAGGTAAATCACCTCAATTTGACTACTACATCAACGACCGTCAGTACAATATGGGGTATTACTTGGCAGATGACATCTACCCAAAGTGGGTGACACTTGTCCAAGCAATTCCAAACCCTAAAAATGATGCCGAAAAATGTTTTACCACACTAAGAGGCATACCTGAAAGATGTTGAGAGAGTTTTCGGTATTCTACAAGCACGGTGGAAGATCATCAAGGAACCGGCAAAATGGTGGAGTCGAGAAAATTAGGACTCCATCATGATGCTTTGCATCATATTACATAACATGATTGTTGAGGATGAGCGAGATAGGTATATTGATGGAGAGTTTGATGACAACCAAAAGGATCCAAATAGGTCAAGAAGGGCTCGTGCAAGAATATATGATGAGCCTAATTTTCCTTTGAACCCACGAACTGGTAGTATCTCTTTAAATGAGTACATGAGGCACTATAGGATGATATGTTCCCGTGCCACAAACAAGTACCTACAACAGGATCTTGTTGCACACCTTTGGGCCAAAAGGAGCATGGAGTAGGCGTTTAAGTTTTATGTTGTTAAATGTTTTTAAAAATGTTGTTTAAGTTTCATGTTGTTAAATGTTTTTTCATGTTGTATAATTTTTATGTTGTTTAATGTTATTTAATGTTGTGTCATATTGTTTAATGTTGTTTCATGTTACTTAATTTAATTTAATGTTGTTTAATGGCTTAGGAAGTTATAGGAAAAAATATAGAATTTAAAAAAAAAATTAAAAATTTTGTAAAAAAAAAACTGTAAAAAAATCAAAATAAAAAATAACGGCTAGCTGATGTCAGCTAGCTAGCCGTTGCAATTTGAATTCTGGCACATCCCGGGGCTGACCAGTTGGCTCATTTGGGCCACCCGGTTGGCCCTTTGGCCTTTTTTTGTCCAGTGGGGCCCACGAGCCCTTTGGCCTGGCCCTCGGTTGGAGACGGTTTTCTAGCTATTTTCGGCCCTCTGACCATCTGGACCCTTCGGTTGGAGATGGCCTAAGGACTCAGTCTCTAGTATTTGTACTGGCAACCATGAGGTTTTTCGATACACAAGATCATCATCTCTGTTCTCTAATCGAGCGCGTATTTTCTATATTATTGTCTTGCAATTTCATTTTTTTTAAGGAAAAGATTCAAGTTGTTCGTTCGACTTGAGTATTGTGAGTGTACGCTTACAAAAGTCAATAGGTTGTTGTATCCTGGAGGGTAGGGCGTCGTAACCTGCTACACCGATGGGCAAAATCTACTTTTAAGGACAGTGACTTACATGTCTCAACCTAATTTTTGTTCGTGTTCAAAGAAGCATAAGCCAGTTCGTGCGAAGGACTGTCTACCAACGACTCACTCACACATCCAACGAAGCTTATAATCTCTGCTACACTTATTTTTTGCACATGTTAATGCTTGACCTTCTAACATTTTGTGTCATAAAGTATTGCTAGGGCTTATCGCGGTCTCACAAAATTTAAACTAATTATATCATGTAGACATTTTCTAAAGAAGCATCTAGTCCCCACCTTCAAAAAAAAAAAAACAAAGAAAAGAAGCATCTAGTCCCATCAAGTTTCCAAGAGCAGTTGAAATTTTTATAAGAATGCAACCAATAAAAGAAAAACTTCCAGTAAAAATAGTAAAAGTGTTTCTGAGCTCCTCTTTATCTTCTCGAGCTGAATAAATGCGTGTTGGTAATCATACAATGGAATTTTTTAGTGTGCTCAGAATACGATGCGTTACTTCACATGTGATTACATAATTTTATATTAATTTAAAATCTTTTAAATTATATAATGACGTGTAATATACTATTCTAAAATATCTTTCACATATTCCTTTGACTCACTCTCTCACTCAAACATGATTGGCTCGCAAGGGGGTTTGACTGTTAAGTAGAGACGTAGTCTCTCTATTATATTAGAAAGAAAAACAATAATATATAGTGACGGCGAGGAAAGTTGCGCATCATCGAAGGGACCGCTTTGACTGTATGCGCTACGCAGGTCGGCTATATATTATGTACACACGCAGATATATAACCCCAAGTCTATCTTCAAGATCTGATCCCATCCCACTTCTTTTGTTGCTCTTGGTTTTGTTTTCTGTTTTTCGGCAGAGAGAGATGGGAACGCTGCCACCAACATCGGTAGCAGTAGATAATGATCGAGTAGATGATGCCAAAGTTGGCCGCGAAGAAGCTGATCATGATCACGAACAGAAGCAACTCGATGCTGGTGCTCGTTTTGTTCTCAAATCCAAAGGTACACATATTAACTACTTTGTTAATTCTTCATATCATATTATAAGATACAGAATATTATGGTTGTATGAATTTCATATTAGGAAGAGAAACTATTGTCTAATGATTTAAATGATTATGAGCCTCATCTTTTTATTTACGTGTTGAGTTCAACAATTCGTATACGTAATCTTATGTTGTTATAATGTTGTACACATAGCGATTAAAAAAAATTAGATTTAGAATGGAAGCTTATTTTCTGTATGTTTATCTTTATTGTGATGATCTCTTCCACCGTGGTCATTATTATCATCATCACATTGATTGGTGGCTTTGATTTTTTTTTTCTTCATCCTTTTCGTCCTCTCTATCTCTCTCTCTCTGTCATAATTCATATGGCTCAAAATTCTGGTTGTTACTGTTTCTCACACCACTGTACATGTTGAGTTGTTGACCATACATACCACTTAATTTGCATTGTGCATACAGATGTGCTCGAGTATAACATCTTGTTTTATAAGATCTTTAGCCGTTTAGATTTTTGTTTATGTTAGGGATACCATATATATTGGTGCAAACTGCTAACAACAAAACAACAACTAAAAAGGGTAACATGTCGCTAAGTAAGTGTGATTGTTTCAGGCGTACTTATTCCTAAAAGTGTTAATACTTTTGTTACCGTTATCATGCTTTTAGCAATAACTAATCTAGAAATAGTCTCGCTTGCTCCATGTCTATTTGTAGTCTTTTTATTTGTGTTGAAATTTTATAGTATCATTTTTCATAAATAGCTTCAAATAATATTGTTATATAAAATGGGAGAAAGAAGTAAAAAGAAAGACAGAATATTTGAATTAGTAATATTGTCAATGTAGGATCATGGGTGCACTGCGGTTATCACTTGACAACATCAATTGTTGCTCCGGCACTCCTGAGTTTGCCGTACGCTTTCACCTTCCTCGGATGGGGGGCCGGAATTTTGTGTTTAGTCATCGGAGCATTAGTTACTTTCTATTCGTACAATTTAATCTCTTTGGTTCTTGAACACTATGCTCAATTGGGCCATCGCCATCTACGATTCAGAGACATGGCTCATGACATTTTAGGTACGTACCAATTTGAAGACCCTTTTTTGGCCTCTCATTTCTTAATTATGTGCACCTGTCGTTAATAAGTTTTTTATGTTATTACTAGCAATAATACTATCCAGTACATGACAATCCACTACTTACTTGCTAGTAGAGTTAAAGTGTTGTTATATTTATAAGTTTATTTGACATGTAGATATGGTGTTGCAAAAGTCTTAAGGTCAACATTTGCAGTTTAGGGTTCTGTTTGGGCCTGAAATACCAGTAAGCTTAAGTGAGATTGTGGGAAAATTAAGCTTAAGTGAGGCTCAGTAGAGTCCTCAATGAATTAAAATTGCCAAAGATAAGGATGGGCTCATATGAGGTTCGAATTATTCTAAAAGTCATAATTCATTCTTGATCAGATAGTGATGAATTAAGTGCACAAAGGGGTTAGGTTCAGAATCCTGGTTCAAATCAAAGATGTCAGGATTGGATAAAGATGAGTTGTGACTAAGGAAGTGATTATAGTGATAAAGAGAGAATATTCAAGTAAACACAATCCTATCTGGACTCTAACTTGGCGACTTATTTATTATGAAGTTCATCTCTATAAATAGAAAAGGTTCTACAACATGAAAGCCTTCAACTCAACAAACAACTCAAACGCTCTACGTGAAACCCTTCTCACACCCTAAGAAAAATACTAACAATCTTAACCCTCCTGTCAACACATCTTCAATTTGAATAAGTAAACAACAATGAAGTAGTATGATCAAACAACGTAGGAGCACAGTTTGGACAAGTAAATAGCACCGCTTCTAAGTTGGTTGGTTGTCTATCCAAGTCTTGGTAGATGAAAACTTCTTAATTCTTTTGCCTGAAGAGGTCGTTTCACTAACTTCCCAGCAAAGTGAAGTGTTATATGATTGGTTACTCTCATCTCCTTTTAGTACCTTTGCCCTTAAAACCTCGGACACACCTATACTTTCACAAGTAAAGTTGAGTCAACCAAACTTGGTGCAGTAGATCACTACTACAAATTCATTTATTAGTGGCGCTATCAAAACCGCCAAGAAAAGTATATTACTGTCGAATATTAAGCAAAATCCGACAGAAAAATGATGCAGTGGCGGATATAATAACCGACAGAATTGCCAGCGTCAGAAAATAATATATCCGACATGAAATATCTAAAACCGACAGAAATTGTGTCGGATATAACCGACAGATAATATTAATAATGAATAAATAAAAGCGTTATCTGTCGGTTTAATCCGACAGAAAATTAAAAAAACCGACAGGTTGTCACTGTTTTCTGTCGGTTATAACCGACAGAAAATTTATTAATAATAAAAAATAAAAACATTCTTGTCGGATAAAACCGACAGTACCTCTTTTAATAATAAAAAAAATATAAACCACTTTCTGAATCATTTCTTCCCCTTCCAATTCATTCTTCCCCTCCCACGCACGCACAGAAAGAAGAGAGAAAACAGAGCAGTGACCACCAACAGAGCCTCTCGCTTTTCTTCACTCTCTTCTGCATCGTAAGTTCACTCACATCTCCTTCATTTGTTCAAAGCTCCCATCTCCAACAAACTCTCTGCAATTCCCAACTTCACTTCCTATTGCCTCTCAATTTTACTGTTCTTCCGATCTAGGAGTACGAAGTAACATTTTTCTATGCATCAATGCTCGGATTAAAAGTCAATTTTTTCAACGAAGTAGTATAAGCAAATCAAACACCGAAATAATAACCGAGATTAGGGAAATAAACTTACAATTGATTTTTTTTTTTTTGTATAATCTAATACCGAATCTACAATCTCCTTCAAAATTTCCCCTTTAAATCTCTATATCAACACCTGAAAACGCCAACAGAATAACACAAAAACAAAAAATTGAATTAAAATTCCATAGAATTGAGAACCGAAGGCGAACAACGGAACCCTTATCGTACCTGAAAATTCGAAAATTGGGACGAAATTGGTAAGGAGGAGGCGAAGATCAGAACGATTCAGCGAAATGGAAACCCTAAAAATCACAAAAATGAAATTAATTTTTCCCACAAACCAAAAAAAAGAAGGTAAATTTGAAGGATGTTTCGTGAAATTAGAGAACCTGTAGGATTTGGGCGACGTATTGGCGAGGATTGACGTGCTTGATGGGCAGCTGGCAGTCCTTGAGGAGATCAATAGTGTCGGCGGCCATACGGCCTTTGCTGGGTAGGCCGAGGCGAATCTCGTTTCGTTCAGAAACTCGGTCGTTCACTGCTTCCTCCGCCGCTGTTTGCAGCTACGAGAAGTTGCGGGTGATGTGGAAGGAGCAGGAGATAGGGCTCTTTGGCAGAAGATGGGGACATAGTGGGTGGGGAAGAAGGGGCTCTTTGGCAGGTTTGATGCCAACATATTGTTGCTCTGTTTGGATTTGGAAATGTGAGGAGTCGAAGACGGCGGTGCAGATGGAAAGATAGGAGAGAGAGAGGGAGGTCGTAGGTGGGTGGCTGACAACAGAAGAGAGACTGCGTAAGAGAGAGGAAGCAAAAGGCCCAGGCTGTGCAATTTGTTGTTGGAACTTGGAACCGGGGGGAGAGAGAGAGAAGCGTAAAGCAATTGGAACCGGGGGGAGAGAGAGGGGGGAGAGAGAGAAACGTAAAGCAATTGGAACCGGGGGGAGAGAGAGAGAAACGTAAAGCAAAAGGCTTCGTGTAAGGTTAAGATATAAGTTACACGTTTTACTGTCGGTTAAAACCGACATAAATTTTATAAACCGACAGAAATTTTTCATTACTGTCGGTGATAACCGACAGAACAAAAATGGCGGCATAAAAACCCCCAAAATTTCCTTCAAAAATTTTAAATTCCCTCCCAAAATTTTTAATTCCCCCCAAAATTTTGTTACAATTTAAAAAAACTAAATAATAATTGTTTGGGTTAATAAATAAATAAATAATATGTATTTAAATAAAATACGTTTTTAAACATTAAATAAATAATTGTTTGGTTTAATAGATACCCATGTAAAATATGCAATAAAGAAACAAAAAGATAATTGTACAATGAAAATGTCATCACACAAACTAAATATTGTCTAATCAATACTTGAAAAACATAAATAAAAATTTAGCACAAATTACTTTTCCCACTTCAAAATTTAGGTAAATTTAACGGAGATATGCATTCTACGAACTAGTTTCAACGATCCAACCGTCAAACTTGTTTGTACTCACTCCGAGATCGCATACGTAAAAAATCACAAAAAACAAACATTCAGAGATTACGTAACGGAACAAAAGTTTTCGACGGTTATAAACGAAAAATCACAATTTAACGGTTATTTTAGCTCTGATTTTCATGATTTTTTACAGCTACACTCCTCGACCCTATAAGAATGTAATGAATAAATTTGATCTTCAATTTAAAATATATACACAAGTGGATACCACAAAATCTTATTTTATATTTAATGGAAGTATAACATTAACTCTAGGTGTTTATTAAATCTACTGTTTTGATGCGATACGCATTCTACGAAGCATGTTTCAACGATCAAATCGTCAAACTTGTTTGTACACACTCTGAGATCGCATACGTAAAAAATCATAAAAAACAAACATTCAGAGATTACGTAACGGAACAAAAGTTTTCGACGGTTATAAACGAAAACTCACAATTTAACGGTTATTTTAGCTCCGATTTTCATGATTTTTTACAGCTACACTCCTCGACCCTATAAGAATGTAATGAATAAATTTGATCTTCAATTTAAAATATTTACACAAGTGGATACCACAAAATCTTATTTTATACTTAATGGAAGTATAACATTAACTCTAGGTGTTTATTAAATCTACTGTTTTGATTCGATACGCATTCTACGAAGCATTTTTCAACGATCAAACCGTCAAACTTGTTTGTACACACTCCGAGATCACATACGTAAAAAATTACAAAAAACAAACATTCAGAGATTACGTAACGGAACAAAAGTTTTCGATGGTTATAAACGAAAACTCACAATTTAACCGTTATCTTAGCTCCGATTTTCATGATTTTTTACAGCTACACTCCTCGACCCTATAAGAATGTAATGAATAAATTTGATCTTCAATTTAAAATATTTACACTAGTGGATACCACAAAATCTTATTTTATACTTAATGTAAGTATAACATTAACTCTAAGTGTTTATTAAATCTAGTGTTTTGATGCGATACGCATTCTACGAAGCATTTTTCAACGATCAAACCGTTAAACTTGTTTGTACACACTCTGAGATCGCATACGTAAAAAATTACAAAAAACAAACATTCAGAGATTACGTAACGGAACAAAAGTTTTCGATGGTTATAAACGAAAACTCACAATTTAACGGTTTAGCTCCGATTTTCATGATTTTTTACAGCTACACTCCTCGACCCTATAAGAATGTAATGAATAAATTTGATCTTCAATTTAAAATATTTACACTAGTGGATACCACAAAATCTTATTTTATACTTAATGGAAGTATAACATTAACTCTAAGTGTTTATTAAATCTACTGTTTTGATGCGATACGCATTCTACGAAGCATTTTTTAACGATCCAACCGTCAAACTTGTTTGTACACACTCCGAGATCGCATACGTAAAAAATTACAAAAAACAAACATTCAGAGATTACGTAACGGAACAAAAGTTTTCGATGGTTATAAACAAAAACTCACAATTTAACGGTTATTTTAGCTCTGATTTTCATGATTTTTTACAGCTACACTCCTCGACCCTATAAGAATGTAATGAATAAATTTGATCTTCAATTTAAAATATTTACACTAGTGGATACCACAAAATCTTATTTTATACTTAATGGAAGTATAACATTAACTCTAAGTGTTTATTAAATCTACTGTTTTGATGCGATACGCATTCTACGAAGCATTTTTCAACGATCAAACCGTCAAACTTGTTTGTACACGCTCCGAGATCGCATACGTAAAAAATCATAAAAAACAAACATTCAGAGATTACGTAACGGAACAAAAGTTTTCGACGATTATAAACGAAAAATCACAATTTAACGGTTATTTTAGCTTCGATTTTCATGATTTTTTACAGCTACACTCCTCGACCCTATAAGAATGTAATGAATAAATTTGATCTTCAATTTAAAATATTTACACAAGTGGATACCACAAAATCTTATTTTATACTTAATGGAAGTATAACATTAACTCTAGGTGTTTGTTAAATCTATCAATTTGATAGGATATGCATTCTACGAAACTAGTTTTAACAATCAAACCGTCAAATATGTTTGTATATACTCCGAGATAGCATGTATAAAAAATCGTAAAAAAAAATAAAAATAAATTAAAACATGTGTTTATTTATAATCAATATAACATTTTAAACTAAAAAAATCAGGCATGATAAAGTACACCAGATGTTCATGTGTGTTTATGTGTCAGACAATGTGCTTTGTGACACATTGAAAAAGATTGTAGTATGTTGTTATTATTCTCTCATAAAATTTATGGCTCGTGGGAATTTGGTTCATTAGACTTTAGGGTCATGAGTGAAAAAAAAAATTTAAATATGTGTTTATTTATTTATTTTTAAACAATATAGCATTTTAAATTAATAAAATTTTCATTTCTGTCGGTTATAACCGCCAGAATACTAAAATAATAACCGCCAGAAAGTAAAATAATAAAATAGTCAATTTCTGTCGGTTATAACCGCCACCATTAACTCAAAAACCGCCAGGATATATAAAAAATATTTTAAAAAAAGATTAAAAAACTACTGTCGAATATATCCGACAGTAGTTTTTTTATATCCGCCAGGAAATATCAGCCAGTAATTTCTGTCGGATATAACCGACAGGATATTTATAATATCCGCCACTAATTAAATGATGTGTCGGATACAATTTATCCGACATGATTTTTCTAAAACCGCCACCATCATCCGCCATCTAAAGCTAATATTGTAGTAGTGGATCCTAAACTTCGCAGATAATTAGGCACCCTTGTCTTCAATTTCTAGAACCCAAGGCCGAGAGGCGTTCCTTCCTCCGCCGTAGTTGCTCAAGTGCAGAAGTCACAACGCATCCAATACCACCACCACCACACCTATTCTACTTGTTTGACCAAACTCAGTCTCAAGTTGGCACGCCCACATTTACCAGAAGAAAACAGTTAACTCATAGTTACTCAATTACACACCACGTAGACTTTGTAATTTTTAAAGTTATTCAAAGTTTAAATTTTAATAAGGGAACTTTAACGAAAAACTCCCGGTACTGTTTACTTTAACAAAAAACCACATTTTTACACTAAAAAGTCAATCATAGTACTTTCACTTTACCCTTTATTTTATCCTTATTGTTAAAACTCAATATTTTCAAACATTTTTCATCAGTTTTCATTTTTAATAATACATGTGTACGCTATAAATTGAGCAATTTCGAGTAGACATATATATGCCACGTAGTCTATCGCCTACCCACGAGTTTATTATTGCATATCATGGGTGCCCTATCCTACATATATTTGTACTAATCTTAGCTTCACATGGGTTTTTGACTAGTTGTAGCCCAAGCTACTGGTCTCTTTCCTCTCACTAGAGGCATATGAATATGATTGATAAGTATTAATTATTGATATCAAAATAAAACATATGATATTCATACATATAGCACCAGATTTAGTAAGTGGTAGATTATCTTGATAGTTGGGGTATTTTTTCTTCAACTTGTTGCATTTTGGCTTGAACCCATCCCTTTTTTTTTCTCAATGGAGAATATAGAGATATAGAGAGCAATTGTAAGTGTAGAATCTGTAGATGCATCAATGACAATAATGTACACAACCAGCACCAGATTTAGTTAATCAGTGTAAAAAATGTGTTAGGAAAGCCTCTTAGTACTACGGTTTAGTAGTGTTCTTCTTCACTTGTAAGTGAGAAGTTATAGGTTTGATTTTCACCAAAGACGAAGTTGAACCACATCATTACGATGGATCCAATGTGAGGCTTAGTTCATTCTCTCACCCCCTTAATGTAGATACTATCGTTTGTCAAAAAAAAAAAAAAAGAGCTAGGAAAGTGATTTTTACACTCTCCTTTTTATTTATAGTTATTAGATTAAATAAGTCAAATGAAATCAAAGGCTATAAATAAATATTTTATAGAGGCTCTATTTATTTAACGTGTATATTAGAGGCATTTTCCTCTCCTAATGTGGGATGTGGCTTGTCTGCCATTAACTTTGAAATGGGCCGAATGGCCCTTGTCCATTTTTATTTACCAAAAGAAAATGGGTTTGCCCATATTGAAAAGAAGATTTAGCAAGAAAACATGTTGAATAATATTGATGTATTGATGACCAATTAACTTTTGATGAAGTCACATTTCTCTTTTTAATGTCGGAAGATGTGTCAGGGTTGATTGTTTGGGAGGTGGATTGTCTGCCCACCTATTTTCATACTCTCCCCATCCCCTCTTGTTTGTGTGGTCATGGTTAAGTCACGTCAACATTTGATATTCATATTACTTTTTGTTTTATTATTTCTATAAAAAAAAATATATAAAATGTTGACGTGGCTTAACCGTGACCACACATCACAGGAGGGCATGAGAAGAGTATGAAAATGTGAGGGCAGACAATCCACCTCCGATTGTTTGACTTTCAGACCTACTCTATCCAACAATATAATCACCAAAACATAATTTTAGTATGATAAAAAAGTACCGCAATGAATCAATGATCATATTCGTTCCTGTGTTAAGGGGTATGTAATACTCGAAATCCACTATGTTTGATTCTAAAAAATCTCACCTGTAAAAGATCAAAATAAATATCATTAGATAATAATACAAAGTAACTAGGGTGATCAGTGTTTAAAATGTATACTTTCACGTATTATAAGTAGAAAATTAAACTTATGCCAATATGTCATTGTTACAAATCGAATCTTACAGGCCCGAGATGGAGTCGTTATTTTGTTGGACCAATTCAATTCCTAGTATGTTATGGTGCTGTTGTGGCCTGTACTCTTTTGGGAGGACAATGCATGAAGGTAATCCGATTAATTCTTTATCACCTTCTTTATTTTTTTTATTTATGTTTTTTATTGTTTGAGCACGTTGATATTATGTACATTAAAGGGAGGCGAATTCGAGATAAGTCACACAATGAGCGAGTCACAATAAATTGATATCAAACTTGCAATCGACAAGATTTGAATCTAAGATTTATACTTACAAGTAGAGAGAGATATCACTAGACTCTTGTAGCAAGTGACACTGTTTTTTTGTTTCTTAACGAGGAAAAGTTTCTAACGACTCACTCTCTCACTGGGTAGAAGACTTTTTTTTAAGGCTTCCACTCATATATATTATGATTCTTCTCAGCTGGCAACTTTGTTTTTGTTTGAAAACTTTCATGTTTTATAATTATGCAGGCAGTTTACTTGCTGACCAACCCAAATGGGACTATGAAGCTATACGAGTTTGTGATCATATTTGGGTGCTTAATGCTGCTTTTGGCTCAAATCCCATCTTTTCACTCACTCAGGCACATCAACTTGGTGTCTGTCTTTCTTTGCCTAGCATATAGTGCTTGTACTACTGCTGCCTGCATCTACATTGGTAATGTCTTTGCTACATTGCCAAACAGGACATACAGTCACTGAAATCAAGTTCATTGCCTTGTGGGTTATTTGGGCATAGTTTAGTTGACTAAAGGACTATGTTTCCCGTAGGTGCTCGAATTCGTATCACTCTTTCCATAACTTAGAATAGATGAAAACTTACAAGAATGAATATAATTTTTTTTTCCAGGAAGTTCTTCCAAGGGGCCGCATAAGAACTATTCCTTGAATGGCAACAGTCAAAGTCGAGTTTTTGGGGTCTTTAATGCTAATGCCATCATTGCTACAACATTTGGCAATGGTATCATTCCAGAAATTCAGGTTCAAAATATTTCAATTGTCCTTGCTTCCCTTTCATATTCTTAGGATTTAGTACCAGACGTGTTTGGAAGTGCTGCTTGCAGCAAAGTGTATTTATTAGACGGTGATTTGTTAGAAGCACATAAGTTATTTTATTAAAAACTCTAGTGCTTCTTACATATTTACCTGAAATCATTTCATAAAAAAGCGTTATCGGGTCCCTGTACAAGAAGCACCCAAAGTCCAACCGAAAAACATTTTTTCATATTTCAGCCAATAACAGCCCAAAGTGTTTTTGGAATGATCAAAAGTACTCACAAACACACCCTAGTAGGCTCAAACATGTTACTTTATTTTCTGGATTTTCGGAACTAATAATTGTAGAATTTTTGGTAATAGGCAACAATAGCACCACCAGTGAAGGGAAAGATGTTCAAGGGACTCTGTGTTTGTTATGCAGTAGTGACGATGACTTTCTTCAGTGTTGCCATCTCTGGCTATTGGGCATTTGGCAACCAATCCGAAGGCCTCATTCTTAGCAACTTCTTGGATGATGGCAAACCTTTGGTGCCAAAGTGGTTCATCTTCATGATCAACCTTTTCACCATACTCCAACTATCAGCGGTTGGCGTGGTAAGAAATTAATCGAACACCACCACCCAAAGTCCCTTCTTCAAACGTGGAGCAAAACACTAATCCACTTGCTTGGTTTGCAGGTTTATCTCCAGCCCACAAACGAAGTTCTTGAGCGAGCATTTGCAGATCCAACTAGCAAAGAGTTGTCTGCTCGCAATGTGATCCCGAGGGCAGTATCTCGCTCGATGTCTGTCATCTTAGCAACCATTATAGCAGCAATGCTTCCATTTTTTGGGGACATCAATGCGGTTATTGGGGCTTTTGGTTTCATGCCCCTCGACTTCATCTTGCCTGTCGTGTTCTATAACTTGACCTTCAAGCCATCTAAAAGAAGCCCCATTTTCGTGTTAAACACCACTATTGCAGTGGTTTTCTCAATCTTGGGGGTTCTAGCTGCAATTGCTGCTGTGAGACAAATAAGCCTCGATGCCAAAACTTATCGGTTGTTTGCTAATGTATGAACACCATTAAGCGAATATTGCTCGCTTTCGCTCAAGTGGTATAGACAAGCTGGATGAAGAGTAGATCCTAGGTTGGATTTCCCTTGTAACTAAAGTATTTGATCGCCGTTCCAGTGTGCATAATGTTATGCATCTACTATTTGCAGCGATTCTTATTTTTACTTGCAACAGTAGGTGCAAGACAATCTGCAATCTAACAAATGGTTGAAATCAACACAATATAATGCGTCTATGTATGATGTTGTGCCATCTTTGCAAAAGTAGGTGTGAAATAATCTCTACTGCAGAAATATCCATGATTTAATTTCGAATGTCGCAAGATATAAAATTGCATTAGAAATTTGATCTCATGTCTGTTTCCTATCATAAAATCTTAAGCTATCCTCATGCAACAAGAAGTTCAAAATACCGACCCCTAAACCAAAGCGCAAAATCCATAATAAGTTACAATGATAACAAGTCCAAGGTCTCGTTTACGGGCATATCAAACTCCGATAGAAATCTTGCACTGTGGGCTTGCAAACTGAATAACACACTTCTTCTTCAGGTCAAAAGCTCAGCATAGACCTGAACAAGTTTGAAACAAAAGATATCAGTCTACCCTTGTCAGTGACTTTGTATGTGTGTGCGCGTATGTGAGAGAGAGACAGAAATAGAGCTACCCCTATGTCTAAGGAACAAAAGGGATGAAGTCAATAGATGTTCCTGGACCCAGCATTGACTGCGGGACATTCTGACCAAAAACCCGGTAGTGAAGCAGGATTGAATTTCAGATTAAAAGCCGGTGGAGAAGTAGGGTTAGCATTCTGGCCAATATCCGGTGGAGAAGCAGGAGAAGCAGGGTTAACATTCTGACCAAAACCCGATAGAGAAGCAGGATTAACGTTCTGACCAAAACCCGATAGAGAAGCAGGATTAACGTTCTGACCAAAACTCGGTAGAGAAGCAGGATCGATGCTGTTTGCACCAAAGAGAAGACCTGATCCACTATTGGCCGGAGTTTCCAAGAGAGCAGATGCAGGTGAAGTGCATATCTCATCGTTCTTTGCCTTTGGAGGAATCATTATCAAGGGCGTAGCCCTTATAATGCCTGCATTTCCTGGCACCTTCGATGAGGAAGAAGATCCGGCCCGGCGGCTCTTTTTCCTTTCCTTTCTGGTACCTTGCTCAAAACTTCCAACAACGATCTGATAAACCAAAACAATCCAAATTAAGACTGACAGTAATTATAAAAGTTCTGCTTTAAATGTAATGGAACTTCAGAGTGACTGTGAACAGTACTAATTAATTCTTGAAATCCAATAAAACTATCATATCAAGCTAATAGTTTAAGGTCATAAGGAATTACCACAAGCACTTCTTAACTTGAAAAAACTAGAGTTCGTAACAAACATTAGATTTCCAGAATAGTACGACGGGAACTGTAAAAGAAAATTATGTAATTCTACTTCCACAGTCAAAAGAAAGGACTAACTTGAACAGGCTCAGCAGCTATCATAAAACCGGCTACAGAACCACCGAAAGCCTTCCCATCATGATTAGCCAGCAAAACGTTTATCATCCAACTTTTTTCAAGTGGGTTTCGCGTTGAACCATATACAAATGTTCCAGATAGAGAGAGAATCTGAAATGGACCCTGCATGAAGGAAGAAAATAAGGAAGAAAGAATTACTCTAGCCATGGCATCATTTTATCTCATCAGTTTCTTAGTTGCTAATCATAGAATGCTTCACTGAACAAGGTTCAAGAAATTATTTTCTTCATAAAATACCAGTTAAAATGTTAGTCATTTCAGGATCAAGTTGCTTCAGGTTTAACACTAACATGCGATCTGTTCATCGTTCCAGTTAAAAGTTTTATGAATTTTCTCAACTAGTGGTCAACTTTAACCAACTGATGTCGTGTTGAGTTCGAGTTATGTTTGGAAATTGTAACCTACTAACTGCTAATAAAAATCTAGCAATCAATTGAAATAAATGAATTAAAGGAAAAGGTATTGGTAAAAGAATTCTGTGTGAGAATCATGCCTTGAATCTCAGATAACAACCAGAAAGTTTGCGGATACAAACGATAGAAACCACACCCACAGCAGAAAGAATGCACATTGCTCGATTAGTTGATTGAGATAATAAAAGTAACTGACTAAGAATGTTCTGCAAAAAGAGAAAAAAGAACATAAGAATTGAGAATAACTAATCAAAATGGCCTTGAGACATTCTCACAGATGTATCTAACATTACCTCCCCACGCTTAACAGTCAGTATATGAGGCATTAACTCTCCCAGAGCGGGGTACACAGGAAACCCACCTGCAGAAAAAGTAGTGGATGTTAGAACGAAAATATGCTTATATAGCAACTTACAGAAGTTAAAAGATTTAACTGGACAATAGCATGTTAAGCTAATAAATGTTACAACTTATGTGTGTTAGTGCAACAAAAGCAAGCAGGATTGGCGTAGAACGAGGAAGAGAAGAACAAGGGATTTCGAACTATTTAGGAGTGATATAAGCCAAAAAATACTCAAATTGGAGTATCATACTTCCCGTTATGATCCTTGTAGCTAGATTAGTCTCTGTTCATCATCAGAAAAAAAATAAAAAAAATTCAAACTGGGAAGAATTAACTCGAATCATTGCTGGAATTGGTGATCATTCAAAACCAAAATACACTCAATCTCCCTAAAGTTATAATCTGTAACTATCCAATATAACAGGACAAAACTGATCTTCGACGTAACAGCTTGCAAGAGATGAAATGGTTTTCTTAAATATAATAGAAACCATGCACCAAAAAGCTTTTAATAGGATAATAATTAAGCTTTTAATAAATTACTCAACCAAATAGATACGAAAATCTTCTTTCACGAAAAGAAACCACAGACACTAAGAACATCCCAAGTCATATAAATAGCATTAAATAACCAAAGTCAGATTCCTGTCCTAACCTGCATAATTCCACCTATTTATCCCAAAATCCAACACTAGAACAACAAAAGTTATCTTTATCATCATCGGCACCAAGTAACTAGACACAAGAGAGAAAACCAAACAGACACGTATAACAGAATCAATACAGTAACCGCAGTGACTTGTGGAAGAAGAAAGACACAAAAACAATTACAAGCTCACTTTTTGGACAATCAACAAACACAAAATCTAATAAAATTCCTATCCATATGGGATTTCAGTGGAAAACAGCAAGAGAACTCACCAGTAGAAGCAAAGGGCTTCAATTTATTACTGGAACCTTTAGGGCGCCCCCTTTTTCTTTTTGGTAAAGTCTCCGGAGACAAATGCGATAAGGTGGATGGATTTGGTATTATTGCTATACTATCTGCATCATCATGCTCAATTTTCTTGCCTTTTCCTTTACTATTGGTATTGTTGGAGTCCAATATTATTGGTCTTGTTGCTGATCCATTGTTGTTTCCGGAGACAACAATATCTCTTCCTGTTTCCTGTAGCCCTTCTTTGGCAGCCCTCGATCCATTTTCTTCATACTCCTTCATCCCATGTTCATCTCCATCAGATTCGAACCTTACTCCAGTTTTGTCACCATCAAACTCCAACCTCACTCCAATTTCATCAGCTGACTCCAGCAGCAGCTTCATTCCATTCACTTCATTGGACCCCAAGTTCATGGTTGAGGATTCCATGAAAGTCTCAGTTGCATTGGCGGGCTCGCTATTAGCGAGCGGAGTCTGAGGAAAATAGTCAGTGAAGTTTTGCTCTTCCATGGATCGGTTGGTTCTGCACACAAAAGGGAAACATACAAAATCACCGAAAATGAGGAGGGAGGCTTGATGTATGAACAGAGAATAGTTCAACAATAGTTCTGTTTGTAAATTAAGGCGCCAAGAGGGTGTTCTTTCTTCTTCTTTTTTCTCAATTTTTTTTTTTTTTTAGTTGGTTGAGATTTTTCTGAGCGATAATTTTGATGAAAGGGTGGAAAGCTCCCTATTCCTAATGATGTTGCCTTCTTTATTCTAGTTCAAATGAAACCCTTAATTATTTTCGTTTTGATGTAAACAAATTTCACTTGTATATCAAAACATAAAGAATATAAACCCTATTCTCTAAAAAGAAAATAAGAGGCTGAAATATCTTCGTAAGTGCCTCCGGAAGGTGAACTGTGCTGGCTTGGCCACCGGTTGATCTCTTTTTTCAAAATAAAAAAAGTAGAGTTGGGAGGGATAAAATATGCAAGTGGTGATATTCATCATATATATATATATATATTAACAAACAATATTATCTACGCTAAATGACTTATCATAATCAAACTAAATCCTAAACAACAAACAAGACCTTCAAGTCTAAAATTTTGACTTAAGACTTGTGGACATTCATGGACTCCTTCAAAATAGTATTCAATCAAAATATAATTTGCCACTAGACTATGCTAAGTGGCAGTGCCACACCATTCATAGCTTGCCATGTGTTATGCTTTAAATATAATTTTTTTTATATTTAAAGCTTTATAAGTAAAACCAAAAACAAAAATATAAAAATATAAAAAGGAAAAACTGAACAGTGAAACTATAAAATCAACTATATCTTAAATAATCAAACTTATTGAAGCCCCAGTTCAATTTGTTGTTGACCACATTCCAATTTTCAAATGCAAAGTTCATTATAAAAATTTGTGATTAGAAGTCTTGGAAGATTTTTTTCATCTCAAAAATGGAGTATATTCGAATTTTAGGAAGAAACTTAATTTCCAAAAAAAATTGGATTGCCCCAACGCTAAAACTCCCGGATCACAAAGTAATAATTTGGATTGCCTAAACATTGCAATGCATGAATGTCCAGCTCCATGAAAACATTTTTACGAATCTCCTATTAATAAGGATTTCTTTTTATCAGCAAAACAATTGATTAGAAATTTAAAGGATCATGCCCTAGCAGAGAGAACAGTCAAGACATCATAACAAACCGAAAGTTTAAATTGTTCGCTGAAGGACAAGGAAGACCATCAAATACTACAGAGTTCATATCAACATATATATATATATATAATATCTTCTTAAAATTATGAGAGTTCTTTATTTGTTCTAGTCATTCTTATATTCATTGTTACACATATATTCTTATAGGAGATAGATATATGAATAACAATATTCAATTATATATAGTCCTTGAAGAAAAGAAAAAGTATCATATTATTTTTCTTGTAATACCAGAGGGACCAAGGAGAAAGAACATGGCATGTTTTGAGTGGGTTGTAGTGCCATTCAACATAGCATAGTGACAAGTTAAGCTCTATGCAAAATTTTCTCACAAACAAGACCTCGAGGTTTAAAATTTTGATTTAAGACTTGTGGACATTCATGGACTCTTTCAAAATAGTATTCAGTCAAAATTTTGCGGACTAATTTTTTTTTTTTTTTTTTTAATAGGAGTATGTTTTGATCTGGTAAGATATAATTTACTGGAAATTCAACATGGAACAATTATTCAATTTTTTTTCAAAATGAAAAGTAATGCACTTCAAAAGACAATTTGTTGAGTTTGACCAAAAAAAAAAAGGAAGAAGAAAAAGACAATTTCGAATTTTAAAACAAATCACAGTACTCAAAAAAAAGAAGGAGATAAATTGAAAGAGAAAAATTTGTGAGAGGTAGAAAATAGTTCACCAAACTAACATTAATTGTTTGTATATATTATTTGGTATTACGATTTAATGGTATTCCTTATCATCCTTAAAGTTCTATTCTCGCTAAAAGGCGAACTTGAACCAAATTATTGTAGCTAGTTTATTGTGAGTTTTAGTGTAGATAATATCCTCTATTTTCAAAAACCTTAACTAATTAATTAGCATATGCATAGAGATAGGATTGACAAACTTTTTTACACTAATTTCTAGCCCTTAGATTTTTTTTACAATAGTCCTTATTAGAGGCGACCAGGAGATTTTTTTATGGGACACTTTGGATGCGGTTCCTAACCATCAATATTCTTTGACTCAAACCTTGTCTATTTTTAGTTTTTGATCGAAATTCCTGACATTAATGTAATAATATAAGTTACTATATTTTTTAAATTAAAAATTAAAAACTGAAATTTGTATTTATTTTTATTAATGAACGATAAATAGAACATGCAATTATAGATATCAGATCCATGCATATATGGATGGAGAAATATCTTCTCCTTCATAACCTGGTGTTCCAAGTAAAGAAGAATCACACACACTAATGGACGAGCAACCATTAACTTACCAACAGATCCAGGCTATCATATCTAGAGAGCCGTCATCAATATGTAGTCATTAGATCTCACATAGGAGTGTACACACATATCATTTGCGATGACCCAAGACCTAATTCAAAAGTTTTAGCTCAAGTTGACATTTGTGATTCCTAAAGTTTTGTTAAGTATGTGACAACCCGTCTCAAATTTTACTATTTTATGAATTTTAAAAGTGTGAAATTATAGAAATGCCCTAGAAGTGAAGGTTTTTGGCTTTCGTTGACCAATGTAAGGTGAGACATATGAAATTGTTTTAACGTATTCATGAAGTACTCGACGATACAGATGCGTAAGAGCAAGCATAAGTGAATTTGGAGTTACGGGTAAAGTTTTACGGAACTACAAATTTGAAAAGTCCGTTGGTAAGGACACTATTTATTATTTTACGCATTTATCATATTTATATGGTTACTATTTTAATATTAGTTGATAGAAAACTGGGAAAAAAGAAGAGGGAATCGGGGAGAAGGGAAAACAGAGGAAGAATGAGGGGGTGGAACTGCCCAATCGTGGAAGAGGAAGGAGAGAATGAGCAGCCAATGAGGAGGAGAGATGAAGAGAATGGCCAATCAGAAATAGAAGAAAGGAGGGGAAAGGAGAGAAGAAAGTGGGGGAAACACGGGTTAACCCGTGTAACCCGTCGGGCACCACCCACACCGCCACTTTCTCTACACTTTTCCGTCGGTTTTCCGACGATTTAACCCTCGTCACCACCTAAAAACAAATCCTTATCTTCCCCTCTTCCATTTCCAATCAAAATTTATTGGGTTTGAGCTTGAATTTGAGTGGAACGAAACCCATGGGTTCCGTGGGTGCCATGGCGAAATCCGACGATTGTGAAGGTAGCTCAGTAAATTACCACTACCAAAACACTCCCCTAGAACCCACCCAGGAACAAATCACAAACAAGTTTTGGAGCGTTGAGTTTGATTAGAGGACGAATTTGGAGAACACCCAATTTAAGGGTTTACGTAGGGTTTAAGCTAAATTGGGGCTTTTCTCGGCCAAATTGGCCTTAGTCACATGTATAAAGTTTGCTCTACTCTTTGAGATCTTCATTTCTGTAATTTTTGGTAATTTTTAAAAATAGTTGAATTTTCCGGCGAGTCGGGACAGCCGACCGCCAAGCACGGCGGCGCGTGGCCAGGGGGCCGTCAATGTCATTCTTAGGCTAATTAGATGCCTTGAGTTCAGTTTTGGTAATTGTATGACGTAGGTTGATTGTTAGAATCTAAATTCTCTACGTTACGTTAATAGGTCATTGTATGAATCGACATCCGACTGTTGGATCATCACGAAACTTTAATACGTTATAGTACGTAATATTTGAGGACCATAGGAACTTACGGATCGGGAATCCGATATACGGATCTTCCCAAATTGGATTTGTAAGTCCATAAAATAAAAGGTTAACCGCCACTTGGTTTTGGCAATTGGCGGAGATCCGACCGTTGGATCGTAATGAGACTTTAGGATGTTGTTCTAGAAGTATAATGTGGATCTTTGGAAGCAACGGATCGGAAATCCGGGATGCAGATTTTTCGAATTGAATTACGTAGGGATGCATTTTATATAAATTATGTATTTTATCGGTCAGAACTCTGAGATGTGATTTGATAATTGGTCATAGGCGACGATGGTTCGTGATGTCTCGATATGCTTGCTAGGGAGTCGTAGCGCGGACCTCAGGTGAGTGGGTCTTTTCCTTTCTTTCGTATATTATATATATATTGACAATTCCACAAACGTTTATAAATTGATTATTGCATATAACTACTGTGAATGCTTTGAAGTACTAATGTGAACTACGAATTGCTTGATCTCTGTTTAGGGTACGTAGGCAATCTAACGAGACGTTAGATGCAGCCATACAAGAAGTGAAACTAAATAATTGAGGCAATAATAGATGCAATTAAAGCTCATAAACCTGCACTCCAGTGTTAGTGCTCCCGCCAGTGGCCAGGGCATAGTCCTTCACGTGATGTTCAACTCCCGCACCTTACGCTCACCTTGGATCTAAGGTAGGTGCACAATCATGTCGTACAAACCACTAGAGGTGGTTTCGACTCGTAGGTGGCCCGCGTTTATTTGCACAGTCTTCACGTGATCGTAGCACTTGAGCGTACTTATTTACACCCAGTCCTGTCGTACAGACCACTATAGGTGGTTCCGACTCGTGTGCATGGATATGTGATGAGCTATGGGTTCAGCCGTACAGGCCACAGGAGGTGGATCCGGCTGACATATTACTGGGATATTGATTGATGAGATATGGATAAGTCGTACAGGTCACTATAGGTGACTCCGACTTATATGCTAGCGTTGATTAATAAGATATGAATAAGTCGTACAGGTCACTATAAGTGACTCCGACTTATATGCTAGCGTTCATTGATGAGATATAGATAAGTCTTACAGGTCACTATAGGTGACTCCGACTTATATGCTAGCGTTAATTAATGAGATATGGTTAAGTCGTACAGGTCACTATAGGTGACTCCGATTTATATGCTAGCGTTGATTAATGAGATATGGATAAGTCGTACAGGTCACTATAGGTGACTCCGACTTATGTGCTAACGTTGATTGATGAGATATGGGTGAAGTCGGTGACTCCGACTTATATGCTAACGTTGATTGATGAGATATGGATAAGTCGTACAGGTCACTATAGGTGACTCCGACTTATATGCTAGCGTTAATTAATGAGATATGGTTAAGTCGTACAGGTCACTATAGGTGACTCCGACTTATATGCTAGCGTTGATTGATGAGATATGGATAAGTCGTACAGGTCACTATAGGTGACTCCGACTTATATGCTAGCGTTGATTGATGAGATATGGATAAGTGTCGTACAGGTCACTATAGGTGACTCCGACTTATATGCTAGCGTTGATTGATGAGATATGGATAAGTCGTACAGGTCACTATAGGTGACTCCGACTTATATGCTAGCGTTGATTGATGAGATATGGATAAGTCGTACAGGTCACTATAGGTGACTCCGACTTATATGTTAGCGTTGATTGATGAGATATGGATAAGTCGTAGAGGTCACTATAGGTGACTCCGACTTATATGCTAGCGTTGATTGAAGAGATATGGATAAGTCGTACAGGTCACTATAGGTGACTCCGACTTATGTGCTAGCGTTGATTAATGAGATATGGGTGAAGTCGGTGACTCCGACTTGCGTGCTAGTATGGGTTATTAATCACATGATTATTGATATTGCTGATGAGATGCTGTGTTGTTGTATATTTATGGTTTTACTGTTGATATACTTTTGATTTCACATTGATACGTGGTATGATTTTTTCTGGAAACTATACAGGTGTTGTAGTAAGGGGTTATAATGTTTTATATGGTTTCTATTAAAATTTTATTTCTAGGGCCACTTACCTTTGTTTTGTTTTCACCCTCCAGGTTTTATTAGCTGAGCTTTCTTATCGTCGAAGATTCGTGGCGATTCTTAGTATTGGAGATTATTTCGAGGGTACGATTCTCAATTCACTCTACTGTACTTACTTATGCTCTAACGTCACGTGTAAAGTGGGTTCATTCCCGCTCACCAGCACACTCTAGTATTTAGGCACTCTTAGGTTTAAATTTATTCACATTCTTCCACATCATCATACTTTATGGATTCGTCACCTTCTAGGTGTCGGCCAGCACAGCTCGATTCGGAGTCCTAGTGGACATCTCGGGTCGGGGTGTGTCAAAGTATCATAGAGTTTAGATCCAATGGGAGCAAAACTTTTTTATTTTTTATGTTGATATTTAATGGGAAGAAAATAGCACCACCAGTAACTAGCATTAGTAGCACACAATAAGCAGATATTTTTCAGTGTTTCAGGCACACAACTTAGTACACCAATTGTAATAATACAACTGATTGAAAACTTTAAAAGAAATTTCAACTAATTGTATTATGTGTATCGTGCCATGTTCTCGGCTCACTGAAAATTTTATCCATGATAAGATGACTGAAAGCATTATTAGTGCCTAATAATTAACAGGCTTCCAACATTAGTTTACCAAGATTGGTTTCACTTAGTACTATAGTCTAGTAGTATTCATTTCTTTTTGTAAGTGGGAGGTCTTAGGTTCGACTCATGTTGATGGTGAGTTTGATATCAAATTATAATAATTGTTTATTGTGTGCGGCTTAACTCAATCCCTCATGTCTTGCTATAAATATATCATTGTATTAAAAAAAGAGTTGAACACAAACCCAAACATTCCATTTCATTCAATTTTAAGAACTGAACTGCCAAACAAAGGTTTAATGGTTGGTTAAAAGGAGACAAACTTTTTAAATTCCTTCAATTTGTTGTAGACTGGGCTTGACAACATCTCTGAAAGTCTAGCTGTATTTAATTAAGATTTTAAATGAGTTTTAACATTTCAGATGTATTCAATTAGAAATTGATTTTTAAGGATTTTAAAAAGTTAGTAAATTTAAGGGAATTGGAGATATTTCACTGCTGATTCAAGGGTAGGGTATGGTACAAAAGGTCCTTGGACTTCTAGGCGGTTTTGTGTATTTTAAGCATTTCAAATCTCACCGCTCCCGTTGAGAATTTGAGGAATTGACTCAAAATTTTACATAGAATCTCTAGAAATCAATTAAACTCCATCAAAATCCATACATCTATAAATCCTTTAAAATCCCTCAAAATCCAAATTGAATACACCCCCTTAAATAATCAGACAAGTTCCTTGTTGCCTAATAGAGTTTGTACCAAGCACAAAAATGGTATGACATAGAAGATACATCTAGAAACTCTCAAATAATATAAAAGTTGTTAAATCTTCGACTAGAAGGAGTCGGACATCATAGATCTGCTTATTTCCTTGATGCTAAACACAGATCGAGCCTAACAAAATAAAAATAAAAAAACTAAAAAAGAAAAAGAAAATCAAACATTGACATTAGAATAGATCTTCTAAACACAAATAACAAAACAACAAGGATAAATAGAACATGCAATTAAATTCAACCAATAAAATAAATGTATATTATTAACATACCTTCTAATAAATGATGAATGAAACTGCATTTGAAATTTTAATGCAGATACTAATCAAATAGTAGAATGACTTTAAGATCTCAAGGGAACATATGGTTAGGGTTTACAAGACAAAGAAGAGTTGGTGGAAGAGATATTGGTAGGGGCTTCTTGGGAAGTGAGAACAGTGTTTGGCTCGGTAAGTATTTAAACTAGCAAATCAAGGGTAATTGGGGAATAATGGGGATTGTGAAGATAAGGTTGATACTTTGTTCTTCAAAATTATCGAGAGCTGGCAAAAGGCGGTTGGTGGGGTTAATGAGGGATGTATGTACATGGGTTGCAGTAGCGCAATTCTTAACAATTCAGGAATCTTTTAAAATTAAAATTTTATTACGCTTTCGCTTTTAATTTTAATTATTTCCATTTCTAATACTATTAATTAGTAATAAAAAATAAATAAATTCAGGATATATAATTAAACGTCTGTTGTAAATATAGGGTAAATAACATTTTACCTCCTTAGGTTTGGGTGCAGTTGCAAAACATTTCTATCTCATACATTTACTTATATTTCATTTCAATATCATACATCCATTAAGTTTTTTGTCAATTTAGTTGTTAAATTATAGCGTGGCAACTGCGAGTCCCATTTTTTGTTGATATGACTGTCAAATTTGTGCCACATGGACATAGCTAATAAAAAATTCTAATTAATCGTTTATTAGATGAATAATGAAAAGGGTCCACCTTACTTCTCGAGCAACCTTGCCATCTTCTTCTCCAACTCGACGATAAAATGGGCTGCTCCGGTGGTTGGATAGAAGCTCAATGATGAAGTTTGGGAGGTTTGGAAGAAGGGGTTGGTGGTAGAAGTTGTTGGGCAGGTAATTAAGTTACCAGGATAGGCAAATAGTAGGGAATTTCAGATGCGATTGTGAATGAGGGTGTAGCTGGGAATATAACGGTGTGGGTGTGGCTGGTAGGGTAGCCTTTGATCGACTCCTTGTTTGATCAGGCACAAGTTTGTGCTAAGGCTGGGCACGGTATGATACGGTTCAGGATGGGATATGGTATGTGTGCTTTCTATTTTTTCTCGATTCGTAAGACTTTGGCAATTTCTGAGTTTAGTTAAACAAATTGTATCTTAAAGCTAATTCATTTCGTTTGATGGAGCGAGATTTTGGTATATAATATAAACTAGAAGAATGTCTATCAAGATTGCAAGATTAAAAGACTTCTTCTATGAGATTGTTTTTTTTCATTTGATTAAGCATTTCTCTCTAATGTTTTTAGGAGCGTCAAATTGCTAGAATGAAAGACGAATTGGATTTTTGGTTTCTTCATTGTACTACTTTCAACTTGCTGCCGTTCATTTTAGGTTGATTTCGGCTTTGCCACCTACAACTTCAAACATCGCATCCATTGTGCCGAGGAGAGATAAGGTATGGCAACGCTTTAGAGAGAGGCAAATACAAGATGTAAGTTGATGCCACCCAACTAATCTCTACCGCTCAATGCAACCCACGCACCCAGTCCACTCAATCCACCCACTCAACATATACCGCCTCTTCATCGTTCGAACAGCCTTCCACCCTAAACACCCATAGTGGCGATCACTACACCTCCACCACGAGCTACAAGCTCTTCTCTTTCACCTCCCTCTCCAACCTCAAAGACTCCCTCCCCGTCCCCGAAAACCCGATCTTCTACGAATTTTCCAAACTTTCTGCTACCACCAACAACTTCCTCTCTAAATGCCTCTTCGCCACCTCTTCACCATCTGGTGTTGCACTTTCCATGGAAAAACGTTGTCCTTTTCCAGCATAAGTTTCGAGTTAATCTTTGGGTCGATCTGACTCAGAATCAAATTTTTTATTCGTAGAGTCCATGTGGCACAAATTTGATAACCACATCAACAAAAAATGGGACCCAATGTCGCCATGTCATCATTTAATGGCTAAATTGACAGAAAACTTAACAAATGTATGACATTGAAATGAAATATAAGTAAACGTATGAGATTGAAATTTTTAAAGAAGTTGTATGAGATTGCAGTTGCATCCAAACCTGAGGGCGTAAACTGTAATTTACCCTCTTATATAATATGATTTTGTAAATCTGTAATAGATTTTGTATAGAATCATATGAGATCTAGAAGATCTTTTCTTGTACAAGTTGTATTACTTCGTGACTAGAGCCAAAACTTCAAATGATGCAAAAATTATTTTGTGACTATTTGAATTGTTGACCTACTGCTCGAACAGTTTCAAATTTTTTTTGTTTTCTTGTTTAACCTGTAATTGCAACTATATTGCACTAGCATAAGTGTCTCTACCATAAAAATATCAAGTTTTTACGGCTTTAGGGATTAAGGATTAGAACTTAGTTAGAATTTATGACTTACAAACATTCAATATTAATCTTATGTGATAAATGAAAAAAGGCTTCTATTGGAACCCGACAAATGTTCATACATACCCGGAAATTCTTTCACAAGTATGGAAGTTGCTGCAGTTCTAAACTAATTAGGAATGTGATTGTATAAATCCTAGTATATTATGTATAGGATTCTATAATATCTTTTGGATAGTTTTCTAGTTGTAGTATTAATTGAAAGACAAAGATTCTCTCTTCCTTAGTACTATAAATAAAGGCACAATTGAGTTAAAATATACTAACAAAATATCACCAAATTATACTTTTGATTCCAGTCTTACCCTTTCATAAATTACAATTTATTATTTTATTATTTTTCCTTGAACAGTTGACACCCTTTCGTAGTCCCCAAACTACTCAGCTGGGTCCCCGAAGCAACCCTAATTCTCAACACTAGTTGTTTATTGTATTTTGTGTTCTTGCATGTACCTATTTTTTTAACCTAAAGTTTAACTAAAATTGAACATGTAGTTTCAAATTCAATGCTTTTAAACTCGAAGTTTTCATACAAAACATACACTCTTGAAACCTGAAGTTTTCATGAAAATTAAACCAAACCATGTCAATAGAACTCAAAATGTTCTACTTTATGTCTATAGATCTTTATTTCTTCCCTCCATTGCAGCGTCATGTCAAACCTAAACAAACTCGACTGTACCGCCCTTGAAGTCTCTAAAAATCTACCTGAAGTGGGTCCAAGATGTGAAGCTCCATCTCACTGCCAAAATCCTCAGAGTTACTATTGCAGAGGCTGCGGATGAACTGGTTGATGAAACTGACAAAGCCACAACCATGATCTTCATCTGAACGTATATGCACGACACATTACAAACCGAATACCTTACCAAAAAGGATTTACACAATATTTGGCTTGTTTGGCAGAGTGCTCTGATCGCCAGAAAGATATCTTTTTGCCTAAAGTAAGATAAGACTGGCAGCATTTACCCTTCTAAGACTTCAAGTTTATGGATGAGTATAACTTTGAAGTTTGTCGAATTCGACCACTTCTGAAGTTCTGTAATGCGGATTTGACTGAATAAAATATTCTGGAGAAAACCTATTCAACTTTTTATCCACTAATTTTGTCATGCAGCAACACTATAGGGTATAGAAATTCACTATGTTTTCACATTTGATCTCTAACTTACTACTTGCTAAAAAGGAAAACTAAATTTTGATGAAGAATCATCAAGCTAGACCTACTGGCTTCAACGCTAGGCCTAAAGAGCATGCCACCACTTCTCGAGGCCACAAGGGACGCAAGAAGTGTTATGGCTATGGAAAAAAAAAAAGGTCGAACCCTTAGCCAAGCCCAAGGTCAACAAAGCAAAGTCCTACAAAAAGATGCCTAACCTTCCAAATACAAGAATAAGGCAAAATTCAAACCAATCAACCTTTTACTGATATTGATATATGTTACCGGTATGGTTCCAAAGAACTTTGATCCTGCGTTTGTCAAGTTTCCCCTCAAGCTATTGCTAAGTATCATTTATATCGTTACAAGATTGAGACAAACTTTCCACAAGTGGATAATCTCGTAGACCACCGTAGAGGATTTTGATTTTCATGAGACATCTGCTATTATGGAAGATTAGGTTAGTTTTTTTAGATATGTTGGATGAGGTTCCCTTAGTGGTTGAACCCACTAATGGTCAGACCCCTTATTTTTCATGATTTAGTTTTTTCGAACAATTTTATATAGATTTGGATTAATTTGTTTAATTAGTGTTTTGTTTTAAACATTTGGATAATTAATTGATTGGATGGACTTTGAATTTTTCCTTAAAAATGTGACGTATTCAATTAATTTATTTTTCGGTATATCTTGCGGAGAAGATAGTTGTTTGGAAGATGGTGAAACCACACATTCCATATTGCGTGGCCGCCACTATTTTATTAACTTCATACATAAAAAAAAATCACCTTTGACAATATTTTTAGGTCCATCCAACCCAATTGAGGGGTATAGCACTGCCTATATCCTGTTGTCGATTGGTACTGAATTAACCATTAAAAAGACACTTTCTCACCCTGTTTTGGAATAATGTTGTTGAACTTTTAAGGATATTTGAGAGAATAACTATCATGTTAAAATCACTGAAAATAATGGTTCGGAATACATTTGTATCACTTCATATGAATATAACTATAAGTGTATTCCTGAGAAGATGGAACGCATCCCAGATGGATTGTATATCACAGACATACGAGTTGTGGAGGCCCACCATGTGGCTGGCCAAGAGTCTGGGTTCCGGAGTACTTGCTTGCTTTGGCACAATCATTTGGGACATCTAGGAAGATATATGACACGTCCTATCCTCAAAACATCTCACAGACAACCTCTACCAAAAGTTTGAAACTCATTCCTGAGAATATGCCATGTAAAGCTTGCTATTTGAGAAAACTGTTAACTCAATCCTCAAATACAAAGATTACCCATGACCCCCCTCCGGAGTTACTTCAGGGGATGCAAGGGGATATTTGCAAACAATTTAAATATTTTATGGTGCTGGTTGATGCAATAACATGTTGTTCACATGTTTGCTTATTGTCCACACGCAATGCTGCATGAAACTCCTAGCATAAATTATAAAGCTTAGGTGTCACCACCCTTATTATCTCGTTAAGTCAATTCGACTGGATAATGATAGGGAGTTTATGTTGCAAACCTTCGACGATTATTGTATGTCAATTGGGATTAAAGTTGAACATCATGTACCTCATTTTCAAACCCAAAATGGCCTAGCAGAAGTGTTTATGAAGCACCTTCAATTGATCTTTCGGACTGAGTCATGCACACAAGCTTCTAGTCTCTGCTTAGGGCTAAGCAATTATGCACGCAGCTATGTTCATCAATCTAAGGCTCACTGCTACCTAAAGCTTTTTCATCGTTACAGTTGGTTACTGGGTACGAGCCTGAAATCTCACACTTACGTGTGTTTAAGTGCACCATCTATGTGCCCATAGTGCTGCCACTACGTATCAAAATGAGTCATCAGATAATAATGAGAATCTATGTCGATTATGATTCACCATCAATTATTCGTTATATAAAGCCCTTGACAAGGGATTTCTTTACCGCAAATTTTGTAAATTGTCAGTTCGATGAGACAGTCTTCTTGTCGTTAGGGGTAGATAAGAATGTTAACGTTTCTGAAGAACGCCATGAGTTATCGTGGATTTACCTTACTATTTCTCATATAGATCCACACACTACACAATCTGAAACTGAAGAGTGACGTATTTTAATCTACAAATTGTTGCTGAAAACATGCCGGATGCTTTTACTGACCTAGAAAAAGTGATGAGATCACATATACCTGCTGCAACTTGGCTACAAGAAAACATCTCGCATGAAGGACGAGCCACCCCTGAACAACAGTTAGTTGCACCTGCTACAAGCCCAGTACGTTGGTGGCTAACCCATCATCTACTCCTACCCTAAAGCATGGCAAACCCATTGGTTTAAAGGATTCACAACTCGAAAGAGAATGCCCACGACACAACCTAATGAAACTAGTTTGAATCTGACCATAGCCTACTCAACTGCTTCAATGCATGAGGTTATTCTAGATTACGGAAGCGTCATTGAAGAGACAAATCCACTTCCCTAGAATTGTGAGACTTCAGTCCATTATGCTAGTTTAAAATCAGAATGAGATCATAGTCGATGATGCTTTGCATACATAGTTCATATCAACATATATATATATATATATATATATATATAACTAATATCTTCTTAAAATTATGAGAGTTCAGTATTTGTTCTAGTCATTCTTAAATTCATTGTTACACAGATATTCTTATAGGAGACAAATATATGAATAACAATATTCAATTATATAGTCCTTGAGGAAAAGAAAAAGTATCATATTATTTTTCTTGTAATACCAGAGGGACCAAGGAGAAAGAACATGGCATGTTTTGAGTGGGTTGTAGTGCCACTTAGCATAATACAGTAACAAGTTAAGCTCCACGCAAAATTTTCTTACAAACAAGACCTCGAAGTTTAAAATTTTGATTTAAGACTTGTGGACATTCAAGAACTCTTTCAAAATAGTATTCAATAAAAATTTTGCGGACTAATATTTTTTTTAATATTTTTTTTTTTTTGTGAATAGGAGTATTTTTTTTATCTGGTAAGATATAATTTACTGGAAATTCAACATGGAACAATTATTCAAAACTGATCTAGTAAGACATAATTTCCATGCCATCAGTTGCAAATATTTCCACTATGAGCCCCATAATAGGTTGTGGTTTTAAGGCATGGAAATTGGTTGCATCATGACGTATTTTTTGTCTCTTCATGAGACTTGTTGATGCAAAGTATTGGACCCATGAAGGTTAATCAAGAATTGCTAAGGTACGCATTGTTTAAATCTTATACTTGTAAATCTTTTCAATTTGAACTATGATGTCGGTTTAGAGGATGAAATTTGACTACTAAAGTTTCCTTTGGACATCGAAATTGAAATGATATGAAATTGAATTTGTTATGGATGCATAAATTCATGATAGATGCACATAATTGTTTCTGGCAGATTACGTGACTTGATTTAAATCGGGTGAATGACACGTCTAATGGTCACCAAATGACCTGAATTTTGGATATGTTCAACATATAGATGTCTAATATGTGTCTGCAAATTTTCGTAATTTTGTACAATGTATTTTAATTATGGTGAATTTACAAGTAACCTATGCTCGTAGACAGTTTTACTGGCAGATTGTGTTGGTCTTTTTGAGACATGACTTTAGACTACTATTTTGACCCAAAACGGCTCTATATTTTTATTTTATAAAGATTAGTATGTCTATTTTTATCAGTATAAATTTGGTAGCAATCAAGCTTATAAATTAATTATGATTAATTCTAAAGGAAGTGTAACTCGTTGCTGAAAATTCTGTTTGACAACTTTATGTTGATTGTAATGTCTATTTTATTATGTCTAAAATATAAGGCAATTTTATTTAGGTACATACTTGAAAGAGTGTTTGCCCAAGTGGGACAATTAGTGAACAAAAATTGGGCTTCACACTCGTTAACTTATTTGCAAGTATAAACTTTGAAAACTTAGTGGGAGTTGTTCTAAAATTTTGAGCGTTAAGTGGACTTGCATGAATCTATTAAAGCGTTATTCTATCTTCCATGAATTTGTGTTACTCGAATGTCTATAATATGTTTAAGTTGCACGAATGGATACTTGGTATATGCGTACATTTTTCTGTTACTTGCAATCATTTGGATTTCTTGGTTGATCATTTGTTTTGAGGCTCATAAGGACTTAGCATAAATGTGGACTTATTAATACATATAAGATGGTTGTTGGATGCATGTAACAGAGGTGATTGCTTCCATGCTTAGTTGTACCTTTCATTGAGTTAATATGCATTCATTGACCAAGTAAGGCTATTCCCAAAGGCACATTTTCAAAAATATGATTTAAGTATTGACTTGCAAATTAAGTAATGATGTTGTAGATTAGTGGGAGCTTGAGTTTTGTGTTAGTAATGCCTTACATTTGCAAATGACCTATAAGGTATGTATAGAATCCATGTATTCAATTTAATCTTCAGTTGGATTCATTAAGTCACATTTTTTGTATGCTAGTCATTTATATGATGAAACATATGTCAGATATCAAGTTGTTATCAAACTGCATACTAAATGGCATGGCATGGTCTATGCGTCAGTTGTGAGGATTTCCATCTGCCCGCAGGTGTTGGAAATCACCATTAAAGTAACTGGTAAAGTGCATAGATCAGTGTCAAATACATGTTAATTCATCTGCTTATAAGTGTTGGATTAGTTTGTTTACGAAGCTTATGGGTATTTTACTTGGACATGTGCCTATTTGGTACTTTCAGTTGTGTCTGTTGGCTTCAAACATTGTCTGTGTGCTTGTTATTGGTCTAATGAAAGTGATGCGTGATTGTTTTGAGATGTATTCACGCCGGCAGGTTATGGTGGTTTCATTAGATGAAGGATATCTGCATTGGCAGATTTAAGGTTTCAAAGAAGCATAAAAGTGTAACTTGTGTGTTACAATAAGGTGGACCTGAGATGATATAAAGTAAGACATTTTGGTTAACTTAAAGTTTATTTAAAGTTTCATCTCTTGATCATAATTTGTGTTTCATGTGAATGAGGATCTTAGCATGTGTGATTATGAAGGTTCTGGATTGTGTCAACCCTACAACCTTGTTAGTTCCATGTTGAGAAATGCATTTGACAGAAACTGCATTAAGGACGAGGTGTAATCACTGTACATGGCCACTAAAGAGACATGGTCTCCAATCTCAAGTATAAACATGAATATATCATTGTATTAAAAATAGAGTTGAACACAACTCCAAACATTCCATTTCGTTCGGTTTTAAGAACCGAATTGCCAAACAAAGTTTAATGGTTGGTTAAAAGGAGACATACTTTTTAAATTCCTTTAATTTGTTGTAGACTGGGCTTGACACGAAATGGTAGCCTAACATTTAAAGAAAAAAACACTCACCTGAGTATACATCTCTGAAAGTCTATTTGTACTCAATTAAGATTTTAAAGGAGTTTATTTAATTAGAAATTGATTTTTAAGGATTTTAAAAAGTTAGTGAATTTAAGGGAATTGGAGATATTTCACTACGGATTCGGGGGTAGGGTATGGTACTAAAGGTCCTCGGACTTCCAGGCGGTTTTGTGTAGTTTAGGCATTTCGAATCTCACCGCTCCCCTTGAGAATTTGAGGAATTGACTCAAAATTTTACATAAAATCTCTAGAAATCAATAAAACTCCATCAAAATCCATAAATCCCTCAAAATCCAAATTGAATACACCCCTTAAGTAATCGAACAAGTTCCTCGTTGCCTAATAGAGTTTGTACCAGGCACAAATATGGTATGACATAGAAGATACATCTAGAAACTATCAAATACTATAAAAATTTGTTAAATATTCGACTAGAAGGAGTCGGACATCATAGATCTGCTTATTTCCTTGATGCTAACACAGATCGAGCCTAACAAAATAAAAAAATACTAAAAAATAAAAAGAAAATCAAACATTGACATTAGAATAGATCTTCTAAACACAAATAACAAAACAAGAAAACAACAAAGATAAATAGAACATGCAATTAAATTCAACCAACAAAATAAATGTATATTATTAACATACCTTCGAACTAACGATGAAAGAAACTGCATTTGAAATTTTAATGCAGATACTAATCAAATAATAGAATGACCTTAAGATCTCAAGGGAACATATGGTTAGGGTTTACAAGAGAAAGAAGAGTTGGTGGAAGAGAGATTGGTAGGGGCTTCTTAGGAAGTGAGAACAGTGTTTGGCTCGGTAAGTATTTAAACTAGCGAATCAAGGGCATTTGAGGAATAATGGGGATTGTGAAGATAAGGTTGATACTTTGTTCTTCAAAATTATCGAGAGCAAGAAAATGGCGGTTGCTGGGGTTGGTAGGGTTAATGAGGGATGTATGTACATGGGTTGCAGTAGCGCAATTCATAACAATTCAGGAATCTTTTAGGGAATTGTTATTAGCACTCCAAAAATCTCATTCGGCACTCCAAACTTTCTATAATTAGAAAAAAAAATACACTTGTGAGGAGTGTAGAATGAGATTTTTTGAGTGCTAAAACAATTCCCATCTTTTAATATTAAAATTTTATTACGCTTTCGCTTTTAATTTTAATTATTTCCATTTCTAACACTATTAATTAGTAATAAAATAAAATAAATTCAGGGTATATAATTAAACGTCTGTTGTAAATATAAGGTAAATAACATTTTACCTCCTTAGGTTTGGATGCAATTACAAAACATTTCTTTCTCATATATTTACTTATATGTCATTTCAATATCATACATCCATTAAGTTTTATGTCAATTTAGCTGTTAAATGATAGCGTGGCAACTACGAGTCCCACTTTTTGTTGATATGGCTGTCAAATTTGTGCCACATGGACACAGCTAATAAAAAAATTCTAATTAACCGTTTATTAGATGAATAATGAAAAGGGTCCACCCTACTTCTCGACCAACCTCGCCATCTTCTTCTCTAACTCGATGATAGAATGGGCTACTCCGGTGGTCGAAAAGAAGCTCGACAATGAAGTTTGGCCGGTTTGGAAGAAAGGGTTAACAATAAAAGTTGTTGAGCAAGTAATTAGGTCGCCATGATAGGCAAACAGCGAGGAATTTCATATGCGATTGTGAATGAGGGTGTGGCTGGGAATATAACGGTGTGGGTGTGGCTGGTAAAGTGGCCTTTGATCGACTCCTCGTTCAATCAGGCACAAGTTTGTGCTAAGACTAGGCACGGTACGATACAATTTGGGATGGGATATGGTATGTGTGCTTTCTATTTTTTTCTCGATTCGTAAGACTTTGGCAATTTCTGAGTTTAGTTAAACAAATTGTATCTTATAGGTGTCTTTGTTTTTACTAATTCATTTCATTTAATGGAACGGGATTTTGGTATATACTAGGAACTAGAATAATGTCTATCAAGATTGCAAGATTGCAAGATTAAATGACTTCTTCTCTGAGATTTTTTTTTTTTTTTTTTTTTTTGTCATTTGATTAAGCTTTTCTCTCTAATGTTTTTAGGAGCGTCAAATTGCTAGAATGAAAGACGAATTGGATTTTGGGTTGCTTCATTGTACTACTTTCAACTTGCTACCGTTCATTTTTGCCGCCTACAACTTCAAACACTGCATCCACTGCGTAGAGGAGAGATAAGGTATGGCAACCCTTCAGAGAGAGGTAAATACAAGATGTAAGTCGATGCCATCCAACCAATCTCTACCCCTTGATGCAACCCACGCACCCAGTCTATTCAATCCACCCACTCAACATATGCCGCCTCTTCTTCCTTTGAATAGCCATCCACCTCAAGCACCCATAGTGGCGCTCACTACACCTCCACCACGAGCTACAAGCTCTTCTCCTTCACCTCTCTCTCCAACCTCAAAGACTCCCTCCCCGTCCCCAAAAACCCAATCTTCTACGAATTTACTAAACTTTGTGCTACTACCAACAACTTCCTCTCCAAATGCCTCTTCGCCACCTCTTCACCATCTGGCGTTGCAATTTCCATGGAAAAACGTTGTTGTTTTCCAGCGTAAGTTCTGAGTTAAGCTTTGCGTCGATCTGACTCAAAATCAATTTTTTTTATTGGTAGTGTCCACGTGGCACAAATTTGATAACCACATCAACAAAAAGGGGGAACCGATGTCGTCATGTCATCATTTAACGGCTAAATTGACATAAAACTTAACAGATGCATGACATTGAAATGAAATATAAGTAAATGTATGAGATTGAAATTTTTAAAGAAGTTGTATGAGATTGCAGTTGCATCCAAACCTAATAGGGTAAACTGTAATTTACCCTTTTACATAATATGATTGTGTAAATCTGTAATAGATTTTGTATAGAATCATATGAGATCTAGAAGATCTTTCCTTATACAAGTTGTATTACTTAGAGAGCAAGTTTCTCTATCCTTATCTTTTGCTATAAGTAAAGGCACATGATGTGAGGAATAACACACAAAATTGCTCAAGCCATTCTACATTTCTCTCTTTCTCTCTTTGCCACACCCCTTTATTAAAATAGGCCACAACAACTTCGCTTTATTTTATTTTTTTAAGTCTTTGCCAAAAAAAAATTAGACATTTCTAGTCTAGAGCCAAAAGTTCAAATGATGCAAAAAATTATTTTGTGACTATTTGAATTGTTGACCTTCTACTTGAACAGTTACAAATTTTTTTTTGTTTTCTTGTTTAACCTATAATTGCAACTATATTTGCACTCGCATAAGTGTCTCTACCACAAAAATATCAAGTTTTTTCCGGCTTTAGGGATTAAGGATTAGAACTTAGAATTTATGACTTACAAACATTCAATATTAATCTTATGTGATAAATGAAAGAATGCATCTATTGGAACCTGACATATGTCCATACATACCCGAAAATTCTTTCACAAGTATGGAAGTTGTTGCAGTTCTAAACTAGTCAGGAATGTGATTGTGTAAATCCTAGTATAAGGGCACAATTGAGAGAGAAAATACCACCAAAAAATCACCAAATTCCACTTTTTCTTCTAGTCTTACACTTTTATAAAGTACAATTCAATATTTTATTATTTTTCCTTGAACAGTTGACATCCTTTCGTAGTCCCAAAACTACTCAATTGGGTCCTCAAAGCAACCCTAATTCACAACACTAGTTGTATATTGTATCTTGTGTTCTTGCACGTACCTATTTTTTGAACCTGAAGTTTAACTAAAATTGAACATGTAGTTTCGAATTCAATGCTTTTAAACTCGAAGTTTTCATGAAAATTAAACCAAACCATGTCTATATAACTCAAAATGTTCTACTTTATGTCTATAGATCTTTATTTCTTTCGTCCATTGCAGCGTCATGTCAAACCTAAACAAACTCAACTTTACCGCCCTTGAAGTCTCTAAAAAACTATCAGAAGTGGGTCCAAGATGTGAAGCTCCATCTCACCGCCAAAATCCTCAAAGTTACTATTGCAGAGGCGGCAGATGAACCGGTTGATGAAACTGACAAAGCCACAACCACAATCTTCATCTGAACGTATATGCACGACGCATTACAAACCGAATACCTTGCCAAAGAGGATCTACACACTATTTGGCTTGTTTGGCTTGTTTGGCAGAGCACTCTGATCGCCAGAAAGATATCTTTTTGCCCAAAGTAAGACAAGACTGGCAGCATTTACGCTTCTAAGACTTCAAGTTTATGGATGAGTATAACTTTGAAATTTGTCGAATTCAATTACTTCTGAAGTTCTATAATAAGGATTTGACTGAATAAAATATTATGGAGAAAACCTATTCAGCTTTTTATGCCACGAATAAAACTATAAGCGTATTCCTAAGAATATGGAATGCCTCCCAGATGGATTGTATATCAAAACCATACGAGTTATGGAAGCAAACCATGTGGCTGGCCGAGTCCAGGTTCCTAAGTACTTGCTTGCTTTGGCACAATCATTTGGGACATCTAGGAAGACATATGACACATCGTATCCTCAAAACATCTCACGGACAAGCTCTACCAAAAGTTTGAAACTCATTCTTGAGAATATGCCATGTAAAGCTTGCTCTTTGATAAAACTGTTAACTCAATCCTCAAATACAAAGATTACCCATGACCTCCCTCTGAAGTTACTTCAGAGGATGCAAGGGTATATTTGCAGACAATTTAAACATTTTATGGTGTTAGTTGATGCAATAACATGTTGTTCACATGTTTGCTTACTGTCCACACGCAATGCTGCTTTTATGAAACTCCTAGCATAAATTATAAAGCTTAGGTGTCACTTTGACTGGATAATGATAAAGAATTTATGTTGCAGACTTTCGACGATTATTGCATGTCAATTGAGATTGAAGTTGAACATCATGTACCCCGTTTTCACACCCAAAATGGCTTAGCAGAAGTGTTTATAAAAGCACCTTCAATTGATCTCTCAGATCTTAGTCATGCACACAAGCTTCTAGTCTCTGCTTAGGGCTATGCAATTCTGCAAGCAGCTATGTTGATTAATCTAAGGCCCACTGCTACCTAATCTTTTTCATCGTTACAATTGGTTACTAGGTACAAGCCTGAAATCTTGCACTTACATGTGTTTGAGTGCACCATCTATGTGCCCATAATGTCGCCACTACGTTATCAAAATGAGTCATCAGATAATAATGAGAATCTATGTCGGTTATGATTCACCATCAATTATTTGCTATATAGAGCCCTTGACAAGGGATCTCTTAATAGCACGTTTTGCGAATTGTCACTTCGATGAGACAATCTTCTTGTCGTTGGGGGGAGATAAGAATGTTAACGTTCCTAAAGAACGCCATGAATTGTCGTGGATTAACCTTACTATTTCTCATCTAGATCCACACATTACACAATCTGAAACTGAAGCGCAACGTATTTTAATCTACAGATCGTTGCTAAAAACATGCCGGATGCTTTTAGTGACCTAGGAAAAGTGACGAGATCATATATACCTACTACAACTTGGCTGCAAGAATATATGTACCACACGTACGTCAAAACATCTCGCATGAAGGACGAGCCACCCCTGAACAACAGTTAGTTGCACCTGCTACAGGTCCAGTACATTGGTGGCTAACCAATCATCTACTCCTATCCTAAAGCATGGCAAACATGTTGGTTTAAAGGATTAACAACTCGGAAGAGGAAGCCCACGACACAACCTAATGAAACTAGTTTGAATCTGACCATAGCCTACTCAACTGCTTCAATGCATGAGGTTATTCTAGATTACGGAAGCGACCTTGAAGAGACAAATCCACTTCCCTAGAATTGTGAGACTTCAGTCCATTTTGCTAGTTTAAAATCAGAACTAGATCATAGTCGATGATGCTTTGCACACATAGTAGCTACTAATATCATGTTAAGCGATAACATTGAACTGCTTTTCATTGATGAATGTTAACATAGAATTGATTGGTCAAACTGAAAACAAGCAATTCAGTTCGAACTTGATTCACTTGCAAAAACGTAAGGTGTTTGGGCCCGTAGTTCGAACACCTCCACATATGAAGGCCGTTGGCTGCAAGTGAGTTTTCTTAAGGAAGCGTAATGAGAAGAATGAGATAGTGTGATATAAGCCATACATCGTGCCACAAGACTTCTCGAGACCCTAGGATTGACTACAAGGAGACGTATTCCCCTGTAATGGACGTTATACGCTTTGGTACTTTATCTATGAGAATCTTGATACGGAAATCTATATGGAAGCTCCCAAATGACTTACATTGACTGGATCAAATATTTCTAAACCACATAATGTCCTCTCAATTAGATTGAGGTCTTCACTCTGCGGTTGAAATAATTCGAGTTGTAGTATAACTATCTGAGTGAGTATTTGATTAGTTAGGGATATGTCAATAATGCCTTATGCCCATGCGTTTTTGCTAAAAATTGAAGTACTAAATAAACTTGAAAATAAAGTGAAGAACAATAAACAATTAAAAAGATAAATTCTAACTACTGTAGAATGGAAAGCTAGCTGGATCGATAGAATGCAAAAGTGTGGTTGATGCTTGACGTTTAACAAATGACCTAGAGGGTCCTATTCATACTATTCAAAAATTCAATCAACACCGGTTACAATTTCTCCGCTTTGACTGCCTCCATTAGCCTTTGATACAATCTCTATATTTCACTCTGAAGATTTGAACTTCCAAAATTTGTTCCAAAACTCAAAATTAGGCCCAAAACATTAAATGGAAAAAGGATTTAAAAGCCCAACACATTGAACGGGCCAAGGCTAAACCGAAAAACTAACCGAAATCAAACCAAATTCTCCTAATAAAATTGAACTGACTTGGCTTTCGCTCAAAATTCATAGTTTTAAAACTGAACCGAATCGAGTAAAACTCTTCGATTCGGTTCTTGGTCATACGGTCAAAGTGAGCCGAACCGGGCTGATCCCGAACCTCCTATTATATTCACAATAATTAGGGGTGGGTGAGCATAAAAATCGAGAAACCAAAAAAACCAAGATGAACCGCATTAAAGAAAAAGGGTAAAAAACCAAGTTGACAAAAAAGAGACAAAACCGCATCATGTAAGCAACACTCAGCATCGGGAAACCAAGTCGACTGATTTGCAAGTGTAACAGGAAAATCCAGTCAACTTGATCAGATAATATGATATCTTTGGCATTACTCTCTTTCTACGTACTGAAAAAATATTTGATATTATTGCTACCAAAGATCAAAAATGTTTATCTGCGTCCCGTTTGTGTCTTCAAATTAATCATTTGAGTTTCCCGACAAAAATAAACAAAATTCTACAGGAACGCGCAGATCTCTCGCCGATTGTGGGGAAAAAGTTAGACGAATGCTGGACTGAATCTCAGTCATTCCACTTCATCTAAATCTCCAAATTGTTCTTTCCAGTTAACTGATGCTTCTTCTGGAGTTCGAAAAGTCCAGACGTGAGACTTGCCTTTCTCCCGAGTTTCCAAAATTTCCTGCGTTAAAAAAAAGTCCAGTTTCTAATTGCCTGAAAGAAATATATATCATCGATTGACAAGCGAGACTAAATTTCAGTCATATCCCTCGGTGGCAAATAGATGTAAATTTCTTAAAAGAAAATTTTGCAGATCCTCAAACAGATGGAGGAGAGCCAACCATCTGTTTGCTTCATATTATTTCAATTGGCATGGGGAGAAAAATATGCAATCACTCAATAGCTGAAAATTCTGGGGTGAGTTCAGCTGTTGTGATAGTCTACGGTCAATATTCGACTTCTATGGAGGACCAAGCCACAGTGGCTCGTTTCTTGGCCCCTATTAATTGGTTTAGGTCCACAACACACAAGGAAACTAGTGGTGATTTACTGGCATTGGATTGAATGTTCCTCGTAGTCTAACCAACTTCAAGAAACCACAAGTCCTGCTTCATACCTTGCAATACTCAAATCTATAAAACGCTTAAGTTAAAAGAGTGTAATAGCTAATGTCAAGTGCTATTAAGAGCTGATTCATTTGTCTAAGAAGGACTTATTTCTATCAGTCTCCTATTATTTAATGAGTCTTTTAGTTTAAGGTATTCTTTATAAAGAGACTGTACAAAATAAGATGAACAAGTCCCACCCAACCCAAACCGAGATCAAATATCAAAGAGAAGAACAGTCTAGAAGAATCACACTAAGGGTAATATCATTCAATGTTTTAGACCTAGAAGCCCACAAGGAAGAAAAACAAATGATTGTCCTAAGGTGAAGCCACAGTGTCTTCTTTATTCTAAAACATTCCCTATTTATACTTCACCAAACCACCAAAAAGAAAAGCCAACAAAGCACAGTTTCACAAGGTGATCAATATCTTGTTAAAACCATTAACCAAAAAGAAATTGCAGAGCAAAGAGTAAAAGTTTCTTGGAATCACCCTGTCCACCCCAAAGGAATGAAGGACAATGCACCAAATTTGAGTCGCAATGGAAAAAATGTAAGATGTGATCCGAATATTCACCATTAAAGCTGTATTGTATACACCAATGAAGAAACAATGAAGTGTAAGGCTTTATTTTTTTGAAACAAATCCAAGGTTTTAAGTTTTTCATGAAATCAACCAAGAAAGAATGTGAACTTTAGTAATCTTATAAGGACGAAGGGCGTGAAGGAAAGGAATATCAAGGTAAGAAAGGAAGGGCAAATAGCCCCCTGGCTAACCCAAATTCTTTTATCAGGACAACAAGGAAGAAACACAACATTGCTAATGCACAACACACTGATGAGAAAACTCATTAACCTCCCTCTTACTTATTTTGTTTACTTTCCGATAAGTCTTTTAGGATTTTAATGAACCATTTAAAATTTCTAGCCGCCATTGAGAATTCTATTTCCCTGTAACTAAGGCTATTCCTTATAAAGCAAAATCAATATGGTTTAATGAAAAAGTATGTCATGTTAAAGGCTAGCTACACCTCCTCCTTTACTTTCTTCTCTCTTTGTCCTCCCTATTATTTTCTATTTTTCCAATTTCTTTAAAATCACATTGACCCTAAACTTTCTTGCTTTAAATCATATCTATTACTTAGTCCACCATAATTATCGGCAACACCCACCTTACATTGTCCTACATCATCTAGACAAATAAACACTTAGTAATCCAATGAGTATGCTAGAAGTGTATTGTTTAGTTTTAGATAGTAACTTATGCAGATGGTAAGGCTTTATATGAGGATAGCAAACACCTCAAAAATCCTTGAAACTACAACCTGGGATGAATGTATAGCTACATTCACAGAGATTTAGCAGCAGTTACCTACTAGTCAGATGATCAATTAAAACTACTATAGTGGCATTGGCATGAAGCCAAAATTGTTGTTGTGAGTGCATGAGATTTTCTACGCAGGATGTCACACCATCAGTCCTGAGTATTTAGATTTTGGTAGACATCAACTTCTCAAAATAGGCCTTAAATTAGGGGAAAGCCCAATAAAGCAATCTGATTTATAAGCCAAAGGAAAATATCGAAGTGCATGTTGTACAATTACCAATGGAAAGACACATAGTAATGAAGCGGAATACATTAACGCACGGAAAAAGGATGGAAATATATAGCCAAACTCAAAATCAAACCTGCACTTCAGATGACGGCTTTGTCTTCAAAACCAAGCAATCAACCAGAGAAGTCCATTTCCCAGAACAGTTATCAAGTGACCCAAGTCTATAATACTGCTGCATCTGATGCACCGGAGCTGCCAAACACGAGTACCCATCAGCAACAATTAGCAATAAGATTTAAAGATGTTTGAAGCTTCACTGACACAAAGAATCATCCACAAAATTTAATTGTCAACAATAAAAAAATAATAGACCCACCAAGAATTTGCTTTTATAAGCTTGTAAGACTATCAAGTTTGAAGCTTTTTTAAGTGGGCAGCAATGAAATTGCCAGAAATTACCAAACTTCATTTGTGGGCAGGAATTAAATTGGCAGTAAAACCATTTCACCAGAAATTCAATAAAACCAAGTTGAAATCGACCATATATAAAACATTTTATGAACAATTATGCAAAACCCATGTTTCTGTTGAATTAAAATTAAGTTACAAGAGCCGAAAAGTAGACAAATTTGAAGGAAATCGTAGCAAAAGCCAGCCGTACAATTGTGAAATTAATTCGACCGAAATGAAAGAGGAAGAGAATGCAAAGGAGGAGGAGGAGCGTACAATAGCAAAACCAGAGGGCGTCGAAGTAGGTGGCGCACGACAATCGACGCTTTGGCGGGGAAGGTGTTTCTTCCATTGAAGACATAACTGGCTGTCTCGATTGAGGGATTACGAGGGCGCGCTCAACCGATCCCCAACGCTCTCTCACTTAAACAAGGCAACGACCAGATCGGCCTCTTGTTTTTGCAGTTTTGTTCTTTCTATCCCGGGAAACATTTCTGAGTGGTTTTTCTTCCGAAGAATAATACTTTCTTTATTTTTTTGAACCAAATCGAATGAATAAGTGAACAAAGCGGCCAACTTTGTCGCGACGTATTACGGATCGGAGATGAGCGAATCAGGATGATAGATCGATAGACCTTTATATTCGTTGGTGATTTTGAACAGGGAAGGACCATCATGTCCTCCTCCTTTACGCAAATGATTCAGCCTCAACCAAACATGTTGATATACAAGTTGCTTCCCTAATTGATTACGAATGTGCAGCGATAATAATAATAGGCCACGTAATTTCCTACTCTTCCAAAAACCCCCCAAAGGGGTGACCCAAAAACTTCTCTCATGTCCCTCGTCCACCAAATTTATTGATAACAAATAAAAATAAATGAAAAAGATATAAGCGAGGGGACTATGTTAATACCCACAAAGACAAAAAAAGGATCAACGAAAACGATTATAAAGATAAAACAAAATGTCACGAGTATGAGCAGAGGCTACAAAATCTGGAATCATAAACCACCAGTAATTTGCGTAACTAATTGCCCCAAACGAAGCTAAAGCATCTACAACCTAATTTCCTTCTCTATAAAATGTGTGTACACATAAATCGCATTTGACAAAGTTGCCAAAGACAATTATTCCAATCCATAAATGTTTCCAATCTCTTACCTAAGCTATACGCACTGTGGAGCCAAAAATAATCACAATGTGACACGTGGATTTCTAGACAAAAGAGGACAAAAGTACCCTTGAGGTACAACAGAATTCCTACACGCGAGCAGCGGGCAGTCATCCCTCAACCAAGTCAAAAGCGCCCAAAAAATGTAACAATTCAAAAACCATCTCATCAAATCCCTCTTACAAAGTAACTTCCAAAATCTATTTCATTCCATATATTTTTTTACCTCTTTTTCCCTCTTTTAGCTAATCAATTAGCTATCATTCCATAACTTACAAAATATTCCACATAAATTACATAACCTCCCAAAAAAATTCCTTTTATTATGTTAATTAGTCAATTAATATATTTATTCCTAATCAATATATTAATTGCTAATTAAATCATCAAACAACACCCAAAATATACATAAAGGGCCGGCCACTCTTTCTCCAAAGAGGACCGGCCATTAGGGGTGGGTTCAAAAAACCGAAAACAGAAAAAAAAAATCGAAAACCAAACCGATACGAAGCCGAAAAAAACCTAACTGAACCGAATTTGGCCAGTTCGGTTTCGGTTTTTGAGGTCCAGAAACCGAACCGAACCGAAAAAAATATATATATACATAAACACTCAAAAACGTGTTGGCGTCAGGGTTTGAAGCCCTGACCTACAAGTTGGGGATAATTGTTTCAAGCCAACTTGATTGTGGGCTTTGTGTTGTTATAATTGTACCAGTAATATATTTATAGGTTTCTAATATGTAATGCTTTTATAAACTTTCTTAAGTTTACAAACCCTAGTCGTCGCTCTTATCTCCCATTTCAGTTTTCACCTTTTCTCAAACACCCTCTCTCTCTCTCTCCCCTTCGCTACTTTCTTCCTATCTCTCTGCTTCCTCGGTCTCTCTGTCTCTCTCCTTCCTCTCTTCCTCCAAATCACTATCTCTCCAATCTTCTCCTGTTCTCCTCGCGGATTCCTTATTCCAAATCATAATTTTCCCTCGCCCCTTTCCAATCGAAAGCAGAGGAGTATGGCAGAGGGAGTTCGAATCGGTTCAATCTCTTCCTTATTTTAACTATAAATTTAAAAAAAGATTTATTTTTTTTCGTTTTGGTTTATTTTAATTTGGTTGTGTTGTTGGCTGATTTTAATTTGGTAAATTAGGAGTTTTCTGTTTGTGGTTTCTAAATTAGTTTTTCTACTGATGGGTTTTTCTTGTTTCAGTTCAAATGCTCCAACCGTGTTTACAATCCGTAAGTATTAAGCCTTTGTATAATATTGTGTAATGCAGAGATGAAAACTGAAAAGCATGAGTTAAGTTTACTTCTCAGTTGAAGTTCAAATATTTTGATTAGGGCATGTTGCAGGTTGAGTTCTCAGGATGCTTCAATCTCCGGGTAAAAAAAAAAATTCTTGGAAAAAACCGAACCGGGCCGAAACCAAACCGAAAAAAAATTGAACTAAACCCAGCCCTACTGACCATGCCCTATAAATATTACCCACTTTTCTCTAAAAACCTAAGTTCACACTCTTGCAAAATTCCAAAAACTCTCTAAACATTTTTCTCTCTAAATTCTAACTTTGGCATCGGAGGTTCTTCGGCCAAAGCCCCCCATTCATCGTGGACACGTAAGGCTCTTGGCCTTTACCCTAAGGTGTTAATTGTTTTGTATGTGCAATTTTGTCCAAGAAGAAGGAGGAAGAAATTTGCATCCACAAATTGGTGCTTTCATTGAGAGAAGAAATCCACACTCGTAGAAGACTCTCGCATAAAAAAGGTTTTTCTCTATTTTCTAGTCCACTTGTATTTTTTCATACGTTCTTATTCTTAGAATTTTTTATTTGCAAAGATTCTTTGATAAAACGTAAAAGAAAAATACAATGGCTAGAAATTTAGAAAATTCCACGAGTGAAAATTCCAATATCCAAGGAATGGGACAACGGCGATCCACGAGGCTAAATGCGACAATAAGTGGAGCGGCACCACCATTATGAGTTTCCACCCTGGGAACCACCGCGGTGGCTACCTTGGTAGCCACCCGTGGCGAGGTCCATGGTGCTTTCACCACGGCCCGAGCCGTGCCATCCAAGGCGGTTTACGGCACTAAGGCCACGGCTCAAGCCTCACTCTCGCATGCATCACACACTGAGCAGCCCACTCTCGTGGCCCAACCTGCTCCCACTAAGCAGCATGCTCCCATGGTCTGCCAAGCAGCCCAAGTCGGCCCGAGACCATCTCGACCAATCATCGAGCCGGGGGCATTTTCATCACATTTCTCCACAGATTTGACATTTTCCAACTCAAATCTCGTGCCTAGGGCCTACCATCCTTCCACTGCTCAAGAAGGCACATTCTATCCAAGCTATTCTAATTCGAATGGTGAATAACACTTGTCCCGACAAGTCATGGAGTTGACGAGTGCCCTGGCACAATAGACGACCTTGGTAAATCAACTTTTGCAACACACCGAGATCCAACGTGCCCTAGATGAAGTGTCCCGAAGTAGGACAAGGGCAGACGAGGAACCTCTCAAGCAGCATCCTGGCAAACAGCCACTCAACCAACCACAAATCGAACGTTCGGGCAGTGTACACTCCCAATTGGGCCCCCGAGACAGCGTATACTCCCGTCTTAGCGCTCAGATGAGCGTGCACTCTCGACTAGGCCCACAGATAAGTATACATTCACGATTGGGGCCACGCTCCAATAATCAACATGAGTAACCTTTTAGACAAATCGTTCATTCGCGGTTAGGCCCGCAATGAGCATTATCCACATCACATCGGAGCAGGCAGCATGACGAATGGAGAGAAACAGTCACTCAATCCAGTTTAAGTTCAACTAGCAACTTGCGAAGAAACCCCTCGCATGCTAGGAGTCTATCTCATATACCGCAGCCGCGACATAAAGGAGTCGAGCATGTAGAAGAGCAGCCTAGACTAGCAGGTCAAGACCAGGGGCAGCCGAGAGCTCTGCTACCCCCAACAAAGGCAAATCCAAGAAAAGGTAGAAAGATTTTTCAATGAACGGATGTGTGATTTTCGACGCAACGAAATGGCTGATGAAACACTAAGGCGGGATATGACCAACATAAGTAAGTCACCTTTCACGGACGAGATCGAGTAGGCAGAGCCTCCACCCAAGTTTAGCATGCCGCACTTCACATCTTTCAAATGAGATAGAGATCCAGAAAGGTACTTGAAGCACTACCGAAGCGCAATGGTCCTTTATCGGAACAATAACGCCCTAATGTGTAAAATATTCACCACCACTCTACAAGGCGAGGCACAAGATTGGTTTCACACCTTGCCACCACAATCCATCTAGAATTTTGATGATATTTCCTTAGTTTTCACCAAAGAATACTCATTTTACTGCTCGATCAAGAAAACGTCCGATCACTTGTTCAACGTAAAGAAAAACCCAAATGAGTCACTCCGCGACTACGTGAAGAGGTTCAAAGCAGAGAAGGCGAAGATCGTCGGATGCGATGACTCGATAGCAAGTGCAGCCTTCCAAAAAGAACTTTTAGCAGACCACCCACTGTTCGGAGAAATGATCATGAAAGAAGACCTAACTCTAGCAGATTCCTTTGCCCTAGCAGAGAAACATGCACTTTGGGACAAGGCTCGACGAGCAGAAAATGCGCCCGAGCAGCCTCGAAAAGAGTCGGCAGTGACTCAAAGGAAGGAAGATGGGAAGCAGCCCATCAAGAGCTGTTAAATCCCACCCCCGAATTTATATGTAATTTTATAATTTCCCAAAGTTTTATTGAATTTATCATCCCTAGCTTAACTAAATCTGGACCCTTTATCTAGATTCCTAAACTCCCTCAAAACTGCCACGTGGCAGCACTCTAACAAACCTCATCTCTCTCTCATCCCTTTCTTTTCTATTTTCCCTTCTCTCTCCCTGAATCCCTCTGCACTCACTCCCGTCTCTATCTCCCTCACTCCCCAATCTTTCACCCATCGACCCACACCCGAGAGCACCACACCACCCTCCCCGACGTCAACGGCATCATCATCGTCATCATTCTGCCGTCTCTCTCTGTCCCCCGACATCTTACTTCCCTTCTCTCTCTCTGCGTCACCGAGAACCATCATCACCATCTCCACTTCTCTATGCATGAAACCAAGCCACCACCACCATTTTCTACATCCTTATGCCTTGGGTATTTTACTGATACCCTTGCAGGTGTGATCAATGAAGTGGAAGAGGTCAAGCTCGAGAGCTCCGAGAGCTCTGAGAGCTCCGAGTTCCCATTTTGAGACTCAGGTGAGGTTTATGAACTTAAACTTACAAATTTACATTCTTTACTTGTTTTCGTGATGATTGGTGACTGAATTTTAGTTGGGATTCAAAGGTTTAACCCATGCGTCTCTCTGTGTATACTTCCCAAATTTCGACGAGGAAATCCAACCAAATCCCGACGAGTTTGTGATTGGTGGTGCACAGACTCACCTGAGACCGAATCTAGATAACTAAATACTTCTTTGCATGTGTGTTTTAACTGGAAAATCCGATGAAACTTACATGCCTACTCTTTGTCCTTCGTTTTCAAAATCATGCAAGGGAAAACAGATGAACTCCGACGAGTCCGTGTGTGTGGAGTGTGTGGGTGTGTCCGTGCGTGTGTGTGTGGTGTGTGTGCGTTCGTGTGAGTGTCTGGTGTGTGTGCGTTCGTGTGAGTGTGTGCGTGTGTGTGTAAGCATGTGTGAGTGTGTGGTGTGGGTTTAGGCTCAAGCCCAAACCACCCATTTTGTTCCTAAACTTTTTAAGCCCAAAATCTTTAAGGACCCAACCCACATGTTAAAATCCCAGCTCATTTGATTGGCTTTGGTTATTGGATTAAGTCCAATAACTTTTTAGGGACCCGGCCCAAACTTTGGGTTGTAATAATTAAACACTTAAGCCAATTATTTAAACCTAATCTTATTGGTGTTTAGGTGCAACTGTGGGAGGTGATCCAACCCATCCTAATTCAAGTGGCTCTCTAATAGTGGAATATATGTGAGTGGACCCCTTCTAAAATTACGTGATTTTACAGTTCAATTGCATAAATGAATAGCATGCCTTACGAGTTTATGATTTGATTTTATGTTAAGCATGTTTATTGAATATGTTGATTTTCGTCTCGTGTTTTTGGTGAGGAATTAATTGTTGGCCTATATTGAGCTATATTTTAATATATCGTATTTTCTATAAAAACCATGAACTGGTAGACTCTCTGATGGATAACGATAGGATGCTAGAACATGTTTTAGAAACCCTTCTTTATAGTATAGAAGATGGATGACTTTATACTATGAAGTGGTTATTTATGAGAGGCGTAACTATTTGTGCGTAATTAGTGGACACTATTGGGGCGAGGATCTGGTGTTGGCAGTTAGGCCGGAAGAAATAATCCCTAGCTACAGGCTGAGGGACACGAAGCAGGCATTGGGCCGGAGTTGGTAATCTCTGGCTACGGGCGCAGAGACCACGGTGCTGGCATAAGGCCGGGAGTTATATTTATTCAGTGATCTTACTAGTAGTACATCACGCTACGAGACGATTTATGAGACGTTTGATATTTTGTGTTCCACAATATGTCTCTTGAGATATTTTTGGCATGCTAGGGTTTTCAGTAAAACTATCACTTATTATACTAGTAGTTTTCTTTATATAAATTGTGGGGGTTAGTATCTTGATAACTGTTTTATTATTATTATATATATGAACTTGGTCCACTCACCTTTGTTTTGCGCCCCCATTCAGGACTTAGAATCGAGGCATACAATCCCGGCGTCAAGGCACTTCCGCTTCGGCATCTTCAAGTCCTCTAGGTGTAGGACCCACATCCTTTTATTTATTAAATTTTTATATTAATTCTTTTAGAGCTTTAGTTAGATGTATGTTCTGAACACGTTCCTAAATTATTAACTCATTGTATTCAATCTCTTAACTCTTATCTACTTCTTAATCTTAGCTTTTGTATCAATTAATGGCTTTCATCACCATCGGGTGTCGGCCAGCACGTGTTTATCCTGTTATTTGGGGAATATCAGGGTCGGGGCGTGTCAAGAGCAGGCAGGAGGTCAAGCGCAGGGACTAACTCACAACTAAAGAAGGCCCGATAACCAAAAACTATTATAAGCTCTCAATTCTGATCCATCAAATCCTTCGTGATATCAAGAACGAGTCGTGGTTCACGTTGCTGAAACAATCAAAATGAGATACTTCCAAGTTGGACCATACAAAGTATTGCGCATTCCACTGAGGTCCTGATCACATAACCGACAACTGCTACACTTGGAATAACTACCTAGAGAAGCTCGTGAAAGAAGGCAAAGTCGATAGATACTTGGACAAGCCAGCTACGCAGCCAAGCAGACGATGATGAGGAGCCGTCAACCAAGATGATTCGAATCAATGGCATTTTCACCGAATCAGATAACTTGAGGGCCACTAATAACTCCAAAAAAGGAAGATCCAGCAGGCTTTACTAATCTCACAAGTCCAAGCAGTCGATACCCAACCTGGACCCATTATTGGCTTCACTGAGCAGGATGCAGAAGGCATCAATTTCCCATTTGACGATGCGCTAGTAGTATCTGTCCAACTAGCCCATGCTATAGTTGACAGGATGATGGTTGACAATGGAAGTGCAGTCAACCTACTTCAACTCTCAATCATTCAGAAGATGGGCCTGGAAAGCACAATCATAAGCCGAGCAGAGGTACTTACTGGATTCAACGGACACACCTCAACTGCCATCGACCACATTACACTTGACGTGAAAACACCGGCAATCGTCTCAAAGCAAATGTTCACGATCGTAAGCGATCCATCTCCCTACAATGGGATTCTTGGGAGACCTTGGTTGATCAAGCTGGATGCCGTCACTTCCGTCAAGTATAAAAAAATCAGATTCCGCATCCCGGGAGAAGGAGTCGGAGAGATCAAGTCTGACCAGGCCTCATCCCGACGATGCACTGTGTAAATGTTGAAAGAATCAACTAAGAAGACATTTACCCCCGTAGAGGCTATTGAAGTCCAAAAAGACAAAAAGGCTACCAAATAGCAATTACAGCAGGTGGATCGAAAAGATGGCGCCCAAGCAGACGAGATAGGATGTAAACTCGAAGAGGACGCCGAAGACATCATTCTTGATCCCCAGCAGCCGGAAAAGACTGCTAGAATTGGCTCACGTCTAAGCCCAGCCGAGAAAGAAGAACTCACGACTTTCCTTAGAGAAAACCCAGAAGTCTTCGCATGGTCACCATCCGACATGCCCGGCATTGACCCCAAGGTGCCCTGCCATAAGCTGCACGTCGACCCCGCTGCCAAACCGGTGATCCAAAAGAGAAGACATTTAGCACCCGAGCGAGTAGCGATCATCGAGGCAGAAAATGACAAGCTATTGGAGGCCGAATTCATAGAAAAGGTAGCACACTCAGCATGGCTTGCCAATGTCGTACTAGTCATGAAGAAATAGAAGGGCAAATGGAGGGTTTGCGTAGACTACACCGACTTCAACAAAGCATGCCCAAAAGACCCTTATCATGTCCCCCAGATCGATCTATTAGTAGATTCAACTTCTGGGAACCAGCTGCTCAGCTTCTTAGACGCATACTCCGGCTACAACCAAATAGCCATGTACGAGCCCGACAAGGAGAAACCCGCGTTCGTGATAGATCGGGGCATCTACTGCTACAAGGTCATGCCATTTGGCCTCAAGAACGTGGGAGCCACTTACCAAAGGCAAGTAAATATGATGTTCAAGAAGCAAATTGGGGTAACCATGGAAGTTTATGTCGACGATATCATGGTAAAAGGAAATCAGCGGTTAGATCATATTCACAACTTGGCAAAAACTTTCAGCATCCTCAGAAAGTACAAGATGAAGCTCAACCCCACCAAATGCACATTTGGGGTATCTTCAGGCCGATTCCTAGGGTACTTAGTAACCCAACAAGGAATAGAAGCACATCCCAAGCAAATCCGAGCGATCCTAGAGATAAAGTCTTCAACCACCTTGAAGGAGATCCAAAGTTTGACCGGAAGAGAGGCAACCCTCAATCGCTTCATCTTGCGGTTCACCGATCGATGTAAGCCCTTTTTCAAAGCTATCAAGAGGGCACAACGAGACAAGTGGGATGAAGAGTGCGAAAGAGCTTTCCAAAACCTGAAGAAGTATCTCACATCACCTCCCTTACTATCCAAGCCGGAAGCAGCGAAGGATTTACATATCTACCTGGCAATATCTAAAGCAGCAATAAGCTCTACCATCATACGAGAAGAGCTGGGAGCCCGACTACCTGTATTCCATAGTTTAAAAGCTCTTATCGATGCTATCAAAATTCAAAAGATAACTTTGGCAATAGTTGTTGCAACCCGAAAGCTCAAGTTTTACTTTCAAATGCACACAGTCATCCTCATAACGCACTATTCTGCCCAATCCAAACCCGCGACGATAAAGGCGTAGACCTTGGCGGATGCAAAGTTTTCTGACGAACGCAACAACTTGGCCCAAAAGACACACCAAGGGCAGACGAACACTGGAAGGACACATTCGGAATCAAGTTTTGTCCTTGTCACCCTAAAAGATTTTACATAGGAGCAACATGTACCGACAGTTGAGCACCACCTCCGGCTGCGCATCTCACGGCCCCAGCCGATCCTTGCTCCATAATTCAACTATAGAGCGGCTTAACACTAGCAATTGAGCATCTCCTGCTACGTTTAACACGGCCTCAACTCCATGCCTCCCTACCTCGCCTTGACGTCTAACATAAGCGACGCAACAAAGTGGCCCAACAACTCCCCGGAGATAGCCGAGCACGCCCTAGCCGCACCTGCTTCACCCAATTGAGACTTCTAGCATTTGATGGTGCATCCAACTACAAAAGCTAGGAAGCAAGCGATGTCTATGTCACCCCAGACGGCTCAAAGCTTGAGCAGGCGATCATTTTAGGCTTCAAAGCATCCAACAACAAAACAGAGTATGAGGCCCTACTAGCAGGCCTCCGAATGGCAAAAGACTTAGTGGTGAATAAGCTTGTAATTCATTCCAATTCCCAGACTAGGGAATGCACAACAAAACATCCAAGGATAGCACAATACCTATAGAAGGTGCACAAGAAACTTGAGGCATTTCAGACTTACACCCTTACTCAAGTTCCGCAGCATACAACTCCCATGCGGGCACACAAGCTGGCCTAGGCTCTGCCCTCGACCACCAACTCAAACGCTCTATCCCTATGGAATATCTAGACAAGCCAAGTATAGAGGCGAAGCCAGCAGCCGAAGTGTCACAGGTTAGTATAACTCCCAAATGGCAAAGTTCTATTATAGACTACCTGGTCAACGACACACTTCCCCCGGAAAGGTTGAAGTCTAGGAAGCTCCAAATCAAGGCAGCATGCTACTACTTGTGGAACGACATTCTTATCCAAAGATCCTACACTGGACCATATCTTTGTTGCCTAGCACATCCCGATGACTTGAAGGTTTTAAGCTTAATCCACGAAGGCGTTTGAAGAAATCACTCGGGAGGCCGATCCTTAGCACAAAATGCTCTTAATGTGGGCTACTATTGGCTTACCATGCACCAATATGCTAAAGGAGTTAGTACACAAGTGCAACCGCTGCCAACGCTACAAGCCGGTACCAGCACTGTCTGGCAGCAAACTACACCTGCAGACAAGTTTGTAGCCATTATTGCAGTGGGCAATCGACTTAGTAGAACCTATGCCGCCTGCTACTGGGGGCAAATGCATGATGATCATGGCAACCGACTACTTCACCAAATGGGTAGAAGTAGAGCCCATGATGATCACGACTCAGACGGACATAGAGTGTTCCATATGGAGGAACATCATTTGTCGATTTGACATCTTTCAATCCATCGTCACCGACAACAGCCCGCAATTTGTGGGCAAAGATTTGACGAAGCTCTTCCAAAAATATAGCGTCAAGCAACACATGTTCATGCCAAGATATCCTCATGACAATAGGCGGGCCGAAGAATCCAACAAGATGGTCCTGGACTTCCTCAAGAAATCATTCACCAACAAGAAGGGAAAATGGCCAGACGAACTCCCCGGATGTCTATGGGCATATCGCACCACCAAAAGACGAGCAACCGAACAGTAAGGAGATGGCCACAAGCTTAGATCTGGCAGATGAGAAGTACAGGTAGACCATCACCTGCATCGCAGCCTACCAGCAGCAGCTCCTCTCCAGCTACAACAAAATGGCCAAGATCCGGCAGTTCCAGCCTGAAGATCTAGTCCTACGAAAAGCCTTCATCACTGCCCGCAGAAAAGGTTCCAAAAAGATGGATCCCATTTGGGAAGGTCTGTACAAGATCAGCAGAGTAGGCGGTAAAAGTAATTACACCCTCGCCACCAAGAAACGATAAAAAGATCAAAAAACAGTGGAGTGCCTACAATCTGAGGAAGTACCATATGTGACATTCCACTACATCAAAGCCCAAAGACTCAAGCAGCTCGACGGGCACCACCTCACAAGCTAAGGACTAGAGACGTATGGGGCACATTATGCAGTACACTCTACAAACGGCTGCCCTGGAACCCTAAAGCTGCTACTGCTAGACTTATACAACCGCACATTCTTGTGAAAGGTTAAACAAGTTAGTGTGCATATACGAAGCTTTATCCACTGCTGACATGCTACGTAGTCGATAAGCTTCACCTCTGCCAAGCGTGGAACAACTTACACTAAGCCCTAAAATGTTGTGATACTTGCTACGCAACCTACGGAATCGGAGAAAGCTAAGGTTAACAGCCTAGTGCTTACGCGGACTTGTCTGCTTCTGTAAGTAAGGCATCCGGCTGCCAACCCTATGGCTAACAACTACTGCTGCATAGGCTACGTGGGCCTGTCTGCTTATAGAAAAGTAACACGTCTGCCACTGGTCTATAAAGTCTAAAGGTTAAGGCATGAACAAAAGAAGCGAAGATGAAGAAAAGCGAAAGAATCATGTTTATAAACAACTAGCAAAGGCCGAAGGAGTTCAAGCAAAACAAGAGCTACAAGGAAAAACAAAGAAAATCCTAAAGGCTACCTAAAAGACTACACTTCAGCAGCTTGGACATCCCACGACTGCTCAGTCGCCACACCTTCAGCAGCCACGACGCTCTTGGCAGCGGCATCATCCAGCGCTTCACATCCGGCTACCCCAACCTGGGCACCAACTTCTCCAACTACTTCACCAATGGAAGCCTCAAAAGTAAAAGCAAGCAAGTCTTTTGGAGCAATAGAGAAGGTCTCGAAACCTCGAGCCCATCATTCTCACCCTTTAGCTACTCATTTTCCTCGAGCAGACCAACATGGACGCCCTGCAGCTCATCCACTTCCTTTTTTAGACTTTCATTGATCTTTAGTACACCTTGAAGTTCCAACACTTGGGGTTTAAACCTATCTACAATTCTTTTGAAGTGGATCACTTGATCATAAGCAGCAATCAACTCTTCATCCTTTGGATGAGCAGCAAAATGAAGCTTAGAAATTGCAAACTCAAGATCTTGAATCCGAGGTATGTAACATCCAAGCTCCTTCTATGCACTTTCATACTTAACTTGGATCGCGTCAAGCCTAGTCGTCAAGTCAACGATCTCTTGGCAAGCGGTTTTAAGCTACAGAGAAGTGAGGGCAGAAATATTAGACCCCTTCAAAACAACGAGCTCAGAATCCAACCTCTTGATCTACTATGCCAAGGAATAAGCTTCAACTGCCATAGTCTTCGCCACTTCCTTGACAGCCTTCCTATATCTGCATCATAGCAAGCAGAGCAGTTCTTCTATATTGGGTCATATGTTTTGCAAAGGAACTTAGGTAAACAAACTTTTCTAACGCCATCAACAAACTTGGCAAAAACGTCCATGTCTTCAAGCAGATATGGTTTCAAGAGCACATAGATCTTAGCAGCCTCCTTATAAGTAGGCTTAATGGATTTCTCACAGCTGCCCATGAGAGCAGTCTCCTCTTTCCCAGCAGGCGAATCAGTCTCAGAAGCATAGGGAATGGGCATTGGTGCCACCTTAGCAACATAGTTCACCTTATCGTTCTTCATAATAGCAAGCATTTCCGAATGAGAACTGGATTTAGCTCCCAATAGACGTCTTGGCACAGACTTCGGCACTGGAGGCATGACAAGACCTTTACACTGAGCAATACTATCAATAATCGTACAAGCCATTCTCAACATGGCAGATGCCACATGCTCAGATCTAGCAGCCTCATTTTTCTTCCCATTGGAAGAAGTCATGTCAATCACAAGACTCTCCCTCTCTTGTAAGGTAGAATAAATCGCTCTCCAAAGTTGATTTAATAACCCACTTAAGGTGGACTTAAATAGGCTTTGAGAGAAATTTATTTCCCTTTCCTAGAAGGATCTAATTTCCTATTAAAGTTTCCTAGTGCAAGAAAATCTACACATGTTGCCCTTTTATGCTAGCAGCCCAACAGGTGTGGGGGCATTTATGGAGCCAAAAATAATCACAAGGTGACACGTGGATTTCTAGACAAAAGAGGACAAAAGTACCCTTGAGGTACAACGGGATTCCTACCCGCGAGCAGCGAGCAGTCATCCCTCAACCAAGTCAAAAGTGCCCAAAAAAGGTAACAATTAAAAAATCATCTCATCAAATCCTTCTTACAAGGTAACTCCTAAAACCTATTTCATTTCATATATTTTTTACCTCTTTTTCCCTCTTTTAGCTAATCAATTAGCTATCATTCCATAACTTACAAAATATTCCACATAAATTACATAACCTCCCAAAAACATTCCTTTTATTATGTTAATTAGCCAATTAATATATTTATTCCTAATCAATATATTAATTGCTAATTAAATCACCAAACAACACCCAAAATATACATAAAGGGCCGGCCACTCTTTCTCCAAATAGGACCGGCCATGCCCTATAAATATTACCCACTTTTCTCTAAAAACCTAAGTTCACACTCTTGCAAAACTCCAAAAACTCTCTAAACACTTTTCTCTCTAAATTCTAACTTTGGCATCGGAGGTTCTTCGGCCAAAGCCCCCCCATTCATTGTGGGCGTGTGAGGCTTTTGGCCTTGACCCTAAGGTGTTAATTGTTTTGTAGGTGCAATTTTGTCCAAGAAGAAAGAGGAAGAAATTTGCATCCACATGCACATCCTCAATGAAAGTAGGAATTTATGTAGCAACTGAACTTTCGAATTTTTTTGTTTGATGCAAAAGCACCAAGTGCCCTACCTGTTAATGAGCGAAAAATCCCCCAAAATCCAGCACGTTCATTGGCACAAGATCCATTGATGTTAACCCTGAGCCACCCGACCATTAGCAACCTCCTGATGACTGGAATAAAGGATGGAGCCACAATAGAAACACTGAGATACCCATATTGAGAAAATAGGCAACACTGAAGAGGATCAGCTACCATTTGAAAAACACACTAAAGCCAAGTCACGAAACCAAGCAGCTAGCCACGCATAATCCAGGAAAGCAGACTTACCCTCAAACCGAATTTGCGAAGAAACCAAATTCCCCAATAAAAGTACAAGCCACTATAATCCAAAGTTTTCGAGTAGAACTAGGAAAATATGTACGAAAAAGTTTCAGAAATGATACTAATTGAACCACTAGATAGGGATAATGAAAAAGCTATAACAACCAAGACCAAAGACCAACAGTTTAAGAACGTTCCAAAAAAAAAATGTGAGATAGAGACTCAACAGCTGAATTACAAAATGAGCAACGAGAAACTATCGAAACTCCCATTAGTTGAGGCACCGTATCAGTGAGGAGAGGACCATGTAAAAACTTTCCAAAATAGTTAGGCTTTGCCTTATTGAATATGATGAGACATTTTTTCCCAAGGCACTTAGATATCAAAGTTAAGCAAGTGAGAATAAGACTTTTTAGCCGTAAGAATACCGAAGAGAGATTCACACCAACATAAAGAATCAGAAGATGTCTGAAACGTTATAGGAGTAGCTATAATTAAAACGGCAACTTTAGAAAAAAAATTAATGAAATCTAGCGGCAATTCAATGAGAACCAGATATAAAGTCTCTCACTCGTGCTTTGATTGTATAAGCAAGAGCATCAAAGGTGTTAAGATAGGAAATCAAAAGACTGCCTAACCGATTATTAGACCAAAAAGAAACTTGAGAACCATCACCTACAATCCAAATCGAATGTGAAGAGATTATAGGGAAAACCTTTTTAAAACCCAGCCACACCAATCCAATTCGAATGTGTCACAATGTGATCTTGTATAGAGACCGGATCATCCAATACATGAAACCCACACAAACTGATGCCAAAGATTGATGAAGCTTTTTGAATTTCACAATAGAGTGAAAAAATTTAGTATTCCTATTCCCTAGAGATAACCAAAGAACTCGTGATTTATCCTTTAAATGCATTTTTTGTAACCGAAGAACCTCGTGTACAAGCCCTCGGGCTTGCATTTCTCATGCAAATCTATCATCAGAGGACCAAGACAAGTAGTTTCCTCCTGTATTACTTCTAAATCATGCAAAGAATTGTCCACAACATAGTTGATATCTCCAAAAAAAGACCAATTCCATGCCTAAAGCTTACCTTTAGACCATCTCCAACCAAAGGGTCCAGAGGGCCAAAAGGCCGAAAACGCCCAAAAACCATCTCCAACCGAGGGCTACGCCAGAGGGCTCATGGGCCCCACGGAATCTGAAAGGGCCAAAAAACTAAAGGGCTGGCCCAAATGAGCCAGCCAGCCAGCCCCGGGCTGGGCCATAAAACTCACCAATCATGTATACTTCTGTCGATTATATCCGACAAGAATTCTAGGCCAAAATTGAAATGCAACGGCTAGCTGACGTCAGCTAGCCATTATTTTTTACAATTTTTTTTTCCTATAACTTCATTTTTTTAATTCTATTTTTTTTTCTATAGCTTCCTATAACTTCTATTTCACAACATTTGTTTCATATTTTTTTTTAATTCTATTTTTTTTCCTATAACTTCTATTTTACAAAATTTGTTTCGTATTTTTTTTTTAAATTCTATTTTTTCCTATAACTTCCTAAGTCATTATACAACATTAAATTAAATTAAGTAACATGAAACAACATTAAACAATATGAAACAACATTAAATAACATTAACTAACATAAAAAAAAACATTTAACAACATGAAACTTAAACAACATTTTTAAAAACTTTTAACAACATAAAACTTAAACGCCTACTCCATGCTTCTTTAGGACCAAAGATGTGCAACAAGATCTTGTTGTAGGTACTTGTTTGTGGCACTGGAACGTATCATCCTATAGCGCCTCATGTACTTATTTATAGAGATACTACCAGTTCTTGGATTGAAAGGCAAATTAGGCCCATCATATATTTTTGCACGAGCCATGCTTAACCTATTTGGATCCTCTTGGTCGTCATCGGACTCTCCATCAATATACCTATCTCGCTCATCGTCCACAATCATGTTGTGTAATATGATGCAAGACATCATGATGAAGTCCAAATTTTCTCGACTCCACCCTCTTGCCGGTTCCTTGATGATCTTCCACCATGCTTGTAGAACACTAAAAGCTATCTCAACATCTTTCCGGTATGCCTCTTGGTGTAAGGTAAAACACTTTTCGGCGTCATTTTTAGGGTTTGGAATTACTTGGACAAGTGTCGCCCACTTTGGATAGATGTCATCTGCCAAGTAATACCCCATATTGTACTGACGACCGTTGATGTAGTAGTCAAATTGAGGTGATTTACCTTTTATCAAGTTATTGAAGAGGGGTGAATGCCCAAGAACTGTAATGTCATTTTCGGATCCAGGGACTCCAAAGAAAGCATGCCAGATCCATGTGTTATATGAGGCAACCACCTCTAACACAATAGTTGGCTTTCTCAACCTTCCGGTAAAGCCTTATTGTCATCCAGTGGGACGGTTCTTCCAAGTCCAATGCATGCATTCTAATGACCCTATCATGCCTGGAAACCCACGGTCTTCAGCTTTGTGAATGAGCCAATCCTAATCTTCTTGATTTGGCTCGCAGAGGTACTCCTATTTGTAAAGCTGAACAATTGTGTTACAGACTTCAGCAAAAGTATCAAGGCATGTAGACTCAGACATACCATGGGTTTCATCCATCGAATCAGCTGGGGAGCCATAGGCCATCATTCATAATGCAACAGTAATCTTCTGATGAGGTGAGAAACCAGGACGGCCTGCTGTGTCCAGCTTCTGTTGAAAATATAGATTAACCTGATGGACATCATGAGGTACATGTTCGAAGACATGACGCCTCATCCGAAAGTGACGTCTGAAATCATCTTTTGTGTATCGAGTTAAGGTTGAAGTAGTTGTTCATCAGATTGGCATGCGTCATCGCTCTATTTCGTGGTTTGTAAGAGCGACCAGCAACAGAGCCACCTCATTGAGGCTGTTCCTCAGTTGGTTGACACACCATGGCCGCATCCATGGATTCCATATATTGTGTGTTGCGCCATGCTTCATCTTCTTCATTAGACTCTTCATCTTCTCATCTCATATGAGCCTATTTTTCTTCCAATTTGGAATTGGATGAGGACCCCCAGTTGGAATTCGAAGAGGATCCAAAGTTGGAATTCATTGTAAACTTGAATTGGAAGAAATTGAATTGGAAAAGATTGAAATGAAATAGATTGAATTCAAATGTGTGTGAATTATAGCCCAATATCCAACCTATTTATAGCAAAAAAAAATTCAAATCCAGCGGCTAGCTGACATCATGCTTGACATCAACTAGCTGTTGGATTTGAATTTGAATTTTTTTGGGCCAAAAATTTGTAAAAAAAATGTTAAAAAATTCTCATTTTTTTCCTACAAATTTAAGTTGTTAGTAGTTTTTAAATTTAATTTGTAATTTTTAAATTTAAGTTGTAGTTTTTAAATTTAATTTGTAGTTTTCAAATTTAAGTTGTAGTTTTTAAATTTAAGTTGTTGTAGTTTTTAAATTTAAATAATAAATTATGTTTGGCCCTATGGCCCTTTGGCCCTTGATTGGAGACGATTTTTTGTGGCAAGGCTAAAACGAGCCATTTGGCCCTCTGTTGGAGATGGAAGCAAATATGATCATGTACTGTTCATTAAAATATTAATATCTTGGAGACCCAGAGGGCTAAAACGAGCCATCTGACCCTCATTCGGTTGGAGATGGTCTTAAGAACCTGAAACTTAGCTGCTAAGGATGACATTAGATCACCCAAAAAGTGGAGCCCAGCTTATGTGTCAGAAACCAACAGAATAAAATCTGAGTTTTCTAACCACATTCTCTGAAAGGGAAAATGAACTCTTGGCACCACGGATACCCGACTAAAAGACATAAGAAGCGGGCAATGATATGAAGATATACGAGACAAAGTAGTGCACTCATAAGAACCCCATGAATCAACCCAATTAAATAACCAACACATATATTCAAACGCATTTCAACACTCCCTCATAGGCCTCATTGTACCCAAGTGAAAGGGAGACCTTTTGTTGGAAAGTGAAGCAAACCACATTCAATAAAACATAGTTTGAAATTTCAAGCAAGGGTTAGGGAGAACACCTCCTTTTTTTTTCATAGGCACCCAAAACACAGTTAAAATCTCCAAGCACAATCCAAGGTGTGTGACCATGAGAATTAAAGATGGCCCTGAGTTCCTCCGATAAAACACGTCGCTTAATATAGGTGGTCTTGGCATATATATATACCCAAGAAAATACACAAGAAATGGAATATAAGTCACAAGAGATGGTCAGCTGTTGTGAAGAAATCGAAATAACCTGCACTGACAAATTATGAACACGTAAAAGCCAAAGATTGGGCTCCAAAGGACCCCGATTGTTAGTAGCCACATGGAATAAACAAAAAGAATGCCAAAAAGAATGATAAAGAGCTGACAGAGCAATAAAAGGTTCCGAAATACACACCATCATCGACGCATGAGACCACACCAGTTGGTCTTGGCATATGACCAACTAATCCTCCTCTTCCACCCCCATGAACCTTTAAACAACATATATGAAATAAAAAAAACTTCTTGCCCTTGGATTCCATACAGGCATAACATAAATGCGTCAATTTTTTCTTTTTGAACAAACAATATTATCTACACTAAAGGAAATGGCTAAGCCTCACAATGGATTATTAGTTTCTTAAAAATCACCATTGCATAATGATAGGAAATTGTTAATAGCCATTCTCGCTTAGTTTTCACTAGGAATAAGTGCATGGTTACTTTTTTGAAGTGTCAATAACATCTCCTTAATTATTATACTAATGAGATTCTAATGACTTCGAGCTCATTTGGAAACGTTTTTAAAATGATTGAAAAACGCTTATAGTGCAAATGTTTTTGAGTTCCAAAAACACTTGAAATACATTTTGGAAGAAACACCAGTTATGTCATTTTTGCAAGAAGCACTTAAAGTAATTTTTCAGGGTTCACTTGCACCTTGACTAATGATTAATTTCAAGAGCACTTTCATTAAAATTTAAAAGCGCTTTCAGTCACTTTAAAAGCACACACAAACATACCCTTCATCTTGGTTCCGATTAAAAGTCTAACAACATTCCATGCCAATCTATTAAACAAGAGAGAAAAAAAAAACATTTGTAATATGTACGTTTATTTGGATATTATGTTTGTGTAGTAACAACTACCAACTACATTTGAAATATGCATTCAGTTATTTGAAGCCTTGAAGAATTTGGCGGGGAATTTTACCAGGGGAAATTGTTCCCGCCATTTTGCCCGACAATATGCTCCTCAGCAGTGAAAATAAAATAACGAAATGTGTGCCATTAAGCTTTTGTTGCACGGATCGGATTAACTCACTGAGTTAACTCACCACGGCTCTGAGTCAACTCTGCGTCTCTCGTGTACACGGGTAGTGGGGTTTTGAACTTATTTATATTTATTACGTCTAAGTTAGTTCTGCGGGGATGGATTGTGTACCAATACAAACGTTTCTTTGTTGTGCAATTGTTTTAATCAGCTGACAAGTGGAAAAAATCAACCAATACCAAACCTCATGGGATACTTAAGTTCGTGGGTGGTGGGGACAATGCACAAAATATAAGTTTTGGTTTTTTTATATAAATAGTAATATCCATGTGGTCGAATATCTTAGTAGATAAGGTCTTGAGTTTTCACTTATGGGTCTCAAGTTCGAAACTCTCAATCTCTTGAATTAATTATAATAGTTTCGAGCTTTTCATTCCCCTTTCCTTAATAATAATATTTGTTTTAAAATGAAGATAATAATTTGCAAAGTCTCTACATAGATTTGAATATTTCACTTCATCTACTTGAACATGTTTTTATAGTTTTATTTATCTATTTATTGTGATAAAAGAACATGATTTTATTTATTGATTTTTATTTTGTTTGTTATAAGTGATGGTTGGAGGTGAGAGATGCAATGGTGATTATTTACAAATAATATCTTACAAAATTCATATTATGATAAAGTTTACAACGCTGAATTTGAACATCTGACACTAAATGTTTTCTCTTCTCGTATTAATGAGAACATCGTATTTTCTTTCAAAAAGTAACATTTGTTAAAATGTTAACTATATGTATTATTTTGTTTCTCTTTAAAGCTTATACTCAATTGAGATTTTAAAAGATCTGATTATAATTTGATGAAAGTTGCTTTTTTTTTTTTTTTTACTTTGTTGGTGAAGATGCATGATTTGTTAATACCTAAAGTATATTGTGATATTGCTCCAAATCTATCAAAATCCTTCACTTTTTTATAATTATTTAAAATTCTGATTAAATATACTACACCTTTTATAATTCTGTTTAAATTATGATATCCTTCATTTTTTAAAATTTTTAAAATCAAATTCTGATTAAATATACTACACCTTTTATAATTATGTTTAAATTGTGATTGAATACTCACCCTTCAATTTACCAAAATGGGGAAGTGAGGGATTACAATTGTTACATAAAGCCGCCCCACAGGGTATTACAGAGCCGCAGCACACGAAATACCACACTACGGAATTATTTCAATTTTTGGTAAACATTGCCACGCAATACTCTGCGCCACGAAAGAAAAAAATTGTATAAAACCAACTCGTCCGAGTTCAAACTGGCGACTCGTGAAAAAAAAAACTAAGTTCCGAGTTGGTTTGTCCCAATAGGGCTTCTCTCTCTCTCTCTCTCTCTTCCCCCTCTCTGTGTGGCTCTCTATCTCTCTCCCGAAGCTCCCAGAGGCATCTCCAATGGCGGTTATCAAACCCTAACCAGGTATCGTCGTTGCACATATATATTTATTCCACTTCTCAATCAGCAGAAAAAAGCACAATTTTCGAATCTGAATGCTTCTTTTTTTATTGGAACTTAGTTCAAACAATTTTATATTCACTCCTCGATTGTTTTTGTTTTTTGGTTCGATAGGATCTGCCTGAACACACCTGGATTTTGCAGCATTTTGGATGAATTGTTATCCAAATCTTACTGCTTAGCGATAGTCAAAGACGCTTTAATTTTGGGGAAAAGCTTGGGGCTTTTGTGGCGGTTTGATTTCTGGTTGGGATCCGATCGGATTGGCTATATGGACAATCCGGTGGTCAAAAAGAGGGGTCGCCCTAGGAAGCGTAAAGCGGAGGATGAAAAGGACCTGCAATTGGGTCCGGAATCTAAGAAACGGGCTGTGGAGACAAGGTTAATTGTGTTGGTGGGTAGATATGTGTTGAAAAACTTCGGAAGGAATGGGATTTTTCTTGGGAAAGTTGTGTATTATGATGCCGGGTTGTATAGAGTTAATTACGAAGATGGCGATTGTGAGGACTTGGAGAGTCGCGAGATTCGTGGCATCCTTGTTGGTGATGATGATTTTGACACTGGTTTGAATGTTAGGAGGAAGAAATTAGATGATTTAGTGTCGAAATTGAATAGGGAAACTGCAGCTGGGTTGGATAAGAATGTTGTAAACTCAGTCCAGGAGGTGGATAGGATCGACTCACCAGCATTGAGTGATTTGGGCGGTGGAGTAAAGATCGAGAGTGATGAGACTCAAATTGAAGGTGACGATGATTCGTCTAGTGATTCGAGTGAGTATGCACGGGATAGAGATATGGGTTTTGATGATAAGCCACCCCCTGTCCCACCACCACAATTGCCGCCTTCTTCGGGTACCATAGGCGTGCCAGAGCAGTATGTTTCACATCTTTTCTCCGTATATGGTTTCTTGCGATCATTTAGCATCTCCCTGTTCTTGAACCCCTTCACACTGGATGATTTTGTGGGATCGCTTAATTGCTGTGCTCCAAACACACTGTTGGATGCAATTCATGTTGCTTTGCTGCGTGCCTTGAGGCGTCATCTTGAAACACTCTCTTCTGATGGCTCAGAGGTAGCACCAAAGTGTTTGAGGTATACATACAACTCTCAATGCATTAGTTGATTGGATCTTTTACAATATCAGTATATTGCAGGAGCCATATTAGCTTCAAGTGCGTATGGTAGTAACCTAGCTACCCTTCTTGTATTATGTTTTACAACCAGAAAAATGATTGCAGTAAAATATTACTATATACACATATCTGATGTTTTTGTTTATAGTTCCATTACTAAACTTTCAGGATTATGTTTATAATTTATTTGCAGGTGCATTGATTGGAACTTGATTGATACATTGACTTGGCCAGTTTACTTGGTCCAGTATTTGACAATTATGGGATATACAAAAGGACCTGATTGGAGAGGCTTTTATAATGATGTTTTGGGCAAGGAGTATTATCTACTATCAGTTGGTAGAAAGTTAATTATTTTGCAAATCCTTTGCGACGATGTCTTAGATGCTAAAGATCTGAGAGATGAATTAGATATGCGTGAAGAATCAGAAGTCGGAATAGATTATGATGCAGAAGTAACGAATCCTCTTGTAAGTGGGCCAAGAAGGGTCCACCCAAGATATTCTAAAACTTCCGCCTGGAAGGACAGAGAAGAGGTGGAAACTAATCGCACATCTGGTAATGCTAATTCAATCAGTTCCAAAGGTGTAAAAGAGGACATGGATGATGTAGATCGCAACTCTGATGAATGTCGACTTTGTGGCATGGATGGAACCTTGCTTTGCTGTGATGGGTGTCCTTCTGCTTACCACACAAGGTGTATTGGTGTTATGAAATTGTCTATACCAGAAGGGTCCTGGTATTGTCCTGAGTGCACAATTGATAAGATTGGGCCAACAATTACAATGGGAACATCTGTTAAAGGAGCACAAATATTTGGCATTGATTCCTACGAGCACATCTTCATGGGTACTTGCAACCACTTACTGGTGTATGTTTTCAACATCTTTGGTTTTTAGTTCCCCCTTCTTGTGTTTGCTAGTATTTTAATTACTGATGAACCTTTTTCCTAAAAAAAAATTCATTATTATTGGTTCGTGGAGATACCTCCGTCTCTGCCTTGGACTTTGATTTTTTTCTCCAGTTCTGTCTATATGTCTTGCTCTTAATGTCTTCTCATTCATTTGGAATGTCATTCAACCTATCCGCTTGCTTGTTTTAATCTCATGGCATGATTTTTGCAGGCTTAAGGAAACTATCAATACAGAACCATGTGTTAGATATTACAATCAGAATGATATTCCAAAAGTCCTTCAAGTTTTACATTCATCTGGCCAACATACAGCTTTATACTCGGATGTGTGCAAGGCAATTTTACAATATTGGAGTATCCCAGAAAGTGTCTTATCTTTTCCAGAAGCGACTGAAACAGAAATTCCATTGGAATATACAAGGGAAGGTGCAAAACCTTCTACTTGGTCACTTCCTTTGCCTGGCAAGGAAAATCATACAGTTACAGATCCGATCAAGGCTGAGAATTATGTGACTAGTGTAAGTGATACCAATTTAGGTTACACGGCAGCTTCATCTCTCAATGCCTCTGATAAGATCCAAGTTGACCTTCCTAATTTTCAGAGCAATGGTGGCAGTGAACCACAGGAGCGCCGGCCTTTGATTATCAAGATACGTACAAGGCAGAAAATGGAATTTTCTGATCCAAATGGTACTGGTAGCCAGCAGGCTGATCCATCTCATCTGACCCACCAAAGTTCAGTTGAGAGACCGCTTGCAGTAGCCCCTAGTACATGCACCTCAGGGAACATCAACAGTTCTTACAGTGAGCATGCATGCATGGGGGCTTTTTATAAACCTCAGGCATACATAAATTACTATATGCATGGAGAGTTTGCTGCATCTGCTGCTTCCAAACTTGCTGCAATATCATCTGAAGAAACTCGGGTCTCAGATAGTCAGGCTTTAGGCAATCCCAGGAAAGTTGCGTCTGCAAACATTTCATTGCAAACAAAAGCCTTCTCAGTAACAGCCTCACGATTCTTCTGGCCAAGTTCTGAAAAGAAGCTTGTGGAGGTTCCAAGGGAGAGGTGTGGTTGGTGTCTTTCTTGTAAGGCTTCAGTGTCAAGCAAGAGAGGATGTATGCTAAATCATGCTGCTTTGAGTGCGACCAAAGGTACTATGAAGACCCTTGCCAGCCTGCATCCAATAAAGAATGGGGAGGGGAATCTTGTAAGCATTGCAACATATGTTTTATACATGGAGGAGAGTTTAGGTGGCCTAGTAACTGGACCCTTTGTAAATGAAAATTATAGAAACCAGTGGCGCAAACAAATTTATCAAGGATCAAGTTTCCGTGCAATAAAAGCGCTATTGCTTGAAGTAAGTTTTTAATATCCTGACGTCTGTTTTTTTGTGAAGATATTAGTTGGTCAGTATGCTTAGTGAAAGGGGCCTTAGTTTCTATCTTCCATGAGCTCCACCACATGAAACTTAATGGCACTGTTTATGATCTGGCCTTCATCAGTAAACTTCCTATGTCAACTACTGACAAGTGATGCCTAAAATGATTTTGGTTAGATTAAATGGACTACTGAAATCAGAGGACCAATTTCAAACCACTCATTAGGACAGTTGCAGGATTATAGGGACATTTATTTCCATTTATGTCTTAACTTTTGCGATCTGATTTGAGTTTCAATTTGAATTTTTGAGTTCAGTAGATATATTGAAAGCATGAGATTTGAAATTTCTACTAATTGGCAATTATGCAATTTTCTTTGAAGTTGAAGTTTGCCAATTAAATTTTTAATTTCATTGATCAGTTTCATTTTGCTCGTCTTTTGGTAATATATATGCTATTTTTTTTCTTTTTAAGTTTCACATGACTTGTAAAGATTAGTGAGAAAGACCAATGCCAGCCAAGTTATACAAATTTACTAATTTAGTAGGAATGAGTGCAATATAAGTGCAATCACTTCATTATTCTAGCATAGCGAAAACTTTTTAGTTATTCTGTTGAATCTGTACCAAAATATTTTAGTGAAATAATCCTCTTGTATTTTATGACTACTTTGGTTGCAGCATAGTGCTTACTTCTCTGCTTTTCGTTAGTTTTTAAACAATATTTATAGCAGCAGTGTGTGCGTATGTGTGACTCAAAAATGCATAAGATGCCTGGGTAGGTTCCTTGAAACGAGTTATGCATCTCATATTATTTTCTTTCCTAAATTTTGACCTGCGGTTTATTTAATTCCCTTGTATATCCTATATATGGGTGTATTATTTTGTGATATATATTTTCATGCTTATGCATTTGTTCTGATGGATGATGTGTCTCTTATCTGCAGCTTGAGGCAAATATCCGAACCATTGCTCTATCTGGGGAGTGGATTAAGCTGGTGGATGATTGGTTGGTTGAATCTTCGATGCTTCAAAGTGCAACTTGCTCTGTTGGCACTACACAAAAACGCGGACCAAACAGCAGGAGGGGTAGGAAGCAGAATGCGATTCATGACGATAAAGATGATGATTGCCATGACCAGAGTTTTGTCTGGTGGCAAGGTGGGAAGCTATCAAAGCTTATATTCCAGAGAGCAATTTTATCATGTTCACTGGTTAAAAAAGCAGCTCACCAAGGTAACTTCTGTCTTTGCCTTTCCACAAAACTAGCTGTTTTCCTCCCCTATGATATCTTTGAATTATTGAAGGTTTTCCTTCCAGGGATCTGTACTAAAGCTTTTTTTGTGGTCCGTTAGGTGGTTGGAAGAAAATTCCTGGTATATCTTATGCTGATGGTTCTGAGATTCCTAAAAGAAGCAGGCAGTCAGTATGGAGGGCTGCAGTTGAAATGAGTAAGAACGCATCACAGCTTGCGCTTCAGGTTTGTTATTATCTTGCAAATACCTAAATTCCTTGCTCTGTTCACCCCTATATCTCTTGGCCTGGCAACATATTAAGTTACCTGGTGATGTATGTAGTTGATAACTTAAGAAACTTCAACTGTAATATTTCACCAGGTCAGATATTTGGACTATCATCTGAGATGGAGTGATCTTGTTCGTCCTGAGCAGAACCTCCCCGATGGGAAGGGTGTGGAGACAGATGCATCTGTTTTTAGAAATGCAAATATATGTGATAAAAAATCTGTGAAGAACAGTACCATATATGGGGTTGATTTTGGTAGTCAAAAGCATCTGCCTAACCGTGTAATGAAGAGTATCATTGAAACAGAGGAAAGTCAAGATGGATATAACAAGTTTTGGTTTCCTGAACTGCGCATTCCTTTATATTTGATTAAAGAATATGAAGAAAGGGTGGGCAAAGCTCTTTTGCCATCAGCTGAGGAGCCTTTGAATATGTTTCGCAAGTTACAGAAACAGCAGTGGAAGGTTCCCCGCAGGGACATATTTTTCTATCTTGTGTGCAAGAGAGATAATCTGGACTTGTGTTCCTGCTCTTCATGTCAACTGAATGTTTTAATGCGGTAACTACAACATATGATTTATTCTTTTTAATTGTTAAGTTCTCTATACTGCTATGTCAAAAACTGAGTCATTATTTCTCTGTTGTAAATTCAGGAATGCATTCAAGTGCAGCATCTGTCAAGGTACATTGACACAACCTTCTTTTAGTCTTTACGAATGCAGTGTTTTAATTAGGAATCTCATAAAAAATGCGATTTAAGCAAGAGTTGCCAAGTAACTACCCACTTTTTTAAAATGCAGGATTTGCTAATTATATGATCAAATACCAACTTCTTAAACGTATTTAAAGTTTTTTTTACCAATGTTTGCAATTTCTTCTGTATTGTTGTCAGGTTATTGTCATGAGGACTGTACCATGAGTTCAACAGTTTCTACAAATGAAGAGGTTGAGTTCTTGATCACTTGCAAGCAGTGCTACCATGCAAAGGCTTTCACTAAAAATGAAAACTTGAAGGAGTCTCCAACTAGTCCTTTGCACTTGCAAATGCAAGAATATCAAACTCCCATGACAGTCACCAGTGTTGCACGGACCAAAAATTACAATCAACCAGTAACACATGTCAAAGGACAAGGGACCCGTTCCGAGAAGAAAGCAACTTCAGAGTCTGCTTTGGCAGCAAAAAAACGTCGTGGCATTTGTTCTTGGGGTATTATATGGAAAAAGAAGAACGGCCAGGAAACTGACACTGATTTCCTGCTTAATAACATACTTCTTGCGGATGGTTCAGAAGTGCATGGGTTGTATCCTGTTTGCCACTTGTGCCATATGCCATATCAGTCAGATCTGATGTATATATGCTGCGAAACTTGCAAAAGTAAGTGTGATCCCATAAGTGGTATTTTTGGCAATCTCTCTCTCTCTCTCTCTCTCTCTCTCTGAGTGTGCGTGTGTCTAAGGTGGATTATGTTTGTGGTGATGCAGATTGGTACCATGCTGAAGCTGTTGAGCTCGACGAGTCAAAGATTTCTGAAGTGGCTGGTTTCAAGTGTTGCAAGTGTCGGAGGATAAAATCACCTGTGTGTCCTTACACTGATTCTAAAAACATAAAGATGCTTGAGAACAAGAAGGTTCACACTAGGCGTTCAAAGCAAGAAACAGTTGGAGAGGACTCTGATTCTGCAACCATTTCCATATCTGATTCTAAATTGTACGAACCTGCTACTCCAATATTTCCCATGGAGGAAGTGCCCGTGCAGGATGGTGATCCTCTTCTCTTTTCTCTCGCTAAAGTTGAGTTAGTTACAGAGTACGATTCAGAAGTTAATGCTCAATGGAATACTGCTGAGCCAGGGCCTAGGAAATTACCAGTGAGAAGGGGTATTAAGCGTGAAGAGGATGTAGATGGCTTTCATGAGAATAACATATCTCATCCTGGAATATCTACACATGGTGAAATGAATTACCTGTCAAATTCCATGGACTTTGCACCATCCCATGTTGAATGGGATGCCTCCATGAATGGATTCGAAGGTGAGATGGTGCATGACTCTGAAGATCTGAACTACGAGAATATGGAACCGCAAACTGTCTTCACTATCAATGAGTTGCTTGCACCTGATGATGGTGACCAGTTGGATGGATTCGAAGCATTTGCAGATGAATCAGGAAATCTGGAAAACCAATATACAGTTTTCCAGGATGGAGGCCCTGATCAATATAACATGGCTACTTTCACTGATGAAGTAAAGTCTGCTGTTGATATGATGCAATGTCAGGTATGTTCACTTCAAGAACCATCCCCCGATCTTTCCTGCCAGAACTGTGGGCTATTGATACACAATGAGTGTTCTCCTTGGACTGAATCATCACCGGTGAATGGAAGCTGGAAGTGTGGCCAGTGCAGAGAGTGGCGGTAGCTGTTTTGCCATCCTAAGGCTTCAGGCTTTGTTCTGTAAACAATTTTTAGAGGGAGATCTTCTGGACGAGATTTTGCAAGGTAACGACTCTTGATGGTTACATTTTTTGATTTATGAGAAAGGCAAGATATCAAATATGGAAATTTCAGTTCTCTAACCCCGGAGGTAATTTGTTAATGGTACTGCTTGTGACGGACTGATGATACGGTTATTACCTTCCCCCGGCATTTCTCAGTCAGATTCAGTTACATTGAGAAGTTCGGGAAGCTGAATTATGACTTCCCAATTAAATAGTGAGGCACCACAATGTAGTAGTAGGGGGTTTGGAGCTCTAACGTAAGGTGGCCGATTTTTCCGTAACCGGAAAATGGGGTGTTATTGTTTCACTGCCGTCATATATTTTTTTGGGTCTGAATAGAGAGTTCAGACGATAAGCAGGTTTTTTGTGCTTATCTGATTGAATTGCTTGTGTAAATGAAATCCCAACCACAGTTTTCTTGTTATGAAATCAGGTCGTACTGAGGAAGTTTTTTGGTATTGTGGAAAGTTGTTTGTGCTATTAAGTTACTTTTCTCGTGCAACAAGTTGTTTTTAAAGTATTTTCTCAATTATTTTAATTCCTAAATTATAGATTTTTTTTTTCCTGTGTCACCCGTTATGAACTAAACTTCTCTCTTAATCTGTTTTAACTACTTGGCACGAGTTTGGACTCAAAGTCAGCAAGATGTGGGTTCTGCGCTTACCACATGATCACTTAATGATCAGATTTACAGAGTAATTAATGATTGTACAACGTTAGTATGAAATCGTAAACCGTTGTATGAAATTTAAAAATTTAAAAAACGTTGTAAGACTTTGAAATTTGACGAAAAACTTGAGGGCCAAAATGTACTTTTACCTTATAACTTTGTATCTCAATGACTAATCAAATTCTAACTTTAATTAAAGTACAAAATTTAATCGGTGACGTATCATTTGCTGCACAAAATTACGGTACCTAACATTATTCTTTGATTAAATCAAATATGCAGACTTAACCCAAAAGCATTCAAAATCCTTGAATTTCTTACTAACTTTTTAGTACTCCTTGCATATCTATTTACTAAAAAAAAAAAAAAAAAAAAAAAAAAAATTGGAATTCATACTTCTCGCATGCTTGATGGTGTTTATTTTTTATTTTTTGTTCATCTTACAGTGTACCTATCAGGCAATTTTATGTGCAGATAAAATAAATGAAAAAAATATAGCACCAAATTATAATACGAAAAAGGAAAACAAAAATCAATTTCCAAATCAAAACCATGAAATTTTTGTGTCTAACGAAACAATCACACATTTATCCTGCAACATTAAAAATAAATATTAAATGTTATTATAACCCTTTTTTCTCGTCAAATGTCTGTAAAAAATAAAATGAAAAACCGCAATGTCTTAACAGTTTATCAAAATATATTTTTGAAAAGTTTTAGACAATATATCTCATAAGATATATAATTTTGTCACTACACTTGTTCCTTGAGATATTTTAGAGGAAACTAAAAAATCCTCTCAAATTCTGGCCTTTCGAGATGTAACCTGACCTTTGCCTTGCTTTTTTCTGCTTTTTTAAATGCATTTCTTTCTTCCTTGTTATCCTCCCTTCTTTATCCGAAAGAGAAAGTGGAAAGAAAAAGAGAGCAAATTATTTATTTGTTTTTTCTTTGATCCAATAGCTTTCGGAATCTCCCGATTTATTTAGAGCATCTCCACCACTGTGGAGTTGCCCTTGCAATTGGAAAAAATTGTCTCCCAACCCATCAAAATCTACTCCAGCAGTTGCAAAAATGAAGGTCAATGGTTGCAAGGGGAGGAGCTCACAATTGCAGCAGCAGACAACCATGAGCCCTAGCCAAATGGCTATTTTTGGGTGAAAAATGCACCGTTGAATTTCTAACTGTCTTTTAATCTGAACCGTTGGTTTTCGAATCTGAACGTTTAATCTAAACTCCTCCAACGCGAAAAAAAATTGTTCTTCTTTTGTGGTCAGCTGCCACATGGTAGAATCCTGACCTTCCGAAGGTTATAATTTTGAAAATCAACAGCTTGGATTATGTTAACAGTAAAAAATTCAGAAAATTACTAAAAATACCCAACCATATTCTTCTTTCTTCACACCACAACTGAATTTTTATTTTACTACATTTCTATTATTGGAATTAGACTTTAATTATGTTTGTTGTAATGCCCACATTCAGTTAAAAAAAAATAAAAATGTATATGTGAATAGTAATCGCCCTTACGCTTCCTCCTTCCTCCTTCCAAAATGATTCCAAAATGATCAACTTGCACAAAGGAAATTACTGTTTAAAGTGAATGATAAGAGCAATTGTACTGCCCTGGCCTTCTAATGACGATTGCCAATGCTCTTATAATCTTTTGCCAAAGTCATCCACCTAAATTATTACTCCCGTACAAGGACAACTTAATTTGGGTTCTACAGAAAGAAAGAAATAAAGAAGAAAAGTATTATACAAACAAGTGGCGTTTGGGGCAACATATCACACTGCACATCACCCAATCGTTTGTATTGCTGAGAAAAACAAATTTATGCATCAACAACAAACAAATACAAGCTTCCACTACAACTAATCTACTTCATGTTATCTTACATTCTCCTGTCAAGTCCCCGTAACTACAGAAACCAATCCGCTGCCGCTGGGAAGGGGAAAAAAATGTGAAACGATAACGAAAAAAGAAAAATACCCTCACCCCAAAACCGAGAAAATTTCTCACGCAGGCACAATTGCATTGTACATAAAGAATCTAAAAACCCCCGACCAACCACCCGTGGAGATATCCACTCACACTAAAGCTGCCCGCACAAATCAGCTCACTCTTCAATTCCGCCAGCCCTTGCAGTGGGATTTTCTTTATCCACCACTTGAACTTTGCGCGAGAGAGACCACTGGGCAGGTTGTATAAATCAGATTTTCGAGTGTATAATGAACAAATCCTCACACATCACCTTCACTTTGTCACAGCAAGCCGGCCAGCATAGCCCCAGGGTCTGTTAATGCTGAAACTGGACTGGTCGGTTGAGCTACTGGAGGTGCTGGTGGCACCGGTCCAGGTGCTCGAGCTGTAGGCATGATAACTAATTGTTCCTTGATGAACTCCTTCAACCTACACATCACTCAGAGGTCAGAGGATTCTATCTTCCAAAAGCTGAAAATTTTAACGTTAGCAATACATACTCGAGCGTTAATGTAGGGTCCCCTGAAGTAACTGTCATACGCAACTGTGTTCTGTCTGCTGGATCTGTTTCTATTCTAACCTGAGGAGCATAAACAAGCAAATTTCAGTAACCTGTTGCAATTTTAAAGTGTCATTTTCTCATAAAGTTATGGATAATTCCTAAAACTTAATCAAATTCCTATACAAGGGAAAGGCCAAGCAACGTAGTTTTGTATCTATAACAATAAACCGACAATTGGGGTTTCAGCTGTGCCATAATAGCGAAAGTGGTGGAATCAAATCCACCAATTAAATTCTATAGTCCTGGAAACAAACATAAAATTCTTACCAAGCAAAGCATGGCCCGTGTACTTTCTGAGTAAAACGTTGTACTTGCAACAAGATTATTTGGATTTGGGTCCTAAAATAGAGAATAAATTAGCGACCACCTAAAATAACTGGCAGACTAGCAAGTAAAATTTAAACATAGGAAGGGAACTTACAAGTGCCGGACAAACCATCAACCGAAAACTGTTAAGTAGATTCGCCATTTCTACAAGTGGCATTGGTTTGACACCTCTAACCTGCACCGTTTACTGGAAAACATCACCACATTGCTAAATAAAGTAGCTAGCCAATGTATAGGAATTTAACCTCAACCTGGGATTAGCGATAAACCGACTGCACAATGCTAAAAATTTACTACAAAATGGTTAGCATGTGTTTCCTATTCTGATGTGTAACAGTTAACAGGTTCTATCATCCTGCTTTCCAGTAGATTATGACACTTCACCATAAACAATTATATTAATTATTCAGAAAAAAGATTAACTGAGAGAGACTAATAAACAATTATGTCATCAGAATTCACTCTGTCAATATAAATGGTTGTCAATCATTTTCAACAAGTAAAAGGAATTTCTTCTTCAACACAAATATAACAAAATGTGACGAATCCTTGACAGACATACCACTTCTTGAAGCTTCAGAGGTGGCCCTGAAAGTGATCTCCACTGAGGAAAGAACTCTTCAGCAGACACTGGAATAGGCTGAAGAAATTTATTTAAGACAGCTGGGAGGCGAAGCTTGACATTGACCTACAAAAGGGTTACTATAAGTATCTACAACAAATATCATACGACCTATGGTCTGCTTCATAGGACACTAAAAAACACAAGAAATTTTTAGTGTAAGTACCATATTGTTACCAAACTTGTAGGAAAAATCAAGAACTGCTACATCCCTGCTAGGTCTGAGATTCACAAGTTCAAGTGGGCATTGTACCTAGAGAACCGGAACAAAAGAAAAAGAAAAAAAGAAATACACAAAGCTAATAAATATGAGAAAGAGAGAGATCAACCACCAAAGCTTAATTACAAGAGTAACATTTAATACCTGTGCCCTGGGAGGAATAGTATCCGGTACTAGTGAGAGCTCCATTTTCAAATGAGAGGGAGGTAATATTATAGCCTGAACTGACACAAGTGGTGAAGTATTTTTGTTTCCCAAGAAAAGAACAAGACATCCTTGATGTAGCCGCCACTCGGCTTTAATTCCAATCTGGCATAACATCACATGAATGTCACTATAAGCCTAATAAGGCCTTGATGAATTTTCATAATCTCTCTTGAAGAAAAAGTGGAAACTATCACATCTATAAACAAGAAAAATATGGTTATAATTTGGGGAAAAACCTGAATATTAGGATCTTCGTATAGAACACCACTATCTTTCAAGCAGAGAGCATGAAACCTTTCAGCAATATTTCCTATTGGCTGCATTTAAGAATTGTAAAATTAGTTGCATGTATTAGAAAATAAGTATAACCGACAAAAAACAAGAATCAAAGGCAAACACATTTATCTAATAGTTAGCGCATTAAGCTACTCACAAAACACAATTACTTCAAAAACAGCATATACCAATTAACCAGTATAAAACATCAATATCTGATTGATAGTCCAATTTAGAGAGCATAATACGCTGCATTTGGAACACTTTCAAGTTCCACCTACATCTTAGAACTTAGAAGAAATACAGCACACAGAAATGATTGCAGACAATGTTTACAGAAAGTACCTGAACAGAATTTTGCTCCTCGCCAACAGGCACAATTGCTGAAGCATCCACGGCATCTGGATCACCTCCTAATCCAGGGATTACATTCTGCTGAGGCTGACCAGCAGTAGCGGGAGGGCCTTCAATAGCCAGGGGACCCAATAGATCACCAAGGATATCTGCTGAAGGTGCCTGAGGATCAACTTTACTCAAAGTACCATTTTCCTGAGACGACCCTTGGTCAGTTGAATTGTGTTCCTGTAACAATACCCAAACATGCATCAATATTCACTCAAAATAAGACATAATATTTGTATGTGAAACTACAATATGCATACCCTATATACACAGAATGAAAGAAAAATCAGAATCGTTATTGAAAAGATAAACAATACTAACCGCATTACTGCTCATGCTGGGCATCTTGACAAGACCAAACTGGTTGACAGGCGGGGTCCCGTTAGCAGGGCATTGGTCGGTCACAACCAAAGCACTCGATGTTTGCTGCTGGGCCCGCAACTTGATAGCACTTTGTTCCGCTGTATCAACTTCTGTATCTTCAGCCTTCTTGATCAATGCAGACTACATATTAAACAAAAATACATGTATTAAAGTTTGTTTCAATAATTTCCTAGAAATTGATAGTGTTGTGAACTAGCTGATCATCTGAAGGAAAGTGCAAAACAAATGTACCTGCCGCTCAGGAAATTTAGGCATTTCAGCCAAAATATCCACCAGAGCTGCACCTCTCCTACTTAAGGCAAGGTATTCAGCAGCTCTTTGTTGTATCTCAACATCAATGCAACTCTCATATCTGAATGGAAGAAATTATGAGCCAATGAAAAGCATAGAATTTAATAACAAAAGAGAACCAAGTCATGAAAGTAAAGATGCAAAAGACAACCCCACTTGTTGCTGAATATTGCTCAAATCAACCATGCAATAAAGAAAAACACAGAATTTGAAAACAAAAAATAACCAATTCATGAAAGTAGAAGTGCAGAGGGCAATCTCACTTGTTGAAAATTGACCAGATCTGATTCTGTAGTTCCTGATCTGGAGGTTGAGTGTGCATAAAGATCTTAGCATATGTTGAAAGAAGAATAGGTACCGTAGATGTCCTGCAAATACATCATACAGTCTGTAAGATATATACATAAATGATAACTGGATTTAGCAAGACTAAGAAACAGAGAAAAATTTAAGTTCCCTTACGTCACAGCAGGAAGCTTCTCATGTATGACGCTAAATAATTCCTTTGGACTGCATCCAGGCCGTCTGACCAAAAGGTGGCCAAATTCTCCAATGATATATGCACTGACCTGTTGCATGTGTATTGATTCCAAGCAAATCAAGACATTTATTTCATTTTGATGGTTAAATTTGGTAGAAAAATATGCAAGAGAAATAATGAACACTAAAGATTGGAACGTTGAAATTGAAATGATACTCTTGAAAATCATGTGTTACATATATATTCTGCCCCAAGACGAATTTGCAACTTAGAACCCAAAACCTTAGGACTCTTTTTAGAACATAATGAGAATCTCCATTAAGAACAATCTTACAATTCTCAACCTCCCTATCTTTCTATTTTTTTATACAAGACATGCTAATTTTATTTATTACAGAAAGAGAAGTAAAAAAGGTACAATATCAGTGGACAAGTAGTGACCTTACTAAATACCTATTGGCAGCAAGGCGTATGACATCATGCCAATGAAATTTCTAATGTAACTCCTAGCAAAGCCAATTCTAACTTCCTTGTGTAAGCTAAGCTCTCCCGTAGGACATCATGCCAATGAAATTTCTAAAGAAACTCCTAGCAAAGCCAATTCTAACTTCCTTATGTAAGCTAAGCTCTCTCTCTCTCTATCTCGTATGCCAGAAAATATTCTTTTTCAAGACTGAACTTGGGACATTGATCATGTTGATTTTGGCCAGAATGTCAATGTGTAGTCCAGATTCACATTTTGACAACACAAGTCTTACAGACAACATGTTACTTAACCCAGCATACAATAATCTCTTTCGTATTGAATTAAAGCTTGTCTGGAAAATCAAATCATAGTCTATACGCACCTTAACCATAGTCTCATGTATAGCAGGTTTGTCTAGATACTCCCTAGCTTTTGCTGCTGCATAAGGCTGATCAAGTGAATACCATGTCAGTCATATAGTTACTAAGATGAACATATGTATAAATAAAATTGCACTAAAGCACTCTAACCTGTAAGTCTTCGTTATTTGTAACAAATTGCACAACACGAAACCATATATCATCACTAACAAAGTCTCCAGCCTTGTCAATTAATTGAAGAATCACATCTACATACCTGGACAATATCATTATGCAAACCATTGGCAAAGGTTTACTTCCCATACTACATTTACTTCAAGAGTCCACAGTTGACAAAGGTTTACTTCCCATAATACATTTACTTCAAGAGTCCACAAATAACAAAAGAGATGCACAGAATGATCCAGAAGAATAGAAGTAATTAACAGAATCAACCACCCAGTCAAAAAATTGATTGATACTAACTTTTCAAATATATGTGTGCGCGCATGTGCGTGTGTGTAATAAACTCAATAAAGCCTAACCCTATCTAACCCGAGTAGCAAAGTAGAATACAACGTAAACAAGAAACAAAGAAGCTAGGTAAATTGATCTGTTTTCACCATTCAGTCACATCTTAGGTCATCTTAGGTATATTTTGTACTAGACATTGATGGAAATAGTAAATGTAGTTTCAGAGTAAAACGTCACATAATGAGTCAAAGATATGTCAAAACAAAAACGGAAACACATTTTCAAAAGGTCATGAAAATCACCACTTTTATAATGGTAACCTACAAATCTCATATATCCTCATAAGCAAAACATGAGTTTAAATTAAAACAAGAGTCACCATACATGTTATGAACCTCATGCTTCTCTGTCTCTTCACCTATTATTCCCTGAGTATCTACTCATCTTCTCTTTGTTTTTCACTGTCAGCTGCCTACCAGGTTCTACATCACATTGGATATTTTAGTTAATTCTATCCCCAGTTGCTTAATAACTCAGAATCATAGGCCTGTTTTCAGATTTCGTCACGCGCGTATTTATCCAATATCGTATTCCTTTCAGAGAAGGACCATGCTTTTCAAACGAATTGGATATACGAAAGAACAAAATGAGATCGACTCTTACCAAGAAAGATCAGGGGCAAACTTTTCTGCAAGAATGGCAGCCTTAAGAGACAATTCTTCACGCATGGCAAAATCTGCTGTGCTAAGATACTGAAATGCAAATGAAATTTAGAGAAAATAAATGTGTGCTAATATAAACAAGAGACAATCTACCAAAATCCTATAAAACCAACTAGACCACACCAAGCATTGGATGTACCTGCAATAATTCTTCGACTATATCTTTTGCATTTGAAACATCACACATACCATAAAGCAAGTCTAGAGCACGCCTACGTATACTGAGCATATAATTCAATGTCAGTAAGCAAAAATGGTTTAAGATATAGAAAAAGGGAGCACTAAAATAAGAGCGGGTACAAAACAAAACAAAAAAAAATGATGTTTTTTACAGAAAAAAAATCCAGATATCTAACATGTTCAGCAAGTATCCAAACAGATAACAATTGTAACCTGATATCTGGATCCTTCAACGAGGTGATGATCTGAGCCTGATGTCTCTTGATGATATCTTGCACATCAGTCACCATTAACATGCGGGTCATATTTTCCTACACAAGTAATGTGACTTCAAATCATGCACATATCCAGCAGCAACATGTTTACTCTTCTAAGCTATAGTCACAGTTTCCTTTGTTTTCTTCAGTCAAGGTTTGCATTCAAATGAATGAAAAAAAATGTATTATTTATCAATTGATACTTTTTTTAATAAGAATTAAGAAACCATAAGTGTTTTCACCACTTACCAAACCAAGATATCGGATATTTGGTTCTCGGACAGCAATAAATTTTCCAAGAAGGGCAACACACTGAGACATCATCTCCTTTTCAGCATCAAGATGCATGACCTAAAATTGGGCAATGATAATGCAAAGTACATAAGAATCACTTGTCTTTAAAAAAATAATAGATGAAACACGTGTTGTGTGTGCTCTGGAGAAAAGGAAACAGAGTTTCAAAGATAGCTAGCAAAGAAAATATTCTGAACTAATTTAAGTACAAGTGTCATAATCTCGGATGACTGCACAAATGCAAATTTATAAACATTTAAAAAATATTGATTAACCTTCAAAGAAGGGGGCGGGAGGAATAATCAAGAGTAAACCAATTTTACAAATTTATAAGGGAAACTGTTCATATGATTCCACGCACATACATGCATGGCATGTCTGCAAATAATATATGCTTTATACACGTATGCACAGAGACCATATTTTGTTGCTTTCACTTGCAGCACAAAAGGCTTGAATTTAGTGGAAGTCAATGCCAAAAACAACCAGAAGATACAGGAATTACAAAGGAATTAAAAACAGTCAGCCCTATATGCAAGTATAACTTTCTTAGCACATATTAAAAGGAAACTCTCAATAAATGGTGCCTGAATACCACAATCATACATAAAAAGTACTGCGGAAAGCTTACAAGAGCGAGGGCTTCAAAGAGAACAGCATGTGATGCATTGTTCTTATTAACATTTTTCACAACATCAGTACCCATCAGAATCCGCTGTAAGACCTGAAATCACCAGTACAAGGTTTAATAGATGCAAAAAATATAACACCACAATTGATAATAAGTTCTTGACAGAAAATGGACCTCAAACAATGATCTTCTGGTATTTGGATCTTCGACGGTCGGAAAATACTGAAGAGCCCTCATTGTCCTGACCTGTCCTAACAAAAATTATAGTATAACACAAATTCGTTTATACGCACCCAATGCTACAAACTACTGAATGCATTACATTCCAGCTCACCATTTCACCCGAGCAATGCCTAAAGCCAAGCCTTATGGGCTGTAGTGACTATCCAACAAAGTTAAACGATAAAGACAATGCCCCAGTAAATTGTCCAGGCACAGCAAGAAAATAAAAATATTCTCAAGTACTGGCCAATGCCACTTAAAGATGATTCAATATCATCGGAGTTTTGAACCCCAGAAAAAGCTTTTGCCTAAAAAACTACAATTAAATCCGAAGAAGACAAAATGATGCCACATCTGCTAAATTTTTCTTTTATTAGGATGCTCTAGAAGTTTAAGCTGTCAGGCTGGTTGAGTTATAATCTAAAGTAGCAAGGATCATGCTGGGTATATGGTACTCTGGCCCATGCAAGAAGAAAATGACAACGTCCACTGTAATTGGTGGAAGGTTCAACAACAAGAGGAGATGGCACAGAAAAAAGACATAAAGCAGAGGTAGCTACAATCGTTTTAATAAAATAGATTTGACAGGATAAATCTGAATCAGAAGGATAGGCGGCTGAATTTATTTGATATCCAGTACATGCAAAGAAGTCTGACAAATAAAACAAAATAAAAATGTATATATTATGAACCTGAAGCCAGGGAGATGGGATGCCATAGTAGGTGTACTCTTGTGGAATATCCTGGTTCCTAGCAAGTCGTTCTAATATTTTAACGCATTTTGGCAGACAACTCCAGTAAGCATCATAGTGGTTTGATACAAGGGCAACAAGAAGGCTCATAGATGATGTTAACACGCCAAGATCACGTTCATCTAAAAGTTGTGCCATCCGGTCAGCCCTAAAATAATAGAAAAAGAGAGACCCATCAAATAAGCACAAAAGGCAATAGTATTGGAAATTGGAATAAATCCTGTAGTGAAGCAAATCCCATGTTCACGTACCAGCCATCTACATTCACAACATCAGGATTTTTTCTATACAAGCGCAATAAACATAGTGCAGCCTTTTTTCTCACAAGTGGTCTGTAGCTGCTAGAAATCTGAATAAAAAACACTTAGTCAACAGCATCATTTTCTATTAATTTCAACCAAACATAAAAAATCCACTTCCCCTTACAAGTAATTTTTGAACATCAGGTGCTAATGACTCCGCAAATTCTCGGCCACCAATATTCCCAACCTACAGAGCAGAATACAAATGAAATAATGATTGGTACATTAGGGACACAAGAATAATAAGACAAACATGGAAGCAATAGGTTCAGAAAAAAACCTACACAAATAAAATGTGCAAGATATTACTCAAAAAATACTTATTTAAATTGTATATTATTATGGAAGACAAATAGAAGATAAAATCATCTCATCATTATCACTAACAATTTCAAAATAAAATTGATTAATATGTTCTGAACACCTAACAGAATTTCTATGGCCATACCATAGTCAACGCCAAACATTGGAAAGTCTCATTCCGACCAATGATGTCATTGCGCACGGTATTTATCGCTATTCTCAGAAAATCATGGTTCTCATTGAGCAAGCATGCTGTTACAATGTACCCAACCTGCAATAAATGTTCGCATAATTGAAAGTCAATTAGAGTGTGAGATTAAATTTTTTTTTTGGGAGACGGAAGATAAAGCAATATAATAGAATTAAAGGTTTAGGTTACTATCATTGAAAATTAATCACATGAGAAGAAAACTATGCATTTTTTTTAAAGTTTATATTATAAAAAATGCATGCAGAAGTACCATATAATACTATATTCTTATAAGTATAAAACTGGACATGGGAGTCCAGGTCAGCAGGTGAACTTTGAGCAGGGTGGTGTTCACAAAGTTAACCCACTCGGGGTCTTGGCATGAGAGCAAGAGGTAATATTGTAGAAAACAATTCATATCACCTCAAATTCATACACCAGACCTACTTGGTATATGAGTGACGAATGGTGACACTGAAACACATGTCTATCACTGTTTCCATTGGTTAATATACAAGAAACGAAAATGAAGAGGATGGGTTTACTTCCTAGACTTGCAAGCTATATTTCCATACATGCAAGCAAAGTGGAAAAATAGTGCTGGAGCTTGTTTGGGAAGAGCTTTTAAATGACTTAAACTGCTTTTATAGAAAATATTTTTGAAACCAATCTGTAGTAAAAATGCAAGTTAATCCTGGAACAGCACTTCAAGTGCTTTTGGAACCCAAAAATATTTTCTCTAAAAGCGCTTTCAGTCATTTAAAAGCACTTCCCAAACTAGCCCCTAGTCTATTTTTAGATTAATATGAAAAGAATGTATCACCTGCTTTTCTGGATACTTAGGCGCAGATATTAGAGAAACTGCTTCCATGTGCCCAAAATCCACATCGTAGCCCAGCATATAAATGTAAAGCATTTTCCAGACATATTTCTTCTTTTCATAAGGTGTCAAACCCTGTTGATAAAATTAAAGATAATTTTCATTAACCAGTCACCCTTTTGGTTTAGCTAAATAGCGTGAGCACGCAGTAAAAAAAACAGATACAGTGTTGAGTAATATAGTGATTTTCATAAGGAAATAGACCTCTACCAATTAAGAAAAAGATACAATATTGATCTATGTCCCAACCTATGCCACAGAATCTATGCAAAACCAAAGAGAAGACAGTATAGGATTTGTGTTGCAAGATAACTAATGTCAAAAACATTATTGAGAGAGAGACAGAAAAGACAAAAGAGAACAACGTATTTGCTATTTTTTTTATTATATAACATTAAATTAAAATAAAAAGGTACAAATCAGAGCAAAAGTTAATTGATGTCAAATGACCATTGACAAGAGAGAGAGAACAATAATTTAGCAACTCTTTATGAGCAACGAGTAATTAAAATGAAAAAAGTACAATGCAGAGGACAAGATAACCACCATATAAAGATCCGAAATCCACAAACTGCAAAAAAACATTTAAAACAACACTAATCCACCTAAATAACATAACAGTACCAAAAGACAAACTTAATCTTCAGCTCCTCTTCCCCAAATGTATGAAACATCCTCCTATGTCCTCCAAGCAAATTGCCCAAAACACAGTCATCACACAACATCTCCCTTAACCTTCACTCTTCTTCCTCTCACCAAAAACTTGTGCCATTCACAAAAAAATGATGTACAGGGAGCTGGAACAGCATCACCAGTAATAGCTAACAGAAGTCGTCAACAAGGCAGTACAAAATAATTGTTCCCAAACACAGAATAATAACTTTTGATTGACACCATAAAGAAAGAATCAGAAGATAGAAATGCTTCAAATTTTCATGAGTTAAAAATGAGTCAATATAAGTGCACATCTTTGCTGGCCAAACCTAAAATCCACAGATGGTGCGACAATCTCTGGTATAAGGCTAAAACAGACAACATACAACAATTAACTGCTCCACAGCCGATGATTTAAGTTGCCAAATTTACAGTCCAAGAATAGATCATTAAATATATGGTAAGTTGAAAAAATGTAGAGAAATTATATTGCTCACTGACTCAACAAAAATACAAGAGTGGTGGTGACACATAACATATGACGTGAGTGTGCAGAACTACTAGAAAAGGTCAACAACAAATCAAAATCGCTTCAACCATAGTCAATATCCAACCACAATTTTGAATTATAGTAGACAACCCAAGAAGAAGAAAAAAAGACAGTAAATGCCCCCGGTGTCATATCATCCCTAGAAAAAAGAATAACAGATGCATTAACATAACTGATTGTTTGGTCATGCAAAGGAACTTCAATAGAATCTACGACAAGGTACTATATAGAAGGGATGAATGAAGATCAGGGAGTGTATTCCGGAATAAGACATGGATACATGACACTTTCTAAGACTAGCCCATGTACAGCGGTACCCTTGTGGAATACCACCCCATGGTCCCTCACATTTCTTTAAACTTTAGGGTCTGACAACATGTTGATAACATTTTATCTTCAACACAGGAAAGATTAAGCTTTAATAAAAATATTTATATCTCTGATTTAATACAAAAATCCATTTTACCGTGATAGTAGTTTAAAGATGACAGGTGACATTTACCTACTTTTAAATCCTTTACAGTATAATTGCCGACATGTAAAAGATTTAGTCAGTCATCAAGTTCAGTTCAATGGATAGAAACAATTCATGTTCTAATCACAAGGGTACCAAAATGTGATTACAGATTGAGTCTTAAATTCAGTATAAGAACAACAAGGTATACGTTATTAAATGGATGAATTTCAATCCAACTTGAAATTTTCAAAATGGATGTTGTGTGACCTTAGAACTACAAACAATAGAATTTAAATGAGGGAACACTGACACATTTTAGCTGAAGCAATGCCACAAAACGTCAAGACTATCCCCATGTGTTCTCCAATCTCCCTAGGCACAGACTAGGTTTCACTTCCCATCTTATTCCCTCTCATAACAAGAATTCAGTTCGAGATTACAAAACCTATCATATTAACTAGATAAACATTAACTAAAACTCCATAAGGTTCTATGTTATTCATCAGAAAGACTAAAAGCAAAGCAAGTGAAGGCGAACACCTCTGGATTTTCATGCCTATCATTTGAAGCCCATCAACTGCAACTCTCCATTCATTGAGCTGATTATATTAACCTCAATGGAATTTATAACACCAAGGAATATATGCGGTACAAAATTCCTATTGCCTCTCTCGAATAACGAGTCCACATCAAAGCTATTTCTAAATAAGCTTGAAAGCCAAAAGGGGAATGCCGATGCCACCAAATTCACCGCAAACGCCAATAATTGTATACACTATGTAACCTTTATTTTGGAATCAGAATCCACCTCAAGCTCACTTCACATTTTCCCTTCCACGTACTAATAGAAACCCAAAATTGAAAATTTTAAGTTTCCTACCCAAAATTCCAAAATCTCAGTTTCCTTTCATTTCTCAGACTTTCTCATCAGCCAAGCAAACACCTAGAAAAACCCAAATTCCTAATTCATGCAATGAACCAATTCCTCCATGCCCCAGATCAAAATCCTCATTCATTTCCCAAGCCCCGAACTTAACAAGAACGAATTTTGCAACGCAACAATACATTCGAAGAGTGAAAACCCTAAACCTAAATTACTAACCTTTTCGTTTTTGAAGCGTGTACGGACATTCCCAAGCTCCTTATCGACCCGGAGCCTCTCCTGCTCTTTGTTCTGACAATTCCGAATGTCGCTGATGAAAACAGAGAGGCCTCGCATGCCTGACAACGCCATGGCCGCCCAGATCCAGCCCTACCGATACGCACACAGAGAGAAAGCCACCACTCCTCAGCTCCCCCAAATCCAATCGAGATCCTCCTGGGTCCTGCGTTGGATCAAAGGAGCAGCAGAAATCGAACACTGTCAGGGAAGATCAGCAACTCCTCCAAATACGAAATCGGAAAAATGGGTTTGATCTAATTGTATGTGCTGGTCTTTTTAGATAGAGAAAGTGGAGGGAGTGAGAGAGAGAGGGGGAGAGAGAGAGGGAAGGTGGACTGAGAGGAAAATCGAGAAGAGAAAAGCCGTCGGTCAGTGCTGGAAGGAAGACGACTTTTATTCAGCGTTGCCCAATTGAAATCATTTCAGTTACCACCTAATACTTCCATCTTCTTTCTTCATTTTTTCCCCATTGCAATTACTTTTGCCCAAAAACAAATATGCAATTACATGATCATTTTATCAAAATTCTTTGTTTTCTAGTATCGAGATAATGCTAGAGTTAAATAGTTAGTTGTTAAAATAAAGAAAATCGGTGAAGATTGAATTAACAAAAAGGTCCATAAGTATGATCGTTTTTCGTTACAGCTATAAAACATCACCTGCATTTAAATTCTTTTTTAATTATTCATCCTAAATTTGGGTTTTTAATTTTTTTTTTTATAATTTTAGAGGTTTTTTTTTTTTAAACACTTTTTGCTAAATGCCCAATTATGCATGTGATTCCTTGTAGGGGCCTACAACCGCAAGGTTCAAATTTATGGGTATATTTTTCCATATCTGACACGACATCGAATTGTCTAATCCAAATTACTTATTAACAGCTACTTAGTACTACAATTTAAAAAAATATCATTAGATCATAATACTAATTTAATCTTATTTCACAAAATAAAATCAAAGACAATAATATAATTTTGCACTAACTATTTTGTGGTTTGTTTCTCTCACTCACATGTTATCATAGCATATTTTCACTTTTAAAAAATAAAATATAAACATCTTCCACATTCTCTCTCTCCCCTTTCACATTTATCTCTTCCATATATTTTTTTTCCCATCTAAATCTTTTATATTTACTCACACTAAGAAAATTGTTCAAGACTTAACTGCACTAACAGAGAAGTTTTTTATCCATCAATTTTTAAATTAATTTTCTCTTTTCTCTACTGGTATTGCTTAGACCATCTCCAATCCCTGGGGTTAAAACCTAAAAATTTTAACCCAGAAATATTTTTTCTGCTTCAACCCTTTTGGGTTAAAATTTCAACTCGAGATTATTAAAAAAAAATTTAAATACTTTTTTTCTTAAAGTAACTTTCAAAAAAAAAATATGTAGACTCTCCTAATTTAATTTATGAACATTTTAACTTAAAAATATATAGATTCAGATAATTATTGAAAAATCACTAATCCGACATCATGAAACTCGTGAAACATTATGAAATAATATGAAACACATGAAGAAAAAAAAATTAATTATTTAGTTGATGGACTTAAATTTGGACCGCTAGATTTTTTTTTATTATTATTCAATAAATTTATAAATATAAAACTAAAACAAAGTACACATATATGGTAGGCATTAACCCAGGGAGAATTTTGGACTAAATTTGCCCCAAATATGAGTTTGGGTTAAAACTCATATTTGGCTCAAGGATTGGAGCAAGTTAAGGTAAATTTAGAAGCTTAAATTTGAGTATTACTCCAAGGGTTGGAGTAGGTCTTACAAATGCTGACTTGGTTTTTAACTAGAGGTATTCGCCGATTACTCTTTAAATTTGTAAATTATTTTCAATTTTATCCTCAATTTTTATTTAGCCAATTGTGCCCTAAACTTATATAAATAGTCAATTTCTTCCTCACTATCATATATTAAAAAAAAATCACCTATTATTTTGTCCCTATTTATCACGTAGACAACAAACGTAAGCCACTAAAGAAGGCAAAATGACTTTTTTTCCCTCACTAATGCCCACCACCACAAACAATTCTATTTTCCCTCTGACTGATATAGGTCTAATAGCAACTACTCATCTAAAGTACGGCAAAGTGACGTTCAAGTTTTGTCCACATGATGAATAAAATTTTGGATGTAATTTTGTGTATTCTAACAACAAGGAGATAAGTGGCTATTTATAAAATATAAGGGATTAATTGATTGAAAAAAAATAGTTATGGATAAAAATTGACAGTGTTTCACATTTCCAAAGAGTAAATTGGCTAAAAATTGTTTAAGCAAGACTCAACTAGAAATGTTACATAAATTAGGATTAAGCACAAAAACACAATTGAGACTCTAGTTGAGTTTATAGGGATGTTGATGTAGTTAAGCCTAAAAATTAAGGGCTTATTTGGAAATACGTTTAAAATAGTGATACCGCTTTTGGTGAATATGTTTTTGGAACCAATCCTTAGTAAAAATGCAAATGATCATAGAAAATCACTTGAAGTGTTTTCTGGAACCCAAATTTTTTCCTTTGAAAATATTTTTAATCATTTTAAAAGCACTTCTAAACGTGCCATAAGGCCTTACTATATAAAAAAATTTAAAAAAAAAGTTACAAATTCTTACAATATTAGTACCTCTATCAAATCTAACCCTCAAATCAAATCTAGCCCTCAGGTTAACTTTATATTTTTGACTTAGAATACATGCATTTTTTTGCATGCATGTATAGGATTAAATGGACAAAAAAATGCCATATCGATAGCAAATACAAACTTTTGTTATGGCAAAACATAGTGGTTAACTTAGTGGTCGTTTAATAACTATTCGTTTTTAGTTTTTGGGTTTTGGTTTTCACTTTTTCCTTATTAAAAACTAAAAACTGAAATCTTGTTTGTAACTACTTTCAGTTTTCATTCAATAAAATGAAAATTGATATCCAAAAAGTGGAAAATTCAAGGCCAAATTTTGAATACTCAAGAAAGTAGTATTTAGTTTTTGGGTTTTTTATAACTGACTGAAAATAGTTACCAACAAGATTTCAGATTTCAAAAAAGTGAGAAAAAAAAGTGAAAACGAAATTGTTATCAAGCGGCCCCCAAGAAAGTAGTTTTTGTTGTGGCTTATTTTAATCTGACAAGGGAGAGAGGGAGCAGGGCAGAGAGAGTAGAGAGAGATGTGTTTGTAGGGTTGTGTAGAGGATGTATTATTCCCCCTACGCAGTGCCTTTATTTATAGTAATAAGGGAGGAAAAAATCCTTCTCCTCCAAAGAATACAAGTTCTAATAAGGAAGAATGACTAGTATCAAATCTAATATAGGATTTACACAAACACACTTAAATACAATGTTTATAACACTCCCCCTTGCGTGTGTACATACTCAAGTAGATTCGGCATCATGTAGAGTTGAGGAAGTCGACTCATCGACACTAATTCTGGGAACATGCTAGTCTCAAAGTAAAGTAGGAACTTGCATATGGAACTAAGTCTCACAAAAAACCCAATGGCTACAGTAAAACCCGAGTAGGGAAAAATCCATAGTCTAAGGAAAAATGCATGAGTAATGCAAAGTCAAAGAAAACGTCTACGGGACGTCATCAGGGATATGATCAACCCAAGGTGGGTGATTCGTCAAAACCTCGTTTGTCACTCCCCGATCCCGACATACGTCCAGGATCGACACATGACATCACCAAATACCCGTATCTCTAACATACCCCGCCTCCGAAAAAAGGCAAAATATAACTTAAGATCCAACTGCGCAATAATTATTCGTAGACTTTATGGTTGCATCTAACATCTTCGTTAGACTGCCTACGTACCCTAAACAGGGATCAAGCCATTCGTAGTTCATTACTTCACTACTCTCGAACATTCATTAAATAAGTCGTTATGTCCCAACAATATACCACAATGCATATCATACAATATTTCAAAGAACAAACAACAAAGCACAATCATATTCTCTAGCCATATTTATCAACAAGTCTAATCATAACAATAACAATGATATCCAACATAACAATCCCACATGGCGAATAACATTTCCACTTCATCCGTCACATAAATCATCATGTTTCCCACATAAAATCACAATTCTTAGCGTGTAACATATTAAAGAATTAACAACGCACAATATTATTCTCTAGAAACATTGATCAACTAAATAATCATAATAACAACACTCATATCCAGCGTCATTCCACAATCCCGTCAATTAATCAATTCATGAATCAAAGATGCACAATCTTAGCATTTAATTACGTTAATCAAACAATGCGATAACATATCCTTTCACAAATTTAACCAAGGAACTCTATATAATTCCCCACTTGGATTATGAGTAATAACATGGTAATTCTAATTTGCATTCACAAGATCTATTGTGGGTAATTCCCATTCACTCAAATTTAGGATTCTAATATAACTTTACGGAAATGAACAAGAGCAAGGATTCCGGACCACTCAACGGAATCCAACAACATCGGGTTCCGGATCACTCAACGGAACCAAAACATCAAACAACTTTTCGTACCCAATTATGTCATATGTACAATCATGCCTACATCAAGGAGATGGCACACTAGGCAAATCAGACACCCAGATAAGTTGCGAGGCTCGGGTGAGTGACAATAATACAAGTATGTGATATTCAATAAAAACAGACCATCGATCACAATCTATAAACATCAAGTATAGAATCATGCTTTATGAAATCATGATTAAGTCGCTGAAAACTCCGAAGGAGTCAACCAGACATCCAACGGCTTTTCTAATTCAAACCACAAGATTCTCAAAATCCATCGTTCATATGAACATTAAAAACTAGGGCTAGAGGGACGCAGTTCGGCCGAAGCCTACAAAAGTAACCAAACACGAAGTGCCTCCTCCCCCCCCCCAAAGCGGATTAACCAAGCCTGATCACTCGTAAGCATACATGGCCATAAGGATCGCCCAACGCGGATTAACCAAGCTGGACCACTAGTGACCCCCAAACGCGGATTAACCAAGCAGGGTCAAGATAATCAGGTAGGTAGTGACCCCCCAATGCGGATTAACCAAGCAGAGTCATACTTACAGAACTGTTAGGCAGTGATCACCCAACGCAGATTAACCAAGCATGATCACCCATAAGTATAAATGGCCATAAGGATCGCCCAACGCGGATTAACCAAGCGCGATCCATATATAGTATGGTTTCCCAATGTGGATTAACTAAGTAGGACCACTCATGTACCACTGCTACATGGTGCAGGAAATTCAACACACAACCTACCCACATCTTACCCTATGGGTTACAACGTAGTCACTACACCATCAACTTTTCATGGCCACCAACTAATACATCACACAATCATATAAATTCTACATAATACTTCTAATAGGATTCTAAGATCACAGTCATAGCATTTATCATACTTATCATTCACATTGCTAAAAAGAGATATTTGCCAACTATATATAAAATTCTTTAAAAATAAATCTTGAAATTAATAATACTTAAATACGTAATTTAAATAGTGAAATTCAGGGATGGGATTTCACATCGTTAGGTAGCAAAAACCCAATGGGAAAAATGCTCCTAATTGTATGGAAAAAGAATACATTAAGATCAAGCAAGTATGCTTCATGATACTCCCCTTGAGTTCGACATAATTCCAAAGAGAACTAACAATGTTACAACTCAGAAAGTTTACGCATACCTATTCCTTGAACAAACTTCTGAAACATCACTTTCAATAGTGATTTGGTGAAGAGGTCGGCTAGATTGTCTTGTGAACGGATTTACATGACTTCAATCTTCTGATGCTTTTGTTGATGATGTGAGAATAAGAACTCTGGCGTTATGCTTGGTGTTGTCTCCTTTGATGTAACCATTCTTGAGTTGTTCGATGCATGTTGCGTTGTCTTCATAGATCATCGTCGGGACATCAACGACAGGGTAAAGATCGCATGAGCTTCAGATATAGCCCACAACCGCTCTCAACCAGAAGCATTCCCGAGTTGCTTCGTGTAAGGCGAGAATTTCAGCATGGTTAGACGAAGTGGCAATTAAGATCTGTTTAGTTAACCTTCAAGATATTGCAGTGCCTCCAACGGTAAAGACATAACTCGTTTGAGAACGCGCCTTGTGTGGATTAGATAAGTATCATACGTTGGCATAACCAACAAGGCGAGGTTCAACTCGAGATAAGGAGGTGTAGCAACATTCGAAGATCTGTAAAGATAAAACAAGCCCAGATCTGTAGTACCCTTAAGGTAACGAAAAATGTCTTTAACACCAGTCCAATGTCTGCGTGTTGGTGCATTACTGTATCTTGCCAAAAGATTAACATCAAAGGAGATGTCGGGTCTAGTGCATTGAGCTAAGTACAATAAAGCGCATATCGTACTTAGATAAGGAACTTCAGGCTCAAAAATCTCTTCATCATCCTCTTTCAGACGGAATGGATCTCGTTCTGCATCTAGCGATCTAATGACCATAAGAGTACTCGAAGGCTTCGCTTCATCCTTGTTAAAGTGGCGCAACACCTTCTGGGTGTAGTTCGATTAATGTACTAAGATTCCATCCGAACAGTGCTCTATCTTAAGATCGAGACATCATCAAGTCTTTCCTAGATCTTTCATCTCAAATTCTGACTTTTGATGCCCGATAGTTCTCTCGAGCTCTTCAGGAGTTCCGATGAGGTTCATGTTGTCGACATAAACTGCAACAATCGCAAAATCAGAATGTGACACAAGGGTATAGTTCATTGTTCACATATCCCTGACTAGTCAAATACTCACTTAGACTGTTATACCACATTCTTTTAGATTGCTTCAAACCGGAGAGTGAGTGTTAGTCATTCGGAAAATTTTATATAAATTTTCGTATCAAGATCCGTATAAAGATACACAGTTACTACGTCCATCAGCTGTATACTCAGTTTTTTGGAAACTACCAAACTGATAAGGTAGTGAAAAGTAATCACATCTATAACAGGTGAATAAGTTTCATCATAGTCAATCCCAGGGCATTGTAAGAAGCCTTGCACAACAATAGGAGCTTTGTAACGCACAATTTCATTCTTCTCATTACGCTTCTAAACGAAAACCCACTTGTAACCAACGGGCTTGACATGTGGAGGAGTATGAGTTACATGTCCAAATACCTTACATTTTGTAAGCGAATCGAGTTCGACTTGGATTGCTTGTTTCTAATTTGACCAATCACTTCTACGTCGACATTCATCAACGAAACGAGGTTCAATGTCATCGCTCAACATGATCTCAGTAGCTACTGCATATGCTAATGCATCATCGATGATCATCTCATTTCTACACCAAACATCATCCAAGCTAGCATAATGGTCCGAAATCTCATGATTTTCGGGAAGTGGATTCATCTCTTCAAGGACGCTTCTGTAATCTAGAATTTCCCAATGAGTTGGATAAAATGAGTAGACGACAATCGAATTCACGGTAGGCTCAGCAAGAGCCTGTGTCGTGGGTTTTCTCTTCCGGGAGTGTGAATCATTTAAACCAAGTGGTCTGCCATGCTTTTGTGTAGGGGCAGAGGATTGGCTAGCCGTTAATGTACGTGGATCGACCAAAGTGGTATCCGAGGCCTCCAGAAGGGAAGTCCGTCGTACATTTGGTACATCCATCTTTGCAAGCACATTCATAGCTGGAATATGTGATCTTGTCACTTGTGCTAGATTGGTGAAAGCATTCGACATACTCTGAGCTACGCTCTGAAGATCTAATATGCAATGCACTTCAGTTTCAGACTGAGTGGTGTGAGGATCTAAATGAGACAAAGTGGGAATCGTCCATGATAATTCGTGTCATTCTTCAAGAACAGTGACGTTCTTATCTCCCCCTAACGACGGAAAGACTGTCTTATGGAAGTAACAATCCGCAAAATGAGAGGTAAACAAATCGTCTGTCAAAGTTTCTAAGTAACGAATAATTGAAGGAGAATCATATCCGACATAGATTATCATCCTTCATTAAAGCCCTATTTTTGTACGTAAGGGTGGCGAAACCGGCACATAAACTACATAACCAAAAACGCGCAGATGCGATATGTTGGGTTCGTATCCGGTAACCAACTGAAGGGCGCTATACGGTTGGGTCGCAACAGGCCTCAGGCGGACCAACATGGCTACGTGCAATATTGCATAGCCCCAAGCAACGATCATGAGCTTGGTATGTATGACCAACAATCAAGCAATCATTTGTAAACGCTTAATGAATGCCTCTACCAGGCTGTTCTGGGTGTGAACATGAGGTATTGGATGTTCAACTTCAACAGTAACCGACATGCAATAGTCATAAAAAATTTTAGATGTGAATTCTCCAACATTATACAATCGAATAGATTTGATTAGATAATCAAGGTGGTGAGCCATGAATTTGATAACCTGAGCCAACAGTTTGGAGAATGCAGTCTTCCTTGTAGACAACGAGCACACGTGTGACACACATATAGAAGCGTCAACCAAAACCATAAAATATCTAAATGGTATGCAAGGAGGGTGAATTGGTCCACAAATGTCCTCCTGAATCCTTTGTAGAAAAGTAGAAGGATTAGAATGAATCTTGTCATAAGAAGGCTTAATAATAAGCTTTCCCATGAAGCAGGTTTGACATGCAATTCCTGTGTAGAAAAGTAGGGGAAATGGGCTTCACGTTTGAGACTAGGGTTTTGAAAAGGATGCATAAATTAAATTGAAGACAAGAAGACAATACAAGAGGAAATACGGCGATGGTTGCCGAATTCCCATGCTGGCGGCTCTCAAAACGATAGCTCGAGCGAAGCCAAACCAGATCTGAAAAGGGGGAGAGGGAAGGAACTCTCACACAGGAGAGGAAAACTCTCACAAAAGGCAGTGGTTTCCCGATTGTTAACTTGTCATCATAGATACAAAGCACAATAGCACCATTGTCAAATGAAATTGTGTCGCCTCCAAATGCATCAACGGTAAAAAATCACTCAAAAATCAGTCACTCATGGGGTTGAGCATTACCATTATTTAATAAGATAGTAAAAGATCATGTAGTAGACGAGAGGCATGCCATTGCTAGCACGAGAATTCTTATATATGGATGCTGCATACGGCAGCCCTTTCACAACTTTATAGGTCCGCTCATGTGGGTCCCACTATCTGTGAGAGGGCAGCCATATATGAGTTTATTACCACTAACATTACCAATATCAAGTACTAACAAAATGTTTTACTTTCACATTAAATCACTGAAATTGCCCGGAAAAAATGATCTATCCCCCTATTGAAATGATCTATAGCGGAAAAATCTGAGCCAAATTGTAAAAGAACGTATCGTCCGATTGACATTTAAAAACTGGGGAGCATGTTGGCAATCGGTATGCATTGCTGCTATTGCACTCCACTCAATTTAGCCCAGTCTACAAATTGCATACCACCGTATATATTGTTGGCGAATCGTACACCTATAGTGAATGCCATTGCAACAGGCGGAACGCGCTTTGCCAAAGGTGATGCTTCAACCAGCCCTTCCAGACCATTTACAATCTGATAACGAGTGTTGGACGAGACAGCAAGGAACACACCTGATTAACAGATCAAAACAGTTGGTGTAAAGTCCATGGTTATGTGTACAATAATATCCCCCTAACCACAACCTGACCCGGTTGTTACATTCAAACTACCGAGATGAACCCACATTTGAATTGCACCATACAATCAACACACATGACATAACTAATCAGTTTAATCACTGAGGTTCGCAGGTTGCACATGCAAATATATACACAAATAATCAAAGTGACAAGTGCATTAGTGTATCCTATGAATAAAGCGTAAACAACTTGCAGTGACAAGTACATTAACATATCTTTTCGGTTTGGGACAAGAATACACATCCGCTCTGTTGACGATCTCAGAAACAATTGGTATAGCTAATATACTATTCTTTCAGGTGCAAAAACAAAAGCTGTGTCCTCAAGTACCATCTCACATTATTCCTATATCATAAGATTCCACTTCGTATCAGATAGAAAATGTACCCTATAACCCATATATTCTGAGCCTTTTTTTCTTTCTTGTAGAACTGTGAAAGTTACAGGCTCATTATTTCAGTTTCTTTACAGACAAAAAAAAAAAAAAAAAAAAGTTCCACACAAATTTACACCAGTACCAGGAATTAATTTTGTGAGATAGCATTTGTTAAAATAGTATTTATGCATATCCTTTAGTTTACATTTATTCCATGACTTCACAAATAAGACACAGGGAAACTTGCTTATAGTAAAATGAGGAAAATAATTGAAATCTGAACAAGAGAGCAGGACCTACCCCAAAGAGCAGCACTTTTCACAAGAGGAGGCACGGGTATGTCCCCTTCTGACTTTTTTACGCTCCTGATGACACATAAGAATAAGAGAGTGAAGAATTATCATTAATAAAGAAATCTTTTCTTTTTGGTTTTGGTTCGGTGGAAGTTTTTGGCGATCCTTATATTTGATACTATTCAAAACACCCAATTCAGGTTGTCAGTACCAATTAAAAAAGCAAAAGAAATAGAAAACACACACACACACACAAATTTTCACCGTTGTGCCCAAAAACAAATTAACAGTGGAAGGATCTTTATGTTTAGGCAGGCAACATGATCAGCCTTCCATCGATGAACTTCATGGTAAGATGTACATTCATGCATGATTCCAGAGGAAGTTCCATTTAATGCTTCCTAAAGTTCAAAAGATAATCAATCTGTGTAGCTATAACATAGAAGACTTAAGCCCCCTTTCCCTGCAGGTCAGGGAAAGACCTTCATCTAACCACCTGACTCTCAATTTAAAATATCATTACATATGTTTCCAATGACATCAATGTTAAGTAATAATATAAATTTCATTTTCTGCTCAACCTGGAAATGTGGTAGATGAAACCTCCTCAAATAAAATAAAATAAAATGTAGGTCTCATGTTTCATGTGTTTTACTTTCTAATGAGTACATAACTATATAAGTATAAAAAGTTAGGGACAGTTTGACAACCATTTCATTTTTCTGTTACAAATAGAGAAGATATTACATGAGAGAAAGGAGAGATGGAGACGGGGGGAGGAAGGATGACAGGAGAGATGTGGAAGATATGCATATAGAATGGTACATAAAATGAAAACTCAAAACGGAATACACATTCAAGTTGTTTTCACTTCAAGTTTTGTTTCATACACTCCTTCATTGCTCCCTCCTCTCTCCCTCTACCCTTCTTGGTCCCTCTTTTCACCATATGCTTTCCCTCTACCTCTCACACAAAAAGAAAAAAAAAGACAACTATACCCTAAAAATGAAAGGGATATCAATGGGCCCTTAAAAACACATTTGATAGCAGATATCCAAACAAGAGGGAATGACATCAGACAAAGAAACTGAAATAACATGAAAATTATATAGATAAAAGCATACCTTTTGGCATTCATGATCATATTTGCAATTCCTTGTCCAATAAGACCACATACAAACCCAACTGATCCGTACAACACACCCTGGACCAACATGTTCCAATCAATTAATGAGAACCAGAACCCATATTTTGGTCTAGAAAATTAAAATAGTACAGCTGGTAAAGAAACCTAATTTGAAGAGAGAATAGTTAAAAAGAACCACATTTGAAAAACTAAAGACAGTGAAAAACTCCACCCCTTCTCATCTTGATGAAGCATTTGTCATTAACATTTACAGTCCAGAGGGCAACTACCTATCTATCCGTTACAAGAAAAAACTTAACAACATCACTAATAAGATGTTGTACCTTGTAGAAGTATGTGGCTGTTCTCTGCTTAACTGTGAATTTACATCCCGGCCTTTCGGCTTCAAAGACGCTGCAAAAGAGGAATGGTGAATTTCATTGGAGCCAAAAATAGATATCATACATGTAAATGATGATCATGACCTCTTAAACAAGAGAACCTAACTAACCTATGATAAGAATAACTTTTACGCTGGTCAACCTAAATGGATAAGAGACTGAAATTAATAAGAAGATATGGATAAAAAAATACAGATATAGACTAGTATAGATGAATACAGGCAGAAATAGTGAAACAGAGCATGATGTTAAAGGTTTAACATTTCTAGCTATCTAAGAAGAGCAGAATGATGAAGAATTATGTTTCCTAAGAATTTAGCAGTCTTTCTTACCCTGACTTGAGTAACGATGAAACAAATTAAAAATATAAACAAAGATGACTGGAAAGATGGAGTACAATCAGAGTAAACAATACGAGTACTTGTTGAGCTCTTACCAAATGCAAATTTAACGCAGTAACTACTGATAGATAACATTAAATGACCTACAGCAGAATACGAGTATCATAAAATGCTGCGTTGTAGTGCTAACCTGCTAGGAAGAGCGGCACAAGCCTTCTGCACGCTTCCTAATAAACCCTGTGATACTGACGGCTTTCCAATCCGAGCATAGGGTGCCAGCATGCCAACCAAAGCAATGTCAACCACTATTCCAACCAAAAGATCAGCAGCATACAACTCAAACTCAGCCCAGAAATCCTTTCCCCTTTTCTGAACTTCTGCAAATGTTGCACAACAAGAATCTATGACTATCTGCATTACAAAGGTGGACGAGGAAAAATCTATTCAGTAGTTAACAAGAGTAGAAATTGTAAACCAGTCCAGATTCGACGAAAGGTATACATGTAATCTAACTCGTAGAATTATCACCAATGCCACCAATCACTCAAAATAATAAAAACCACTCAAAAACTATAAACCGAAACAGAAAACGGACAAAAACAAACCTCTGTCCCAACTTTGAAAAGAAAGGAAGGATCAGCCATCATCCGATTACGTAGCATTGAGCAGTACTTCATCAAAAAACCCAGTGGCCAAACCGACCCCTGAAATTCAATTATCAAAACACAAAATAACCAAAATTCAATCACAAACCCGATAAAAATCGTAGCGTAAAAGATTTTTCAACAGAAACGACGACCGGATTAAGCCAAAATTCAAACCTGCAAATTCAAGTAGCGGAGAAGAAACACTTCCCGAAGCCCAGTAGTCTTTGCAGCCTCAACCATGTCTAGAGGGAGCTTCACACCCCGAGCTTCGCTCTCCTTCATCACCTCATCAAACTTCAGCAATGGCCCAAACTCCTCTTCCTCTCCACCATCCTCTTTACCCCCGCCGTCTCCTTCTCCTCTTCCTCCGCCACCAAATGAATCGCCGCCATCACCACCGTCATTTCCTCCGCCCGAACCGTCGATTTTCGGGTCAAAAACCATCGCTTTCGCCTCCGTGAAATCACCATTTTTTCCCGCGACGGAGGTAGTCTCTGATCCCGTGCAATTGAGATGGAAACGGCGGTTGCGAGAGGCCAAATGGTGCGAAGCCACCAGATTTAACGAGTTTGTGAGTTCGGAATGGGGTTTAGGGTTTTGGAGACATTGCAGAGGAACTCTGCCTTCGGAGGCGGAGCTGGAAACGACGGCGTTTGGGAGGTGGGCATGCGATGGTGTCGAACAAACTGACATTCTGTGTAACTGGCACAAAGGGCAGTCGCAGACTCACTGTTCCAAAACAACTTGACTGAAGGGATCGTAATCACCTGCGGATGAGAACGTGAAAACGTAATAGGTGGCAGAAGTTGATTGGCTGTAAAACAGTTTGGGAAATATAAGAAAATAGAGGATAAAACTCAGGCGGGCAATCTATCCCTGGGGTTTATTACGTGGAAAATAACCACGTGGCAGAAAGTGATTGGCTGTAATACAGTTTAAAATATCAAAAAATGAAAAAAATTATCGACGCCTGAGAGATTCGAACTCTCGCGGGGAAACCCCATGTACTTAGCAGGCACACGCCTTAACCACTCGGCCAAAGCGTCGGCTGATGTTAAGCTTGCTTCGGCTTGTTATTTACTCTAGTAAAATAAAGCACTCAAGATTGAATCTGTCTTTGTTTAGTTTAAATGAATTTAGTGTAATTATTGTATTGTGAGATTTTCTATAGTGCGCCAGAGAATTTCAAGTGTTTTACTGTTATATTTTTGTTTAAAAATACAAAAATGAAAATCTAAACGTTAAAAAGCTAGAAATATTCTATAGTACATAGGACTATAGATTTTTGTTGTATTATTTGTTAGGGAAATACCCCGAAATGAGACAATTATTTAATCTTGGGACAGAAATAGGACAAACCGGTCATGCATAAAATTGAAATTATTAACCACATATAAATACAAAAAATCATCAGCTCATTCCATCACTGTTCTCATTTGGAAGAAGAGGATGTCAAGAGAGCTCTGTGAGCCCTAATTTCTGGGTTGAGCTTAGATCTCTGAGCTCCGATTTTGAAGAGAGGGAAGTTCAAAGAGAGGCGAGAAGAATGAGCTGGGTTTTGGGTTGACCTCATACCTCTGATTTCAAACAAAGGGATGCGAGAGAGGTGAGAAGATTGAGCTGGATTTTGTACTATATTTTTTGTTTTGGCTGGAAAGTTTCATTTTTTCCGACAACTAAAGCTTCGGCAGACATAGTAAGGTAGAATATTTAGTTCCAAGTTCCTTCATCAATGATTTATGGAATAAATGAGTTGTTTGCAAGATGAATTAATACTTAGAAGTTAAATTACGGTTTGTGTTTCATGATGGGGGATATAGGTTGTGGAATAAATTTCAAGTTTTGATGTGCTACAAAACAGGGATGGAACAATTTTTGGTTCATGTGCTCAATCGCAGAAATTTGTGAAATTTTTTCCGTAATGTGCATGTGGTGTGCATATGGTCTACGAGAATGTTCACTAGTTATGATGCATGTATGTTGTGCTCCGAAATTTAGCGAGTATGACCATAACCTAGTTGGTCTCAATGAAAAACAAAATTAAGAAAAAGATTAGAAGACGTTAAGAGTCATGCGTGTCCATGAAATAAAGATAACGAGTATCATGTTTTCCTCGTGCACGGTTAGACGGTGATTGATATACGTAACAAGATTTTTCAAATTGTCACTGTAACCTTATATACGTAACAAATATGTTTTAATTGTATCCACTATATCAATATATTGCCGTTAAAGTTTCTCCAATTTTGTGCATATCATGTGCATGTGGTGTGCATATAGTGTATATGGTGCGTATATACATCTTGGATACTTTTTGCATTAACTTTGTTTATTACTTTTTCCTTTGATTCAAAAGCAGGCCCTCCAAATATGAAAAAAGGGAACGAGTTCGTGAAACAACTTCCTTTGATTCATTTGGGTTTTTTGTGCCCATTCAAACTGCAATTTTCAAATCCTTGAAATATTTGAACACAATCAAATTTGATTCCAAATTCAAATTAATGAATCTTCAATTTTCATATAAAGTTTAAGGTCATTTATCTGATTGAGTCATTTTTTTCTTCTTCAGATTTCGAGGAGAGAGTTGTGAGCTATGAGTTTTGGGGTTGAGCTCAGATCTGTGAGCATTACATGTGCATGTTGTGTACATACAGTGTATGAGCGAGCTTAATACAAAGAGAGCGAATGAGTACGCGAAACAATTTTGTGCATATCCTTCTCTCTTCCTTCTTTCCACTATGATTTCTCTCTTTTCACTCAAATTGATCTCTTCTCCAAAAGGCAACTGACCTTCAATACATTTTTTCATTTCATTGCAGTAAAAGCCAAATCCTATTTTAGTCTTGTAAATTTGGATCGAGAGAGGGAGCAGAGGAAGGCAGAAGACAAAAGAAATGAAAATCCACATATAAATAAGAGAAATGATAAAAAAAAAATAAAAAATAAAAAATGAAGGATTTGAGTCTTCTCCAAGAAATACCAAACCAATCACTTCAACTAAAAAAATTCATCAATCAAAAAGCAAATTTAAGCAAATCTAGTTCACACAAACCTACAAATGAAAAAGTAAAAATCGAAGAAGAGGGGTGGGTTAGAGAGAGAGAGAGAGAGCTCTTGTGCATATTCGAAATGTAAAGAGGAGAGAGAGAGAGAGAGCTTGGATGAAGAAGATGGGTGGGTTAGAGTTCTTCAAACTGAAATTGGGCGAGAGAGATTTTTTTTTTCTCTCTCTCTCGTCTCTGTTTCTCTCTCTACAAAATGAGAAATGAGGGTTGTAACTTCTAGATAACCCATTTATATGGGAGGACGATTTGATCATTTCAAGATGTATGAAAAATTCTATTTCTGTTGGATTGTTATGCAAGCAGTGTGCATATTCAAAATGTCCTATTTCTATCACAAGATTAAAAAATTATCCTATTTCTGAACATTTCCCTGAAAAAAATGACAACCGGATTACATTTCTTGCCAAATTTCACTTTGTTGCTCGAATCACAAATTTAAAGAAACACTTCAAACTCAACAATTAAAAAAAAAAAAAAAAAAAAAAAAAAAAAAACTCCAACTGAAATGATAATGGGAGAATGATTGAACAACTATATCCATTAGAGCATGAAAAATTAACAGATGACGAGCTATACTTATAACAGGAAATGCGATGGAGGAAGCCAAGTTGAAGAGGCGCAAGGGGCAGAGACGCGAGCAGCAGATAGGAAGGGTCAAGAGGAAAGAGAACGCAAAAGCAAAAGTCAGTTCTAATAGTATTTTAAATTTAACTTCTGCTATTTTTTTATCTCCATTCAGGCTACATTTATCTAGCAACTGTTCATTTGCCAATTTGGAAACAAATTTTTGTCATTTTTACGCTAAAGTAGCTATAAACAGGCTGGGCTGGCCAGCCAGCCAGCCTAGCAAAAACGAAACATTGATAAATGCTGCCCGTGCAAACTTTGTTGTCTATGCAGAACGATGAAACTTTTGGCTCTCTGCCTAGAATTTGAATGAATTAGCTCCACAATATTTAAACCGAAGTATGCAACTGGTTATTTCTCCCTTTCTATCTCTCACATCACGTAACATAGTAGAATCCCCCACTTAAAAGAGACTCGTATATTCCCTATGCTTTCCTCGATTACAATCCTTCATTTACAGATACTTTCCACTGTTTAATGAACAGAAATTCAAAATCAAGACACCTCAAATGAAGGCAAACAAATTCAAATTTATATATTACCAATATTTTCCACTATTTCACAACCTATTCGGGTCATAAACATGTACATGTATAAACCCATAAACATGCTAACTGAAAAAAAAAAATCCGTGTAAAACAAGGTGTATTTACGTGTAACAAACCTCCGTATCAAGATGCAGAGCACAGATTTCTGATTTCGAATCTCGGATGGGACTAGCATCCTGTAACAGGTAAGGTGAGAGTAACTTCTTAAAATATAATGGTTCCTGATATCGGCCAAGTGCCAACCGTTGCCCTATAACTCGGAAACTATTCTGGTTGGTTAACAGAAATATGAAGAAAATGAAACTTTCTCAAAAACATGGAGTTGTTTCGAGGCTGCTGAGTACGCATGAACTATCCATTCCTTGCTCGGGTACTTTCTGTTAACCAACCAGAGCCTCTACGTACTGAGGCAGACTTCAATTGCTTATAGACTGGCTCTCAAAACAACGAGGAACTTTTTTTGTGTCTAATATGCAAGGTCGAAGGGCGTCCCTGCTCAACTGATGATCTTGGGGAGGGCCGCGTACTTTGAATAGTATCTGGTTTAGCATCAGATGGTTGCGAAAGAAGACTGCACCCAATTCTCCTGCCAACCACACGAGGAGAACTGAGGGAGCTGTGTGATTTGCTCACCTTTTTCATCTCTTGCTTTATTTGACTGAACTCTTCTTCGAGTTCACCGACTCTAGATCTCATCTTTTCCATATCCACCTTTAGAACCCGGTTCTCACGCACCATAGTCACCCACCCATCCCTTTGTATAATCTGGCCAGTCATGTCACCTGGGACAGTAGTAGGACCTGCAGGGCCACTATGAGTTTCCAAGCCATGAAGACAACCAGCTAGAGCCGTTCTCAAATGCATCTGCTCAAAGAACAGTACTTGAAGAACAACTCTGAGTGGCAACCTTTCATTTTGGGATGCATGGGAACAGGCATCAATAGATAGCTTCTGGAAGTCGATGATGCTGCAGAGATCTTCCTTCTCTTTATCTGTGAGCCAAGGGTGTGCCTTGAAGTATATATCCAGCGACCTATACAGCCCATCATATAAAGTTCTTGAAGATTCCGGGAGGGCCTCCGCAAGAGAGCGTATCTTTCCTGGTTTTAAAGTCACATCTGAAGCAACCTCCGCAATATAGCTATCTACCAACTTCGCAACTTTCTGTAAAGGTCTTGACGAAGGTGATGTTTCCATGTTGACAGATGACAGAGAAAGTGGTGTAACCTTCGATTCTGACGACATAAAATGATGGATTATCCGTTCAACACAGTCAGTATCGTACAATGCGTCAGCATCTGAATAAGTAGGAATTAGAAGACCATCTAGGGTTGCCAATTCCAGCTGCATCCCTATTCTCCTCTCCAAAGCATCCTTGCAGGTTTGACTGACACCCAATATTAATGCAACACGAAGAAGACCAAGTAGAAAACGGCAAAACGATTTCCCCTTCTTTCGGGGAAGAAGTTTTTCAATGCTTTCTAAAACTACCTTTTGATCAAGGGCAATGGGTGTCAAACTGAAACTTGTAACTGTTCTGGGTATACCATGTTGTCCACCCTGCCATCGTCCTAGGCCAGGTAGGTACTTTCTGGCATAGTGCATTACAGCACCCACTAGGTTTTCAGGTCTAATACCCCTTGTTTCCATTGCCTTCATAAGCCTCTCAAACAAACTCACACTGAGGTATGAGATGTCTTCAAACCACCAGTCAGACTCAGAGCTTCGAATTCTCGCTCCGGTGTTAATTCCGTTCCACAGGATGCTTCCACCAGGACTCTGTAAGCTACCATACATCATCATGGGCCATCCAAACAAACTAGGATCTGTACAAACCATCACTGATATAGCATTTACACACTTGTTTACTATGTGAAGCTTTTCTGCCCAGTGGATAACAGGCTCGCAACTTTGAAGAGCCAAGATAGAGTCTTTCCAGTTGTGAAGTACATTCTTATGGAAGAAACTCTCCGACTTTGAGAGCAAGTTTCCTTCTCCATACTCATCTGTCATTTCAAGGTAGTCCGCTGCACAGTACACCATCACTACATTTCTTGGAGTCAATTCCACTCGCATACCATAGCAGGATTTAGCTGCGATCAGGAACATGTCAGGGCCACCAGGAAGTTCCTCCAGAACTGCAGTGAAAATGCTCCCGCTTGTGCTTTTGAACTCTTCATACATATGTGATATCTTCCCACATTTTGATATGAGAGGAAACTGGAGAGTACAGAATTGTCATAAGTAATAATTCCAAGAATTCACCATAACAATTGTGATATGATTACAGAAATATCCTTAACAAAAGTGACAACAATGAGAGCAATGCCAGAACATACACAAATATAGAAAAAATCCAGAATATAAATCTACGAAACATGATAACTACTATTAGTGAAATGAAGCAATAATGCTCAAAGCTTTGATTTTCAGAATACAGACATCCTTACATATTCCACAGTCCACATTAACGCGGCTTTCATTAGAAAAATACCTTCTTTCGTTATAGAAACATATATTGAAAGTTTGTGAGTTATGATGCACCACCAACTACCAGGGAAACGGAAATGCTTTTTACAATCTTAAAAAGCCAGTCAACAATTAATTTCTGAGTTTTGGGAATAACCTAAACCTTGTTATTAGTATTTACCCAAAAAAGAAACCTTGGTACTGGTTTATATCCACTTTTAATCACAAAATTCCATAATCCACCATAGCAAATGATAGGCGCATACCTTGTGAAGGTGGAAGTTCACGCCATCCACCACGACAGTTATATCACTCAGCAATCGCGCTTTGCAAAACCTGACAGAGAAAAGAAGAAAACACCACATCAATTACATAGCCTCTCCAATTCCATACATTAAGTCAATGAAACAATCAATTTCCATTGTACCAAAAAAGGGTTTGTAAGAACATCTCCAATGGAAGATGCAAAATACCTTGAAATTGCGTTTTTCATTTTTAATTGGCCAGAAAACACTCCAATGGCGGGATGTAAAATATCCATATTTGCCAGAAGATATAGATAAAAATGTAAAATTACATCTTGTATTACATCTTTTAGATGTGGGCCCCACCAATCAAAGGGAGAACAATAAATGTAATCCCAAATTTACATCTCTCCCAGTGGAGTAGAACTAACATTTACACTTCCCCGGAAATGTAAAATGGGATGTAAATGAGGCTTTTACATCTCAAATTTCCATCTCTCCATCGGAGATGCTCTAAGAGATTGAGTTATAAAACTCTATCTGAAGTTCTGAACTGAATCATGGAATTGAAAGCTGTAATTTAAATATAACAAACTCTGGCCCTCTGTCCTTAAAGGCCATAAATTCGATATCGCATTAAATTTAAGTCCCTAAAAGGACAATAATTGGGAGGTTTAAACTTAGAAAACTTAGAAAAGGGGTCATATTACTGTTCATGAAAGTGTACATACACCAATGAAATAATCAATTTGAGCTCTAACTAATAGGGTTTATTTACTATTGAATTATAAAATTCTATCTGAATTCAATTATGCAATTGAAGGCTATGGTTGAATATAATCAGAGTCTGATTAAGTCCCAAATTACTGTGAAGATTGAAATCTTGAAGAAAAGGGGTTGTATAGTATTACTGTGTTCATCAAGTGTATTAACCAATGAAATAAACAATTTACAATTTAACAAAAAGGGTATTATTTGAAACTGATTAATAGAATTTTATCTGAATTCAAACTGAAATATAATAAGAATTTGGCCTTAAAGGGTCATGAATTCAATCCCAAGAACAATAATTTAGAAAGTTGAAGAACTGAAGAAAAGGTGTTGTACTTCTGTTCATGAAACTGGTGTAGGGGGGGGGGGGGAGAGGGAGAGAGAGAGAGAGAGATTACCAATCATTGCCTTCTCTGCAAAACTCAGAAACCTTCCCAGGTTGAGCCATGGCTGAGGTGGGAAGAGAGAACCTTCCACCCTCTCTCTGTCTAGGAAAAGGAAAACAAGAGCTTCATGAAATTGGGTGGAGAGAAGAACACAGACACAGGCACAAACTAGTTGTTTAATCAAAAGTGACAAAGAAGGGGATAAAGATGGCACCAATCAACGTAAGTAGGAATCCAAGTCCAACTTATTAGTCAAAACAAATGCCGTGTTGCCCTTTATCTCTCTCTCTCTCTCATCAAATGACAAAACCCCAAAACCCCACACCCACCACCACCACACCACCAAACACCACAAGATGGGATGAGACCATAAATAAACAAAAAAAAAACCAACACAAATTCAAATTTAATCAAACACCCAGAAAAGAGTGCACAGATCACGACGCCCCCAATACGTGAGCAAAGCAAAGGATATATAAAACTGGGACACCCAGAAGAGGCCGGCATGTGTGGGAACAATGCCATGGGGTCGAAGCAAGCAAAAGCATCAGTCAGTGATTGCAGAGGGGGCCTTTTTTAACTCTTTAGCCGGTCGAGTAAATAATTGGGTATTTTTTTTGTTGTTGGAGACGGGATAATTATGTGTTTGTTAACTCTCTCTCTCCGAGGCTTTTTGTCAAACACCTTCCCTGCAATCATTCTCCGAGACGCGTGGTGTCTGACCGTCGTGGTAGCTTTTGGATGCGATCGATTTTCATTAGGGTTATTTAGTAAACTTGGGTTTTTCAGGGAGTGAAAATTTGAAAGAAAGGCGAAAGAACAGTGAAATAAAGAGGGATGGGATTAGCAATCATTTACTTTTTGGGGTCTCATTAAGACCGGCTGGCGAGACATTTAGTTGGCGTGAGTCTCTCGTAATCTCATTAAAACTAGTTCATATAATTAGGGGTGGTTCGGTATGGGATCCCGTACCGAAACTCTTGTCCCGATTTTCAAATCGAAAATTTCGGGAATCTCAATTTCAATACCGATCCCAAACCAAATTTTCGGGAATCCCGAAATGGTTTTAGGATTTCGGGACAAATCGGGAATCCCGAAATGGTTTTAGGCTTTTGGACTAAAATTTGACATATATGCTTTTGAGCTAAAATTCAACCTTTTATATCTATTCACACGAACAATTTCAATGCAAAGATTTCTACAAGGACTTGAAACTAGAAACACAGACAAAATATAACATTTGGATTTGGTTTACAAAACAGAAATATTTCCCAGAACCTCATTCAAGATTAAAGCTTCATCCCAAAACTCAATTCTAAAATGATTATCCCAACAATTTCGATACACAGATTTCGCACCAAAGTTGGAAATTAGCAATGAAATCATAACATTTAGTAAATAACAAGTTCATACATATAGAGCTGCAACAGTGAAAAAGGTAATTAAAGAGGGAAAAAATTAACCTTTCTCCTTATAGTTGCTGTAAAGCTCAGTCTATTGGGTATAATTTGTATCAGTAAACCCACAGAAGAACAAAAATACAAGAATTAATCAATTGAAATTAAACCAGAAAATAAAAACAAAAGAAAAAGAAAAGGAAAAAGGGAAGAAGAAGAAGAACCATTTGGAAGCAACATTGACAAAGAGGACAACCTTCCCTTTGTAAACGCTGAGTGACAGAGTGAGTAGTTAGTTTCTGTTCTTCAATAGATTTGATAAGATTCAACGGTTGAGATTAAATCTCACCGAATCCGACGGCTATTAAAATTCTAAATATATATTTAAAAAATAAATAATATATATATATTTTTCGGTTCGGTTTGGGATTACCGAAATCCCGAAAACTTGAGACCGATTCCCGTACCGAAATTTAGGGATCGGTTCGGTATTGGGTACCGAAATTTTCGGGATTTTCGGTTTGGGATTTTTTCGGTTCGGTTTCGGGAATTTTTCGGTTCGGTTTGGAAATTTTGGTATTTTTTTCCAGCCCTATATATACATAACGAAAACGAAAGTACCTAATCCTTAGTCTAGTCAGTTCAATCTAGTTCAGTCCTATCTAGTAAAGCGTAGTGATATTTTTTGTATCATCCAATGTTACATAATATTGAAAAAAAAAGTCCCCATATATTATTTGCACATTAATTTTCGAGTAATAATATTCTTACCATAATTTTATACCACATTTCTTTACCATCTTAGGTGGTAGATAAGTTGGACAAGCCAGATCATTTAATTTCAATTTCAATTTTCTTATTAATTAAAACACTTAAATACGGAAATTGCGGGCTTCAAGATCTCCCTCTGGCGTTAATAACTTAATTGGGTATGAACCCTAATCCGATAGAAAAATTTGATTTTGACTCCTAATTCTCATGAAAGCTAATAGGCGTTATTTAGTCAAATAATTAGATGAAATCCTTCTTTTAAACCACCAAAAGAAAATTTTGAAAAGAAAAAAAAAATCGCGAGATGAACAACCATGGAGTACCAATGAAGATTGGAGACAAAAATACTTGAAGGGGAATGAGGATTGGGGCTACGAGGCATGAGTTTGGAGATAGAAGTCAATGGTGATTGTGGTATACGAGTGAATTCTATAAAGTTTGACCATAATAATGGAAATCAACAAAAACTGGCATGAAAAAGAAAGGGAAAGGAAGAAGAAGCATAATTGAAGGGGGAATGAAGGAGGAGACTCTTTGTATACCGTAATCACCATTTAATTAACCATATTTTTATTAATTATTGATTAAAAATTAAAAATTAAATGCTAATTAATTTAGATAATATGATTGTCCACATCAGATGCCACATAAGAGCATCTCCAAAGGAGATGTCAAATATAGTATGTCAAAATTTTATTTGATAGCTGATGTAGCAAATTGAATACAAGTGCTAAATTTTCTTCTTTTTCTAATGGATGTGTCAAATATTTATTTTATTGGGCCTAGCGTTACATTAACTATTAAAAAATAATCTAAATTAGTTTTAATTTTTATTCTATTGGTTGTTAATGGGACCGGACCCGTGCATTAAAAATTAAATTAAATATATTTGACTCATTATTTGTTTGCTATCAAAAAAGGCAGCTAGAAAACATGGAGAACACTTAGACCATCTCCAAAGGAGATGCCAAATTTTAGATCTAAAATTTAAATTTGAAGGCTTACGTGACACTTTGACATCTTTTAAAGTTTTGCTCTCCAATCGATATGCCAAATTTTAAACATAAAATAAAAATTCATATGTATTTTATTTGCATTGGGAATGAAAAGAAACAAAAGGATAATGCTTTAAACAAAAAAAAAAATTAATAAAAATCATTTAATAATTAATTAAAAAATCTAAAGGTGCTGTCAAATTTGGCAACAAGGAGAAGAGATGTCATTCTATGTCATGCCACATCATATTTGACTTCTCAATTAGAAAACATTAATGTTGTCTTTTGTTACCATTATTGTTGATTTGGACATTTTGATATCTCCATTGGTCTAGTCAATCCCAAACCAAACCCTTAGTCTAGTCAATCCAGTCTAGTCCAGTCCAATCTAGTAAAGCGTAGTGACATTTCCTGTATCATTCAATGCTACATAACATTGAAAAAAAATGTTGCTCAAACTTCTAAACTTCCAAATATTATTTACACATTAATTTTCTTGATATGGCATTGTGAGAGGAAAAAGACATCATGAATCGTTTATTATTCCATAATTGGAATTGAAGTAATTTGATGGAGAATGAATTGAATTAAGGAAAATTAGAATCTACAAAACTGCTTACTAAAATTTCTAAAAATTAGAGTATGAGTTAGTTTGAGATGAGGTCAATTGAGAGCATTACCGCGTCTAGAAGAGAGAATGCGAGAGTCCCACTTTAAGTTGAGAAATTAACAAGACTTGATCTACCTTAGCAAACTGTTCTTGTTCTACCCATTCTTGTTCTTGTGGACATAGTCACACGTTACTAAATCATGTTTTTTTTTATGAACAAACGATATTATCTACACTGTGTCACGGGTGCGTTTGGTACGCAGACGGGACGGGACGGGACGAAGGTTCCATGCCCTCAGATGGAAGTGCGGAGGAAGAAGAAGGAGACAAAAATGTTATAATTTTGTGTTCCACGGATGTGGAACGAGTTCGTTCCAGGGGGGAGGTGGAACGAAAAATCATCCAAAACTTGTCCCGTGGAACAGCGCGTTCCACTCGTTTTAGGCGTACCAAACGTGGGACGGAACGCCTCGTCCCATTCCGTCCCGTCCCGTCCCGCGTACCAAACGCACGGGATGGGGGAGTGGGCTAAGCCTTACAATTAGAAAGCAATAATGTGGTTCAAATTCGCCTTTAGCATCGAACCTAAGACCTATAATTTACGAGTGAAGATGAATACCATTAGACAGTAGAACTAAGTGGCGTTACTAAACAATGTTAATCCTTAATCTCCATTAGTTATTGTACTTTGTTTTCTCTATTATGATATTACTCGTGCATCCAAACACTCAAAACTACATTTTCAAAATACCAAAAGACAATCTTCCACTCTCCCATGGATCAATACGACACAAATGAGTGCCGGACCACAAACAATTATCTCTCCTACCATATATTTTCTATTCGATCCATTGGCAAATCCAAAAAATGCACTCATGCATGCACGTTCCGCCCATATCAATATTTTTTTCCCAGTTAGACAGGTCACCTATTATAAACTAACTCATAGTTTAGTGATACTCATCTTCTCAATGCTAGTAGAGAATCTCCATACTCCGTCGATTAAAAAGAGAAGTCCAATAATATACATATATAAATTTGAGCACTATATATGCATCATAATGTTGGACAGAGCCTACGTTTTGCTAAAAGCATTTTTAATACTATAGTTTACCAAACACTTACCTTTTTTTTTTTCACAACAATTTATTCTCACAACAAAGCAGAAACAGTTTTGAAAAAAAAAAACATAGTAACCCCAAACTAGCTCTATATTTAATTAGTCTCTCCCTTCATGAAAAAAGTAATTAATACTTTCATAAGAAAAATTTATTAATTTGTTAAAATTTTATATATAGTTATATAAAAAATGTATTTATAATATATGGTGACACACCCCGATCCGGGAGGTCCACCTGGACTCGGAATCGAGCTGTGTTGGCCGACACCGGGAGGTGACGAAGACATAAAGTGTCGTGATGTGGAAAATATGGATAAATTTAAACCTAAAGGTGCCTAAATATAAGAGTACGCATGTGAGCGGGATTGAACCCAATTCACACATGATGCAGAGCATAAGTAAAGTACAATAGAGGTAGGATGAGAATTATACCATCGAAGGTAATCTTCAATACCAAGATTTTCCAAGAATCCTCGTTGATACGAAAGCTCAACTACTAAAACCTGGAGGGGCAAAAAACAAAGGTGAGTGGGCCTAAAAATAAAGCTTTGTAAAACCTTTTTAAAATGTAATAACCCTTCACCGTAAAACAAGTATAGTTTCCAAATATAACGTACTACATATAGTATTAAAATACTTACCGTAAACATTAATATCACCAAATGCAATCATTCTCAAAGTTTTCATATATAAAACATATGATACCCGAAAAGCACAATATCTCGTATAAACGAACATATCATATCGAATGCTCATCGACATATGATGACACACGAGTTCATGCAGAGGTATTCTGACATGAATATGACTGGGTGTAAAGAAATGATTTACGCTATAGTAATACAATCACGTGAAAACTGGCACTATGTGCATCACATACGAGTCCTAATTGCCAATAGCAATCTAGGATAGGACTGGCACCTACAATGGATCCAAAGTGAGCGTACAGTGCGATGTGAACTTACACATGAATGACTGGCCCTGGCCCCGGGCGAGTATTAACACTGGTGCAGCATACGATGAGCAGGTAACGTAATATGATCATGCCACAGTAAATCAATAATTCCATAATTCTAATCACTTCAATACTATTCATGACCATAAATCCACATTAAGGCATCAATATTAATACTCATACATGTGCATCCCGTAGGACGTAGCATAATTTCATAAATTCTATTAATACGCTAATTCTTATAAACATTAATCTAATCTAAGCGTAACGTGGAAAGTTCTTTATCAAATATATGAATGGAAACTAAACAAATATGTATTATTTAAAAGCAAAGACCCACTCACAAATCATGTCGTTGGGTCGAACCAGCCTCGCGGGCTTCAAAGATCCTTGCGATGTGTTTCACCTAGAAATGAAATCATTTATGTAAATATATAACGAACTAACGTAAATACACGTTTTCGTACAAAGTACGATTAATAAAGAAACTATTTTAAAACGGCCGAATTTTGGAAAACAGATAGCTGATTTGGGTTCGGCACGTCGAGAAACCTAAGGTGAGACCTTGGGTTGCTCCACGTGCCGCCGCACGCGCCGCAACGCGTCACCACAAGGTGGTTGCACTAGCAGCCACGCGTCGGCAATCAACATGCGTCCATGCGTGCCCACGCGCCTGCGAGTACCATCATACTCGCCTTCTTCGCAAAGGCCTGCGTTTGGCAAGTTTTAGCTCCGACTTCCAGAGCTCATTTCGAGCTCAATACTCAACCAAAATCAATGATTCAAAAGCCATTTTAAGCAAGAAACGTAGAGAACAACTTCATACCACAGTGGGGCCAAATTATGGTCAGCGTTGGCCGAAAAAAATGATCTGAATGTGGCCAAATGGTCATGGGTTCTTGCTGGAAAACTGGAGAATTTCTTTCTCCGAGTCATTTCAACGTCAAACCTTCACCAAAACACCTGAAATGAGTCACACATCAATAGTTTCGATGAGATGAAGCTAAATTTAGTGTTCTCAAACCTTACCTTTGCTGAAATCGACGAGATTTTTGTCTGGAAAACCACAACTCTTTGCCGAAGCTCATTGGCTCAATGGCAGCAGTTGGGTTTTCGGGGAGTCTAGAGTGATTTGGCTGTCTAGGTTGTGGGACTTGCCGGAGTAGGTGAGGTGGTGTTACTGTTCAACCATGTACAAAGATGGGAATGACGAGAGAGCTAAAAGAGAAAGAGGGAGTTTGAGATGAGGGATGAGAGATGAAAATTAACACATGGAGGAGGATGAGAGATGGCCGTGGAACCCACAACCAAAAATTTGAAAAGAAAATAATAAAATAACTGAGTTCAAATTACCTAAAATAGTAAATTGACTAAATTGCCCTTCGTCTTCGTAGCTCCGAAAAATCTTCATCGTAGCTCTGAATTCGGTTCCACTTGTGCCTACATGTTCGTACCATCGAGTACTACAAGGATACGCTAAAAGAATGTTTCGTACATCTCACTATACGCTGGTCAACGAAGGTCAACAATCTCGCATCTAGGGGCATTTTCGTTAATTCATTCTTTTAAAATGAATAAAATCGTAAAATTAGGGACATGTTGTTACATATGGTACATTTGAAAATAAATGTACCATGATTCTAGATGTACCAAAAATCTAAATGTACCATAAAATCAAATGTACCAATATTATAGGTAATCACACGTACCAATATAATCAAATAGGGATGACAATTTAACCCGTCAAACCCGATCCCCTTAGGTAACCGATTTGAACGGTTCGATTTCGGGATTAGATTTTGGGTATTTTATGGTTATGGGTAACCGTCGGGTAAATTTTCAGTTTCGGGTTTCGTTATGGTTATTGGGATATCTGTTCCGAACTCATACAAGAAACTGAACTGTTTTCATTTTAATAAAAAAATATAAATATTTATTACAAGGAGAAGAGAGTTATCAATAATCATGCATCATTAAGTATGGAAGTCCGTACTAGTAGTTATATGCATCATATAATTAATAATATAAAATATATGCTTATTGTTGTAAGCATAATTTACTGAATAATTATGGAGGCCAGAGAGAGAGGGGGTGCATCACATAAAGAGAGAAGATAGATATGTGTAATTGTGAGGATGTGTGTTATGTCACCCTATTGTGCCTTTATTTATAGTAGTAGGGAAGGTAAATTCCTTACCCCAATAGGATTACAACTCTAATAGGATAATATCTAACTTAGGGAATATTTCAAGATATCCCTAGATAAACTAGGATTTCACAATCACATTCCTAGTCTAATAGGACTGCAACACTCCCCCTTGAGTGTGTAGATACTTAAACAAATGGCGCATCAGGTCTTCTGCGATGAAGTAAGTTCAGTTGATGAAGTCGTCGGTACAATGAGTGAATATGAGTCTCAAATCAACGGAAAAATGCATAAAAGGTAAAACTCACAAAACCTCGCTATGGTAAAACCCAAGGTGGGATAAAAACCCATAAACTAAAGAGAAAAGTGAGAAGTTGCATTAAGTCAAAACTATACGTCTTCTGGACACAAGAGAAGAGCTCACAAAGGAATGACTAGCCCAGGATGGGTGCCTTGTCAAAGTCTAGTTAGGTAGCAAAAACTCAATGGGAAAAATGCTCCTAATCCTAGGGAAAAAGAGTACGTCAAGATTAAGTGAGTATACTTCTGGATACTCCCCCTGAGTTTGATAAAACTTCCAAATGAGAACTACAAACATTGCATATGAATAGTTAGGCATACTTAATTCCTCGGACAAGCTTTTGGAATGTAGACTTCAATAGTGACATTGTGTAGAGGTCTGCAAGATTGTCTAGGATCGGCTTGCATGACTTCAATCTCTTGATGCTTTGTTGATGTAGGTGTAGACGCAATATGTCTTGGCGTTGACTTCGTTGATGTATCATGTCTTGGTCGAGTTGATACATGCGACATAGTCTTCATGGATCGTCGTCGAGACTCGATGATGGATGAAAACATCAAATACTTCGAATATGCTCAATAAAAGCTCTCAACCATGTCTCGTATGTAGCATAGTGAAGTAAGGTGAGTCTTGGAAGGATTCGAATATTTCGTAATTAAGGTCATATCATGAACCTCTAAGATATTGCGATATCCTTAACGGTAAAGACATAACCATTTGGGGACGTGCCTTGTGCAGGTTTGATAAGTAACCAATATTAGCATAACAAATAATGCAAGCATCATTCCCAGGATCAAGGGGGGTCGGTCGACTCGGGATGCGTTGGGATTAGCTCAAATTGTAGTACATTCAAGGTAGCGAAAAAACGTCTTTAATACCAATTTAGTGGCTACGTATGGGCGCGGTGCTGCATCTTTACCAATAGATTAACAGTGAATGAGATGTCATATCTAACGCAATGAGCCAAGTACAACAAAGCACAAAGTTGAACTCAGATATGGAATTTTGGATTCCATAACCTCTTCAAGGGTCTCATTTGCATATAACATATGGAAGATCATAAGTATACTCAACGCTACCACCTTCGGGGTGTAGTTTGACTAGTAGATCAAAATACCGTCAGAAAATGCTTGAACTTTAGGTCAAGGTATAAACAAGTTTCCCAAGATCCTTCATCTTAAATTTCGTCTTTAGATGAAAGGCAGTATTCTCAAGCTTTTCCAGAGTCTTAGTGAAATTCATGTCAATAACATAAACTGTAACTCTAATAATTCGGAATAAGACTTCATAGTTTTAACACGTAAGGGCATAATTTCATATCCCTTATTGATCAAATAATCACTTAGATGGGTATACCACATCCGCCAGATTGCTTCAATCCGTAAGTGAACACCTCAAAACGAGTTGAGAAAGTGTTCCGTGGTTTGGAACTATTTGGACCAATCCATGTAATTCTTCGGGAACTTTACATGTAAATCTCCGTATCAATATCCCCATGGAGAAATACTAACCACATTCGTAATGATGCAATCAATCATAAGGTGTTTTGAGAGAAACCTTGCGTTGTAAGGCGTGCATCACTGTGCATTATTTCATTCATCTCAGTACGTTTCTTTTTCGACTTGTAACACAACAGGGTTACCTTGGGTAGTGTAGGAACTACGAGTCCAAACACACTTTGGTAAGGAATTTAACCTAGATTTTAATTTCTGTTGTCCAATAAGTTATATGTTATCACTAATCAATGGAACATGGTTCGATATCGTCGCTTTCATTTATGTCGATAGCTACCATATAAGTGAAAACATCATCGATGATAATCTCATTCCAATTCCATTATTTTATCCAAACTAGTATACTAGACCAAGAACTTCAAGTCTTGGGAGTAATCCGGATAAATCTCAAGAGATAGAAATGATTAGCGATCAAGTATAGATTCATTTTGTGTTGTGATCTTCCTCTTTTAAGGAAGTAAATCTTATGAACTGAGTGATCTATTATGCGTCAGACTAAGACAGATTGATCGGTTATCCGTCGGTGCACCGGGTCATCCAACAGAGGCAGCCAAACCATCCAATAGGGACGGCACACCTTTCGGGGATGTTGACTCGACGTCCGTTAAGTACGTCTATCTTTGCAGGCATGCTTGCAACTGGTATATGATCTCCTCACTTTAGCTAGATCATAGAAATGCTTATGGAGCAACATTCTGAAGGCTAGAATTCATCGCACTTGCTTATCACACTCATGCAGTACGGGGATCGAGATGAGACATAGTGGGTAACGTCCAAGCAAATTCGCATCGTTCTACAGTAACATTGACGTTCTTATCTTCCCTTAATGGTGGGAAGACTGTCTTATTAAAGTGACAATCCGCAAATGAGCGGTAAAGACATCACATACAAGGGCTCTAAGAAAGCTAGTGTGAAGGAGAATCATGATCGACAAAGATTCACATTCTTCTTTGAGGACCTATATTGGTACGTTACACAACTTGGCATATGGAATGCACACCCAAAACGCTTCAATATGAAATATCAGGTTCATATCCAGTAACCAACTGTAATGTTGAATAGGTTGGGCGGCAATGAACCTCAAGGCAGACCAACATAACTGCATATAAGATTGCATAGTCCTAGGCAGAACCAGCATTCACCAAGGTCCGGGTGATCAATTAAATTGCGCTTTATGATCACTCTGCAAGGCTGTTTTGGGGTGAACATTGGAATTTGATGTCCAATTATAAACCTAAGCGAAATGCAATACTTATCGAAAACCTTCGATATAAACTCTCCGGCATTATCTAGTCTTCCAGACTTTATGGGATAAGTAGGGTGGTGATCCCTTAAAATCGGCCAGGAGGGTTAGCAGTAATGTGCGTGGACAAACATGTGACCAGTTTGTCGATTCATCAACCAAAACCATAAAGTATTTATATGAAAGTATTTTGGTTGGATAAGTCCACATATATTCCCTTGAACCCACTATGAAAAGAGGGTCATTTCATATCTTTGCTAGGGATGATTTAGAAAATCAAATTCCCTAATGAGCTGGCATAGCAAAATGTGCTTGTAAGCACGAGATCCTTACTTCGGGTAAGGAGATGCGTCATGGCATCATTGTTCGATCTAAGTGTCCCAAATGGTCGTGCCAAAGCAAGTAAACTGCTCGAATCACTCGGCTATAGGCTAGCCATATATGGCATGTTCCCAGTTGAGAGGCAGCCCATTGGCCTCAAAACAAAGCTTCAGGCTCATTTTTGAAGGTGGTGCAAAGATATTCCACTTTATTTTCTTTAGTGGTTTCATTCATGATCATTGTTCTCTCGAATATCCTTAAAACTCAACGACGTTCGTCCAAAAAGGGGAGAATATAAGGTATTTTAAATGGTAATGTAGTACCATTCATATAACGAGGAGTGTGCCAATGTTCTTAATAGTTGGATAGACCTAAAGTCGTTGCTAGATATGTGATTTAGGTATAAAGTTAGTGTGCGTAGTATCCCATTCATTCAGACAACTAACTTTCCCACAATCGTACCTAATCACGTGTTTAATTGAATTTGGTCACATGTATTAGAAGCATGATTCAATTAATTCATATTCGAGGAAAATATCGATAGGATTATCCACAACTAAAACAAACACCAAAATGTTCACAAAGTAAGAACTAGAAAAATGTTCACAAATTAAACCAAAATTTACTTAGGTGGATTTGGCCAACATGGCCTTTCATGTCAAAATTCTGCTTTTCCAACGATGTTCGGTGGAGCAAAATTAGTCTCACATATTGACTACGAGAATGGTACTCCTTAATGACATTCATAGGGGAACGAACAGGTGCATAACAATGATCTTTTCCATCGAGACAGAAGTAGATTCTACAGGGTTGAGGTTTGGGAATACTATCCCTATTCATGAAGTTTTAGGTTTTAGGTGCCAAGGATCACGGTTCGGGCGTGATGCCACACCTTGGCAGGCCTTGATTCTACCATATGTTGTAAAAACAAATCCTAAAGTGAGTGAGAGAGAGACAAACTTGGGTTTGAAAGGTTTCAGTCGAACCATGCGAGTTTGTTTAGTATATCCCTGCCAAAGCAGGACATGCCATTTGGTAAGCTTTGACCGAATTGCGTCTATGCCATTCGATAGACTCCAGCCGAAGCTAGGTCTATACCTTTCTTTCACATCTGTGGTAGTAATGAGATTCGAAAATTTGGTAATCTTCCACTCTTTATACTACTACTTCAGGAGCGAGTTAGAAACAAGGAAAGACGAGAAAGTATTCTCCAGTCAAAATTCGATTGGAGTTAAAAACCCTTTTTTTTAAAACCCCTTTTTCTCTATGTTTTTTGTTTTTGTTTTTTTTTTTTATATTTGGCTAGGGTTTAAAAACCCCTTTTTCTCTACATTTATATTTGGCTAGGGTTTAAAAACCCCTTTTTCTCTATATATTTTTTTGTTTTTTGATTTTTTTAAAGGTTTTCCGAACCTAAAAAAATAAAAATTTGCTTCTATTTTCTTTTGATTCTTTGACTCAAAAATTCCACATAGCGATTTATAATTGCGTAATGCATGAACATATATATATATATATTGAAAAATATATGAACATATTATATATATATATATATATATATATATATATATATTGGAAGGAAAATATAAATGTAGGGGTTCATGCATTGTGGGGAATGTTTTCATGCTTCATGGTCATTTCAAATATCTTCCTTTATTTTAAAAGAATCTGATCGACAGAAAACAATTGAGCCTTTGAATTTGTAGAAGATCCTTCTCGAAAAGTCGTGCATCTCCAATGCATTGTATCACGTTCAATACATAAAAATTAAATTGAATCAATAACATGTAAATTAATTCAATAAATAATAAATTAATCATAAAAATAATGATTAAAACGTAATACTCCCCTGATTGAGGATCAAACTCTCTTTAGCGCAGCGTCAAGAGTGTGCTGATAACGTGTTGTAGGCATAATTTACTGAACAATTATGGAGGCCAGAAAGAGGGGTGCGGCACATAGTGAGAGATATGTAATTGTGAGGAGGTGTGTTATCTTATCCCATTGTGCATTTATTTACAGTAGGAGGGAAAGTAAATTACTTACCCCAATAGAATTACAAGATAATATCTAACTTAGGGAATATTCCAAGATATCCCTAAATATACAAGGATTTACATAATCGCATTCCTAATCTAATATGACTGCAACTGACACACCCCGTCCCGAAGGAGGGCATGCTGGCCGTCACGTGAGAGTGACGTAACCATTTACACAGTTCGGAAGCTTTAAAGAATACAATTACTAAGATGAAACACCCGAGGGTGAGTCCTACATTTGTGAATTCTGTCAGAACACCGTTGGATTCCTCGTGGCCACCAAAGCTCTGCTACCTAGAACCTGGAGGGGCTCAAAACAAAATTGAGTGGGTCAGTAAAACAAAGTTTTTCGAAAACTTTTCATTTAAAACATTTCTAACCCCTCGCTGTAAAACCTGTATACTTTCCCAGAAAATAGCATAATAGCATAATACTTTTCATAAATCTCAAAATCATCAATCTTTCTTAAAAACCAGAAAGTATGCCATGTTAAAAACTTTCAAAAACAGAATGAATGATGCATCAATGTAACAGGTGAAATGGTGAATTCTGTACGGTTAATTCTATAGCTCAACATCCAATCCAACCGGAGTCACCTCGGTGACCTGTACGGCACTACACTGCAGATAAGTCGGAACTACCTGAAGTAGTCTGTACGACATGAATGGTGTAATAATACGCTCTAGTGCTTCTCTCATCAATCATCTGTGTACACAATCTAAGGTCACCTATCAGTCGGAACCCTCTCATGGTCTGTTCGACATGTCGGAACCCTCACGTGGTCTGTACGACATGCACCTACTTGGATCCAAGGTGAGCGTGCGGTGCGAGGTGAATAATATAAGCACTAACACCATGATTGCAGGTTATGAGCTATCAACAATATACACATCAACAATGCACACGAATAATATAAAACTCACCTGATACTTACCTGTGCGTCCACAGCACCAATTCACATATTTTTATGCATCAATTATCAATTCATATAACTCATATCATTCATATTATGCATGCATGGCATTTGGAAACGTATTTTCATTCAAACTCAATTTCTGGGAAACATATCAATAGTATATAGGTAAATACAGAAAATACTGCCCACTCACCTGGAGTTCGCCCAACAACTCCCTAGCACAACACATCAAGGCGTCATGACGATCGGCGCCTAAAACAATAATCAAATCCAACCTCATAAATTGTATCGATAGAATATATAACTTATATAAAACACGTCACTACGCAGTTCGATCCGGAAGATCTGCAACTCAGATTTCCAATCCATAACTTCTAGAGGTCCACAATATACCTCTAGGACAACATCCTAAAATTTCATTACCATCCAACGGTCGGATCTCCGTCAATTGTCAAAACCAAGTGACGGTTAACATTCTATTTTATGGACTTACAACTCCAATTCCGGAAGATCCGTAAATCGGATTCCCAATCCGTAAGTTCCTATAATCCTCAAATATTACGTATTACAACGTATCAAAGTTTGGTGACGATCCAACGGTCGGATCTTCAATTCACATTTTCACCTAACCACGATTCGTAACGAACTTAGGTTCAATTATTCAATTTACGTCCATCAATTATCAAAACTGAACCTAGAGCATTAAACACATGCTAAGAATGACATTGGCGGGCCATTGGCCACGCGCCGCCGCACGGGCCGCCGCGGGTGGCGGTTGGCCGCCCCGGCTCGCCGGAAAATCCAACTATTTCCAAAAATTCTCAAAAAATACAGAATTGAAGATCTCAATGAGTAGAGCAACTTTCATACCTGTGGCCAAGGCCAATTCGGTCAGCAAGGCCTCCAATTTCAACAAAATCCGTGCGGACCCTAGAATTTGGGTGTGCTCAATCCGTCCTCAAATCAACTTCGCCGTCCCAACCATTGCTTGGGCTTTGTTCTAGACCTCAAGAGGAAGCTATGGGTGGTGGCAATTGAAAGAAATCATTTCAAAATTGAGAGAATCGAAGGCTAGGGTTCATCGCACCCACCGGTGCGATTTTGCTAATTTGGAGGCCAATTATCACCAAATTTGGGTTGGGAAGGATAGATGATAGGTCCTAGAGTGTTTCCCAAGTGGTTAGGTGGTTCAATTCGTCGGAAAAATGGGTGGAAATCGTCAAAATTGCACACGGGTGCCGACCGGGTTGAACACGGGTTGCGGGTTCCCTCAACCCGTTTCTCCTCTGTTCCTCCGCTTCTCACCCTCTCTCCTTTCCTCCCTTCCCTGTTCCGATTGGTCTCTCTCTCTCTCTCTCCTCCCAATTCGGCAGCTCCCTCATTTCTCTCCCGAAGCTACTGCATCTCTCCTTCTGGTTGGGCAGTTTGCCCAATCCCCTTATTCTTCTTCTTTTTCTTTCTTTCCTTTCTTTCCTTTCCATCCGCACCATCCATTTCTTCTTCTTTAAATATGGGCCATCCAAATACACCAGATTTTATAAAGGAAAAATCCATATTTTCTGAAATTAATAAAATTGATCAAATTTCAAACTTTAATAACTTCTTCGCTATAGTTCCAAATCACGAACCGCTCGTGCCCACACGTCCGTAGCGACGAGTACTACAAGGATATGTCAAGAAAATAAATCTTAGATGGCACGACACGACAATTAACCTTGAACAAAGCACGTGCCTCAAAGGGCATTTTTGCAAAATCCTTTATTAAAACTTTAAAACTCTTAAAATCAGGGACGGGCTGTTACAACAACACTTATCAATTATTAATAGTATTAATCTTGTTTTTAATAATATTTATTACATGCATTGTTTGTATCAATTGTATTAATAACACTATTTAATATTTAATATTTAATCTTATCTAATATTTGCATTATATGCATTGTATCAGTAGTCTATTTAATTTTGTTTTATTTAAAATTTCCTATTTAATTAATAATATAAAAATATGTAAATACTATAATAGGGAAAACCGTTGTCCGATAGAAAATCCGTTACCTTAACGGGTTCGGTTATGGGAAAACCCGTTTGGGAATTCTACGGTTTCGGGTTCGGGTATGGAGATGACACATCCGAACCTGATTCGCCCCGTTGCCATCCTTACAATCAAACATACCTCTAATAAAATTGTAAAAGAAATCGTTTAATCAAATTTTTAAAGAGAACAGATGTTTAATCAACAAAATTGAAAAACGAGACGCCTATATTAAAACCGACCACTTGGAAAACTATTTTTTAGAGACCAGAGTTCTTTCAGTTCTAGCCATTTGCCTTTAGTTTTGGAGGTGATTGACCCAAGAAAATGTTGGAGGTGAAGTGCCATATAGACCATTAAAGAATACATTTGTCTCGAAGATTGACACACAAGGTGCCATACGATTGTGGGTTCAAGTCCCACCTGGTGTGACCATTTTTTGTCACTGCCTATCATTTTCTCATGAAAATTCACAAGGCCCATTCTTTTTCGTACAACGGGGACCTGAGGAGCACAACTATCTCGTGGAAGAGGATCCATTCTGGATCTTAGTGTCCGGAACCTCCTCATCAATTAATCTCGTCCGCACAAATTAAATCCAACGGTCTTCATTAATTCATTTTCCTGACCCACCACACACAACCAACGGCCCTGATTTAACTTGCACACCAATCAGCGGCCTAAATTGATTGATGAGGAGGCTCTGGATACTAAGGTCCAGAACGGATCCTCTTCCCTATCTCGTGCCCATGTGTTTTGAAACATGAGAAGAAGAGGTATATATGCTGAAAATGAAGCCAATTTCTAGCTGCAAATATCTGCAACATTATTTTATTAATCTATATAATAAATACATATATATACAAACTCTTTAAGAAATGGATTTTCCATTTTTATCAAATAATGGTAGTTGTGGGATCCACGCCACATCGAACTTCAACAATCCGAGTCATTTATTTTGTAAGTCTCAATTCATAGATCATCTTAGCAAAAATTCAATTCAATCCGAAACCATTTGCTTATTTAATTATCACAATGAAATTTCAATCTTAGAGAGCACAATGTTTGTCAATTTCTTTGAACTCAATTAGATGTCTTAAGTATTTCCGATTTGGCTAATATTTGTAAGGATGATCTATGAGGTGCAATTTGAAAAATAGACAGTTTGGATCATTAAAATTCGATGTAGTGTGGACCCCACAACTAATCCTCATTTTTTTTTATAAAATAGGGATCATTTCCCATAAAGAGCTGTATAATATATATATATATATATTTATTTATTTATTTATCCAACAAGTCAAAATAGTAGGCATGACAATTTTTGATACGATCCGTTAATCCGACACGACACGACATGAAATTAACAGGTTATCGGGTTGACACGATAACGAATTGGGTCGTTATCGAGTAACCCGATAAGTACCTGTTAAGATAACGAGTTGGTCCGGGTATACATGTAGGTAACCCGATACACGATAAAAAAAAATATTTAATAATTTTATACCCCTAAAACACTATCGAGTACCCCTAAAATACTATCGAGTACCCCTATTATATCATATTTTTATATTAATTTAATTTAATAATATTATATATATTAAACTAAATTTAGAAAATTTGGAAAAAATGAGGTAATATATTTTTATATGGTATAGTACTATTGTTTTATTTATTTTCATAATTATTTTGGTAAACTTCTCATAATTTGAATGATTTATAATGTTTGATTTTTCTGTACTTAGTTTATGTGAAAAAAGAGTTCTAATGTGGAAAACCTTACTGAAAACATCATCAATATAACTTTTGAAGGCAATAGATCAAGCCAAAGTTCCAATACAATTTCCCCATAATGATCGATAAAAATTGAAAATTTTTGTAAAAGGAAAAACATGCAAGCTTTGAGTTTCATTGACAATGTTTTAACTTCTGAGAAAGGCTTCACAACTTTGAAAAGAAAAACTCATTTATTTTTCATATCCTTGCACATTTGATATTTTGTAGTAGACTAGTAGTGTATTGGTGCTTTTTTTATTAAACTCTTATTTTGGAGTGTAGATGTCGTACTTAAATACAAATGTGTTTTTATGTTTTGAAGTAATATTTATGTGGCAATGTGGTATGTGCAAAATTAAGATTTTTTTGTTCTTAACGGGTCATAACGAGTCGGGTCATTTTACCTGTTGGGTAAAGTGACCCGACTTATTAAGGACCCGTTAAGATAACGGATATGACACAACACGACCCGTTAAGATAACAAGTGTTACATGAACACAACACGAAACACGACAAACACGACCCGTTTGCCAAACCTATTTGTAGTGGCAAAACCCCAACAGTGAAAACCTCAATAGCAACCAGTTAAATATATTAAGGACAATTAAGTCATTTTAACAGCAGTTTGAAACTTCCAAAATGCTTTTAGTTAATAAAATCTTAACTCTATGCCATTTTGTCTTTCAATTTTTTTACCGGTAATTGTCATTTGGTTTTGCTTTCAGTAAATTCGACCAAAAAGACACGTTGCTCTTCTCTTTCCATTGAAAAGTTTTTTGTTTAAATAATTTTTCTTTTTGTCAATGCAAAAAGATTTTATTTTAATTCCTTCTCTTCGTATATAGACCCTCTAACTAAAAAGCAAATTGCACACGCCGCGTGTGCGAGTGCATAGTTACTTTAACAAATGTATCAGCAGATACTAGTTGAAGGAATAAATGATTTATGTATTTGACAAAAAATAAATAAATGATTTATGTAAGAGAAATTTTATTTGGACCCATGTAACCTTTTTCTACACTCAACTTAAAATTTAAATGTGAATTGTCTTTTTTATTCTATGGTATAATTAACATCAGGTATATGATAAAATTAATAATAAAACTAAAATTTATTAATAAACCCACAACCAATAATCAAACCCAAACATGACATCAAAATCCTACCATCACGTAATATTTATTGTACGTTCATTCTAACTAAAACCCTAAGACGTTTTCATGGAGAAAACAAGCTTTTTTTTTGCCAATGGATGACAATGTTGTGCTACAGTGGGAGCACTTGACGGAAGAACATTTGGTGGACAATCACTTTAGGTCCCTGGTAGCACTAATCTTTTCAAATACACTAGTGATCATTCTGGATCTTCAAGAGGAAGATCGACTTCTGTTTAAGTCCGTTCTTAAGTAGATTATTAGCAAATTCCTTTTTTCTGGCCTTAGGACATTCCAACCAATACTAGTTTCCAGAATGCCCTTTGGTGCTATACTCGTCATTTCAATGAGCTTAGGCACAGGCGTACGAGTTGTTATACCTACGGTCAGTAGAAATATTTTCCCTAGAATTAATGAAACCACTTAACGAGACCAGTTCCTTACCAATCGTCTGAAACCATCCACGCGAGTGGGCTCTAATATGTAATTAGCCTATTGTGGCATTACTAATTGACAATACTGTCTGATATCCAGAAGCTGTCAACTAGTATTTAGGTGGTATGATTTATGATACCGGACATATGCTAGTATCTGGGAGTGATACCCTTATGCCAAAACACCGGTTCATAGTTTCAGGGTAACGAACAATATCAAAAATATCAAAAGTATCATCTATGCGTTAATTAGTGGCGCCACTGATAGATTGATGAACAGCGACTACCTGAGCCGAAGAAATTAAATCATGGAAACATAGGGGCAAGCCTTTTAAGAGGACAGTAAATTCACAGTTATGTTAACCATATTACCCATCTAGGTAACCATAACATTCTCAACCATTCATCCTTGTGGTCACCTCCACAGACAAATATTAGAGTTGAGGCACGAGTTATTTTCCCGCTGTAAGAGTGAATTGAGTAACGAGAAAGCTGTGAAGACTTATTAGCACGTGGTGTAATGAAAGGAAGTAGTATGGTACGTTTCGAGGACGTATATCTCTGGCGTCATTTCTCACAAATTTTACCTAAGATACCATTGAAGTGGGAAGTTGAATGCACCATTGATCCACTTTCTTGTTCTACACTAGTTTCCCTTACGCCTTTTCGAACGACTTCTTTGACATTGAGAAAACTTAGTTGCGAAAGTTTACCAATTAGAAATTTATCCAACAAAACACCTTATCTAGGAAACCTCAAACCTATCCGCGAGGCGAAAGCCCGAACCTTAGGATCGTACCTAGATTTTAGCAACTCAATCGAGTAATGATTAGAATCGTTGTTACCCATACCTCGAATTAATGGTCTACTTGACCAACTTTTGGAACTCGAGTTTTCTTCCATAACTTATTGAATTTGTAGTGGTCTGACCGATGACTTTCTCACCTACCTTAGCAACGAGAGTGAATTTTCTAAACACCGACAGTCAGCTCTATATCGAATTCTTCAAATGTTAGCTTTGTTTAGATTTGTACTTTTCTTGGGAGAGGTAATCTTAGCAGACGACATTCTTGTCAATTCCCAAAAAGATTGCAAATATAGAAAATTTCATATTCCAAAAATCGTTGTGAAATATGCAATATCTTTGGCCTTATCGATTTTATCGGCAGTTTATTTGCGACTTTTCAGCTATAATGCTTTCTTTCCAAGTTGGTTGAAGAAAAGTTTATTTAGTTGAGACGTGGAATATGATCAAAGTTGTGACAACTGCAGTGTTGTCTATTTCCTAACCTTGTTCGTACACTTTTCGATAACGTCGATAATTACGAAATCCAAGATGACGTTTCTTTGAATGATTTGGCAGCGTACGGATGTAGTATGACGAAGTATTACTTATGTTTCCCAACGGTTAAACCGTTCAAAATGAACCATCTTATTCATGACCTAGAGTCGATAGTTGTCACCTTTATTTGAAAACCGGATGACATTCCTCTGTGGAGAAACGTGTCCAAAAATCTTTACCAACCTTAACTTCTCAAATACACCTTTTCTTGAAAAGAGCTAAATTTCTGACAGCGACGATGGAGATAACAAATCAACGTCTACGATTGCACTATCGTGTATTACCCCGGTTGTGCATACATAATTACTGTTCACCGTAGTAAAAGATGTATCTACCCTTGAACACTTTCAGCTTGTCCTACTCTAATTCAGTTAGAATTTACAAGTATTGACATGATGTTATTTGCAAATCATCAAGAAATCGTTTGAGTGGTTATACTCACTTTTTGTATCCAAATGCAATTGGGGAATATCACCATAAATTCCTAGTGTGAGATATCTTGTACATGTGGAGATTATGATGATCTTTCGGTGATTATAGATCAACTTGACAAATCAACCAACTTTCCATTGGTCCAGAGGGACTACATATTTTTTGACCATTTCGTAAAATTTACTCATTCTTGAATTTATCGGATTTTATGACGTATCGATCAGTATCTACTTTAATTGTGATTCCATATTCACCCCTTTGTGCGGGAAGGCATTTCAGTCAACCTTGGGTACGTGTCTACCCTACTGCACTTCGTATTATTTTGAAGCCGATAGACTGTCTAAAAGAACCGTTGACATGAGAATTGCAGTTGTGACCATTAATTTCTCAATCACCCAACAAATACTCTACTAAGTGAATTTTTACCATTGGTGATTGAATATTCCAGAAGCTACCATTGTAGCAAGATGTCATGCATTAATTCCAGTTACCTTGTAATCTAGATTTGATGGACTTGTTTGACCCTCAAATTCTTGATTGTTCTTCTCAACATTGTCTTCGTTAAATCCGAGGGAAATTCACAATGAATCTGCTCGCCAAGGTATTTGTGAATTAAAATGTTCGGTTATATAGTGTGCATGACACTACTGTATCTTACTGTGATGCACATTTCGCTTCCAAGTCTTGGGAAACCTTCTTGAAGGCCATGTGTATTAAGTTTTGTCACATACCATGTTTCAACCTCAGACTAACGACCAGTCTGAATGAACTATCTGGACCATAGAGAACATATTGCTTTCGTATGTTTTATAGATTTAGCCGGTTATATAAACACCTATTTCTGCTTATGTCGCGTACGACGATAGTTATTATTCTAATTTGGCTATGATATTGTTTGAGCCGTGGTATAGAGATTTTACGGATGGAACATGTTGACAGATGAGTATTGTGAACATGTATTAAAATGATCAAGATTACGATATAGAAAATTGTATACTATTGACGATGTTGCCCGAAAGGGTAGTGCGTGAGCACAATCGAGGCTTTGATCAGACGATGTATATGCGTTTCCCAATGAGGGGCAAGATGGTAATATTGCACATTCAGGAATTATTTGCTTGCTTATCATGACAACAGTGAATGGTTCGTATTGCGGGTTGCAGACCGTAATATTGATAACTTATTTGTTGGATTTGTTAAGCAAGTGGACAATTAGGCCATTTACGTTAGTTTATTTATTTATTGTTTGGGCTCGACCCAAGGTTACTACACACATATCTTCGGAGTACGTGACCCAACGAGTGCGTAGGTTAAATTTTTCTATGTTCAGTTTTGATTTCAGTGCAATTATTTTAACTTTATGTTATTATATATATGTATTTTGGCGTGATGTTATATACATATATAAATATTTTTGACTTTATATTTTTATAAAAAATATTGTATTATAGTATTGTGCTGAAGGAGAAGGAAAGTATGAATTTGGAGGCATGAAAGAGGAATCATTGCACTCCGATCGCAATGGAATGACATTCTCTTTCATGCAACCGTTCTAACTAGATATCTTCTTTACATATTTATTTTTCTGCTGTCTTTTCATTATTTCTGTATAACAAATGATTTTAAGGGCATGACGCTCGGTCTTTAGCCTGTTCACCTCATCTAGGAGATGCAGGATAATAGGGTCCTGAGTGAAGTCAGGCATCATTAGAACTCGCATTCGCAAGTTTTCCTTATCCCTTGGAAGTATGGAAGTTTGGTCAAAGGCATGTTGCTTTTTCTTAGATTCACCGTACTGGCTTTCGAGACGTGCCGTTTGGAAGTCCCCCGAGTCTTCTTCACCTTCTTGTCCCTTCAAGGCATATGGTTCATTTCTTGGATTAGGCGTTGGCCTACGTTGTGGTAGAGGACCGAGCCCTTCAATGACTCTTGGGTCTTTGATCATTGAGCCTATGTAGATAGAATTTTTTCTACACTGTCTTAGGAAGTCTCGACAGTCATGGTAAACGGCTATTGATCATTCCATTCCTTCTGCAAGAAGATGCATTCCTTCACTTCTCCTACTTCGGGTTGAAACAGATGGGTTGAGGGAAGTCTTATGTTGATTGACATTTCGATGAGTAGCTCGCTCCTCGTCAGGAATACCCATGTCGAATGCAGGTGACCCTCCATGTTGGGGGCACCCAGTTGATGGTTGACTTCTATGGAGGTGATGAGCTTATGTGTTTGAGTATGCTTAGCCTTATAGAGCATCTTGAATAGCTTCTCATACTGCTCATGGAGGACCTCATTCTTCATTGCTATCTTGTTGTTCTGAGCCTCTAGCTCTTCGACTTTAGCTTGAAGAGCGAACTTCTTTCGTTCTTTCTTTCGCTGCCTCACACTAGGCGCGATGATGGTGTCTTTCTGTGCTGTGGCTTCCTTCGCTCCCCATGTTGGAGATGGATTCTCGGTCAAAAGAGAGTGTACGAATGGTGGAAACCAGCTTGACAAAGCTGAAGAGGGTAGGAATAAGTGCGTTCCCACAGACGGCGCCAAATGTTGATGCACAAAATCAGTGAGGACTTTGGTACAACAGAAAGTGTTAAGTTTGTGATCTTTGCTAGACTGCTCTGGTCACTAGTATGGATAAGTATGTAAATAGACAAAAACAGGGAAGCAAACACAAGATGTACGTGGTTCACCTAGATTGGTTATGTCCACGGAGTAGAGGAGTTCTCATTAATTGTGAAAGGTTTACACAAGTACATAGGTTCAAGCTCTCTTTTAGTGAGTTCTAGTGAATGATTTAGTACAAATGACATTAGGAAATATTGTGAGAGAATGATCTCATTTTATAGAAAAGAGTCTCTAGCTTTGTTCTGACTGCTGCAATTGGCCTTTAACTTTGACACGTGTCGTGCTGTGATTGGCCTTTAATGTTGACACATGTCGCATTGTGATTGGCCTTTGATGTCGACACGTGTCGTGTTGTGATTGGCCTCCTGGTTGGAGGGAAACTCTTGTGGATCCTTGACAGTATAACGTTGACCGGTGCTCAGTAGTTTCAGGATTGGTCAAGTATGGTACAAACAGTGCTCCCCTAGGTTCCCGAGTGAGGGAAGCTCCTCGGTTGGGGACTTGCAAGATCCAAGCCACTGAGTAATCACGAAACTTCTAAGTACCGAAGTGTGGTATCGTTTTCACTTGCCTTATCTGTCTCATAGGTAGATGTGGCATCTTCTCTGGAAGTACTTTTCCTCCATCCATGGGTGATATCTTTAATCGGTGGGGATGCACAAGGTAATGTATCAATTTCACTTGAAGCTTACTTGTAGTTTCAGGCTTGGTCAAGTGCGATACAAACCATATAGTAGGAGTCCCCCAAGTTGTCGAGCTAGGAGATACGACGAAAGAGGTGACAGACAAGGTAAGCAATCAGAGTTCCAAGCAATCAGTCCCATATCAGAAGTTTGATTTCGAGTTCCGACTGATTGTTCTCATTCTCCCTATCTTGCAGGCAGCAAGAAGGATAAAGAGAAGAAAAATGAGAAAATATGATATGAGATACTTTTGCCTTTTGAAGAAGTAATAGATGAATCGGCACGTGTTCTATTTCGTTTGTCTCCACATGCTTCCTTGTATCATTTTCACTTGCCCTATCTGTTCCTCAGGCAATTGTGGTATCTTCTTTGGAAGCACAAGATGTTGAAGATGAGTACTCGAGAGCAATGTTAGGCAAGTAATCAGGCAAGGGGTTCCAGGCAGTAAGTTCCTGACTAGAAGCTTGATTCCAAGTGCTGACTGATTGCTATCCTTCTCCTTGTCTTGCAGGTAAGAGCAAGGGCAAAGGAAAAGATAGGGAAAAAGCATGATATGGGATACTCTTGCTTTCAACCCTGATGATATGAGATACTCTTGCTCTAGCGTGACTTGTTTGTAGAAGTATTATCAGGGGGAAGGAAGATGAGTATTTCGAGAGACTTCGTTGGGAGTGCCATTTCGGATGTGAGGAAAAGTTGAGCATTTTTTGCAGGTCTGCCTGGCTGTGGAGGATGAAGGTCAACATATATAGGAATTTCCCTAACAGCAAGTAGTAATGCTATTCCTTTACCCTTCTCGGTCATAGCAATGTAGTGGGAGCTGCAAGATTCACGTGTTTTAACTTTGTCATAGCACTTTGAAAAAGTGGTATGTGGTATCCGGAAAGCTGATGTTGCTTGTGAAGATTGCAGACAAGTTTTATCTAAGGAAATCTGGCTCTCGAAGTTCGGAGAGTGATGCCTCTTCAATTTTCGAACAAGAAGATATGTTAAAGATCTAGCTCTCGAAATTCGAAGAGCGTTGCCTCTTCGATTTTTGAACAAGTAAATCTGTTAAAGGTGTGTTCTTGGATATAAGGAAAAATTAGGCATTCTTGTGAGTATGCTTTGCCATGAAAGATGGAGGTCGACACATCTAGGGATTTGCCAATTAGCCAGTAGTGGTGTTGTTCCTTTACCCATGTGGGTAATAGTAGGGTTGCTGGAACTGCAAAATTCACACATCTTAATTTGGTCAGGGATCTTTGAGAAAGCTACTCGTTGTACCCGAAAAGCTGATGTTGCGTGTAGGTAGTGTTTACAAATTTTATCCAGGAAGATCTGGCTTTCGAGATTCAGAGAGCGATGCTTCTTCGGTTTTTGAACAAGCAGCCCTGTTGCCCTTTCTTTTACAGGGGTAAAGCATTTAGGTTGAAATAATGCTCCCTAGATTTTTCGAGTGAGGAAAACTTCTCGGTTGGACACTTGAAATATCCAATTCACTGAGTAGTTGTGAAACTTCCAAGTACCGAGGTGTAGTAGTATATGGTAGGAGTCCCCCAAGTCTCAGGTCGAGGGAGTTGACGAAGGAGGTGTTTTGCTAGTAGCCAAAGTCTCCGAAGTAACAAAACTTCACCATTTTCCTTTCTAAGTGGTAGCCCAAAACTCCTCTTTTATGTATATTTGTTATGAAAGTTGTTAGGCCCAAAGAATGGGAGGCCTAGGCCTTTTTTTTTTTTCGAATTTTCAAAAAAAAATATATATATTTTTTGGTAACATGAATTGATTTTGCTTCACACTATCTTGATCAAGAGTGTGTGAAGCTTTTGTCATTTGTAGTTGCCCTCCATTTGTTGAAACTTTTGTTGGTGAAGATTTTGTTGGTGAAGCTTGGTAGGTGAAGCTTTTGTGTTGAAGCTTTTTGGGTGAAGCTTTGAGGTTGAAGCTTTGTAGGTGAAGCTTTTGTGTTGAAGTTTTGTAGGTGAAGCTTTGAGGTTGAAGCTTTGTTGGGTACCATAAATTGATTTCGCTTCACACTATCTTGATCAAGAGTGTGTGAAGCTTTTGGCATTTGTAGTTGCCCTCCATTTGTTGAAGCTTTTGTTGGTGAAACTTTGTGGTGAAGCTTTGTAGGTGAAGCTTTGTGGTAAAGCTTTGTAGGTGAAGTTTTGTAGGTGAAGCTTTAAGGTTGAAGCTTTGTTGGGTACCATGAATTGATTTTGCTTCACACTATCTTGATCAAGAGTGTGAAGCTTTTGGCATTTGTAGTTGCCCTCCTCCATTTGTTGAAGCTTTTGTTGGTGAAGCTTTGTTGTTGAAGCTTTGTAGGTGAAGCTTTGTAGGTGAAGCTTTGTTGTTGAAGCTTTGTAGGCGAAGCTTTGTAGGAGAAACTTTGATGTTGAAGTTTTGAGGGTTGAAGCTTTGTAGGTGAAGCTTTGTAGGTGAAGCTTTGATGTTGAAGCTTTATAGGTGAAGCTTTGTGGTTGAACTCATTTGATGAAGCTTTGTTGGAACCATAAATTGATTTTGCTTCACACTATCTGGATCAAGAGTGTGTGAAGCTTTTTATGAATTGTAGTTGCCTTCCATTTGTTGAAGTTGTTGAATTTCTCAATTTCCCTTTTTATTATTATTATTATTATTATTATTATTATTATTATTATTTTGGGGAAACTGGAAATTTGAAAATGTGGGAGAGACAACATATACAAATTTTGCTTCCACACTGTTGAGCAAGAGATTGTGATGCAAGCCACACCTTGTAGTAGTCGAAGGTTTGGATGAACCATATAAATTGAATTTGCTTCGAACAGTCTTGATCAAGAGTGTGTGAAGCTTTCTACGAGTTGTAGTATTTGTATTGTTACAGAGGAGAAATGTCTGAAGCAGATGCAAGAGGGTTGAAGAGCTTGATCTTCGTATACCATGCACTGAAGCCGTTGTTGGCTTGCAATAAGACTTTGTTGGTGACTATAACTCTTGTTGGGCATAAGTGCTCCCCTAGTTAAGTTGTAAAGCTTAAGGGTTTTTGATTATTTGTGAATGCTAGGAGTTCACATGTACAAGTTAAACCACTCGTCTTCTAGTTGGTGGAATGAATGGTGAGTTGCTTTCATCACTTAGTTGGTGGTACGAAGGTGAGTTCCTTCATCACCTTTCATCACATTTCATCACCTGGTTGGTGGCACGAAGATGAGTTCCTTCTTCACCTAGTTGGTGATAAGAGTGGCAAGTTGCCAAATAATATTAGAGTACGGGTTGTACATTTCATCACCTGGTTGGTGGCAGGAAGATAAGTTCCTTCTTCACCTGGTTAGTGATAAGAGTGGCAAGTTGCCAAATAATATTAGAGTACGGGTTGTACATTTCATCACCTGGTTGGTGGCATGAAGGAGAGTACGGGTGTACATTTCATCACCTGGTTGGTGGCATGAAGATGAGTTCCTTCTTCACCTGGTTGGTGATAAGAGTGGCAAGTTGCCAAATAATATTAGAGTATGGGTTGTACATTTCATCACCTGGTTGGTGGCACGAAGGTAAGTTCCTTCTTCACCTGGTTGGTGATAAGAGTGGCAAGTTGCCAAATAATATTAGAGTACGAGTTGTACATTTCATCACCTGGTTGGTGGCACGAAGGTGAGTTCCTTCATCACCTAGTTGGTGAGAATAAGGGCAAGGTGCCGAGGCACATTGTAGCAAGTGTCGAATGACAAAAAGTATGTTGAACCCTTTCGAAGCATAGTTGGCTTATGTATGAATGTGTTGGAATGTATGATGTTTATGTATGAATGTGTTGGAATGTATGATGTTTATGTATGAATGTGTTGGAATGTATAATGTTTATGTTGATTGATATGAGTGATACTTATGAATGTTTTGCTATGCATGAAGGAATCCATGCTTTTGATATGTGAACCATGTTAGTTGTAACACTTAGTATCACTTACTTTGTGTCAAAGTACGCATGTTGGAGCTCTGAGTTGGAGTATAGAGGTAGGTCAGCGTAGACCAAGTGTTCCAATGCTAGGAATGCAAAAGACTCAGAAGAAGTTGTCTGAATTCTCTCTTCTTTAAATATTTGCCGAATGGCTTGTGTGACAAAATATCTCAAGCGGTTAAGGGTCAAAACATTTGTAATGTGTATGCCTTCTTATAATAACATTTCCTTCAGTACCTAATCCTCCACTTTGAAAGAGTGAGGCTTGACCCCATAGTCATAATAGACGACGGTACATTCACCCCTGGTTGTCTTGATACAAACTTTTATCCCTCTTGTTGTAATGAGCTTTATGAGGGTAAAAATTCTTCCTCTCACCAAGAGACGAATATGTTGGATGACTTAGTGAGTAGCTAAATGAGGCAGGATATGATGCAATGGGTGTCTGAATGGCCAATATCTCCTCACTTGGTAGAACTTGACTTCCACTTCCCACTTGTTGATAGGGGTTAACCATATGGGGGTTCCCTTGGTATGTCCTTACCTCGGCAAATGCATGGTTGTAAGCTTGCATCATTACCTCAGAGTAAGTCTTCCAAGTGTTACCATTCATTATGTACTTGAAGAAGCATTCATGCATGCCTACCGTGAAGGCCTTGAGTATTGTTTTATCATCTGCCTCAGCACAACGAGAGTACTCATAGATGAAGCGACCGGCATATTCACGCAATAACTCATTTGATTTCTGACGAATAGTTATATCTCATCAACAAAGTGTACGCGATCAGCTTGGAAGATGCGTTGAGCCACAAAGAGTTTCCTTAGCTCAGCGAAGGAATCCACAGTATTTGAAGACGACAATACCAATTAAGAGCTCCACCAGAGAGAGTTGAGGGGAATATGAGACATCGGTCCTCATCATTGTGTATTCGGTATGCCATGGTAGATTCAAAGAGGTAGATATGCTTACTTGGATCTTCCCTCCTAGTATAAGATTGCAAGCCAAGCTTTTGTTTCGTTTCTCCTTGTAGAGGGGTGCCAATGATTCTCTTTGTCAAAGGGTCGGGCCTTGGTTGATCCCAACCAGGGATTTGGGCATGATGTTCGGCCTTTAGCCTGTTTACCTCTTCGAGGAGATGCAGGATAAGAGGGTCCTGAGTGGAGTTAGGCATCATTAGAACTCGCATTCGCAAGTTTTCCTCATCCCTTGGAAGTATGAAAGTTTGGTCAAAGGCATGTTGCTTTTTCTTAGATTCACCGTACTGGCTTTCGAGACGTGCCGTTTGGAAGTCCCCCGAGTCTCCTTCACGTTCTTGTCCCTTTAAGGCATATGGTTCATTTCTTGGATTAGGCATTGGCCTACGTTGTGGTAAAGGACCGAGCCCTTCAATGACTCTTGGGTCTTTGATCCTTGAGCCTATGTGGATAGAATTTTTTCTACACTATTTTAGGAAGTCTCGATAGTCACGGTAAACGGCTCTTAATCCTTTCATTCCTTCTGCAAGAAGGTTCATTCCTCCACTTCTCCTACTTCCGGTCGAAGCAGCTGGGTTGAGAGAAGTCTTATGTTGATCGACATTTCGATGAGTAGCTCGCTCCTCGTCAGGAATACCCATGTCGAAGGCAGGTGACCCTCCGTGTTGGGGGGCACCAGTTGATGGTTGACTTCCATGGGGGTGATGAGCTCATGTATTTGAGTATGCCTAGCCTTACGGAGCATCTCGAATAGCTTCTCATACTGCTCTTGGAGGACTTCATTCTTCATTGCTATCTTGTTGTTATGAGCCTCCAGCTCTTCGACTTTAGCTTGAAGAGCGAACTTCTTTCGTTCCTTCTTTTGCTGTCTCACACTAGGCACGATGAGGGTGTCGTTTTGTGTGCTGTGGCTTCATTCGCTCCCCATGTTGGAGATGGATGCCCGGTTAAAAGAGAGTGTACGAATGGTGGAAACTAGCTTGACAAAGCTGAAGAGGGTAGGAATAAGTGCGTTCCCACAGACGGTGCCAAATGTTGATGCACAAAATCAGTGAGGACTTTGGTACAACAGAAAGTGTTAAGTTTGTGACCTTCGCTAGACTGCTCCGGTCACTAGTATGGATAGGTATGTAAACAGACAGAAACAGGGAAGCAAACACAAGATGTACGTGGTTTACCCAGATTGGCTACGTCCACGTAGTAGAGGAGTTCTCATTAATTGTGAAGGGTTTACACAAGTACATAGGTTCAAGCTCTCTTTTAGTGAGTTCTAGTGAATGATTTAGTACAAATGACATTAGGAAATATTGTGAGAGAATGATCTCCTTTTATAGAAGAGAGTCTCTAGCTTTGTTCTGACTTTGACACGTGTCGTGCTGTGATTGGCCTATGATGTTAACACGTGTCGCGCTATGATTGACCTTTGATGTCGACACGTGTCGCTCTGTGATTGGCTTCCTGGTTGGAGGGAAACTCTTGTGGATCCTTGACGGTATAACGTTGACCGGTGCTCAGTAGTTTCAGGATTGGTCAAGTATGGTACAAACAAGATTCAGCAAAATCAGGAAAAAAAAAAAAAAAAAGATTAAGTACAAGACAATATGTGAGAGCGACCAATTTTGAGTTTTTATTTTTTATATGGGTGTATAGATATATTTCTATGTTAAATTAGTTTGTGAGGGTAGTATAGGTAATATGGGTTTAAAGAGATAATGATAATTTAATTAATAATAGGGTAAATTACACAAAACTACCTCAACTATGCGTCGAACCACAATCTCATACCTCATGTTTTAAAAGTTACAATGTCATAACTCATCTTACAAGTTTGTTGCAATGTCAGACCTCTGTCAGTTTTTCTGTTAATTTTTCTATTGATTGCTAAAGTGGCTTCAGGCGGACCCCACTTTTTAGCCCAACTGGATTAAAAAATTAATTAAATATTAAAAAAAAAATTAAATTATGAAATCATTTATTTATTTTTTTAAATGGGGGACCTACCTCTACAAACTCATCACCCTCACCAAATTAATCTATGTAACCAAACACTCCCTAAATCTCCATGCCAATTTCAGAAAACCCCAATTCCCCCAAACCCAAACCCTAAATTTCAAATCTTAGCTCTAATCATCCCCACAACAATGTCCACACCACCACAGTCGTCGCCCATGGCCTCAGTCTCTGCCTCGCCCAAAACCTCTGCTAAGAAGCCCCAACCTCTGCCGTGGACCCAAGAGGAGATGGTTCAGCTGATCCATGCCTACAAGGAGAAGTGGCACGCGCTGAGGAGGGGCCAGCTGAAGTCGAGCCAGTGGGAAGAGGTGGCGATGACCATGCCGGCCAGGTGCGGCTACGAGTACCGTGAGCTGTCGAAATTCACCACGTAGTGCGGCCATAAGATGGATAAACTCCAGTAGCAACACCGCACCTTGAAGAAGCGCATAGGCCAAATAACCATGTCCGGCTAGCCCTTTTTCGGAAAGGACTTGTTTGTGCAGGGACGGCGACGACATCAGAGTTAAAGAGTTGGACAGGGGCAATAAGGGACGACAATGATGAAGGAAACATAGAGGTGTAGAGTGGAGATGGAGAAAATGAGGATTGTGGGAGTGTTTGGTTACCGAGAGTACTTTGATGAGGGTGATGAGTTAGTAGGGGTGGTCCCACATTTCTTTTAGAAATTTTTTATTATTTTATTATTTAATATTTAATTAAAAGTTGGGCTAGGGAGTAGGGTCTGTATTAAGACACGTCAGCATTTAACAGAAAAAATGATAGAAAAATTGGTGGGGGTCTGACATTGCAACAAATTCGTAAGATGAGGTATGACATTGTAATTTTAAAACATGGAGTATGAGATTGTAGTTCGACCCATAATTGAGGTAGCTTTGTGTAATTTACCCTTAAAAATAATATGGGTGTAGAGAGTATGTTGGGTGTAAAAATATATTGTATGTGTTCAAATAAAATTTCCCTTTATGTAATAGGGCTTTCACATGAGAAGATACACTTATTGATCAAGCAATGCGACTCTTAGAAAAATAGGTGGAGCGACAGGTACACCTCTAGTGGCCAACCCCATCCCCTCCCACTCCCTCTAAATGCAAGGTTAATTTCATGACATTGTAGGAATTTTTAATTAAAACAAAAGTAGTTGCTGCCCTCCCCACAATTCAAGTAGATGCATATGAATTTCTTTCGTTCTTAGTATTGGCACCCCCTTTGACCAAAAATAAAAAAAGTATTGGCACCCCTTGAACTAAAATTTTGCCTTCGTCCCTGCTAGTAAAAGTGGCATTGGTTCACATTGAAAATATATGTTGCTTCACTATGTAAACCGCATACAATGAAGGCTTTTTAGTTAAAATAGTTTATGAGATTGTCATAACTTTTCACTTTGGTTCATGAGATGTAAAATTAAAAGAAGTGGTCCCTGAGATTGTCCATCGTCAATCATTTTGGTAATTCTGTGAATCTCTGTTAAATTGAAGAAACCACTAGTTCAAGAAGAGGTGTTGATTTGACAAAAACACCCTCAATGTAACAAAGATTTCTCACAGAATGACCAAAATGATTGATAATGGACAATCTCAGGGACCACTTCTATCGATTTTAAATTTCAATGACTAAAGCAAAGAGTTATGCCAATCTTAGAGACTATTTTGGATAAAAGGCCTACAATGAATGTATAATAAGGTGCAACCTTTGAATAAAGTGTTATACCTTTTACAAGGCAACCATTCAACAACGGGGTTCTTTTGTAAAAGGCTACTTTATTACCAACAACATAAGAAAAAGCCCAAATACAACAAAAACAAACAAAAATATGGACCTCTATAGTGACCCAAGAGCCCATACCAAAGTTTTGAGCCCAATACATAAAAAACAACAAAGCAAGCCCTAGCAGCTTCCTCCAACTTCACTGTCGGTAATCTGCTTGCCAACCAACCGAAACGAACATCCCTAACACACACCTGAAATCAAGCTAAAAAGAGCCCCAAAACTGGATGAAACTTGAGTGAACACAGATCCCCAAAACAGAGCCTTAAACACTGCCACCGAGCACCACAATAGTAGCCCCACAAATTGAAGGAAGCCAACAAGAAGAAGCAGCCCACTAGCAATAGTGCCAACAAAGGAAAAACCAACGAAGGAGGTGGTGTGAACACCTAAGCCAGAACTCCACACACCTTCTGGGTGAAATGCGAAAAATCGCGGTAAAGAGAAGTAGAAGCCGAACTAAATTGCACAGTCAATGATGAAAGATGGAGCCGATTGGGATGGAGAGTGAAAGGAAGGGGAAACGAAAGAAAACAGGGGAAACAGGTGGTGGATAGAAGGTGGAAGGAAAGGGTAAAAAGGAGAAAAAAGGGGGAAAAGGAGAAAAAGGGCAAAAGGGTGGAAGGAAATTGGACGGAAGGAAGGAAACAAGTACCAGGAAGCTGGAGGAAGAAAACAGGGGTAAAAAAGTTGAAGGAAAATGGAAGGAGGGGGGAAATGGGAAAAAGGGAAGAAGGGGCTACAAACAGAGAAGTCAGGGGGTGGGGGGCACAGGGGGTTGGAAGAAAGTGGCGAACAGGACAAGGAAAGCCAGAAACTGAAAGAGAAGGAAATGAAAGGAAAGGAACAGGACAAGAAAAAAAGGACTGCCACAGATCCTGGTCATAGCTAGGATCGGCGGCTACAAGATGAACGGAATAGGAAAAAATGGTACCCTTTAGTTGTCTATAAATAGCTTAGCATTCAAACCTATTTCATTCATCCAATTCACTTGTATGAGAGACTAAGAAATAAATCTTCTTATGTGATCCCCAATTTGACAACGGCCATCACTGAGATCCTCTTACTTGTAATTAGGTCAAATTTTTTGTTGCATCAAATGATCGATTACTTATTTAGCATCGTGTTATCTTGTTGCTTTGTGTCATATCCAAAGTTCAGCAAGTTTTGAATTCGACTACCATTAAACCGATGAAACATCAGAAATTAAAATAGAAAGCAAAAGCCCTAATCACGATATGAAACAACAATAATCCCCATCTACAAGACAACAACTGCAAGTTCCCATTAGGATAGTTTAATAACATATATAGGGAAAATGCACATAAGATAGATTCACAAAAGTAAAGCTATAATATCATACGTTCAGCGGTTCAAGAGAAGTTCCTACTTATTGCGCAAGGTTCTGAAATAGCCTTTAGGATCACGCTCAAACTCTCCCCTCTCTATGATTTCATCTTTTCCAGGAGCTTTCATTGGTTTCTCAGGAGCTTCCATTGGTTTCTTCTTTTCCTCTGACTCTGAACCAGCTGATGAAGCAAGTGCAGATAAACCCCAAGCCAGCAGACCAGCACCAGTAACAATTGCACCTAACCTGTACAAAGACTTGTTCTTATTTCCCTGCTCCTTGTCCTTGTTCTTTGAGCTCTCCAAACTTGGTTTCGATTCCATTTTGCAATCCTGAGAGCGTGTACAATCGGTAAGACCTATTTAATTTCTGGAGGCACTTTGAAGCTTAGTTATACATTTTGTTACTTGATAGCCTAACAGTTCGAAAAACAAAAGTACTACGTACAAATTTTTAGCAAAACCCTATGGAAAAATGAACACCCATGAACAACTCAAAATGGTGCAAAGATAACAAGAAATTAAAAGAAAAAATTAGAGAGAAAAGAACACAAATTAATCACAAAGGAAAGAAGATAAGTGAATTTGTTTGACACCATAAATTCGCCATGGCCCTGCGTGTAGGCGGCCGGGCATTTACATGAACATGAATTTGGAGATTGAGAGCGTGCCGCTATTATTTCCCACTAATTTACGGTGTGTGTGATAAATAATTGCGCTGTTTAACTTCTAACCTTTTTGATGATCGGATTGTTCTTAGTTGAGAATGATGAATTAAAAGAGAGAGGCTTTCTTGTCCTTGAACTTGTGTTCTGAGTTGCTGCCTCTGCTTCTCTTATATAGGGAACCAAGTAGCTGCTGGCAATTTTCCACTTGCAATATATTGATTAACTAACGAGTTTGACATCAAGCCACTGTCCAAACAAAAGGAAAGCTAATTCCTTTATTGCCAAAGCAAGTCCACTACTCTATCGTTTCTTGTACAAGAAGAAAAAGCAAATCCTTTTATACCTAAAGTTTAGATGTTGTGACCCTCTCGTACTTCTGTTAACTTTTATGTTAGAACACGTTAAAGCGTAACGTGACACTCTTATGGACAATAATTTTGCAATGAACATATGAAACAATTAAAATATTTTTTTTTTTGACAAAATAAGAATTAACAATTAAAAATAAAGGATAAATTTATTTCAATTCATGTAATATTTTTATTTAAAAAATAAATAAAAAGGAAAGAAAAGAAACCACCACTCTTCTACACCGCACCATCGTCATTGATGCCAAGTCCAACAATGTTTCAGCTCATCAACAACCCCAATTCCTGCTCCAGGTTTCAATTCCCCAACAATTTTCTCAGCCTCTCTGCAAATTTTCTCCCCAGATTGTTGAGAGTTGGTGTGTGCAGAGTTTGTCCCACATCAATAAGGGAGAAGTCTAGCAGGGCCGGCCCTGAGGGTAGCACAAGTAGGCGCCCGCTTGGGCCCCCACTTCGGAAGGCCCCCCCCAAAAATTTACATCCTGTAATTAACATATAAATATAAAAAAAATTAAGAAATATCATAATTCATTTGTTAGTGCAGTGGAAATGTTGGCTTCATTTTTCTTTGGGGTGTTGAGTTCGAAACACGAAGCTGCCTTTCAGTCACTAGATTTTTTTTGTTTTTCAAATTTACTGCCAATCCATCTATCCAACTCCCAATCCATCTGTCCAAATGCATATAAAGTTATAAAACTCAAGTCTCTTTGCAATCTTTTTTCTTTCAACTTCTCATTCTCTCCATTTCTATCGAATGTTTAAACCAACTTCTCATTCTCTCCATTTCTATTGAATGTTTAAACCAACTATCATATGGTCTTAAAGATTGTACTTTAAGGTAATCAAAACTTTGAATTTTATATTTTTCTTTTCAATAACTTTTTATTCAATGGATTATTTTAATATTCAATTCGTTAGTGTGATGTTGATTTTAGAAGAAAAAAAAACACAATAGAAACAATTGGCGTTGAATTAATTATACTCGTCAATCATGTTTTATTGTTATTTACTCTCTTGATCATCAAGTTTTATTGTACTTCACTCTCAATCTTAAACTCTTGACTGCAAACATTTAGTGCATTTGTGTCTAAAAACGTGAATCATGTAATGTTTAAATAATGTTTGTATATTTATCTTCTTTTGATATTAATTTTTAATGATATTTGATGTGAAAATAGAAATTTTTATGTATTTAGCGAATTCTTTTTTATATAAATCAATATACAAAGATCCAGAGATCAGAGAATTTTAGGGCCCCGCTTTGAAGGCTCGCCTAGGGCCCCCAAATTCTCAGGGCCGGCCCGGAAGTCTAGCTAAGAGCTTATATGATTTTGAATTATTTCTCACATTGCTAATTACTTTTATAGTAGAATCCCTATTTCATCATTGTATTAGAGCATGTTGTTCCTCATGTGAAAGAGGGGTCACATGTTGCTCATGCGTCACCCGTTTGCTGTTCATGTCTAGGGTTAAAAATCGGCTACACATGTGAGGTCGTGTTGAGAGTTGATGGTGTGTGGGGAGTTTATCCCAGCGAAGGACAAGTCTAGCTAAGGGCTTTTATGATATTAAACCACTCCTCCTATTACCAATTAGTTTTATATTAGAAACCTCAATTTCATCACTAATCATTACTAAGTTCATCTTCAATGACAGCCGCACTCATCCTAGCCGATGCCTACTTAGCCCACTTGACAATTTTCTTAGCCTTTCTGCAAATCTTCTCCTCCTCCTTCATCGTATTCTTCAGCTTCCTCCTCAATTTTCTTGGTGGCGACGGGGAGTCCGTCAACGAATTAGAAGAACCTAGAGGATAATGAAATGATCGATATTTCGATTTGGGCTTAGAACACTGCTTCTCATCTAGGTTATATCTGGAAGAAAATTGCGCTTTCCAGAGAGGAATTGGAGGAATTTGAAGGAGATGAAACTTACCCATTTTTCGATTTCGCCTTTGAACCCATTTTACCACCGGGGTTGTATTTCGATTTTCCTTTCGTCTTCTTCCTTCCGTCTCCTTTCTTTCATTTTCTTCCTAGCCGTCGAAGGAGTTCACTTGGGTTGTATTTATGACATGACAAACAGTGTTGTTCTCTATCGGTATTTTTCTGGGATCCCTATTGTTGCTTCTTTGTTACACCTACCATATCAGTTCGGCAAGGCCAGCACCAGCGTCCACTCAAAGGCTTCAACTTCAGGACGAGAATATTTGGATTGTGATGGAAGAAGGGTTTAGGTTATGGTTTTTGATTGGGGCTGTTTGTTGGACCCATCTGATGAAGACGACGACATTTTTTTTTTTTACCTAAAAAATTATTTTCAAATGTCCACGTGGAGCCGCGGTAACACATGGATGCACATTCATCATCCATTTAATGAGCCACGTCATCAGTTAACTGAGTTCCTGATGAAAAGGTTAACGGTAGTATGAAAGTATCACAAAATTCACACTTTAGGTATGAAAGTGGGACGAAAAAGATGCACATTCATCATCCATTCAATGAGCCACGTCATTAGTTAACTGAGTTCCTGATGACTTTTTTTTACCGAAAAAATTATTTTCAAATTGTCCACGTGGAGCCGCGGTAACACATGGATGCACATTCATCATCCATTTAATGAGCCACGTCATCAGTTAATTGAGTTCCTGACGAAAAGGTTAACGGTAGTATGAAAGTATCACAAAATTCACACTTTAGGTATGAAAGTGGGACGAAAAAGATTTTATGTATGAAAATTGGAGATTTACGATATTTGAGGGTAGTAAAATGAGAATCACTCTATAAAAATTTAAATAAATAAAAAAAAAACTAGGTCTAAAATTGGGTTTGAAAAAGAAAAAAGTTGTTTTTTTTCTCAAAATTGTGACGACCCATCCCGAATTTATATTTATTTTATCCCTGATAGCGTGGAAATGTCGATTTTACCCCTTGCGCGGTGGGATTGTGAATGTATAATTGGGTTAAGAAAAATCGGACCAATTATGTTATGTCCTATTTCTTTGGACCCAATAGGAATTAGGGTTGTTGTAGATGATTTTTAGCCTTTAGTGGTGGCCCAATTAGAGTTTAAGGATTGTATATGTGTATACCCAATCCGGATCAGGGCACACACATACTCACACACGTGCAACCTTCATCTGTCACTCTATTTCTTGAACCCTCTTTCCATCCGTACAGTACGTACGCTAATGCACCCAACTAGCTTCATCTTGCACAGATCGAGATAGTGGAGACCATTTCTAAGTTCCTTGCAAGCTCAGGAGCAGAACTATACCCTTAGTTGGGAGGCTGGACCTCGGGAACTCGAGAACCAGGCAGCTCCGACGAGGTGTCTTGTTACTTCGTCCTGATTGCGACCGTTTCGTGGAGTTTTAAAGTTCTAAGAGGTCTTAAATCTACTTCACGAAGTTTATAGGGGAATTTTGGAAGGTTTTGGACTTCGGGACACTCGAGTTCATCGAGTTGCAGGTGTGGCCGAATTATTGACATTTTTCCGGCCAGTTTTCGTTAGTTTTGAGGACGTAAAAGTGGTAAGAATGCGTTCTCCTAGTTGAGAGCTTCATTTTGTTACAAATTTCATAAATTTTGGTTGAGAAATGGATGAGATATTGAAGTTCTAAGTTTTTTTCAGAAACCGGCAATAGCAGCGGTGGCCGGTGCCTGACTCCGGCGAACCAAGGAAGGAGAAGGAGCATATTCCGTCAATTTTGACTGAATATTCTTAACTGCGTCAGGTATATCTAACGGTATATTCCATTATTTAACGAAATATACCCTAATGCCGTTAGGGAATCCGTCAGTGTGCCAGACATGTGCCTGCGCGTGGGTGGCGCGTGTGAACTTAGAAATTTTTTCTAAAAATATGGCGATGTTCGTGGTGTCGAGTAGGCCACGATGGTATATTCCAAATACCCCAATTGAGCAACGTATGAGAAGTTATTACCTAGTTTTGATTATGTGCTTAAAATAACGTTATAATAGTTGTTTCACATATAGGTGAGACGTTTCCAGAGGATGAGCGCAGTCAAGCGAGACTCGGGGGTTACGACCCTGCAACATACCAGTGAGTGGGCTTTTGGTTTTAAGTATATATATATATGCTTGGTATTTTTCCCAGAAAACTTATTTAAATGGTTTATGTTTTGAATGCCATGCCAAATGTTTTATATTTAGAATATGCATTTAGTAGTTGCATATATTATTGTTGGTGTTGCGAACACTCAAGTAAGTTCCAGGTAAGTTTATAGATGGTGGATGTGAGTTGCTTGGTTATGGTTATATTTGATGTATTTAGAGCTCATAAACCTGCACCCCGGTGTTAGTGCTCCCGTCCGTGGTTAGGGCACAGTTCTTCACATGATGTTCACCTCCTGCACCGTACGCTCACCTTGGATCCAAGTTAGGTGCACAGCCCTGTCGTATAGACCACTATAGGTGGTTCCGACTCGTAGGTGACTCTCGATTGTTCGCACAGTCTTCATGTGATCGTAGCACTTGACCGTATTTATTTACACCCAGTCCTGTTGTACAGACCACTTTAGGTGGTTCCGACTCGTGTGCAGGTATATATGAGGAGCTATGGTTCGGCCATACATGCCACACTAGGTGGATCCGGCTGATATGTTACTTTTCATTGATATACTTCATATGGTGAACTTATTTCATTATACTGAGATATTTGGCATGGTATACGTGTGGATTTGCTATCCCGAGCATGGTTTTGATATAGATATGTATTCTATTTTCTGGGAATTATACAGGTTTTCCCGCGAGGGGTTATTACTTTTGATAATTGAAATGGTTTTGAAAAGCTTAGTTTTTGCCCACTCACACTTTCTATTTTGCGCCCCTCCAGGTTCTAGGTAGGAGTGCTTGTTGGTGGCTTAGGAGGAATTAACGATGGTTCTGACAGACTATCTCTAATGTAGGATCATCTCTGGTATTGTATAATTATTATTTATCATGCTGGACTGCACTAGGTCTCCTATGCTCTGATTATGTGTAGTCACTCTTAAACCTCGTCAATTGCACATATATGCTTGTCTAGTGTAAATTAGTTAGCTTGGTTTTTATTTACTCGCATTTTTTTAATATCATTATCACTTCCGCACTGCACACATGGCTACGTCACCCTCACGTGACGGCCAACACTTCTTGATTCTAGATCGGGGTGTGTCAGTTTGGTATCATAGCCTAGGTTTGGCAGTCATGCATATCTTGTGAATATTCTAATTATTTTGGTGTCTTCTGTCAGAACCATGCCGCCTCGTAGAGAGCCACGTCCTTTAGCTGAGTCTAATTTCCCCGATATTGCTCAGTTGGGGGAAGCTATTGCCAATGCTATTCAGTCTTCATTTCGTCCGCCTCAGAGGACATCTCTGGAGATTGTGTATAATCTGAAGTTAAATAATTTTATGGGTAATGAAGGGCATGAGGGAGCCGAGCGGTGACTCAATCATCTTGAGAAGACTTTCTGTTTGATGCAGAGACAGGGAAATCTTCCTGAGGATAGGTGAGTTGAGACAACCACCTGGTTTTTAGGTCAGGAGCCTGCATCCTGGCGGAGGCAGGAATCTTATGAGTTATCACTAGAGGAAGTTGCTGATTGGAAAATTTTTAAACGGTTATTTCAGAAGAGATTTATTCCTCCAGTGTATATAGATCGTAAGAAGCAAGAATTCACACACCTAAAACATGGAAATATGTCAGCTAATGAGTACTATAGGAGGTTTACTGATTTGTCTCGCTATTGTCCGGAGATTGCTGCTAATTCGGTAGACATGCTCCGTCGTTTCAGGTTGGGTACTCGAAAGAAGTGGCGTTCTATGGCGACCACGACTCCCTGTGCTACTTATCAGGAGTTTTATGAGATTCTGCTGCGGGTTGAGGATTCTGAAAATATGCCCAGTGATAGTGAAGAAGAGGAAGAAAAAGATGGTAATCAGAAGAAAAGTAATAATAATAAAGATAAGGGTCAGTCGTCTCAGGGACCTTGCAAGACTCAAAGTTTTAAAAGAAGTGGTTCCAGTTCTAGTTCTTCTAGCAAGGGTTTGAGTTCTACTGAACATATGAGAGGTGGCAGATTTTCTGGAGGTCATCGATTCCAGAGACAGAGAGATTCTGGTAGCGAAAGTGCTCATTTATGTTGTAGGTGTAATAATCGGCATTTTGGGGAGTGTAAGCGAGGCAGTAGTGGATGCTATACTTGTGGCCAGATGGAGCATTGGGCTATTCAGTGCCCACAGAACCAGCAGAGGCCCTATCCATCTTCTTTACCACCACCTGTACCGATGCAGCAGGTCCCAGGACCTAGTAGTTATACCCAGATGGGTCACGGGGGTGCTTATCACTATCAGGGTGATATAGCTCCATATTATGGAGGACAATATCATTATCCACAAGATCCATATTAGCAGGGTGGTTATGCTCAGTATTCTGGCGGTTATACGCCATATCAGCCGTACTCAACAGGTGGGTCACAATGGCATCTTGGAGGACAGTGCCAGCACGTGGAGGTTGCTTCTAGTAGTGCAGGATCGTCGAGGCAGCCCAATCAGCCTGGTCAAGGACGTAGTGTGCATGAACATGGTAATTAGGCTAGCAGAGGTCGTGGGGGACGACATCAAATGTAGGGGCGTATTCATCACATTACATTGCAAGATGCTCAGAATAATCCTGATTTAATCATGGGTATGTTGAATATTCTTGGTCATTTTGCTAAAGTATTGATTGATTGTGGTGCTACGCATTCTGTTATTTCTCATACGTTTGCTCATACAACGTAACCTCATCCCACACCTCTTGGGTATGAGTTAGAATTTTCAAAGCCTAGAGGGGAGACATGTTATGTTAGCTGGGTGTAACATGGATGTCCCGTATTGGTGGAGGATGTTGTTATGCCAGCTAACCTTATTCCGTTAAATATTGTTGATTTTGATGTTATTTTGGGCACAGATTGGTTACATTACAATCGTGCCAAGATAGATTGCTACAGAAAGACAGTCACTTTTCATCGTCCAGGATTGCCTATGGTTACGTTTGTGGGCGAGTGTAGTGGAGTGAGGCACGACATCATTTCTGTTGTAAGGGCTAAAAGATTGTTAAAGAAAGGTTGTCAGAGATATTTGGCTCATGTGGTGTTGAATGACAATACTCTTAGTAGTGTGGAGAATGTACGAGTGGTCAGACATTTCCCTGATGTATTCCCTGATGATATACCTAGATTGCCGCCAGATCGAGACGTGGAGTTCACTATTGATTTACTTCCAGGTACAGATCCTATATCTTTAACTCCTTATCGAATGGCTCCTGCTGAATTGAGAGAATTAAAAATCCAGTTACAGGAATTAGTTGATAAGGGTTTTATTCAGCCTAGTACTTCACCCTGGGGAGCTCCAGTTTTATTTGTACGAAAGAAAGACCGGACATTGAGGCTATGTATTGATTATCGGCAGTTGAATCGGGTAACGATTAAAAATAGTTATCTGTTGCCGCGTATAGATGATTTATTTGATCAGCTTCGAGGCGCCTGTGTATTTTCTAAGATTGATTTAAGGTCTGGTTATTATCAATTGAAGATCTAAAGTGAAGATGTTCCTAAGACGACTTTTAGGACTCGTTATAGTCATTATGAGTTTCTTGTGATGCCATTCGGGTTAACTAATGCGCCTGCAGCTTTTATGGGCTTGATGAATTGAACATTCCAGCCATATTTAGACAGGTTTGTCATTGTCTTTATTGACGATATTCTGGTGTACTCTAAGTCTAAAGCCAAGCATGTTCGACATCTCACTTTGGTGCTAAAGAGATTGAGGGAGCATCAATTATATGTTAAGTTTAGCAAATGCCAATTTTGGCTAGAACAAGTGGCATTTTGGGGGCATGTTATATCGGCTCAAGGTATTCAGGTAGACCCTCAGAAGGTAGCGGTCGTTGAGAATTGGGAGCAGCCACGATCTGTCACTGAGGTACGGAGTTTCTTGGCCTAGCAGGTTATTATAGACGGTTTGTTAAATTTTTTTCAGTCATTGCATTACCACTGACGAGGTTGACTAGAAAAGATGCTAAATTTGAGTGAGACGATAATTATGAGCAGAGTTTCCAGCAGTTAAAGTATTGTCTCACTCATGCACCTGTTTTGCCGCTGCCAGATGATAGTGGTAACTTTCAAATTTACAGTGATACTTCCTTGAATGGCCTAGGATGTGTGTTGATGCAGCATGGTAGGGTGATTGCTTATGCTTCGCGACAATTGAAGCCTTATGAGATGAATTATCTTACGCATGATCTTGAATTAGTAGCCATTGTTTTTACCTTGAAGATTTGGATACATTATCTCTATGGAGAAAAATGTAAGATTTTTACGGATCATAAAAGTCTTTAGTATCTTTTCTCCCAGAGAGATCTTTATCTTCGTCAATGGAGGTGGATTGAGTTACTCAGCGATTATGATTGCACGATTGATTATCACCCTGGTTGTGCAAATGTGGTGGTAGACGCACTTAGTAGGAAATCTCAAGGCATAATTAATGCTTTTTACGTTGTTCGTATCCTTGTTCTTGTAGATTTAAGATCCACTGGAGTGAAGTTAGGGGTGGAAGAGCAAGATGAAGCTTTACTTGCTAGTTTCCAAGTCAGACCAATTTTAATTGATCGTGTACTGGAGACTCAGATAAATGATGAAGAAACCCAGGAGTTAATTCAAGCAAGAAATCAGGGGAAAAAGAAAGATATCAGAATTAGAGAATCAGATGGCATGCTTATTTAGGAGAATAGAATGTACGTGACAAATAATGCAGAATTAAAGAAAGAAATTCTTGATGAACCACATGTATCGGCTTATGCAATGCATCCTAAGGGTACTAAAATGTATCATACCATTCGACCATTTTATTATTGGCTTGGTATGAAAAGAGAAATTGTCGAATATGTGAGTAGGTGTGCCATTTGTCAATAGGTTAAAGCTGAGAGGAAAAAGCCATTTGGATTGATGCAGCCACTTCCCGTTCCACAGTGGAAATGGGAATATATTACTATGGATTTTGTGTACAAGCTTCCCCGTACGCGAAAAGGTTACGATGGAATTTGGATGATTGTGGATCGGCTTACTAAATCAGCACACTTTATTCCAGTAAGGGAGAAATATTCTTTAAGCCAATTAGCTGAATTATTTATATAAGAGATTGTTAAATACCACGGGGTTCCGGTTAGTATTATTTCGGATCGGGATCCTAGGTTCACTTCTAAGTTCTAGGTGGCATTTTAGGAGGCTCTTGGTTCGAGGTTACTCTATAGTATGGCGTATCATCCTCAGACAGATGGGCAATCTGAGAGAACTATTCAGACGCTGGAGGATATGCTAAGAACTTCTGTATTGCAGTTTGGCGACGCTTGGCATAAGCGGTTAGATTTGATGGAATTCACCTACGATAACAGCTACCATTCGAGCATAGGTATGTCACTTTTTAGGCACTCTATGGTAAGTCTTGTCGGACTCCTTTATGCTGGTTAGAGGTTGGTGAAAGAGTTTTGGTGGAGCCTGAGATTGTATACGAGACTACACAGAATATTCAGGTACCTGAAAGCGGCCCAAGATCGTCAGAAGAGTCTAGCGGATAAACATGCCACTGATAGAGTGTATAAAGTTGGTGATTGGGTATTTCTGAAGCTGTCACCGTGGAAAGGAGTAGTAAGGTTCGGGAAAAACGATAAGTTAAGTCCTAAATATATCGGACCGTACCAGATCACCGAACGAGTCGGTGAAGTTGCCTCCTGAATTATCTAAGGTGCACGATGTTTTTCATGTCTCTATGCTTTGCCATTATATCTTGGATCCATCACATGTGATACCTCCTCAACCACTGGAAATTAATCCAGATTTGACTTATGACGAGGAGCCCGTGACGATTTTGGATTGGAAGGATAAAAGTTCTGAGAAATAAAACCGTGCGCTTAGTGAAAGTTTTGGGGAGAAATCATTCGGTGGAGGAAGCCATTTGGGAAACGGAAGATCGTATGAGAGATATGTATCCACGCTTGTTTTACGAATTTTAGTGGTTTGTATAGTATTGTATGAAATTTCGGGGACAAAATTTTCTTAAGGGGGGTAGGTTGTGACGACTCGTCCCAAATTTATATTTATTTTATCCCTAATAGCGTGGAAATGTCGATTTTACCCCTTGAGCGGTGGGATTGTGAATGCATAATTGGGTTAAGAAAAATCGGACCAATTATGTTATGTCCTAATTCTTTGGACCCAATAGGAATTGGGGTTATTGTAGATGATTTTTAGCCTTTAGTGGTGGTCCAATTAGTGTTTAAGGATTGTATATGTGTATACCCAATCCGGATCAAGGCACACACATACTCATACACATGCAACCTTCATTTGTCACTCTCTTTCCGTCCGTACAGTCCGTACGCTCACGCACCCAACTAGCTTCATCTTGCACAGATCGAGATAGTGGAGACCATTTCTAAGTTCCTTGCAAGCTCAGAAGCAGAACTATACCCTTAGTTGGGAGGATGGACCTCGGGAACTCGAGAACCAGGGAGCTCCGACGAGGTGTCTTGTTACTCCGTCGTGATCGCAAGTGTTTCGTAGAGTTTTAAAGTTCTAGAAGGTCTTAAATCTACTCCACGAAGCTTATAGGGGAATTTTGGAAGGTTTTGGACGTCGGGACACTCGAGTTCATCGAGTTGCAGGTGTGGCCGAATTATCGACATTTTTCCGGCCAATTTTTGTTAGTTTTGAGGACATAAAAGTGGTAAGAATGCGTTCTCCTAGTTGAGAGCTTCATTTTGGTAAAAATTTCATGAATTTTGGTTGAGAAATGGATGAGATTTTGAAGTTATAAGTTTTTCCAGAAACCGGCGATAACAGCGGTGGCCGGCGCCGGACTCCGGTGAACCAAGGAAGGAGAAGGACCATATTCCGTCAATTTTGACGGAATATTCTTAACGGCGTCAGGTATATCTAATGGTATATTCCATTATTTAACGGAATATTCCCTAACACCGTTAGGGAATCCGTCAGTGTGCCAGGCATGTGCCTGCGTGTGGGAAGTTAGAATTTTTTTCTAAAAATATGGTGATGTTCGTGGTGTCGAGTAGGCCACGATGGTATATTCCAAATACCCCAATTGAGCAACGTATGAGAAGTTATTACCTAGTTTTGATTATGTGCTTAAAATAACATTATAATAGTTGTTTCACATATAGGTGAGTCGTTTCCAGAGGACGAGCACATTCAAGCTAGACTCGGGGGTTACGACCCTACAACATACCAGTGAGTGGGCTTTTGGTTTTCAGTATATATATATATATATATATATATATATATATATGCTTGGTATTTTTCCCAGAAAACTTATTGAAATGGTTTATGTTTTGAATGCCATGCCAGTTGCCTATATTATTGTTGGTGTTGCGAACACTCAGGTAAGTTCCAGGTAAGTTTATAGATGGTGGATGTGAGTTTCTTGGTTACGGTTATATTTGATGTATTTAGAGCTCATAAACCTGCACCCCGGTGTTAGTGCTCCCGCCCGTGGTTAGGGCACAGTCATTCACATGATGTTCACCTCCTGCACCGTACGCTCACCTTGGATCCAAGTTAGGTGCATAGTCCTGTCGTACAGACAACTATAGGTGGTTCCGACTCGTAGGTGACCCGCGATTATTCGCACAGTCTTTCACGTGATCGTAGCACTTGAGCGTATTTATTTACACCCAGTCTTGTCTTATATACCACTTTAGGTGGTTCCGACTAGTGTGCAGGTATATTTGAGGAGCTATGGTTTAGCCGTACAAGCCACACTAGGTGGATCCGGCTGATATGTTACATTTCATTGATATACTTCATATGGTGAACTTATTTCATTATACTGAGATATTTTGCATGGTATATGTGTGGATTTGCTATCCCGAGCATGGTTTTGATATAGATATGTATTATATTTTCTAGGAATTATACAGGTTTTCCAGCGAGGGGTTATTACTTTTGATAATTGAAATGGTTTTGAAAAGCTTTGTTTTTGCCCACTCACACTTTCTGTTTTGCGCCCCTCCAGGTTCTAGGTAGGAGTGCTTGTTGGTGGCTTACGAGGAATTAACGACGGTTCTGACAGACTATCTCTATTGTAGGACCATCTCTGGTATTGTATAATTAGTATTTGTCCTGCTGGACTGCACTTAGGTTACCTATGCTTTGATTATGTATAGTCACTCTTAAACCTCGTCACTTGCACCTATATGCTTGTCTAGTGTAAATTAGTTAGCTTGGTTTTTATTTACTCGCATTTTTTATATCATTATCACTTCCGCACTGCGCACATGGCTACGTCACCCTCACGTGACGGCCAGCACGCCTTGATTCTAGATCGGGGTGTGTCAAAAAGCGTGGGTCATTGGTAGCAGAAAGCAGAAGCAACTCAGACTAAAGCGCTATTTTCTAATATATTTTGTCTCTTTATTCACATTCATTTATAGTATTCGCTCCAAAAAATAATGTATAACATTATATTTTGGGTGCTGTTATTCGCTTTTGCCTTTATATCAAGTTCTTTTTTTTTTTTATATATATTTGGAGTCCATGATACTTTTTAGAGGGTGCCAATAATGCCACAAATATTTTTTACGAAAACCTAACTCATATAGGCAAATGATTTTTTACTGCAGTGTGAGACAACAATCATGCTTATACATTATGGTGTAGGTTTGATCTCGACTAATTCCTCTCTCCGTATTAACCAATTATTTAATTCACTAACAATATCGTTCAACTCCAAACAGTACACGGGCCTGCTTCCCACAGTCCACACTTGTTTTTCATTAGCCATACAACCTAGAAATATACGTTTACAATTACTTTATTCCAGGTCGATTAAAATGGTAGACAATCACTCGTGCCAAGAGGGTAGTGTTACATAATTAGGTAGTATCTTTTTTCTGTGGTTGTCGTGAGTGTATGGATTTCAAATCTTACTTATTTTGTGTGTTTTTTGTGACTTCTATTATTGATTGACAAGTGTCTATAAATATAACTCTCCTTAACTATATTGTCCTAAACTTAACACGTGTCAATCAATGACAAAGGTCACGAAAATATCACACAAAAAAAAGAGTGCAAAAGCTTTAAACTCGATTGTATGAATTTCATACTTAATGATAATTCAATATTATCCAGCACATGCAATTATTAGTTCAGCTAAAGTACTTACATCATCTACTCATAATCTTTACTTAATTTATGCGTAATTACTTATCATACATGTTTTCTTGTTTCTCTTAGTCATTAGTTCAATATGACATATCCGGTGGAGAATAAAATTCTAAAAAAGATCAAAGTGCCTCATAGGCTTTCAAATTTAAATTTAACATCTAATTTAGAGATGCTCTAAGGAGCTGCTAGCAATTTTCCCAGCAATGTGAATGAGTTGCAATATATTGATTAAATAATGAGTCAGGCATAATACAACCGCAAAGGCAAAAGCAAAGCTAGCTCTATCGTTTCATGTAAAAAAAAAAAACCAAATCCACTTGAGGTGATTTCTTTTTAGAGTAATGCTAGGGAGACTAAATTTATACATAAAATTTTGTAAATTAAATGACATGAAAGTTGATGATTGGATTATTACTCAAGTGTTAATAAATGTACTCATTCCTATTAATAACATATCATTTAGTTTGCAAATTTTGTCTACAAATTTAATTTCCCTAGCATTATCTTTCTTTTTAAGGAATCTTATAAAAGGGGTCATTTTCATTTCCCTATCCTTAAGTATTGTTCTACCAAAAAAAAAAAAAAAAAAGTAAAGCTATTTCCTTTATCGCAAGTCCAGTCGAGGTGATTTTTTTTTTCCAAAGCATGTTATAAAGAAAGCTGGGGCTAAAATTAGGTTGAAAAAGAGAAAAGAATCTGTTTTTTTTCTCAAAATCATAGGTCATTGCAACATAAAGCAAAAGGAACTCACGGTCCCTTCCATTGAAAGCGCTCTTTCTAATATATTTGGACTATTTGCATTCATTTATTTATTGTTTTTTTTGTTCTAAATATATTTATTACAATTATAAAAAAATGAAGTAATAAATAATAATTCAATTTGACATATCCTGTGGAGAACAAAATTCTAAAAAAAATAAAAAATATCAAAGTGCCTCATAGTCTTTCAAATTTAAATTTTATGTTTAAATTTAACATCTCATTAGATGCTCTAAGGAGCTGCTAGGAATTTTCCCAGCAATATCGTTTTATGTAAAAAAAAAAAGCAAGTCCATTTGAAGTGATTTCTTTTTAGGGTAATGCTAGGGAGATTAAATTTATAAATAAACCTTTGTAAATTAAATGACATGAAATTTAATGATTGAAATATTACTTAAGCGTTGATAAATGTGCTCATTCCTATTGGTAACATATTATTGAGTTTGCAAATTTTGTCTACAAATTTAGTCTCTCTAGCATTACCCTTCTTTTTAAAGAATCTTATAAAATGGTCATTTTCACTTCACTATTCTTAAGTATCGTTCTACCCAAAAAACAAAAAAAAAAACAAAAGTAAAGCTATTTCCTTTATTGCAAGTCCAGTCGAGGTGATTTTTTTTTTCCCAAAGCATGTTATAAATAAAGCTAGGGCTAAAATTAGGTTTGAAAAAAAGAAAAGAATCTGTTTTTTTTTTTTTTCTCAAAATCTTGGGTCATTGGCAACATAAAGCAAAAGCAGCTCAGACCATGGTCCTTCCATTGAAAGCACTCTTTCTGATAATATTTGGACTCTATTCACATCCATTTATAGTATTTGCTTCAACAAATAATTTACAGAATTGTTATTGGCACTTTATAAATCTTATTCTACACTCCTCACAAGTGTATTTTTCTTTTTAATTATAGAAAGTTTGGTGTGCAAAATGAGATTTTTGGAGTGCCAATAAAATTCCCATAATTTATAGCATTATATTTTGGGAGTTGTAGTTGGCTTTTGCACTTCTATCAAGTATCTTTTTCTTTTTATGTTTTTATATATTTGGAGTGTCAATAATGCCACTGATATCTTTGCGAAAATCTCATTTATATCGGCAGATGGCGTTTTACCACAGTAGTAAAAAACAATCATGTTTATTCACTTTGATGTGGGTTCGATTCGCACCGATTCATCTCTTTCTAACAACTAATTATTTAACCCACTAATGTAATCGTTCAACTCCAAACAATACATGATCGGCCCTGCCTCTCACAGTCCACACTTGTTTTTGCATTAATAATACAACTTATAATATACATTTATAATTAATTTAGGGAATTATTATTAGCATTCCAAAAATCTCATTCTACACTCCTCACAAGTGTATTTTTCTTTCTAATTATAAAAAGTTTGGAGTGCAAAATGAGATTTTCGGAGTGCCAAGAACAATTCCCTTAATTTATTTAATGTTTAATAAAATGGTAGAGAATAATTAATTCTCATGTGAACACAGAAAATTCCTGAAACGAAAGAGACAAGAACAACGTGCACAAACAAATATTATGTATTTTGATGATTTTGGGTTACAATCTCTCTCAAATTTGATCCTCTGATTCGATCTCCGTAAGGTGTGTATTTGTGGATATTTCGTTGATCCAAGGGCCGTCGATGCTTGATCTTGGATGAACTGTTGGAAGTTTCTTCAAGGGGTCGTGGGCTTAATCTTGAGGATGGGCGTTTCTTCAAGGGCTTTTGGGCTTGATCTTGAAGAATGGTGATTGACAGATATTCAAGGGGCCTTTGGGCTTGATCTTGAAGAACAGTGATGAACGGATTTCCGAGGGCATTTGGGCTTGAACTCGAAGAACAGTGACGAACGGATCTTCGAGAGCTTTTTGGGCTTGAACGGATCTTCGAGGGCTTTTGGGCTTGATCTCGAAGAACAGTGATGAACGATGAACGCTTTCTTCAAGGGCCGTCGGGGCTTGGGCTTGATGAACAGCGGATGAGCGGATTTGTTGATGTTGTCGATCCAAAGGGGCCGTTGGGGCTTGATCCTTGAGGATGAACAGTTGATGAACGATGAACGCTTTCTTCAAGGGGCCGTTGAGGCTTGGGCTTTGAAAGAACGATGAACGAAGAACGAAGAACACTTTCTTCAAGGGCCGTCGGGGCTTGATCTTGAATTGGTGGATGATTGTTGATCCAAAGGGCCGTTGGGGCTTGATCTTAGGATGAACGATGGACGAAGAACGAAGAACGAAGAACGAAGAGAGCTTTCTTGATTCTTCGGGAACCTGGATGCTTGAGAGCTTCGGAGTTTCAGAGCTTCAGAGCTTCAAGAATTTTGCCTAATGATTTTGGTTCCTCTTAAATGAATGAATTTGGCTTCTATTTATAGAATTTTCCAAGACCTAATTTTGAATATAATATTCCAGATGAAATAAGTCGTCTCTGCCAGGTGTTGACACGTGTCCTATTTGATGACTTTTCTGACTTATTTCGATTTTTCGTTTAGACACACGCTACGTGTAAAATTTATGTAATACATGAGCGTTGAAACTTTGATTTATTGGTCAACATTTATTTACCGAAATTTCGATGTCTACAAATGCCCCCACTTTAAGGCGCGTCGTATACATGTGCTTGTCACGTGTAGGAGATGCGTTTTGAAGTCCCTTACTGTAGATGTCGATCCAATGGCCGTTGAGGCTTGATCTTGAATTGGACTGGAAATTTCTTCAAGGGTCGCTGAGGCTTGTTCTTGAACTTTGTTTGAAATTCTTCAATGGTCGTCGGGGCTTGATCTTGAATTGGGCTGAAAGTTTCTTCAAGGGCCGTTGAGGCTTGTTCTTGAACTTTGTTTGAAATTCTTCAAGGGCCGTCGGGGCTTGATCTTGAACTTTGTTTGAAATTTCTTCAAGGGCCGTCGAGGCTTGATCTTGAAGGTTGAAATTGGACCACAAGGAGCTTCATGTGGACGATGATATTTGGCTTCGGTAGTGGACGAATCGGCACGTATTTTGTTGCGCTTGTTGATTTTCCACAGCTTTGATCTTGAACTGGGTTGGAGGATTTTCTGGTTTCCTCCAATTGTTTGACTTTCCACAGGCTTATTCTTGAACTGGGTTTGGAGTTCCGAGCAAAGAAGATGAGAGTTCCTTGTGCTGGTGATTTGATGGCATTGTACGGCAAAACTTTGCTCTTTGGCGAAGGTGCCCTCAAAATGTTGTTGAAGCTTCTCGAGTTCTTCAACTCAGACTCCTTATTCTCTCTAATTCTTCAACTCGGACTCATTCTGCTGGGTTGATTGAGTGTGCAGGCAGCATTCTTCTCTGCTTGTTTCTTCTGCACGGCAGGTAGGCACGAGGCAGAGGTGATGGTCTGTTTCTTTGTTCAATCTGTCCAAGTGCCGACCGATTGCTTTCTTTCTCCTTGTCTCATAGGCAAGAGCAAGGGTAAAGGAAAAGCATGCCATGAGATATCTTTGCCTTTGACTCTGATGATATGAGATACTTTTGCTTTTGAAGAAGTAGCGGATGAATCGGCACATGCTTTGTTGTGCTTGTCTCTACTTGCTTCAATGTATCATTTTCCCTTGCCTTATCTATTATTCTGGCAGAATGTGGCATCTTCTCGAGTTACTCAACTCAGACTCCTTCTGCTGAGTTGAATGTGCAGGCTGCATTCTTTTCTGCTTGTTTCTTTTGCACGTTGTCTCCACATGCTTCAAGGTATCATTTTCACTTGCCTTATCTGTTCTCCAGGCAGATGTGGCAGCTTCTTTGGAAGTACCGTAGCAGTGGAAGACGAGTACTCGAGAGCAGTGCTAGGTAGGCAATCAGGGAAGGGTTTCAAGCAGTCGGTTCCTTACCCGAGTTTGAGTGGAGGTTCCGGCATACTGCTTTCTTTATCCTTGTCTTTGCAGGTAATAACAAGGACAAAGGAAAGGACAGGGAGAAAGCATGATATGAGATACTCTTGCTTTCTACCCTGGTGATATGAGATACTTTTGCTTTGGTGTCATTTGTTTGCAGAGGTACCCCAAGGAATAAGGAACACTCGGTGACTCGAGAGGCTTCGTTGGGAAAGCATTTTTAGAGATGAAGAAAGGCTCTGTATGTCTGATTTGCTATGGAAGGTGAAGGTGGACAGTTATAGGAAGTTCTTTGATACCTGTAGAGGTACTATTCTTTCACTCGTGTCGGCAACGAATGCGTGATTGAACAGTAAACTTCACGTGCTTTCTCTTTACCAGAGATCTTCGACAGATGACCCGTAATTTCCGCAAACCAGACTCTGCATGTGACAGATGCTGACGAGGCTGAAAAAGACTGGCACCTCTTCGATATCTGGAATCCGCGCTTCGACAAACTGCCCGTGATTTCCTCAAAGCTGACGCTGCATGTGACAGATGTTGACACGTCTGGAAAAAGACTGGCGCTTCTTTGATATCTGGAATCGGCGCCTTCGACAAACTGCCCGTGATTTTTGCAAAGCTGAGTGTGCATGTGATAGGTACTGACGATGCTGAAAAAGACTGGCGTCTCTTCGATATCCGAGATCGGCCCGTGGTTTCTGAGCAGCCCAGCTTTTGAGAAAGCATACGTCTTTTTCGATCTCTGAGCTTGCCTCTTCGATTTTTGAACTCGCCTCTTCAATTTCTGAAGCTTCGTCGAGTGCTGATTTTTAAAGAGAGGCACGCATCACATTCCTAAGCACATTTGAATCTTCTGCCTGTAGAAGCTCCATACTTGCACTTCTAAGAACTTGATTTGTCCGGCCTCTTCTTTTTCTTCACACCTTCGAAAATTTCTTGCCCTTCTGACCGTCGTCTTAACTTGAATGTTGGGGAAGATAGTGACATATCTTCTTCAAACAACATTTGGCAACCGTCCTTCGTATCTCCCAATGGTCCTCTTACAGTTGGGGATTCTATGATGATGAACGATACAACCGCTTCGGTGGTGGCCAGAAATCTTCTCACTCCTAGAGACACTAGGATACTTTCCAGGCGGTCCGACGAGCTGGCTGTTCAGGACTCTCTGGCCTACAACGTTTGATGTGCAGGTTCAGTTTCAAACATGGGCCAACGTCTTCTTGCTCGATCTCGTCAGGTTGAGTCGTTAATGGCTGAGGTGGCCAGTCTTCGGCAAGAGATCAGAGTGCTTAGGCACGAGAATACAGAGTTGCACATGCTCGCAACTAATTACTCAACAAGCATGAAGAGGAAGCTTGACCATCTGCAGGAGTCCGAAGTTCGGATTCAGAGTGATCATCAGAGGTTTGTGGCGTTACTCCAGCGGCAACTTCTGCCTTCGTCCTCTGATGCTTCACCAAGTGTTGAAGCTCTGGGTAATCAATCTCTTGTGCTTCGTCTTTCTGGAGCTCCGCCGAGTGATGAGGCGCTACCTGATCATCCTTGAAGATCCCTTCCTGTAAATTTGATTTGATTTTTTTTTATTTTTATTTTTTTTAGGTATGTATAATGCAAATTTATGTAAAATTTCCAGAAAAATAAGTAAAATGGACCTTTATTTCTCTCAATGCATTTGTTTTTTTTTTTTTTTTTTATTTTTATTTTTGCTGTATACATACATATATATATTTTTTCTATATCGTCGGACGATACCTGATGCACCATCCCTCCCTCTTATATATATATATATATATATATATATATATATTAATTCTTATGGTGCGTGGAGCACCTAAAAAAATAAATAAAATAAAATAAAACAAAAACAACTTTTATTTATTTTTTAAGATGGTGCCTGATGCACCATTTCCAATTGGCCTTATATATATATATATATATATGGTGCCTGATGCACCATTCTAATTGCCTTTATATATATATATATATATTTTTATTATTTTTATCCTTATGGTGCGTGAAGCATTGCATAGCTTTTCATTTTTTTATATATACTTTTTTTTTTCTTTTCACGTGGTGCAGCACTACTTTGCTCACCATCCTTTTTTTTATTCATTTATTATTATTATTATTTATTATTTATTATTTTTTATTATATTTTTTTGTATAAATTTGGATGTTGGGTTGAGGAATTTGCAGGGAGCGGAGCAAGGAGGATGACGGATGAAGCATGCACAGAAGCTGGAGCAGCGGGGGGCATAGCCGTGAAGTTTGGACGGAGAGCACAGAGACTTTGGGCGAGTTGGAGTTGAGTTTGGAGAAGCAACGACGCGTGTTGTCCAAATTGGGGGAGTCGGCGCCGTCAGGGGAAGGGAATGGTTTTGTCGTCGGTGAAGCCTCAGAGGTGGTCGAGGTCGAGCTTCGAATCTCTCTGCACACCCATTCTCAAAAGCTTCCTCTGGCATGACGGCTATGGGCCTGGTGTTGGTCTTGACGCAGGCTTGGGCCTGGTGGGTTTGTTGGAAGATGAGTTTCTCAAGGTGTAGAGAAAGAGTCGACGGCGGGAGATGTCAAAGGAAAAGCAGCGGCCATAGATCTTGATTCTCTTGCTTATGTTGCTGCTCTTGCTGGGAGTCGGAGGTTGCTGAACGAGAAAGAGAGGACGGACAAAGCAGTCCTGCTCGGGGGAGAGGTTGAGGCTCAGTGACAGAAGTGCGGCGCTGGGCAAGGAAGTCGGCTACAACTGGGTGGGGAATAAACGAGAACGCACCGCCTTCGAAGCCGAAGATGAACAAATCAGAGACGTTCCAGGAACGGAGCAGCGCGAAGCTTCCACCTTCGAAGTCGAAGATGAAGCAATCAGAGGTGTTCCAGAGGCGGAGCAGGATGAACTCGCCGTCGCTGGCTCGGTCGTTAGGGTCGACCAGGCACGGAGAAACAGATGCCACCGTCAATGCTATTGCAGATTGTATAAGAGCATTCCAACTCCCACATTTCAAACGCATCCGTTGCGGTAGAGACGGCAATGATGAAATCCAGGAGAATTTCTCAAGACACCCAACTCCCCCTTTACTTACTGCAGTCGGCTAAGATGATGCGCCAGGAGGCAAGGGCTCATGGAGTCTGCAATAATCGCTGCTGCTGTGGAGGAAGAAGACGATGAGTCAGCCGTGGAAGAGTTTGGATTTGCTGCAGACATGGAGGACGACAGTGTGGCTGAGCTTGACTGCGTCAATGTGGAGGAAGCTTGATGAAGAAGAATGTAAAGATGAGCCTTCTCTCTGAATTCTTGAGGCCTTGAGCTGTGTTGCATTCCATTTGATTTGGTGGATATTTTGTCACGGGCCTTGAGGTCTAGAGGGTCCAAGAGGCCATCCTAGTTGTTTGGGCCGAGAAGGAAAATATGTACTCATATATATATATATATATATATATTTCCTTTTTTTTTTCTTTTGAAGAAATTTTATCTTTTTTTATTTTTTATTTTTTTTTTGGAAATACATAATAACATATGTATTCATTTTTTTTTTCGAAGAAACTGTGATTTAATTTTGTACAAAGAAAATTGCAATTTTCTTAACAAAATAAATTTGTAATAAAATTGACCTTCTTTAATAAAACATTTATTCTTTTTTTTTTTTGATGTGACTGAACTAAAAAAATTGAACATTCGAGCTGCCTACGTACCCCTCCAAAGAAGAGATCAAGTCATAACGTAGTTCAAAATACATTTTTTTTTTTGGTATTTTCTTTTGGTGCCGTTTGCAGTTTCAACTCGTGCAGACAAGGAGCATTTGGTGCCGTGTTGCAGTTTCAGCTCGTGCAGGCAAAGAGCTTTGGTTCGTGCAGTTTAGGCTCGTGCGAACAAGGAGCTGGGGTGAATTTGTTAAGCAATTTTGGAAAAGCGTTCCTCACAATCTTCATAGCAAGGAGTCTTGACCGAGTGATTGAAGAAGTCTTCGGGCAAGAAATCGCGCATTGTGATGGGGATGGACGATCTATGTGTCGAAATTTCATCATCTTCAACACGTTCATGTTGCTTTGAAGGTTGACAAGAGCTGTTTTGCCCCCTTTCCGATTGGCGGACTTGTGGAGGAGACGTATGCTTCTTGTGCAATTTCTTAGGAGTGACTTGAGTCCATCCTTCAACTTTGCTTGTCTTAGAGGATGCCCCCAGCGGTTGAGGTGAAAACTTTGAGTCGGAAGAGCCAGAAGTGAAGGTGGTATAGTTTGACTTCACCACATCGTCAAGATCTAGCTCGATGATTCCTTTCTGAGCCAGCTTCATGATGAGATCTTTCAGCACGAAGCATTTTTCTGTTGGATGACTGATGAAGCGGTGAAATTTACAGTACCTTGGACTGTCAGTGCGATTCATCTCTTCTGGCCGTTTACATTCAGGCAAACCGATCACCTTCTTTTCCAACAAGTCTTCTAACATGGCAGCCACATCAGAGTCAGGGAATGGATAAGTTTTCTCTTCAAGCTCCTTCAAAGTGCGTCTACGCATCTCTTGATCACGAAAAGCTTCGGTTTGAATCGCCTTGCCTCGTGTAAAGATTTTGACGGGAGCTGTGTTGACCGTCATTGCTTCCTTCGTGGATTTCCACGCAGCCTTCTCCACCTTTGTCCTAAGAACTTTGTCGTTCTTGTAGTCGGCAATCGGTTCTTTCTTCCCATGATGGGCAATGCTTAACTCCATGTCATGGGCGCGAGTGGCCAATTCCTCGAAGGTCCGTGGTTTAATGCCTTGAATGATGTATTGCAAACCCCATTGCATGCCTTGGATGCACATCTCGATTGAAGAGGTTTCCGAGAGCCTGTCTTTACAGTCGAGGCTTAGAGTGCGCCATCTGTTGATGTAGTCAATGACTGGCTCGTCCTTCCACTGCTTTGTGCTTGTCAGCTCTAGCATGCTCACAGTACGGCGGGTGCTATAGAAGCGGTTGAGGAATTCCCGCTCCATTTGCTCCCAGCTGTTGATGGACTCAGGCTCTAGGTCCGTGTACCACTCAAAGGCGTTTCCTTTCAGCGAGCGCACAAATTGCTTGGCGAGGTAGTCCCCTTCGGTCCCTGCGTTGTTGCAAGTTTCGACGAAATGTGCAACGTGCTGCTTTGGGTTTCCTTTTCCATCAAACTGCATGAACTTTGGTGGTTGATAACCCCTTGGCATCTTCAGGGCATCAATCTTTTTGGAGTAGGGCTTCGAGTAGAACAAGGAGGTATGTGAGCTCCCTTCGTACTGTGCCTTGATGGTGTTGGTGATCATCTCCTGCAGCTGCTGGATAGAAAGAGATCCCATGAGTGCCGCTGCTTGGTCTGGCTCCGGCTTCACATCCTTTTTCTCCACCTGAGGCTCCTCTTCTTCGTCATCTCTTCTCTTTAGTGGATCATTCTCTGGGTCGGGTTTCTCGCTGTCTTGCGCCTCCAGTCGGATGACTAGTGCTGCAATTTGCAAGTCTTTTTCTTCCACAGTTCGGGTTAGCCTTGCGATTGCTTCATTCATTTGAGCCAGCTGTTCATCGATTGAAGTTGCTCCAATGGTCATGACTTGCATGGCTGAACTGCCGCTTGAATCGGCATCGGAGAACATGGATTCGGAGTATTTCCTTAGACTTTCCCCCCTTGGTGCCCCTAGTGAGGCTAAGGTGATCAAAGGCTCTTGCCTTGGGTGCTCTTGTTCCCTTGGCGGAGTTGATGCAGAGGTGAAAGAGGCGGCAGAAGTAGTTCTTGCCTTGCTTCGAGTCGTGATGCCCAAAGTGACACCACTTGCGATGAGGACGCTCTTGTTCTTTGCGCCAGTTGCGGGAACGGTTTGAGCCTTCCTTGATGCCATTAATTTTGGAAGTGTGCTCGAATTTCTTGAACGAAGAAAGAGATGAGAGGTAGAGATTGTCCCACTGGGCGTGCCAATTTGTGAACACGGAAAATTCCTGAAACGAAAGAGACAAGAACAACGTGCACAAACAAATATTATGTATTTTGATGATTTTGGGTTACAATCTCTCTCAAATTTGATCCTCTGATTCGATCTCCATAAGGTGTGTATTTGTGGATATTTCGTTGATCCAAGGGCCGTCGATGCTTGATCTTGGATGAACTGTTGGAAGTTTCTTCAAGGGGTCGTGGGCTTAATCTTGAAGGTGGATTTGAGCGGATCTTCAAGGAGCCGTTGGGGCTTGATCTTGAGGATGGGCGTTTCTTCAAGGGCTTTTGGGCTTGATCTTGAAGAATGGTGATTGACAGATATTCAAGGGGCCTTTGGGCTTGATCTTGAAGAACAGTGATGAACAGATTTCCGAGGGCTTTTGGGCTTGAACTCGAAGAACAGTGACGAACGGATCTTCGAGAGCTTTTTGGGCTTGAACGGATCTTCGAGGGCTTTTGGGCTTGATCTCGAAGAACAGTGATGAACGATGAACTATTTCTTCAAGGGCCGTCGGGGCTTAGGCTTGATGAACAGCGGATGAGCGGATTTGTTGATGTTGTCGATCCAAAGGGGTCGTTGGGGCTTGATCCTTGAGGATGAACAGTTGATGAACGATGAACGCTTTCTTCAAGGGGCAGTTGAGGCTTGGGCTTTGAAAGAACGATGAACGAAGAACGAAGAACACTTTCTTCAAGGGCCGTCGGGGCTTGATCTTGAATTGGTGGATGATTGTTGATCCAAAGGGCCGTTGGGGCTTGATCTTAGGATGAACGATGGACGAAGAACGAAGAACGAAGAGAGCTTTCTTGATTCTTCGGGAACCTGGATGCTTGAGAGCTTCGGAGTTTCAGAGCTTCAGAGCTTCAAGAATTTTGCATAATGATTTTGGTTCCTCTTAAATGAATGAATTTGGCTTCTATTTATAGAATTTTCCAAGACCTAATTTTGAATATAATATTCCAGATGAAATAAGTCGTCTCTGCCAGGTGTTGACACGTGTCCTATTTGATGACTTTTCTGACTTATTTCGATTTTTCGTTTAGACACACGCTACGTGTAAAATTTATGTAATACATGAGCGTTGAAACTTTGATTTATTGGTCAACATTTATTTACCGAAATTTCGATGTCTACATTTCACTCGTGCTTAAGTAGTATCTTTGTTCTATGGTTGTTGTGATTGTGTGGATTTCAAATCTTCTGCACTTATTTTGTGTATGGTTTCTATGTGGCTTCTATGATTGATTGATACACGTCCATAAACATAACCCTCCTTATCTCTATTGTCATAAACTTAATATGTGTTGATAAATGATGAGGTCACGGAAATGCCACACACAAAATGAGTGCAGAAGCTTTGAACTCGATTGTATAAGTCTCATGCTTAATGATAATTCAATATTATCCAGCATATGCAATTATTAGTATAGCTAAAGTACTTATATCATCTACTTTAATATTTACTTAATTTATGCGTAATTACTTATCATATGTGTTTTCTAGTTTCTCCTAGTTATTGCCTACCGAAACGTTTGAGATGATCGGATTGTTCTTAGTTGAGATTGAGATTGATGTGGGATCAAAAGGTTTCTAGTCTAAGGGTTGGAAAACTCTTGGAGAGAGTCACGGTGAAGAGGTTTGATGAATTAAAGTGGGAAGCCCTTCTTTTCTTTGAACTTTGTGTTCTGAGTGGTTGCCTCTGCTTCTCTTACACAGGAAACTAAGGAGCTGCTACCAATTTTCCACATGCAATGTGAATGCGTTGTTGTATATTCGATTAAATAACGAGTTTGGCATAAAGCCATTGTCCAAACAAAACGAATCTAATTGGCAATATAAGGAGTAGTTTAAGATCATATAAGCCCTTAGGTAGACTTGTCCGTCGCCGATGTGGAATAAACTCTCCACACACCATCAACTCTCAACACGACCTCGCACATGTGGCCGATTTTTAACCCTAGACATGGACAACAAACGGGTGATGCATAAGCAAAATGTGACCCTTTTGAGCTTTCACACGAGGAACAACATGCTCCGATACCATGATGAAATTGGGGTTCCACTACAAAACTAATTGGCAATGTGGGGAATAATCCAAAATCGTATAAGCCCTTAGCTAGACTTGTCCCTTATTGATGTGGGACAAACTCTGCACACACCATCAACTCTCAACAATCCGGGGAGAAAATTTGCAGAGAAGCTGAGAAAATTGTTTGGGAATTGAAACCTGGAGCAGGAATTGGGGTTGTTGATGAGCTGAAGCATTGTTGGACTTGGCATCAATGACGATGGTGCGGTGTAGAAGAGCGGTGGTTTCTTTTCTTTCTTTGTTATTTATTTTTTTGAAATAATTTTATCCTTTATTTTTAATTGTTAATTCTTATTTTGTCAAAATTTTTTTAATGTTTTAATTGTTTCATATGTTCATTGCACAATTATTGTCCATGACAGTGTCACGTTACACTTTAACGTGTTCTGACGTAAAAGCTAATGGAAGTATAAGAGGGTCACAAAATCTAAACTTTAGTAATGAAAGGATTTGCTTTTTCTTCTTGTACAAGAAACGATAGAGTAGTGGACTTGCTTGGGCAATAAAGGAATTATATTTCCTTTTGTTTGGACAGCAGCTACTTAGTTCCCTATATAAGAGAAGCAGAGGCAGCCACTCAGAACACAAGTTCAAGGACAAGAAAGCCTCTCACTTTTAATTCATCAATCTCAACTAAGAACAATCCGATCATCACAAAGGTTAGAAGTTAAATAACACAATTATTTATCACACACACCGTATATTAGCGGGAAATAATAGTGGCATACTCGCAATCTCCAAATTCATGTTCATGTAAATGCCCGGCCACCTACACGTGGGCCATGGCGAATTTATGGTGTCAAACAAATTCACTTATCTTCTTTCCTTTGTGATTAATTTGTGTTCTTTTCTCTCTAATTTTTTCTTTTAATTTCTTGTTATCTTTGCACCATTTTGAGTTGTTCATGGGTGTTCATTTTTTCATAGGGTTTTGATAAAAATTTGTACGTAGTACTTTTGTTTTTCGAACTGTTAGGCTATCAAATAACAAAATGTATAACAAAGCTTCAAAGTGCCTCAAGAAATTATATAGGTCTTACCGATTGTACATGCTCTCAGGATTGCAAAATGAAGGACAAGAAGGACAAGTCTTGGTATCGCTTAGGTGCATTTGTTGCTGATGCTGCTACAGGAATTGGTCTGCTGGCTTGGGGTTTATCTGCACTTGCTTCATCAGCTGGTTCAGAGTCAGAGGAAAAGAAGAAAACAATGAAAGCTCCTGGAAAAGACGAAATCATAGAGAGGGAAGAGTTTGAGCGTGATCCTCAAGGCTATTTCAGAGCCTTGCGCAATAAGTAGGAACTTCTCTTGAACCGTTGAACGTATGATATATGGCTTTACTTTTGTCAATCTATCTTATGTGCATTTTCCCTATATATGTTATTAAACTATCCTAATGGGAACTTGCAATTGTTGTCTTGTAGATGGGGATTATTGTTGTTTCATATCGTGATTAGGATTTTTGATTTCTATTTTAATTTCTGATGTTTCATCGGTTTAATGGTGGTCGAATTCAAAACTTGCTGAACTTTGGATGTGACACAAAGCAACAACATAACATGATGCTAAATAAGTAACCGATCATTTGATGCAACCAAAAATTTGACCTAATTACAAGTAAGTGGATCTCAGTGATGGCCGTTGTCAAATTGGGGATCACGTAAGAAGATTTATTTTCTTAGTCTCTCATACAAGTGAATTGGATGAATGAAATAGGTTTGAAAGCTAAGCTATTTATAGACAACTAAAGGGTACCATTTTTTCCTATTCTGTTCATCTTGTAGCCGCCGACCCTAGCTATGGCCAAGGTCGGTGGTAGTCCTTTTCTTCTCCTTTCCTTTCCTTTCCTTCTCTTTCAGTTTCTGGCTTTCCCTGTCCTGTTCGCCACTCTCTTCCAACCCCATGTGCCCCCCCCCCCCACCCCCCTGACTTCTCTATTTGTAGCTTTTTCCCCTTTTCCTGTTTCCCCCTTCCTTCCATTTTCCTTCAACTTTTTTTCCCCGTTTCCTTCCTCCAACTTCCTAGTACCTGTTTCCTTCCTTTTGTCCAATTTCCTTCCACCATTTTCCCCTTTTTCTCCTTTTCCCCTTTTTTTCTCCTTTTTACCCTTTCCTTCCACCTTCTATCCACCACCTTTTCCCCCTGTTTTCTTTCGTTTCCCCTTCCTTTCACTCTCCATCCCAATCGACTCCATCTTTCATCATCGACTATGCAATTTAGTTCGGCTTCTACTTCTCTTACCGAGATTTTTCGTATTTCACCCGGAAGGTGTGTGGACTTCTGGCTTAGGTGTTCACACCACCTCCTTTGTTGGGTTTGCCTTTGCTAGCACTGTTGCTAGTGGGCTAATTCTTCCCGCTGGCTTCCTTCAATTTGTGGGGCTACTGTTGTGGTGCTCGGTGGCGGTCTTTGGGGCTCTGTTTTGGGGATCTATGTTCACTCAAGTTTCATCCAGTTTTTGGGCTCTTTTTAGCTTGATTTCAGGTGTGTGTTGGGGACGTTCGTTTAGGTTGGATGGCTAGCAGATTTCTGGCGGTGAAGTTGGAGGAAGCTGCTAGGGCTTGTTTTGTTGTTTTTAATGTATTGTGCTCAAAATTTTGGTTTGGGCTCTTGGGTCACTATAAGGCCTCGTTTGGCAGCTCGGACTGTACTGACTATTTCTGTCGGATAGGATAAATAGTCATCGGATAGTACTGACTAAATTAGTCTGGCGTTTGGTGCAGTATCGGATTAATGACCGTATTATTTATACTCTGTTTGGTACTGAACCAGATAGGACAAGAGAAAAAAAAATTTAACAAGTCTTTCTTTGTTTGTTGAACTTTTCTCATATTTATACCTATTGAAAACCACACAAATTTTCAAATAACAAAGAAAAATAGTAAATTCCTTACATCAAATTCAAAATATTTTCCAATAACATAAAAGAAGGTTCACAAAAAACAACTACAATCGTTACGTTATATAATCCAACCATATATTCAAGTTCATAAAATATACAAATGCAAGTTGGTTTCAGTAAGAAACAATTTGTCCAGATAGCCAAAATATATGCGTGCTGCTTTTAAAAAATATATGCATGCTGCAACTTTTAACAAAAGATATGCATGCTGCTTTTAACAAAATATATTGTTGTTGGTTTGAAATGTCAATTGCGGTTACTTTGTCCAAGTAACATGAGTACGAAAGCTTTTTTCATTGCACCATCCAAAGACAAGAATGTCTTCTCATTCTATGGCTTTTCAAAAAGAATATTTAGTGCCTTGAATTGATCCTCAATAGACAAATCCATCTTTGACAATTCTGAAGCAATCTCAGGTTTTAGATCCACTCCTTTCCCAAAAGCAGCTTGTAAAACTTCACCCAACTTATCCACTGATTCAGAAAGCATTTCTTTAAATGCCACAACAAGATCATTATCATTAGCAGCTCTCTTCCTTTTCCGGGTACTTGAACTGCTAGACCGTCGAGCAACAGAAGGAGAACTAGTCTCCACCTCATCTTCATCTTCATCTTCATTAATGTGCTCAGGCTCATTCATCATCTCAGTAGGAGTTGCAGCTCCTACTCCAGTTGCTCGGTCTTACCCAAAAATAACATTCAATCTGTCATACAATGGAAACGATTTTCCTAGCGAGCCCTCTGCTTCTTTGTTAACCTGCAATGCGAAAACAAATCACATTATCCATAAAATACAAATAATCTTATTTTGTTCCCTTCAACTTATCGTGATATAATCAAGCATCCATTAATTTAATTAAGCTGTCATAATGAATGGGGCTAGAGGATATGGTTTGGTAGACACAATCATACTATTAAATTGTATGTAAAGGAACATGTTAAGTAATCAAATATGTAAAGTTAAATTCTAGTATTATGTTAGAGAATTACCTTCACATAGGACTGCCATACTTCAGTACTATCAACCTCAATACACTTTCGTACATCATTCCTTGCAAAACCAGTTTTATTAACCATGTCATAAACTATTGCATAATCTTTTTTCCACCTCCTCATTTTGGACTTAATATGTGGAACTGCTTTATATTGGCATTAGGACATTTCAAATTAATTGTTGTTTCAAATTGAGCCATTGTTCCGGGTTTGAAACAATCGTTATCACATCGCAAATTCTTAACAACTGCCTCCTCAAGTATGGACTGCAATGCATCTTCTTCATGTTGTTTCCAAACCCTTCTACTTCCTTTTGGTTGACTACCTTGTTCACTTTCCATTCCTATAATTACATACACAATAAGATAGCATATAATCAACAGTGCATATAATTAATAGTAAGTGATAAAAACCATAAGCAAATCATCACACTTTTAAATAAATACATAACCAGGTCACACTTTGTTCAAATAAAGTATCATAACCGAATACATAAGAAATCACTATTTGTTCAAATAACAAACCATAACCAAATGACAACATGCATATGTAAGAAATCACACTTGTGCACGCCACTCATTGTACATATTCATAGCCAAAGTGTTTCTCCATGCTGTCCATTCTTGTGTAGGTTGAACAGTCTCAATCATATCTTCATCATCATCGCTACTTTCAGATTCGTCCAAGTTTAGGATTTCATTTTCTATTGGATCAGCTGACATATGCCTTCTAATAAGATTATGTAATAGGCAGCAGGCTGTCATAATCCTAAGTTGTGTTTTAATTGGGAAAAATGATGGACCTCTTAAGATGCTCCAACGCATCTTAAGTAGTCCAAAACATCTCTCAATGACATTTCTAGCTTGAGCATGTTTCATATTGAAATACTCCTCATGATTAATCGGGAGTCTTCTATTTCTCCACTCCGAGATATGGTAACGCACTCCCCTATACGGTGCAAGGTATCCTGGACCATTTGTGTACCCACCATCCACAAGGTAGTAACACCCTAACACATCAAAAAATGTATATTACTATATATAAGAAAAATGAGGATTCAAGTTACTAATATAAACAAATAATCTATTGTTACCCGTGGGAACTTTTAATCCCGACGGTCTACTTATCGCATCTCAGAGTACTCTAGAATAAGAGGCCAACACTTCCCAACCTGGGTACACAAATATAAAATTCATGTCCAAATTACAAACTCCAACATATTGGTCAAAATCTCTCCCTTCCTTGATCAATATCTTGGTTTATCTTGCTCAGGGACATGAATGTTAATGTAAGTCCCATCCAATGCTCCCAAGCAATTCTAAAAAAAATCATTAAGGATCTGGGTAGGCATTAGGAATGGGTTCTGGCACTTTCAAAAGTCTACCTTGTAGCCTTAACACTCCATGTAGAATGGAATTGAAATACCTACTTATGGTCTCCCCCGATCGACAAAACCTACTCCCAATTGTACGATTCTTGACATGATGTGCAAGTATATGCAAAAACATGCAAACTTGTTCTTCCATTGTCACTACACCATCCAATTTTACTCTACCGTGGTCATGAAGCATTTGACATAAATAATGGAATGTTCTTTTATCCATTCTAATTTGGTTCACACATTGAACATCATCATATCCTATTATGCTATCTAAATAGGCTGACCCTACCATTCTCCTAACAAATGTGCGATTTCTAAGTGCAAGTTGTCGATTTCGCCTTCTAGCTGAATTATGATTCATCATGAACCACATCATCAACCAAGTCACAATATTCAAGTACCACAACTTAACAATGAAGCATGCCACAATCTTTCTTTCATCCATGTCTAGTGAAAATATAAAATAACATTATTAGATAGTGGCAAAAAATTAAGTAATTGGAGCATGAATGCATAATAACACTGAAAACAGAAGGAAGCATTTTAATAAGTCCTACCAAAAAATGGCATAGGTAGATAATAAATCCTACAAACTGTTGGGGTGATCAGAAGGAAAAATTACAATGAAATCAGAAAGATGCCTTGACATTCATCAATCAATTAAGCATGTTACGAATCGAATTCAAAAAATCAAAACACCAAGTTCCAGAGAGAAAAGAAGTCTAGTCTATGATGGCACTTTGTACGACCTCAAAGCATTATATATTCATCACCTCATGTTGCATCAAAATTAAGCCGAAACATCAGAACAGCAGCAACTCTCCCTTTCTTCTCTATTTCTCACTCACTATTTTTTCTAAAAGGCAATTACTTTACAAAGTGATGCAAAAACTGAGAAGAAGAACAATTTATTGGGATCTAATTTTTGGGCCATAGACGGTGATGGGGAGTGAGAGAGAGAGAACAAGAGCGATGAGAAATTGACTTACCCAATTGTCCGTATGGTTGCGTTGCGGGTGCGAGACAGCGGGTGAAATGGGAGTTGCGCCAGAGACAAAGTTTTGTTTAGGTAAGTGAACCTTCACACTCTCACTCTACCCAATCATTAAATTCTAATTAAACTTCAACACCAACAACAAACCCTAAATTCGACCCTAATAGCAAACCCTAAAATTCAAAAATTCTAATTAAAACACAAAATTACATAATCAATTGCATAATTAGAGAGAAAATAATAACTAGATTCAATCAATTGCAAGAAAAATAGGAGGAGGGGGAAGAATAGAGGGAGGGGCGAAATCCCAGAAGAAGAAAACTTAAAAGACGAATTGTGATTCAAACGAAAAAGAAGAATTTGAGAAGACGAACCTGGGATGAGAGCAAGAGGGCGTCTGGAGAGGAAGAGAGAGCGTCTAGAGTGGAAAAGTGCGTCTCGAGAGGAAGCAGAAGATTGCGTCTGGAGAGGAAGAGAGCCCGACTAAGTTATACCGTGAAATTGGATGGTATAAGCAAGTGGGTAAACACGTGGGCCCGGATTATTTAATCTGGTGCCTATTTAATCCAAAAAGCCACCAAACATCGTACATCGTATTATTAGTACTATCCGATGCCTTATACGGTGTGCCAAACAGGACCTAAAGGTACATATTTTTGTTTGTTTTTGTAGTAATTGGGCTTTTTCTTATGTAATTATATTGTTGGTAATAAAGTAGCCTTTTGCCGAAAGAAAAAAAAGAAAAAAACCCCCTTGTTGAATGTTGTCGTAAGCCTTGTAAAAGGTATAACACTTTTATTCAAAGGTTGCACCTTATTATGTAGGCCTTTTATCCAAAATAGTCTCTGAGATTGGCATAACTCTTTGCTTTAGTCAATGAGATTTAAAATCGATAGAAGTGATCCTTGAAATTGTCCACTGTCAATCATTTTGGTCATTCTGTGAGAAATATTTGTTACATTGGGTATTTTGTCAAATCAACACCTCCCCTTGAACTGATGATTTCTTTAATTTAATGAAGATTCACATAATTACCAAAATGATTGACGGTAGACAATCTCAGGGACCACTTCTATTAATTTTATATCTCAGGGACCAACGTGAGGAGTTATGACAATCTCATAAACTATTTTAACTAAAACCCCTTCATTGTATGCTGTTTACATAGTGAAGCCACATATATTTTCAATGTGAACCAATGCCACTTTTACTAGCAAGACGGAGGCAAAATTTTAGTTCAAGGGGTGCCAATACTTTTTTTTTTTTTTTGGTCAAAGGGGGTGCCAATACTAAGAACGAAAGAAATTCATATGCATCTACTTGAATTGTGGGGAGGGCAGCAACTACTTTTGTTTTAATTAAAAATCTCCTACAATGTCATGAAATTAACCTTGCATTTAGAGGGAGTGGGAGGGGATGGGGGTTGGCCACTAGAGGTGTACCTATCGCTCCACCGCTTTTTCTTAGAGTCGCATTGCTTGATCTATAAGTGTATCTTCTCATGTGAAAGACCTATTACATAAAGGGAAATTTTATATGAACACATACAACCTCTTTTTACATCCAATTTACTCTCTACACCCATATTACTTTTAAAGGTAAATTACACAAAGCTACCTTAACTATGGGTCGAACTACAATCTCATACTCCATGTTTTAAAAATTACAATATCATACCTCATCTTACGAATTTATTGCAATATCAGACCTCCACCAATTTTTATGTTAAATGTCGATGGGTCTTAATAAAGGCCCCACTCCCTAGCCCAACTTTTAATTAAATATTAAAAAAATTAAATAATAAAATTTTTGTAAAAAAAATGTGGGACTACCCCTACAAAGTCATCACCCTCACCAAATTACTCTCTGTAACCAAACACTCCAACAATCCTCATTTTCTCCATCTCCACTCTACACCTCTCTGTTTCCTTCATCATTGTCGTCCCCCGCCGCCTTTGTCCAACTCTTTAACTCCTGCTCTGTCTGCTTTATCTGCTCCGTAAGCTTGAAGAAGAGACAGCCAGACTTGGTTCTTTGGCCCATGCGCTTCTTCATGGTGCGATGTCGCTACTGGAGTTTCTCCATCTTGTGGCCTCACTGCGTGGTGAATTTCGACGGCTCGCAGTACTCGTAGCCGCACCTGGCCGCCATGGTCATCGCCACCTCTTCCCACTAGCTCAATTTCAGTTAGGCCCTCCTCAGCGCGTTCCACTTCTCCTTGTAGGCCCGAACCAGCTGAACCATCTCCTCTTGAGTCCACGACAGAGGCTGGGGCTTCTTAGCAGAGGTTCTGGGTGAGGCGGAGACTGAGGGCATGGGTGATGACTGTGGTGGTGTGGACATTGTTGTGGGGTTGATTAGAGCTAAGATTTGAAATTTAGGGTTAGGGTTTGGGGGAATTGGGGTTTTCTGAAATTGGCATGGAGATTTAGGGAGTGTTTGGTTACATAGGTTAATTTGGTGAGGGTGATGAGTTTGTAGGGGTGGGTGCCCCATTTAAAAAAAAAGATATTTAAATGATTTCTTAATTTATTTTTTTAATATTTAATTTATTTTTTAATCCAGTTGGGCCAAGGAGTGGGGCCCGCCTCCAGCCACTTTAGCAATTAATAGAAAAATTAACATAAAAATTGACGGAGGTCTGACATTACAACAAACTTGTAAGATGAGGTATGGCATTTTAACTTTTAAAACATGAGGTATAAGATTTTGGTTTGATGCATAGTTGAGGTAGTTTTGTGTAATTTATCCTACTATTAATTAAACTATCATTATCTCTTTAAACCCAAATTTATTACCTAAACTACCCTTACATCAAGGTTCTAAAAAATGCTAGGCGCTAGTCGGGCGGCGAGCTGGCGCCTAGCTCTTAGGCGGCTTGGCGGGGTCTAGGCGGGCAGCTATGCGGCCTAGACGAATTTAGGTAAATTTCTTGTATATCTTGTAAATAAGTGCAGATTGACACTTACAAAAAATTGTACTTGTATGAAATCCATGGATAAGATAATAAAAAAAATAATAAAATGCAATAAGAGTATCCAACAAGTCCAAAATTTAAAAACACATTAAGCATATATGCCTTATAACCATAGTGAGGAATATTGTAGGATGACACATGTGCAACAAGTTCACAATTTTAAACCACTTAGACTTTGATAAGATTTTTTATTTTATTTTTTAATTTCATTAAAAAAAAAACCGCCTAGCTCCTCCTAGAACCGCCTAGCCCCGCCTAGAGCCCATCCAATTTTTCCAACCGATTTGCAAGAATACGCCTCGGCTCACCACCGCCTAGCGCCTAGGTAGTTTTTTAGAACATTGCCTCACATACTAATTTAACATAGAAATTTATCTATAAACCCATGTAAAAAAGAAAAACTCAAAATTGGTCTCTCTCACATATTGTCTCGTACTTAATCATTTTTTTATTTTTTATTTTACTGATTTTGCTGAATCTCATATATGTTTTATGGGTGACAACAAGGCCAAGAAACAGTGCTCTTCATGGTAGCCCAAGCTCATCCTTTCAATATTGCAATTATGATTATTCCTATTAATCACAGGAGAAGGTCTTTGTGGGCCACCACCGTTGCAGCAACTGCATGCACATCGTTGGTAGCGCGCGGGGGGTTGGTTTTGGGTTGGGGATACGGTTGTGTGTTGTTCTCCTGAGCAGAAGGCGTGGACTCTTTCCTAACAACATTTCTTAAATTATGTAATTTCTTCCAAATGTTTCTTCAATATGTGTTTTAATTAATCCATTACTTGCTAATTTTTCTTAAACTCATATAGATAATTAAAATCAAACGAAAAAAACTTGAATAAATCGATCATACTTTAGTTGGAGGATTCAAAACTTCAAAATAATTATCAATTGGCAAAAAAAAGGCTTGTTTTCTCCATGAGAACGTCTTAGGGTTTTAGTTAGAATAAACGTACGATAAATATTACGTGATGGTCGGATTTTGATGTCTTGTATGGGTTTGATTATTGGTTGTGGGTTTATTAATAAATTTTAGTTTTATTATTAATTTTGTCTTATATTTGATGGTAATTATACTATAGAATAAAAAAGACAAATTCACATTTAAATTTTAAGTTGAGTGTAGAAGGAAGTTACATGGGTCCAAATAAAATTTCTCTTACGTAAATCATTTATTGTTGTAGGCATAATTTACTGAACAATTATGGAGGCTAAAGAGAGAGAGGGGTGCGGCATAGATAGAGAGAAAGAGAGAGATGTGTAATTGTGGGTGTGTTCAATTCCACCCCATTGTGCCTTTATTTATAGTAGTAGGATAGGTAAAAACATTTCCCTTTAGGATTACAACACTTAATAGGTAATCTACTCCTAATAGGAATATAAGAGATATTCCAAGATATACTAGGATTTACACAATCACATTCCTAATCTAATAGAACTACAACACTCTCCCTTGAGTGTGTAAATACTCAAGTAAATGGCGCATCAGGTCTTCAGTGATGAAGCAAGTACAGTTGATGAAGTCGTCGACACAATGAGCAAATGCGAGTCTCAGATCAACGGAAGAATGCATAAAAAGTAAAACTCACAAAATCTCGCTATGGTAAAACCCAAGGTGGGGGAAAAACCCATAGTCTAAGGAGAAAAGTGAGAAGTTGCATTAAGTCAAAACTATACATCTTTTGGACGCAAGTAAAAGAGCTCACAAGGGTATGATCATCCCAGGATGGATTCCTCGTTAAAACCTTGACACGCCCCAATCCCGATATTCCCCAAATACCAGGATAGGCACGTGCTGGCCGATACCCGAGGGTGACGAAAGCCATTTATTGAGTGCAAATGCTGAAAACAAGAGATAGATAAGACTTGGAAATATAAAAGAATAATGAATATGCATTTAAGGAACGTGTTTAGAGCATACAATTAACTAGAATACTAAAAGAAATAATATAAAATTGAATGATCAAAGGAGTAGGTCTTACACCAAGAGGACTCGAAGATGCCGCTGCGGAAGTGCCTTGAAGCCGGGATTGAATGCCTCGATTCTAAGTCCTGAATGGGGGCGCAAAACAAAGGTGAGTGGACCAAGTTCATATATACAATAATAATAAAACAGTTGTCAAGATACTAACCCCCACAGTTTATAAAAAGAAAACTACTAGCATACTAAGTGATAATTTTACTGAAAACCCTAGCATGCCAAAAACATCTCAAAAGACATATTGCGAAAAAACATCGTAGAAATCAAAACATCAATCGTCTCACATATCGTCTCGAAATCGCGGTGTGCTGCCAGTAAGATCACTGAATAAATATAACTCCCGACCCTATGCCAGCACAGTGGTCTATGTGCCCGTAACCAGAGATTACCAACTCCCGGCCCAATGCCTGCTCCGTGTCCCTCAGCTCGTAGCTAGGGATTATTTCTCCCGGCCTAACTGCCAACACCAGATCTTCGCCCCAAGCGGCATAGTGTCCACTAGGTACGCACAAATAGTTACGCCTATCAAAAATAAACACTTCATAGTATAAAGTCATCCATCGTCTATACTATAAAGAGGGGTTTCTAAAACATGTCCTAGCATCCTATTGTCATCTATCAGATAGTCTACCAGTTCATGATTTTTATAGAAAATATGATATATCAAACTATAGCTCAATATAGGCTAATAATTAATTTCTCACCAAAAACGAGACGATAAACAACATATTCCATAAATATGCTTAACATAAAATCAGTTCATAAACTCATAAGGCATGCATTTCATTTATGCAAATAAACTATAAAATTATGCAAATTTTAGAAGGGGTCCACTCACCATCATCGATGCCATGCGCTAGTCGTTGGTGATACTAAAGAAAGTTAACGGAATTGCTGACGTCACCTTTAGTCATAACGGTGACTGCTGTCTGCTATTGCTTGCCTACACCGGAACCTTGCCGGAAACTGCAAAATGCAAAGAACAGAATCCCAAGCTCGGATTAGTTCGATTCCAACGTTTTAATACCTTAAATCCAACCAAAAACACAAATTAAGCCCCAGGGAATGACCTAGACTCAGATTTGGGCCAATGGAGGTTGAATCCGTCTCAGCTTCATTGTGAACTCGCGGAACCTCCTCGCCGTGAATTAAGTAAAGAGAAGTGGAAATGAGGGGATAATGCGTCTCGAACTCATTGGAGTTCGTCTGCTTTCCCTTGCCGGATTCTGAAAATGAAGGACAAAGAGCAGACATGTAAGTTTCATCTGGTTTTCCAGTTAAAACACACATGCAAAGAAGTATTTAGTTACATAGAATCGGTCTCAGGTGAGTCTGTGCACCACCAGTCACAAACTCGTCGGGATTTGGTCGGATTTCCTCGTCCAAATTTGGGAAGCATATACAGAGAGACGCATGGGTTAAACCTTCGAACCCCAACTAAAATTCAGTCACCAATCATCACGAAAACAAGTAAAGAAACTAAATTTGTAGGTTTAAGTTCGTAAGCCTCACCTAAGTCTCGAAATGGGAACTCGGAGCTCTCAGAGCTCTCGAGCTTGACCTCTTCCACTTCACTGATCACACATGCAAGGGTACCAACAAAATACCCAAAGCATGAGGATGTAGAAAATGGTGGTGGCGGCTTGGTTTCGTGCATAGAGAAGTGGAGATGGTGATGGTGGTTCTCGGTGACACATAGAGAGAGAGAGAGACGGAAAGAAGAAGAAGAGGAAGTCACGGGGTAGGGAACACAAATAAAGGGGTGGGCCCATTGGGCTCACCAATTAGGAACTAAAAACCATTTTTAAATAAAATGGGAGTGGGGTGTAACAAACCTAGTTAGGTAGCAAAAACCCAGTGGGAAAAATGCTCCTAATCGTAGGGAAAAATAGTACATTAAGATCAAGTGAGTATACTTATGGATACTCCCCCTGAGTTTGACATAACTTCTAAATGAGAACTACAAGCATTGCATATGAATAGTTAGGCATACCAATTCCTCGGACAAGCTTCTGGAAGGTTGACTTCGGCAGTGACGTCATGAAGAGGTTAACAAGGTTGTCTGGGATCGGCTTGCATGACTTCAATCTCATGATGCTTTGCTGATGTAGATGTGGACACAATATGTCTTGGTGTTGACTTCGTTGATATATCATGGCTTGGTCAGGTTGATACATGCGGCATAGTCTTCATGGATCATCATCGGAACTCAACGATGGATGAAAACATAGCAAGTACTTCAAATATGCTCAACAAGGACTCCTAACCATGTCTCACTTGTGGCATAGTGAAGTAAGGTGAGTCTTGGAACGATTCGAGGATTTCGCAACTAAGGTCATATCATGGACCTCCAAGATATTGCTATATCCCTAACGGTAAAGACATAACTATTTGGGGATTTTTCCTTGTGTGGGTTTGATAAGTAACCTGCGTCATTATAACAAACAAGGCAAGCATCATTCCGAGGATCAGGGGGTTGGAACTGCTGAGATGCCTTAGGATTTGCCCATGTAGTACCTTCAGGGTACGTCTTTAATACCAATTCAGTGGATGCGTGTAGGCGCGGTGCTGCATCTTTATCAAGATCAACAGCGAAGGAGATGTCCTGTCTAAATACAATGACCTAAGTACAGTGAAGCGCAAAGTTGAAGTTTAGATATGGAATGTCAGATTCCATAACCTCTTCGAGGGTCTCATTTACATATAACGTATGGACGATCAAATGTATACTCAAAGGTAACACATTCGGGGTGTAGTTCGACTGGTAGACCAAAATACTGTCAGAACAATGCTTCAACTTCAGGTCAAGGCATAAATGAGTTTTCCTAAGACCCTTCATCTCAAATTCTATCTTCAGGTGCGAGGCAATTTTCTCAAGCTCTTCCGGAGTCTTAGTGAGATTCGTGTTAACGACATAAACTGTAACTCTAGCAATTTGGAATAAGACTTCATAGTTTAACATGCAAGGGCATAATTCATATCCCTGACTGATCAAATAATCACTTAGACGGGTATACCACATCCGTCGGATTGAAAGTGAACGCCTCAAACAAGTTAAGAGGGTGTTCCGTGGTTTTGGAACTATTTGAACCAGTCTATGTCATTCTTCAGGAACTTACATGTCAATCTCTGTATCTATATCCCCATGGAGAAAATACTAACCATATTTCATAATGCTGCTATCAATCATAGGACGTTTGAGAGAAACATTGCGTCTTAAGACTTGCATCATATCGCACTATTTCATTCATCTCATAACGCTTCTTTTCCCACTTGTAACACAACAAGGTTACCTTGGGCAGTGTAGGAACGACAGGTCCAATACACACTTTGGTAAGGAATTTGACCTGGATTGTAATTTCAGTTGTTTAATCAATTCTACGTTGTCACTTAATCAACGGAACACGGTTTGATATCGTCACTTTTCATGAGATGGAAATGATTTGAGACAGCGATCGAGTTTAGATTCATTATTGTGTTGTATCTTCCTCTTCTAGGGAAGTGAATCCTACGAACTGAATAATCTGTCGTGCTCCAGGCCAATACAGATTGAATGGCTGTCCACCGGTGTACCAGACTGTCCAACAGGGGCGGCACACCCTCCAGGGATGTTGACTCGATGTCCGTTAAGTACGTCTACCCTTGCAGGCATGTTTGTAGCTGGTATATGATCTCGTCACTTTAGCTAGATCAGAGGAATGCGTTTGGAGCAACATTCTAAAATCTAAAAGTCATCGCACTTGCTTATCACACTTGTGCGGTATAGGGATCGAAATGAGACATAATGGGCAACGTCCACGCAAATTCGCACCGTTCTCCAGGAACGTTAACGTTCTTATCTCCCTCTAAAGGCGGGAAGACTGTCTCATTCAAGTGACAACCCATAAATGAGCGGTAAAGAGATTGCGTGCAAGGGCTCGAAGAGAGCTAGTGTGAAGGTGAATCATAATCGACAAAGATTCACATCCTTCTTTGAGGACTCATATTGGTATGTTGCGGTGGCGCAACTTGGCACATGGAGTGCTCACCCAAATGCGTAAATACGAAAATCGTCAGGTTCGTACCCAGTAACCAAATGTAACGTCATATAGGTTTGGTGGCAATGGGCCTCAAGGCGGACCAACATAAATGCGTACAAGGATTGCATAGCCCTAGGTAAAAACTGAAAACTTGGTACGTTGACCAAAATTCAGGCGATCATTTAAATTGCGCTTTATGATCACTAGGATAGGCTCTTTGGGGTGAACATGGGAATTCAATGTTCAATTATAACCCAAAATACATGCAATACTTTATCGAAAATCTGTCGATATAAACTCTCCGGCATTATCCAGTCTCCTGGACCTTAAGGGATAAGTAGAGTGGTGAGCCCTTAATTGGCCATGGGGTTTAGCAGCAATTTGTATGGACAAACATGTGACAAGTTTGTCGATTCATCAACCAAAACCATAAGTATTTATATGGTCCGCATTTTGGTTGGATTAGTCCACATATATTCCCTTGAATCCACTGAAAAAAATGAGTCGTTTGTATCTTTGCTAGGGATGATTTAGAAATCAAATTTCCCAAAATGAGCAGGCTTTGGCAAAGTGTGCTTGTAGGCACAAGATCCTTACTTCAGGTAAGGAGATGCGTTGTAGCATCATTGTTCGACCTAAGTGTCCCAAAAGGTCGTGCCAAAATAAGTAAATTGCTCAATCACCCAGCTTAAGGTCGGCTATATGTGGTGTGTTCCCAGTTGGGAAACAACCCATTGGCCTCAAATCAAAGCTTCATGCTCATTGTTGGAGGTGGTGCAAAGATATTTCACTCTAATTTCTTCAGTGGTTTCATTTATGATCATTGTCATCTCGAATATCCTTAAAAACTCAACGTTGAGGAGAATTTAAGGTCTCTTAAATGGTGATTCAGTACCATTCATACAACGAGGAGAGTGCCAATGCTCTTAATCAGGTTGGATAGACCTGAAGTCGTTGTTAGATATGTGATTTAGGTGTAAAGTTAGTGTGCGTAGTACGCATTCATCCAGACAAGTAACTTTCCCACATCCCTACCTAATCACGTGTTTAATTGAATCGGTCACATGTATTAAGAAACATCATTCAATTAACTCATATTTGAGGACAATATCAATAAGATTATCCATAAGTAAAACATACACCAAACTTGAATCCAAGAACATGGAAAAATGTTCACAAAGTAAATGGTTTACTAAAGGGATTCACCCAACAAGGCCATCCATAATTTTTGAAGGGAATACTATCCCTAATTTTTGAAGTTTTAGGTCTTAGGTGCTAAGGATCACGCTTCGGGCATGATGCCACACCTTGGCAGGCCCTGATTCTACCATATGTTTGTGGTAGTAATCAGATCCGAGAATTTGGTAACTTCCGCTTTCTACACTACTGCTTCAGGGGTGAGTTAGAAACATGGAAGGACGAGAAAAGTATTCTCCAGTTGTTGATGCAAAAAATCAGTGAGGACTTTGGTACAACAGAAAGTGTCAAGTTTGTGACCTTCGCTAGATTGCTCCGGTCACTAGTGTGGATAAGTATGTAAATGGATAGAGACAGGGAAGCAAACACAAGATGTACGTGGTTCACCCAGATTGGCTACGTCCACGGAGTAAAGGAGTTCTCGTTAATTGTGAAAGGTTTACACAAGTACATAGGTTCAAGCTCTCCTTTAGTGAGTACTAGTGAATGATTTAGTACTAATGACATTCAGGATTATTGTGGGAGGATGATCTCCTTTTATAGAAGAGAGTTTCTAGCTTTGTTATGTCTTTGACACATGTCATGCTGTGATTGGCCTTTGATGTTGACACGTGTCGCCCTGTGATTGGCCTCTTAGTGTTGACACGTGTTGTGCTGTGATTGGCCTCCTGGTTGGAGGGAAACTTTTATGGGTCCTTGACGGTATAACGTTGACCGGTGCTTGGTAGTTTCAGGATTATTCAAGTATGGTACAAACAGTGCCCCTAAGTTCCCGAGTGAGGGAAGCTCCTCGGTTAGGGACTTGCAAGATCCAAGCCGCTGAGTAATCACGAAACTTCTAAGTACTGAAGTGTGGTATCGTTTTCACTTGCCTTATCTGTCTCATAAGTAGATGTGGCATCTTCTCTAGAAGTACTTTTATTCCATCCAGGGGTGGTATCTGTAACCGATGGAGATGCACAAGGTAATGTATCAATTTCACTTAAAGCTTACTTGTAGTTTCGGGCTTGGTCAAGCGCGATACAAACCCTATAGTAAGAGTCCACCAAGTCTCTGAGCGAGGAGATCTGCCGAAAAAGGTTACACACAAAGTAAGCAATCAGAGTTCCAAGCAGTCAGTCTTAGATCGAAAGTTTGATCTCGTATTCCGGCTGATTGTTCTCATTCTCCTTGTTCTGTAGACATCAACTAGGACAAAGAAAAGAACATGGAGAAGAGATGATATGAGATACTTTTGCTTTTGAAGAAGTAACTTTCCACACGCTTATTCTTGAACTGGGCTTGAAGGTTTTCTGGTTTCCTCCAGAGTATAATGCCGACTCAAGAATTTGAGGGTCAAAACAAGTCCATCAAATCAAGAGTGTGTTCGACCTTGATGATATGGGATACTTTTGATGTTGACAAAGTAATTGATGAATCGGCACATGTTCTGTTGTGCTTGTCTCCACATGCTTCCTTGTATCCTTCTCACTTGCCCTATATGTTCCTCAGGCAGATGTGGTATCTTTTCTGGAAGCATAAGATGTTGAAGATGAGTACTCGAGAGCAATTTCAGGTAAGTAATTAGGCAAGGAGTTCCAGGCAATCAGTTCCTGACTGGAAGCTTAATTCCAAGTGCTGACTGATTGCTCTCTTTTTCCTTGTCTTGCAGGTAAGAATAAGGGCAAAGGAAAAGAGAGGGAAAAAGCATAATATGGGATACTCTTGGTCTTAACCCTGATGATATGAGATACTCTTGCTCTGGTGTGGCTTGTTTGTAGAGGTATTATCGGGAGGAAAAGAAGCTGAGTATTTCGAGAGACTCTGCTGAGAGTGCCCTCTCGGATGTGAAGAAAAGTTGAGCATTTTTTTTATTTGCAGGTCTGCCTGGCTGTGGAGGATGAAGGTCAACATATATAGGAATTGTTCCAATAGCGAGTAGTAACGATGTTCCCTTACCCTTCTTGGTCATAGCAATGTAGTGGGAGCTGCAAGATTCACGTGTTTTAACTTTGTCAGAGCACTTTGAAAAACTGGTCTATGGTATCTGGAAAGCTGATGTTGTGTGTGAAGATTGCAGACAAGCTTTATCCAAGGAAATCTGGCTCTCGAAGTTCGGAGAGCGGTGCCTTTTCGATTTTCGAACGAGCAATCATGTCGGGGATCTGGTTCTCGAGATTCGGAGAACGGTGCCTCTTCGATTTTTGAGAAAGCAATCTTGTTGGGAGTGTTTTCTCGAATGTGAGTAAAGGTTGGGCATTTTTGCTAGTCTGTCTTGCTACGGAGCATGAAGTTTGACACACATAGGGACTTTCCAGTTATCAAGCAGTGGTGATGTTCCTTTACCCTTGTCGGTAATAGTAGGGTAGCTGGACCTTCAAAATTTATGTTTCTAAACTTTGTCAGAGATCTATGGCAAAGTTATTTGTGGTACCTGAGGAGCTGATGTTGCGTGTGGAGATTGTCGACAAATTTTACTCAGGAAAATCCGTTTCTCGAAGTTCAGAGAGTGGTGCCTCTTCGATTTTTGAACCAACAGCCTTGTTGCCCTTTCTTTTATAGGGGCACCAATTGTGTGCAAGAAGTACGTTCAGAGAGTTATTACTTGTAGGAATTTTCCCCTTATTTTTATACTTCAGAGACTTATTGGACTTCATTTCTCCTTCACTAAGTTCTTTGAATTTTTTTCTTTTGTTGAAGCTTGTATGTTGAAGCTTTGTGAGTGAAGCATGTAGGTTGAGGTAATGCTCCCTTAATTTCCCGAGTGAAGAAAACTTCTCGGTTGGAGACTTGAAAAATCCAAGTCACTGAGTAGTCGTGAAACTTCCAAGTACCGAGGTGTAGTAGCATATGGTAGGAGTCCCCCAAGTCTCCGGTCTAGGGAGTTGACAAAGGAGGTGTCTTGCTAGTAGCCAAGTTTCCAAAGTAAAAAAACTTCACCATTTTCCTTTCTAAGTGGTAGCTCAAAACTCCTCTTTCATGTACATTTGTTATGAAAGTTGTTAGGCCCAAAGAAGGGGAGGTCTAGGCTCTCATTTTTTTTTTTTCTAATTTTGTATTTTTGATTTTTTTTTCTAATTTTTGAAAAAAAATAAATATATATATATATTGAAGCTTTGTAGATGAAGCTTTTGGAGTTGAAGCTTTTGTAGGTGAAGCTTTGGAGTTGAAGCTTTGTAGGTGAAGCTTTGATGTTGAAGCTTTGTAGGTGAAGCTTTGGTGTTGAAGCTTTATAGGTGAAGCTTTTGTAGGTGAAGCTTTGTAGGTGAAGCTTTGATGTTGAAGCTTTGTAGGTGAAGCTTTGGTGTTGAAGCTTTGTAGGTGAAACTTTTGTAGGTGAAGCTTTGGTGTTGAAGCTTTTGTAGGTGAAGCTTTGGAGTTGAAGCTTTGTAGGTGAAGCTTTGATGTTGAAGCTTTGTAGGTGAAGCTTTGATGACACCATAAATTGATTTTGCTTCACACTATCTTGATCAAGAGTGTGTGAAGCTTTTGGCATTTGTAGTTGCCTTCCATTTGTTGAAGCTTTTGTTGGTGAAGCTTTTGTGTTGAAGCTTTATAAGTGAAGCTTTGGTGTTGAAGCTTTGTAGGTGAAGCTTTGGTGTTGAAGCTTTTGTAGGTGAAGCTTTGGAGTTGAAGCTTTGTAGGTGAAGCTTTGATGTTGAACCTTTGTAGTGAAACTTTGATGACACCATAAATTGATTTTGCTTCACACTTTCTTGATCAAGAGTGTGAAGCTTTTGGCATTTGTAGTTGCCCTCCATTTGTTGAAGTTTTTGTTGGTGAAGCTTTGTAGGTGAAGCTTTGAGGTTGAAGCTTTGTTGGGTACCATGAATTGATTTTGCTTCACACTATCTTGATCAAGAGTGTGTCAAGCTTTTGAGAATTGTAGTTGCCCTCCATTTTTTGAAGCTTTTGTGGTGAAGCTTTGAGGTTGAAGCTTTGTTGGGTACCATGAATTGATTTTGCTTCACACTATCTTGATCAAGAGTGTGTGAAGCTTTTGAGAATTGTAGTTGCCCTTCATTTGTTGAATTTCCCAATTTCATTTATTTATTTATTTGGGAAAACTAGAAATTTGTTGAATTTCCCAATTTTCGTCTTTTTTTTTTTTTTTTTTTTGGGAAAAACTAGAAATTTGAAAATGTGGGAGAGACAACATATACAAATTTTGCTTCCACACTGTTGAGCAAGAGATTATGATGCAAGCCACACCTTGTAGTAGTCGAAGGTTTGGATGAACCATATAAATTGAATTTGCTTCGAACAGTCTTGATCAAGAGTGTGTGAAGCTTTCTTCGAGCTGTAGTGTTTGCATTGTTACAGAGGATAAATGTCTGAAGCAGATGCAAGAGGGCTGAAGAGCTTGATCTTCGTATACCATGCACTGAAGCCGTTGTTGACTTGCAATAAGACTTTGTTGGTGACTATAACTCTTGTTAGGCATAAGTGCTCCCCTAGTTGAGTTGTAAAGTTTGAGGGTTTTTTATTATTTGTGAATGCTAGGAGTTCACATGTACAAGTTGTACCATTCGTCTTCTAGTTGGTGGAACGAATGGTGAGTTGCTTTCATCACTTGGTTGGTGGTACGAAGGTGAGTTCCTTCATCACCTTTCCTCACATTTCATCACCTGGTTGGTGGCACGAAGATAAGTTCCTTCTTCACCGGTTGGTGGCATGAGTGGTAAGTTGCCAAATAATATTAGAGTACGGGTTGTACATTTCATCACCTGGTTGGTGGCATGAAGGAGAGTACAGGTTGTACATTTCATCACCTGGTTGGTGGCATGAAGGAGAGTACGGGTTGTACATTTCATCACCTGGTTGATGGCATGAAGATGAGTTCCTTCTTCACCTGGTTGGTGATAAGAGTGGCAAGTTGCCAAATAATATTAGAGTACGGGTTGTACATTTCATCACCTGGTTGGTGGCACGAAGGTAAGTTCCTTCTTCACCTGGTTGGAGATAAAAGTGGCAAGTTGCCAAATAATATTAGAGTACAGGTTGTACATTTCATCACCTGGTTGGTGGCACAAAGGTGAGTTCCTTCATCACCTAGTTGGTAAGAATAAGGGCAAGGTGCCGAGGCACATTGTAGCAAGTGTCGAATGATGCAAAGTATGTTAAACCCTTTCGAAGCACAGTTGGCTTATGTATGGATGTGTTGGAATGTATGATGTTTATTTATGAACGTGTTGGAATGTATGATGTTTATGTTGATTGACATGAGTGATGCTTATGAATGTTTTGCTATGCATGAAGGGATCACATACTTTGTGTCAAAGTACGCATGTTAAAGCTCTGAGTTGGAGTATAGGGGTAGGTCAGCGTAGACCAAGTGTTCCAGTGCTAGGAATGCAAAAGACTCAGAAGAAGTCGTCTGAATTCCCTCTTCTTTAAATATTTGCCGAATGGCTTGCGTGACAAAAGATCTCAAGTGGTTGAGAGTCAAAACATTTGTAATGTGTATGCCTTCTTATAATAGCATTTCCTTCAGTACCTACTCCTCCACTTTGAAAAAGTGAGGCTTGGCCCCATAGTCATAATAGTCGACGGTACGTTCACCTCTGGTTGTCTTGATATGAACTTTTATCTCTCTTGTTGTAATGGGCTTGCTGAGAGTAAAAATCATTCCTCTTACCAAGAGACAAATACGTTTGGTGACTTAGCGAGTAACTAAATGAGGCAGGAGATGATGCAATGGGTGTCTGAATGGCAAAGATCTTCTCACTTGGTAGAACTTGACTTCCACTTCCCACTTGTTGATAAGGGTTAACCATATGGGGGTTCCCTTGGTATGTCCTTGCTTTGGCGGATGCGTGGTTGTAAGCATGTGCCATCACCTCAGAGTAAGTCTTCCAAGTGTTGGCATTGATCATGTACTTGAAGAAACAATCACGTAGGCCTGCCGTGAAGGCTTTGAGGGCGGTCTTGTTATCAGCCTCAGCGCAGCGAGAATACTCATGGCTGAAGCGACCGGCATACTCTCGTAGTGACTCGTCCGGCTTCTGGCGAATAGTGTACAAGTCATCTGCAGAATGTAAGCGATCGGTCTGGAAGACGTGTTGAAAGACAAACAGTTTCCTTAGTTCTTCAAATGAGTCACTGTCTCGGGTGGAAGATGACAATACTAGTTTAGAGCTCCGCCAGAGAGGGTGGAAGGGAAGAGAAGACATCGCTCTTCGTCGGTGTGCATCCGATATGCCATGGTGGACTCAAAGAGGTTAAGGTGTTCAATCGGGTCCTCCCTTCCAGTATAGAGTTGTAAACCAAGCTTTTGTTTTGTCTTCGCTTGAAGGGGGGTGTCGAGGATCCTCCTTGTGAGAGGGCCATGCCTGGGTTGGTTCCAGTCAGGTATCTCGACCTGACGTTCGGCCTTCAACTTGTTTACTTCCTTAAGGAGCTATAGGACAAGGGGGTCCTGAGTGGAGTCATGTACCACTCAAATTTTCTTCCGTAAGTCTCCATCGTCTCTCAGAAGTAGGAAGTTTAATCAGGAGCGTGTGATTTTTCCTTGGACTCGCCGTACTGACTTCTAGGGCGAGTCTGTCGGAATACCTCCAAGTCCCCTGTACCTTCATCTTCCTCTCGGGCCTTTCGTTCTTTCATTAGATGGGCAGCTGGCCTGGGTCGTGGGAGGGGACCGAGTCTTTCAGAAACCCTTGGGTCATTGATCTTCAAGTTTATGTGGAGGGGATTCTCTCGACGTTGTTTTAGGAAGTCTCGGCAGTCACGATAAACGGCTTTCGATCCTTCTAACCCTTCTGCAAGGAATTGTCTTCCTCCACTTCTTCTGCTTCGAGTCGAAGCAGCTGGGTTGAGAGAAGTCTCATGTTGATCAATGTTTTGATGATTAGCTCGCTCCTCATCAGGGATACCCATGTCGAAGGAAGGTGACTCTCCGTGTTGGGGGGCACCCAAATGATGGTTGATGTCCACAGGGGCAACAAGCTCGTTTGTTTGAGTACGCCTAGTTTCCTTCTTTCTTTCGTTGCTTCGCGCTAGGTGCAAGAAGGGTGTCATTCTGTGTGTCGTGGCTTCCTTCGCTCCCCATGTTGGAGAGGGATGCCTGGTCAAAAGAGAGTGTACGAATGGTGGAAACCAGCTTGACAAAGCTGAAGATAGTGGGAATAAGTGTCTTTCCCACAGACGGTGCCAAATGTTGATGCACAAAATCAGTGAGGACTTTGGTACAACAGAAAATGTCAAGTTTGTGACCTTCGCTAGATTGCTCCGGTCACTAGTGTGGATAAGTATGTAAATAGATAGAGACAAGGAAGCAAACACAAGATGTAAGTGGTTCACCCAGATTGGCTACGTCCACGGAGTAAAAAAGTTCTCATTAATTGTGAAGGGTTTACACAAGTACATAGGTTCAAGCTCTCATTTAGTGAGTACTAGTGAATGATTTAGTACAAATGACATTCGGGATTATTGTGGGAGAATGATCTCTTTTTATAGAAGAGAGTTTCTAGCTTTGTCCTGGCCTTGACACGTGTCATGCTGTGATTGGCATTTGATGTTGACACGTGTCGCCCTATGATTAGCCTATTGGTGTTGACACGTGTTGCATTGTGATTGGCCTCCTGGTTGGAGGGAAACTCCTCTGGGTCCTTGATGGTATAACGTTGACCGGTGCTTGGTAGTTTCGGGATTGGTCAAGTATGGTGCAAACACCAGTCAAAATTCAATCGGATTTATAAACTTCAGAATTGTACTCATTCATGGACATAATCATAATATGCTTCAGGTAATGTCTTTCATGATGTGCATAGAAGCGAGCCAAAGAGCCATGGAATCCTCGTTCGGGAGGTATTTCCATTTGTAATGCCTTGAGCATAAGTCTTCGAATGAAGATCATGGCAGAGGCTTATTCAGCTCTTCCATGCCATTGTTGGCTTCAATGGTTTCTCAGCTTCTTGATAGTCAAGTGGAGATTCACGTCTTGCACCCTACATAAAGTGGTTTTTATTAGAAACGTCCATATCAGGAAAATTGAATTTGTGACGGTTCGACAATCCATTGGATTTGGAGGGAACAAGATTGTGATTGGTGTTATGGGAATGAATCATCCATAAGCATCAAAGTTAGAACATTCGAGTTCTAAGACATGGTTTTCATGAAAACGTCAGGTTTTCATGGGTGTATTATTTTATGAAATCTTTTGGTTTCAAAGGCACTAAATTTGAAACTACAGGTTCAATTTAGCTTATGAACGTTTAGTTCATAAAAGAAAGGTTCCTGCAAGAACACATAATGCAATATACAACTAAGTGTAGTGGGTTTGAGTTTCTTCAGGAACTCAAGTGTGAAAGCTTCGGGACTACGAAAGTAAGTCAACGGTTCAAAGTATAAAAATAAATTATTGAATCGTTAATGTCCAAAAGTGATATTCAGGTCAATAATTTTGGATTCATTATCAGATTAATGGATTGCATGTCACTTTTAATTAATTCAATAGATCGGGACCATTCAGGGTCGATCGTAGAAGCAAAAATAATGACGTTCATGTCATATTCACTTTAGATGGCTTCGGACCATGTGATTAGAAAATATAACCTGAATTTGGCTTTAGGCTAGGACACCCTACATAAGTGGGTGTGACAACAAAGCAATGGGCCAAAAATTGGCATTTGGGCCTAGAAAACAGTGGCAGCCCAGCAAGTTTATGCTAGCTGTTGTCCAAAATGACATCCTGCAGTAAAGACTGCAGGCTTTTGGCTTGGAAAAGGTTGCTGCAGGCAACCTATGAACCTGCAAAGCAAGCTGCAAGCTTGCTGCAGTCACAAGCCGAGAAAAGGAAGACCCAGCAAGCTTTCTGTACGCTTTAGACTGCAACAGAGGCTCGGGCTGAGAGGAAAAAGGAAACCCATAACGCTTCAGGCGCTGGAGCAGGCCAAGGGAGAATAAAAGGACAAGCCCAGTCAGCTATTAGAGTCTTAAGCGTGGGCTGGAGGCGCTGCAAGCCCAGCCATAGTAACCCAGACGTTTGGCCTGGTTTGTCACACGCACAGTAAAGCCCAAAAATGAGCTGCTGTCCTGGCTTGGCTTCAGGCCAACTGGGCACGGCTTGCTTGGCTCACAGTTTTTGGCGCTTCTCAACGATTTTTCTTTTTTTTTCGACATCTAGGGTTTGAAAAACCCTAATTGCTTCTAATTTCTTTCGATTCTTTAAGTCATAAATTCCCCATAGAAAAAATTGCGTAATGAATGAAACAAATATATATATATATATTCACAAATATATGAACATATACAATATATATAACAGAAGGAAAATATAAACATAGGGGGCTCCATGCATCATGGGGAATGTTTTCATGCTTCATGGTCGTTTCAAATGTCTTACTTTATTTTAAGCGTACCTGATTGGCAGAAAACAACAAAAGCCTTTGAATTTGTAGAAGATCCTTCGCAGAAAGACGGAATTGCATCTCCAATGCGTTGTATCACGTTCAACACAAAAAAAAAAAAAATTTAAATTGAATCAATAGCATGTAGATCAATTCAATAAAATAATAAAATAATCATAAAAAGAATGATTAAAACGTAATATTCCCCTAATGGAAGATAAAACTCTCTTGTTAGCACAGCATCAAGAGCGTGCTAATAACGTGTTATAGGCATAATTTACTGAACAATTATGGAGGCTAAAGAGAGAGAGGGGTGCGGCATAGATAGAGAGAAAGAGAGAGATGTGTAATTGTGGGTCTGTTCTATTTCACCCCCATTGTGCCTTTATTTATAGTAGTAGGATAGGTAAAAACCTTTCCTTTTAGGATTACAACATTTAATAGGTAATCTACTCATATAAGAGATATTCCTAGATATACTAGGATTTACACAATCACATTTCTAATCTAATAGGACTACAACATTTATTTATTTTTTGTCAAATACATAAATCATTTATTCCTTCAACTAGTATGTGCTGATACATTTGTTATAGTAACTATGCACTCACACACGCGGAGTTAGAGGGTCTATGTATGAAGAGAAGGAATTAAAATAAAATCTTTTTGCATTGACAAAAAGAAAAATTATATAAACAAAAAAAATTTCAATTGAAAGAGGAGCAACGTCTCCTTTTGGTCGAATTTAATGAAAGCAAAACAAAATGACAATTACCGGCAAAAAAAATTGAAAGAGAAAATGGCATGGAGTTAAGATTTTATTAACTAAAAGCATTTTGGATTTTCCAACTGCTGTTAAAATGACTTAATTGTCCTTAATATATTTAACTGATTGCTATTGAGGTTTTAACTGTTGGGGTTTTGCCACTACAAATAGGTTTGGCAAACGGGTCGTGTTTGTCGTGTTTCGTGTCGTGTTCATGTAACACCTGTTATTTTAACGGATCGTATCGTGTCACACCCATTATCTTAATGGGTCATTAACAGGTCGAGTCACTTTACCCAACAGGTAAAATGACCCGATCCGTTACGACCCTTTAAAAAAAATCTTAATTTTGCACACACCACATTGCCACATAAATATTACTTCAAAACATAAAAACACATTTGTCGTTAAGTACGACATCTACACTCCAAAATAAGAGTTTAATAAAAAAAAAAGCACAAATACACTACTAGTCTACTACAAAATATCAAATGTGTAAGGATATGAAAAATAAATGAGTTTTTCTTTTCAAAGTTGTGAAACATTTCTCAGAAGTTAAAACATTGCCAATGAAACTCAAAGCTTGCTTGTTTTTCCTTTTACAAAGTTCATACTTCCAAACCTGAAGTTTCGGAAAAGTGCCATAGAAACCTGAAGATTCTTAATGCACAACACTCATGTTTAGACCCGAAGTTCTCCATGCTTAAATCCATCGAAACCAAACCATGTCTTAGAACCTGAATGTTCTAACTTTGATGTTTATGGAAATTTTATTTCCTAAAGCACCAATCACATTCTTGTTTCCACCATTCAGCATATTGTCAAACAGTAACAAGTTCGATTTCACTGATTTGGAAGTTTCAAACAAGCAACTACTTTTTGTGGATACAAGACGTGACACTCTTCTTGGCTATAACTCGTTGCGAAATCAATGTAGCCAGTTATGGTGTGGAAGAGCTGAATAAGCCTCCGCCATGATCTTCATTCGAAGACTTATGCCTGAAGCATATCAAATGGAAGTACCTCATTGCCGAGGACTCCATGGCTCTTTAACTCGCTATGGACCGTTTCAAATCATGCAAAGATGAATTCTTGCCCAAAGCAAAACATGATTGAAACCTTTACGTCCACGAATAGGTACAATTCTGAAGTTTATATCCGATCGAATTTTGACTGGAAGAAAATATTTCTCGTCCTTCAATATCTCCAAATTGCTCACGAAGTAGCAGTATAGAGAGCGGAAGTTACCAAATTCTCAACTCTGATTACTACCACACTTATGAGAGAAAGGTACCCCAACAATTCGGCTGGGAGGTACCGAACGATATAGACCCAGTTTGGGCTGGAGTCTACCGAATGGTGGTGCTCTACTTCGGCAAAGGTGCACCGAATGGTATTGCTCTGCTTCGGCACAGACCTACTGAGCAGACCCTTCTAGCTTTGGCTAGAGCCTACCGAACCCAAGTTTGTGTGTATCTATCTCTCCTTCACAATTTCATTTCGAGTTTGTTTTACAACATATGGTAGAATCAGGACCTGCCAAGAGGTGGTATCACGCTCGAAGCATGATCCTTGGCACAAAATCTAAAACTTCAAGAAAAATGGATAGTATACCCCAACCTCAACCACATAGAATCTAATTCCGTTTTGACGAAATAGATCATTGCTTATGCACTTTTATGTGCTTCTACCAATGTTGTTGAGGAGTACCATTCCCGTAGTCAATCTGTGAGACTAATCTTGCTCCACCTAACACATTTGGAAGAGTGAAATTTGACATGTAAGTCACTATTATTTGGCGAAAATCTTCCATGTGCCGAAAATCCAATAGCCCAATCTTAAATGTTTTTTTGCCGAAAATGGAAGGCAAAAAAACATTTAAGATTGGTCTTGGATTTAATCTTGTATATTTGGTTTACTTTGTGAACAATTTATTTTGTTCTTGGATTTAAGATTGGTATTTGGATGTCACTATTATTCTCGAATAAGAGTTAATTAATGAAAATTACCACATGTGACTAATACAATTAACTCATGCTTAGGTATGTTTTATGGAGAAGTTAGTTGTCTGGTTCTATGCTAACTTTATACCTAATCATCCCCTGACAACCCTTTCAGGCTTATCCAACCTGATTATGGGGCATAGCACTACCCTATATTGTCCAATGGTAATAATTTTACCATAAAGGGAAGCCTTATACTCACTTCGTTCAAGAAGAACGCCTTTTTGAGCTTTAAGGATATTTGATAGCACTATTACCATATTGAAACCAATGTAGAAGATGGAGTAAAATTCGTTTACAGTTCCTACAAATATGTTAGAAGCGTATTCTAGAGAAAATGGAACGCCTAACGAGTGAATTACACCCATTGAGGCCCCACTGTAGGGCCGGCCCGAAGCCCAAGATTCTAAAAGGAATTTTTCACTATGGATGCACATTTGGGATATCTAGGATGATCCATGATACACCGTTTTGGGCATCCTCTTACCAGAAGTACGGACATCATACCTGCAAGCGTACCATACCTTATCACCCTCAATCTTTTCTATAAAGGATTCAAGGGGACATTTGTGGACTGATTCAACCATCTTGCGGACCATTTAAATACTTTATGGTAAAAAATGGTTGATGCTTCTACACGTTGGTCACAAGTGTGGTTGTTGTCCACAAGCTTCATTCTCCACACTGGTGGTTTAGATTAACAAGCTCAGGGCTCAACACCATGATTATCTGATCAAATCTATTTGATTGGATAAGTTGGTGAATCACATCAAAAATTTTCGATGGATATTACATGTCGGTTGGGCTTTGAAGTTGAATATCCAGTACCCTATATTCATACCCAAAACGGCCCAGCAGAAGCATTCATTAAACGCCTTCAAATGATTGCGCCATCGTTGGTCATATGTACCAAGTTCTTGATCCCTGCTTGAAGCCATGCAATATTGCAAGCAACCATGTTGGTTCACCTTAGGCCTGTCACGAACCAACCTTATAAAAGTGCGTGTCAGTTGGTTACCAAATACGAACCCAACATATTGCATCTGCCCGTCTTCGATTGTGCAGTCTATGTGCCATTTGTGTCGCCCTTACATACAAATAAAATGGGTCATCATAGAATGATGGAAATCTATGTCGGTTATAATTCTCTTTCTAATATTCGTTACTTAAAACCTTTGACAGACGATCTCTTTACTGTTCATTTTGCGGATTGTCACTTCAATGACACAGTCTTCTGGTCATTAGGGGGAGATAAGAATGTTAACGTTCCTGTAGAATGACGCGAATTTGCGTGGACGTTGCCCACTATGTCTAATCTCGATCCCCGTACCGCACAAGTGTGATAAGCAAAGAGCAACATATTCTCGATTTCAGAATGTTGCTCAAGATGCATTCATCTGATCTAGCTAAAGTGACGATATCATATTCCAATTGCAAACATGCCTGCAAGGATAGATGTATTTAACAGATGTCGAGTCAACATCCTTGAAGGGTGTGCTGCCCCTGAATGACGGTTTGACCGCCCTCATTGGACGGCCCGGTGTATCGACGTATAACCAATCAATCTGTCTCAGCCTAAAGCACGACATATTGCTCGGTTCATAGGATTCACTTCCCTATAAGCAGAAGGTCACGGCAAGAAATGAATCTATACTTGATCGATGTCTTAATCATTTCCATCTCATGAGATTAATTCAAATTACTCCCGAGACTTGAAGTTCTTGGTCTAGTATACTAGTTTGGATGAGATAATATAATTGGAATGAGATTATCATCGATGATGTTTTTACTTATATGGTAGCTACCGACGTTTCGTTGATTAGTTGCAATGCAGAACTGATTGGACAACCAAAATTATAATTAGGTTAAATTCCTTACCAAGGTGTGTTTGGACATGTCGTTCCTACACTACCCAAGGTAACCTTGTTGTGTTACAAGTGGGAAAGGAAACTTAATGAGATGAATGAAACAATGTGATGTAATGCACGCTTTACGATGTAAGATTTCTCTTAAACGCCCTGTGATTGACTACATCATTATGAAATGTGGTTATTGTTTTTTCATGGGGATATTAATACGGAGATTGACATGTAAGTTCCAAGAATTACTTGGACTGATTCAAATAGTTCCAAACCATGGAATACCCTCTTAATTCGTTTGGAGGCGTACACTTATGGATTGAAGCAATCTGGCGGATGTGGTATACCCCGTCTAAGTGATTATTTGATCAGTCAGGGATATGAATGAATGCCCTTGCTTGTTAAACTATGAAGTCATATTCTGAATGCTAGAATTACACTTTATGTCATTGAATTGAATCTCACTAAGACTCTGGAAGAGCTTGAGAACACTGCGTCGCACCTGAAGGCGGAATTTGAGATGACGGATCTTGGAAAAACTCGTTTATACCTTGACCTGAAGTACAAGCGTTGTTCTGACGGTATTTTGGTTTACTAGTCGTACTACACCCTGAAGGTGTTACCTTTGAGTATACTGATGAGTAGATTTTATATTATATATTTTACCCTAATCTTAGTATATTTTAGTTAATATTTTGGAAGAATTTTGATACTTTGAATTGTATTTTCAATATAGGACTTTCGATTTCCTATGGAGCAAAACAGGAAAAATTGGACGAATTTTGAAGTAATTCCAGTTGGAAGACGTTCTTGAGTCACTTAGCTTGATCGTATCAAAATTTGGGATTTTTCCACCAAGTGGTTATTTTCTGGCGATAAAATAAAGGAGCGATGCGCGGTGCTGGAAAATGATGTTTCTGGGCTTAAATTGCGTTTTTGGAGCCCAATATGACCTCGGATGGTTTCGTGGCCTTCTGAAGATCTGTTTAGAACGTCTTAATCTTTAAAACAAGCTATCTTGGGCCAGATTTGGAGGAGATCTGAGGCTAAAACGTGGCTGGACAAGTACTTGGCAGATTCCCCTAGTTTAATTAGGGTTTTATTTTCTAAGATATTTTATTATTTTTCTTAGTTTCCTAATGGGAATAAGAGACCTATGTTTTAGGGTTTGTGAATGGCTAAGCAAATATATTGCTTGGCCGTTCTTTATTTTTGGAATACGCTTTATTTTATGCAATTTTGGAGACAGAGAGAATTGCAAGGGTTTTTGGAGATTTTCTACTTGAAGGTGCTTTCAATCCTTTTCTTAATAATATTTTCTATGATTTTAATTATGAATATGCGTAACTAATTTCTTTTGCTAGGGCGAAGGTTTGAGCCTTAGCATGAATATGTGATTTTTATTTAATTGTTTATGATTGATTGCATGCATACTTTGAATTATTAATCATCGGGATTAAAACTATCTAATTATCTTAATGCCTGATCACCATTAGGATCTTTAGAAAAGTAATTTGATGCAATTTTGATCGGAAGGTTCCCTGAAATTGACGCTGGCTTCTTGTGATTAATAATTGTAATTTCACTTAGGATGAACGCCACGTTTTAAGGGTTGCATGGTTTTTCAAGTGGTTTTCATACAGCATAATGAGTCTTTCATGTTCAGATTTGATTCGAACGTCCGGACAGGTTGCATATTAGATATACGTTCTATGTTGGAGGTTCCAAGTAGAATATGAATTAGGAAAATCTAACCTTCAAAGTGGCATGTGTAGATCATAAGTAATTGGTAAAAGTTCATAGGATTGCTAGGTGATGGTGGAACCCTAGTGCTTTCTTAATTTGATTTCTCCCAAAACTGTTTTCTTTTCCCTCTAGTTCTAATATTGCAGATTGTCTTATTTTTATTTGTTAAATTCATTTTATTAAATTAGGCCATAAAAATCAATCATCTCAAGTTCTACTTTACAATCATTAATTGGAATTTGGTTTGTTTCGAATTATTTAATAATCCTTGTGGAAATGACCTTGCGAGATATGTTTATACTACAACAACCTTGTAATTCTTGCAAGTATTATAGGAGTTTTTAGTGTGTTCACATGTGTAGCAAAATCCCTATCATATACCTATGATCTTCCTTACTTTATATTCAAATGAGACCCTAGGTTATGGAATCAGAATTTCCATATATGAGTTCAACTTTGCGCTTTGTTGTACTTAGCTCATTACATTATACAGGACATCTCATTCATTGTTGATCTATTGGTAAATATCCAGCACTGTGCCTACACTCAGCCACTGAATTGGTATTAAAGATGTTGTTCTACTACATTGAATGTACTATGAATGTAGGCTAATCCCAATGCATCCCGAGCAGATCTGACCCTCTTGATCCTCAGAATAATACTTGTCTTGTTTGTTAGTTATGTGACACTGGTTACTTATCAAACCTGCCCAAGGTATATCCCCAAATGATTATGTCTTTACCATTAGGGAGATCACAATATCTTAGAGGTCCACGATATGACCTTAGTTGTGAAATCTTCGAATCACCTCACTTTACTTCGTCACATGTAAGTCATGGTTGTGAACCCTTGTTGAGCATAGTCGAAGTACTTGATGTTTTCATCCATCGTTGAGTCCCAACGACAATTGATGAAGACTATGCCACATGTATTTACCCGACCAAGACATGATACATCAATAAAATCAATGCCATGACATTTTGCGTCTACACCACATCAGCAAAGCATCACGAGATTGAAGTCATGCAAACCGATCCCAAACAACCTTGCCGACCTCTACACGATGTCACTGCCAAAGTTAACCTTCCAGAAGCTTGTCTGAGGAATTAGTATGCCTAACTATTCATATGCAATGCTTGTAGTTCTCACTTGGAAGTTTTGTCAAACTCAGGGGGAGTATCCAGAATTATACTCACTTGATCTTAAAGTACTTTTTCCCATACGATTAGGAACATTTTTCCCACTGAGTTTTTTGTACCTAACTAGGTTTTGACGAGGTACTCATCCTGGGCTGGTCATACCCTTGTGAGTTCTTCTACTTTCGTCCAGAAGACGTATAGTTTTGACGTAATGCAACTTCTCACTTTTCTCCTTAGTCTATGGGTTTTTCTCCCACCTTGGGTTTTACCATAGCAAGGTTTTATGAGTTTTATCTTTTATGCATTCTTCTGTTGTTTTAAGACTCGCATTCGCTCATTGTGTCGACGACTTCATCAACTATACTTACTTCATCACTGAAGATCTGATGCACTATTTACTTGGGTATTTACACACTCAAGGGGGAGTGTTATAAATATTGTATTAAAGTGTGATTGTGTAAATCGTATATTTGTTGTAAAAGTGGATGGTAAATGGATGGTAAATGAATGTCCACTATGTAGTGGATGTTGTAGGTGAAGTAAGTGGATGATGTAGGTTAAATGAGTGGATGTTGTAGGTGAAGTGAGTGTGAGTGTGGTAGGTTTTGATTTGACATTTTGCATAAACATCAAAGTTAGAACATTCAAGTTCTAAGACATGGTTTGGTTTCAATGGACTTAAACATGGAGAACTTCGGGTCTGAACATGAGTGTTGCGCATTAAGAAACTTCAAGTTTCTATGGCACTTTTCTGAAACTTCGGGTTCAAAAGTATGAACTTCAGGTTCATAATACCTGCAAACAAACGCAATATATACAGGAATATGTAACAAATATATGCAAGTAGGTATTCGAGGCCTATAATTATAATTGAATTATTATTTGGATTTCGGGCTTAAATTAAAGGTTGGGCAAACAAAATTATAAAAACCCAAAGTGCCTAAAAAAATAGGCAATTAAACTCAGGGCCTAAAAATATGGATCAAAGCCTACGGGTGGGCTGAGTAAATTTGAGGTTGTGAGGTTCAGGCCCAAAACTGGGCTGAGATTAGCACCGGCCTAGCATGTAGGCAGACCCAGCATCACAGGAATGGGCTAACTGGGTTTGGGTTTTTAACCAAGAACACCTTAGCCGTATGATGGGTGCACTCGCCGAGGAAGATACCGACGCCACCATATCAGGCGACTGTGTTTTGGGACAAAAAATCTGAAGGCAAGTTCATGGTTTTACGGTGACCATGATGGTGAACGAAAATGGTTAATCTCGACGTTGAAGAACCAAAAACCCTAGAAAATTCAAATTGGATTTCGAGAAATTCAGATGAGATTTGCTCGAATCTCAGTCCAAATTTCATAGGGGACAACTTCTGGTTGTCGGTGACAGTGACCAAAGGCTCGGGTGTTGGCTGCAGGACATGCCCATAGTGGTCAGGGATGAGAACGCCATTAATGGCGTCGAGTTTTCTGGGTTGCAGGGCCTGAAGCTTCTGGCTCTGTGGCTGGTTTCTCGCGGCTCGGCTTGGGGAGCTCGTTTGCACGACACGTTGGGTTTCCAACGAAACCCTTAAAAAAATTTCAATTTTTTTTTTTAAAATTCAATTCCAGATTATAAATTAATTTAATTTCATGCATATTCAACATATAATTCAATGCATGCACATATATTTGATGCAATTCATAACAATATCAATTCACATAATTTCAACAATTATGAATATAATGCATACACAATTTATGTAGAATCTAAAATTCAAAAGACGTAAAGTTGGGTAATGCATTATGGTGAATATTTATGTTATCAAGGCTGCAAAAATATCGAGATAAAAACCGTTGTTTTGAAAGAACCTGGTTGCGTTATGATATCGATGAACTGGTTTGATGCAGAAAATTCTTTCTTCAATTTCGGCTTTCCACCTCCAAGGCTTGTATCACGTTCAACTCAAAAAAAAAAAAATTAAATTGAATCAATAAAATCAAAATTTAATCAATTAAGAATAATTGAAATGTAATACTCCCCTAATCGAAGACGATTAATTTTCACGTCAGATTCCTAAGCGCAACGGTAAGAGCGTGTTGATAACGCGTTGTGACCTATATTTAATTTAGGGGTGCAACATGGAGAGAAAGAGAGAGATGGAGAATAGGCTGGAAGAATTGTAGAGAATATTTAGAGGATGTGTAGAAGATGTATGCTTCCTCACACATTTGGTCAAATCAAAACCTACCACACTCACTTCACCTACAACATCCACTCATTTTTACCTACATCGTCCACTTACTTCACCTACAACATCTACTACATAGTGGACATTCATTTACCATCCATTTTTACAACAAATCTAGGATTTACACAATCACACTTTAATGCAATGTTTATAACAATATGCTTTTTTTTTTCTTCTCAAAATCGTGGGTCATTGGCATAAGAAAGCAAAAGCATCTGGGACCTTGGTCCCTTCCATTGAAACTGCTTACTCATTTATATGAGATTTGATATCCGCACACCTTTTTTTACGTCTCACACACTCTTTTAATTTACGACCGTATGATTGAATAAATTAAAGAAGATCAACAGATAGAAATTAACAGAAGATGTGTGAGAAGTAAAAATAGGTGTGTGAACAGCACACCCCTTTCACAACATGCATGTGAACAGTGCCCTTTAATGAAATTTTTGAATGACCATGCATGCCTTCGCATATTTCACAAAATTGCAACATTTACCCTTACTTTACTCTCTTCTGTGCCCTTATGACTCTGCGTTCTTCCATTCTCGGCTCTTGCTCTCTCAGCTCATCTTTCATATATGTGCTTATTTTGTCCTTTTCGAGGAAAATCTGCAGAATATCGAGTCTGGTGATGGCGAGATACACTGGAACTGAGGAGATGGACATGAGACTGTGGTCCGCGCAGGGAGATGGGGGCAGAGCAACGATTGGTGTTGGGGCTGAGGGTTAAACGATTTTTTGGGAATGAGATTGGTCTTTTTCTTTTGGGTCAGATGTCAATTTCATGAACTTTAGATGGTGGTGGTGGTGGTGGTGGTGGTGGCGGTGGCGTCTGTGACCGTGTGGGTTGTTGGTGACGCAATTCTCCCTACGAGTCTTTGTAACTCGTATCAGTTTAAAATGCCTTGTAACATCTTAAGTAGGCATGAGGCTCTTTAATATGAGTGATTTGTTAAATCAGGCGTACCACTGTTGAAAAATACCAACAGAAATGTTGAGTAGTAATATTATTTGAATGTAAACTTGTACCACAAGTAGAATGAACTTCTAATCAAATGATTTTTCCATGAATGGGGTTAAGATCCATGTTAGGTTCTTTCTATACCTTGTTTATGAAAGGATTTCAAATATTTTCTTTATGTATGCCAAATGTTAATGATAATGAAAGAACAAAAGGGAAATGATGTTAAATACTTAGCATATCCCAAATACAAAGTAATAACTTCATAGAAATACAAGAGGTCGGACAAGTTTAGACCCAGTCGGACAAACTTTCTTGCAAGTCAGACAAGTTCTTGCAGGCTGTGAAGTGCTTTGAAAAGAACTTTTCTTAAAGGAAATCGAAACAACATGCAGTGCAGTAGAGCTTTAAACATAAATACAAGTACAAAAAAGCTGGATTACAAAGGGAATTTGAAATAAGGTAGGCTGATGAGCTTTAAAGTCTTTTTATGTTGTGAGTTGAATGTCATTTTCTTCTTTCTTTTTGTTGCTTTATATGGAGCTAAATTTCAATCCCAATTAAGCCTTTTGTTCTAAATAATTTTTTTTGCTTTCAGTTGTTCATATGATTACTGACTGATTACATTACAATTTAAGCTTTCATCCTCCTCAAAACTACCAAAATGCCATCAGAAAATACTTTTTGCTCCATAAAAAATCGACGGGGTTAAATATACAATGTGAAAGAGATTTGCCGCCCAAAATGCCACGTGAAAAGTACTTTTGAATCATTTGGGTTTGTGCACTATCCATTTATGCTAAAATAAATAAATACCCATTTAAATTTTAAATGCAATAAGGGCATTTGAGCCTTGTCCAGGCCTAATTTATTTTGAGTCCAAACATGGGTATTGTGCGAGGGTGGCTGAAGACTGGTACTGGAGGGGAGGCTGGTTCGTATACAGTAAGTATATCTTATGGGTTGCTGTGGGGCAGAAGTCATATGGTTCATGAACAAAATATACAGCGAAGTCACGCGCAATGCTGATGCGTCACGTGCTGCCCTCGACCTCTGCAAGAAGAACCTTGTCAAGCCATTTCGTATTACGGTCTAATGTCACTTAGTATTACAGTCCAGTGATATTCCTCTTCACTTGTAAGTGAGAGATCTTAAGTTCGATTCTCATCTAAGGTGAATTTGAACCAATTATTGTTAGCTCATTGTGAGGTTTAGTCTACTCCATAACCCCTTAATATAGAAAATATCGTTTGTTAAAAAAAAAAAATTGTTTTCCTAAAAAATAAATAGATAAATGCTAAGGAGATTCTCTCAAAATGGGACTCCCTATGGACTCTTCGCCACCTCATGTTTTTGACATAATTCACGTGACAACCTTATAAAATATTGTGCAAAAAATATAAGAGCATCTCCAAATGAGATGTCAAAATGTCCACATAAGTTATAACAATAAAAAAAGACCACATTAATGTTCTCCAACCGAAATGTCAAATCCTATGTGTCGATAACATGGATTGGCAGTAAGAGAGTTGCTGTCAAATTTGACAGCAGCTTCAAAATTAATTGTTAATGCTTTTTATTAATTTTTTATTAGTTTAATCATTATTATAATGAATGCTTGGTTTGACGCATCATGCATCTTTGGTGCATTTGATGAACGGTCATGATTTGGTAAGCATTAAATGTCTTTAATTAAATTTTTATTTGTTTAATCATTTATTTTGTAATATAATAAAATAATGATTTAATTTGACATATCAGGTGGAGAGTAAAACTTTAAAGGATTTCAAAACGCCACATAAGCTGTCAAATTTAAATTTTATGTTTAAAATTTGACATCTCCTTTGGAGATGCTCTAAGGTAGCGAAAAGTCTATGAAGAGTCCTAATTTTAAGAGAAACTCCTTTAGCATTTCTCAAATAGCAATGGCGGTTAATTTACAGAGTACAATTTCATGCATGTGTCTTTTGATCACCAAGACACAGTTTATGTGGGTAGGAGGCTGATGCTTGGTAAACTGAGTTGGAAGTAATCTAGCAATTTTCCAATTTGATTTTGGTCTCGTAGCTGGCGTGAGCTCGCTGCAACTTGGACTAGGATTGATCGTCCAACATAGGCTCATCCCCATGATCATCGACACACGATTATATCCTGAGTTAATAATAATTATATTTAAGTTTCTCTCCGAATGACATATCACTAACTGTGGTGATATACTCATTACATGTAAGTTGCTCTTCTTTAATGTGTATTTTAAGTTATTATGTTTCAATCTATATAATTAACATGTAGTATGATAAAGAGCCGTTTGATTGATCGGACTAGAATTGGTTGGGCTATTTAACACCAGTCTCAGCCTAGACCAAACATGAAGGTAACCCTTGGTCCCTTGTGATATTATTTCAATAGCACATGGGCAATTTTGTTATTTGATGACAAAGGAGAGTGCTATCAACTTTCTCTCCGGCCTTATTTGAACATTTTCTCTTCTTCTCCTCATGTCATGTGCATGGTAACATGTGGTATAGGTTGCAGTCATGGGGCATAGGACATACCTGCTTTAGGCTTAGGACATGTTTGCTTGCCTACCGTCAATCATTTTAGTCCTACGAAATATCTCCGTTAAATTAAAGAAACCACCAATTCAAGTTATTATTTAAATAAAGACAAAACTACTTTGTTTACATATAAATTTTATCATGATATATAAGTGAAATTTAAAAGTCAAAATTATCATATTTTTAGCTGTAAAAGAGAATGAGGAACAAAAGCAGTAGAATGCTTGAAATAAATAAATAAATATTAAATTAATAAATTAAAGAAGAAAAAACAAGAGATCCTGAGAGGGTTTATCGAAAATTAATACAACACCCTAGTACAAAATAAAACAGAAACAACTTGACTTGTATAATTGGCCCCTCCTATAGCCCCAAAAGCTCTGGTGACAAATTACAGTAATATCTATAGTTCCCCCTAAAAGAAATCTAGATTATATTCTGCAGACATAATCCCAACGAACTATTTGACTAACGACACCGGTATCAAAAAGAAAAAAAAAAAATGTACGATATATTCAAATCACACATTAAGGTACATCTGAAGACTTCTTTCGAAAGAATTTCAACACCTGCCCAAACAACAGCACACCTCAGCAAGGATCCTTGATTCGTCACACCAAACGGCACTCTTATTTAGTTTGCAGAGGATTGGGAAATGGCCTTCTTGACAGCCTCGTCATACGTCCTATGCTGATAGGTGATGGTTGATTCAAGCAAGTCCCAGAGAGAGGTCTTTGGATTCCAACCTGTCATAGATTGCCCCATTACGTTGTCAGAATGCCGTTAAGTCACACGGGTCAAGCAGATTAAAGACGAGGTAAATGAAAGATACATACCAAGCTGCTTGTTGATAATAGTCATGTCAGGAATTCCCTTGTCACTATCATCATATCCCACTCCATAGAATTCTTGAGATCTAACATCAATCGTGGGTGTCTCCAGTTTTGGTTCGTGACTTACATTCGCATAAACCTGCAATGTATAGGGGACCATCAATGCTTGTATCCATATCAATTTAATGAAATACCGCTACTGCAACTTAATTAACTAAAAAGAAGATGGTATCAAAGAGAATTCTTCACCTCAGTCATCATTTCACCAAGCTGCCTAACGGTTACTTCATTGTTAGGGTTGCCTACATTGAAGATGTGACCATTGGCCCTAGCAGGGTTTTCCTGAGGAAAACAGTGTTAGAAGTTAAAGCAATGCATGCATAGCATAGAATCACATATATACAATGACATGTATACGTAAAGTTGATAGGCTTACCTGAAGAAGAGCTGGACATTGCTGCACTTGAACGACAGAAGATCTTCTACACTCAACAGCCAATAATCCAGCTAGAATAGGGTTCACTCAAAAGGGATAGCGTTGTGAGTGCAGGGACCTCACTATATATATCCCTACTCCCTTGATATCAGGCCTATTAACTGATACCTTGGATATTCCAAACAGATTAGGGGTTCGGTGTAGTCCTTGTAGGTATTGAACTCTTGTCAAGTCTTGATAAGGTTACTGAATATAATTGCATGCTATTAGGACTCTTAATCTTAGCCAAGTAGAATCGAAATTTCCTCAACATAATAACTCATACACTGAGCTATCAGTTTGTCGAGAACAAGAACTCATTCTCCTTGACACTCACATCTTACAAACAGATCACTTAGCAACAACTTTTGCATGCTAAATATTAATTTGAGCAAAAGAGATTTGTAATTTCACTTACGATCATCAACATAACAGCTTCAATAACATCCTTTATGTAGACAAAAGTTCTCTGAGATTGGCCGCCATCTACAAGCTTGAGAGGCTCACGGCGAAGAAGATTCTGTAATAGAAGAAAGCAGAGCACGATCACAACACAAATATTGAAATACCAAATAAATATGGAATGCCACAACCATTATTTGACATACATTACTAAAGCATGCAAGAACTGTTGGAACACTTTCACTTGGGCCGTCGATGCCATGAATGAAATCCATCCTAGGTCCAATCCAGTTAAAGGGTTTCACAATGGTAAATTCAAGACCATTTTCCGCACCCTCAGCTATAAACGAGAAGAAATTGGGTCAGAATTAGAAACCTATATTACAAATGCCAATTTATGAACCACTACGTAAACGTAGAACAAAGAGATGACTAACCATAGATCAGCCTCTCAATCAATTGCTTTGCACATGCATAGGACCATCTCTGCTTCTCAATAGATCCAAAAATGCAAGGTGATTCATCTTCTTTAAGCACATAATAAGCAGGATCCTATGAAAACATAGCACGCAAGAAGTAAGGTTTCCCGTTACCAAAATCAACAAACTTCATTGCAACTTATTGCATTGATCAGTGACTCAATCTGAAGAAATCACATTACACAATGAAAACATAGAAATGCCTCGTATCCAAAGAAAAACTTATGAGCTAAAAGGAAGAGAAGGTTTATGGTTAAAACTGTTAAATAATGTTCCGGATCTACAATATACATACTCTAATTAGTATTAGATCCCATACTAAGCAGCCTATGGTCAGGGACCATCTTGGAAGAACTCCTTTTCCTCTTTGCCGCCTTTTTACCTTGAGGCCTTAGGGACGGACGAGTCGGCTCCGGCACTGCTTCAAGCGTCCATTCTCGCTCTTCAAACGTGTCACATTCCTGTTGGTCTGGGTCTACTTCTAGCGAACTCTGTAGAGGGATGTCGTGCATGACAACTTCTGGACCGATTGGCACAAGTTTGTATATGGAATAATCTTTGACAACATTCCAACATTCTCATATGTTGAATGATTTGTTTTTTTTTTTCTTTGTTCGCATTGTACCAAGCTTGTACTTGAAGTGTCTATAAAATGTGGGATTAGTCAATATTATAAAATGAGGGGTGTAATACAAATAAATAAATAAAAATATTGTCACCTGACCTGCTAAACTTCTGCCACTACTCATATTAGTGGCAGCATGAGAGAGGGCATTTTTTTCCAACAAGTAAGCAATTTGTTGATTTTTTTTTCCAACAACCTTGAAGACCTTGATTACTTCTTGCGTCTTTTCCAAGCCTCTTGCAAAACCTTATAGTATTTCTACTCCAAAGTTCTCGCAACTGCATCTCATTACCCGTAATCGAGTCATGAGTAATTTGAACCCCGTATTCACACAACATAACATCTTCGATGAACGTCCAAGAAGCCATATTTTTTCACACAAAAGTATATGAAAGCTTTGGTACAAAGTGTTGAAAATATTGAAATGTGGTGTAAGGTGGAAGATGATGGTTAAGTATTTATAGAAAAAAAAAATTGTTTTATTGTTTTTGTATTTTTAAACAATTTTTATTAAGTTAATTAATCTGGACCGTTGGATTTGAAAAAGATTGAAATCTAACAGCCCAAAATTGGACACGTGGCCAACGGTAAGAATTCTGACATTTTCTGTTTTTTTTTAAATGTTTTTTTGCCGAAAATCTTGGACCGTTGATCTAGGAATCGGATGGCTCAAATTTTGCCACGTAACTAGCAGTTGGGTTTGAAATTCAAAATTTTTTGACCATTGGAAATCCAATTGTTAATAAAACTAGCCGTTGGAAATCCAACAACCGAAGACGCACCACGTGGCCCATGTCTCGTGCCCCTTTAGTGCGCCTGCAATGCAGGGCCCGCCGTATGTCAGTTGTTGGAAACGTGCGCCCACTCATGTGTGTTTCCAATGCAGGGCCCGCCGTATGCGGTTGTTGGAAACGTTAACGCCATGCTATCGTCATTATGACGTTAGATAGGCTGATTCCTCACTTAGTCCATCTCGGGCCGGCCTACAATCTGGGGTGGACTTTGGGCCGACCTATATTGTGGGGTGGAGTTGGTTTTTTGGGTGTCAGCCTATTTTTTTAGGCTTTGGGCCAGCCTCCAAATGAGGGGTGGAGTTGCTCTTATGCCCCCTTTTTTTTTTCGTTTCTCACATTTTTTTTCTTTTATGTATTAAGGGTTATAATTGTAATTTCATTGGTTTTGGTTGACCAAGTAAGTTCTATTAATATGTGGTTTGAATACCCTCCAAGTGCATAATTAGTATAACAAGTGTATCAGAAAATTATAGTTGAAGGAATAAATGATTTATGTAATAGGGCTTTCATATGAAAAGATACGCTTATTGATCAAGCAATGCGACTCTAAGAAACAGAGGTGGAGCGACAGTCACACCTCCCCCTCTCTCTAAATGCAAGGTTAATTTCATGACATTGTAGGAGATTTTAATTTAAAAAAAAAAACACAATAGATGCGGCCCTCCTCCCAATTCAAGTAGATGCATGTGAATTTCTTTTGTTCTTAATAGTGGTCGTCCATCCCTGCTAGTAAAAGTGGCATTGGTTCGCAATGAAACATATGTTGTTTCACTATATAAACCGCATACAATGAAGGCTTTTTAGGTAGAATAGTTCATGAGATTGTCATAACTCCTTACTGTGGTTCATGATATTGTTCACCTTCTATTATTTTGGTCATTATGTGAATCTCCGTTAAATTGAAGAAACCACCAGTTCAAGGGGAATGGTTGATTTGACAAAAATACCCTCAATTTAATACAGATTGCTCACAGAATGGACCAAAATGATTGATGGTGAACAATCTCAAGGACCACTTCAATCGATTTTAAATCTCAGGGACCAAAGTGAAGAGTTATGCCAATCATATGGACCATTTTGGATAAAAAGCCTAAAATGAATGTATAATAAGGTGCAACCTTTGAATAAAATTGTTATACCTTTTACAAGGCTTACAACAACCATTCAACAAGGGGTTCTTTTTTCTTTTTTTTTTTTTTTTTTTTTTTGAGTAAAAGGCTACTTTATTACCAACAACATAATTATATAAGAAAAAACCCAAATACAACAAACACAAACAAAAATATGGACCTCTATAGTAACCCAAGAGCCCAAAACAAAATTTTGAGCCCAATACATAAAAAACAACAAATCAAACCCTAGCAGCTTCCTCCCAACTTGACCGTTGGATATTTGCTTGATAACCAACCGAAACAAACGTCCCCAACACAAACATGAAATCAAGCTAAAAAAGCTACAAAACTTGGTGAAACCTGAGTGAACACAGAACCGCAAACAGAGCCCCAAACACCGCCATCGAGCACCATGATAGTAGCTACCACAAATCGAAGAAAGCCAGCGGGAAGAAGCAGCCCACAAGCAACAGTGCCAACAAAGGCAAACCCAACGAAGGAGGTGGTATGAACACTCGAGCTAGAACTCTACACACCTTCTGGGTGAAATGCAAAAAACCGCGGTAAAAAGAAGTAGAAGCCGAACTAAATTGTAGAATCGATGATGAAGGATGGGGCCGATTGGGATGGAGAGTGAAAGGAAAGAGAAACAGAAGAAAACAGGGGGAAAATGTGGTCGATATAAGGTGGAAGGAAAGGGTAAAAAAGGGAAGAAAAAAAAAGGAAAAGGTGAAAAAGAGGAAAAGGGTGGGAGGAAATTGGACGGAAGGAAGGAAACAAGTATCAAGAAGTTAAAGGAAGGAAATAAGGGAAAAAAGTTGAAGGAAGGTGGAATGAAGGGGAAACGGGAAAAAGGGAAGAAGGGGAGAAAGTGGTGAACATGATAGGTAAGAAACTGAAGGAGAATGAAAGGAAAGGAAGAAAGAGAAATGAGAAGAAAAAGACTGTCACCGATCCTAGCCATAGCTAGGGTCAGTGGCTACAAGATGAATGTAATCGGGAAAAATGGTACCCTTTAGTTGTCTATAAGACCAACTCCAACTCTTGGAGTAAGTCCTAAAATTTACCATATATTCCCCCCGTTCCTTCCAACCCTTGGGCCAATTTAGGGTTATTGGTTAGAAGCTAAAATTGGGTCAAATACCGGCCAGAAAAGTGGGCTGGGTTAGTGGTGTGCCCCACATATAAGGGTGGAAAACCGGATGTGAAACTTGTAAGACATATATAAACACATGTGTGTCTTAGTACAACTAGTCACAAGTTAACCAATTGAATTATCAGAAACCAACAATTGGTATACCTCAATTTCTCATAATTCTACAACAAATAGGATTTCCAAAAGCTTATCAACATGATTTTTCCATACAAAGATTTATATAATCCGGCTCTAAATGTTTGTCTCATACTCATACTCTTACAAAACCCAGTCGGCCAGGCTCAACACGCGCATGCAGTGGTACGCGCCAGCCGCAACACCAGTCGGACCCCACCCACGTGGGCTTGTCCCCCGCGTGTCGGAAGTAATAATGAGCCTAGCGACTCTTTTTTTTCTGATCCTACGGCCACAATTTAAATGCCCGTTGGTTGATCCAACGGTCCACGTTCAAACTTTTTTTAATATATTATAAATTTATTTGAATCCGACGACTGAGATCGAATATAATCAAATCTAATGGTTAAAAAAATCTAATGGCCCAAATTTAAATCCAGTGGCTAACATAATTAAAAAAGATTATTTAACTCAAAATTCATACAAAAACTCTATACGTACCTATGTATTTGTTGAAACATCCACACAATACTCACTTTTCTCCTACAATTCTTCCTTCTTTTTTTGTCTACCATCTTCCAAAACCATTTCTTCCCATTTCCAAATTTTTCAAGATGGCAAAAGATCATATTATAGGTTGTAATTGGTCATTTGAGGAAGATGTTGCTTTGTGCTTGGCATGGGTTTCTATTAGCGAAGATGAAGCTGTTGGCACGAATTAAAATAAAAAGGTTTTGTGGGCTAAAATTGTTGATAAGTTCAATGAAATCTCCAACACTAGCCGAAGGGAAGTTGGTCACGTTTACGATCAGTGGAAGGTTATCAACAAATCGTGCACTTTATGAAAATGAAGCTTGGAGAAAGCCGTGGTTGACATGGCTAGTGGAAGGAGCGCCATAGAAGTGGTGAGTTTCTTTGTTGATATTTTATTTGTCATGTACATAATCTTATTTTGCAACTAATTGTATTTATGCATTCCTTGCATAAAGTGACAAAGCAATGGCAATTTATAAGACAAGAACTACGCCAAAAAATCAAGCTTTTAAGTTGCATCATGCTTGGGACGTCCTCAAGGATTGTCCGAGGTAGGGAACCGATGTAGACCGACAATGGGGAAAATTATATGGTAGGGAAGCCGCAAGCACAAATGATGTCAATGAGTATGTCGATTTGGTGACCCCAACTTCTTCTTTTACAAGGCCCCGGGGAAGAGATAAGCAAAAGGAAGCAAAGAGAAAAACGAAGATGCAAGATCCGGTTAGCACAACCATTTCTACCGGATATGTAAAATTGGCCGAAAGCCATAGCTCTCGGGAGGAAGAAGCGGGCCCTAATGTGCTTGGCCTTTATGAAGGAAGGGGAAAGGGAGCATGGAATGTTCGAATATGATTTGATAAGGGAGGACCTCAACAAATACACTCATGATAGGAAGAAGTTCTTACGTGATAAGCAAAAGGAAATTTTGTGAAGGCATGCCACAAGGAGTATATTTCAAGATGATGATTCACCTCAAGGCTATATCCCACATCCACCACCAAGTCCACCAGAAAATCCAACACCAAGTCAAGGTGGTGAATATTATCATTAATTATCATTTGTATTAAGTTTCTGTAGTTTATTAATTATCGTTTGTATTAAGTTTATGACTTATTAATTATTGTTTCTATTAATCATGGTTTCATGTGTTTTGTGTTTATACATCCCTATCATGTGTTTCATATTCTTCCATAGTGTTTCATGAGTTTTATGTGTCAGTTTAGTGATTTTTCAATATTCATCGGAATTTATAATATTTTTAGATTAAAATGTTCATAAAATTAATTTAGGATAGTCTTAATTTAAAAAAAAATAGCCTAAATTCATTATTTAACAATCTGGATTTAAGCCAAAGGTTGGAGCAAAAAAGTTGTTTTTGGATTAAAACCTAAATTTTCTGAATTAAAAAATTGAAGTTTTAACCCAAGGATTAGAGATGGTCTAAATAGCTTAGCATTCAAACATATTTCATTCATCCAATTCACTTGTACGAGAGACTAAGAAAATAAATCTTCTTTTTGGTTGCATCGAATGATAGGATACTTATTTAGCATCTTGTTATCTTGTTGGCTTTTGTCACATCCGAAGTTCAGCAAGTTTTGAACTCGACTACCATTAAACCGATGATAAACATCTGAAATTAAAATAGAAGCAAAAACCCTAATCACCATATGAAACAACAGTAATCACCATCTACAAGACAACAAGCTGCAAGTTCCCATGAGGATAGTTTAATAACAAAAGATAGATTAACAAAAGTAAAGGCATAATCTCATATGTTTAACGGTTCAAGAGAAGTTCCTACTTATTGCGCAAGCCTCTGAAATAGCCTTTAGGATCACGCGCAAAGTCTTCCCTGTCTATGATTTTATCTTTTCCAGGAGCTTTCATCGTTTTCTTCTTTTTCTCACCAGCTGATGAAACAAGTGCAGATAAACCCCAAGCCATTAGACCAATTCCTGCAGCAACACCAACAACAATTGCACCTAAGCTGTACGAAGAATTGTTCTCATTTCCCTGCTTTGTGCTTTCCAAACTTTGTCTCCATTCCATTTTGCAACCTGAGAGCATGTACAATCTGTAAGACCTATTTAATTTCTGGAGGCACTTTGAAATACTCTTTGTTATAGATTTTGTTATTTGATATCCTAACAGTTCGAAAAACAAAAATACTACATACAAATCTTTAGCAAAACCCAACGGAAAAATGAACACCCATGAACAACTCAAAATGGTGCAAAGATAACAAGAAACTAAAAGAAAAAGTTAGAAAGAAAGGAAGATAAGTGAATTTGTTCGACAACATAAATTCGCCATGGCCCTGCGTGTAGGCGGCCGGGCATTTACATGAACATGAACTTGGAGATTGCAAGCGTACCACTATTATTTCCGGCTAATAAACGGCATGTGTGATAAATACTTGCGCTATTTAACTTCTAACCTTTGTGATGATCTGATTGTTCTTAGTTGAGATTGATGAATTAAAAAAGAGGGATGGCTTTGTTTTCTTTGAACTTGTGTTCTGAGTGGCTGCCTCTGCTTGTCTTATATAGGGAACTAAGGAGCTGCTAGCAATTTTCCACTTGCAATGTTAATGAGTAGCAGTATTGATTAACTAACGACTTTGGCATAAAGCCACTTCCAAACAAAAGGAAAGCTATTTCCCCTTTTCTTTATTGCCAAAGCAAGTCTGCTTATTCTATCGTTTCTTGTGAAAAAATAAAAAAAATAAAAAAAGAAGCAAGTCCACTCGAGGTGATTTTTTTTTAAAGAATATTATGAAAATGGATTTACGAAGGTGGAGATTGAATCGGATGCCCAGGTGATATTGCGAATTATTAACAAGAAGATTGAAGTAGATGCTGATTTGGAATGTCTTTTGTTTGATATTGATTCTTTGGTGAAGTATATTGGAGATGTCAAAATCGGGTTTGTGCCGCGGGGTAGCAACCTGACTGCTCACACGGTTGCCTCGTTTACTGCCAAACATGGTGGTCCATTTGTTTCGGACGAGATAGGCCCTGAGTTTTTATTTAATATTTTTGCTATGGATGTAAACATTTCAATTAGATTATAAATAAAGTCTATCTTTTGACAAAATAAAAAAATAATTTTCAATTACCTATCTTTAAGTATCGTGAAATTTCAATTTTCATATCTAATGTGTTTTTTTTTATTCCACTTTCACACCTAAAGTTTAATTTTGTGACTCTCTCAAACTTCCGTTAGCTTTTCCGTTAACACCGTCGATAAAGCGTGATGTGGCGCTCACATAGAGAATAATTGTGCAAATGACATGGCACAGTAAGCCCCACGTGAAATATGAAAAATAAAAACATTAAAACCTTTTTTTGACTAAATAAGAATTAACAAATAAAAATAAAGGATAAATTATATTTCAATTCATTTAATATTTTATTTAAAAAATAAAAAAACAAAGAGAAAAGAAACCACTGCTCTTCTACACCGCACCATCGCCATTGATGCCAAGTACAACAATGCTTCAGCTCTTCAACTCCCCCAATTCCTGCAAAGGTTTCAATTCCCAAACAATTTTCTCAGCCTCTCTGCAAACTTTCTCCCCGGATAAAAGTTCACTCTGAATGTTGAGAGTTGATGGTGTGTGGAGAGTTTGTCCCACGTTGGTGAAGGACAAGTCTAGGTAAGGGCTTATATGATCTTGAGTTATGCCTCATATTGTCTATTGATTATATGGTAAAATTTCAATTTCATCATTGTATTAGAGCATGTTGTTTCTCGTGTGAAAGCTCAAAAGGACCACACGTTGCTCAAGCATCACCCATTTATTGTCTACGTGTAGGCTTGAAAATCGGCCATACGTGCGAAGACATGTTGAAAGTTGATGGTGTGTGGAGAGTTTTTGTTTCACATCGGAGAAGGACAAGTCTAGCTAAGGGCTTATATAATTTTGAGCTACTCTCCATATTGCTAATTGATTTTACGGTGAAACCCCAATTTTATCTCTAAATCATTAATAAGTTTATCTCAGACTTTCAGCAAATCTTCTCCTCCTCCTTCATTACCTTCTTCAACTTTGTCCTCAATTTTCTTGGGCGCGACGGTGAGTCCATCAACGAATCAGAAGAACCCAGCAGATAATGAAACGAACGAGATTTCGATTTGGGCTTAGTACGCTGCTTCTCATCTGGATTATAGCTAGATGACGAGAAAATTGCGCTTTCCGAAGAGGAATTGGAGGAATTTGGAGAAGATGAAACCAACCCATTGGTCGATTTCGCCTTTGAACCCATTTTCCCACCTGGGTTGTATTTTGATTTTCCTTTCGTTTTCTTCCTGGCTGTCGAGGAAGTGCACCTGGGTTGTAGTACGACATGACAAACAGTGTTGTTCTCGAATTTGCATTCGCAATCGGTATTTGTCTTGGGATCCCTATGGTTGCTTCTCTGTTACACCCAACATATCAGTTCGGCAAGCGCTAACACCAGCATCGACTCAAAGTCTTCAACACAGAGATGAGTCGACGATGGTGCTAGCACATGATTGAGGCTGATTGTGAAGGAAGATGGGTTTAGGTTTGGACTTTTTATTGGGGTTGTTTGTTAGATTTACCCACCTGATGAAGACGACGACTTTTTTTTTTTTTTTTTTTTATAATTTTACTAAAAAAATTATTTTCAAATTGTCCTTGTGGAGCCGCAGTACCACATGGATGCACAATCATCATCCAGTCAATGAGCCATGTCCTTAGTTAACTAAGCTCCTAATGGAAAGGCTAACAAAAGTATGAAAGTGTAACTATGAAATTTCTAAGACAAGAAAGAGAATAATCCTTGAACTCATTCGAAAATGATGCCCAGTATCTAACTCAACCCTATAGTTCATCTACTCCCACTCCCTCATAATCCTCAAAATTCTTATACTACACACAAACCAAATGTTTCAAAAAATTGCCAACGCCAAACGGCCCCATAGCTTTTTCCCCCTTCCTAGAAATAAAAAATTTCTAAGCCAAGCAATTATCCTCAACAATCATATATATTCATTGGTAAGGGGAATCAAAATCGAGCACTAGGATTCTGTGTTCAATTAAAATAGTCACTGTGTTTTTTGTTTAACGTTTAGAGGGTCAATGTACAGAAAACTATATAGAAAGTTCCTTCACTTTTTAATACTTAAAATACATTCAATGGAAAAACAACATTGATGTATGGTTAAATTCTATATTCTGGTGTATAGCATACACCGAAATAACGAAAGAGTGGTTAAAGATCTCGGATTATAATATATTCTAGTGCATATTAGAAAATCTTCTTGTTTTGAGATCTGATATAAATTAGAGAGAAGGGATTCAAACTTAAAAACATCAATAGTACACTGCTTTGACTAACTTGGCTACGTCCAAATCTGCAATGATGCCTTATTAAGTTGTTATCAAAATAATTTGTGCACAAATCAATTTAACTTCTATTTTAAAATATTAATCTTTCTTCTGCAAAAACTGAGGGTAATGCAGACAGGCTAAAGATAAAATTTTCAAATGAAATTAGATATAAAATGAATATATTTTGAGCGGCAATGAAGTTCAAAACTATACGTTGCGACTTATAAGAAATTTCCAAGAAATACATGGAGGGTGAGGTTCCCCGTTCCCCATTTCCCGGCAGGAACTTGAGATCTCCAGTTCATTTGAAACGCAAACACAACTCAATATAAGGCAAATTACCAAACAAATAAACCCTAAGGATATTCCTCCAGTTCATTTAAAAAAATAACACATAACCCAATCCAACAGAGGAAAATCGAAAACATGTAATCCAATCCAATCCATCAGAACCCAAAGACATCAGATTTATAGATTTTAGCACATAAAAATCGAAACTTGAACATTGAAATAATGAATCTAGATAGAGAGATACCTTTGAATGCAGTACTTCCCAATAGGGGGAGTGGAAGCAAATAAACAGAGGCAGATCTTTGGTTGCAGATGCAGTATTGGGCAGATCGAAGCACTACAAAATAAAATGAAATCGAAACAAGCAAATAAAAAAAGAATACAAAGAAATCGAAGCACTACAAAATACAAAGAAATTCAGCAAAATTAGGAACTGGGTGTTAATGACACCGAAACAGGCAAATCAGAAAAGAATAATAATGCCACTTCAAATTTACTTCAAAATTAATTAACACATTTCCTTAGCCATTAGCTGAAAAAAAATAAGGCCAAATCAGATAAATGACCCATGTGGTCATAAGATATTCGGAAGATGGCCCCTGTGCTAAAAAAAACTTGGATTTAAACCCCTGTAGTTTACTCCGTTAGCAAATTTAGTCCAAAAGTGATTTTTCCCTCCCTCCCTCCCTCTCAAAAATTGAATGATTCTGTCTTGATGATCCGATTTCCAGAGATTCAAGCCTTCCCCTTCCTTTCTTCCTCCATTCTTCATCTTTTTCCTCCAAATTTCACTACCCATTTCTTCTTTTCCCAGAAATTCAAATCCACGTTTCAAATTTATCAGAATTCAAATTCCAGAAATTGCAAATTTCCATCCTTTTTTTTTCAAAAATGTTTTAACCCATTCTTCCTGCTCTGCACGATTAATTTAACTAACCAAATCAATCCAATTTCTTGAACTTAATCACATTTTTTATATTAATTACTAATTTCTTTATTATTCAAACAAATTTCAATCTAATCCCATTTGGGTCTCTGTTTTTTTTTCTGCAAAACTACCCAGAACAGAAACAGAGTAATCCAACAAAATGGCGCAACAACCACCCATTAAACCGATTCTCCAGAAACCTCCAGGATACGGATACCCGCACCAACCGGACCGGCCCCTACCCAGTCCACCAGGCCGAAAGCCCAACATCCCCCCTTCCTTCCGCCCAAAGCCCAGCCGGGGGAGCAGCTGCTACTGCGTCTTCCCCCTCATCGTCATCATCCTCGCCGCCCTCGCCGGCGGCATCTTCTACCTCCTATTCAACCCCCGCCTCCCGGCCTTCTACCTCCTCTCCTTCCAGATCCTCAAATTTGAACCCGTCTCCAAACCCAACGGGACCCACCTCGACTTCCAGGTTGTCACCAGAGTAGAGGTGAGGAACCCCAACCCGAAACTCGACATCTTCTACCGCGAGGGGATCAAAATGTACGCGATCCTCGGGGACGAGAACGACGTAGGGTTGGGGCTGGGTTCAAAGCTGCTCAAAGGGTTCACGCATAGGCACCGGAACACAACGAATTTCAAGATGGATATGAGGGTGAGGAACAAAGTGGTGGATCAGATGGTGGGGCAGAGGCTGGCGGCGCAGCTGAAGAGTAAGGAGATAAAGGTGGCGGTGGAGGGAAAGATAAGGATTGGGTACGTGTTGAAAGGGTGGAGGGTTGGGACGATGCAGATCAATGTATTAACAGAAAGTTAACAGAAAAATCACTTTTGGACTAAATTTGCAACAGAGTACATCACAGGGTTTAAATCTGAGTTTTTTTAGCACATGAGCTATCTTCCGCGTTTTTTTACCACATGAGTTATCTTCCGAATACTTTATGACCACAATGATCATTGATCCGATTTGGCCAAAAAATGAATATATAAATACTTGTACAAAAGAAGGTGTCCTACAGCTGACTTGCAGAAGAAACACTCTATATTTGTTGTTCCGACACATTAGTCTTCAACACAACAATCTACTACGACTCATTATCTCAACCCACTATCGAGCACACAACAAAGGCAAGAGTGTGGGAGTAAATGCGTTGCTAATTACTCAAACTAAACTAAATGATCCGATTGACCAACTCAAAAGAAAAATCATTTATAGAAATCAAGCACTAGTAATTATATAACTCGAGCAAATTTATACATCATCTCCCCCTACTGTGTGCTGATGAACCATCACTAAGGGCAGACTCACAAAAGAAAAAATATGGACCCGAAACATTGCCCAAAACCACGAAATATCGATGCTGACCGAAACATTGTCGTTCATAAATTCAACCTCAATTACTAAATAAGATCGAAACATTTGTCGTTCATAAATTCAAAGACAAACTTAATCCATTTCTCATTGTTAACATCTGAAAATATAACCAGAAACAAAATGTATGGCAGCTTCAAAATGAAAAACAAGTTTCCTTCAGGTAGAGGCTTCATACACACGACACAACCTAATTTCATTGTGAGTCATATAATGTCCACAAAAAAATATATATAAGCTGTACACCGGAAACTTTCGATGAAAACCCAATTTCAGTTAGATGTCAATTAACAAAGTTTTCCATCCTTCGCAATTTGATGATTTGTGTAGCAAACCAAAATTGCGCATCAGAGGACGTAGATCTCACTAAGTTTGGCTCATGACAAGAGCAATACATGATATCAGACTATTATTCACTTTCGAAAAATGCCCAGAAACAAAGAACACAATATAACGCTCCTTCATAAAGCACATAGTAAGACTGTAAGAGAAAAGCTGGTTTAGGTCACGGAAAACCATCATATTTCATATGACATCAGATCACGGATGAAAGACAACCAAGTCACTACAGCTTTCAAGAGGCTGCCGAACTGGTTTGTCAGATAAAAGTTAATAGGTTCTTCAATTAATCAAACAGAGAACAAGATCGAACCTGGAACTTGGAGATGCAGATTCCACTCTGTGGGGAAGAGGAGAGGGTACGGGAGAGGATGAGGAGGAAGCTTTCGAAATTGCAGCGGCAGGAAGAAGAAGCTTTATTAGGGTTTCAGATTTTTTGGTGTAAATATTGAAAAAGATAAGGGGCATTTTTGTCTTAAAATTTTATGATTTGGTGTTCCACGGGATGGAACGAGTTGTTCCAAAGGGGAGGTAGAACGAAAATTCAACCAAATTTTGTTCCGTGGGACAGCACATTCCAGGAAAAAATGGCACACCAAACGAAGGACAGACGCATTCTGTCCCATCCCACGTACCAAACTGTACCTTAAGCATGAAAGTGGGACGAAAAAAAATTTATGCATGAAAATTGGAATTTTACAACCAACCTTTGAAAGTAGTAAAGTGAGAATCACTCTATAAAAGAAGCATGGACTAAAAGCGCTCTTTCTAATATACTTTGTCTCTTTATTCGCATTCATTTATAGTATTCACTTCAAAAAATAATGTATAACATTATATTTTGGGAGCTGCTATAAGTATTTTTTTTTAGGGTAAATATCAGATTATTACTCTCAAGTTTTGTGGTTTTGAATATTTGGTATATAAAAAAATTTTCGTCCAGAGTTATACGTAAAGTGTTAATTTTAGGACAGTCTCATACATCCGTTAGTCAAACTGTTAACTCTGCCGTTAACTGATGATGTGGCGCCTATGTGGACAATGACTAGACACTACGTGTCATTAAGGGGTTCACGTGGAAATTAAAATTTTAAAAAAATATTAACTAAATATTTAAAAAATAAAAAAAAAAACTAAACTAAACTAAAAAACCAAAAAAACCCACCCACACCCAGATCATTCTCTCTTCTCTCCTCTCCACTGCGCCCACCCCAAACTCAGTCATGGCTTCTCCCTCCCCTCACAACTCCAAGATCTGCAACTCCCACCCCTGTGCCACTTGTCGTTCTTCTCCTCATGCTCCCGGCTTCTCTCACCGCTGATATGCAGCACACTCCCGTCCTCCACCTCCACTTTCACCTCCTCCTTTTTTATCCCTGGGAGGTCCGCCTTGAAGATGTGGGCCTTCAGGGTCTCCTTCTAGTCGATGCAAGTGTTGGCGATGGCGGTGGTTTCACGGGCGGAGGAGAGGATGTTGGCCAGACCGCCGAACCCCTCAAATGGGTCCCAAATGTCCAGAGAGAAGGGGTCGAAGATGTTGCTTCGTCGTCCACCAAAGAGAATGAGAGCCATTAGATGATGGGTTTAAGTTGGGTTTTTGCTGGGCGTGAATTTTTGCTTAGGGACCCGGGTCGACGGGAAGATCTAGGTGTGGGTGGGAGGGTGGGCACGGAGGGATTTGGGGAAGACGATCTGAATTTTTTCTTAGGGACACAGGTCGACGGGAAGACTACGGAAGAGTGGGCACAAGGGTGGGAGTTGCAGATCTTAGAGTTGTGAGAGGAGGGAGAAGCCATGGCTGAGTTTGGGGGTGGGCACAGTGGAGAGGAGATAAGAGAGAAGGATCTGGGTGTGGGTAGTTTTGTTTGTTTTTTTTTTTTTTTTTTTTTTTAATATTTAGTTTTTTTTTTTTTTAATTTTTGAATTTTTAATTTTCACGTGGACCTCTTAATGACACATAGCGTCCATTCATTGTCAACATAGGTGCCACATAATCAGTTAACGGCAGAGTTAACATTTTGACTAACGGATGTATGAGACTGTCCTAAAATTAACACTTTAGTATGACTCTATGATGAAAAAAACTTCATGTACCAAATGTTGAAAACCACGAAACTTGAGGGTAGTAAACTGATATTTACCCTTTTTTTATGTATATATTTTGAGTGCATGATACTTTTTAGAGGGTGCCAATAACACCACCAGTAGTTTTTACGAAAACCTAACTCATATCCGCAAATGCCTTTTTACTGTAATGTGGGACAAAAATCATGTTTATGCATTATGGTATAGGTTCGATTTCCCACTGATTCCTCTCTCTAATAACTAATTATTTAATTCATTAACAATATTGTTCAACTCCAAACATTACGCCGCATGGACGGAGCCACCTTCGGCCTAGAAGGGGCGGATGACACACTCAGTTTTCTTTTATAGGGAAAAAAATGCACATAATGCATATAGTAATCCCATGTGATAGAGTATTTTCGGCTATGAAATGTTTGAAGAATCAATTGAGAAATTAGATGGGAGATCAATAGATGAAGATATGGGTATGGGTGTGAGGGTGGGCACGGGGGGATTTGGGGAAGACGATCTGAATTTTTGCTTAGAGGCACAGGTCCACGGGAAGATCTGGGTGTGGGTGGGAGGGTGGGCATGAGGGGATTTGGGGAAGACGATCTGAATTTTTGCTTAGGGACACAGGTCGACGGGAAGACTACGGAAGGGTGGGCACAAGGTGGGAGTTGCAGACCTTAGAGTTGTGAGAGGAGGGAGAAGCCATGGCTGAGTTTGGGGTGGGCGCAGTGGAGAGGAGAGAAGAGAGAAGGATCTGGGTGTGGGTAGGTTTTTTTGGTTTTTTAGTTTAGTTTTTTTTTTTTTTTAATATTTAGTTTTTTTTTTTGAATTTTTGAATTATTAATTTTCACGTGGACCTCTTAATGACACATAGCGTCCAGTCATTGTCCACATAGGTGCCACATAATCAGTTAACGGCAGAGTTAACATTTTGACTAACGGATGTATGAGACTGTCCTAAAATTAACACTTTAGTATGACTCTAGGACGAAAAAAACTTTATGTACCAAATGTTGAAAACCACGAAACTTGAGGGTAGTAAACTGATATTTACCCTTTTTATGTATATATTTTGAGTGCATGATACTTTTTAGAGGGTGCCAATAACGCCACCAGTAGTTTTTACGAAAACCTAACTCATATCCGCAAATGCCTTTTTACTGTAGTGTGGGACAACAATCATGTTTATGCATTATGGTATAGATTCGATTTCCCACTGATTCCTCTCTCTAATAACTAATTATTTAATTCATTAACAATATTGTTCAACTCCAAACATTACGCCGCATAGACGGAGCCACCTTCGGCCTAGAGGGGGTGGATGACCCACTCAGTTTTTTTTTATAGGGAAAAAAATGCACATAATGCATATAGTAATCCCATGTGATAGAGTATTTTCGGCTATGAAATGTTTGAAGAATCAATTGAGAAATAGATGGGAGATCAATAGATGAATAATAACATGATTATTTTTATAGAGAGATATTTGATGGTATTGGTAATTAAGAAAATGTGTCAAGTGATATTGTATAAAAAACCTTATGGATATATATATATACACACACACACACGCGTGTGTATGTGTTTTGTTTAGTAATTTTTTGAGATTTTCAATTCGTGACTTTGTTATTTGAAGATGGCCCTACTCATATAGATTTCTGGCTTCGTCCCTGATACACGGGCTTGCTTCTCACAATCCACACTTGCTGTTAATTAGTCATACAACCTAAAATATATACATTTATAATTACTTTATTTCAAGTTGAATAAAATGGTAGACAATAATTAATTCCCACTAGTGCCAAGAGGGTAGTGTTACATAATTAGGTATGGATTTCAATCTTAACTATTTTGTGTGTGGATTCTATCATTGATTGATACGTGTTCATAAATATAACTATCTTTAACTCTGTTATCATAAACTTAACACTTGCCAATCAATGACAGAGGTAACAAAAAGGTCACACACAAAATGAGTACAGAAGCTTTGAACTCGATTGTATTAGTCTCATGCTTAATGATAATTCAATATTATCCAGCATACGCAATTATTAGTTCAGCTAAAGTACTTACATCATCTACTTATAATCTTTACTTAATTTATGCGTCATTACTTATCATACATGTTGTTGATGCACAAAATCCGGAGGATCTTGGACCAACGTAAATCCGGTTGTGAATCACACAAATGCACAAGAACACAAAGATGTATCGTGGTTCACCCCAATGTTTGGGCTACGTCCACACTGATGTTGATTCCATTTACTGTATGAATGTATAGATTACAATAGATCGGCAAGGGAGCTCTCTGTGGATGTAGCCCTTGCCATTTTGCTCTCTGTTTGGCTGAAAGGGTATTGCCCTCTGTTTGGATTGTGAGGCTCTCTGGTTCCCTTAGTGAAGGTGAGACCTCCTTAATGAGGGTGATGGAGAGTCCCTTTTATAGAATAAGGGCTCCCTCCCCTTTTACATTTGTCATGGGCTTAGGGATGAGGCCCAAAGACAAGGCCTAATATATGGTACCACCAGGAGTCCCCCAAGTCTTCAGTCAAGAGAGTCTTTTGGCTAGAGACTTCAAATCCAATCCATCTACGGACCGAAGTGGCTAGATGTCTTAAACCAGTACTCAACACAAGACAATGCTCAACATAAAGCAATACTCGGCTAGAGGTATTACACGTTACGAGATTACTCGGCTGGAGGCGATGCTCGTTGTGAGGCTGCTCGGCTAGAGGCTATGCTCGCGGCGAGGCGGTTGCTCGGCTAGAGGCTATGCTTGCTGTGAGGCGGCTCGGCTCGTGGTATTCCTCATTGTAAGTATGTACTTTATGTCAGCGTGCACTCCGTATGAGTTGATTCTCGACATGATTCGGGTCCGCTTATCGGGTTCGCATATTGGGTTCTTTTAATCAGCAACAATGTTAATCAGTGGATCTAGTTGCTCAATAATTCCTGATAATAAATGTCAGTATAAGTATGACCGTATAATGAATAAATCAAATTGACAAATTAACAATGTTGATCAGTGTGAAGCAAAACCAATTTATGGTGCCAACAAGAGCTTCATCAAAGGAGTTCAACCACAATTCTCAAAAGCTTCACACACTCTTGATCAAGACAGTGTGAAGCAAAACCAATTTATGGTGCCAACAAGAGCTTCATCAAAGAAGTTCAACCACAATTCTCAAAAGCTTTACACACTATTGATCAAGACAGTGTGAAGCAAAACCAATTTATGGTGTCAACAAGAGCTTCATCAATGGATGGCAACCACAATTCTCAAAAGTTTCACACACTCTTGATCAAGACAGTGTCAAGCAAAACCAATTTATGGTGCCAACAAGAGCTTCATCAAAGGAGTTCAACCACAATTCTCAAAAGCTTCACACACTCTTGATCAAGACAGTGTGAAGCAAAACCAATTTATGGTGCCAACAAGAGCTTCATCAATGGAGAGCAACCATAATTCTCAAAAGCTTCACACACTCTTGATCAAGACAGTGTGAAGCAAAACCAATTTATGGTGCCAACAAAAGCTTCATCAAAGGAGTTTAACCACAATTCTCAAAAGCTTCACACACTCTTGATCAAGACAGTGTGAAGCAAAACCAATTTATGGTGCCAACAAGAGCTTCATCAATGGAGGGCAACCACAATTCTCAAAAGCTTCACACACTCTTGATCAAGACAGTGTGAAGCAAAACCAATTTATGGTGCCAACAAGAGCTTCATCAAAGGAGTTCAACCACAATTCTCAAAAGCTTCACACACTTTTGATCAAGACAGTGTGAAGCAAAACCAATTTATGGTGCCAACAAGAGCTTCATCAATGGAGGACAACCACAATTCTCAAAAGCTTCACACACTCTTGATCAAGACAGTGTGAAGCAAAACCAATTTATGGTGCCAACAAAAGATTCATCAATGAAGGGCAACTACAACTCGTAGAAAGCTTCACACACTCTTGATCAAGATTGTTCGAAGCAAATTCAATTTATATGGTTCATCCAAACCTTCGACTACTACAAGGTGTGGCTTGCATCACAATCTCTTGCTCAACAGTGTGGAAGCAAAATTTGTATATGTTATCTCTCCCACATTTTCAAATTTCTAGTTTCCCAAAAAAAAAAAAAAAAAAAAGCGAATTTGGGAAATTCAACAAATTTCTAGTTTTCCCAAAAAAAACAAAAAAAAAAAAAGAAAAAAAAAGAAATTGGGAAATTCAACAAAGCTTCATCAATGGAGGACAACTACAAATTCTCAAAAGTTTCACACTATCTTGATCAAGATAGTGTGAAGCAAAATCAATTCATGGTACCCAACAAAGCTTCACCTACAAAGCTTCACCACAAAAACTTCACCAACGAAAACTTCAACAAATGGAGGGCAACTACAAATTCTCAAAAGCTTCACAATATCTTGATCAAGATAGTGTGAAGCAAAATCAATTCATGGTACCCAACAAAAGCTTCACCTACAAAGCTTCAACACAAAAGCTTCACTTACAAAAACTTCACCCACAAAAGCTTGACCCACAAAAGCTTCACCTACAAAAGCTTAACCCACAAAAGCCTCACCTACAAAGCTTCAACACAAAAGCTTCACCTACAAAAGCTTCACACACTCTTGATCAAGATAGTGTGAAGCAATATCAATTCATGGTACCCAACAAAGCTTCAACCTCAAAGCTTCACCTACAAAGCCTCAACACCAAAGCTTCACATACAAAGCTTAAATATATATATATATATATATATATATTGTTTTTCTTCAGAAATTCGAAAATTCGAAATAAATAAATAAATTGCATAGGCCTCCTCTTCTTTGGGCCTAACAACTTTCATAACAAATATATATGAAGGAAGAGTTTTGGGCTACCACTTAGAAAGGAAAATAGTGAAGTTTTGTTACTTTAGAAACTTGGCTACTACCAAGACACCTCATTCGTCAACTCACTTGACCGGAGACTTGGGGGACTCCTACCATATGCTACTGCACCTTGATACTCGGAAGTCTCACGACCACTCAGTGACTTGGATTTTTCAAGGCTTCAACCGAGAAGTTTTCCTCACTCGGGAAATTAAGGGAACACTACCTCAACCTACATGCTTCACTCACAAAGCTTCAACAAAAGAAAAAATTCAAAGAACTTAGTGAAGAAGGCTTTGGTGTATTTAACACAATACGTTGAAATAAAGCAAAGCTTATTTATTGATATCTCCGATAAGTTACAAATATGTACATATACATGAGTCAAAATAAACAAACAAGAGGGAGCCTTCACAAAGGTTGCTTAGGAGAAGTCTCAGCAGTTGGCAGATCCCCAGAAAGAGAAGGCACCAGAGGGTGATCATTCGGAGCCTCAGTACTGGACAGAACCCCAGAAGGATGAGGCATCAGAGGTTGATCATTTGGAGCTTCATTACGCGGTACAGCCCTAGAAGACGAAGGCAATAAATGCCTTTGGAACAAACCTACAAACCTCTGATGATCAAGTAAAATCTGACCATTAGATTCCTGCAGCTAGTCAAGCTTCCTCTTCATGTTTGTAGCATAGTCATATGCGAGCCTGTGCAACTGTTTATTCTCATGCTTGAGCCCTCTAATCTCCTATTTGAGACTTCAGCCGCCAATGATTCAACTTGGCGGGTTCAAGAAAATAGGCGTTGGGCCATATTAGACACAGAACCTGCACATTGAACACTGAAAGCCAGAGAATCCTTAACAGCCAACTCATCAGACCGTTTGGAAAGTAGTCTGTAATCTTTGGGAGTGAGAAGGTTCCTGGCCACCACCGCAACGGTCATTTCATTCTTCATCACAGATACCACTGACCACTTTTTCAAAGTGCTATGACAAAGTTAAAACACGTGAATCTTGCAGCTCCCACTACATTGCTATGACCGAGAAGGGTAAAGGAACAACATTACCATTCGATGTTGGGACAATTCCTATATATGTCGACCTTCATCCTCCACAGCCAGGTAGACCTGCAAATAAAAAAAAATGCTCAACTTTTCTTCACATCCGAGAGAGCACTCCCAGCAGAGTCTCTCGAAATACTCACCTTCTTTTCCCCCCGATAATACCTCTGCAAACAAGCCACACCAGAGCAAGAGTATCTCATATCATCAAGATTAAAAGCAAGAGTATCCCATATCATGCTTTTTCCCTGTCTTTTCCTTTGGCCTTGTTCTTACCTGCAAGACAAAGAGAAAGAGAGCAATCAGTCATCACTTAGAATCAAGCTTCCAGTCAGGAACTGACTGCCTGGAACCCCTTGCCTGATTACTTACCTGGCATTGCTCTCGAGTACTCATCTTCAACATCTTATGCTTCTAGAGAAGATACCACATCTGCCTGAGGAACAGATAGGGCAAGTGAGAAGGATACAAGGAAGCATGTGTAGACAAGCGTAACAGAACACGTGCCGATACATCCACTACTTTGTCAATAGCAAAAGTATCCCATATCATGAGGGTCGAACATACTCTAGATTTGATGGACTTGTTTTGACCCTCAAATTCTTGAGTCAGCCTTATACTCTGGAGGAAACTAGAAAACCCTCTAGCCCAGTTCAAGATTTCAGAGGCAGAGGGATTTTGGTGGTTCAGGTGCTCCTTTATGCCGCAAGTGTAATAATAGGCATTTTGGGGAGTGTATGAGAGGCAGCAATGGATTCTATACTTGTGGACAGATAGGGCATAGGGTTGCACATTGCCCTCAGAATCAACAGAGGCCCCCACAACCTTCCTTACCACCACCTGCACCGATCCAGCAAGCTTCAGGACCTCGTGGTTATGCCCAGACTGGTCGTGGTGGTGCTTATCATTATCAGGGCAACGCCGCTCCTTATGCTACAAGACAGTATCAATATTCGCATGACCCTCATTATCAGGATGGTTACCCACAGTATCCGGGAGGTTCTATGCCATATCATCCACATTCAGCATGTGGATCCCAGTGGTACCAGAGGGGACAGCCCCAACAAGTAGAGATTTCTGCTAGCAGTACAGGATTTTCGAGGCAATCTGGTCAGCCAAGACAAGGACGAGGTATTCATGCTAACAGAGGTTGTGGTGGACGACAGCAGGCTCAGGGACGTATCCACAATATGACACTGCAGGATGCTCAGAACAATCCTGATTTAATTATGGGTACGTTGAACATTCTTGGTCATTTTGCTAGAGTATTAATTGATTGTGGTGCTACGCATTCTGTTGTTTCTCATACATTTGCTCAAGTGACACAACCTCATCCTACACCTCTAGGATATGATTTATAGTTTTCTATAGCTAGAGGGGAGAGATGTTATGTTGATCGGGTATATCCAAGATGTCCAATGATGGTGGAGGATGTTGTTATGCCAGCTAACCTTCAAACGTTAGACATTGTTGATTTTAATGTGATTTTGGGCAATGATTGGTTACACTACAATCGTGCCAAGATAGATTGCTATGGAAGACATTTATTTTCCATCGTCCTGGATTACCCGAAGTTATATTTGTAGGAGAGCCTAGCGTGGTGAGGCATGGTGTTATTTCTGCCCTGAAAGCCAAAAGATTGTTGTCGAAGGGTTGTCAGGGATATTTGGCTCATGTGGTGTTGAATGATAATGCTCCTAGTAGTGTGGAGGATGTACGTGTTGTCAGGTATTTTCCAGATGTGTTCCCTAATGATTTGCTTGGATTGCCGCCAAATAGAGACGTAGAGTTCACTATTGATTTGCTTCTAGGCATGAATCCTATATCTTTGACTCCTTATCGAATGGCTTCTGTTGAGTTGAGGGAATTAAAGATTCAGTTGCAGGAATTGGTTGATAAGGGATTTATTCAACCTAGTACTTCACCTTGGGGAGTTCCAGTTTTATTTGTGAGGAAGAAAGACGAAACTTTGAGGCTATGCATTGATTACAGGCAATTGAATCGAGTAACAATTACGAACCGTTATCCGTTGCCACGTATAGATGATTTGTTTGATCAACTCCGAGGTGCATGTGTGTTCTCTAAGATTGACGTAAGGTCTGGTTACTACCAGTTGAAGATTAAAAGTGAAGATGTCCCTAAAACAGCTTTCAGGACTCGATATGGTCATTATGAGTTTCTTGTGATGCCATTCGGGTTAACTAATGCACCAACAGCTTTCATGGATTTAATGAATCAAGTATTCCAGCCATATTTGGACAGGTTTGTCATTGTCTTCATTGATGATATTCTGGTATACTCTAAGTCTAGAGCAGAGCATGCTAGACATCTTAAATTGGTGTTGAAAAGTTTAAGGGAACACCGGTTATATGCTAAGTTTAGCAAATGCCAATTCTGGTTAGATCAAGTGGCATTTTTAGGACATGTTATAATAGCTCAAGGTATTCGAGTGGATCCTCAAAAGATAGCAGTTGTGGAGATTGGGAACAACCACGAACCGTCACTGAGGCACGGAGTTTTCTTGGCTTAGCAGGCTATTACAGACGGTTCGTTAAAGATTTCTCAGTTATTGCATTACCCTTGATGAGGTTAACCAGGAAGGATGTTAAGTTTGAGTGGGATGATAATTGTGAGCAAAGTTTTCAGCAGTTAAAGTATTGTCTCACTCGTGCACCTGTTTTGACCAAGGTTCTAAAAGACGCTAGGCGCTAGTCGGGCGGCGGGCTAGGGCCTAGCGCCTAGGCGGCTAGGCGGGTTCTAGGCAGGCGCCTAGGCGGACTAGGCGGATATAAGTAAATCCATTATATTTCGTGTAAATAAGTGTCTGTTTATACTTAAAATATATATAATTTCATCATAAACTACAAAATAGAATGACATATGTATTATAAAGTATTGGAACATAATGAAAACATGGGGAACAAGCATATAGTGTGTGCCCATTTAAGTATTCAACAAGTCTCTTACAATTTATTGAAAAAAATTAAATGCAAATTGAAAGTTATCTTTTTTCTATCAAAGTGAGTCTCAGCCTAGGCGGGTATGGGCGGGCTAGGCGTTCTAGGCGGGCGCCTCAATTGGTCTAGGCACCCTTTATTAATTTTCAAACGCCTAGGCATTAATCGGGGCGGTGACCAACCGCCTAGCGCCTAGGCGGGGCCTAGGCGGCACTAGGTGGGGATTTTTAGAACAGTGGTTTTGACGCTTCATGACGATAGTGGTGATTTTGAAGTATTCAGTGATACGTCATTGAATGGTTTAGGTTGTGTATTAATGCAGCAAGGTAGGGTGATTGCTTATGCGTCACGCCAATTGAAACCTCATGAGATGAATTATCCTACTCATGATCTTGAACTAGTGGCGATCATATTTGCTCTGAAGATTTGGAGAAATTATCTTTATGGTGAGAAATGTAAGATCTTCACAGATCATAAGAGTCTTCAGTATCTTTTTACTCAGAGGGATCTTAATCTTCGTCAGCGAAGATGGATAGAATTACTAAGTGATTATGGTTGCACGATTGAGTATCACCCTGGTCGTGCGAATGTGGTAGCATATGCACTTAGTAGGAAGACTCCAGTTAGGCTTAATGCCATTTATGCTTGTCATATTCCTCTTCTTGCAGATTTGAGGTCCACTGGAGTGAGGTTAGGATTGGAAGATAAAGATGAAGCTTTGTTAGCTAATTTCCAGGCCAAACCCATATTAATTGATCGAATACTCGAGGCTCATATGGATAATGAAGAGACCCAGGAAATAATTCAGGCAAAAAGTCGAGGCAGGAAGAAAGATTTCAGAATTCGAGAAACTGATGGCATGCTTATGCAAGAGAACAAAATGTATGTGTCGAATAATGCAGAGTTAAAGAAAGAAATCCTTGATGAAGCGCTTATTTCGGCATATGCAATGCATCCAGGAGGTACCAAGATGTATCATACCATTCGACCATATTATTATTGGCCGAGTATGAAAAGAGAAATTGCTGAGTATGTGAGTAGGTGTGCCATTTGCCAGCAGGTTAAAGCTGAAAGGAATAAGCCGTTTGGGTTGATGCAGCCACTTCCCGTTCCACAGTGGAAATGGGAAAATATTACCATGGATTTTGTGTATAAGCTTCCTCGTACGCAGAATGGTTATGATGGAATTTGGGTGATAGTTGATCGGCTCACTAAGTTAGCACACTTTATTCCAGTGAGGGAAAAATTCTCATTAAGCCGATTAGCTAAGTTATTCATATCGAAGATTGTGAAGTACCTTGGTGTTCCAGTTGATATTATCTCAGATCGGGATCCTAGATTCACTTCTAAGTTCTGGGTAGCGTTCCAGGAAGCTCTTGGTACGAGATTACTTTATAGTACGGCATATCATCCTCAGACAGATGGGCAATCTAAGAGGACAATTCAGACATTAGAGGATATGCTGAGATCTTCAGTGCTGCAGTTTGGCGATGGTTGGCATGATTGTTTGGATTTGATGGAATTCACCTACAACAACAGTTACCATTCGAGTATTGGTATGACACCTTTTGAGGCACTCTATGGCAAGTCTTGTCGAACGCCATTATGCTGGTCAGAAGTTGGTGAAAGAGTTTTGGTGGGCCCGGAGATTGTGGATGAAACTACTCAGAATATTCAGGTAATTAAATCTAACCTGAAAATGGCCCAAGATCGTCAGAATAGTCTAGCAAATAAGCATGCTACTGATAGAGTGTATAAAGTTGACGATTGGGTATTTTTGAAATTGTCACTGTGGAAATGTGTGGTACGGTTTGGGAACAAGGGTAAGCTAAGCCCTAGATACATCGGACAGTATCGGATCACCGAGCGAGTCGTCGAAGTTGCTTACAAGCTTGAGTTGCCTCCAGAGTTGTCTACAGTGCACGATGTGTTTCATGTTTCTATGCTTTAACATTATGTCTCAGATCATTCACATGTGATACCTCCTCAACCATTGGAAATTAATTCGGATTTGACTTACGACGAGGAGCCATTGACTATTTTGGATTGGAAAGATAAAATTCTGAGAAATAAAACCGTGCACCTGGTGAAAGTTCTATGGAGAAATCATTCAGTGGAAGAGGCTACTTGGGAGACAGAAGATCGGATGAGAGAGATGTATCCACGATTGTTTTATGGTTATTAGTGGATGTATCGTTGTGTATAAATTTTGAGGTCAAAATTTTCTTAAGAGGGGTAGATTGTGACAGCCCGTCCCGAAATATTTATTTTCGACAGCGTGAAATTACTTATATACCCTTGGACGTTTTGTGTGGTGGTGTGGTAGGTTAGATTTTGGACCAATTAGTGCTAAGTCCTATTATTTTGGAACCAATTAGGACTTAGATGGTATTTTCTTTGGTTTTGGTTGGCGACCCACGTGGACCACACACACACACACACACTCTCTCCCGTTGACTCTCTCTCTTCCCTCTCGGATTTCTTCTATCTTCTGTACAAGTCGTACGGACAACCTTGAAGCTTTACTTCCCGTGAAGGATCGAGCTCGTAGTTACCATCATCATCTTCATCTCATCGTCACAAGCTCAACCATACCCTTTTCTGGTCGTAAAACCTTCGAAACTTGAGAACCCGAGATACCTAGTTTTGGTGCACTGTTCATGCACACATAAATGGGAAGGTTTCAGTGATTTTTGAGCTTCTAGGAAACTTTAGGACTTCTCCACGAAGCTTGGAAAAGAAAAACGAGGTGAATTGGACGTCAGGAAGTCGAGATTGACAAGTTCAAAGTTTGGCCGGATTATCAAAGGATCTCCGGTGAATTCTCGAGGATTTCAGGTCCCAAAATTGGTAAGGTTTTGTTCCTTATGTTGTAAGCTTCATTTTGGGGAAAATTTCATGGATTTTGGAGCAAAAATGAGAGAGATATGAGGTTTTACATATTTTTCCAGTTTCCGGCGGACGGTGACAGCAACGGCGACCGACTAAGCTAATAAAAGAAAAAGATAGAATATTTCGTCAAAGTTGACGGATTATTCTGACGCTTTCAGGTAGATTTAACGGTTTCTGTTCCTTTTTAATGGAATATTCCTAACGGCGGTTCGGGATTCCGTTAGGATTCCTTGTGCGTGGCCGCGGGTGCTGCCATGCACTTACCGGCGCATGGGACGTCGAAATTTTTTTCTAAAAATATGGGGATGTTCGTGAGGTTATGTAGATCATGTTTGTATATTCAAACATCCCATTGGAGCAATGTATGAGAAGTTATTAACTACTTTTGTCTATGTGCTTTAAATAACGTTTATTCGGTTATTTCGCATATAGGTGAGACCTATCTCGAGGACGAGCGCAGTCAAGGGCGACTCGGGGGCTACGACCCTTCGACATAATAGTGAGTGGGCTTTTGGTTTTCAGTATATATTTATATACTTGATATTTTCCCAGAAAATGTGTTTAAATGAAAGTATGCTTTGAAATGACATGCATATAAATTTATATTCAACATATGAATTAGTATATGATGCATAATATGAATTGGTGCTGTGGACGCTCAGGTAAGTACCAGGTGAGTTATGTTTTGTTATATGAGATATTGATAATGGGAGACGTGATTGAGAGCTCATAAACCTGCACCCCTTGTGATTATGATTTAGCCAGAAATATGGTACATGCCTGTTTATGATGTCACCTCCCGCACCATATGCTCACATTGGATCCAATTTAGGTGCACAGTCTTGTCGTACAGACCATTATAGGTGGTTCCAACTCATAGGTGACTAGCGATTTATCGCACAACTATCATGAGAGCGTAGCATTGAGCATAACTATATTACACCCAGTCTTGTAGTACAGACCCTTACAATGGTTCCGACTCGTGTGCAGTGTAGTGCCGTATAGGTCACTTGCGGTGACTCAGCTAGATTGACTACTGAGTTATGAATTTAGCCGTACAGACCTCTGCAGGGGTTCCGGCTAATATGTTAATTTCCATGAATTTATTTTCACCTGAGTTACTTATTCAGTTTTATATTTTTTTTGCATGGCATACTTATGAATATGGATATGTGAAGCATGATTTGAATATATATATATATATATATATATATATATATATATATTTATATATTTATATATTTATATATTTATATATTTATATTGCATTTCTGGGAAAATTATACATGTTTTACGGCGAGGGGTTAGAGCATTTGATAAATGAAATGGTTTTGAAAAGCTTTGTTTTTGCCCACTCACACTTTCTGTTTTGCGCCCCTCCAGGTTTTAGATAAGCTTGTTCGTTGGTGGCTCACGAGGATTGATTGGAGGTTCTGACAGACTATCACAAATGTAGGGCATCTTTGGGTGTCGTTTAATTAGTACTTGTTTTCAGGATTGAACTAGGCTACTCACGCTCTGATTGTGTATTCACACATATTCTAGCACTTGTCTTAACTAGTACTCTTATGAGTTGGTTTTCATTTATTCGTATTCTCTATTATCATTATTGCTTCTGCACTGTGCACATGGCTACGTCACCCTCACGTGACGGCCAACATGCCTTGATCTCGGTCGGGGTGTGTCAGGCACTAAATTAAACCTTTTGATGACACGTCATATGATTTGCAAATTTGCTCTAAAAAATTGGTCTACATATTACTCTTTGTTGAATAATAGACTTGAATTGAAACTAATATTTAAAAATAACAACCCACATAGCTACTAGCTAGTAACTAAAATAAATTAACAACCAAACAAAAAGTTGTAAAAATTGAAATGAATAAACATGCACATAGCATTTCAAACTTAGGACCTCTCGTTAATTTTAAACAAAAAAAATCATTACTTCTAATTAAAGTTCTTGATCCTTTAGCCAAATTTTATAAATTTATACTCTTATTAAAAGAAATTTATAAAAATTGGAAAGTAAATAAGCACATGTGGTGTTTTGAACCCAAGACTTCCTCATTATTTTCAAATGACAAAACCACCACTTCTAGTTAAATTTCTGTGTCATTGAACCAAATTTTATAAGTTTATACTCTTATGAAAACATATATAAATAAATCACCTTAATAATTTTAGCGCCCCCAATTTTTTTGGGCCCCGGATGGTCCCCTGCCCGCACTGGGCCTGGGCCGGCCCTGTCAAGATCGTGGGTCATTGGCATAAGAAAGCAGAAGCAGCTCTGACAGTGGTCCCTTCTATTGAAAGTGCTTACTCATTTTCACAACATGAAGGTGAAAAGTGCACTTTAATGATTTTTTTTTAGTGCAACAATTATTTTACACTAAGAGGAGGAAGAGTTCGGCTATAAGCTATACAGTGGGCAACCTAATTTGGTATCGAGTTCGCCATCCACGAGATTCTAACCTAAAACCTCTTACTTTGAATGCCCGTTTCTAAAAGAGATATAGGAAACTAAAAGCATTTGTAAAAGAGATATCAAAAGAGATATAAAAAAGTTTACATCAACGATAACAGTAAAAAAGACAATTAGTGTTTTTCAACCGAAATGTCAATTCTTATGTAGCATGACGTGGATTGGCATCAAAGGTGGTTGCTATCAAATTTGACAGCAACTTCAAGTTCATTTTCAATTGATTAATAAATATATTTTTATCATTATTATTATTATTATTGTTCTAAATATATTTATTACAATTATAAAAAAATGATATAATAAATAATAGTTCAATTTGACATATACGGTGGAAAAATTCTAAAAAAGATCAAAGTGCCTCATAGGCTTTCAAATTTAAATTTGATATTTAAATTTAACATTTTCTTCGGAGATGTTCTATGGATTGCTAACAATTTTCCTAGCAATGTGAATGAGATGCAATATATTGATTAAATAATGAGTTAGGCATAAAACAACCGCACAAACAAAAGTAAAGTTAGCGCTATCGCTTCATGTAAAAAAAAAAAACAAGTCCACTTGAGGTGATTTCTTTTTAATATTTTAATACGAATTGTCTATTCAATTTAGGGGTAGAGATGCACTTGTGCAGTTACTGTTCACGGTAGACAGTTACTATTTATTTAAGGGGATTGAGTTGCCTATTGCTACATTGCCCAGGGAAACCTTACAAACAGAATGTGCTCTTATATAGGGAATAAAGAACATCTCTAAAAGTGATGTCAAAAAGTTCACATCATCAATAACAGTAAAAAACACAACTAGTGTTTTTCAACCAAAATACCAATTCTTATATGGCATGACATGGATTGACAACAAAGGTGGTTGCTGTCAATACCAATTCTAAATGTATTTATTACAATTATAAAAAAAAATAACGTAATAAACAATAGCAAGTGGCCATTTACCATAGTGGTGGAGAGGTGTTGAGCCTTTGCATGACAACGTGGGTTCAAACCCCGTCAGTGACTAATCTAACATCTAATCTAACAAAATCTATCGTGATAAATAATAGTTTAATTTGACATATCGAGTGGAGAAGAAAATTCTAAAAAAAAAATTAAAGTGCCTCATAAGCTTTCAAATATAATTTTTTTGTTTAAATTTAACATCTCCTTTAAAGATGTTGTAAGGAGCTGGTAGCAATTTTCCCAACAATATGAATGAGTTGCAGTATATTGATTAACTAATGAATTAGGCCTAAAACAACCGCCCAAAGACCTGATAGGTTGATTTGGTTGGTAGATATGAGGGTGTTGTATGCTGTCAGGTCCAAGTATAGGTGGCTTCATGAGAGAGCTCAACACTGAAGATCTCGACGGCCCTCTCCATTAAGACTTATTGATTCCTTGGTGTGGAAATGCATATGGGGCATCAATGCTCCTCCAAAACTTAGGAATTTTTTATGGAGAAGGCTTCATGGTGCATTGGCAACACAACTAAATCTTTTCAAGATAAGATGTTCCCCCTCCCCAATTTTTTCTATTATGCAACGAACATGAGGAATCAGTGGAGCATGTCTCATGCTTTGTCCATGAACGCATCGGGTTTGGTTTGGAGGTCCGTTAAACTATAGGGTGGATCCGATGGATGTACATCTCTTGATGCCTGGATACTCATGGTTTCTAGTGAGTGTTCGAGGAACTCGGTGGACAAGTAGTTTCTCCTTACAGTTGTGGCTTTTACTTGTTGGCATATATGGAAAGATCGTTGTAAGACAATTTTTGATCGAAAGCCTTCATCCCCTCTCTAGACTATTCATGCCATTGTTGGTCAAGTGGAGCTGTTCCTAAATGCCAAAGCCCTGGTCCATATCTCTTCGGCACCTGGTTCTCGGACCCTGGATCATCGTCGATCTTGGACCCCTCATCCCACACACATGTTAAAAATAAATGTCGATGTTAGTTGGAAGGCCTGTTGTGGGCGTGGAGCTGTTGGGGTGGTAATGAAGGATCACTCGGGTAGGTGTCTAGCGGTAAGAAGGAATGAGATTGCTACGCCAAGTGTGTATGCAGCTAAGGCAATGGCGATTCTGGAAGGATGTTTGCTTGCCCAACAGAATAATCTATCCCAGGTAGTTGTGGAATCTGATTGCAAACATATAATCACTTGCTTGTCGGATAGTATGGACAATGCTCAGTAGGAGACATACCTCATCTTGTCTCCGATAATGGATATCAGTAATTCATTACCCATTTGCACCTGGTCTTGGGTCCCAAGATTGGGGAATGAAGCGGCGGACTTTGTTGCGTCGTTCTAGTCTACGGAGATGAGCGACTCTGTTTAGGTCGAAAGAACCCCATCTTCGTTTTTTTAGAATTTTAAATAAAGATGGGCTACCATGTCCTCCGTAGTTTGGCTTTGGCTCTTAGGGGATGGTTGACGCTGGTGCCTTGTTTGGTGGCGTCTTTGTATGCCCTCGTCCTCATTTTTTGCGGTGTGTTTGCTGTTTCCTTTTCGCTTTCTATTTTCCTGGTTAATATATCCATCTTTTCCAAAAAAAAAAAAAAAAAAAAAAAGCAAGTCCACTTGAGGTGGTTTTTGAAGGAATCTTATAAAAAGGGTAATTTTCATTTCATTATCCTTAAGTATTGTTCTACCAAAAACAAAAGTTGTAAAGCTCTTTTGGGTTAATCTTAGTTTACTACCCTGAAATTGCGTGGTTTTCAACATTTGGTACATGAAGTTTTTTTCATCCCAGAGTCATACCTCAAGTCTTAATTTTGGGACAATTTAGTACATCCGTTAAGTTGGCTGTTAAGTCAGCCGTTAATTGATGACGTGGCGTGCATGTGGAGAATGATTGGGCGCCACGTGTTAATATGAGCCCACGTAGATATTAAAAAATAAATAAAATAAAAAACTTAAAATAAAAAATAAAAAATAAAAAATAAAATATAAAAAATAAAAAATAAAGAAAGTAAAAAAAATAAACAATTTATCTTTTCTGGGCATTTCTGGTTACGTTGCAGCGACCTGCCAACGAGGGTCAGCGAAGTGGCAGCGGTAGAAGAGAAGGACGACGACTGCGAGGAAGATGAAGACGAACAATGCGAGGCAATCGAAGAAACGACAGAGAGCTGGCTTTGCACGGACGCCATTGAAGAGAGGGAAACCCTAGGGAGAGAGCTGAGAGAAGAAGTGTACTGGTTTTGAATAGTCTGATACTACACTGAGAGGAGAAGAGAGGAGACGGGTGGTTGAAGGGTGCGAGGGAAGACGTGAAAATGAAAGACGAGGAATCCCAATCCCAATCCAAACCCTATTTCCATTCTTATTCAGCTTCTACTCTGCAACGTATGCTTCAAAATCTCTGTCTCAAATTTCTTCTAACTTCTAGGGTTTTCGTTTCCTCATCAGTTACATATCTAATTATGAAATTTGGGGCTTTTCCTAACACCCTAGATTTGAAGGAGGCGGCGTTGTTTATTGAGGCCGCTTCCTCCACCAAAGAAGTTTGTAGAATATCCCACGCCGTCCGCCTCACGGTTGCGCTCCACCGCAAGCTCATAGCCGCCGTGCTCTCTGCATTTCTCAATTTCGCTCTACTTCCACCCTCCCCAACCCCCTCCCTCATTCTCTCTCCATTCTCTTCCCTGCACCCTCCCCGCACACCCACCCATCTACCTCGCTACCTTCCTTCTTTTCTCTGCACCCACCCAACCTCTATACGGTACCGACCCCCACCCTCTTCACCTCCCATCCATTCTCTCTCCTCCACCCTCTTCACCCAATTCCTCCCATCAGATCGTCGCCGTATTCGAAACCCCCAAACTTGTCGCCGTTACCATGGCCTCCAAGATTAAAACCGTTCAGCGATCAAGACTCCGATTCGCTATCTCCGAAACGTCGATCCGTTACTGGCTCCGTTGATCGACCACCACCCGCGGCCGACCTTCGATAACGCCAACCCATCTGTGCGGTGGCGAGGCCTGCCGCAGCTTTGAGACCCTTCTGCTTGCATTGTTTTCGACTAACTCGAGAGGGAAGAGAAGTGAGACAAAAAAGCGAGTGAAAGATTAACACCGGGGGTGGTGAGGTGAGGTAGGAGAGGTGGGTGTGCGGGGATGGTGCGTGCAGGGGAGAGATAGGAGAGAAGGGAGGGAGGGGGTTGTGGGGATGAGGAGCAGCCCAGAAAAAAAAAATTGTTTTAGGGACTGATAGCTAGGGTTAGAAGAGAGGATAAAAAATTTAATTTTGTTTTTGAATTTTGAATTTTGAATTTTTTTAATATTTATGTGGGCCCATAATGACACGTGACGTTCAAACACTATCCACATGGCCATCATCAATTAACGGAGGTTCTAACAAAAAACTTAATAGATATATGAAAATATCCCATAATTATGACTTTAGGTACCAAACTGGGACGAAAAAAAACTTCATATATCAAATGTTGAAAACCAAGAAACTTTAGAGTAGTAAATTGAGATTAACCCTTCCTTTATTGCAAGTCCAGTCGAGGTGGTTTTTTTCAAAGCTTGTTATAAAGAAAGTTGGGCTAAAATTAGGTTTGGAAAAGAAAAAAAAAACTCTCTTTTTTTTTCTTCTCAAAATCGTGGGTCATTGGCAAAAGAAAGCAGAAAAGCTCAGACCACGGTCCCTTCCATTGAAAACGCTCTTTTCTAATTATTTGGACTCTATTCTCATTCATTTATAGTTTATTTATTTAATGTTTAATAAAATGGTAGAGAATAATTAATTCCCACTCGTGCCAAGAGGGTAGCGTTACGTAATTAACTGTATCTTTTTTATGTAGGTGAACAGTGCCGTTTAACGAAATTTTTGAATGCCCATGCATACCTTCGCATATTTTACAAAATTGCAACATTTACCCTTTACTGTCTTCTGCGCCCTTATGGCTTTGTGCGTTCTACCATTCTCAGCTCTCGCTCTCTCAGCTCGTGTTTCATCTCTGTGCTTGTTTTGTCCCTTTCGAGGAAAATCTGCAGAAAATCAAGTCTGATGATGGCGAGATACACGGGAAGTCTGGAACTGAAGAGATGGATATGAGACTGTGGTCCGCGAAGGGAGATGGGGGCAACGATGGGTGTTGGGGCTGATGGTTGAACGTCTTTTTGGGAATGAGATTGGTCCTTTTCTTTTGGGTCAGATATCAATGTCATGAACTTTAGATGGTGGGGGTGGTGGCGGCCTCTGTGACCGTGTGGGTTGTTGGTTACACAATTTCCCCTACGAGTGTTTGTAACTCGTATCAGTTTAAAATGCCTTGTAACATCTTAAGTAGGCATAAGGCTCTTTTAAACGAGTAATTTGTTATATTAGATGTGTCACTGTTGAAAAATACCAACAGAAATGTTGAGTCGTAATATTATTTGAATGTAAACTTGCACTACAAGTAAAATGAACTTCTAATCAAATGATTGTACCATGTGTGGATGCAAATTTCTTCCTCCTTGATCTTGGACAAAATTGCACCTACAAAACAATTAACACCTTAGGTCAAGGCCAAGAGCCTCACGCGCCCACGATGAATGGGTGGGGGGGGGCTTTGGCCGAAGAACCTCCGATGTCAAAGTTAGAATTTTGAGAGAAAAGTGTTTGAAAGCTTTGGAGAATTTTAGCAAGAGTGAGGACCTAGGTTTTTGGTGAGAATGGGAGCCTATTTATAGGGATAGGGTTCTTGATTTAGGTTGAATTTAGGAGTTATGGAATAATTAGCTAATTAAAATAATTCTCTAATTAATTGGCTAATTATTATCATAAAAGGGGAAAGATGTGGTAAAAACGGTAAATGGTATGGCTGATTTCCTTGGTGTGGAGGATAACCGGCCTTTATGGTGTTTTTTGGATATAATGGATGGTTTAATTGACAATTAATGGGTTAATTAGGCAATATACCCAGTAATTAGCCAATTAGCATAATTTAAAAGGAATGTGTTTGGGAATTACCTTGTAGAAAGGATTTGATTTGGTTGGTTGAAATAGGTTTTGAATTGTTACCTATTTTGGGCACTTTTGACTTGGTTGAAAGATGATTCTCCGCTACTCGCGCGTAGGAATCCTGATGTGCCTCAAAGGTATTCTTGTCCTTTTTTATCCAAAGATCCATGTGTCACTTTGTGACTATTTTTGGCTCCACAAATGCCCCCACACCTGTTGGGCTGCTCGTAGGAAATGGCAGCAGGTGTAGAGATCTTCTTGCTTCCGGAAACGTAGGATTGTTTCCTTTTTTAATGTTGATTCTCTCTTTAATAGGAAATTATATCCTTCTAGGAAAGGGAAATAAATTTCTCTCAAAGCCTATTTAAGTCCACCTTAAGTGGGTTATTAAATCAACTTTGAAGAGCGATTTATTCTACCCAACAAGAGAGAGAGAGCTTAGAGGATATTTGTTCCCCCTCCTCTAGCAATCTTCTACATCTTGCCCGTGCAAAGGACCATCTTTCGTTGCTTTCTTCGTCTTCTCCGTGCCGCACCAATGTAAGAAAAATTTAATTTTTCTTGTCTTCTTCTTGGATGGTGTTGTCGCGGGGCAACCGTCGGGATGGTGCGGCACGTCAGCTGGCAAGGGCCAAGAGTCGGCTCAGCATGGGCCGAGGAGGGGTCGTGGCAGAGGCCACTGCTTGGGCTGTTTGGATTGGCTAAAGCCAAAGGCAACTTGTGCAGTCGGGGCCGTGGATTGTGGCTCTGGGGCGCAATGCTAGGCGAGCCACATAACTCATGTTCTTTGGGCTCTTGGACCTTACTCGGGCTAGGCTGGCGACTGAAAGAAATGAGGAGGTCGTGGGCCTCATGGGTTGCTGGAATGTTGGGCATGTAGGCCTCCTACCTACTAGAATGGTGGGTTGATCTCCTCTGCTGAGTACCGTGAATGGCATTGGCTGCTTAGTTCTCTTCGTCGGGAGAAATGTAGGCTGCCCCCGAAAGATGAGGTAAAGAGGATCAAGGCGGATGCATTGGCTCATTTGATTGCTGTCGTAGAGCTTACTATGAATGAAGGTGGAAAGAAGAGATATTCCCCGCCTGCTCAAGAGATGCTGGTTAAGAGAAAACTGAAGACTTTTCCACTGCCGCTCATGATGATCTGTCTGCTATCGAGAGGCCTGTGATTGGCATGACTTTTTCCAAGGGGACGAAAAATGAGGCTGCTAGATTTGAGCATGTGGCGCCTGCCATGTCAAGAATGGCAAGTACGATTGCTGATAGGATTGTTCGGCATAAAGGTTTTGTCATGCCCCTAGTGCCGAATTTTGTACCAAGACGTCTGTTGGGAGCTAAGTCTGGTTCACCTTTGGAGAGGCTTGCTATTATGAAGAGCAATAAGATGGACTCTGCTGCTAAAGTGGCGCCAAGGCCCATTCCTTATGCTGCTGAGATTGATTCGCCTGCTGGGAATGAGGAGACTGCTTGTGTAGGCAGCTGTGAGAAATCCACTAAGCTTGCTTCTGGGGAGGCTACTGAGATCTATGTGCTTTTGAAACCAGATCTCTTGAAAACATAGACGCTTGTGCCAAGTTTGTTGATGGCGTCAGAAAGGTGTTTGCCTAAGCTCGTTTGCGAAGCATACGACCCAATATAGAAGGACTGTTCTGCTTGCTATGACGCAGATATGGCAAGGCTGTTATGGAGACGGTAAATACTATGGCAGATTCTGAGCTCCTTGCTTTGAAGGGGTCTAATATTTCTGCCCCCACTTCTTTGCAGCTTGAGACCGCTCGCCAAAAGATCGTTGACTTGAAGACTAGGCTTGACGCGATCCAAGTTAAGCATGAAAGTGCAGAGAAGGATATTGGATGTTACATACCTCATATTCAAGATCTTGAGTTTGCAGTTTCTGAGCTTCGTTTCGCTGCTTATGCAAAGGATGAAAAGTTGATTGCTGCTTATAATCAAGTGATCCACTTCAAGAGAATCGTCAATAGGCTTGAACCCCAAGTGTTGGAACTTCAAGGTGTACTGAAGATCAACGAAAGTCTGAAGAATGAAGTGGATGAGCTGCAGAGCATCCATGTTGGTCTGCTCGAGGAAGATGAGCAGCTGAAAGGTGAAAAGGCTGGGCTCGGGGTTTCGAGACCTTCTCTATTTCTCCGGAAGACTTGCTTGATTTTACTTTTGATGCTTCTATTGGTGAAGTAGTTGGAGAAGTTAGTGCCCAAGCTGGGGCAGCCGAGGGTGAAGCGCCGGATGATACCGCTGCTAAGAGCGTCGTGGCTGCTGAAGGTGTGGCGACCGAGTAGTCGTGGGATGTCCAAGCTGCTATAGTCTTCTAGGTAGCCTTTAGGATTTTATTTGTTTTTTCTTGTAGCTCTTGTTTTGCTTAAACTCCTTCGACCTTTGCTAGTTGTTTATAAACATGTTTTCCTTCACTTTTCTTCATCTTCGCTTCTTTTGTTCATGCCCTAACCTTTAGACTTGATAGACTAGTGGCAGGCATGCTACTTTTTTATAAGCAGACAAGCCCGCGTAGCCTATACAGCCGTAGGTGTTGGTGTAGAACTTTGCAAAGTTGTTAGCCATAGGGTTGGCAGCCGGATGCCTTACTTACAGAAGCAGACAAGTTCGCGTAACCACTAGGCTGTTAACTTGACTTTCTCCAATTCCGTAGGTTGCGTAGCGAGTATCACAACACTTTAGGACTTGGTGTAGGTTGTTCCGCGCTTGGCAGAGGTGAAGCTTATTGACTACGTAGCATGTCGACAGTGGATAAAACTTCATATATGCGTGCTAGCTTGTTTAACCTTTCACAAGAATGTGCGGTTATATAAGTCTAGCGCGGTTTTACTGCTCGAAGGGTAAGCCGTAGGCAATCTTCCAAAATCTGTAGGCTACCTTAGTGCACTCGGTAGTAGCTTTAAGGTTTCAGGGCAGCTATCTGTAGGGCGTACTGCATAATGTGCCCCCTCTATCTTTGGGGTCCGGTTCCTCACGGATTAGGCCAAGAGACCCAAAATCCTTCAGTTAGCTAAGCCTTGAAAAAGACCATTGTGGCTACTTCTAGGAATCCCAGCGCAAGCCATCGTGCATTTAGTTATACTAAGGCAGCCAGGTTCATCCACGTCTGGATATTCGGAGTGTAAAGTTTATCCTCCCGTCTTGGAGAGCTGACCCATATGGGTGTCGGGGAATTGGTTTACCCTCTCGCACTGGAGAACAATTAGTTTACCCTCTCGCACTGGAGAGCATGGTTGGTCCCTCGGGGGGCGCAATTCCTGCGATGAGTCCCTAAGTAGGGCGCAATCTTCTTTTGAAGTGCAGGAGTGATCAGTTGTTGTAAGTAAGCAGCCGAGCCAAGTTGTGATTACTTCTGAATTCCTCATTAAAAAAACGAGTGAAACGAACGAGAACTTAGTTGTAAGGTAGGAACTGTATAACAATTGGATAGTCCTCGGCTTGTGAAGTGGTGCCAGTCGAGCTTCTTGAGTCTTCGGGTTTTGCTGTAGCGGGAGGTCACACATGGTACTTCTTCATATTGTAGGCCATCCACTGCTTTTCAATCTTTTTGCCGTTTCATAGTGGCGAGGGTGTAATTACTCTTGCCACCTACTCTGCTGATCTTGTACAGACCTTCCCAGATGGGATCCATCTTTTTGAAGCCTTCTATGTGGGCAGTGATGAAGGCTTTTCTTAGGACAAGATCTTTGGGTTGAAACGGCTGGATCTTGGCCCTTTTGTTGTAGTTGGGGAGGAGTTGTTGTTGGTAGGCTACAATTCAAGTGATGATCTGCTCACACTTCTCATCTGCCAGATCTAAACTTGTGGCCATCTCCTTTCTGTTCGGTTGTTCGTCTTTTGGTGGTGCGATATGCCCATAGACATCCAAGGAGTTCGTTTAGCCATTTTCCCTTCTTGCTGGTGAGGGATTTCTTGAGGCAGTCGAGGATCGTCTTGTTGGATACTTCGGCCTGCCCATTGCTTTGAGGATATCTCGGCGTGGACATGTGCTGCTAGATGCCATATTCTTAAGGCACTTTTGTACTAACTCCTTAGCATCTTGGTGCATGGTAGGCCCATAGTAGCCTGCGTTAAGAGCCTTCTATGCTAAGGATTGGCCTCCAGAGTGGTTTCCTTATACACATTTGTGGATTGATCTTAGAACTTTCAAATCGTCGGGAGGCGCTAGGTAGCGGATATGTGGTCCGGTGTGGGATCTTTGGATAAGAATGCTATGACATTTAGGCTGCTGGCTCTATCTCTATGCTTGGCTTGTCAAGATATTCCACTGGAATAGAGCGTTTTGAGTTGGTGATCGAGTGCGGAGCCTAGGCCGGATAGTACGTCTGCATGGACGTTGTCTGCCCGGGGAACTTGAGTGAGAGTTTAAGTCTGAAATGCCTCAAGCTACTTGCGTACTTTCTCTAGGTATTACGTCATCGATATGCAAATGCCAGAAATCTCCATTGAGGGAGCAGGTGCAGCTAAAGTGTGTTCGGCTGCCTTCGGGGCGCCATTGGGCCACTCTGTTGCGTTGTCAAGGCTAGGTGTGAAGGCGCGGTAGGGAGCCGTGGGACGCGCAGCAAAAGGTAGTGCTCAACTGCCGGTACATGTTGTTTTTATGTAAAATCTTCTGGGGTGACGAGGACAAAACTTGCTTTTGAGTGTTCATTCCAGTGTTCGTCTACCCTTCGCGTGTCTTTTGGGCCTAGTTGTTGCGTTCGTCAGGATTCGGTGGAATAGTGCATCATGATGATGACCGCGTGCGTTTGAAGGTAAAACTTAAGCTTTTAGGTTATAACAACTATCGCCGAAGTTAGCTTTTGAATTTCTGATAACATCAATGAGAGCTTTTAAATTGTGGAATACAACTGATAGCATCGATGAGAGCTTTTAAACTGTGGAATACAGGTAGTCGGGCCCCCAGCTCTTCTCGTATGATGGTAGAGCTTATTTCTGCTTCAGATGCGACTACTCGTCCAGTCAGACTTTGAATCTCCTTCAGAGTAGTGGGGAACTTCATATTCAAGATCGCTTGGATTTGCCTTAAATGGGCATCAGCGAACTTCGTCCCAAAGTGCATGCTTATCTGCCAGAGCGAAAGAGTCTGCCAGAGTTAGATCTTCTTTCATTATCAGTTTTCCGAACAATGGGTGGTCTGCTGGAAGTCCTTTTTGGAAGGCTACTCTAGCTATCGAGTCTTTGCATCTGACTATTTTTGCCTTCTCTACTTTGAACCTCCTCACATAGTCACGAAGTGACTAATTTGGGTTCTTCTTAACGTCGAACAAATGGTCAGACTTCATTTTGATCGAGCGATAGGATGAATATTCTTTGGTGAAAACCAAAGAAAGTTCGTAGAAATTCCATATGGATTGTGGCGGCATGGTGTAGAACCAATCTTGCGCCTCGCCTTGTAGAGTGGTTGTGAATATCTTGCATATGAGATCATTGTTGTTTCGATGAAGGATCATTGCGCTTCGGTAGCGCTTTAAGTGTCTCTTCGGGTCTTCATCCCATTTGAAAGATGCGAAATATGGCATTCTGAACTCTCGTGGAGGCTCTGCCTGCTCGATCTCGTCCGTGAAGGGTGACCTGCTTATGTTGGTCATGTTCCGTCGTAGTGCCTCGTCGGTGACCTCGTTGCATTGGAAATCATGCAATCGCTTGGTCAATAGTCTCTCTACTTCTTCCTGAATTTGCCTTTGTTGGGGTAGCGAAGCTCTCGGCTGCCCCCAACCATGACTTGCTGGTCTAGGCTGCTCTTCCATGTGTTTGGCTCGTCTATGCCGCGGATGCAGTGCATGTGGTGCGTTCCTAGCAGGCAAGCGAGTTCTTCGCAGGCTGCTGGTTGAACTTGAGCTGGATTGAGTGACTGCTTCTCTCCGTCCGTCGTGCTGCCTACTCCGATGTGAGGTGGATGATGCTCTTTGCGGGCTTAGCCGCGAATGAACACTTTGCCCGGAAGGTTGCTCATGTTGACTATCGGAGTGTGACCCCAACCATGAATGTATGCTCATCCGTGGGCCTAGTCGAGAGTGCACGCCCCTTCGCGTGCTAAGACGGGAATATACGCTATCTCGGGGGCCTAATCGGGAGTGTACACTGCCCGAACACTCGGCTCGTGGCTGCTTGTCGGGACGCTGCTGGAAAGGTTCGTCTGCCCTTGTCCTACTTCGGGATACCTCGTCCGGGGCACGTTGGATCCCGGTGCGTTGCAAAAGTTGATTCACCAAGGTTGTCTGTTGTGCAAGGGCGCTCGTCAACTCTATGACTTGTCGAGACAAGTGTTGTTCGCCATTTGGATTGGAAGAGCTTGGAAGGAATGTGCCTCCTTGGGCAGTGGAAGGGTGGTAGACTCCGGGCGTGAGATTTGAGTTGGGAAATGTCAAATCTGCGAAAAAATGTGGTGAGAATGCCCCCAACTCGATGGTAGGTCTGGATGGTTGAGATAGTCTTGGGCCGACTTGGGCTGCTTGGAAAGCCACGGGAGCAGGCTGGGCCACGAGAGCAGGTTGGGCCGTGAGAATGGGCTGCTCGATGGGAGCAGGATGGGCCATAGGAGTGGGCTGCTCGTCGAGAGCAGGCTGGGTTACGAGAGCAAGATGCTCGGCAAGAGCAGGTTGGGCCGCGAGAGCAGGTTGCTCGGCGGGAGCAGGCTGGGCCATGGGAATGGGCTGCTCGACGGAAGCAAGCTGCTCAGTACGTGATGCATGCGAATGCGAGGCTTGGGCTCAGGCCCGTGCAAACTTGGATGGCACGGCTTGGGCCATGGTGGAACCTCGTAGTGGTGGTACCACTTCGCCTATGACCACATTTCGTCTCGTAGATCGTCGCGATCCCATTTCTTGAGTATTAAAATTTTCACTTGTGGAATTTTCTAAATTTCTAGCCATTATATTTTTCTTATACATTTTATCAGAGAACCTTTGCAAATAAAAAATTCTAATAATAAGAACGTATGAAAAATATTCAAATGGACTAGAAAATAGAGAAAAACCTTTTTTATGCGAGAGTCTTCTACGAGTATGGATCTCAACTCTCAATGAAAGCACCAATTTGTGGATGCAAATTTCTTCCTCCCTGATCTTGAACAAAATTGCACCTATAAAACAATTAACACCTTAGGTCAAGGCCAAGAGCCTCACGCACCCACGATGAATGGGGGGGGCTTTGGCCGAAGAACCTCCGATGTCAAAGTTAGAATTTTGAGAGAAAAGTGTTTGAGAGCTTTGGAGAATTTTAGCAAGAGTGAGGACCTAGGTTTTTGGTGAGAATGGGAGCCTATTTATAGGGATAAGGTTCTTGATTTAGGTTGAATTTAGGAGTTATGGAATAATTAGCTAATTAAAATAATTCTCTAATTAATTGGCTAATTATTATCATAAAAGGGGAAAGATGTGATAAAAAAGGTAAATGGTATGGCTGATTTCCTTGGTGTGGAGGATAACTGGCCTTTATGGTGTTTTTTGGATATAATGGATGGTTTAATTGACAATTAATGGGTTAATTAGGCAATATACCCATTAATTAGCCAATTAACGTAATTTAAAAGGAATGTGTTTGGGAATTACCTTGTAGAAAGGATTTGATTTGGTTGGATGAAATAGGTTTTGAATTGTTACCTATTTTGGGCACTTTTGACTTGGTTGAAAGATGATTCTCCGCTACTCGCGCGTAGGAATCCCGATGTGCCTCAAGGGTATTCTTGTCCTTTTTTATCCAAAGGTCCATGTGTCGCCTTGTGATTATTTTTTGCTCCACACCATGAATGGGGTTAAGATCCATGTTAGGTTCCTTTCTATACCTTGTTTATGAAAGGACTTCAAATATTTTCTCTATGCACGGCAGATGATAACTACAAACTGATTAACTCTAGTTCAACTTGGTTCGCAATTTTTTTTCCGGTAACATGAAAGAAGAAAAAGAAAATACTAAGAAACAACTAATCTAGCTGTAGCAACTCCAAAACAGTCGGTAACTTGGTTCGCAATTTTCACATAGATGTGATTATTGAAATGTATGAAAGAATGGAAATGATTTTAAATACTTAGCAAATCCCAAATACAAAGTAATAACTTCAAAGAAATACAAAATACAAGAGATCAGGCAAGTTTTGACCTAGTTGGGCAAACTTTCTTGTAAGTCTAGCAAGTTCTTGTAGGCTACTAAAGTGCTTTGAAATGAACTTTTCTTTAAGGAAATCGAAACTACATGCAGTGTAGCAGAGCTTTAAACATAAATACAAGTACAAAAAAGCTGGATTACAAGGGGAATTTGAAATAAGGTAGGTTGTTGAGCTTTAAAGTCTTTTTGTGTTGTGGGTTGAATGTCATTTTCTTCTTCCTTTATGTTGCTTTATATAGAATTAAATTCAATCCCAATTAAGCCTTTTCTTCTAAATAATTCTTTTTGCTCACAATTGTTAATGTGATTACTGACAGATGATAAGAATTTACATCGCAATTTAAGCTTTCACCCTCCTCAAAACCATGGTCTAAAATATCGATATTATCCCGATATTTCCATCGAAATTTCCGTGTTTTTGGACTACCGATATTTCCGATATCATCGATATTTTAGACCTTGATAGGAACTCTATGTGGTACTAAGTCACTCATGTATCTTACCATGCAATGTATAAAGTGTAAAATATTGTACTAATTCATTATATATAAATGATTATGGTGTGTTTAAACTTCTTTCATTAATTACTACATATTTTCTACACTCACAATGTTTGCCAGCTCGCTATATAATCAACTTAAATCAGTTAAATCCATCATGCAATGCATTTCCTTCCAATTTTTTGTGATAAACTAATAGATAATTGACTAAATAAACATCCTACAAAGTTTCAATAAAAATTTCCAAGTTTTTCTTACAATTTCCGTGGTTTTTATTCAATTTTTATCGATATCGATAATATCCCGATATTTCCATCAAAATTTCCGTGTTTTCGGACTACCGATATTTCCGATATCATCGATAATTTAGACCTTGCTCAAAACTACCAAAATGCCATCAGAAAATACTTTTTCCTCTGTAAAAGTCGACTAGGTTAAATATACAATGTGAAAGAGATTTTTCGCTTACAATTCCACGTGAAAAGTACTTTTGAATCATTTGGGCTTGTGCACTGCCCATTTCTGCGAAAATAAATAAGTACACATTTAAATTTTAAATGCAATAAAGGCAATTGATGGGTTGCTGTGGGCAGAAGTAATATGGTTGATGATCAATACATACAGAGAAGTCACGCGCAATGCGGATGAGTCACGTGCTGCCCTCTTCCTCTGGAAGAAGGACCTTGTCAACTTAATCCAGTCAAATTCTCTTTCCCATGCACTTGTCTTTTGGTCACCAAGACAGACAGAGTTGATGTGGGTGGGTGGCTGATGCTTGGTATACTGAGTTGGAAGTTATCTAGCAATTTTCCAATTTGATTTTGGTCTCGTAGCTGGCGTGAGCTCGCTGCAACTTGGACTAGGATTGAGCGTCCAACATAGGCTCATTCCCGTGATCATCGGCACGCAATTATGTCATGTGTCAATAATAATTATGTTTAAGTTTCTCTCCGGGTAACATATCACTGACTGTGGCAATATACTCATTACATGTAAGTTGCTCTTCTCTAATGTGTATTTTAAGTTATTGTGTTTCAATCTATATAATTAACATATAATATGATAAGGAGCCGTTTGATTGATCGGACTAGAATTGGTTGGGCTATTTAACACCAGTCTCAGCCTAGACCAAACATGAAGGTAACCCTTGGTCCCTTGTGGTATCATTTCAATAGCACATGGGCAATTTTGTTACTTGATGACAAAGGAGAGTGCTATCAACCTTCTTTCCGGCCTTATTTGAACATTTTCTCTTCTTCTCCTCATGTCATGTGCATGGTAACGGGTGGTATACATGCTTTAGGCTGAGGACATACTTGCCTACCGTCAATCATTTTAGTTCTACGAAAAATCTCTGCTAAATTAAAGAAACCACCGGTTCAAGTTATTACTTAAATAAAGACAAAACTACTTTGTTTACATATAAATTTTATCATGATATATAAGTGAAATTTAAAAGTCAAAATTATCATATTTTTAGCTGTAAAAGAGAATGAGGAACAAAAGCAGTAGAATGCTTGAAATAAATAAATAATAAATTAACAAATTAAAGAAGAAAAAACAAGAGATCCTGAGAGGGTATATCAAAAATTAATACAACGCCCTAGTACAAAATAAAACAGAAACAACTTGACTTGTATAATTGGCCCCTCCTATAGCCCCCCAGCATGTCGCAGCAAAAGCTCTGGTGACAAATTACAGTAATATCATATAGTTCCCTCTAAACGAAATCTAGATTATATTCTGCAGACATAATCCCAACGAACTATTTGACTAACGACACCGGTATCAAAAAGAAAAAAAAATGTACTATATATTCAAATCAGGCATTAAGGTACATCTGAAGACTTCTTTCGAAAGAATTTCAACACCTGCCCAAACAACAGCACACCTGAGCAAGGATCCTTGATTCGTCACACCAAACGGCACTCTTATTTAGCTTGCAGATGATTGGGAAATAGCCTTTCTTGACAGCCTCGGCATACGTCCTATGCTGATAGGTGAGGGTTGATTCAAGCAAGTCCCAGAGAGAGGTCTTTGGATTCCAACCTGTCATAGATAGCCCCATTACGTTGTCAGAACGCCGTTAAGTCACACGGGTCAAGCAGATTAAAGACGAGGAAAATGAAAGATACATACCAAGCTGCTTGTTGATAATAGTCATGTCAGGAGTTCTCTTGTCACTATCATCGTATCCCACTCCATAGAATTCTTGAAAGCTAACATCAATGGTGGGTGTCTCCAGTTTTGGTTCGCCACTTGCTTTCGCATAAACCTGTAATGTAGAGGGGACCATCAATGCTTGTATCCATATCAATTTAATGAAATACCGCTACTTCAACTTAATTAACTAAAAAGAAGATGGTATCAAAGTGAATTCTTCACCTCAGTCATCATTTCACCAAGCTGCCTAACGGTTACTTCATTGTTGCCTACATTGAAGATGTGACCATTGGCCCTAGCAGGATTTTCCTGAGGAAAACAGATCACTGAGCAACAACTTTTGCATACTAAATATTAATTTGAGCAAAAGAGATTTGTATTTTTCACTTACGATCATCAACATAACAGCTTCAATAGCATCCTTTATGTAGACAAACGTTCTCTAAGATTGGCCGCCATCTACGAGCTTGAGAGGCTCACGGAGAAGAAGATTCTATAACAGATGAAAGCAGAGCACGATCACAACACAAATATTGAAATACCAAATAAATATGGAATGCTACAACCATTATTTGACATACATTACTGAAGCATGCAAGAACTCTTGGAACACCCTCACTTGGGCCGTCGATGCTAGGAATGAAATCCATCCTAGGTCCAATCCAGTTAAAGGGTCTCACAATGGTAAATTCAAGACCATTTTCCGCACCCTCAGCTGTAAACAAGAAGAAACTGGGTCAGAATCAGAAACCTCTATTACAAATGCCAATTTATGAACCACTACGTAAACGTAGAACAAAGAGATGACTAACCATAGATCAGCCTCTCCATCAATTGCTTTGCACATGCATAGGACCATCTCTACTTCTCAATAGATCCAAAAATGCAAGGGGATTCATCTTCTTTAAGCACATAATAAGCAGGATCCTATGAAAACATAGCACGCAAGAAGTAAGGTTTCTCGTTACCAAAATCAACAAACTTCATTGCAACTTATTACATTGATCAGTGACTCAATCTGAAGAAATCACGTTACACAATGAAAACATAGAAATGCCTCGTATCCGAAGAAAAACTTATGAGCTAAAAGGAAGAGAAGGTTTATGGTTAAAACTGTTAAATAATGTTCTAGATCTACAATTTACATACTCTAATTAGTATTAGATCCCATACTAAGCAGCCTATGGTCAGGGACCATGGTCAGTTCACCTTGGCAAGCAAGTTCGTCCATATATTTTGTGTAGTCATTCTTGGAAGAACTCCCTTTTTTCTTTGCCGCCTTTTTACCTTGAGGCCTTAGGGAAGGACGAGTCGGCTCCGGCACTGCTTCACGCGTCCATTCCCGCTCTTCAAATGTGTCGCATTCCTGTTGGTCTGGGTTTACTTCTGGCGAACTGTGTAGAGGGAGGTTGTGCATGACAACTTCTGGATCGGTTGGCACAAGTTTGTATATGGAACAATCTTTGACAACATTCCAACATTCCCATCTGTTGAATGATTTTTTTTTTTTTTTTTTTATCACATTGTACCAAGCTTGTGCTTGAAGTGTTTATAAAATGTGGGATTAGACAATATTATAAAATGCGGGGTGTAATACAAATAAATAAATAAAAATATTGATGCAGGTGTAATATAAATAAATAAATAAAAATATTGATGCGGGTGTAATACAAATAAATAAATAAAAATATTGTCACCTGACCCGCTAAACTTCTGCCACTACTCAGATTAGTGGCAGCATGAGAGATGGCGTTTTTCCAACAAGTAATCAATTTGTTGAGTTTTTTTCCAACGACCTTGAAGACCTTGATGACTTCTTGCGTCTTTTCCAAGCCTCTCGCAAAACGTTGTAGTAATTCTACTCCAAAGTTCTCGCAACTGCATCTCATTACCCGTAATCGGGTCATAAGTAATTTGAACCATGTATTCACACAACGTAACATCTTCGATGACCGTCCAAGTAGCCATATTTTTTCACACAAAAGTATATGAAAGCTTTGGTACAAAGTGTTGAAAATATTGAAATGTGGTGTAAGGTGAAAGATGATGGTTATGTATTTATAGAAAAAAATAATAAATTTTTGTTTTATTTTTTCTGTATTTTAAAACAATTTTTAATAATTTTTATTAAGTTAATTAATCTAGACTTTGAAAAAGATTGAAATCCAACAGCCCAAAATTGGACACGTGGTCAACGATAAGAATTATGACATTTTATGTTTTTTTTAAATGTTTTTTGCCGAAAATCTTGGACCGTTGATGTCACATCCCGGCCTGGGCCCCCACCACATCCCGGGCTCGACTCCACCTTAGCACGATATTGTCCGCTTTAGGCCCCGACCACGCCCTCACGATTTTGTTTCTGGGAACTCACACGAGAACTTCCCAGTGGGTCACCCATCATGGGATTGCTCTTGCGCGAACTCGCTTAACTTCGGAGTTTCGATGGAACCCTAAGCCAATGAGCTCGAGACCAAATCTTCTGCACCCAAAATGGGTGTGGCCTCTTTGTGGCCCCAATGAATGTCTGACACCTATTAAATATCTTAACTTTTCTTAATTTTGTTGTCATGAATTTAATAGGTGTCACATTCATTGGGGCCACAGAGAGGCCACACCCATTTTGGGTGCAGAAGATTTGGTCTCAATGAGCTCCCAAAAGGCCTCGTGCTAGGTAGAGATGGGAATATACATATAAAGCTTACATGATCCACTTCCCTGGGCGATGTGGGATGTAACAATCCACCCCCCTTAGGGGCCCGTCCTCGTCGGCACACCCACGGCCAGGGATTGACTCTGATACCAAATTGTCACATCCCGGCCCAGGCCCCCACCACATCCCGGGCTCAACTCCACCTTAGCACGATATTGTCCGCTTTGGGCCCCGACCACGCCCTCATGGTTTTGTTTCTGGGAACTCACACGAGAACTTCCCAGTGGGTCACCCATCATGGGATTGCTCTCGCATGAACTCGCTTAACTTCGGAGTTCCGATGAAACCCGAAGCCAGTGAGCTCCCAAAAGGCCTTGTGCTAGGTAGAGATGGGAATATACATATAAGGCTTACAGGATCCACTCCCTTGGGCGATGTGGGATGTAACAGTTGATCTAGGAATCAGACGGCCCAAATTTTGCCACGTCATTAGCCGTTAGGTTTGAAATTCAAATTTTTTTTTACAGTTGGAAATCTAATGGTTCAGAAAACTAGCCGTTGGAAATCCAACAGCCAAAGACGCGCCACGTGGCCCATGTCCTGCACCCCTTTAGTGAGCCTGCAATGCGGGGCCCGCCATATGTCGGCTGTTGGAAACGCACGCCCACTCACACGTGTTTCCCACGCGCCTGAAGCAAAAAAAAAATATCAAGCCTTTGCTGACACCATGTTGTCGTCATCATGACATCAGATAAGCTGGTTCCTCACGCAGTCCATTTCGGACCGGCCTACAAACTGGGGTGGACTTTGGGCCGACCTATATTGTGGGGTGGAGTGGGATTTTTAGGTGCCAGCCTATTTGTTTAGGCTTTGGGCCAGCCTCCAAATGAGGGGTGGAATTGCTCTTATGCCCTCATTTTTTTTCTTTTATGTATTAAGAGTTATAATTGTAATTTCATTGGTTTTGGTTGACCAAATGAGTTATATTAATATGTAGTTTGAATACCCTCCAACCAAATTACACACGTCGCATGCGCGAGTGCATAATTAGTATAACAAATGTATCAGCAAATCGAAGTTGAAGGAATAAATGATTTATGTAATAGGGCTTTCACATGAAAAGATACGCTTATTGATCAAGCAATGCGACTCTAAGAAACAGAGGTGGAGCGACAGTCACACCTCCCCCTCTCTCTAAATGCAAGGTTAATTTCATGACATTATAGGAGATTTTTAATTTAAAAAAAAAAACAATAGATGCGGCCCTCCTCCCAATTCAAGTAGATGCATATGAATTTATTTCGTTCTTAATATTGGCATCCCTTTACCACAAATTTTGCCTCCATCCCTGCTAGTAAAAGTGGCATTGGTTCGCATTGAAACATATGCTGTTTCACTATGCAAACCTCGTACAATGAAGACTTTTTAGCTAAAATAGTTCATGAGATTGTCATAACTCCTCACTTTGGTCCCTGAGATTGTCCACCTTCAATTATTTTGGTCATTCTGTGAATCTCCGTTAAATTGAAGAAACCACCTGTTCAAGGGGAATGGTTGATTTGACAAAAATGCCCTCAATTTAACAGAGATTGCTCACAGAATGACCAAAATGATTGATGGTGGACAATCTCAGGGACCACTTCTATTGATTTTAAATCTTAGGGACCAAAGTGAAGAGTTATGCAAATCTTAAGGACCATTTTGGATAAAAAAATTAAAAAAAAAAAAAGCCTAAAATGAATGTATAATAAGGTGCAACCTTTGAATAAAATTGTTATACCTTTTACAAGGCTTACAACAACCATTCAACAAGGGGTTCTTTTTTCTTTTTCTTTTTTTGAGTAAAAGACTACTTTATTACCAACAACATAATTACATAAGAAAAAGCCCAAATACAACAGACACACAAACACAAATATGGACCTCTATACCTAAGAGCCCAAAACAAAATTTTGAGCCTAATACATAAAAAACAACAAAGCAAACCCTAGTAGCTTCCTCCCAACTTTACCGCTGGATATTTGCTTGATAACCAACCGAAACAAACGTCCCCAACACAAACCTGAAATCAAGCTAAAAAAGCCCTAAAACTAGGTGAAACCTGAGTGAACACAAAACCGTAAACAGAGCCCCAAACACTGCCATCGAGCACCATAATAGTAGCTGCCACAAATCGAATGAAGCCAGTGGGAAGAAGCAGCCCACTAGCAACAGTGCCAACAAAGGCAAACCCAACGAAGGAGGTGGTGTGAACACCCGAGCGAGAACTCTACACACCTTCTGGGTGAAATGCGAAAAACCACGGTAAAAAGAAGTAGAAGCTGAACTAAGTTGTAGAGTCAATGATGAAGGATGGAGCCAATTGGGATGGAGAGTGAAAGGAAAGGGAAACAGAAGAAAACAGGAGGAAAATGTGGTCGATAGAAGGTGGAAGGAAAGGCTAAAAAAGAGAAGGAAAAAAAAGGAAAAGGAAAAGGAGAAAAAGAGGAAAAGGGTGGGAGGAAATTGGACGAAAGGAAGGAAACAAGTATCAGGAAGTTGAAGGAAGGAAATAGGGGAAAATTTTTGAAGGAAGGTGGAATGAAGGGGAAATGGGAAAAAAGGAAGAAGGGGTTACAAATAGAGAAGTCAGAGGGGTACAGGGGGTTGGAGGAAAGTGGTGAACATGACAGATAAAGCCAGAAGATGAAGGAGAATGAAAGGAAAGAAAGAAAGAGAAAGGAGAAGAAAACGAATGTCATTGATCCTAGCCATAGCTAGGGTCAGCGACTACAAAATGAATGGAATTCGGAAAAATGGTACCCTTTAGTTGTCTATAAGACCAACTCCAACCCTTGGAGTAAGTCCTAAAATTTACCATCTATTCCCCCCTTCCTTCCAACCCTTGGGCCAATTTAGGGTTATTGGCTATAAGCTAAAATTGGGCCAAATACCGGCCAGAAAAGTGGGTTGGGTTAGTGGTGTGCCCCACATGTGAGAGTGGAAAACCGGATGTGAAACCTATAAGACATATATAAACACATGTGTGTCTTAGTACCACTAATCACAAGTTAACCAATTGAATTATCAGAAACCAAGAACAAGATATGAACCTAGACTAATCATGCTCATGAAAAAAAAAATATTGAAACTCGCATAATAACTGACATGCAGAACCAGAGATCGAAGATGATGCCACTCTTTGAACAAATTAACCTTCTTCTCTTTAACAAAGCACAAGTATTCTCCAAACAATAAGTATTCAGAATAATATGAGCAAGCATTTGCAAGAGCAATGGCTAAGTATATATATATATATAGCAGTGTTCCAAGTATTCTCCTATTAGAATTTTTATGGAACTCAAATAACTAAACCATATCACAATATGAATAAACTAGACTCATGATACTGAGTCAAACCCCATATAGAATTGGTATACCTCAATTTCTCATAATTCTACAACAAATAGGATTTCCAAAAGCTTATCAACATGATTTTTCCATACAAAGATTTATACAATCCGGCTCTAAATGTTTGTCTCATACTCATACTCTTACAAAACCCAGTCACCCAGGCCCATCGCGCGCATGCACTGGTACGCACCAGCAGCAAAACAAGCGGGACCCCACCCACGTGTCGGAAGTAATTATGAGCCTAACGACTCTTTTTTCTGATCCTACGGCCACAATTTAAATGACCGTTGGTTGATCCAACGGTCCACGTTTAAACGTTTTTTAATATATTATAATTTTATTTAAATCTAATGATTGAGATCGAATATGATCAAATATAACGGTTAAAAAAAATCTAACGGCCCAAATTTAAATCCAGCGACTAAAATAATTAAAAAAATATATTTAACTCAAAATTCACACAAAAACTCTATATTTACCTATGTATTTGTTGAAACATCCACATAATACTCACTTTTCTCCTACAATTCTTCTTTTTTTTTTCTTTCTACCATCTTCCAAAACCATTTCTTCCCATTTCCAAATTTTTCAAGATGGCAAAAGATCATATTAGAGGTTGTAATTGGTCATTTAAGGAAGATGTTGCTTTGTGCTTGGCATGAGTTTCTATTAGCGAAGATTGTGCCGTTGGCACGAATTAAAATAAAAAGGTTTTGTGGGCTAAAACTATTGATAAGTTCAATGAAAACTCGAACGCCAGCCCAAGGGAAGTTTGTAGTGTTTACAATTGGTGGAAGGTTATCAACAAATCGTGCACTTTGTGGAAAGGAAGCTTGGAGAGAGCCATGGTTGACATGGCTAGTGGAAGGAGAGCCATAGAAGTGGTGAGTTTCTTTGTTGATATTTTATTTGTCATGTACATAATCTTATTTTGCAACTAATTGTATTTATGCATTCCTTGCATAAAGTGACAAAGCAATGGCAATTTATAAGACAAGAACTACTCCAAAAAATCAAGCTTCTAAGTTGCATCATGCTTGGGACGTCCTCAAGGATTGTCCGAGGTGGGGAACCGATGCAGACCAACAATGGGAAAACTTATTTGGTAGTGAAGCCGCAAGCACAAATGATGTCAATGAGTATGTCGATTCGGTGACTGATGAGCGCATATTTTATCATTTATTGTACTCCGAAAACTACAATTTCTTAGATGCAATTTTCGATTTAAATGAAAGAAATGACATGTTTGGGTGTTTTTAAGATTATATTAATGATATGGAAAATTATGCTATGTTTCTATGATTTTCATGTTAGTCTGGTGGTGTCTAATTATGTTTGGTAAAATGGTGTTTAGACGACTATTTGTATTTACCATTTATTAGTCTACTTTGACTTATCCCAGTTGGGTCCCCCTGTAGACTCATTTCCTATTATTCAATTTTTAAGCAGGTTCCTTGTTGCACACTAAAAGGATGACCATCACGTGACCGCTTCAAAAAAACAAATGCTTTTATCCTCCTATTTGCACCGACAGAAGAAAAGGCTGTTTTTCTCTCCCAATTTCCAGGAGCAAGCCGGCGCACTGTAGTTTATCAAAATATTGAAGAGGGATGAAAATCCATATTTCTATTCTACTCTCCAGTTTGTTGGTTTGCGGTGGAAGCATGAATTGGGCATTTTTGATCTTTAATTCTCATCAATTGCAATGGAGATTTGGGTACTTTCAAATTTGGTTGATATATCACTTTGGAGATTAAATTTCCAGCTGGAATCTAGCAGGGTAAAGGAGGCCTCGCTGCAGCAAGTAGACCAACTTGAGTGTGATTTAGGCGTTCTAGTCTTTCAAGCTTTGATCAAGGTGTCTAAACACACGAAGTGTCTGGCAAGGAGTTAAAAGGTTTCTTCCGTTTCTTTTCTTCTAATGTTTTCAATAAATGGGCTTTTTAGCCGTCGTCGGTTACGAAAAAGGTAAATGAAAACAGAAGAGAAAAAAGAAGAAAATGAGAACTTATCAATTTATAAAAATAAATTAAAAAATTAAAAAAAAATAAAAAACCGAAAAAAAAAAAAGGAAAAAAAGCATACGAGAGGTGCGGCAAAGCAAGGGATTTTTTTCAGGCTTTTTCTAAACTAAATTTTTTTCTTATTTCTTATGGATTTAGTACCAATTTCGATTATGTTTGGGAACTAATTTCATTTTGCTAGGGCTACGATGTAGCCTAACCATGATTGCTTAATTTCATCAGTTTAATTATTTATGAATTTTCACTCACTTTGAGTATCATTTTGTTGTGTTTATGAGCTTAATTTTAATCTTGGTGATTAGCCACCACCTTGGTTTGAGTTGAGTGTATTTGATGCGAGTTAACACAGATGCCATGTTGTTAATTCGGTTTTAGCATCTTGCAAATGGTACCATGAATTCCTTGATGTAGATGCCATACACTAGTTTTCATGCGGTCTCTTAAGTAGTTCTCAAATCGTTACTAAACTCGTGTGTGTTTAGTAATCTAGATGCCATAGATTGTTAGCACATATGAGTATACATAGTAATCTAGATGCCATGGATACTATATGAATTAGAGGAACTAGACCGTCAATTTGGATGATTACTCATTAATAATTAACTATAGGAATTGAGTTGGATTGGTTATGGTGAATCGGATGCTCTAGTGTCTTTTGCAATTAATTTATAATTTGATTTCTTTGTTGTTCTTGTCATTTATTTAAGCTCATTTGATTTTTGTTTACATTTACAATTTCAAAGTTCTTTCTCAAATCATCAATTTTTCCATTTCAATTCAAGTGCAATACAAATTAAGTTAGATAATTAGAATTATTTCAATCTTAGTTGGAACGATCTTGTGCTTGCCTACTATACTACTTAACGATTCGTACACTTGTGAGCATTAAAATTTGGACTTAATTGGGTTGATTTCGATTAATCTAATTTTGGTAACAGTGACCCCAACTTCTTTTTTTACAAGGCGCCCGGGAAGAGATAAGCAAAAGGAAGCAAAGAGAAAAGGGAAGATGCAAGATCCGGTTAGCACAACCATTTCTACCGGATTTGCAAAATTAGCCGAAAGCCATAGCTCTCAGGAGGAAGAATGTGACGACCCGTCCCTAATTTTCTATGTAAATTCTCCCCGAGTGTGTAAATTGACATTATTGCCCTTGTGGGCAAAGTGACGTGGATGTGATTATGCAGCTTTAAATTATTTTCTCGCTATTGTAATTAAATTGTACTTGTCGTTACGAGTGCGCGTTAAATTATTCAGTGTTGGAAACACTGTTTTGGATAGATTTCGTCTGATTTCGTTTGTACAAAACCCTATCTCTTTTCTTCTTTAAAATCGGCCACTTTTTCCAGTTTTCGGCGAAACCAGATGGCGGCCGGCGGCGGCCGGCGGCGACCAGCGAGGCTCGCCAGAGAAGACAAGGGAATATTCCGTCAAAGGTAACGGCACATTCTTAATGGCTGTTAAGGTCTGGCTGCACGTATGGCTGTGGGCTAGGCGGTGCGTAACGGCGCATCCAGCCTCTGATTGACCTTTTGTCAATTTGTGTAGGTCCGTGACGTCGAGTAGATCATTTTCGTATATTTAAACCCTAGGTTTGAGCAAACTATGAGGGATTTATTTAAGTTTCCGTATATGTGTTATTAACCTAATTAAATTAGTAATTTCACATATAGGGGAGACTTATCCCGAGGACGTACGTGGACAAGCAAGGCTAGGGGGCTACGATCCTTCGACATACCAATGAGTGGGCATATTTTTTTCCGTATATATGTATAAACTTTATAGTTTCCACAAATAATTTTAAATTGATTTATGCATTTTATGCCATGATTTATTAATTTTAGAAATACAATTATATGTTTGAGTTTTACAGTTCATCATGGCATATTCATATGCATTTTTACCTGCTCATGAACATTGTACTATTATGAAATGCTCAAATAAGTACGGGATGCGTAGCTAAGTCCAGGTAAGGTTATTGTTGATTGAAAAGGTTGAATCATTATGGCATTTTTTATCATATAGTCTACTCATCATTACTACACCCTAGGTGATAGTGCTCAGCCCAAGCCAAGCTAGCCTTCACGTGATCGTTCACATCAGCATTGCACAGCCTGTCGTACAGACTGTATTAGGCAGTTCTGACTCGTATGTGACAGCAATAGCACTAGCCTTCACATGATCGTAGCACTAGAGCATTTATTTTTACACCTAGCATGTCATACATGTCACATTAGGTGACTCCGACTCGTGTGTTAGCATAGACTGATGATCGATAGATGCAGTTGTACAAGTCACATTAGGTGACTCCAACTGACATGTTAGTATGGATTTTGAGCATATGATCATAATTTCATCGTTGTTGAGATATTTACTATTGGCATGCATTTGATTTCATATTTATATCTAGTATAATTATTTTTTGGAAACTATACATGTTTTACAACGAGGGGTTAGTATGTTAAAAAAATAAATGGTTTTATAAATCTTTATTTTTGTGCCCACTCACCCTTCTGTTTTTCACCCCTCCAGGTCCTAGTTAGCTGACCTACTATGTGGCACACAAGGATCACCCAACGATCCTGACATATTTCTACTTTAATGTAGGAACTGTTTCCAATTGTGTATTAAGTACATTTGCTAGTTCAACTGCACTATTTGTTATCTATGCTCTGACCTTGTGCCTTTTGGGTTTAACCACTTCTGCGCACTATTTTTAGTAATTTAATTAAGTTTTAGTTCGGTTTTAATTTATCCACATTTTCAAATAACTTGCACTTTTGGTTACTTCACCTTCAGGCGACGGCTAACACGCCTCAACTTCGGTCAGGGTGTGTCAAAGAAGCGGCCCAAATGCGCTTGGCCTTTATGAAGGAAGGGGAAGGGGAGCATGGAAGGTTCGAATGTGATTTGATGAGGGAGGACCTCAACAAATACACAAGATAGGAAGAAGTTCTTAAGTGATAAGCAAAAGGAAATTTTGTGAAGGCATGCCACAAGGAGTATATTTCAAGATGATGATTCACCTCAAGGCTATATCCCACATCCACCACCAAGTCCACCAGAAAATCCAACACCAAGTCCACCAGAAAATCCAACACCAAGTCAAGGTGGTGAATATTATTATTAATTATCATTTGTATTAAGTTTATGTAGTTTATTAATTATCGTTTGTATTAAGTTTATGCGTTTTATTAATTATCATTTGTATTAAGTTTATATAGTTTATTAATTATTGTTTGTATTAAGTTTATGCCTTATTAATTATTGTTTCTATTATTCATGGTTTCATGTGTTTTGTGTTTATACATTTTTATCATGTGTTTCATATTCTTCTATAGTGTTTCATGAGTTTCATGTGTCAGTTTAGTGATTTTTCAATATTCATCGGAATTTAAATATTTTTAGGTTAAAATGTTCATAAAATTAATTTAGGATAGTCTTAATTTAAATAATTAGCCTAAATTCATTCTTTAACAATCTAGAGCTAAAATTTTAAGCCACAAGGGTTGGAGCAAAAAAGTTGTTTCTGGATTAAAACCTAAATTTTCTGAATTAAAAAATTTAAGTTTTAATCCAAGGATTAGAGATGGTCTAAATAGCTTAGCATTCAAACCTATTTCATTCATCCAATTCACTTGTACAAGAGACTAAGAAAATAAATCTTCTTATGTGATCCGGAATTTGACAACGGCATCATTGAGATCCTATTACCTGTAAGTATGTCAAATTTTTAGTTGCATCGAATGACCGGATACTTATTTAGCATCTTGTTATCTTGTTGGCTTTTGTCACATCCAAAGTTCAGCAAGTTTTGAACTCGACTACCATTAAACCGATGATAAACATCAGAAATTAAAATAGAAGCAAAAACCCTAATCACCATATGAAACAACAGTAATCACCATATACAAGACAACAAGCTGCAAGTTCCCATTAGGATAGTTTAATAACAAAAGATAGATTAACAATAGTAAAGGCATAATCTCATATGTTTAACGGTTCAAGAGAAGTTCCTACTTATTGCGCAAGCCTCTGAAATAGCCTTTAGGATCACGCTCAAACCCTTCCCTCTCTATGATTTTATCTTTTCCAGGAGCTTTCATCATTTTCTTCTTTTCAGATAAACCCCAAGCCAGTACACCAATTCCTGCAGCAGCACCAGCAGCAATTGCACCTAAGTTGTACGAAGGGTTCCTGTCATTTCCCCCGTCTGAGCTCTCCGAACTTTGTCCCGATCCCATTTTGCAACCTGAGAGCATGTACAAACGGTAAGGCCTATTTAATTTCTGGAGGCACTTTGAAATACTCTTTGTTATACATTTTGTTATTTGATAGCCTAACAGCTCGAAAAACGAAAATACTACGTACAAATCTTCAGCAAAACCCTACGGAAAAATGAACACCCATGAACAACTCAAAATGGTGCAAAGATAACAAGAAACTAAAAGAAAAAATTAGAGAGAAAGGAACACAGATTAATCACAAAGGAAAGAAGAAAAGTGAATTTGTTCGACACCATAAATTCGCCATGGCCCTGCGTGAAGGCGGCCAGGCATTTACATGAACATGAATTTAGAGATTGCGAGCATACCACTATTATTTTCCACTAATATACGGTGTGTGTCATAAATACTTGCGCTATTTAACTTCTAACCTTTGTGATGATCGGATTGTTCTTAGTTGAGATTGATGAATTAAAAAAGTGAGATGGCTTTGTTTTCTTTGAACTTGTGTTCTGAGTGGCTGCCTCTGCTTCTCTTATATAGGGAACTAAGGAGATGCTAGCAATTTTCCACTTGCAATGTTAATGAGTTGCAATATATTGATTAACTAACGAGTTTTGCATAAAGCCACTTCCAAACAAAAGGAAAGCTATTTTACCTTTTCTTTTTTGCCAAAGCAAGTCTACTTATTCTATCGTTTCTTGTTAAAAAAGAAAAAGAAAAAAAGCAAGTCCAGTTGATGTGATTTTTTTAAAGGAATCCTATGACAAGGGTAAAGCTATTTCCCCTTTCCTTTATTGCTAAGGCAAGTCCACTTACTCTATCGTTTCTTGTTTAAAAACAAAAAAACAAAAAAAAAAAAAGCAAAAAAGCAAGTCCAGTTGAGGTGATTTTTTTAAAGGAATCCTATGAAAAGGGTAATTTGCAATTTATTATCTTTAAGTAGCGTGAAATTTCAACTTTCATATCTATAACTTTTTTAATTCCACTTTCACACCTAAAGTTTGATTTAGTGACCTTCTCAAATTTCCATTAACTTTTCCGTCAACACTTTCGTTAAAGCGTGACTTGGCGCTCACATGGACTATAATTATGCAATGATATGGCACAGGAACCCCCACGTGAAAATATGAAACAATTAAAACATTAATGTCAAGTCCAACAATGCTTCAGCTCCTCAACTCCCCTAATTTGTGCTATAGGTCTCAATTCTCAAACAATTTTCTCAGCCTCTCTGCAAACTTTCAACCAGATAAAAGGTCATTCTAAATGTTAAGAGTTGATGATGTGTGGAGAGTTTGTCCCACGTCGGTGAGGGACAAGTCTAGGTAATGCTTATATGATCTTGGGCCACTGCTTATATTATCAATTGGTTTTATGGTGCCCAATTTCATCATTATATTAAAGAAGATTTCCCTCGTGTAAAAGCCCAAAAGGACCACACGTTGCTTACGCATCACCCACTTGTTATCCCCATGTAGACTTGAAAATTGGCTACACGTAAGGAGGGCATGTTCATAGTTGATTGTGTGTGGATAGTTTGTCCCACCTCGGGGAGGGACAGGTCTAGCTAAGAGCTTATAATCTTAAGCTCCCACCTGGGTTGTGTTCGGGCTGGATCTATCCCTCGCATAGCTCCCTGGGGCTCTTGCCTGTCGGGCAAGGTTTGCTGCTTGGTGTGCTGCAATATGATTTTGATGTTCGTTTGAAAGGTGCCTTTGGTTAGGCCTTGAGGCTCACAATCAAAGCTAACATAGATATGAGCATTCCACTGTTATCTTTGTATAACAGATTGTTATTTAGTTGTGAACTGGGTTGATTACTTGCGCGACAAGTTACTTAGATTTCTTGATTTATCAATAGATAGTCACATATGGGTTAAATCTGTATAAATTTCTTTTTTTTGCCTTGTAAACAAGGACTTTTACTCATAATATTGTATGTCAAAATGAAGGGGTTCAACGTCCTTCCAGTCATTACAGTTAAAACTTTAAAGAAGTAAAGTCACTAAGTTTGGACAGAATGATCATAGGTGAAACTTTGAATGAAGAACAGTTGAACGTGATTTAAAAACATAATGAGATAAGCATTAAACAATAGATCTACTTTATGTAAGCACAAACAAAAGAGACTCGGGCAAGATTCAACTTCTTGCAACCACTTCTCTTTGTGTTTACAGGGATTTGTAGGCTCTGAGGAATGAAATGTAAATAGGTTTTACTCGAAGGAATCGATACTACAACACTAGGGGAAGGTAGCAGAGCTTCTATACTTGACAAAAGATGACTTTCTATGAGGATTTTATGACTTTAAAGAAGTAAAGTCACTAAGTTTGGACAGAATGATCATAGGTGAAACTTTGAATGAAGAACAGTTGAACGTGATTTAAAAACATAATGAGATAAGCATTAAACAATAGATTTACTTTATGTAAGCACAAACAAAAGAGACTCGGGCAAGATTCAACTTCTTGCAACCACTTCTCTTTGTGTTTACAGGGATTTGTAGGCTCTGGGGAATGAAATGTAAATAGGTTTTACTCGAAGGAATCGATACTACAACACTAGGGGAAGGTAGCAGAGCTTCTATACTTGACAAAATATGACTTTCTATGAGGATTTTATGACTAAAGAGGGGTGGAGTCTAGACAAAATGTTGCTTTCTGGTTTCTTGCTTGTTTGAGAGCAAAGTGGGATGTCTTTTGATTGATTGGTTGAGTGTCCTTGTCTTCGGTGTCCCTTTCTGCTTTTATAGACAATTTAGCTCAATTGTCCAAGCTTTGCCCCTTTGCTAATGGCTTTCGGAGGGTGATGAGTCATCACTTATTTACTCATCCAGGCCCTTGAAAAGTGCTTTTTGCTGGGGTGAGCTGCCCTCTGTTACCCATCACTTCTCACATAGGCATGTGGCATATGCCTTGCTGAAATGGTTTTAAATTCTTCCTAGGCTGCTGGCTTGCCATAACCCAATCTCTCCTTTTACTTTTGCGTTCTTTGGGCCTCCATCATCATAAAGCCCAGTGTCAAATTTCCACCCAAACAGGTTGTATTTCAATTTTTCCTTTAGTCTTCTTCCTTTCCTTTTCTTCCTGACAGTCAAAGGAGTGCACCTGGGTTGTATTTATAACATGACAAAAGTGTTGTTCTCTTTCTGGGATCGTTATTTTTGCTTCTTTGTTACACCCATCGTATCAGTTCGGCAAGTGCTAGTACTAGCGTCGAATCAAAGGCTTCAACTTCAGGATGAGAATATTTGGATTGGAATTGAGGATTTGGATTGTGAAGGAATAAGAGTTTATGTTATGGTTTCTTATTGGGGCTGTTTGTTGGATTTACTGATGCGAAAATAAGTTAACGCACAAATTTAAACCCTATTTGTGACAATTGTAGTTTATGGATAAGTAGGGATCGTTCTAGGCCGGGGATTAACTAGGGATGCTAACCCAATGTAAAATTAATTTAAAAACGTAAAAACAAAATTTAAAATATTAAACTAGACTCAAAACACTTAAATAGAATAACTCAAAATAAAACTAACAAATAAACTAAAATAAATCAAAAGACTCAAAACAACTCAAGATTTAAGAAAACACAAACTAAAATGATTTCTAATAAATCTAACACTTTAAAATAAAATGGGGGATTGATTTTGATGAGAAGTAAATTAACTTAAATAAATTACAGAATTGACAAAAACATTAAGGTAAAATGATAAATGACGAACTGGCTAGAGGATTATTCTCCACACATGCCACATATGCAACCTAAATTGATTTTCAGTTGTTCTTTCAATAAATTGTAAATTCTCAACGCCCCAAGTTAATTAGGTCCGCTTAAATTAACCTTCAGATTTTCCTACTTTTATTAGGTTGGATGATTGCATACGACAACCCAAAACATTCCCTACAAGTTCCCTACATGAATTGCATAATAGAGATACAAGCAAGAATCATTAAGTTTTATGAAAATCATAAGCATTGACGAGACACTTGTTACTATGAATTGCATGAAACTTATGCCAAGAATTTACCTAACGCGATCGTTTATAAGCGACCTTCACTACTTGTGAATATAAGTTCATAATGATTAGGTGAAATTTACTTATATTCTAGCATCAAATTCATGCATGTAAATTAAGTGTGCATCCTTAATCGACAAACAAAAATAAGTTATCAATCAAGCAGTTAAGCAAATTAAATCACAACACAGAAATCACAACTGAAGGTAATCAATTCAAATTACAAATATATCCATGGTTTTGAATTAACCTCTAGCCAAAACAAAATTAGTTACACATTATTAAAGTTAAAACAGAAATAAAACGTGAGTTTAGGAAAAATAAACCGAGAGAGGAGAGTTGGTTCCTGCTTGGCTTTCCCTTGCTGACTGAACATGCATTCACTGCATGCCTTCCAACCTTCCTCCGCTGCTGACCTGCGAGCTCCTTCCCGTACTGACCTGCGAGACCGCCCCAAGCAGCACACCCCCTGGTTTCTGCGCTGCTCAGTGGCTGTTTGCACCTGTCCACCACGAGTCCCCCTTTCCGCACTTCTCTGCGCCAGCTGCCAAAAGCAGCGCTTCTTTCCTCAAGTTCCCCTGTTCCTCTTTCTGACCTGCACAGCTCTCCCCACTCACGGTTCCCTGTACTCACCCTGTACACCCCCCTGTGCTGACTCTTCCTCTCGCTGGTTGCGCTCCCTGCGCTGTTTCTTGTCTCGCGTCAACTGCCAAATGGCAGCTTCCCAAGACCGACTCCCCCCGTTTTTTCTTTTTAGTTCTGTTCTTTCCGTCCCCCTTTAATGCATGCCTTTGTTGCTGCTGACTCCCCTCCTTTTTTTCTATTTTATTTTAGTCATTCCTCCACTTGCTCCCTGTGCTTTCTCCACCTTCCCATTATCTTATTTTTCTGGCATCCCACTCATCCAGCTTCACCTACCACACTGCCACATTTTTGATAAATACAAATCATTTAGTCATTTAACAAGCCTGATTTTTATTTGTTTCCAAACACATACATGTATTGTAATGTGATGTCATGCCATATAATTTCTAATGCATTCATTTCGTGACATAATTCTACCAATAACCCATGACAGAATGAGAACGACTAAATCAATTTTCGACGAATTTATTATTTAAAACTTATTTGTGCCATTTTTATTTTCTTTGCATAACAATTCCTATAAACACAAAAATAACGTAAATAGCTCAAAAATATAAGGAACTAACTAAGAAAAGACGAGAGAATTTGAAGTAAAAATATATATAAATATGATCCGATCATTTACCCACCAGATGGAGCCACAGTAGCACATGGATGCACAGTCATCGTCCTGTTAATAAGTCATGTCATGAGCTCTTGATGGAAAGACTAACAGAAGTATGAAAGTATCATAAAATTCACATTTTAGGTATGAAAGTGGGGAAAAAAAATTATATATGAAAATTGAAATTTTACGATATTTGAGGGTAGTAAAGTGAGAATCACTCTATAAAAAAGCTAAGATTAAAATTGGGTTTGGAAAAGAGAAAAAAATTGTTTTTTTTTTCTCAAAATCGTGGGTCGTTGGTAACAGAAAGCAGAAGTAGCTCAAACCACAGTCGCTTCCATTCAAAGCACTATTTTCCAATATATTTTGTCTATTTATTCGCATTCATTTATATCAAGCAAGGTTCTAAAAAACGCTAGGCGCTAGTCGGGCGCCTAGGCGCTAGTCGGGCGCCTAGGCGCTAGTCGGGCGCCTAGGCGCTAGTCGGGCGCCTAGGCGCCTAGGTGGATTTAGGTAAATTTCTTGTACATCTTGCATATAAGTGCATATTTTCACTTACAAAAAATTATACTTGTATGAAATCCATAGATAAGATAATAAAAGAATGATAAAATACAAAAAGAGTATCCAACAAGTCCAAAATTTAAAAACGCATTAAGCATATATGCCATATAACCATAGTGAGGAGTATTGTAATGTAGAATGACACATGTACAACAAGTTCATAATTTAAAACAACATAAAATGCAAAATAGGAGGAAAATAAGGAAATGTAGTAATGTAAGATACTTAATCTAAGTTTTTATTTTTTATTTTTTAAATTTCAAAAAAAAAAAAAAAACGCCCAGCCGCCTAGCCCGCCTAGCCCGCCTAGAGCCACCCCGATTTCTCCACCCGTTTTGCACGAAATCGCCTCTGTTCCAACCCCCCCTAGCGCCTAGGCCGTTTTTTAGAACAATGATATCAAGTATCTTTTTCTTTTTAAATTTGTTTATATTTGGAGTGCATGATACTTTTTAGAGGGTGCCAATAACCAATATTTTTTACGAAAACCTAACTCATATCTGCAAATACTGTTTTATTGTAGTGTGAAACAACAATCATGCTTATGCACTCTGGTGCAGGTTCATTCCGACGATTTCTCTATCTCCAATAACTAATTATTTAATTCACTAACAATATCATTCAACTCCAAACAATACACGGCCTGCTTCTCACAGTCCATTCTTGTTTTTGGTTTGTGATGATTGGATTGTTCTTTAGTTGAGATTCATAATGATATGGGATCAAAAGGCTTCTTGTCTAAGGTTTGGAAAATTCTTGGACAGAGAAGAGGTTTGATGAATTAAAATTTTAAACTGAGAAGGTTTTCTTTTGTTTGAACTTATGCTTTATGTTCGAGGCAAAAGGTGGATGGCTCCTCGCACAGCTCCCATGGAGTGAATGGCACTGGGTATGTTTGTTCGTCGGGTTCTTGCTACTTGGTGTACTGTAAGATGGGTTTGAAGTTAGTTTGAAATGTGCCTTTGTGGCGCCTTAGGTATAGGCCTTAAGGCTTACAATCAAAACTAACTTCAAGCTAGGCGTGCCACTGCTATCTCAGTATAGCATATGTAGAACAAGTGTGTTTTAAGTCGATTACTTGCACCCCAAGTTACTCAAACTTCTTGTTATCAATTGATTGTCACAAATGAGTTAAGTATGTATTAAGTTCTTTTTCTAGCCTTGTAAACAAGGACTTTTAGTTTATAGTCTTGTATGTTCAGAAAATGAGGGAGTTTAGATCCCTTTAAACCATGTTTTTTATCCCAGGTTGCTATTAATGAAAACAGATCTATTGAGTTCATCAGATCCAGATGCAAATGAGACTCTTAATTAGGAAATAATTGGAAATAAGTTGCATACATGTTGAAAAATACATTTAGGTGACAAATCTACTAATTTAGAAGACAAACAAAGAGACTCGGGCAAGATTTCACCTTATAGGGCAAGGTTGAACCTCTTGCAGCCACTTCTCTTTGAGTTTACAGGGGTTGTGAGCTAAAAAGGGATGGATGATAAAATGGTTTTACACGAGAAAATCGATACTCCAATACTAGGGAAAGTAGCAAAGCTTTTAAACTAGGCAAAACAATGGCTTTTCCTAAGGAGACATGACTAAAAAGACTGAATCTAAGTTGGTTTCAGCTTTTCTGGATGCAAATCTGGCTTGAGAGCAGAGTTTGTATGTTGTTTGTTTGATTGGTTGAGTGTCCTTGTCTCAGATGCTTGCTTCCCTTTTTATAGGCAATTTGGCCCGACTGTTCTAAGCTCAGTTCTTGCCCGAAACCTCTTTGAGGGTAGTGAATCATCATCTTTTTACTTGTAGTGCCACTAGAAAGTGCTTTTTGGTTGGTAATGAGTTGGTCTCTATCAGTTGTCAATTCAATCATAGGCATATCGCCAATGCCTTGGCTGAGAAAGCCTCAATTTGCTTCAGACTTCGTAGCTGGGCTTCGGGAAAATTCATCTTGTTTTGACATCTTTGGGCCTCCCTTCAGTTAAGCCCAATATTCAAATATTAACCCAAACACTTTGACTTGTGTTTTGAGTGGTTTCCTCTGCTTCTCTTATACAGGGAACTAAGAACATTTCTAAAAGAGATATCAAAAAGTTTATATGACAATTAGTGTTTTTCAACCGAATTGTCAATTCTTATGTGATATGACGTGGATTGGCATCAAAGATGGTTGCCGTCAAATTTGATAGCAACTTCAAATTCATTTTCAATTGATTAATAAATATATTTTATCATTTTTATTATTGTTTTTGTTCTAAATATATTTATTACAATTATAAACAAAATGATGTAATAAGTAATAGTTCAATTTGACATATCAGGTGGAGGAAAAAATTCTAAAAAAGATCAAAGTGCCTCATAGGCTTTCAAATTTAAATTTTATGTTTAAATGTAACATCTCATTCGGAGATGCTCTAAGGAGCTGCTAGCAATTTTCCCAGCTATGTGATTGAATTGCAATATATTGATTAAATAATGAGTTAGGCATAAAACAACCGCACAAACAAAAGTAAAGCTAGCTCTATCGTTTCATGTATTAAAAAAGGAAGACTTTGGATGCGGTCCCTAGCTATGAATTATTTTTTATTGAAACCTTGTTGGTTTTCAATTTTTGATCAAAGCCCCTGAATTTAATGTGATAATTTATTTCTATGTACGTTACTATATTTTTTTAATTAAAAATTAAAAATTTTAGTTGTTTATATAAATGAGATTTTAAATAAAAAACCATAATTTGTGAGATTAAAAATATTAAAATATAAATATACTATTGTGTGTGTGTGTGTGTTTGTGGGTGTGTGTGTAAACATGGGTACATTCATCAAAATTAACCAAAAAATTATTGTATCAAAACATGGGTACATTCTTCAAAATCACAAAAAAAAAAAGATATTAGGCTTAATAACATTAGTAAATTTCTTCGATTAAACTGGACATGGATACATTTTAAAATCAAAGAAAAAAGAATGTACCCATATAAGTTTAAAAATAGATTAGAAAAAAATTGAATAGAGTACATTTTACATATAACAAATTGGTATATTTAAGAATGAGTACATTTTAAGATTAAAAATTTGAAAAAATTACATGAATGGGTACATATAATTAGCATGGATACATTTGGCAAAATAAAAAATGGGTACAAATAAATTTAAAAACAAATATGGGTACAAATACAAATAAAACTTTAAAAAAATATGGGCACAAAAAGAAATTAATATATGGGTACAAATTAAAACTAAAAATAAAATTGGTACAAATTAAAAAAGGGTTGCATATTAAAAATGGGTACAAACTAAAACTAAAACTAAAAATATATGATAAAAAATTTAGTCATAAATCTAAATATACTAATTGTAACATTTTTAACAATAAATGAATATATTTAGAAATAAAAAATATTTTATTATTGAAATAATTAATGATGTTATTAATACTCAGGGACCTTTATCAAAAAATGAAAAGGAATAGGATTTTAATCAAGTAGGAAAAGGAAGGATGATAACCTAATTTCTTCATTAAAAATTAATAATAATAATAAAAAGCAAGTCCACTTGAGGTGATTTCTTTTTGGGGTAGTGCTAGGAGACTAAATTTATAAATACAATTTTGTAAATTAAATGACATGAAAGTTGATGATTAGATTATTAGTCAAATATTGATAAGCGTGCTCATTTTTATTGATAACACATCATTTAGTTTGTAAATTTTGTCTACAATTTGAGAAATTTTTAGTTGTGACGGGAACACAAGTGGTACACCACATGTTTTAATAGGAATGGTGGGAAATTTTATTTGTTAAGTTATTAACTTTTTAGCACACATATCCCACCATTTGTTAGTGACATGTGGTGTACAATCCCGTGTACCGATCGCACTGAAAAATCTCTCCTACAATTTCAGTCTCTCTAGCATTACCCTTCTCTTTAAGGAACCTTATAAAAAGGTTCATTTTCACTTTACTATCTTTAAGCATCGTTCTACCCAAAAAAAAAAAAAAAAAAGTAGAGCTATTTCCTTTATTGCAAGTCCAGTCGAGGTGATTTTTTCCAAAGCATGTTATAAAAAAAAGCTGAGGCTAAAATTAGGTTTGAAAAGTGAAAAGAATATGTTTTTTCTCAAAATCATGGGTCATTGACAACATAATGCAAACGCAGCTCAGACCATGGTCCCTAGGGGTGGGCAAATGGGTATAGGAACCGCTGGTCGGGGCGGGTAATCACGATTCGGGCGGGTACGGGCCGGTTCCTAATATTTTAGAGAACAAACAGGGCGGGCCGGGCCGGGCCCTTTTCATTTACGGGGCGGGGCGAGTCTAGATGCTTAGAAAAACGGGTACCCACCGGCCCGTTTCTAATTATAATGAACGGCCGAGATTGAATGATAACCTATCATCCAATCTCAACCGTTGGTTTCTGCCCTAGTTTCTACCAAGTCCAACTTTCCAAAATTCACTTTGTCTCAGCCGCTCTATCTCCCACAATCTCTCTCTCCCCGAACTTTCTTCTTCTTCTGCTTCTTTTTCTTCTTTAAGTTCTTAATCCCAGCTGGGTTTTTGACAAATCATGCATTTTTAGCTTTTAGCCCAAAACCCCAATCTGGGTTTTGCTAATTTTCTCTGCATTTTCGCTCCGAGGACTGGACATGTGAGAGCGTCATCTTCTCAACGCCGATGAGGTAAGGCTTTCGTCGAGGATTGATTGAGAGAGCTCCTGAGAAATTGATTGAGTTTGCTTGATGGGATTTAATTTTTCAGTTTTTTTTTGTTAATCACCCGAAGTTAGAGAGATTGGTTTTTGGGAATTTGGCTGTTTTTTTGTGAGTTATTTCCTGTGTGTTAATATTTGTGGAAAAGGGATAGTGAAATCTGGGAAAGGTGGCAAATTTGGAGATGATGAGATTGGAATCTGATTGTGGTGAAGGTAGAAAAAAATGGGGTTTTTTATAATTTGATTGGGGAATTTAGTTGCTTCAGATCTGTTTGCCATTTGAAAAATTGGGTATTGAATATTAAAATGGTGTGTTTTGTTTTGTTCTCTTCCATTAGGTAGTCGGAGAGCAGAGAGTGATGCAGTCCGAGACGGAACAGGTGCCACCAGAGTCGGAAAGCATGGAGGTGTTGCTTGTGAGGATGTTGGCCATGGTGAGAAACGTGGCGGTGCCGGCGCGGGGCTCGGTGGAGAAGCTGTGGTGCGACGAAGAAGGCAGCATGGCGGTGGTTCTGGAGTCCTTTCCGTAGCGGTTTCGCAAAAAAAAAAAAAAAACCAAGGACCGGTGGACCTGGCCCGGACCGGCCGTTTCAAACGGGCCGGGTTCGGTCTGATTCCTGTAATGAAATATGATGTACCCGGCTCGGCCCGGCCCGTTTCTTTTAACCTCCGGTTCCTTGAAAATTAGGTCCGGCCCAGCCCTGCCCGTGCCCAGCCCTAATGGTCCATTCCATTGAAAGCGTTCTTTCTAATATATTTGGACTCTATTAGCATCCATTTATAGTATTTGCTTCAACAAATAATTTAGAGGACTATTATTAGCATTCCACAAATCTCATTCTACACTAGGTCTGGCAATTCTTGACACGACCCGATAACCCGACACGACATGACACGAAATTAACAGGTGTTCGTGTCAACACGATAACGAATCGGATCATTATCGAGTAACCCGATAAGCACCTGTTAAGATAACGGGTTGGTTTGGGTATACACGTGGGTAACACAATACACGATAAGTAAAATATTAATTTTATAATTTTATAACCCTAAAAAAAAACTATAATAATTATATATATTAATTTAACAATTTTATACCCCTAAAAACTATAATAATTATATATATATATATATATATTAAATTAAATATTAAAAATTGGTGACTATTGGATCTGCTTAAATATACATACCATTCAATTTCTTAAGTGTTATACGTACATAATAAATAAATTTAAATCTACTTAATAAATATATATACACACACACACACACACAATTGAACTTGATGGGATATGAATTCTACAAAACTAATTTCAACTATCCAACCGTCACACTTGTTTGTATATGCTTCAGGATCGCATCAGCAAAAACTCGCAAAAAAAAAAAAACATTTAGAGATCAAGTAACGAGACAAAACTTTTCGACGGTTATCAACGAAAAATCACAATTTAACAGTTATTTTAACTCCGATTTTGATGATTTTTTACAGCTACACTCCTTGACCCTATATGAATACAATGAATGAACTCGATCTTCAATTTAAAATATTTACACTAGTGAATACTTAATGAAAGTATGAATAAACTTTTTAGTGTTAGTGAATCTATTGTTTTGATGGGATACGCTTTCTACAAAACTAATTTCAACGATCCAACCGTCAAACTTGTTTGTATATGCTTCAAGATCGCATACGCTAAAAAAAAAAAACATTCAGAGATCAAGTAACGGGACAAAACTTTTGATGGTTATCAACGAAAAATCACAATTTAACGGTTATTTTAACTCCGATTTTGATGATTTTTTACAGCTACACTCCTTGACCCTATACGAATACAATGAATTAACTCGATCTTCAATTTAAAATATTTACACTAGTTATACTTAATGAAAGTATAAATAAACTCTTAAGTGTTAGTGAATCTATTGTTTTGATGGGATACGCATTTTACGAAACTAGTTTCAACGATCCAACCGTCAAACATGTTTGTATATACTTCGAGATCGGATACGCCAAAAATTACAAAAAAATAAACATTCAGAGATCAAGTAACGGGACCAAACTTTTCGACGGTTATCAACGAAAAATCACGATTTAACGGTTATTTTAACTCTGATTTTGGTGACTTTTTACAGCTACACTCCTTGACCCTATATGAATACAATGAATGAATTTGATCTTCAATTTAAAATATTTACACTAGATCTTATGTTATATTTAATGAAAGTATGAATAAATTCATAAGTGTTAGTGAATCTATCGTTTTGATGGGATACGCATTCTACGAAACTAATTTCAGCGATCTAACCGTCAAACTTGTTTGTATATGCTTTGAGATCGCATACGCTAAAAATCGCAAAAAACAAACATTCAGAGATCAAGTAACAGGACCAAACTTTTCGACGGTTATCAACGAAAATCACGATTTAACGGTTATTTTAACTCCGATTTTGATGATTTTTTTACAGCTACACTCCTTGACCCCATATGAATACAATGAATGAACTCGATATTCAATTTAAAATATTTACACTAGTGGATACCACAAAATCTTATGTTATACTTAATGAAAGTATGAATAAACTCTTAAGTGTTAGTGAATCTATTGTTTTGATGGGATACGCATTCTACGAAACTAGTTTCAACGATCCAACCGTCAAACATGTTTGTATATATTTCGAGATCGCATACACTAAATATTGCAAAAAACAAACATTCAAAGATCAAGTAACGGGACAAAACTTTTCGACGGTTATCAACGAAAAATCATGATTTAACGGTTATTTTAAGTCCGATTTTGATGATTTTTTACAGCTACACTCCTTGGCCCTATATTAATACAATGAATGAATTCGATCTTCAATTTAAAATATTTACACTAGTGGATACCACAAAATGTTATGTTATATTTAATGAAAGTATGAATAAACTCTTAAGTGTTAGTGAATCTATCGTTTTGATGGGATACGCATTCTACGAAACTAATTTCAACGATCCAACCGTGAAACTTGTTTGTATATGCTTCAAGATCGCATACGCCAAAAATCACAAAAAACAAACATTCAGAGATCAAGTAACAAGACAAAACTTTTCGATGGTTATCAACGAAAAATCACGATTTAACGGTTATTTTAAGTCCGATTTTGATGATTTTTTACAGCTACACTCCTTGGCCCTATATAAATACAATGAATGAATTCGATCTTCAATTTAAAATATTTACACTAGTGGATACCACAAAATCTTATGTCATGATAATCGATGAAAATTGACAATTTTGTAAAAGGAATAACATGCAAGCTTTGAGTTCCATTGGTAAGGTTTAAACTTTTGCGAAAGGCTTCACAACCTTGAAAACAAAAACTCTTTCATTTTGCATATCCTTGCATATTTAATATTTTGTAATAGACTAGTAGTGTATGGATGTTTGTTTATTAGGCCCTTATTTTTTAGTGTAGATGTAGTACTTAAACGACAAATGTGTTTTAATGTTTTTAAGTAATATTTATGTGGCAATGTGTGGTATGTGCAAATTTAAGAAAAAATAATATATTTTTCTTAACGGGTCATAACGGGTCGGGTCATTTTACCCGGTAAGGACCCGTTAAGATAACGGGTGTGACACGACACGACACGACCCGTTAAGATAACAGGTGTTACACGAAAACGACACGAACACGACAGACACGACCCGTTTGCCAAGCCTATTCTACACTCTCTTCACAAGTGTATTTTCTTTCTAATTATAGAAAGTTCGGAGTGCAAAAAGGGTTTTTTTTTTGTGCCAATAACAATTCCCATGATGTATAGCATTATATTTTGGGATCTGTTGTTGGCTTTGCACTTCTATCAAGTATCTTTTTCTTTTTATATTTCTATATATTTGGAGTGCATGATTTTTTTAGAGAGTGCCAATAACGCCACTAACATCTTTGCAAAAATTTCATTCATATCGGCAGAGTTCTTGAATCCTCTTTAATGGCTTCTGACTCCCCTTTTTGTAGGTGAATGACTCATCTATAGGGTTCCTGAGGAATCTATAATTGTGGCGTGGTCTTCCCTCCCATTTCTCCTGACCTAACTGCAACATTCCTTTTTTGTGTAAGATAACTAAACGCAACCGTTCACGTGAAGACTGTGTTGCTCCTCATTCTTGAGGCGCTACTTTCCCAGGTCAGTTTTACACAAGCATTACTTTTGGTAACACGTCGCCTGGCTTTCATGCGTTGGTTTCTGCGTGAGCTAGGAAGGGAAAGTCTGCTTCTCTTCATTAAATGCATGTCTGGCTAGACTTTCATGTTACTATAAGGGTCAGGGCTTGGTTCCTCTCTAACTAAGTTGGTTAGCTTGCTAGGGAAATGAGGAAATTAGGCTAGTTCTCTTTCAAACTTACTCACGTGGAATACAGTGGTTATAGGCTTGGACTTTTGGGCTCCCAAGTAACCCAAAGTCTTCCAAAGTCTTAACTCCACGTAGGTCCAATGAAATTTTGTAACCATCCACACCACAATTCACTTGACAAACCCCATATATGTGACTTGGGCTTATCTTAGCGGGAATAGTGATTAGCATGATAAAGCTATTTATTATTGTTGTTCTTATAAACATATTTATCATAATTACAAAGAAATGAAGTAATAAATAATAATTCAATTTGATAGATCAGGTGGAGAACAACATTCTAAAAAAAAGTTCAAAGTGCCTCATAGGCTTTCAAATTTGAATTTAATATTTAAATTTAACATCTCTTTTGGAGATGCTCTAAGGAGCTGCTCGCAATTTTCCTAGCAATGTGAATGAGTTGCAATATATTGATTAAATAATGAGTTAGGCATAAAATAACCGCACAAACAAAAGTAAATATAGCTTTACGGTTTCATGTAAAAACAAAAAAACAAAAGCAAGTTCACTTGAGGTGATTTCTTTTTAGGGTAATGCTAGGCAAACTAAATTTATAGATAAAATTTTATAAATTAAATTACATGAAAGTTGATGATTGAATTATTACTCAAGCGTTGATAAATGTGTTCATTCCTATTGGTGACACATTATTTAGTTTGCAAATTTTGTCTATAAATTTAGTCTCCTAGCATTAGCCTTTTTTTTAAGGAATCTTATCAAAAGTGTTATTTCACTTCACTATCCTTAAGTATCGTTCTACCCAAAAAAAAAAAACAAAAAACAAAAAAAAAACAAAAACAAAAACAAAAGTAAAGTAAATTTATTTCCTTTATTGCAAGTCCAGTCGAGGTGATTTTTTTCCAAAGCATTTTATAAAGAAAGCTGTGGCTAAAATTAGGTTTGAAAATGAGAAAAGAATATGTTTTTTTTTTCTTCTCAAAATCATGGGTCATCGGCAACATAAAGCAAAAGCATCTCAGACGATAGTCCTTTCATTGAAAGCACTCGTTCTAATATATTTGGACTCTATTCGCATCCATTTATAGTATTTGCGTCAACAAATAATTTAGGGAGTTATTATTAGCACTCCACAAATCTTACACTCCTCACAAATGTATTTTTCATTCTAATTATAGAAAGTTTGAAGTGTAAAATAAGATTTTTAGAGTGCCAATACCAATTCCTATAATTTATAGCATTATATTTTGGGAGATGTTGTTCGCTTTGCACCTCTGTCAAGTATCCTTCTTTATTATTTTTTATTTTATATATATTTCTATATATTTGGAGTGATTGATATTTTTTTAGAGAGTGAATATAACGCCACTGATACCTTTGCCAAAATCTCATTCATATCAGCAGATGCATTTTATCGTAATAGTGAAAAACAATCATGTTTATGCACTCTGATGCGGGTTCGATCCCACCGATTCCTCTCTTTCTAACAACTAATTATTTAACCCACTAACGTAATCGTTCAACCCCAAACAATACATGATCGGCCCTGCCTCTCACAGTCCACACTTGTTTTTGCATTAATCATACAACCTAAAATATACATATGTAATTAATTTACTTAATGTTTAATAAAATGGTAGAGAATAATTAAATCGCACTCCTGCCAAGAGGGTAGTGTTACATAATTAAGTTGTAACTTTGTTCTGTGGCTGTTGTGATTGTGTGGATTTTAAATCTTCTGCACTTATTTTGTGTGTGGTTTTTATGTGGCTTCTATCATTGATTAACACGTGTCCATAAACATAATCCTCCTTAACTCTATTGTCATAAACTTAACATGTGTCGATCAATGATGAGGTTACAGAAATGCCACATACAAAATGAGTGCAGAAGCTTTGAACTCGATTGTACAAGTCTCATGCTTAATGATAATTCAATATTATCAAGCATAAGCAATTATTAGTTCAGCTAAAGTACTTATCATCTACTTCTAATCTTTACTTAATTTATTATGCGTAATTACTTGTCATACATGTTTTCTAGTTTCTCTTAGTTATTGCCTACCGAAACGTTTGTGATGATCGGATTGTTCTTAGTTGCGAATCAGATTGATTTGGGAACAAAAGGTTTCTAGTCTAAGGCTTGGAAAACTCTTGGACAGAGTCACAGGGAACTAAGGAGCTGCTAGCAATTTTCCACTTGCAATGTGAATGCGTTGTGGTATATTTGATTAAATAACGAGTTTAGCATAAAGCCCTCGTCCAAACAAAATGAAGCTAATTCCTTTATTGCCAAAGAAAGTCCACTTAATCTATCGTTTCTTGTTAAAAAAAAAAAAAGGCAAGTTCACTTGTGGTGATTTTTTTTTAAAGCATCTTAGAAAAAAAGCTGGGGCTAAAATTGAGTTTGGAAAAGAGAAAAAAGAATATGTTTTTATTTCTCAAAATCGTGGGTTATTGGCATAAGAAAGCAAAAACTGTTAGCCAAAATAGATTATACAATTAAAACACAAAATCAGGTTTGTCACTCCTTTTGTGTTTTAATTGTATAATCTATTTTGGCTAGGTGAAGGGCACGGCAAAACCAGGATCTTCTACAAACACTTAGCTGAATACAACTATTCTATGGGAAGCATTATGTTGTGTGTTTTAGGACTTATAGGGACCGGTGTTTTTATATATGCTAAAAGCTAGGGTTTCCATCCATAAGGGAAACATAAACTTACTTTCTTAGCCTCCAAGTCAAGTATCATAATCATATTCAATTAAGGATTCCATCAATCATATTTCCAATATAAGACATCTTATATCGGATTGATATCTTTAAGACATCAAATCACAATCAACATTATTCTCCAATATTACATTCCTATTACATGTAGTAGACCACTTAAAGATTGATTTATATTGGATAAATCCAACATTCTCCCACTTGGTCTACAAAATGTAATATTCACATTTATATACTTGAGATTGGAGACTAATGTCACTTTAGTGGCCATGTAACAGTGATTACATTTCATCCTTAATGAAGTTTCTGTCAAATGCATTTCTTAACATGGAACTAACCAGGTTGTAAGGTTGACACAACCCAAAACCTTCATAATCACACATGCTAAGATCCTCATTCACATGAAACACAAATTATGATCAAGAGATGAAACTTTAAACCAAAAAACCAAAATGTCTTACTTTATATCATCTCAGGTCCAGCTTATGCTTCTTCAAAGCCTTAAATCTGCTAACGCATAAATCCTTCATCTAATGAAACCAATATAACCTTCAAGTGTGAATACATCTCCAAAACAATCATACATCACTTTCATTAGACCAATAACAACACAAACAATGCTTGTGGCCAACGGACACAACTGAAAATACCAAATAGGCACATGTCCAAGTAAAATATCTCAAAACTTCATAAAACAAATTAATTCAACACTTGTGAGCAAGATGAAATAACATGTTTTTAACACTGATCTATGCACCTGTTTGGGCCCAAAATGACAATTTGGGCCGAGTGTAGAATCATTCTCGGCCCGGGAGGCCTTGCGACAAGAAGACCATGGATCTTTCAGCTCGTGAGCTTCCAAACCGAGGTCGGTTAGGTCAAAACGCAATGACAAGTCGAGTCCTAGTACAATAGGGAGTCTCGGCAGGATTAACAACCTAGAGGCGGATGCGGCTCGGTTAAGGACTAGGTTCACAATCCTAGTGAAAATAGGACTGGTCGAGTTGGTGTTGATCTGGAGAGGAAGTCCTAGTCCGAGTAGGATTTTAATTTTGACTCAAGGTCCAGTGCTATAAATAGGGGAAGCTGTGCGTCAGTAAAGGCCCCCCACAAAATCAATACAAAATTGCCCTGCGCAAATCCTCAACAACTTGAGAACTTTTTCCTTTTCTTTTTCGCTGACACATCTTCCGTTGGCATCAACAGCACTGTGAAAGCAACCGGTGATATCTTAAGTCGGCATAGATAGCTCTATCACCGTAGAATTGGCCGAACTCGCAGTACCTTCCGTTGGCATCAACAGCACTGCGGCGGGCACGGTCAGTTATCTATCCAAGTCTTGGTCGAGACGGACGTCCGAGTCCTTATCGATTGAGGTCATTTCATCAGCCTTCTCGGCGAAGTGAAGTGTTACCATTTACTGAGCTCGGCGCATTGCACGCCGAGTTGTTTTATGATTGGATATTCTCAAGTGGAATTTAGAGTTCGGCATTCAGGCGGCCGAACTACGTTCACTATAAAAACTTATATCTGCTTCGAGTATTTGTGTCCTTACACTTTGGTGTCGATTCGGCGTGAGTTCACTCTGACGAATACCATCACTGTAACCGAATCCGACGACAGCGATTCGTGAACTTCGTAATAATAGTAACCTTGTCTTCAGGTTTGAGAATCCAAGAGGCCGAGGCGTGTTCCTTTCTCGGCCGCAATCGCAAGACGCAGAAGTCAGTAGCGCGACCCAACGCAACATCAACAAATTTACTCCTCGGCCGAGCTCGGCCGACGAGTTGGCACGCCCGCATTCACCGAAGGACGTAGTTAGCTTTTAGATTACTCGGCCTGCGCGCCACGTAGGCTTTGTAGTTTTTAGGGGGACACAGTGCTATTACTACGAAGTTCACATGATCTATCTCGATCAGGCTTCACGGGATGAGTGTTATCGCCTATTAAAGAAGCAAAAACAACTCATTGACAGATTGAGAAGAATTCCTAAAAAGCAAGAGGCCGGGGGGCAAATTTCCACTCCGGCCACAATCAACATTCGGCCTAAGAAAATTGTCGAGACGGCCGAAGAAGAACAAAGGCCACCTATTTTTTCGGTCGACACTGAAAGTGTGGTAGGCCTAGAAGAAAAAGTTCAAATTTCTGAGCCACAAATTGAGTCAGAAAATGATTCGTCAGAGGAGTGCTCCAATGACGAACAAGACCAATACACGGCTTCAGACCATAAAACCACATCAATTGATATGGTAATTGGAGACATGGTCTTAGACGCCGAAACTACTCCGATTGATATGATTATTGGCGATAAAGCTGATATGGAGAAATCCTGTTCGGCTAAGTTATTTGAATTAAAAGATGAAATTATGCCTGGGGGGCATAATAATTGTTCCACCCATTTGGCGGCCGAAAATGAAAAATATTTCACCAAGTCAGAAATATTTGGAGATGATCTTTTATTCGGTTTTGGAAAATGTCAAAGTGAAAATTTTGATGTAAAAAGATCTCGGCTTGGAATAAAGCATCGGTGGCCTCCTCCTGACTATGTTTCGGCCACTTTTCTTTTCTTTTGCTAAAAAAATAACTATATATAATAAATTATTTTCTTAACCATTCGGCCCCTTGACCGATACTTAAGAAAATAAGAGGGGCAACAAGTGGTGTGCTCAGCAAAATTTTGGTCATTTTGTTTTTAGCCGAGCTCGACAAAGCCGACCTGAGAAGAGTTATTTTCGCTGCTATCAATAGTACCATGCTTATGGTCAAAGTGTGGGGACAAGTTTCAAAATCATTTAATCAGGAAGATGCTAGGGTTAAAGTTTGGTGGTGCGAAAATAAGTTAACGCACAAATTTAAACCCTATTTGTGACAATTGTAGTATATGGATAAGTAGGGATCGTTCTAGGCCGGGGATTAACTAGGGATGCTAACCAAAGTAAAATTAAATTAAAAACGTAAAAAGAAAATTTAAAACACTAAACTAGACTCAAGACGCTTAACTAGAATAACTCAAAATAAAACTAACAAATAATCTAAAACAAATCAAAAGACTCAAAATAACTCAAGACTTAAGAAAATACAAACTAAAATGATTTCTAACAAATATAATACTTTAAAATAAACGGGGGATTGATTTTGACGAGAAGTAAATTAACTTAAATAAATTACAAAATTGACAAAAACATGAAATTAAGGTGAAATGATAAATGACGGACTGGCTAGAGGATTATTCTCCACACATGCCACATATGCAACCTAAATTGATTTTCAGTTGTTCTTTCAATAAATTGTAAATTCTCAACGCCCCAAGTTAATTAGGTCCGCTTAAATTAACCTTCAGATTTTCCTACTTTTATTAGGTTGGATGATTGCATACGACAACCCAAAACATTCCCTACAAGTTCCCTACATGAATTGCATAATAGAGATACAAGCAAGAATCATTAAGTTTTATGAAAATCATAAGCATTGACGAGGCACTTGTTACTATGAATTGCATGAAACTTATGCCAAGAATTTACCTAACGCGATCGTTTATAAGCGACCTTCACTACTTGTGAATATAAGTTCATAACGATTAGGTGAAATTCACTTATATTCTAGCATCAAATTCATGCATGTAAATTAAGTATGCATCCTTAATCGACATACAAAAATAAGTTATCAATCAAGCAGTTAAGCAAATTAAATCACAACTCAGAAATCACAACTGAAGGTAATCAATTCAAATTACAAATATATCCATGGTTTTGAATTAAACTCTAGCCAAAATAAAATTAGTTACACATTATTTATAAATTAAAACAGAAATTAAAGTGAAAGTAAAACATGAGTTTGGAGGATTAAACCGAATGAGGAATTTCTTCCTCTGTCCCCGTGTTCCTCCTGCGTGTTGCTGCCTTATTTGGCAGCTTCCTCCATCTCTTTCCGTGCTTCCCAGAAGACCAAGGCAGCACTGCCGACTCCTGACTTCTGACTCCCTGCGCTCCTGTCTCCTCTCGCCAGCTGCCTCAGCAGCCTTCTGCGCGCCGCGTCTCGCGTCTCCTTTCCGCGCAAATTAGCGTCACGTGCTGCCTTCTGCTGCCTTTCTCTTTTAGCGTCCTTCAATCCTCGCGGTTCCTGCACAGTCCCGTTGCCCAAGCAGCGCCAATCCCCTGACCTTCTTTCTCTCCACGCGTCAGCTGCCAAAGCAGCTACTTCTCTCCCCGTGCTGACCTGCTGCCAAGCAGCTCTCGGCCCTCCTTCTTTCACTCCTGCCCGCGCACTGTCCCCTAGGTTGAGCTGCTCCCTCCACAAGCTGCCAGGCAGCTTGGTTCCTCCCCTTCAGTCCTGACCTGCGCGCCTCTCCCTCTCTTTTTCTGCACGACAAATGGCAGCCTCTCTCAAGCTGCCAAATGGCAGCCTTTGTCCCCCCTTCTTCCTTCTCTTCCGCCTGAGACCCCCTTCTTTCCTTATCCCCCATCTGTTTATTTCTTTCCTCCCCTCCAAGCTGTGCTGCAAAGGCAGCCTTTTCTGCTCCCCCGTCCCACTGACCTTTTTTATTCTTCTTCTCTCCCACCTAACTCTGTCCACTTCCTCTTATTTTCTGCCATTCTTTTTGTTCCACTACCTTCCCACTGTGCAGTGCATCAGTCCTCATTTCTTATTTTATTTCTGTCACTGCTTCTGCCTTTGCACCTTATATTTATATCCTTTCCCAGCTGTCCTCTCCACTTATTTCCCTAATGCCGTGCTCCTCTCTTTATTTTTCTGCTTTCAAACAAAATGGAACAAATTTATTAATCAAATATAGTGGGTAAGATTGTTTTAACGAATTTATTACTTAAAACCACACTTATGCTATTTTTATTTTCTTAGCTAGATAAATTCGATAAAACACAAAAACAAAGTAAATAGCACAAAAATATGAGGAAATAACTAAGAAAAGACAAGAGAATTTAATGTAAAATATATATAAATATGAGCTTATCATTTGGCCGAATAAGTCATGGTTGTTGTTTCGAGGTTATATATATATATACATATGTATATAGTCATGATTGCTGACAATGGGTTTGATATGCATATATATGTAGGCAGGCCGAGCTGCCAAGAAAAGACTCTTCTCGACCTCGGCCAAATTTATCCTCGACCCCAATTCCAATTCTTCTCGACCCTGGTTCATAACTGTTTATCTTCGGCCATGAGTTTTTCTTTGGTCGAAATGAGCCGTGAGTAAACAGCAGCAAGGGATGACGGTCAAAAGTACATCTGATTAGGCTGGAGATACTTAATTTCCTTAATCATTCGGCTTACGAGCCGAAGTTCAAGGAAACTGGGGGGGCAATGTTTGGGCCCAAAATGACAATTTGGGCCGAGTGTAGAATCATTCTCGGCCCGGGAGGCCTTGCGACAAGAAGACCATGGATCTTTCAGCTCGTGAGCTTCCAAACCGAGGTCGGTTAGGTCAAAACGCAATGACAAGTCGAGTCCTAGTACAATAGGGAGTCTCGGCAGGATTAACAACCCAGAGGCGGATGCGGCTCGGTTAAGGACTAGGTTCACAATCCTAGTGAAAATAGGACTGGTCGAGTTGGTGTTGATCTGGAGAGGAAGTCCTAGTCCGAGTAGGATTTTAATTTTGACTCAAGGTCCAGTGCTATAAATAGGGGAAGCTGTGCGTCAGTAAAGGCCCCCCACAAAATCAATACAAAATTGCCCTGCGCAAATCCTCAACAACTTGAGAACTTTTTCCTTTTCTTTTTCGCTGACACATCTTCCGTTGGCATCAACAGCACTGTGAAAGCAACCGGTGATATCTTAAGTCGGCATAGATAGCTCTATCACCGTAGAATTGGCCGAACTCGCAGTACCTTCCGTTGGCATCAACAGCACTGCGGCGGGCACGGTCAGTTATCTATCCAAGTCTTGGTCGAGACGGACGTCCGAGTCCTTATCGATTGAGGTCATTTCATCAGCCTTCTCGGCGAAGTGAAGTGTTACCATTTACTGAGCTCGGCGCATTGCACGCCGAGTTGTTTTATGATTGGATATTCTCAAGTGGAATTTAGAGTTCGGCATTCAGGCGGCCGAACTACGTTCACTATAAAAACTTATATCTGCTTCGAGTATTTGTGTCCTTACACTTTAGTGTCGATTCGGCGTGAGTTCACTCTGACGAATACCATCACTGTAACCGAATCCGACGACAGCGATTCGTGAACTTCGTAATAATAGTAACCTTGTCTTCAGGTTTGAGAATCCAAGAGGCCGAGGCGTGTTCCTTTCTCGGCCGCAATCGCAAGACGCAGAAGTCAGTAGCGCGACCCAACGCAACATCAACAAATTTACTCCTCGGTCGAGCTCGGCCGACGAGTTGGCACGCCCGCATTCACCGAAGGACGTAGTTAGCTTTTAGATTACTCGGCCTGCGCGCCACGTAGGCTTTGTAGTTTTTAGGGTCAACAGCACCGTACCAGTTACTTTCATGGTAATTTCCAACACCTGTAAGCAGATGGAAATCCTCACAACTGAGGTAGTGCACAAACCATGACATGCCATTTAATATGCAATTTGATAACAACTTGATATTCACTATATATTTCATCAGATAATTGACTAGCACACAAAAAATGTGACTTAATGAATCCAACTGGAATTGGAGTTAAACTGAATACATGGATTCTATACATACCTTATAGGTCATCTGCAAATGTAAGGCATTACTAACACGAAATTCAAGCTCCCATTGATCTGCAATATCGTTGCTTAATTTGCAAATCAATACTTAAATCATACTTTTGAAAATATGCCTTTGGGGATAGCCTTACTGAGTCAATGAATGCATATTACCTCAGTGAAAGGTACAACTAAGCACGAAAACATTCACCACTATTACACAAAAACATGCATCCAACAACCACCTTATATGTATTAATAATTCCACATTTATGCTAAGTCCTTATGAACCCCAAAATTCTTTATAAAGATTAACAAATAATTAATCGAGGAATTCAAATGATTGCCAGTAACAGAAAAATGTACACATATACGAAGTATCCATTCATGCAACTTAAACATACTATTGTCATTTGAGTTATCAACCAAAACACAAATTCATGGAAGATAGAATAACGCTTTAATAGATTCATGCAAGTCTACTTAATGCTCAAAATTTTAAAACAACTCCCTCTAAGTTTTTAGAATTTATACTTGCAAATAAGTTAATGAGTGTGAAGCTCAATTTTCGTTCACTAATTCTCACACTTGGGCAAACACTCTTTCAAAGATGTACCTAAATAAAATTGCTTTATATTTTAGACATTATAACAAACATAACATTGTCAAACAAAATTTCAGCAACGAGTTACACTTACTTTAGAATTTATCATAATTAATTTATAAGCTTGATTGCAATCAAAATTACACATATCAAAATAGACATACTAATATTCACAAAATAAAAATATAGAGGCGTTTTGGGTCAAAATAGTAGTCTAAAGTGACGTCTTAAAAAACCAACGTAATTTGCCAATAAAACTGTTTATACAAGCACCGAAAAAAATTACGAAAATTTGAAACACATTGTAGACATATATTGAACATATCAAAAATTCAAGTCATTTGGTAACCGTTAGATGTGTCATTCATCCGATTTAAATCAAGACATGCAATCTGCCAGAAAAATTATGTTCATCTATCATGAATCTAAACATCTCTAACAAATTCAATTTCATGTTATTTCGATTTCGATGTCCAAAAGAATCTCAAGTAATCAAATTTCATCCTCTAAACAGACATCACAGTTTGAATTGAAAATATTTACAAGCATTATACTTAAACAATGTGTACCTTAGCAATCCTTGATTAACCTTTATGGGTTCAATATGTACTTTGCATCGACAAGTCTCATAAAGAGACACAAAAATCGGTCATGATGCACCTGATTTCCATGCCTTAAAACCACATCCTATAAGGGGGCTCATAGTAGAAATATTTGTAACTAAAGACATGGTACTTTATTCCCCAATAAACTTCATGAAACTAGATTAATTTACAGCTGTGGGCAAGAAAATGAACTAGTTTCTAGTACTAGATTTTATGTCACAAGAGTACCTTCATGAAAAACTTCAACACCTATGGGCAGATGAAGATTTTCACAACTTCTGTGAAATAAAACTCATACTATGTCATTTTAATTAAACTAAAAGAAGTAATCCACACCTGTGGGCAAGACGATTATCCCTTTTATTCTAATTAAGATGCAATGTTGATCGAAGTAACTCCAAAACACAGTCTCATCATCAACTAAGTCGATGCGGCTTGCTTAGTTGAAAATACATTTATCAACTCCGCCCTGAAACAATACAAAAGTCACATGGATTAATAAATGTAAGTGACAAAATTATGATAACCTGATTCGAGCTTCGAGTCTTGCCAACAAGTAGCACTAATTCCTTCATGACTCCCTTTGACATTAAATTAATCTCAAGAAACCTGACAGCATATTTGAAAGAGATTAATCACATATAGAAAAAGTTTTATTCCACCACAAGAATGTCAATACTTATCATTATGGAGTCAATTACTTAAAATAGAAATACTTTATGTAATGTGAAAGAATAATACATTCCCTTAATTTAAAAGCTAAATCGTTCAAAAGTTTTCTTAAGTCAAACGGGTTCCTTTCCTTTTATATATTTCTTTCCGTAGTACAACACTACTAAACATACCATTAAAATAATGCGTTAGCTTTGTAAATACCAAATTAAATAAAAGGAACAACCAAAATTATTTTCTTCCATAGAAAACTTATCCAATATATGCCCTACATTAGCCTTGAAAAGTTTCTTTTCTTCTCCCCTTATGACACATAAAAATTTACTAATCAAAGCACTGTTTAAATTCTTTAGGCATAGGAAAAACCACAAACAATAATACATGTTTGAAAATTCATGCTTATCAATTAAGTCACATACTTTGAATGGATTGCATACCTCATTCCTTCATATGTTCACCACTTCTTTGTAAACATATATATAATCCATGACCAACCATAATTTTCATATAAGAATAGATAAAAATACAAATGAGAATGTCACATAATTACTACAAACCTTATTCATTTGTATAATACCATTGTTCTTGTCACTAGATGCTTTCTGTCATTCTCAGTCAATCCAAAAATTATGCATCAATTTTTCATAGTTAACTAGTCATGTATGATTGACTACTGAGATAAGAAAGCAAAATTATAAATTAAACTAATTGATTAGTCATGCAAATTTCTCATGGAGTTAATATCATTATAAACCCTACTTGAATTGATCCCCATCATACTTAAGTACTAGTATACTGCATTACTAATCTACACATTTGTGTCTTTACATAAGATCATCTCAAGCTTAAAGCAATATAGGACAACCCAATCCCTTTAATAAAACACGCCAAATGTCAATTTTGCTACATGTTTGCAAACTTAAAATTTTAATCCATATTGATTATTTCCCATAGCAATCAAGCTATTTAATTCAGTCTATATATATTTCCTACATTATCATGTAATACAACTGATTTAAAATTTGACTCATATGAATTTATTTTGCTCATTCATGAAGGAAAAATTTTGTCCTAGCTAAGAACAAGTAAGAACATTTGAATACATATGCAAACTAATAACACATTAAAGTAGGCATGCATTCAAAAACAATTCATAAAACCCATGACTTTCAAAGCCTAGTATATGGTGAACCAATAAACTCTTTAACAACATTAAAGAGAAGGAAAGATTTAGAGATTCATTACCCTTGAAGCTCATCCTTGTTTACACAAGGGATTCACCCAAGTGGAGGGCCTTCAAGTCACCTCCTTGCTCCTTGAATCTTCCTTGTGATTTTCTCCTTTTTGATGCTCCTTTTTCTCCTTTGAAGATTTGAGGAAAGGATCTCCAAAACACCAAAAATATGATGTCTCTAAGTCTCCACACCAAAGATGAAATGTGAAGATAAAATGGATGACTTAGAGAAGAAAAGATTGCTAGCTAAATCCTCTCTAAGTGGCCGGCCTCTTTAGACAAAAGGAGAGAAAATATTTCACCTCTTTTCATCAAGAAAACCCTAATAAGAAATAAAGCTATAAAGTTGATTTTATACTTCATTTCAAGTGAGTGGCAAACTTGTAATTAATCCAAGTTTGCAACCATCACCCTTATGGCCGGCCTTACTTTTGTTATTGGGCTAATTGCCCATTTTGTTTTAGTTGTCATACAACTTAAACATAATGGGCCTTGTGGACCAAAACGCTTTTGGGCCCCGAAACCCAAAACCAACTTATAAGCCCAATACGAACGTTTCGTAAAATTAATTAACTAATTAATTAACCTTGACCATTTTTCAATTAAACCATTTATTTGCATATCCATTTCATTAAATCTCTTCACTTTCATCCTTACTCGGTGTACGATCCATTAGGTTCCATTTAGCGAGGTAGTGGGCGATTGTTACTCTTAACAATCGATTGTGAATTGAAACCACATTTCAATTCTCCCTTAAATTAGTGTTTGCTAATCTTCAGGGCTTCCACAAACCATGAGTGACACCTAGCAGCATATCATGGTTACCCAAGCTAAGTAGAAGTGGTTGGAGAACCTATCAAGTTACAACTACAATGCAATACGGTCCTTCTCTAATACAATACTCTTAATCACATTGTTTAAGTGATAGTTTGTTTCATGTCTACTATCCAATGTGATACTTCTCTATATGATTCAATTGAATAAGATTTGGAACAAACTTCCTAAGTCATATTCATATGCTTTGGCCAAAGACTCTCGAATCATATCTTAGAGTATTCTCCTTCCACCATGGAAGGTTAGAGATCCCTTGTTGTGCATTCATATGCCTACATGACTAGATAGCTTGATCCCAACAATGCCGTGGACACTCCAATGGAATGCCATTTAACATGATCAAAGATCAAGGACCTAACCATTAGACATCTATGATGCCTCAGGTCAAATGACTACTTTGCATATTGCAACTATCGAGTTCTTACATGACATGTATGTTTGAACTCTCTTTTGATCGTTGTTCAGTGTACTCGATTACTCTTTCGAGCACCTATGTGTTTGTCTTAGTGTCCAACACTAAATGACTTGAGACTTGTCATACTCGCGCTTGAGTCGACATAACACATACTAACCTTAGCGGATTGTCAATGCCCAATTGGCAATCCTATGGCTAGGAACATTTTAGGAATGAACATAAGAGAAAGGTCTCGTTAATCTAACTTACTTAAATCACTTATCTCTTAGATCAAATACATTCCTTGGATTCCCTTATTGCTTAAACACAAGATACAATAAATAGTGATTAACAATAAGCTTTGCCCTTCATTAAACATATAAAAGTTTAATACAATAAGTATTCCAAAAGCTATTACATCAAATGAGTGGCTTTGTGGACATACTTCCAACAATTCAAATGGAAATCAGAGGCAATAAAGATTTGGGGTTTAAGAAGTATATCCAAAAACTGTATGTGAGGCATTTGAGGGGGTGCTTGCTTAGTGTCCCCTTATCACCTGTCCACAGTGGCGAAGCCAGAATTCTGAATGAAGAGGGGTCTTTCACAAATATGTATATATATATATATATATATATATATGAGTGTGTGTAAAAAGTTGAATTCATAACATGTTGACATATGCAATTTGTGTAATCCTCACAAAACTGAAAAAATTCTCTTAAATTCAATACTAAGAAGAAAAAAAATGTAAAAACCCAGACAACCAAGTAAGAGGTAGGTTGTGGAAGGCTAAAGAAAATACAAAGAAGAAGAAAAAGAAGGAAAATGGGGAGAGGTCTGCAAATAAAGAAGGTGGGTTGCTTTAGAAAATTATAGGGTGTATATTACTGTTAGGTGAGAGAATCGAACCAGAAGTGGGGTTACTTTTTCCATTTAAAATTGCACATCTCTTTTAAAACTCCCCTGCCAAACTTATCGTTTCATTAGACAGCCAAAAAGATTTAAAATCAAAACAGCTTAACGACGTTGTTTGCTTCATCTTCTTCCATGAGGTTCACACCTCAGATGAAGTCAGGATGGGCCGGGGACTACCCTAGTCCCTTGGTGGCTCCGCCCCTGCCTGTCCACCCTAAAAGCAACGACTGGAGCTGCTGGGGCCAGCCAATAGGCTCACTCATGCACATTACTAACGAAAAGCCACGAACAAACAAGACATATATGCACTTTTATATGCATGCATCTTGGCATGTCTTACAAATTCTACTTTTCCCTCGTTTTGTATGCCACTTATATGCATATAAGAATTAATCATGTTCAAAACATATATTTTCTCTTTGTTTTGATAACCAAGTTTAAAACTTAATAGTCAAAACTAACCATATGCATGATCAACTAATTAATTCGTAATTGACATATATAATGATCAATATTGTTTGCTTTGATAGGAGACTTTACCGAGCTTGCGGACTTGAGATGCTTCATAGTCTTCCTTGGCAAGATTTGTACAGAAGTATATACTTGTATATGCTTACAAAATTGACAACAATGTTAGCCTAAATAGTTGTATCTATCACTAAATCAATTCAACCAAAAACATTGGCATGAATATCGAAATAGAAAGCTTAAAGCATGCCATATTCTTCCAGTCATAATTAATTTTGTTTGTACCATACTTGACCAATCCCGAAACTACTGAGCACCAATCAACGTTATACCTCCAAGGATCCACAAGAGTTTCCCTCCAACCAGGAGGCCAATCACAGCGCGACACATGTCAAAGTTAGAACAAAGCTAGAGACTCTCTTCTATAAAAGGAGATCATTCTCTCACAATATTTCCTAATGTCATTTGTACTAAATCATTCACTAGTACTCACTAAAGGAGAGCTTGAACCTATGTACTTGTGTAAACCCTTCACAATTAATGAGAACTCCTTTACTCCGTGGACGTAGCCAATCTGGATGAACCACGCACATCTTGTGTTTGCTTCCCTGTTTCTGTCTATTTACATACCTATCCATACTAGTGACCGGAGCAGTCTAGTGAATGTCACAAACTTAACATTTTCTGTTATACCAAAGTCCTCACCGATTTTGTGCATCAACAAATTTAATAGACCAAACTGACCCAATCTTTCTTTATGAGAACTGAATACGAGAAAGAAGCTTGAAGTGCTTGAAAATCTTACCATTCAACAAGATTAGTTTACCAGTTTATATGTAATATATTTGAGAGCAGAATATGTGATTTCAAGGAGATGAGATTCCCTGCAAGTCGAGTGCATCTTTCACAAGGAGATGAGATATGATTCCCTGCAAGGCTGCACGTGCCTTGGTAGGTAATGTCTATGACTTGTTGTCTTCCGTTGGACGATGGTGTCTCTGTGTCTCGGCATGGTTCATTGGCTTTATTAGAGCGACAATGGCTTCACTTACTAGCAGCCAGCTTCTGTTCTCCGAAGGTTGGGGTAGGCATGCACCGACCAAAGGGGGCAGACACAAACGTAAGCCCCGTCGGCCTCTGCTCTTTAACCGACCTCCATCTTTGATTTTTAAAATTTAACCAATACATGAATTTAGGATAAAAAGGAACTGGTCATAGAATGTCTGCACATATCATATTAGTACGCCAAGAATATGGAATCACACTTGAATTTAAGACCAAAATTCAGTTTATGTATTTTGTAAAACGACTATACATATCATCGAACTTAATAGGTTTTATTATATAACTAGTCTCTCTGATACCAACTGTTAGCCAAAATAGGTTATACAATTAAAACACAAACGAATGAGTGACAAACCTGATTCCCGTTGTAATCATGGTACTCGAGCAAGGAAGTTGAAGGGCACGGCAACACTAAGATCTTCTACAAACACCTAGCCGAATACAACTACTCTATGGGAAGCATTATGTTGTGTGTTCTATGGCTTATAGGGACCGGTGTTTTTATATATGCTAAAAGCTAGGGTTTCCATCCATAAAGGAAACCTAAACTTACTTTCTTAGCCTCCAAGTCAACTATCATAATCATATTCAATTAAAGATTTCATCAATCCTATTTCCAAAATAAGACACCTTATATAGGATTGATATCTTTAAGACATCAAATCACAATCAACATTATTCTCCAATATTACATTCCTATTACATGTAGTAGACCACTTAAAAGTTGATTTATATTGGATAAATCCAACAAAAGCAGCTCAGACCATGGTCCCTTCCATTGAAAGTGCTTACTCATTTTCATAACATGCAGGTGAACAGTGTCGTTTAATGAATTTTGAATACCCAATTGCCCAAGCATACTTTCGCATATTTTACAAAACAACATTTACCGTTACTTTACTCTCTTATGTGCCCTTATGACTCTCTGTGTTCTTCCATTCTCGGCTCTTGCTCTTTCAGCTCGTTTTTCATCTCTGTGCTAGTTTTGTCCTTTCCGAGAAAAATTTGCAGAATATCGAGTCTGGTGATGGCGAGATACACTGGAACTGAAGAGATGGACATGAGACTGTGGTCCATGCAGGGAGATGAGGGCAGAGCAACAATGGGTCAATTTCATGAACTTTAGACGGTGGTGGTGGTGGCGTCTTTGACCGTGTGAGTTGTTGGTGACACAATTCCCCCTACGAGTGTTTGCAACTCGTATCAGTTTAAAATGCCTTGTAACATCTTAAGTAGGCATGAGGCTCTTTCAAACGTGTGATTTTCACATAAATGTGACTATTGAAATGTATGAAAGCCTATGAAAATGAAAGAACAGAAAGGAAATGATTTTACCCTAAACCCTAAACCTAGTGGGGCAAGTTCTTGCAGGCTATTGAAGTGCTTTAAAATGAACTTTTCTTAAAGGAAATCGAAACTACATGCAATGTAGCAAAAGCTTTAAACATAAATACAAGTACAAAAAAGCTGGATTACAAAGGGAATTTGAAAGAAGGTGGGTTGTTGAGCTTTAAAGTCTTTTTGTGTTGGAAGTTGAATGTCATATTTTTCTTCCTTTTTGTTGCTTTATATAGAACTAAATTTCAATTCCAATTAAGCCTTTTCTTCTAAATAAATTTTTTTTTTAAGAGGAACAACTGGTGGTAAGCCACGATTATCCACCCCTTTTAGGGGTTGGGAAGACTCATAAAGGTATTTCAGCCTCCCCTGGCCACAAGTCTGGCTTCCACACCAGCAGCGGGTTTCGAACCCAAGACCTCCAGTTTTTAATTTGAATGAAGCCTCGCAATCCACCATTCACCACTGGACCACCAGCTCTCGTGCTTTTTTCTTCTAAATAATTATTTCTGCTCCTAGTTGTTGATGTGTCTATTGACAAATTACATTGCAATTTAAGCTTCATCTTCTTCAAAACTACCAAAATGCTATCAAAATATACTTTTTTCTATGTTAAAAATCGATTGGGTTAAATATATAGTGTGAAAAAGGTTTGCCGCTCACAATACCACGTGAAAAGTACTAATGAATCATTTGGACTTGTGCACTGTCCGTTTCTGCTAAAATAAATAGGGGTGTGATATCCACACATCCCTTTTTACTTCTCTCACACATTTTTGGTTTTTGGCCGTCGGATCGGATGAATTGAAGAAGATCAACGGACATAAATTAACAAGGGTGTGTGAAAAGTAAAAAAGGGTGTGTGGATAGCACACCCCAATAAATAAATACCCATTTAAATTTTAAATGCAAGAAAGGCAATTGATGGTTTGCTGTGGGCAGAAGTAGGGCTAGTTTGGTATTGCTATGCTTTGAAAAAAAAAGATGTTTCTGCTGTGCTGTGAGAATAAGCAGCTGTGAAATAAAGCAGCAGAGTGTTTGGTAAACTTTTTTGTAAAAGTGCTTTTGGAAAAGAAAAAAAAAAGCAGTATGATAGTGTTTGGTAAACTTTTATGTAAAACAGTTGTGACTGTGAAATGACTAAAAAGGTATAATACTAGATGTGCTATGACAAGCCACTACGTCGTTCACTGGCAACCTTTTCCCTCCTCATCTTTTCCTTCCGCACGGTCGTCGAAAATGGGACCCACCTCCTCACCTCCTTCATCGACCACGACCCTTCTCTCAAATCCCTCCTCTCCTGCCTCAACCTTGCTGGCGTCGGCAATACCATCCACCGCTCTCCCAGATCTCCAGCCAAGTCCCCTTCTCCGATCTCTCTCAGCCACCGACACCGCCCATTTCTTCACCTCACTCGCATTGAAACCTTAGATGATGATTTCTTCTCCGGCGATGACGACAACGCTCGCTCCCTCTTCGGCCCCAATCGGATCGCCCCAATCCTCATTTTCTCCTCCTCCTCTCACTCCACCTCCAAATTAGGGTTTAATGGAACTTACGGGACTAGGGTTTCTGAAATTGTGCTCTCCAGCCTCACGTTCAAGGCTAAGAAATTCACCATTTCTGATGACAGAGCTAGAGGCAGAGATGGCGATGGAGAAAGCAATGAAGGGGAGGAGAAATGCGGTGATGAAGAAATGGACAATCAAGCCGTCGATTTGCAATTCTTGATCAACAGATTGGAGTTGGGTTGCCGGGACGTGGCGACGTTGTTCTTCCTCTTGAAAGTGTGAGGAATCAGGAGACACTTTGAAAATAAGCCACTTTTTAAAGCTGCTTTTTGCAGCTTCCACTTTTTAGCTTTTTTTTCATCTGAAACTTTGAAAAAAAGTTGGTTTGGGGTTTTACCAAACACCAAAAACTCTCCCAGCTTTTTTTCATACCAGCTTTTTTGAAAATCACCTCAACCCCAAACCATACCGTGATATGGTTCATGATCAATATATACAGATAAGTCACGCGCAAAGCTGATGAGTCACGTGCTGCCCTCTACCTCTAGAAGAAGAACCTTGTCAACTTAGGGCTGGTTTGGTATTGTTGTGCTTTGAAAAAAAGTTGCTGTGAGAATAAGCGGCTGTGCTGTGAGAATAAGCGGCTGTGAAATAAATCAGCAGAGTGTTTGGTAAACTTTTTTGTAAAAGTGCTTTTGAAAAAAAAAAGCAGTCTGATAGTGGGTCTTTTCATTAAAGGAGCACTGTAGCTCCATGTGCTTTGAAAAAAAACCAGTTTTCCAAAGCTGCAAATAGCAGCTTCAGCTTTTTCCTTTGATTTCAGCTTATTCTCACAGCAGCTTCCAAAATAAACCTTTTTTTTTTCAATTTACCAAACACCTAAAACCCTCACAGCTTTTTTTCATGGGTGCTTTTTTTTTTAAGCACGTCACTCCCAAACCACCCATTAATCCAGTCAAATTCTCTTGCCCGTGCATTTGTCTTTTGGTCACCAAGACAGAGAGAGTTGATGTGGGTGGGTGGCTGATGCTTGGTAAACTGAGTTGGAAGTTATCTAGCAATTTTCCAATTTGATTTTGGTCTCGTAGCTGGCGTGAGCTCGCTGCAACTTGGACGAGGATTGAGCGTCTAACATAGGCTCATCCCCGTAATATGTGTATTTTAAGTTATAATGTTTGTGTTTCAATATATATAATTAACATGTAGTATGATAAGGAGCCGTTTAATTGATCGGACTAGAATTGGTTGCGCTATTTAACACCAGTCTCCGCCCGGACCAAACAGGAGGTTAATTGGTTTTACCTAAGGATTGATTTACCATGAAGGTAACCCTTGGTCCCTTGTCTTAACCTTTCAATGGCAAATGGACTTGACACGTTTACTTTGGCTATAGGACCTGCTTGTCTCAAGCCATGATGGTTTTTGCACACTCCATCTCATATTAATGTTAGGCTTTTTAGCCAAAATAGTCCCTATAATTATCTTAACTCTTTACTTTAGTCCTTGAAATTATCCACCGTCAAACATTTTGATCATTCTGTAAAAAAATCTCCGTTAATTTGAAAAAATTGTCAGCTCATATTATTACTTAAATACAAACAAAACTACTTTGTTTACATACACATTTTATTATGATATAAATGAAATTTAAAAGTCAAAATTATCATATTTTTAGCCGTAAAAGAGAATGAGGAACAAAAGCAGTCGAATGCTTGAAATAAATAAATAATAAATTAACAAATTAAAGAAGAAAACAAGAGATCCTGATAGGGTTATCGAAAATTAATACAACACCCTAGCACAAAATAAAACAGAAACAACTTGACTTGTATAATTGGCCCCTCCTATAGCCCCCAGCATGTCGCAGCAAAAGCTCTGGTGGCAAATTACAGTAATATCATATAGTTCCCCCTAAACGAAATCTAGATTATATTCTGCAGACATAATCCCAACGAACTATTTCGCTAACGACACCGGTAAGACAAGAAAATGAAAAAAAAAGTACTATATATTCAAATCAGACATTAAGGTACATCTGAAGACTTCTTTCGAAAGAACTTCAACACCTGCCCAAACAACAGCACACCTGAGCAAGGATCCTTGATTCGTCGCACCAAACAACGGCACTCTTATTTAGCTTGCAGATGATTGGGAAATGGCCTTCTTAACAGCCTCGGCATACGTCCTATGCTGATAGGTGAGGGTTGATTCAAGCAAGTCCCACAGAGAGGTCTTTGGATTCCAACCTGTCATAGATAGTTCCATCACGTTGTCAGAATGCCATTAAGTCACACGGGTTAATCAGATTAAGGACGAGGTAAATGAAAGATACATACCAAGCTGCTTGTTGATAATAGTCATGTCAGGAATTCTCTTGTCACTATCATCATATCCCACTCCATAGAATTCTTGAGAGCTAACATCAATGGTGGGTGTCTCCAATTTTGGTTCGCTACTTACTTTCGCATAAACCTGTAACGTATAGGGGACCATCAATGCTTGTATCCATATGAATTTAATGTAATATAGCTACTGCAACTTAATTAACTAAAAGGAAGATGGTATCAAAGACAATTCTTCACCTCAGTCATCATTTCACCAAGTTGCTTAACGGTAACTTCATTGTTAGGGTTGCCTACATTGAAGATGTGACTATTGGCCCTAGCAGGATTTTCCTGAGGAAAACAGATCACATTACTGAGCAACAACTTTTGCATGCTAAATATTAATTTGAGCAAAAGAGATCTTTATTTTCACTTACGATCATCAACATAACAGCTTCAATAGCATCCTTTATGTAGACAAAAGTTCTCTGAGATTGGCCGCCATCTACGAGCTTGAGAGGCTCACGGCGAAGAAGATTCTGTAACAGATGAAAGCAGAGCACGATCACAACACAAATATTGGAATACCAAATAAATTGGGAATGCTTCAATTATTATCTGGCATACATTACTGAAGCATGCAAGAACTCTTGGAACACCCTCACTTGGGCCATCAATGCCAGGAATGAAATCCATCCTAGGTCCAATCCAGTTAAAGGGTCTCACAATGGTAAATTCAAGACCATTTTCCGCACCCTCGGCTGTAAACAAGAAAAATTAACTCAGAATCAGAAACCTATATTACAAATACCAATTCATGAGCATCCACATAAAAGTAGAACAAAGAGATGACTAACCATAGATCAGCCTCTCGATCAATTGCTTTGCACATGCATAGGACCATCTCTGCTTCTCAATAGATCCAAAAATGCAAGGGGATTCATCTTCTTTAAGCACATAATAAGCAGGATCCTATGAAAACATAGCACGCAAGAAGTAAAGTTTTCCATTAACAAAATCAACAAACTTCAATGCACCTTATTGCATTGTTCAGTGACTCATTCTGAAGAAATCACATTACACAATGAAAACATAGAAATGCCTCATATCCAAAGAAAACAGTTAAATAATGTTCTGGATCAACAATTTACATACTCTAATTAGTATTAGATCCCATACTGCACATTTAAGCAAATGGGGATAATGCAATAAGACCGACACACAATTGTAGATCCCAATATTATAATTACGCAATCAAACCATTTAAATAATCCAGCTGAAGAACTTACTGATAAAACACCAAGAAAGGCATAGATCTGAATCGTGTCCAACAAAAACAAACAAAACAATAAATAAAAGAAAATTAAAAAGAAAGGAAGAGTGGGGATACCTGACGAAGAGGACTATCTTTAGGAAGATAGCTTCCAATGGTTTTCCCATACACTTCACAAGTAGAAAAGTGAATCAACCGTTTGTTGTTTTCGGAGCAGTACTTCACCTAACAAAAATTAATCACAAAAAAAAAGAGCAAAATTTAAGAAAAACCCACATCAAATCTCACATCAACTTCAATCAATTCCCACCCCACCAACCCAAAATCCCAAATTTCGCAATCAAATTTCACCATCTCAAAAACCCAAAACAAGAAACGATATGCAGTAGCTGAAAACCCACCACCGGCAAAGCATCGATGAAGTTGCTGTAGATGGTGTCGAGCGGGCGGGTGTTGTAGTCCGCAGGAGTACAGATCGCCGCCAGATTAATCGTCTGCAAAAAAACCCAAATATGCAAACCATTCAAAAAACAAGAAAATTAAGCAAAATCAAGATAAATACCCAAAATTAAGCAAAAAATCGCCATGAAAAAAAAAATTGAAGAAATGGGTTGTACCAGATCTGCCATTTTGATGAGCCCTTCGAGGCGCGAGTCCTGCTTGATGTTGAGTCGGTGGAACTGGATGCGATCGGACCAGGGGTGCGCGTTCTCGGGCTCGAGCAGGTGCCTGATCTTGTCATTGTAGACGTCCAGAGCTAGGACCTTGTGCGGCGTCTCCGACATCAGCTTCTCGCAGAGGTGGGACCCAATGAACCCTCCGGCTCCAATCATGCATATCGTAATCGGCTTTATCGGGTTGCCATCTAGATCTACTCTCGCCGACGACGCCATTCCCTACGACGACGTTGTGGGTCCGTGGGGTTTGTCTGTGGGGTGAGAAAATTGGGTGGTGGGCGGAGGAGAGAGGGAGTGTCTTGTGGTTGGAGAAGAAGAAGAGAAGAAGGAGAATGTGGATGAAGAAAATAAGAGGTCAGAACGTATTTAAAGGGGGTTGGAAATGGGATTGGAGGGAGGGAAGGAGAAGTGATCTACACTCCTCTTGACACTCTCAGAGGCTTACTCGCTCTGTGATTGGGCCACGTATGCGGGTGCTGGGATGAGGATCTGGGGTGGGTAACAGGGGATTGGTGATTTATTTATTGATTGGATCTCTTGATTTTATATGCTTAATGGTGATGGTTGTTGGATGAATAAAAGAAGGAATGGTATTTTTTGACAAGTTTTGGAAATTGCCAGAGGACTGAGAGCTGGATTTTGGTTATGCCTCATGGCAGTCATACAGGGTTTGGTTATTTAATTGCTATCAATAATGTTTAATACAAGTACATTCTTTCTTTTGACTTCACGAGATGATTTACTATCCGCTCGTTGAAGGCGAGGCACAAGTACATTCTCTCTCATTTTCAAATAATCATCCAATTTTTTATCATTTCAAACTTTTATTTAGGACAATAAATTATCTTTTTAAATTTTGGATTATATATATAAAGTAGTAGCTTCCATAAGACATTATTATTTTTTGTTACACACGGATTTTGGGATTATGGAGGTTTCAGCTAAGTCATACAATTAATTAGTTATAATTAAATATCAAATTTGTGACCATAAAAATCAAACATAACATTTCTCACATACGAGACTACACATAAATCTCATTAGACCGTAGTGTTCTTAGCTAAAGATAAGATTTCCAGAGCTTAGTGTGAAAATTAAAAATGGGGTCATCTCACATTTTATAACTAAACTCATCATCAATTCTCAGATTTAACAAATTAAGAATTATGTTTATTTGTTCCTTAATCTATATTTGTCATTTGTTAAATATTTTTTTTTTGTGGCAAACTTAAAAAATTTAAATTTCACAAGTCATTTGAAAACGTTGGGATCGTGTGTGATCGCTCTACTTCCTCCACCCTAGCTACATACTATAACCCTTTGATTAATCCAATAATTGCATTAACAAAGAAACAATCAAAATGCTTGACCAAAATGTTGTATATAAAATCCCTTTTGGTTAAATGAAAGCGACTTTAGAATTCTTAACCATTCTCCTAAACACACCTGTAAACTAAGCAATTTATTTTTGAAACTTTTATACTTTTATAGATCACGTGATTTAGCATTATTCACTAAATATTTGAGCTTTGGAATAATTGAGTACATCCATTTCGATATTCAAAGACCCATATGAGAGTTTGAGATGTAGAGCAAGCAAGATTGTCAACCAAATTATTGGGGTTCGCTAAGTTGTTATTGTTAAAGCAAAAGTACTTAAACACCCCATCATTAAATAAATAAGTTGCTTTCACAAATCAAATTATCCTTTTTTTTTTATAATACGTAACATTGAGTAGTATAAAAACATTGCAAGTGGTCCTTTACTACAATGGTGAAAATGTGTTGAGCTCTTACATGACGGCATGAGTTTAAACTCTGTTGATGACTAATCTAACAAAATTTATCAGTTGAAAAAAAAAAAGTAGTATAAAAACATTAACTATTAAATTTTGTATATAAAAATAGGATGAAGTGCGATATGGTCCCTCAACTATCACTTCAGTGAAAATTAGGTCATTAAATTATTTTTTGAGAGTTTTAACGAAACCCTCCATTTACTGTTCACTTTTAATGAAAATGATATTTTTACTCTAAAAAGTCACTCCTGGTACTATTCACTTACAACATTTTTTTGTCCTTTTGATTAAAACTCAAAGTTTTCAAGTCATTTTCATTAGTTTTCCTTTATTTTTTCGGTAAAATAAGTCCCTAAATTCATTAAAAATTGCTAATTTCATCCCTACTATTATATTCAAAGCTATTTTATCCAATTTTTCATCAACTTAAGTCACTTGACACACTTTAGAGTATAATACCGTAATTTCTCGCCTATAAGCCATTAACATTTCATATAGGTTGCGAATCTAACGTCTAATTTACTCTCCGAAGTTAACTTACACTATTTCTTATTAAATGAAAAACTACTAATTTACCCTCTAAAGTTAACTCCATACACTATTTCTTTACTATAAAACTACCAATATAATATCCAATGTGTATCACATGCAAGTAACGTGACTTAAATTGACGAAAAATTGAATATAGTAGCTTTGAATATAAAATTAGGGATGTAATTGACATATTTTTATAACTCAATGACAGATTTTTCTGAAAAAAAAAATAATTTAAAGACCTAATTTTATTGAACTGATAATTCAGAGACTAAATTAACATTTCACGCATAAAAATATAATATTTTGAGGTATTCATCAATTTCCCCCCTGAACTTGTGACCATTGGCCAATTTCCCCCCTCAACTTTAATTTTGGCCAATTTCCTCCCTCAACTCTCATAATTAGTCAATTCCCCCCTCAACTTTAATTTGGCCAATTTCCCCCCTCAACTCTCATAATTAGTCAATTTGCACCCTACTGTTAATTTTTTAATTTGATCATAATTAAACAAGTGTGTGTAAGAAACTAAATAAGATGTATGTTAATCATTTTCCTATGTCTTTATCCTATTACAAATAGATTAAAATTTAGAATTTTACAATTTATCATAGATAGTATTATTAGTCATAATAAATCAGTATGGAGTAATTTTATTTGATTTTTTTACTATACAAAATTGATAACGAAAAGGATTGATGTGTACATTTTTGTATGTGAATAAAATTTTCTTTATAAAAGTGAAAGCTAAGTTCAAGTAAATTGCGGAGAATTGAGCTTTAGTGCAAAAATGGCTAGTCAATTCATAATTTTCGACTCCTTATTAATAATAACCCATTTTATTGAAATAGGTCTGATCCATGAGTTTAGGATTATTATTTCTTCTTCTACATGCTTTAAACCCGATTCATAACTTTTTCTTATAATCAACCCATATCACATACTAATTGTATTATGTTTTTGTACATTTTACCCTATATTATGCAAGTGAGTTTATGTTAATTTTAGTACTTTGTTGGAAGTTATTAGAAAGATTGAAAGAAAAAAAAAATAGATGAAAAATTAAAAAAAATTAACAGTAGGGTGGAAATTGACTAATTATGAGAGTTGAGGGGGGAAATTGGCCAAAATTAAAGTTGAGGGGGGAAATTGGCCAATGATCACAAGTTCATGGGGAAATTAATGAATACCTCTAATATTTTTCTTTGACGATGTATTATTTTTGGTTTAGAGTTTATAGTAGTAGGGAAAGTGATTTTACAAGTTGGGTTTCCGGTGAGCTGTCTCTCTTCCATGCTCACGTGGGTCGTATTAGGGTTTCAATTATAGGAAACCACTTGCTCACTCTTTTAATTTCGCACGCGCTTCACTACGCTCTCAATCTGACCCCACCACACAATCTCTCAATCCCTTTACCACCTTTCATTTTTGCAATCTCAATTTTCCAACGCTCACGTTCGTTTCTGTATTGGATAACTGTTAGATAATTAAATAATTTTGATGATTTTTTTTTGTATGGACGATATTTAAAGGCTAACTTAGAAAATAAAAAAACTAGATTATGGTGTAACATTACAAAATGGGAAGAAGAGTCGATAAGATATAATGAGAAACAAAACCCAAATGAGATGGTAGTATTCCCCAAATTGGAATATGCTTATTTTTTTAGGAATTGTTATTAGCACTCTAAAAATCTCATTCTACACTTCTCACAAGTGTATTTTTCTTTCTAATTATAGAAAGTTTGGAGTGTAAAATGAGATTTTTTGAGTGCTAATAACAATTCCTTTTTTTTTATTGTATATCTTTTTTCACTCTCAAGTATAAAATCTATAAGCGAACTAGTATTCGATGTAGTGGTAGTTGTCTCGTTTGGTTGAAAATGATATATGAGTTCGATAGACAATCGTAGGTAACCTTATTTTTAGAGTAAACTACAAAGTTCATTATGAATGAATTATGTCTTTCTTGTACACGTCCTTTAGCTATCGTCCTCAAACATTTGTTTCTTTTTAAGATTTGATTAAGACGCTTTAACCAATATCCACGTCAACATTTGTTGTTTATTTAAATTACATATTTTTTAAGCTAAAATTCTAATTATCGGTTTCCAAATATGTCCTTTTAAGAGTTTTTTATTTTTATTTTTATTTTTATGTGGCCTCTTTTTTAGGGGAATATTTTCTGCTTGTTGATAATGTTTGGAAATTAATCTTCACGTTTGAAATTTGTGATCTCCCATGTTTGAAATTCGAATGAAATTTTTCATTTTAATTAGTGGTTGTTTTTACAAATTTATCTAGTTCCCGTTTGGCAACAAGAGAGGATCTTGTGTTTGCTTGGCTTCACATCGGTGTTATCGGAGCTTGATTTAAAGAGTGTAGTTAATATGAATAATGCGCATGAATAATGTTTTTTTTTGCAACAAGCTGTATTTTGGAAGAGATTGGTTTCGAAATTTTTAATTGTGCTTGGCAACGATTAGATAGCAACCAAGCAACTCATCAAGTTGTGAAGAAAAGGAACCGTGACTTTCTTTCATGGATTGGGGATCCTCCAGTATGGCTGGTATATTTTCTTGATACATATCATATAGCACAAGTGAAATTATATCTTACATTATTTTGAAAGACAATATGTTCCAGAATATGTGAGTTCTTCAAAGTCTCTGTTAAACACTCCCAATAATTGCGATGGCGAAGAACCAGCTCCAATTTGACCAAATTTTTAAAGCAGGCAGATATGAAACCTGCAAGAAAGATTACTATTCACACAAAAAAAACGTGTAAGAAGAATGGCAAATAATGTATACAAGCTAGGGCATATTTACCTTCAAAATTGGAACTTCAAGAGTGAGATATTTTAATTACAATAAAAAATATGTTTGTTACGGTAACCTTCTAAATTAAATATTACTTTACGTACCAAATGACTGGTACGTTAAAAATTAATATTACTTTACGTACCAAATACGTGGTAGGTTCAAAATTAACATCACTTTATGTACAAAATGACATGTAGGTTCAAAATTAATATTATTTATGTACCAAATTAATGACTGGTACGTTTAAAATTAATATTACTTTATGTACCAAATGACTAGTACGTTCAAAATAATATTACTAAGTACAAAATAAGTTTTACAGACTAAATTATCATTACGTATCGTGCAAAAAAACTGCTACATTACAAACTCGCTTTACATGCCGTACCAAATACATATACATACCAAAATCTACATTAAATAACGTACCAAAGCACAAGGCAAAGCGTACCTATATTATGCGCTCATGATTAAGCAATAGTTCAATTGCAGCTACAAATTAAGAGGGTTAGAAGAGGAGTGGAAGACCTTTTTTTATTTTCATAAGAAAAACAAAATCATGCACGAGGGACATAAGTTGTCATGGAGGTGGAAAGATTTTCTGGTAGGAAATAATTATGATTAATATATATTATGAAATTCAAATGCTTCTTATCTGCAAGGAGGATATGTATTATGCAGTATTTGTTTTGACTCAAACTCTGAGATATAAGTTAGGCAAGAGTTTAGGAAACCTTTTTTTTTTTTTTTTGTTATCGTGAAGAATTTAGGATTCTGGGCATCAGTGTTTTTCTTTGATAAAATCTATGGCAGGTTTTGTAATTTAAGTACTATAAAAAGGGCAAATAAAAATCATGTGACATCAAAATTGTAGGAAAATGTTTAATCCAATTTCTAAAGTGAACAGATGTTTAGTCTAAAAAATTAAAAATGCAGGCACCTATATCAAAACGTCCCTTCACACTATCATTGCATTATTTCATCGTACAATGAAAATAATAAAAATTGCCCGTTCTCATTACCAATGACACACGACTCACGAGATGGTTGTAGGAGGCAATGTAGCATTAATAAGTTGCATCAGGGAGCGGTCATGCATTTTCCATACCTGATGGTGATCATTCTTAATGCCTTCAACATCTGAATCATCACCAAATCTTTCTGGGCATTTTCTTGTACCATCAACAAACCCTAAAATGCCATGACCTTCAAGAAGAAGATTTATCTAAAAACTTCATGTGAGATAGTTGGAATCATTGAGTTTCACCGTCACATATGTAGAAATTCCAGGAATTGGACTTGTAATCGGAGATTGTACGATCTAAAGTTGAGAAGCAATCACCATTATTGCAGAATTTGAAGAAATTGGAAGACATCTCAGTGAGCAATTGATCAAACAGTTTGTGTGCACTTCGGAAGTTGCTTTTCTTTTCAAGTTTCTTTAAGAATATGAAGCAAGAAATTGCGGAGAGAACAAGGATTGAAGAACCAGATATCGTCACACGTACTCCTCAACTTTCACATTTGTTAACTTAAATATTTGAATTGGTAGATATGTCTTAAGACCAAATACAATGGTTGGGTTAAAGCTTAAAATTTAAGCTTTAAACCCCCCCAAAGCATTTCCAATTATTAGGCTTTGATAAGCCATGGGAAGGAAAAAAAGTAGGACTTGATTCCGCCCAGGATTTAAGTTTGACTTAAAGATTAGGCCCACCCTTGCACCTACACGTGCTTGAAAAGTTTGCAACCACAACGTACTGAGGCCATCTCCAACCGATGGTTGGCCAGATGGCTCGTTTTAACCCTCTGGCCCTCTAATATCCTCCAAGATATTAATATTTTAATGAACAGTACATGATCATATTTGCCTCCGTCTCCAACCGAGGGCCAAAGGGCCAGAGAGCTCGTTTTCCCCGTCACAAAAAACCGTCTCCAACCGAGAGCCATATGGCTAAACATAATTTATTATTTAAATTTAAAAACTACAACTTAAATTTAAAAACAACAATAACTTAAATTTAAAAACTACAACATATATTTAAAAACTACAACTAAAATTTAAAAACGACAAATTAAATTTAAAAACTACAACAACTTAAATTTAATATCCATAATCAACATCATCTTCATCATCCGCCATCGTAGGAGTATAGTCAGAGGTAAATAACTATCGTCGGCTCATAATTTCTTTTTTTTTCCTATCAAAATAGGCCTTACTCATTGGAGTGTAATTCGAAGTGTTCCTTTCCATATTCTTATCATCCATCTCTTCTTGTATTTGTTTGGCCCGTTCTTCATGCCTACACTTCCTTTCTTCCACCTCAAGGGCATTTTGCTCTGCCAATAATCACAATGAGGCCGCCACTTCATGTTGAGCGGCGTAATCATCATTTGCCTTGCCCTTTTCTTTCAACCTTCGCGCCTTGTTTCGTCCCATAGCCCTAGGTATGGAACCTTCACCCGAAGACGGATTTTCTACCCTTGTTTGTTGAATGGTTGGATGTAACATCCCACATCGCCCAGGGGAGTGATCCTTAAATGTATATTCGCATCCCTACCTAGCACGAGACCTTTTGGGAGCTCACTGGCTTCGGGTTCCGTAGGAACTCCGAAGTTAAGCGAGAAGGAGGCCAGAGCACTTTCAGGATGGGTGACCCACTGGGAAGTTGCTCGTGAGTTCCCAAAAACAAAACCGTGAGGGAATGGTAAGCCCAAAGCGGACAATATTGTGCTACGGTGGTGGAACGGGCCCGGGAAGTGATCCGCCCCGGGCCGGGATGTGACAAATGGTATCAGAGCCAATCCCTGGCCGGAAGTGTGCCGACGAGGACGTCAGGCCCCTAGGGGGGTGGATTGTAACATCCCACATCGCTCAGGGGAGTGATCCTTAAATGTATATTCTCATCCCTACCTAGCACGAGGCCTTTTGGGAGCTCATTGGCTTCGAGTTCAGTCGGAACTCCGAAGTTAAGCGAGAAGAAGGCCAGAGCACTCCCAGGATGGGTGACCCACTGGGAAGTTGCTCGTGAGTTCCCAAAAACAAAACCGTGAGGGAATGGTAAGCCTAAAGCGGACAATATCGTGCTACGGTGGTGAAGATGGCCCGGGAAGTGATCCGCCCCAGGGCGGGATGTGACAAATGACATAACCTCACCCTACACCTCTAGGATTTGATTTAGAGTTTGCTAAGCCTAGAGGAGACAAATGGTATCAGAGCCAATCACTGGCCGGAAGTGTGCCGACGAGGAAGTCGGCCCCTAAGGGGGGTAGATTGTAACATCCCACATCGCCCAGGGGAGTGATCCTTAAATGTATATTCTCATCCCTACCTAGCACGAGGCCTTTTGGGAGCTCACTGGCTTCGGGTTCCGTAGGAACTCCGAAGTTAAGCGAGAAGGAGGCCAGAGCACTCCCATGATGGGTGACCCACTGGGAAATTGCTCGTGAGTTCCCAGAAACAAAATCGTGAGGGCGTGGTCAGGGCCCAAAGCGGACAATATCGTCTACGGTGGTGGAGCGGGCCCGTGATGTGATCCACCCCGGGCCGGGATGTGACATTGGATATCCATCTTCATCCATATCTGCAGCTAAGGATGCAGTTCCGAACACATGCTTTGGAGCTCTATGTGGTGGACAATATCGTGCTACGATGGTGAAGATGGCCCGGGAAGTGATCCGCCCCAGGGCGGGATGTGACAAATGACATAACCTCACCCTACACCTCTAGGATTTGATTTAGAGTTTGCTAAGCCTAGAGGAGACAAATGGTATCAGAGCCAATCACTGGCCGGAAGTGTGCCGACGAGGAAGTCGGCCCCTAAGGGGGGTAGATTGTAACATCCCACATCGCCCAGGGGAGTGATCCTTAAATGTATATTCTCATCCCTACCTAGCACGAGGCCTTTTGGGAGCTCACTGGCTTCGGGTTCCGTAGGAACTCCGAAGTTAAGCGAGAAGGAGGCCAGAGCACTCCCATGATGGGTGACCCACTGGGAAATTGCTCGTGAGTTCCCAGAAACAAAATCGTGAGGGCGTGGTCAGGGCCCAAAGCGGACAATATCGTCTACGGTGGTGGAGCGGGCCCGTGATGTGATCCACCCCGGGCCGGGATGTGACATTGGATATCCATCTTCATCCATATCTGCAGCTAAGGATGCAGTTCCGAACACATGCTTTGGAGCTCTATGTGGTGGATCTTCAAATAACACCCACCCTTTACAAATTTCCCAACAACTGTGAAACTAAAAGGGTTTCGAGCTGCTCTCCAGATACAATTCCTCCACTTGGTGTACCTAGAAAAAAATTAAAGGAAATTAATTTATGGAATTAAATGTAATATAATTAAATATTTAAAATAAATTGTGAAAACACTTACTTCGTTGTAGTACTTAGCGCCGCTTTCATGTATACTTGCGGTTGCTAACCATGCTTGATGCCATTTGTTCAAACATGGCTGAAGATGTTTCTTCCATCTTGAAGAACAACTCTCATGGTTTTGAATATTCACTGGAGTGGTGCCTTCATAGAACTCTAAATATTTTTTGGACACATAAGTCCAAACACCGTCATTTGTTTGACAATTCCCCCTCACACTATCTTCCGACTTCCATCTATAAGCCTTGCAAAGAGCTTCATCTTTTTTTCGGCTCCAAGCCCTACCTTTCATTGAAGACGAGGCCATTTGAAAATTATTGAAAAAATTGAAGGATAGAATAGATTTTTGAAAGAGGAAAGAAAATATGAGAATTGAAATGGTGTAGGAATGGTGAAAATTTTGTGGGGAATGGTGAATGAATGGTTTAGGTATTTATAGGGAAAAAATTGATTTTTTTTTTTTAAAAAGGCCCAAAAAACAAATTTTTTTTTTTGAATCCAACGGTAACTAGCGCCAGCTAGCCGTTGGATTCAAATTTCTTTTTAAGAATTCATGTCGGTTATAACGGACAAGATAAATGATTTTCTAGCCAGCCCTCTCCGATTCCGTGGGGCCCTTTCAGATTCCACAGCCCTCTGGCCTAGCCCTCGGTTGGAGACGGTTATCGGGCTATTTTCGGCCATCTGGCCCTCTGGACCCTTCGGTTGGAAATGGCCTGACGGGCCAAACACAACCCACGTGACAAAGCTATAGCATTAGGTCTTTGTGACTAATAGCTTTGTCGGCCACTACTTCTAAGCCCAACGACTCTTTGGTTGATCGAACTATTGGCATGATTGAGCTGTTGGTTGATCCAACGGTCTATGATTCAAATTTTATTTTATTCTTAATTACATTAAATTGAACGACTGTTATCAAGTATGATTTTTTTTTTAAAAAAAAATCACCAAAGAAATTAGTCTACAATTATTTTTTTTAATAATTCGGGGCTTGAATTTTAAGCAATAACTATTTGAGAAAAAAAATTGTTTCTAAGTTATAGCTTAAATTTTTCTCGGTTAAAATTTAAGCTTGAACTCACACCATTGCACATGGTCTTAGTGGTGTGTTGTGCATAGACATATGCTGATTTGGTTTCTAGGCTAGATACGGTTTGATTGAGTGAAAATATTACATCAAATGTCTTTTCACCTAACTCGAACTTATGCATATATCGTGATTAATAATTTTTTGAAATATAATGATATTTGGAGTTGAGAATTTGAGCACAAGTGAAGATAAACACTATTAAACTATAATAATATTAGTATTCCATTGTGTCTAGCTATTCATTTATTTTTTTCTTTAAAAATTTATGCCTCACTATGCAATCGAACATTTAGGCTTTACTATTAAATACTATGAGAAAAACTTATATGGATTCAGATGTTACAATAACAATGAAATTGTTCTATATAAGTATTTCTCAGATAATGGGATGAAAACGTTTAAAACATATTCTTAGAAACCAAGTTATTTGTCCAGAAGTCAAGTGGGCCAAAATCATAAAATAGTAAACATTCCTCCAATGGTAAAATCAACGGAAAATATCTGGATATGTTAGCAAAGTATTACTCGAGCAAACTAAAATTAGCAAACTATTGTACTAATTTGGTAATTAATTACTCGGCCACGACAATTATACAGAAGGTATGCGCCACGCGTTTATCCAGCGCGTCGGATTATCACGATTCTTCTTCGTCGGTGCATGCATGGCTAGCGCGCGTAATTGTGTGGATGTCGGGGATTTGGCAGCTTTCCTTTCATCTACGCGGCGTTTTGGGAAATGATTGTGTAGTCTCATGTACTCCGTATTTCGGTGGTCTGTCTCAGCAATTTTTCATTTTTGTATTTTATTATAGGGGTGTGCTATCCACACACTCCTTGTTAATTTCTATCCGTTGATCTTCTTTAATTAATCCGATCCGACGGCTGAAAATTAGAAGAATGTGTGAGAAGTAAAATAAGGTGTGTGGATATCACACCCCTTATTATATTTTTCTTTTTGGTCTCAAGCGTCCCTCAGCAAGTTTCGAATATGTGTGTTTTTGGGTCAGATGGGTTATAATTGTGCAGACCCAGAACTGATTCACTCCCAATATTGCACCTTCTCATTCACTCAATTGTGATTAACGAATATATTGTACTATTGTTTTAATCGAAACTGTTCGTTTTCTCAATTGTTTTTTAGAGATTTCCTCAACAAAAAACCAATCAAATTGAAAGTCTATATATATATATATGTATATGTATATGTATATGTATATGTATGTATGTATAAAATATCTTTAAACTGATTGATCATATTCATATAAATTATCTTAAAAAGACGAATAAAAATAAATAAATGACTCCAATTATAACGTGTATACGGTGAAATACGTTAATCATGTTTGGTGAACAATATTGTTTATCTATTAAGTATTAAGTAGACACATGTGTTATCGTATGAGAATTTAATCCAAAAAATAAAACATAAATGTCTCTAAAGATGAGAAAATTCTACAATATCACGTTGTATTTCATGCAAATGTGATAATGAACGTTTTGATTCTCGGGACAAAGTAAATCGCTCAATTAACTACTTGTTGTATGACATGGTTTTCAACATGCATTAATTTCCATCGTAGACTTCCGCACGTAAATGTCTCTATATCAAGAGCATGTGGTAGTGTATGATCTAACAACACACAAGCTCAAGAGTGAAAACAATAATACAAATATATCTCCCTCTCTTTACTTGCATCTTTTGTGTGGTACAGTTAGGAATTGGAAATAAAGCCTATCTGGTACATTGGAAATACCTATATCGCCACATCTTCTTAAAAATCAAAGAACCAGAGACTCCCCAAAAACCTACAATGAACTCATGCTACTAGCATATTATCCCATTATTACCTGGAGACCATTAAGTACTAATCGTAGTACAGGGGTGATAATGACTACGTGAACTGGATGAGAATAATATGGAGATAATATAGACATTGTCGCATCTTTTATACCATATGAATACTTCACCCCATCTTGGTTAATCCTCGGCTGAATTGACTCCAAGATAATAATTACGATAATTAAGACTGATAGTAATCACTATTCTAAAAATTCTTACCTAGCATCACTTAGACTCTGCCTAGGCGTTAAACGGTTAGTTACTGTCCCGATTAATCTCTAGGTGTTTGAAAATTAAGAAAGAACGCAAGGAATTGCCTAGGCGGTCCGCTTACTCGCCCACCTAGGATATGCCTAGGTTGCGACTCTCACTTAGATAGAAAATAGATAATTTTTATTTTGCATTTTATTTTTTCAATAATTATAAGAGACTTGTTTAAACTTGGATGAACACTCATTATATACTTGTTCCCCATATTTTCAATATGTTTTAATACTATATAATCTATGTCATTTATGTATTCCCATATCATTATATATATATATTTTTTAGTATAAGTAAACATTTATTTACATATCATTTAATAAATTTAATTAAAATTAAAAAGAATCGCCTAGGCCACACCTAGACATTTAGGCTCTAGACTCTTGTCCGTCGCCCGACTAGCTAGAGCCAAACGCCTTTTATAACCTTGATAGTAACATCTGGAAAAAAATACTAATTCATCCAACAACCTCAATTTAATGGATTGATGATACAAAATTGGGTATACACAAACCTTAAGGCCAGAAAAAGCTGGTGAGTTTAGAAGTTAGAGAACTCATGGGAGGTAAAACAAAACAATCACATAGAACACAGAGAAGAGAGTGGTTATAATCATAACACAATGAAGAGAATGGTTTCAGGTTTTAGGGGTTTTATTATAACCATTTTGCTTTTGCTTTTTGGTTTTTGTTTCAAAATTTTAAAAATTAAAAACTACAAACTTGTTTGATAACTGAAAATAAAAAACTAAAAAACGCAATGGTTATCAAACTAGCTTGGATTTTACACGGTATGGCTTCCCTTGACGAAGCAGGGCATTCTCCATCAACACTTTAACATGATATAGGATTGAACACCGGAAGACATTGTTGGGAACCATTCTAGGTGAATTAGGCTTCTGAGAGATTTACTTGGAGTAAATAAAATCTGAAAGATGGTTTTCAGGAGATTCATTGGATGCTGGACGCGAACCCTAATGATCCAACTACTAAATTCTTCTTCCAAATAGAATAAACAACTGCAAGACATGGACTCTCGGAGGTAGAACTTAGAGAGTAATAAAAAAAAAAGACAACCAGATAAATTTGTATATGAGAACACAATATTTGTTTCGACTTTAGCCTGAATATACTGAAAATACTTAGGGTTAATACAATGTAATGTAAGAATACAAAGTACATATAATCTAACTTCTCAGCCATCTCCTCATCCTGATCATACACATTATTCTCATAACATAGAGCCTATCTGGTACACTGTCTATGAATTGGAAATACCTATATCGCCACATCTTCTTAAAAATCAAAGAACCACAGACTCCCCAAAAACCTACAATAAACCCAAGAACAAGGAAAATATAAAACCATGGAAGTTGCTTCCCATCATCCACATCTTCGCCATTCTCATTATCTGCTGCATCAACTACATTAGTTGTTCTGCATTCGTTTGGTAGCGGGGCACCGCAAAGTTTCGGATTCCCCTCAAATGCAGAGGATTGGAAGCTTCGAAGCTGACTGCTTGTTGGTATTGGTCCTTCAAGATCATTGTATGAGACATTCAAATATGACAAGAAATTAAGGCCCTTCAATGATTCTGGGATTTTTCCAGTCAGATGATTTTTGGAGAGATCCAATGTATCCAAGTTTTTGAGGTTGGATATTTGGTCTGGGATGCTTCCAGAGAAGTTGTTGAAGCCAAGGTCCAACTTATGGAGAAGCCGCAGTTATTGTTGTATAGGTATATAGATGGTGGGAAGAAATATAAATAATTGTACCGTAACGCTTTTGCATCGTCGCGAATTTGGATGAGCATAGGCAATTCAAGGTAGTTTTGATACACTTGAGCTGAAGTTTCTTCATATAGCAACATCGCTAGTCTGCAAAGTTCCTTCGGAAATCCACCTGAAATTTGGTTGGGCCCTAAATTTATGTAAAAGAGCCTAGGAAGAGTCCATAACCAATTAGGGACTGACCCTGTGATTCTGTTAAAATCCAAATTCAAGATCTCTAGCTTCTTGAGCTTAGATAACCAAAATGGTATTTGACTAGTGAGCTCACAAAGTCTCAAAGACAATATTTGAAGATTTTTGAAGGGATGTGATATCCACACACCCTTTTTTACTTCTCTCACACCCTTTTAATTTTCGGCCGTCGGATATGATGAATTGAAGAAGATCAAAGGACAGAAATTAACAAGGGGTGTGGGAGAAATAAAAAGGGGTGTGTGGATAGCACACCCTTTTTTGAATCCATCAAAATCAATGAGGCCATCATGATATAAAAGTTATATTTTCATATCTTGATTAATAATATTACAACCTTTGGTATTTATACATTTACATCACCACACAGATGATTGACAGCTCACTTATAACAAATCCTAACTGTCCAAACAATATTAACAAAGACTCTAACCGACTATAGAAACATTTACAAACTAATACTTCTATGTCCTATCTTTTACATTATGGTCCTCAATATCCCCCTTCAAACTGATCTGAGGGAACCGAAGAGAGAGTTTGTCTCTGAGAAGCAGAAATCGGGGCCTGGGCAAGGACTTTGTACATATATCTGCAACTTGGTCTTGAGAACAGATGAAATGAACAGAAATAGCTCGGCAAAGCACTTTCTCCCGAATATAGTGATAATCTATTTCAACATGCTTAGTCCTAGCATGGAATATAGGGTTTTTAGCTAAAGACAAAGCAGAAATATTATCACACCACAGTTGGGGAGAGCAGGGAAGAACCAAGTGAACATCAACCAAAAGTTTACACAACCAGGTAAGCTCAGATGTTGTATTGTCTAAAGAGCGGTACTCAGCTTCAGTGGATGACCGAGCCACTGTAGGTTGTTTCTTTGCACTCCAGCTAAGGAGAGAAGTGCCCAGAAAGATGCAATATCCACCGGTTGATCGTCGGTCTAAAGCACATCCAGCCCAATCGGCATCAGAGAATGCATTAAGGCTGAGAGGTGTGGCACATTTGGAGAACCATAACCCCAAATCAATAGAGCCTTTAAGGTATCTCAGAATGCGTTTGACAGCTTGAAGATGAGATTCTCTAGGACTGTGCATATATTGACAGACAAGATTAACCGCAAAGGACAGATCAGGACGTGTCCAAGTTAAGTATTGCAAACCACCGACAATAGACCTGTATTCTTCGGGATGAGATAACAGAGGAGAAGTGTGATCCAATGTGGAAGTGCTCAAAGATGTGGGACAAGGCTTGGCGCCATCCAGTTTAGCCTTCTTGAGTAATTCCAGTATATACTTGGTCTGAGAAAGCAGAATGCCAGAGGATGACCTTTTGACTTCAATGCCAAGAAAGAAGTGTAATGGACCAAGATCTTTGATTGGGAATAAGGCACTGAGTTGAGCAATAGTGTCCTTACATGCCTGTGAAGATGGTCATGTAACCAGGATGTCATCTACATAAACCAAAACAAACACCAAGGTATGAGCTTTCTTAACAAACAAAGAATTGTCATTTTGAGAACCAACGAAACCCATAGAAGAGAGTGCAGCTTGCAGCTTTTCATACCAAGCTCGGGGAGCCTGTTTTAAACCATAAAGGGACTTATGAAGATGACAGACATGTGTAGGCCGAGTAGGATCCTGAAAACCAGTTTGATGTTGCATGAAAACATTTTCAGACAGAGAGCCATGAAGAAAAGCATTGCTGACATCTAATTGGTTAAGAAACCAATCATATTGGACAGCTAAAGTAAGAAGAAGCCGAATTGTAACAGGCTTGGCAACAGGACTGAATGTATCAGTATAATCTAAGCCGGCTTGCTGATGAAACCCCTTAGCAACCAGCCGAGCTTTATACCGATCGATAGTACCATCAGCTTTCCTTTTAATCTGAAAGACCCATTTGCAACCCACAAGATTCTGTGAAGGATGGGAAGGAACAAGAGACCAAGTGCCAGTAGTGAGAAGAGCATTATATTCCTCTTGCATAGCCTGTCTCCAATGATGGTGTTTTGAAGCCTGGAGGTAGGTAGTAGGTAGGAAATCCGCAGTGAGATGAGAAGGAAGGGGATGTTTAGTGGCTGCATAGGCTTTGGGTTTGAATATACCGGACTTAGATCGAGTTTGCATAGCATGAGTGTTTGTGGGAGGAACCGAGTGTGCATGACTAGATGAACTGACAGGGTCTGCAGAAATAGAAGAAGTAGCAGGGTGTATGATAGGTGCAGTAAGAGATGAAGAGGGTGAGGGGGCTGGGGAAATAGATGGAGATGATGGGGAAGAACCTAGAATAGGAAATACTAAGGTAGATGGGATTGAAGAGGGTGAGGGGGCTGGGGAAATAGATGGAGAATAGGTGGCAGTAATGTGGTGAAAAGGGAAATAGGATTCATCAAAGATAACATGGCGAGATATATAAACTCGCCTGGTGACAAGATCAAGACATCTATATCCTTTATGGTTCAAACTATAACCAAGAAAGACACAAGGTTTACTCCTAGGTTCTAATTTAGATGTGGTATAGGGTTTAAGCCAGGGAAAGCAACGGCAACCAAACACTTTGAGAGTGACATATGATGGGGGTTTGTGAAATAACTGTTCCCAAGGAGAGGATCTGAGCATAGTAGGCAGTCGGTTAATAAGATACACTGCTGTTGAAAAGGCTTCAACCCAATAAATGTGAGGGACATGAGAAGCAGTCAGAAGGGTCCGAGCAATCTGAACCAAATGACGATGTTTGCGCTCAGCACAGCCATTTTGCTCTGGTGTGTGAGGGCAACTTAGTTGGTGATGAATGCCATGAGTTTTGAGAAACTGAGTAAAGTCAGAACTTAAAAACTCTCCACCAGAATCTGATCTCAAAACAACAATAGAAGTATGCAACATATTCTCAACCAATGCTTTGAATTCAATAAAGGTCTGAAAAACCTCAGATTTACACTTGAGAGGAAAAAACCAGCAGTACTTTGTGTAATCATCAACAACAATGAGATAGTATCTAAAACCTGAGACAGACATAACAAATGAAGGCCCCCATACATCGGTATGTAAAAGTTGCAGAGGTCGAGTGGTGGTAGGAGAACTAGATACAAAAGGGAGTTTGGTACTTTTGCCCATTGCACAATTTGAACAAAAATACTTAGTCAGGCTAGTAGAAACTGGAAGACTAGACTTAGAGACTATTTTATTGAAGAGCTGAAAAGATGGATGGCCCAGCCGTTGGTGCCATATGTGAGAAGAAACTTTGATTGTTGCAGCAAAGAGGTGATGATGACCAGAGGTTGGACTAGAAGCAGTGAAAGGGTAAAAGCCATTCCTCACAGGGCCTTTAAAAAGCATCCTCCCCGAAGAAAGATCCTTCACAGTAAAGTGAAAAGGATAGAGAGTAATTGAGCACCAGTTATCAATGGTAAATTGATTTGCAGATAACAGATCTTGTTTTAAACCAGGAACATGTAAAACATTGCGAAGAGCAAAATCATGTTGAGTAGTAGAAAGTGTAGAAGAACCAGAATGAAAAATAGGCAAACCTTTGCCATCACCGACGTAGACTTGCTCAGGGCCAGTGTAAGGTTCTGAACTTTGCAAGTTTGCAACGGAATTAGTCATATGAGAGCTTGCACCAGAGTCGAGAAGCCAAGTAGGAGGAGCAGAGGAAGATGCAGCGTTGGCACACATTGCAGACGGAGAAGTCTTGGAACCAAAGTGAGGATTCATGCGATGAGGACACTCAGCAGCCTCATGATCATTGTGACGACAAATTTGGCAAGTAAGTCGGTGACCAGAAAAGGTTGAACCAAATCGTCCACCACGATTGTTCCTCGAATAATTGTTCCTCTGATTATTTCTCGGATAATTGTTGGAGTAATTCGGACGCTGGTTGTTGGACTTAGGATTAGAGAAATTTTGATTGAAATTACGATCTTGACCACGACCTTGATACTGATTGAAGGTGGGAAAATTCTGAGCAAGAAACGCCTGAGAATTAGGGTTCTGAGGAGGTAGAGGAAGAATTCCAGCAGAAGATCCAAGAGATGAATTAAACGCTTGAAAAGATCCTGAGGCAGTTGGTTTCTTGCGATTTGCAAGTTGAATTTCTTTGCTCAGTAGTAAACCATGCAGTTCATCAATGGTTGTAGATCCAAGACGAAACTGGATCGCATCAACAAAGGAGTCATAATAAGAAGGAAGTCCATGAAGAATGACAGAAAGAAGCTCATGTTCGTCAATTGGAGCACCAGCACTGGCAAGAGCATCAGAGATCTCCTCAATTTGTTGAAGATATGTAGTGGCAGCAGAATCACCCTTGGTGATTGTGCGGAGTCGGGAACGAAGTTCATGAACATGAGACTGTGAAGCAGCAGCAAGTCGCGATTCAAGCTTAGACCAGAGCTCTCGAGAAGAATTAACACCAACCGTTTACGGAATCAAAGAATCAGAGAGAGTCGAATTGATCCAAATGAGAATATTTTGATCATTCTCATACCAAGCAACATAATCAGGATTCAAGATTGCATTTCCAGATGAGTCGCGAAGAAGTTTGGGCGGAGCAGCCACAGATCCGTCGATGATTCCAGTGAGATTGTAACGACGGAAGATCGGAGCAAACAACGCGCTCCATGTGAGGTAATTTGTGGTTGTGAGCTTGATTGGCACCATTGAACCAATATTTTGGATCGTAATCGATGCCATTTGAGAAGTGCCAGAAGAATTAGGGCACGAATTTGGGGAGCCAGAGGAGGGAGATGCATCAGTCACCATAGTTGAGGGTTGGAAGAAAGAGGGGAAGCGAGAGAAAAGGATCGGAAGAGGATAGGTCGTTAGACAGAGGCGAGAGATACCATGATATAAAAGTTATATTTTCATATCTTGATTAATAATATTACAACCTTTGGTATTTATACATTTACATCACCACACGGATGATTGACAGCTCACTTATAACAAATCCTAACTGTCCAAACAATATTAACAAAGACTCTAACCGACTATAGAAACATTTACAAACTAATACTTCTATGTCCTATCTTTTACATTATGGTCCTCAATACATCATCTGCCGGAATTTCCTCACCTATAAAGCTATATGAAAAGGTCATGAATATGAGACTTTCACAACAAGGTCACGAATATGAGACTTTCACAACGCATCAATATGTTCATTGCCCCCGAGAGGTTGGTCCATTTGTTACCACTAAGCGAGAGGAAGGAAAAGTATTTCAAGAAAAGAATCTCAGGTTGTATTTGTCCCTCTATGTCGTTTAAGCTGAGTCGAATTGCTTTAAGAGACTTGCAAGAATAAAGGCTTACTGGAAATGGGCTAGTGAAGTTGTTACTCCATAGGTCAATCTTACTAAGTTGACTAAGTTTGGAGAAATTGAGTGCAGAGATGTCTCCTTCCAAGTTGTTCTCCCCCAAAAGTAATTTTGAAAGATTGGTGCAATTCATCAAAGATGGGGGTAGAGAACCTTCAAGATAGTTGAAATGAAAGAAGTTGAATTTCAGCTTAGAGAGCTTCCCAAAATGGAAAGGCATGACACTACTGAAGTGGTTATAGTAGAGGTTAAGGATTGCAAGATTGGTGAGGTTGACAATTCTATCACTAATGGATCCGTAAAGCGAATTACCGGGTAATTCAATTTCTTCAAAGGTAGTAGCATTATAGATATCTTCTGGAAGTAATCCTGAAAGGTTATTGTAACCGGCACGAAAAACTTGCAATTTGGAACACTCCCCTAATCCTTGAGAAATATTGCCACTAAATTTATTGAAGGAAAAATCCAATACCTTGACCAAGGGAGAATAACGGAGACAAATCGAGGATGGGATGAACCCGAGAATGTGTTATTGCTTACATTGAAACTAGTCAAATTTCTAGTTTGATGGAAGAATGAAGATGGAATAACACCATGGAAGTGATTGGTGGAAAAATCCACCACTTGGATACTACAAGATGGTAGAGAAAACGGGAGCTCACCGGAAAGAAGGTTATAGCTCAAATCAAGGATCTCAAGACGATTCACGAAAGGGAAGAATCCAATTTCTTGTGAAATTGAACCATAAAGTGAATTGTGAGAGAGATTTATGTAGGTGAGATGTGTGAGATTTCTAAGTGAGGGATGAATGCCTCCATTGAGTCCCTTGAAGGGCAAGTGTAAATGGGTGATCCAACCATCTTGATTGCAAGTGACCCTCCCAATAGCAACAATTGATGGAAGTCCAATTTAAAGGAGAAGAGAGAGCAAGGGTGAAGGTCATGAGAGAGCTCTTCTCAGTTTGGTGGCATGCATGATTTGTAGATATAAAGTGAGAGAAAAATAGGATGGAAGGGAAGCCAAGAAACATTGGGTTATCAGGTTGCACTAGCATGTTATGTTCTTGGTGAGAGGTGAGATATTAAGTTCCTCTCAAGTTGTATATATATTAGAGGAAAATAAGGTTTAGAAGCAAAATTAACCAAAAGCATAAGAGAGATTAATTATATCAATTATAATGTAGAATTCTTGACAACTACACATGCAAAGATGCTCAACTACTCCAAAACTTTTTCATGTAATCAAGTTTTGGTCTCATTAATGTTATCGTCTAATAAATACTTGTCACATATTCAAAAAACGCACTATCTATTCAATGAACAATTATAACGTGATAAAATAATGACATAAGAAAATCTTTCCAACCACGTGCTAGACCCAGTCTTGACTCCCAGAACTTCCCAAGAACCAACGGAGAAGTTAAACATCCTTCTCAATTTTCTTTCGGCCATAATTGACAATCTCAGTCGGGTAAATTTCCTGGAAACCACCCTCATGTAGTTCCAAAATTCTCTAGTCTCGTATATGTATGCCACTAGACATATATAATGTTCTTTTTAATATTCTTTGACATGACATTAGACATAAAATCTTGAACAATTAAATAAATCTTTTCATATCCATTATTTATCGGTGGTACATCGTCTACTTTAATTTTTTATAAATGTTGACCAAAAAATGTTTTGATGCATGGTTTTCAGAGGGTTGCCATGTGTGTGTAATTTTTCTTGTAAGAACCTCAAAGTCTAGTCTTCCTTTTTTGTTTAAGGAGATCTTGAAAGTCTACTTTATTTATTTTTTTCTTCTTGGACTCGAATCATATTTCTAACGCAATACATTTCCACGTTCTTCACCACTTTAACTACCCCTAAAAACCTAAATACAATTAAAAATTTTTATTTATTATTTTTAGTAAAGCTATAGCATTAATGAGTTATATAGTTAGTTAGTGTCATTTCTGAGTTTTTGGTGGCCTAGGGCGAGAAACTACAATGAGGCCTTTCCGACACATTACTTTCACAAGAAAAATAAAATGTAAATTTTTTTTTATATATCCCTTTTCTGGGCTTAAAACATATTAGTTTGACCAAAATAAATATATAAGTATACATAGAATATATCATTCTCAATGCACTTGCAGATCCACTTAACTTTTTATGTGTCATAGTCGACCTAAAGTAATGTTCAACAACTTCAATCGAATAACCTCTTTCTTTATAAAAGATTACTTATATATATACATACATATTTTTCATATATGTATACTAGTATAAAAAAAAATTGGGGCCCCCTTGATGCGAGGTCCTGAGCGGTTCGATTGGGGAATACCTCTTTACAAAAGTAAACTCCTTCACACCCAATACATCCAGTTACCTAATATTCTAATATTCACTACAATTATTTTGATTACATTGATGCCTGAACTAATATCTTTCTTCATCAGACAAGTTTTCAGTCATTCATGGTTCATTAATTTTGACAAAAAAATTAAGTTAAAGTTTCCTGCATGGTTCCCAAAATGGTGGTCAACCCATGACCCAACTGCCATTCTCCTACCACAAGAACTTATGCAAAAAATGTCACAGCCCGTCCCGGAAATACCTAAGACGGGAGCGTGAAATGACTATTCTACCCTTGACGTGTACCAAGGTACGTATGAATGTGATGTTATTTGGAGATTTATATACATTATTAAATTGGAAATAAATTAAAGGAATTAAAATGGTGAATTGGATTATTTGGTTTAGGGATATAGAATGGATGGTGTGGATTGGTTTGGACCACACAAAGCCCTCTCTCTCCTTCCCCGCAGTCTCTCTCTCTCCTCCCTCACGATCTCTCACTCTCAGTCTCTCTCTCTAGACACCCGTACGGACAACACCCAACCACCCCCCAAACTTCACGGATCGACGGACCTAAGACTACCTTTGGACTCCTGAGGACACCACGAGTCCATTGATACCATTTGCAGGTAAGATTTCCTTCGAAAACCCTAACTTTCAAAGTCCCCGTGAAGGTGCACTGTTCATGCACACGTAAATTCTTATGTTTTTGAGAATTTGAAGCTTGTAGGAAGCTTGGTGAAGTCCTAAGGAAGCTCGGAGTGCTTCATTTGGAAAAATTGGACGTCGGGATCATCCAGTTCATGTTTGGCCGAATTCTGGGAATTTTTGGAAGGTATGATCCCGTGGTTTTTAGCGTTTAAAATTAGTCCAGCGTGATAGTACTCATCTAGGGCTTCATTTTGGTATAAAATTCGAGAAATTTGGATGAAAAACGAGTGAGAATAGTGGTTTTGAAAATTTCCCCAGTTTTCCGGTGACCGGAGTCCGGCGAGGGTAAGTCGGAGAAGAAGGAGGAATATTCCGTTAGTTTTAACGGAATATTCCTAACGGCAGTAACGGTAACCGTTAGTACTGACGGAATATTCCGGAATATCCCTAACGGCGTCAACTGACGCCGTCAGCAAGCCTTGCACGTGGCTGCGCGTGGGGGGCGCGTAGACCCGTGCCTAATTCGGCGCGTGGGGGCGCGTGAGACCTCGAAAAATTATTTTAAAAATTTTGAGACGTCCGTGACGTCGAGTAGGTCGAGGTGGTATATTCATATACCCAAATTGAGCATCGTATGAGAAGTTTTTTCGAAATGTTGACGATGTGCTTAAAAATAATGTTATTTTAGTTATTTCTCATATAGGTGACGAGTATCCCGAGGACGAGCGTATCCAGGGACGTCGCGGGGGTTACGACCCATCGACATATCAGTGAGTGGGCAGTTTTGATTTCGTATTTACCTATATACAATTGTTTCCCAGAAAAATATGCGTTTTATGAAAGTTTTGAATATAAAATGCCATGCATGAAAACATTGAAAATTTGAGTAGATAATTGACATATAAATACATACATGAATTGCTATATAATGCATACATATTGCATGGTGTTGTGGAGGCGCAGGTAAGTCAGGTGAGTCATTATGCATTGATTTATTAACATTGAAATGTTTAAGCTCATAACCTGCACCCTAGGTGTTAGTGCTTATATTAGTTTCACCACACCGCACGCTCGTCTTGGATCCAAGTAGGTGGATGTCGTACAGACCATGTGAGGGTTCCGGCATGCCAGTTGTACAGACCATTAGAGGGGTTCCGACTGGTGGGTGATTTTAGATTATGTGCACAGTTGATTGATGTGAGAAGCACTAGAGCGTAATTATACACCTGTCATCGTACAGACTACCTTATGTAGTTCCGAATGACTTGCAGAGTTAGACCGTATAGGTCACCGAGGTGACTCCGGTTAGTGAGAATGTTGAGCTTAGAATTAATCGTATAGGACCAACTGCAGGGTCTCCGATTGATTCCTTATTTCACCTGATTTATAAATTGATTCATGGCATGGCATGTTTTCTTGAAAAATGTTAAAGATTTGGAATATGAGTTTTGAGATTATATATATATATATGATTTTATATATATATATATTATTTTCTGGGAAAGTATACAGGTTTTACAGTGAGGGGATATAAATGATTTTAATGAAATGTTTTTGGAAAATCTTGATTTTACTGACCCACTCATTTTGTTTTGCGCCCCTCCAGGTTCTAGTTAGCGGTTGGTGGCTCTCGAGGTCTTTTCCGGCGTTCTGACAGACTCTTGACATGTAGGACTCACCCGAGGGTGAAGTACCTTTAATTTAGTCTTACTTGACTGCACTAAAACCTATGCTCTGAATTTGTGTATTATCTTAACTCCCCCATTACTCTAGTAGGTTGTTCATCTAGAGATTGGTTTTAATTCCTTCGTATTTTTGTATTATCATGCTTCCGTGTCGCACTATTGGTTACGTCACGCTCACGTGACGGCCAGCACGCCTTGATCCTTTAGATCGGGGTGTGTCAGTTTGGTATCAGAGCTTAGGTTGCAGTCCTGTATAATTGTTAATGATCTAATGATTTTTGATGTTTCTGTCAGAATTATGCCGCCTCGTAGAGAGCGTAGGGAGTCTCGCCGTGCTCCTGAATCTAACTTCCCTGACATAGCTCAGTTAGGGGAAGCGATTACCCATGCTTTTCAGAATGCAATTCGTCCTCCTCCCCCACCTAAGAGGACACCCCTGGAGGCCATGTATAATTTGAAACTAGATCGTTTTATGGGTAATGAAGGTCACGAGGGGGCTGAGAAGTGGCTAGACCACATTGAGAAGACGTTTCAGGTGATGCAAAGTCAGGGGAACTTTCCTGCTAATAGGTGGGTTGAGACCACTACCTGGTTTTTGGGTCAAGAGCCGGCTAGTTGGTGGAGGAATCAGACTCAGTTTATGACCCCAGCGATGGCATCTGATTGGGCAGTATTTAAAGATAATTTCAAGAAAAGATTTGTCCCTCCAGAGTATATTGACCGAAAGAAGCAGGAGTTCACCCATCTGAAGCAAAGAGATATGTCAGCTCATGAGTACTACAGGAAATTTTCAGACTTGTCTCGTTATGATCCGGATATAGCTGGTAATCCAGTAGAGATGCTTCGTCGCTTTAAGTTGGGATCTAGGAAGAAATTGAGGACTTTTGCTAATGCACTTCCCTGCGCTGATTATCATGAGTATTTCGAGATTTTGGTTAGGATGGAGGACTCTGATAATCTTCCTGACAGTGAGGATGACGAGGATATGAATGATGGTCAGAAGAAGAATGATAAAGGTAAGGGTATCTCCATTCCGGGACCTCGGCAGACGCAGAATTTTAAGAAGAGTGGAGCGAGTTCGAGTTCTTCTAGCGGGGGATATAGCTTTACTGGTCCGAGAAGAGGTGGTGGCAGATTTTCTGGTGGACCCAGAATTCAGGGACAAAGGGATTCTGGTGGTTCTAGTGCTCCGTGGTGCCGCCGATGTAACTCTCGTCATCATGGAGAGTGCAGGAGGGGAAGTGGTGGTGCTTGTTTTACTTGTGGACAAATGGGACATCGGGCTTCTCAGTGTCCCCAGGGTCAGCAGAGACCTCAGCAGACCGCTATGCCACCTCCAGCACCGATTCAGCAGAGTTTTGGATCAGGCAGTTACGGCCAGTCAGGTCGTGGTGGTGCCTACCACTACCAGGGAGATGCTGCTCCTTATGCTTCTGGATTTCATCAGTATTCCCAGGAGCCTTATTCTCAGGGCCTTGGAGGTTATTCTTCTTATTCCTCTATGCCAGCAGGTGGATCGCAGTGGCATCAGGGAGGTCAGCCCCGTCAGAGGGAAGTTGCTACTGGTGGTGCAGGATCATCCAGGCAGCCTGGTCAGTCAGGCCAAGGACGTAACCCTCAGGGACGAGGTAATCAGGGCAGTAGAGGCCGAGGTGGACGACAAGCTCAGGGGCGAATTAATCATATTTCTCTGCAAGAGGCTCAGAACCATCCAGACTTAATCATAGGTACGTTAAATGTTCTTGGTCATTTTGCTAAGATTTTGATTGATTGTGGTGCTACGCACTCTGTGATTTCTCATACGTTTGCTCAAGCAACCCAACCTCACCCTTCACCTCTAGGATTTGATTTAGAGTTTGCCATGCCTAGAGGAGATAAGTGTTATGTTGATAGTGTGTATCCTGGATGTCCAGTGATGGTAGAGGGCGTAATTATGCTAGCTGATCTTATTCCGTTAGATATTGTGGATTTTGATGTGATTTTAGGGGCTGATTGGTTGCATCATAATCGTGCCCATATTGATTGTTATGGGAAATCAGTTACTTTTTATCGCCCTGGACTACCCGAGGTTACTTTTGTGGGCGAAAGAAGTGGGGTGAGACATGGTGTTATTTCTACCATGAGAGCAAAGAAATTATTATCGAAGGGTTGTCAAGGATATTTAGCACATGTGGTGTTAAATGATACTGCTCCTAGTAGTATAGAAGAAGTCGGTGTGGTCAGACATTATCCTGATGTATTTCCTGATGATCTACCGGGGTTGCCGCCAGACAAAGAGGTGGAATTCTCTATTGAACTGCTCCCAGGTACTGATCCTATATCTCTAACTCCTTATAGAATGGCTCCTGCTGAGTTGAGAGAATTGAAAATTCAGTTACAAGAATTACTTGATAAAGGTTTCATTCAACCTAGTTCTTCGCCTTGGGGTGCCCCAGTATTATTTGTGAGAAAGAAAGATGGAACTCTGCGGTTATGTATTGATTATAGGCAATTGAACCGGGTGACGATTAAAAATCGTTATCCATTGCCTCGTATTGATGATTTGTTTGATCAGCTGAAAGGTGCGTGTGTATTTTCTAAGATCGATTTGAGATCCGGTTATTATCAATTGAAGATCAAAGATGATGATGTACCTAAGACGGCATTCAGAACCCGTTACGGACATTATGAATTTTTGGTTATGCCATTTGGGTTAACCAATGCACCTGCAGCTTTCATGAGACTGATGAACGAGATATTCCAGCAATATCTTGATAAATTCGTTATTGTTTTTATTGATGATATTCTGGTATACTCTAAATCTCAATCAGATCATATCCGACACCTTAATTTGGTGTTAAGGAAATTGAGGGAGCATCAGATGTACGCTAAGTTCAGTAAATGTCAATTTTGGTTGACTGAGGTAGCATTTTTGGGGCATGTTGTATCGGCTCAAGGAATTCAAGTTGATCCTCAAAAGATAGCAGCGGTGGAGAATTGGGAACAACCTCGAACCGTCACTGAGGTACGAAGCTTTCTTGGTTTGGCGGGTTATTATCGACGGTTTGTTCAGGATTTTTCTATGATTGCCTTGCCGTTAACGAAGTTGACTAGGAAAGATGTCAAATTTGAGTGGGATGAGAATTGTGAGCGGAGTTTCCAGCAATTGAAATACTGCCTCACTCATGCTCCCGTATTGGTGCTTCCGGATGATAGCGGAAATTATGAGATTTATAGTGATGCTTCCTTAAATGGTTTGGGATGTGTTTTGATGCAGCATAGTAAGGTAATTGCCTATGCTTCTAGGCAGTTGAAGAATCATGAAAGGAATTATCCTACTCACGATCTTGAATTGGCAGCAATTGTTTTTGCTTTGAAGATTTGGAGGCATTATTTGTATGGTGAGAAGTGTAAGATCTTCACTGATCACAAGAGTCTCCAGTATCTGTTTACCCAGCATGATCTTAATCTTCGTCAGCGTAGGTGGATGGAATTGCTAAGTGATTATGACTGTTCTATTGAGTATCATCCGGGTCGTGCTAATGTGGTAGCAGACGCACTGAGTAGGAAACCTCAAGGTAGACTCAATGCCTTATATGCTTGCCGTGTCCCTCTTCTTACTGAATTGAGAGCAACTGGAGTAGAGTTAGAGTTGGAAAATCAAAGCGGAGCTTTTCTTGCTAGCTTTCAAGTCAGGCCAGTTTTGGTTGATCGTATACTCACCGCTCAGATGGTGGATGAGGAAATTCAGGAGTTGATTCAGTTAAGAAGTGAAGGGAAAAAGAAAGATCTCAGAGTTCGGGAATCAGATGGTATGCTCATGCAAGAAAGCAGAATGTATGTTCCGAACAATGAAGAATTAAAGAAGGAAATTTTGGATGAAGCGCATTGTTCAGCTTATGCGATGCACCCGGGAGGAACTAAAATGTATCATACCATTCGACCATTTTATTATTGGCCGGGTATGAAAAGGGAGATTGCAGAGTATGTGAGTAGATGTATTATTTGCCAACAGGTGAAAGCAGAAAGAAAGAAGCCTTTTGGGCGAATGCAGCCACTTCCCGTTCCCCAGTGGAAATGGGAAAATATCACCATGGATTTTGTGTATAAACTCCCTCGTACGCGAAATGGATTCGACGGTATCTGGGTGATTGTGGATCGACTTACCAAGTCAGCGCATTTCATTCCAGTGAGGGAGAAGTATCCTCTGAATAAATTGGCTAAGTTGTTCATTTCGAAGATTGTGAAGTATCATGGAGTCCCGGTGAATATTATTTCTGATAGAGACCCAAGATTTACTTCTAAGTTTTGGGTGGCTTTTCAGGAAGCTCTTGGTACGAAATTGCTTTATAGCACTGCTTACCATCATCAGACAGATGGACAATCTGAGAGGACTATTCAGACGTTGGAGGATATGTTGAGATCTTCGGTATTACAATTTGGTGATTCTTGGCATGATCGTCTAGACTTGATGGAATTCGCCTACAACAACAGTTTTCACTCGAGCATTAGTATGTCACCATTTGAGGCACTGTATGGTAGGGCGTGTCGTACACCCCTATGTTGGTCTGAAGTTGGTGAAAGGGTGTTAGAAGGCCCAGAGATTGTGGAAGAGACAACTCAAAATATTCAGGTGATTAAGTCTAACCTGAAAGCAGCCCAGGACCGACAGAAGAGTTTAGCAGATCGGCATACTACGGATCGTGTGTATGATGCAGGTGATTTGGTGTTTTTGAAATTGTCACCATGGAGAGGTGTGGTGAGATTTGGGAAAAGAGGAAAGCTAAGTCCGAGATACATTGGACCTTATGTGATTACTGAAAGAGTTGGTGAAGTTGCCTATCGGTTGGAGTTGCCTCCGGAGCTATCTAAAGTCCATAATGTGTTCCACGTCTCTATGCTTCGACATTATATTTCTGATCCTTCCCATGTGATCCCTCCTCAACCGTTAGAGATTAATCCGGATTTATCATATGATGAGGAACCAGTCACGATTTTGGATTGGAAAGATAAGGTTCTAAGGAACAAGACGGTAAGTTTGGTGAAGGTGTTGTGGAAGAATCATTCTGTTGAGGAAGCTACCTGGGAGACGGAAGATCGGATGAGAGAGATGTACCCCAGATTATTTTATGAGTATTAAGTGGGTTATTTGGTTATGGGAATTTCGGGGACGAAATTCTATAAGGAGGGAAGATTGTCACAGCCCGTCCCGGAAATACCTAAGACGGGAGCGTGAAATGACTATTCTACCCTTGACGTGTACCAAGGTACGTATGAATGTGATGTTATTTGGAGATTTATATACATTATTAAATTGGAAATAAATTAAAGGAATTAAAATGGTGAATTGGATTATTTGGTTTAGGGATATAGAATGGATGGTGTGGATTGGTTTGGACCACACAAAGCCCTCTCTCTCCTTCCCCGCAGTCTCTCTCTCTCCTCCTTCACGATCTCTCACTCTCAGTCTCTCTCTCTAGACACCCGTACGGACAACACCCAACCACCCCCCAAACTTCACGGATCGACGGACCTAAGACTACCTTTGGACTCCTGAGGACACCACGAGTCCATTGATACCATTTGCAGGTAAGATTTCCTTCGAAAACCCTAACTTTCAAAGTCCCCGTGAAGGTGCACTGTTCATGCACACGTAAATTCTTATGTTTTTGAGAATTTGAAGCTTGTAGGAAGCTTGGTGAAGTCCTAAGGAAGCTCGGAGTGCTTCATTTGGAAAAATTGGACGTCGGGATCATCCAGTTCATGTTTGGCCGAATTCTGGGAATTTTTGGAAGGTATGATCCCGTGGTTTTTAGCGTTTAAAATTAGTCCAGCGTGATAGTACTCATCTAGGGCTTCATTTTGGTATAAAATTCGAGAAATTTGGATGAAAAACGAGTGAGAATAGTGGTTTTGAAAATTTCCCCAGTTTTCCGGTGACCGGAGTCCGGCGAGGGTAAGTCGGAGAAGAAGGAGGAATATTCCGTTAGTTTTAACGGAATATTCCTAACGGCAGTAACGGTAACCGTTAGTACTGACGGAATATTCCGGAATATCCCTAACGGCGTCAACTGACGCCGTCAGCAAGCCTTGCACGTGGCTGCGCGTGGGGGGCGCGTAGACCCGTGCCTAATTCGGCGCGTGGGGGCGCGTGAGACCTCGAAAAATTATTTTAAAAATTTTGAGACGTCCGTGACGTCGAGTAGGTCGAGGTGGTATATTCATATACCCAAATTGAGCATCGTATGAGAAGTTTTTTCGAAATGTTGACGATGTGCTTAAAAATAATGTTATTTTAGTTATTTCTCATATAGGTGACGAGTATCCCGAGGACGAGCGTATCCAGGGACGTCGCGGGGGTTACGACCCATCGACATATCAGTGAGTGGGCAGTTTTGATTTCGTATTTACCTATATACAATTGTTTCCCAGAAAAATATGCGTTTTATGAAAGTTTTGAATATAAAATGCCATGCATGAAAACATTGAAAATTTGAGTAGATAATTGACATATAAATACATACATGAATTGCTATATAATGCATACATATTGCATGGTGCTGTGGAGGCGCAGGTAAGTCAGGTGAGTCATTATGCATTGATTTATTAACATTGAAATGTTTAAGCTCATAACCTGCACCCTAGGTGTTAGTGCTTATATTAGTTTCACCACACCGCACGCTCGTCTTGGATCCAAGTAGGTGGATGTCGTACAGACCATGTGAGGGTTCCGGCATGCCAGTTGTACAGACCATTAGAGGGGTTCCGACTGGTGGGTGATTTTAGATTATGTGCACAGTTGATTGATGTGAGAAGCACTAGAGCGTAATTATACACCTGTCATCGTACAGACTACCTTATGTAGTTCCGAATGACTTGCAGAGTTAGACCGTATAGGTCACCGAGGTGACTCCGGTTAGTGAGAATGTTGAGCTTAGAATTAATCGTATAGGACCAACTGCAGGGTCTCCGATTGATTCCTTATTTCACCTGATTTATAAATTGATTCATGGCATGGCATGTTTTCTTGAAAAATGTTAAAGATTTGGAATATGAGTTTTGAGATTATATATATATATATGATTTTATATATATATATTATTTTCTGGGAAAGTATACAGGTTTTACAGTGAGGGGATATAAATGATTTTAATGAAATGTTTTTGGAAAATCTTGATTTTACTGACCCACTCATTTTGTTTTGCGCCCCTCCAGGTTCTAGTTAGCGGTTGGTGGCTCTCGAGGTCTTTTCCGGCGTTCTGACAGACTCTTGACATGTAGGACTCACCCGAGGGTGAAGTACCTTTAATTTAGTCTTACTTGACTGCACTAAAACCTATGCTATGAATTTGTGTATTATCTTAACTCCCCCATTACTCTAGTAGGTTGTTCATCTAGAGATTGGTTTTAATTCCTTCGTATTTTTGTATTATCATGCTTCCGTGTCGCACTATTGGTTACGTCACGCTCACGTGACGGCCAGCACGCCTTGATCCTTTAGATCGGGGTGTGTCAGAAAATCTCCACCAATTTCCAGCCAAAATTTGACAGAAGCAAATTCAACTATAAAATTACACTTCTACCAATATTCATGGCCAATTACAAAGTCTCATGGATCTTGAAGTGGAATTATGAAGTTGTTACCAATGAAGTCTACAGAGTAAGATCACTCAAGTGGTGGGATAAATTCAATCAACAGAGGGTCATCAGTCAGGTCCTCTATGAATTTTCCATTACTCCACCTCCAATCATTCCAACCCAGCCATTGCCGCCAGTCATTCCAACACAATCATTATCAGACATTAGTCCATTCTCATCCCTCAAAGGAACAATCAAGTCACCCAAGACAACAAGAACAAAGAGAAAGGACAAAGTTGCCCAACTCCAAGACCTAGCTCAACAATTACTTGCAGAAGCAGCAATGCTCCACATTGAAGATGAAGAAGTTTCAGACTCAGAATCTTCAGATGCATCCTCACAGCAACCAGCCGATCCAAACAACCAAATAGCTAAATGGACCGACTACTAGGATTCTCAAGACCCATTTGTATGAAGCCATGTGAACACAGTTAGTCACCATGTGAAAATTAAGTCATCATGTCAAGTCACCATGTGAACACCATGTCAGTTACCATGTGAAAATTCAGTCATCATTCCAAGTCACCATGTGGAGCGTTCAGACAATATTCGCATCAATAATTCCGACAAGGCAAAAAATCATTCAGATAGCAGAAAGAATCCCAGCACATTCCACAGTAAAAGCATCAATTATTCCAACAAGTTCACTATTCATCAACAGTAAAAGCAAGTCATCATCCATCCCGTGCTTCAACAGTAAAGGAATCAATTATCCAAGTCTCCTTTTCTAAGTCTATAAGAAGATGACTCTGGAGAAAGAGAAATCAAGTTAATTTTCCACAAATCAAACTTTCTTTGGGTTCACACTATATCCAAAGAAATCAAAATTGTAAACACTTTCAATTTTCAAATGTTAAGGATGCATGCGTGCACCAATATCCTTTTCATCAGTCATTTTATTATTTGCTATCTCAATCGTCAATAAATCAATTGTAAGTCTCAATGTAAATTTTGCAATAAAACTTATTTTCAAATTATATTTGCATCATTATTTTGAATTCATTATTTTCATTATGAATATTTTTATAACAATTGATTTCAATTGACATAGAATTCTTACTCACAATCAATTCATCGAATATCTCAATCAAGGTAAACACAGATCAGTCATTCATACATATTTTTATTCATCTTTCACAATCGGTTCCATGCTTTGTCTAATCCTACATATGAACCTCATTTGCTCCCACTTCCGCCCCATTTGGTATCAGAGCCAAATGAGTGGTAATTGAGTTATCATCTTTATAGTCTATTCATATTGTTCACATTTTAACTTTTTAGTTACAGCTTAACTTATCTGTTAACTTTCTGAGTATGATTGTTTACTCTCAAACCAAACAGTAAGGAGTGTTCCAAACAATAACTCCATAGGATTGGCATGAGCGGATCGCATGAGCGGAGAGGGAGTTTAGCAAATATGCGAAGAAAGTAAAACCGGTAAGATTTATGTAATTAGAGAACTTGCATTTTGAACGATGAGTAGATTATTTGGATCTAGTTCAACTACCAGCACTAGCTCCAAGTCCACTTTGAGTAGGATTCCAGATATAGTAAATGAGGAACAAAAGTTAGAATTTCAAACAGATAAAAGCGTTGATTTTGGAGATTGGAGCATCCCCAAAATATCTAGTAAAAATATTTACAGAAAGAAATGGTCAGTAGTTTCTTTCAGAAGTGAACATCATGTTAAAACAATCGAGAAAGCTTATGCTCTCAATAAAGAACATGAGACTTGTCAATTATTTAGACCAAAACAAATCAAAGCCCATAGAAAAGATGGTCATAATTACATTCACATAGGTTTAGTTCAGATCACAGTCAAACCTTTAACAAGAAGAGGCCTTAATACCTTTATTTTGTTATGTCTCCGATATGCAAGATTCTGTGAGATCCCATATTTTTATAATATTATTTGGAGATATTAGAGTGAATTGTAGATGTTTACTACATTTCAACCATGTTAGCCGTTATGCATGTTGCAAGCTAAGTGATTTCATGCTTACAATTACATGACTAAGCTTTATAGCTTAGCCAAGTGGACAAGACAAAAAGGAGATGGCTTTGGATTTGCTTACAAATAGGCCATGTGTGTATGTGACTCATGAAATTTAAGCAGGAGGTGGCCATTTGTGAGAAAACACAAGTGCTTAGTGAGCACTCTTCATATTGACTATGTGAAGCTACATAGGTGGACGTGTCTTCTGGTTTTTCCATACAATTGACACCTCATTGCCATTAGGATAAGAACCGGTCTTAAGTTTCTATATTTTATTAGTATTTTTATTTGGTTATTAAGTATACTAGCCGCCTCCTACTAGTATAAATAGGATAAGCTCATTGTCATTTCTATTCAAAACCAAAATAAGCACTTGAATGAGAATAGGATGGCATGCAATGCATGCATTAGTTTACGTAGAGATTGTCGTCTATATCCATACACATAAATATAGTTCTATAGAGATTAGAATCGAAAAGAGATTGGAAGAAGTACATGGCAATCAAGGAGCTTCCTCAAGTACGTGAAACTTAACTATTTTGGTATTGATATGGATAAGTACGTGGAACTTAGCTATTTCGGTAGTGATATAGATCTTCATTTTAGCTTTGGAATTGAGGTAGGGGAAATACGGAAAACCTTTACAGAAATTGATTTTATTAAATTTTGTGAAGTACTATAATATTCTTGATCTTTTTGGTTGATTAATGTGATTGGATAATAATTGGCTAATTGCTTCAGTTAAGTGTTTACTTGTTCTTGGTTATCGAATTATTGCTGGAATGCTATTCGTTGAGAATATAATGTGATACATGTGAAAGATAAAATGACATTATTTGTGCATCATTCATGTTGATGTGGTTGGAATTTCAGTATTCAAATTGGAAGTACGGAAATAAGGGTAGTTGGAAAGGAACCTTTGGGTAGTTGAATCTATTCATTGTGAAACTAGTTCCATGCAAGTCCGGTGTGCACATTAGAATAGGATCAACGAGAATTGTCGATGTGGGTGATTTGGGCTGGAGATCAGTGAATTAGATAAGATGACTAGCAAAAGGGGTTTATGAACTTGGGATATCATATGGGGGTTAGTTTCTATAATAGAACATTCGAACCACCTCTGCAGGGGTAAAATGCATGGTATGGGAGGTGCAGGTCCGCGTGTTTTATTATATGAATTAACGAGGGTAGTTGAAGAGGTTGCATTGCATTTATACATTATTATCAATAATGAATTGATATTTGGCTATATTTCACGACACTTAATTTAATATTGTCAATTTATTGTGCTAAGGTTATGTCCCTACTGAGTTGTTGAAGCTCATCCCTCTATTGTTATGCAGGTTTACGAACTAGGCATTCAAGAGAGTGGGCAAGATGTGATCGGATTAAATTGGAGAATAGAAAGTTTATTCATCTATTTATTGTAGGTTATAAAGAATTCTTGATTTGTGTAAGAATCATGAATTATTTTTATAAGAGGAATTTATTTTCCCACTCGTTTCATTTTCCTTTTAATTATTTAGCTTTTAACTCACGTTTCGGATTCAGGTTCGAGTTTTTATTACTGATCCTGGGTCTGAGGTGTGACAGATTCACTGACTTCAGTGATAACATTCTTGGAATGATCGAGTCAAGCCTTTATAACGGGCCAATTCATTTTGATTGTTTCCCAGATCTCACAATAACCCTTTCAAATCTTCATATGCTGAAAGCACTCATATTAAACATCAAAACTTCAAGGTATCAAGTCCTTGAAGGAGTTCAACCATTAGCCTTAATCGAGTTTATTACAAGGAAACAGGAACAAATAGAATTTTCAAGCCCTAGTTAAAAGTCGTAGAGATCACACACTCTTGATACAACCCAATCAAGAGAATGCCAACATCAAAATACCCTGAACTATCAAATGGTTAGATATCAGTCTACCTTCAAATTGGTGCTTGATCAATGAAAGTAAACCAGTAAGCATACAAAATAGCTTAGTCAACCTAGACAACATAGAACAATATTTTGACGGAATAGTTAAAATCAACTTCAACCGTCCAACCAAAAAATCAAACGTCCATCTACACGAGTTAGCCCAGTCACACAAGTTTAGAGAACCAGCTAGGAATTCTTTTTCTGGATCCACATTAGCCAACATGGTGGGTCGAGATCAAGATTTAATCAATTCCCTAGTCAATAAGAAATTAAAATAAGTAGAAACTAGCTTAGTAGTCACCTAACAAGAATTAATTAATGATTTAATCAACATGAAGTTAAAATCAGTAAAAACAACCTCTCAGGTTACACCCACGATACCAAACTAACAACCATAACCAAGAAGAATAACCCTCCCCAACGGAATCTGATTTCGAAGCAAGTCAAGTCAACTACCAATTGCTAGTCCTAAACAAACCATTCAAAATTCAACGAAAGAAACTCAATGCTGACATCGAAGCAACGTAAATATTCCCAGAAGAAATACCTTTAGGGAAAAATATACAAAAGAACACAAATTGGACTTTTACAATAAATGGACCAATTTCATGAAAAAACACATATTTGAAGTATTTTTCTTCGATTTCGTTGAAAAATATTACAAGTCTGAAAAGAAGTTAGAAGTCATCATCAAAGAAAATTAGGTCAAAGAAGATAAAACCATAGTCTCTTCTAGTCACCCTCCACAAGAAACACTTTTAATTACAACCGCAAACACACAGATACCAGCCACTCCTTTCAAACTTCCCAAAGAAGATACATGAGTTAAGCCAGTCATTTAACAAAACAGTTTCACAAACCAGAGTCTACACATCATAGAAAAACAGCTAGATAAAATAGAAACCAAAATTGATAGACTTTCACATCCCAAACCAACAATTAAGGGGAGACATTTAGTCAACTTCCCATAAGCCTCGTCTAGCATAACAACTTTAAAGACAATCTCCACTAGTAAAAAAAAAAAAATATCAAATGTTACAAAAGTTAAAACAAGAAAAAACAGTCAATGTCTTACAACATCCAGATAAATCTCAACAAGAAACAACTTCTGTAATATAGGATTTAGAAGACGAGAGTGAAACAAGTTCAATAAAAAAAGTAGAAGAAGCTTTTCATAACCTTGAACTAAAACGAATCACAAATAAAAGAGTCAATCCAACAACTCTTACCAAGAATTGGTATCCAAAACCAACACCTTTGGATATTCAATTTGAGGAAAGAAACATCCAGAACCAATTCTTAGTCTCAACTGATAAACTCTATGAATGGAACATAGATGGATTATCAGAACAAGAACTTCTGAACAAATTACAACATATCTCCATGGTTGCTAATAGTTATATTACTAACCATGATCTCAGTCGAGCCCAAGTTGTCGATCTTTTCAGTCATACCATATAATACCCTTACTTATGGAAATATTATTAATATTATCCAGAATGAAGGATTAAAAATGTGTATTGATATGAAAATTACAAAACAAAAGTCAATAGCCAAATATGAGTTAGAAACATTCTGTGAACAATATGGATTACCCATTACTGCTCCATCCAACAAAAATAAGAAATCAGAACCCTACAATAGGAACCCAAGTAAGAGACACCCCAAATACAACAAATACAAATTCAAAAATAAGAATTTTGAAACAAACAATTTTTACGAGAAACCAAAGTCCAGCAAGAAGTGGAAGAGGAAGCCCTCAGGAAAATTCCACTCCAAAAACCAAGAACAAAAAGGAAATTGCTACAAGTGTGGCAAATTCGGTCACTACGCAAACAAATGTAGAGTCAAGAAAACAATCAACCAGCTAAAAATCTTTGAAGAAGAGAAAGCCCAGTTAATCCAAGTCTTAGAATTAAGAGACACAGACTATAGTCAATCCGAAGATGGTTTAGAGTCTAATTCGTCTTCTTCCACTACTCCTCAAGTAGCCTTTCATCCCCTAACATCAAGATAAGATGCACAGATACTTGCTGTAAGAAAATTTGTGTCCTCAATAAACAAGAAGAACAAGAAGATCCTCTTATTGATTTAATCAGTAAAATAGATGACCCTGAGTTAAAAACATTTTACTTAAAAAGGCTTAAAAAGTTAGTCTCCCAAGAAGATGCCAGTACTAATCAATCACAAGTAACCCCAAAAATCTGTCTTAACCCTGGAAAGGTTTAGTAAAACTAAGAAAGAAATTACAGTCAAGGATTTACAAAGAGAAGTCAATAAGATCAAAGAAGAAATTAAGTTTCTAAAATCAGAAAACTTAGAAATTCATTCACATCCCAGTAGCATTCAAACACGAGAATTTCTTAGGAACAATGAAATCCAATCCCCATCAGATGAAGAACAAAATAATTCTTCATCCGATCAAGAATCGGAATCCAAGTTCGTAAATAGTCCAACACAGAACTTAGTATTAGGATTACTACAAAAGATCAAAATCCAGAAATGGTATTCTAAAGTAAAAATAATAATTGCCTATTTCTAGTTAGAAATAGTTGCCTTAATCGATTCAGGTGCAGATTTAAATTGTATTCAGGAATGTTTAATTCCTACTCAATATTTCCATAAATCAATGGAAATCCTTAGTGCAGCAAACCAGTCACCAATGCAATTAAAATATGAAATTCCAAAGGCACATGTTTGTCAAAACAATGTTTGCTTTTAAAACACCATTCGTTCTGATAAAAAACATATCAGACCCAGTCATCTTAGGGCTACCCTTCATAGCTCTATTATATCGTTTCTAAGTTCACCACAATCGCATAACCACGAAATGCTAGGACAAAAAAATCACATTTGAGTTCTGCACGGAAACAGATTTCAAAAAATTAAGACAATTACAAAAAGATAGTATTTCAAAAATCATCAATCTAGTTACCAAAAAATCACAACAAATTAATTTCTTAAAAGAAGAAATTAATTACAAAAGAATTGAAGAAACAATTAACAAACTAATCTTTATTACAAAACATTGACAACTTTTAAAAGAAACTTGTTAATGAAATTTGTTCTGACATTCCCAACGTTTTTTTGGCACAGAAAGCAACACATCATTAAACTTCCTTACAATAAGGAGTTTAATGAAAAGAAAATACCAACAAAAGCCAAGCCAATTCAAATGAGTGGAATTCTGCAAAACAGAAATTCAAGAACTTCTCAATAAAGGAATAATAAAAAAAAGTAAATCACCGTAGTCCTGCCCTACTTTCTTTGTCCAGAAAAACGCTGAATTAGAAATAGGAACGCCTAGGTTAGTCATTAATTACAAACCTCTTAATGAAGTCTTGGAATGGATACGATATTCAATTCCTAACAAAAGAGATTTAATTAAGAGACTCAGTCAAGCATAATCTTCTCAAAATTCGACATGAAGTTTGGATTTTGGCAAATTCAAATTCATGAGGATGATAAATACAAAACAACATTTGTCGCTCATTTTGGTCATTATGAATGGAATGTAATGATATTCGGTCTTAAGTAGCACCCAATGAATTTCAGAATATCATGAATAAAATATTTAATCAATACAGTCATTTTTCAGTCGTTTACGTCGATGATGTTCTCGTTTATCACAATTTGTGGAATAAATTGTTCCTAAGAAATCATGCTGAAATTCGTTGGAAGAAACGAGTTTGAAATTAGTAGAATATCTCACCACTTGACTGAGGTTCAAATGAGGTTCATATGTACAATTAGGGCTGGTTTGCTATTGCTGTGCTTTGAAAAAAAAAAATTGCTTCTGCTGTGCTATGAGAATAAGCTCATTTTTGCTGCTTCATTTTTCACCAAAAACTGTGAAAATAAGCTGTTTTTAAGTGTTTACCAAACATCTTTTTAAGCTGAACTTTTTTTAATACTCACTTTTTATAAAAGCACTTCAGTATCAAACTAGTACTTACACTAATAGTTGAGCCGAGCTGCGCCGAGCCGAGCCACGACCTGAAGCCGTTGCACCTAGCCGCACCTGAAGCCGCCTCGAATTCATTTTCCAACCAGAAAAACAGAATGCTAACGGTAATAACAAAATAAAATAATAAAATAACTCAATGAGGATATAATTTTAAAATATCTGCAGAAATCCATTTGCACGTTACAGATATTACCCAACTCTCCACCCTACATGATCGCAGCCAGAGCTCTTCGACTCTGCAATGGCTCTGACTCCATGGCCGTACCTCCTCCAGCTCCCACTCCACTCCTCGCCCCACTCGGCTCAGCTCTTCTACTCCCAATCGCGAAAGGCCGAGGCCTCTCTCGTCTCTCCGATTCCGGTCAAGCTCTCCGTCTCGGTCTCGCCGAGACCCAAGTGCTTTAGATCGGCCACCGAGGAGGACCGGTTCAGCGACCCCGAAACCATCTCCGATGACGAAGCTAGACCCCACGACGAAGTTCCGGTCAACAGCCGACATCAAACGACGACGACGGTGGCGACGAGTGGTGGTTCGGGTAGGGTTGCGATGTCGTCTGCCGGTGATTCTTTGCTCGGAATTCGCGAGCCGGTCTACGAGGTCTGTTGCAAGTCAGTTTTGTAATCTGTTTAATTGCACTTAAAGAATGTGATTAATGTATTAATCCATATGATTAACCGATAAGATTATTTAATTAATTTATAGGTGGAAGAAGTGAAGGCTAATGGGACGATATCTGTTAGAAAAATAAACAGACGTCAGCTTCTGAAGTCAAGTGGTGAGTTAGCGAATTTAACCACATTATTGCGTGAAAGAAGTGTGATAATATCGTTGGTTAAAAAAAATAAAAATACATACGCCACTTTTCATTAATTTCGTTAAAAAACTGTTTACTTTATACTGCTCTTTGAAATTAAACTGCTAACAACATGATGTGGGTTAATTCTAGTGCTGTTTCCGGGTTACGGGTGTTAATTTTCATCCTCAGGTCTTCGTCCGCGTGACATTCGGAGTGTTGATCCTTCATTGTTTCTCACAAATTCGATGCCTTCGTTGCTGGTATGATTCCAGCTTCCATTTTTGGTATTTCATGCTAGTTCCTGCAAATTGTAATGCTTTTGTGTGTGTTCTTACCTGTATAAATATTTAAATTTTGGTAAGTAAGAATCATAGATAACTAATTCTTTTCAAATGGCCGAAATTTATCATACTTACGAGCTTCTTTTGATCCGTCTATTAGGTCCGGGAGCATGCTATTCTGTTGAATCTAGGCTCATTACGAGCAATTGCAATGCAAGAGCGTGTCCTTATATTTGACTACAACAAGTGAGAGAGCAGAACAAGATATTGCATTGACTTCTAGTTTTGCCTTATCGAGTTCAAAGCATAATACTACTGGAAATTTTGCATGTGCAGTACAGGAGGCAGAGCTTTCATAGAAGCATTGTTGCCTCGACTAAACCCCAAAAATATGAATGGAGGACCATCTATGCCATTTGAGCTCGAGGTTAGCATTCTTGTCGCGATTCCTATCTCGCTTCATGCTAAATCTCTGTTTTTGCTTTGGAATTTCAGATTTATTAGTGTGTGTTACAGATTTGCAAAAGGTCTGCTTGTAGAAACCTTACACAAAGATGATTCCAAGAAATGCTACCCTTTTAATATTCTTCAATTATAAGGGTTCAGTTCTGGAGGATTTGAAAAAGGTTTCTAGTTTGCCTTATTGCAGTTTTTTATGCCTCAAGGAACGGTAATATGGCTGCCATTTGCATTGAATTGGAGGGCCAAATATATAAGTTTTAATCCTAGTACCATTCTTTATTTTATGACTGACTTCAAAGATATATTAGTTCTTGATGTGGTATTTTGTAAGTTGGATACCCTTACCTGGAAATTTCTATAAGAAATAAGAATCTAACTTATAGGCAGATCAAATGTAAGGCTGAGATTGTTCAAATGAGAGAGAATGAGATTCCTCTCCTATGTAACCTGCTGAGCTCATTAGCTCATTGGTGAGAAATGCAATGAACATTCTCGGAAATTCTCTCTGTCATGCTTCTAATTCTTCCCAGAAATCCAAAAGGGGAAATTTCTCCGTTTTTGATCCTATCCTTTTTGAAAGAAAAATACAAACACGCACAAATGTGTACACACTTTAACAAGCTTGTGGCATGCAGTGAACTACATAAAATACAAATTCAATAACAACTGAACTGAGATTAAAGATAGACAAAACTTTCCGTTATGGCTTAGGTGTGACTGCTTTGGATTATATCAAATTTCAAAAGGAGGATACACTGTTTGAGTTTAATGTTTCACTGTATCTCCTTTCTCAATAACTTAGAACAAGCTGTAGGTTTTCAATAACAAGGCTTACATCAAGGACCGATTTCTGTGTTACTAATATTCATGTTCTGAAAAGGTTGGCAAGAGGTAAAAAGTGACCTTATTTGTCATGCATATGCCCCTTCTGCGCAGATGTTTGGATTAACCAAGACAGAAGTCTTTGGCATATTGTCATTAAGAATAGGGGGGTTTCTATACTTTGTGTAAACTTGAGGGCTTTCTTTGCGTTTATATGATTCATATTCCTTGTCATGCATATACTTCCTAATCTTTTCACCTATTAAGCTTCTGAATCTCAATTTATCAGAGTGCCGAACATATTTTGTGTTTGTGGTACTTTCAGGTTGTTGAAGCAGCATTGCTCTCAAGAATACAGCGTTTAGAACAAAGACTAATGTATTTAGAACCTCGTGTGAGTATGGGCACATAGTGAGTATTTTAATATATTTTTTTTTTCCTAAGGTTCTCTTTTAGGTTCTCTCAGCAGATATCTACCTTAGAGCTAAATATATCCTCTATGTTCTAGCTTGCAACTGTCATGAAAAAATCAGTAAATTAAATATCTGCCTTAGAGCTAAATATTTGTTTTTTCAAATGCTGTGATTCAAGTGAAATCATGTTTAATCTCCTTCAATTGGCTTCAGGTTCAAAAGTTACTCAGTGTTTTGCCGAACCGGTTAACTGCTGACATACTGGAAGAGCTTCGTATTAGCAAGCAAACCTTGGTATAGTTGATCATTTTGGCTTAATGGTAAACCCGTGTTCAGGGGCATTGACAAACATCATTATTAATCTGGTTACCTGTCCTTTGTTGATGAAAGGTTGAATTGGGTTCGAGGGCAGGGGCTTTCAGGCAAGTGCTCTTCGATCTGTTAGAGGATCCCCATGAAATACGCCGTATATGCATTATGGGGAGAAATTGTACACTCAAGAAGATAAATGATGACATGGAATGTTCTGTTCCTTTAGAGAAGCAGATTGCTGAAGGTTAGTTTTAGTGCTGTAATTTACTTGAGCAATGTATAAGTTGCAAATTCAGTCAATGAGTGTGTATCTTTGGTTTGGTTTTGTTATATACAGAAGAGGAGGAAGAAATTGAGATGCTCTTGGAAAATTATCTTCAACGGTAGGTTCCCCTTCACCCCTAACGTTAGCACGAATGGATAGTGATGCATTTTTTCCCTAGGCTATAGTACCACTGAAAAGCAGCATGTTTGAAACCTGTGCTATGATGTCCACCGTGGAGTTGAACTTAGTGTTTGATGCATTTGCAGGTGTGAATCTTGCCATGGCCAGGCTGAAAGGCTTCTCGATTCTGCTAAAGAAATGGAAGATTCTATAGCTGTCAATTTGAGGTCTGAATGTTTTTGCTGTTTTTTATTTGTTTATAGCTCTAGACATTCGGCCTGGATGTGAAACATTTATTGATCTTGTTGTTTGACAACCAGGAAATCCACAGAATCTAAAATGTTTAAGCTGTTAGAAAACTGGGCCAACAACGTATATAGATCAGCATCCTCTTCCACGGAAGCCCCGTCGTGCTCATAGAGATGCAAACATAAATGCAGACAAGAAACACATAGCTGCAGCCCCATTCCGCACACCATACAACCTCACCTTGAGCTGAATTAGTATTAGTTAAAAGTTTCATATATAATCCTGAAACCGAAAAATTCCCTATTATTTCCTGTTGTGTTTGCACTCTCATACTCAAACCGGAATTGAATTGTATTGGATGCTTAAAGGCCACACTGGGTGCTTTTCAATTATCTAATGCCAATTTTATCTGATTTCATTGATCAGTTCTCGGAGGCTTGAGGTTAGCAGAGTGGAATTACTACTCCAGGTTGGGACGTTTTGTGTGGCACTTGGCGCTTTGGTTGCAGGTGTGTCCTTAACCTGCTACAAACCCTATCTCTTACCTGTATTAGTTATGTGTAATGCTTCTGGAAATAAGTTTGGGCATTGTGTTGGTGCAAATGTTCCAATGGGTTCCGGTGCGATTCTATTCGTTTCCAGTCTGTCCTTGTGCAAAACTTACTACATAACCTTCGACATAGGAAATTCTCATGTATTGTGGTCATGGCAACAAGTATCTATCTACGTTGTCAGGAGTCTCAATTCCTTCTAATTTCAGGTATATTTGGCATGAACCTGAGGTCCTACCTTGAAGAACATGTGGTACGTAAAAGTCCGCGAATTTAACTTAATTGATTCTCTTCCCATTTTCTTCCGGGTAGCCACAACTTGGCCTTGGCCGTTACTTGTTGCTTAATTTGGTGCAGTTCGCATTTTGGTTTACAACAGCAGGGATACTTGTTGGCGCCGTCGTCGGGTTTTTTCTTGTCTACTCTTATCTCAGGACACGGAAAATACTGTAAATGTAAAGTGATTCAGTATAGGTAAAAATTTCAATGCTCTCTTTCGTTCCGTTAATCTCGGTTGTGTTCTGGAAACTTAATCGCACCTCCTTAATTTTACAGGTGATTTCGGAATATGATTGTACTGTATTTCAATTATTTCATCACTGCTGCTGGTAACGCGAGTTGAATCCGTTAGGCTTTAGCTCTAGTATATATGCAACAAGTAGCGGTGATTAGTGTTTATGGCCCGGTAATATTTTGGCCAAGCTGGATGCTGGATTGTATAAGTGCCCACTGCCCACGCCTTACAGAAGTAAGAAACAAAGAATGTACACCCAAAAGAACGATATATTCACACATTACAAACATCAATCTTTAAATGAAACCTAGTCTAGTGAAAGTTTGATACATCGACCCTTCCATTAGAACCGTCAAATTGGAAATAACGAAATATTTGATAAGAATGTTTGTAATCAAAGACAAGATGTGCTTCAGAGATCTACTTAGAAATTTGAGCACGATTGAGAAAGATACTAGAGCAGACTACTGGTAAGCACTAATCAAAGCCGCATCCCCGAAACTCGAAATGGATTAACAAATGAATATGGAAAACCAACAAAAGCTCAATGCATTGGACAAAAAAGGAAACAAGGAAAAGGAAGAAGAGAAAAACACAGCTCTACGGTACAAGAACAAAACAAAGGGGTGTGATATTCACACACTCCATTTTACTTTTCACACACCCTTCTAATTATCGGCCGTCGAATCGGATGAATTGAAGAAAATCAACGGACAGAAATTAACAAGGGGTGTGTAAGAAGTAAAATGGGGTGTGTGGATGGCACACCCCTAAAATTGCATAAAACATGGAAAAGAAAAACACCTGAACCAACTGGTCATGCCTGTTGTGATGAATTTAGTGCACTTTGGGATTCTTTAACAGGTTTTGAAGATTCATCAATGGCTATATTTCCCATTCCCACCTCCATAGCTTCCCTCTCATCCTTCTCCACCTTCTCAGAAATACTCCCGTTGGATGCCTGAGGTTGCACACCAGCCACAGAAGGCTCAAGGAGTCGAGGACCTGCACTGAACCATGAATGACTGAGGCATTGCGCAGCTGTTGGCCTCTTTTCAGGCACAAAATCAAGTATGAGAACTAGAAACTCTGCCATGTCATTTGCATCTTGATCGCTGAATGCGTACTTCTCCGTTAGCACCTTATTAAGAGGCCAGAAACGCAAACGTCGAATATGCTTCAAATCCCCATACCGGTTAAAGAAGTCCCGGGAATACTTGCCACCTAATGCAGTCTGCAAAAGAAACATTTATGAATACCCTTATTTAACCAGATTTATTGTGAAACAGTATAAACTCACATTCTTGATTCTTCAAAGTGGCAGTGTAAGCACTACATATTAGTTTCACTTCTTTCAGTGAGTAAAGTATAATGGTCTTACCTTACGGGGAATTGTTCCAAGAAGTTCCATCATCAGTGCCAGGTGATCCTGAAAAATGAGATTTAAAAGTCAATATGGAACTTAAATTATTTAAAGGAATACAATATATCTGACACCTAGTTTTTCAAATTCATCGTAAACTTCCTTGAAATTCGAAGTGTCCTGTCTACTCCCGTCACTCTATGATCAATTAGCTCAATACCCTATTCAAGCAAATCCAGAAATGTCTCAGGCAAAAAATTAACTCTGTAATATTTGATGAATTATGCTGGTTAGATGGTGCTTACGATGATATCAAAATTTACAAATTTGCGACTACAATGGCCCCTTTAAAGTGTTGAGTGCATCAGATAAGACAATTTAGGGGGTGGGGAACAATAATGACTGCAGAACGATAGAACATACAAAATGGTCCACCATAAGGTGTAAGTCTTAATATTTGAATTGTTGCCTGAACGAAGAAAATATACATGTTCTATGATCTATCTAGGTGGCTATCCATGGAAAGAAATATTTTGGTGAATTCTCAGTATCTGTAAAAATATCCGATTTGGAAAATCAGACAGTGCAGTACTTCAAAAGCGGCAAAGCTTTAAAAATCTAACAAATATCTTCAGCAATTTCAGAGGAAGAAATCAAGAATTTCGCATACCTCATCCCGATCATAATTGTCACCGCTGTGTGGATCAAAAAGAACGTCACCAGTGGCTAGCTCAAAACAAACACAAGCAAAGGACCATAAATCTGCTGGAGTTGAGTATTTCGCTCCAAGAATAACTTCTGGACATCTGTACTGCCTTGTCTGAATATCACTAGTAAACTGCTTATAAGTCCAACAAGCATTTCCAAAATCAACCAATTTGCATTTAAGGTCAGCTTCTGTGAATAACTTCTGCCTTGCAGAACGGCTTGCTTTTGCTTCTTGAGTTTCTTCCTTTTCTTCACCCTTTACTGATTCATTACTAACCCCAGAATCCTTCACTTGTTCTTGAACAGAAACCCCATTTGATTGTACTTCATTAATAGAATCTTCTGCATCAACTGTTGTGGAATCTGCCTCCATATCCTTCGAAATTTCCCTTCCTTCACAACCTTGAGTTGCCTTCTTAGCCTTTTTACGGATCTTCTTTTTCTGGTTTTTGGTGAGATCTCCATTTAACTTCTTAATGTCTTTAGAAGCCCCAGAGACGGGCACGGTTTTATCTTTGCTGGTTGGAAGGATGAGAGGAGCACCTGATTTCCTAGGATCCTTAGATGGATCAATCATTGACGAAAGCAAAACATTCTCTGGCTTTAGATCAGTGTGTATTATTGAAAGTTGACTATGCAAATAATCCAAACCCACTAATATATGGAAACAAATTTCTTTGACCATGTGCAGCGGAGCCCCTCGGTAGTCATTATACTTAATAAGGGTCAGGAGGTTATCCCCCAGGTACTCAAAAACCAAACAGACATGCTGTCCATTTGGGCCTGAATGCTTGAAGTGATCCAAAAGCTTCACAACACACTTCTTATTGCCAGGGTCTCCCTCGGCAATCTGTTTGAGAATCTTTATTTCATCCATCGCAGCTTCAGTGTAATAACGAGAACTCTTTTGAATCTTCAAAGCTACATAACGCTACAAACAATGAATTTCTCATGTTATTAAAGGTTTGAACAATGAGATTATAGAATAGGTACTCAATTACTTTCGTACACGTGGATAAAAAAAAAAGGGAACTTTAACGAAAAGCTTCCGGTACTGTTCACTTTAACGAAAAACCATATTTTTACACTAAAAATCAATCATTGTACTATTCACTTTACCCTTTATTTTATCCTTATCGTTAAAACTCAAAGTTTTCAAGTCATTTTCATTAGTTTTCCTGAAAAAAGAATCCGCACACACAACAGGAAAGATAGAGAATCTTCAATCCAAATGCTAATAAAACAACTAAGATAAAGCAACTGTAATAAGAAACTAGCTCAAATCACTAAAGAGTAACCAATGCAATAAATTTATTCTATAACGAGATCCTTACTCAACTACGCCAAACTCTTTTCACTATTTGTATAAGCCAACCAATATAATCTGAGAATTTGAGCCATTCCCTAATATTTTTTTTTTTTTGTTCTTCTACTCCTCTTGCAAATTACATTCAAATTTTCCTTTTCATTCTCACAATAACCGAATTGGTTCGCTATCAACTAATTGGATTCATCAAAAAAATTATGCCTCTTTTCATTGCCTAAACCCTAATTTTCCAAAGAATCATACAGAACACAACATTTCATTTCCTCTACTCTTTTCATTTTCCCTCAGTTTCTCAGTAACCAAACAAGCAGCATTCTTCACAATAAGACAGATACATACCGAGCTCTTTGTGTCCCACGCAAGCCAGACGGTGGAGAAGTGGCCCCACCCGAGCTTGCTCTGAACCACATAGCAGCCATTCTTGAAGGAGTCCCCAATAGAGACGGCGTGGTAGCCTCCCTTCTTGTAATCCTCAATGCCTTCGTCTTCCGATGTGTAATCACTGAGCTCGTCCCCGTCATCCGCCATTGGAATTGGGGAATTAGGGTTAACTCTTCACTGAGAAACCCTAGTGAGGTTTACTGGAACAAAGACCAACAAAGAAAGTTGATTGAGATGGCAGAACCGCAATTTTGGGGGAAAAAAAAAATGAAAGGTGGCAGAACAGTAAATTAAATATAAAAAGAAAACAAACGGGCCTGGCTAGCCCAGACTCTACCCGGCCCAAGATATTTGGGCACCACATTTGTTCATTGTAAGATTTGAACCCCATACAAACATAATCCAAATATAAACTTCAACCATAAGCTTTATTTGATTAAAAACAAAACTAGCAAAATTCCCACGCCATTGTTTGAATGAACCCTAAAAGAGTGCAATTGTGGACCAAACTGAACCTAATTGTAATAACTTGTTTGGTAAGTTTGACTTACATGAAAATCCGCCTAAGCCGAATCAAACCGCATAAACTGATTCTTAATTGTTTTAGCACTTGTCACATTTTTTTTATCAGTTGTTAGCATATGTACTATTATGTTTTTCTCACAGATTGGTGTGTCCTTAAGTGTGTTCAAATAGTTTCTTATTAAACAATTCAATACTGTTTATCATTCAGACACACAAAACTAACACATTTACTGACCCTTTCCAATAAAAATGTGTGCCTTACCATTGTATATAAGATTCAGAATTTGTCAACTAACATGCAAGTTGCTCCCTTTGTTTCTCTCAATCGTAGGTATTTGCAGCAGCCAGATTAGACTAATTAGTCTGTCAATCAAGGGGATAACCTACCCAAACTAAGTAAATTGGAAATCCCCTCTTCTTTTTTCCAAAATGTTTGTAATTGTGTTGGTAATCCTCTCATATTCCCCGGTAAATGAGAGGAACCATGGAAGCAATTATGATTTTGATGATGGCAAGCTAGAAACCTACCAATTAGCACTCAATCAACCCCTTGTAATGCTCCATTTTATCATAACCCTATCTCTTCATAACACATGACCCCTTCCATCAAGATTGGATGCGATATATTACCCCAAATTATACCCCTCCTCCAAATTCAGTTCCCGAACTACGATTGTCACTGGAAGCACCGTGACCGAGCGTGGGTGGCATTGTAAATATAGCTACTCTATGTACCGCGTCGTGCGATTTTGATTGTGAGCACATAAACGGACCTAAGAGCAACTCCACCTCAAGAAAATTGCTTGGGCTGGGGGAAACGTGTTTGTCTGGGCCGTTGGATTTTCAGTAGGTATATTTCTGGGCTATTAGATTTCCGACGGTTAAAAAATTTTGAATTCGAAAAGAACGGCTAGCACACGTGGCGAATTCTAGTTCGTTAGATATTCTAATCAACGGTCCAAATTTTTCGGGCTTAAAAATTACAATATATATGTATATATAATGATCCTATTAATACCTTTGGGATTATGTGTCAAAATTTGGGCTTTTGGATTAATCATACAATGTAATCCAACAGTCCATATTAATTAGGTAAGATAAAACTTATAAAAAAATTATTAACAAATACAGAAAAACATCTCGACCAATTATGCTGCAGTAGAGGCGGTTGAATCTCGTTTTAGGGTTACTAGGTTTTACTACGGGGTCATTTTTGGGCCTTTTCGGGTGGGCCTTGGCTTTTGGGCCGAGACACACTCTTTGAAATTTTTCGTTTTAGGTATTGAAGGGAACCTTTACTCATGTGATGAATGCATAAGTGGCGTCCTATTTGTGCCTACCCTATTTATGAAACTGTTATTTTATTTTCTCACTCATCTACCGTCTCCGTTTGGACTTTGTTATAAAAATTCCCAATGACCTAAAAAAAGCATATGAAATGCTTCTGACATTCAAGGGTTTCTAGAAGATGAAGATGGAGTCAAGTTTCATTCAAGGGTTTCTAGAAGATTAAGGTGGAGTCAAGTTTCATTTAAATTTCTGAATGAATTTACTTAATCACTATGTCCTGAGTCTCCTCACATCCTTGAAAGGTTGGAAAGAATTCAGCAAGTTTCTTCCCCTGGCATCTGACCTTTGGTGTATATATGATGGTTCAACCCAATCTCAGCGAGCCGTGGACGTGTCTGAGACACAGAAGAGCCATGTACACAAAGACTAATAAAGGTTCTCCTACTTGGAGAAGTGTCTTCCATGCGAGGTGCTAAAAAGTGACAACCGCTTTAACTTGGATCTTCATGTATTTAGACAACAGACTGTAAATTCGAGAATTGGGTGATCTTGGTGATGATAAAACCGTGCAAGCAGATAGATAAGAGAAGCACATAGGAGGTGCTTCTCTTAGCACAAGTTACAAAAGTTACAACTACATTTTACCCTAAGAAAGAAACCAAAAGAGATTGACGAAAACGTAAACGGTGATAGGTTTAGAAATTACATGTGTTTGTTCACATATAATGTCATGTCACACTCCTTGTCACGCCCGGATAATAAAATGCTCGTCCCAGATAGGGCAGGAACAGGTTGCATGCTTGTTCTTCCATTCAGCTCCACAAGTATAGCAAAACTGATGTCCACATCTACAAAGACAATAAACACATGGTAAAAACAACAAGGGTTTATACAAAACCCATGAAATTATATATATAGCAGCATCCAAAAACAAAAATAAAAAAACACGAGTGAAGCCTTTTCTTAGTTTTCTTCGTAAGAAAGTCGAAATGTCCTTGCAAGAGAAAATTGCATTTGTGTCGAGATCTTGGGACAACATGTAAAAAAGTATAACTTTACTAGCAATATTAACATATTGCCCTAAAATGTTAATCCACATAAGAACTCAAAAGGAACTTCCTCGCAAATTGGAATGTGAAAAATAAAGAGCGGTGTTCATGAGAATAAAAGGGTATGCGGAAATCACTTCCCCTCTAATCTTGTCTTTTCTTTTCTTGGCTATTCTTTCGTATATAACATTTCAAAGCGTTCTAAATTAAGACAGCCAAAAGAATCACAGAGGAAACCTAAAAATTAATCAGATTGGAGGGACTAGAAGCGTAAAGCACAAGCACCTGCAAGTGATGTGGTAGCAACCACTCTCAAGTTCAACCATATGATTGCACTTTGAACACTGGCGCCAAAGTTTCTTCGACGCAAATGATTTCAACAGTTGGTCTTCCACGCAGGAATACATTTCTGATCTCTGGAAATCGTAGCAGCTCATATCATAGTGCCAAGGAACCTTGCAGTTGATACAGAAATAGTGTTTACAATTCACGCACTTCCTGCCTCCCTCACTAACAAAAGAAGTCTTGGTATTTTCCAAGACCTCCTGTTTCGACATTAGTGCAGAACACCTCGGAAATGGGCAGTAAACTTTCTCCGTAACAGGAATTGAAGACTCCTTGATTCGCTCGATCAAAACATTGGCTAGTTCAGACGACAAGAAAGTCTTACAACTATCGACATTCACCTCACACTTACAGTCTTTATGAGGGCATTGTGCCACGATCCCGTTTTGCAAATTTATTTCGACGTGATGTTTCAAGCAAGGCAAGCAATATTTGTGTTGACAAGTACCGATCGAAAGCATTCGAGCAACATCAATGTCTTCAAAACAAATCAAACAAGTTTCCTTCACACTCATGGCTTTGCTAGTTCAGGCAGGTAGAGGGGTTCTTAGAAGTCGTAGTATCAAATGTATAACCCTGCTTGCAAGACTCCGTGTGTTCGTAACCTATTTGTTATATATTGTCAGTCTTCTCCATCAATTGCAACAATATAACAAAAGCTTCTGTGCTAACCAAAACAGTAAAATTGAAATAATGAAGCTTAATGCTAATTTAAACTAACATATCGGTCAACCAAGTTATCGTCACAGGAAAAAGATGAACCTTTTCAACTTCAAACCGCAAGCTCCGTAGAATTTGAAGAAGAAAAGTTCGTTCACACAATTTATCAGAGCACAACTCAGAGTTGCTTTCGATTGCACGTTCTTGATGGAGAAGAAGCAAGAATTCAACCAAAGAATAAGAATTGCAGAAGATCGTACCAGTTTTGCAGAGAGAGATTGCAGAAGCAGCGCAGAAGTCAGGATCGAAGACATCGATCGGCCATGTACGGCGAAGATACCATATAGAAATGAAGAAACTAACCTCAACAGTGGAGTTAGAGAGAGAAGTAGAGAGACAGAATTCTAGAGAGAGAGGAAATGCTTTCTGTAATTTTCATTAAACTTTGCAAATTGCGGAAATTCTTTTAAAATATTTATAAAAAAATTTGATAAAAGAAATAGTGAATCTAACTCTTACTAAAAATACAAGTAAATTTTAAAAAATATTAAAATATTTTTTTTAAAAAAACAAAAGCATATATCCGATGCATCGTGCAAAAAGGACTTCACTCCATAGACTTCTCTATTTCTTTTTTTTTTGGAAAACACTTCTCTATTTCTTACTCACTAAGAAAAGCAATCTAACCACTCTATTAGAACCGACTCAATAAGTTAACCAAAAAAAATATCTTTCCTCTCAATCTTTTGACACCTGGAAGCATCTCAAGCATTGATATCTTTACACCCCCACAGTCCACACCACAAAACGATCCATGTCGTAAAAGTTGTAAGAATGAATGTTCATATGTTTTAGCCAAAAATGAAAAGTGAGGAAGATCTAAGAATAATGATATTGTTGTTGTATGATGTTTTGTTTATAATGCACTCATTTCACTTTTATGATTCGTCACAGATATGACTCTATATAAGGAGCATTCTATGTAGGATTACAACACACAACACAAAAAAAAAAGTGAAAGCAATAATATCAATATCCCTTCATTCCCTTCCTTACATGCAATTTTTTTGTGTTATAGTTACCAAAATAAACAGTGATACATTGCACTCACTTCGCTCATGTCTATAGTAAATGTTATATCTCTAACTTTTGCCTACTTATAACAATCTATCTCTCTAACTTTTGCCTATTTATAACAATCTATCTCTCTAACTTTTGCCTATTTATAACAATCTAAAATTTTGAGATTCTTTCTAGCTAGTTTCGGAATATCAAATTTTGAGAAATTTTTCAGTGTGATCGGATCATAGAGTAATACACAACATGTAATTACATATTTAAAGGGACACTTGAAAAAAAAAAAACTTTTCACTAATTATATAATTACATATGCCCTACTGCCTCGTGTTCCGAACACATTGAAAAATCTTACCAAATTTCAACTTCAAATCTTTGAGTTTTGATGAGAGAGAGAGAGGTGGTCATGAGTCATAAGGAATCATGCCTTCATGCATTGCGAAAGTGGAGAAAGAGTAGCACGTAAGGTTGGATTATGAGAATAAACCAGAAGGGTTTTCGTCGTACGTCTTTTGGAGTTCTCCACCTTAATCAATTTCAAAACAATAAGTTAGGGTCCATTTGGTATTTGAATTGAGTCTAGAATTTTTAATTCAAAAACAATTTTTAAGTTTAAGTCCTAAAATATGCTGTTTGGTAAGCCCATTTTCCAAAAATGAACTCAGAGAAATTTAAGAACAGCTCGTTATAATTTGAGAACGCCAAAAGTTAGGTTTTAGGGTTTTTTTTTTCACACTGATCATTCTTCGCGATAGCGAGGTCTGAGTGACCTTGTGCCGCAGCGATCACGAGCATTCAAGGACGAAGAAATTCCGGCAGGTGAAGTTGCGGGCGATTAGGAGTGAATTTTCCAGCGAGTCTCTCGGATAAGAAGAGATCATCCCGTTGTTCCATGACAATTACACAGATCTAGTCCAAGTAAGTTATTTCCAAAGAAATCATACAAATTTATCATGAATGTTTTGCTTATCTGAATTTTGTAAATTGTCAATTGGCATTCCTAACCACCATGGTTAATTTCTCTCCTATCTTCTTTCCATCTTCTAAACCGTTTTTTTTTTTTTTAATTCCCACGCACAGAATGTATGGGTTACATTCTAGTATTTTCCAATGCTAGTGTATCTGAAAAGAACACCTTCCTAGATAAATTTGTAAGCTGAGTATTTCAAAAGAAAGGATAACTAAAAGTCTATCACGGGTCACATTCATGTGAAATGGTTTTCGCATATAAACACCGATATGGCTCATTACGAAACATGTCATTATCGTCGAGTTAGTCCGTTATGGATCTAACGCGATAAAGCTCGATTCAAACTCTCAAATTTTGCTGTGAAATCAAGTTGTGTTATTGCATCACTATCATATACGATTTTCCGATGCCTCTCTACTTCTGAGAGGTATTTTTTCCTAAATGTTATGTTTAAATGGAGGATTTCCCGCTTGGGGGAGACCTGAGCTCGCAGCACCCTTGGTAAAGTGCAAATGTAGTGGATGTAGCCTGGAGGTCACTAACTTAGTCGACTAAATAAATAAGCTACTTGTGTAACTCTTCCAAAAATAAATAATAAATAAAAAATTGATAGTTAATCAATTGAAGGAAGGATTCCTGCAATATAGTCAAGTTTATGTTCTGTCAAATGAAGATAACTGAAGCTTGGTCAATTTCAAGAACCTGGGTTTGTTTTCTTTGCAATTTGTGGTTATAATTTGTTCAACTAAAGTCATATGGAATTATCTATTCAACATATTATATAGTATTAGTCCATTAGAGAAATGCAATGAGCCTCTCTCAAAAGTGGGACTGTCCATGAACTCTTTATCATCAACGTCAATTTCCATACCAACAATATAAAATATTGTGTAAAAATATGAGATGGCGCCACTTAGTACTGCTGTTTAGTGATATTCCTCTTCACTTGTAAGTGAGTGGTATTAGGTTCGATTATCGCCAAATGCAAATTTGAACCACATTATTGCTAGCCCATTATGAGGTTTAGCCCACTCCCCCACCCCTTAGTGTAAATAATATCGTTTGTTCAAAGAAAAAAAGTTCATATAAAGTGTCACATCCCCGCCCAGGGCGGATCACTTCTCGGGCCCGCTCCACCACCGTAGCACGATATTGTCCGCTTTGGGCCCTGACCACGCCCTCACGGTTTTGTTTCTGGGAACTCACGAGCAACTTTCCAGTGGGTCACCCATCATGAGAGTGCTCTGGCCTCCTTCTCGCTTAACTTCGAAGTTCCTACGGAACCCGAAGCCAGTGAGCTCCCAAAAGGCCTCGTGCTAGGTAAGGATGATAATATACATTTAAGGATCACTCCCTTGGACGATGTGAGATGTTACATAAAGTCCTACTCTTGAGAGATTTCCCTTCGCACTTCTCATATTATTGAGTGAGAAATAATAAACACACACCCTTTGTGGACAAATGCTCTCATGTTTAGTTTTCGGCCATTATTTTTATTTAATTTATTCAATTCGCTAATAAATAAATAAATTCGATAACTAAAAAAAAATAATTGTGTGAGACTAAAAAAATGTGTGCGAAAATTGTCTTCCGATTAATTATCCTTCTACAAGGGTGCCTGTTGTGTTGTGGCATAGGAAAAAGGAATGTCAGGAAGCTTCCTCATCTATTTCTTGGTTGGTACAAAAAGCAAAGTGACAGTACACATTTTGGTGTTCCTTTTTCTTATTTTTTTCTTCTTCTTTAGCAATTGACATTCTCGTCTAGGGATAATGTGATGTCCCACAAAATATAAACTCTGTATCAGTTTTCCTTTTCAACGAAATAAGTCTTGATACTTGATTTTCTTCCTAGTTGAAATAATTGACATGCCTTCGATTTGTAGTTTAAATTGCAGTCATATTTGGTATGAATGTGATGACTTCGATTGCATCTGCCCGTTAAATTCATTTCAATCTTTATACGTTTATAGAACGATGAAATTTTGTATTGTATGTCATATGTACATTGATGTAAATGTAATATAGAATTTTCAAATCATGGATGTTAAAAGTATAAGTAGTAGTCCTAGTTGAAGTGTCTCAATACTGTATAAACCCAAACCTAATACTTTGTCCATCTAATCTAAATCAATTAACCAATCTTGATTTGTTTTTTCTTAACTTTATTGCTTTAAAGTTACGTAAGACTCGTGCTAATTGAAATGGATGGAATTTGCAATAGAATTGTAGCTCACTAGGAGGGTTATATTTAGGTCACTCTTGGCTCAAATTTGTACAAAATTTGTCTCCAGTTATAAGTCAAAATAAATCTACTAAAAAGGATCAGGCTACAACCTCTACCCCCGCGGCGTGCTCCAATATGTGCATCCCAATCTAAGGAAGAAATATATAACCATGCATAGCTGGAGATGAAAAAAAATTAACCTTACAGTATTATTTAAAATATTAATTTTGAAGGGCCTTATTAATACCACGGAAAGAGATCATATCCGGATCCTTTTCACCTAATCTTCCTCATCAAACAATCCGGGCCCTTGAAATTTGATTCAAAGATTAAAGTTTTTATAATTTTTAGAGTGAGTCTGTGTTTTTAGCCGTTTAATCAAATTTCAAATGCTCAAATTATTTGATGAGGAGGATTAAGTGGAAGAGATCAGAATCCCTTTCCTAATACCACTAACAATCAAACAAAAAAGAAAAAGAAAAGAACACCCTTTTAAAACTTATGGGGGTAGATTAGTCATTTGAGTAAAAGGAAAAAGGAAAACCCTACTTTTTGTCCTTTTAACAATTAATTGATGAGGAGATATATTGCAAAACGTGGACTACCTTTAGCTTTAAAAACCGACCATGTAAAGTAAAATGTAAATAATTGTGCATTGGGTTCTGCTAAAGTTAAAAAAAAATGGACTACATGCCATTTCAAAAAGATAATGGAACTTAATTGGCTCTTTACCATGAACATTTCTAATGGTTCCTTAAAGGAGTCTGCTGTACCTAAAATGTAGACAAAAGTTAGAAATATTCATCTCTAATCACACTCCCTCACCATACTCCTAGTAGTCATGGAAGCGTGTTAAAGAGACAGTGAGGTTGGATACACAAATGATTTATGTGATATTATGGAGGAGGAGGTTAAAAAGTGAAGACATTGCAGAAAAAATGGCCTTGATGATAGTACGTAACTAGTGTTTGAAGTTTTTTCGATAAGATCAATATATATATATATATAGGTGGAAATATTAAAAAAAAATCAGAGAAAATATGAAGTGGTGAGGTGAAGTCCATATCCCATAAATTCCTAAATTTTGGCTAAAATTGACAGAATTCGTCGATATTTCGAAGATATCAATTAAATATCAACAAACTGCTCTAGGACATTCCATAAAGTTTCATTTCAAATTTCCACATTTTGGAGCCAACTTTCATTATTTTCATCGAAGACAAACGATATCGATATGATATATTTATCAATATTTCCACAAATCTACATATCAATATTTTCACTGCTACCGATATTTTAAACACTATATGTAACGGATTGGGTTGGATAGTGGTGAAGATAAGCTTTCGAGGGAGGTTCGGTTGACATGTACAAAACTAGGAGGAGACGAAGGTGAGAGTGGTGGCGGATCTACAAAATGCAATGGTTGTTTGGGTCTCTCCCAATATATTACTTGCAAAGTAAGAAAAAGAAAAAAGATAATGAACGTAGGCGCATGCCCATATGTTTTTGTGGTTCACCAAAACCCGGAAGAAGCACGGAAGATCCCCACTCGTGTCACACCGCAAACTCGAGATTTTGTACCTTTGAAAAGTAAAAGTTTACCGCAATTAATAAAACAATTAAGACAAACAAATATTTAAATAAATTATTTACCATTTCCACGTTTTCGAAACTTCTCTTCTCTCCCTCACGTCAATTGCCATCTCTCTGTCTCTCTCTCTCTCTCTTGCTTTCTCTCTCAAGACTCTTTTTTTCTTTCCTTTTATTTCTCAAAAACACACACGGATTATACTTTCTTTCCTTATTATCTCTTTGTCTGCTGTTAGAATTGGAAGCTCTGAGAGCTCCTGATTAAATCTTGGGTCTTCCTTTTTGATACAAATTCTAATTGTTCCCACCGTAATGGGCTTTCCCCCCGGGATTCTCATCGCCGGAGCCATTCTGATGTCGGCGGCCGTGGTTCTGTGCAGTTTTCCGGCCACTCTCACCCTCGAGAGAGCTTTTCCTTCGAACCACCGGGTGGACCTGAGCCAACTCAGAGCCCGGGACAGAGTCCGGCATGGGAGGAGGCTTCAGTCCTCCAATGGCGTCGCTGATTTCCCCGTCGAGGGAACTTACAACCCTTTCCGCGTTGGGTAATTTGGTCTCCTCCTTTGGCACTTTTAATGGGTTTTTGATGTCGGTTTTCTCTAATTATGGATTTGTTTGTGTGTTTGATTTGATTTGATTTTGTGGATAATGGGTTGCATTTTTAAGTTGGGTTTCTTTCCTTGTAAGTAACAATTAGTTCCCTGCTGTGGTTATTTGTAAACCATCTCTTATTTCTTTATTTGTTTCTTTAAAAGCTGTATAAGTTTAATGCTGATTTTCTTAATTGTTTTCTTCTGCTTTGATTTTTTCTCTAAAATTCTATACTCTTAGCAGCTAATGGGTATTTATCATTGAAGGCTTCGGAGAATTGTTACTAATTATGTTGTTTTTCATGGAATTTATTTCCCTTTTTAGGCTTTATTATACAAAGCTGCAATTGGGATCTCCTCCAAGGGATTATTATGTGCAGATTGATACCGGAAGTGATGTTTTGTGGGTCAGTTGCGGTTCCTGCAATGGTTGCCCGGAAACAAGTGGGCTCCCGGTAAACTTGCACTTCCTTACTTTCAACATTCCTATCATGGTTTCAATTTTTTTTCGAGTTTTTGAAAGCTTAGGAGCCATATTCTGCTACAATTTTTGAAATGGTTGCTTGTAACTCATACAGATTCAGCTCAATTTGTTTGATCCTGGAAGTTCATCAACGTCACAATTCATTTCTTGCTCAGATCGACGGTGCAGTCTTGGATCTCAATCGGATTCTGTTTGTTCCACGCATAATAACCAGTGTTCGTACACCTTCCAGTATGGAGATGGCAGTGGGACATCAGGCTATTACGTATCAGACTGGTTGCACCTTGAGACGATTCTTGAGGGTTCTATGACCCAAAATTCTTCAGCTAATGTTGTCTTTGGGTGAGTTATAATGGGGCTTTCCAAGTTAAATAATTGATTTATACTCCTTTGTGCATTTTTCTTGAATCTCAAAAGTCATTCTCTAGGATGGTGAAAACAGGTGTAGCACCTTGCAGACTGGAGACTTGACAAAGTCAGATCGAGCTGTTGATGGGATCTTTGGGTTTGGCCAACAGGGTATGTCTGTCATCTCTCAGTTGTCTTCACAAGGAGTAGCACCAAGTGTCTTCTCCCACTGCTTGAGGGGAGACGATACTGGTGGAGGTATATTGGTTATCGGCGAGATTCTGGAACCAAATATAGTCTATAGCCCGCTTGTCCCCTCACAGTACGTTCCCTTCTGTAATTCCACTGCACATCTTACAATATCACCCCAAAGCTAAAAATATTTTGCGGCCTTCTGTTATTTCACAATAGTAAATCAGTCATTACTCATTATAGAAATCTGACTCTGTTATAGCATATTATGGTTTACCTTAAACCAAACAGTTTTGGTAACGCAAATAAATCACCTTCAGGATATTGTTTAGGTATGGACAAATAGAGCCCTGTGAACAAAAGGGCAGTTCACTTGACCATTCGGAATCCTTATAAAAATTAACTAGTCCTGCATATACTTCTAAACAAAAAATTTAACACGTTGCTCAATTCTGATATGTCAAATTTTAGGGACTTATTCTTTTTTCATTTTTGTTTCCTGCTAGATTCCTGAGAATGAATAGCATAAACCTAACTGATGTGTTTTTGACTAACCATTTGGACATTTAATATTTCAGGCCTCATTATAATTTGAATCTGCAGAGCATTTCTGTCAACGGGCAGATGTTACCCATTGATTCCGCAGTGTTTGCAACATCAAGCAACCGAGGAACTATAGTCGATTCTGGAACAACTTTGGCGTACCTCGCAGCCGAAGCTTATGACCCTTTTATCACTGCTGTAAGTCTCACTTATGTGATTTCCTATAATTGGTCTGTTTTGGACATCATTCTGGTGCTTTGGGAGAAATAAATGGAAACATCATGCTCTTTGATATGTTACGCTAGTCAATGTTTCTGGCGATGACACTGAGTTTTGAATTTCTCAAATTTGGGTAAATAAAGCATTAAAGCTAGAAAATTTTCAATAATATTTTGCCATGCCATGCAGATAACAGCTTCTGTTTCACAAACTGCGAGCCCTGTTGTTTCCAATGGAAATCAATGTTATATGATCACCTCAAGGTTAACCTTCTGAATCTGTTGTCTCCGTTCTTTGTTCATTCTGTGCTTTCTGTTTTGTAATGATTTTCTCTAACATGTATATGTATTTTATGTTCAGTGTCAGTGATATATTTCCTCAAGTTAGTTTTAACTTTGCTGGTGGCGCATCCATGATTCTGAGACCTCAGGACTACCTCATACAGCAGACTTCTGCTGTAAGTTTCCCTTTTAGATATTTCAGTTACTAAGAACTTACACGGACTTTTTGTTTTCTCACAATACTGATGAATTAAAATGTGCATCTGCTTCTTCTAGTGGACAGTCCATGTGATGGATTTTCCAATTGCATATGTCTTCCTTGGCTATTCTCATTTCCTTCAACATTTCATTCATTAATGGTTTCTCTCCACTCACTAGGATTTAGAACGGGTATATATTGGAAAGTAAAAAATGGTTTTTCAGCTATTAGATTTATACCATCTATACATTGCTTGTCCTTTATTTATTATCATATATGTAAAGCTGTAGTCTTGCCGTCTGAATCATTAGTTGAAATGGGTAAACTTAATTGTTACAGAGTGGCGCTGCAAGGTGGTGCATTGGTCTTCAAAAAATTCAAGGTTCAGGGATAACGATATTAGGAGGTATAGACACCAAACTGGAAACTTTTTATCGACTTATTAATTTTTTAGATTCTGTACTTTGAAAGTTTATACTCCCTTATCGTGAACTTAGTGGTTGGATGTATGTTTAAGAGTTTTTCTTAATGTGATATTCCCCTTGCCAGACCTTGTGCTAAAAGACAAAATTGTTGTCTACGATTTGGGTGGTCAACAAATTGGATGGACTAACTATGACTGTAAGTTTCCGTATCCTACCTGATTTATGCAGTTATTCGTTTGTATCTTTTATGCAATTATTCTCGAAGCTGTGAGTTTATGCCACCAGAGCCAGCACTGAACTTTGATCCGTTGTATCATCTTTATTAGGTTCAACATCAGTTAATGTTTCTGCAACGGGTAGAACTGGAAAAAGTGAATATGTCAATGCAGGACAGCTAAGTGACAGCAGTTCTTTGCATAATGATCGCTACGAGCTGATACCAGCATGCATGTTGGCTTTCGTTTTGTTTATCATAACTATACAAGGAAACTTGTTTTTATAGCATACGCTTCCAATATCTGCGGTTATCATATCATTCTTTTTTCCACTGTATATCTCTAATCTTACTGGTTTATATTCATAGGAACCGGTAAGACCGTGTGCTATAGTTTTCATACCCCCTTTGGCTGTTCAGTTGCAATAGAATAGGTTTGTGTTTCTTCTGAGATTGTTTTCATCAAACTTGTAGAATTTCACGTTACCCTGCCGATAGGTTGTAAAATACATTTACGTGTAATTGGTTCAATGGGATAGTAGTTTATACGAAACTTCCTTCGTGTCATTCCTTATTTGCACCGGTATATGCTTTGGCACAGATTCGCGTTTTTATTCTTTTTACAATTATTATGAAGTGAATTGTAATTATCTAGATCTTATCAAGATGTTTGAAGCTAGATTTTTAAGGAGCTAATGATAACTAAATGCTAGATTTATTTTCGCAAGCAATGATCTCTCACATTTGCTTTAACATGTGATATTCAGTTCTTTGACAGTGCTTATCAGTTGTGCTTATCTGTTTGTGAGTTTTTCCGCGCAAGGAAGTAGACTTTTCAGGTAGCAAAGCTAGCTCTTCGTATCTTTGGCATCGAGCAGGTGAACCTCGCTACACAACCAATTGTTACTCTAGCATCTGCTTACAGGCTTACACCTTCCTGTTACCCGACCTACATGAAAAAATTCAGTAGCTCCCTTAGAATTTAAGCCTATCTGGCCTCGTGAAATCATTCATATAGCCGCTGTCGGAGCGGCCGTAACATCCCCCTATTTCCACCCGACTCCTCTAAAGAGATCCCTTACCCAGATTAGTACCTTGACCGTTGGATTTGATCCAACAGTTTAAGCTCTGTGACAGCGGACCGTTGGACCTGTAGGTACTCGGAGGAAAATTGATCTGCTTCCCCCTTCTGTCCCATTTCATCAAGTTTCTGGACATGGTGATTTGCTAGAGGGTCTGTTTTCCTCCTCTTTTTCCAAAGGAGGAGAAACTTCAAGGCTGGGATTGTTTTTCCTCCTTTCTTTCCAAAGGAGGAGAAACAATCCCGACCTTCAACTCCCCTAACATGGAAAAGGAAGTAATGTTGTAATCTTCCTCATTTCCCCTAGGAGAAGAAACACCAACACTGCCTCTATTTCAGCAGTAGAACACATCATCCTTTATACACAATGCTTAAATTATGCGGCCACAAGAAGTGAACACATAAAACTGAAGACCATTTGAAATTCCACATTTTAAAAGGAAAATTAATGAACAAGGCTTCAAAACTTTGAATTTTAACAAAAAACTATTTAATAACTTTATTTAATGATAAGGACAAGAGGGAAAAAAAAAATTATCAAACGCTCGTGCAGTCTCTGCATCTTCCGGCTGCTTCTTTTTCCAGTACTCATCAATTGGGGTCCAAAAATTGCCTTGCTCGAAGCAACTCCAATATTTATTTTACAGCACTTACCTATATATTTGTAATATATATACACACACACCCTAGTACCTATTATATATTATGGACATATGAAGCACTAAAAAGTACCTTGTGCAACTTTATTTACCAAGCCACTACCTTTTATACCTACAATTTTGATTTACATGATGCACCATTGAGACGAATGCGATGTTCCTAGCAATTTCCATCCACGAAACCACCAGCGCCTTGAGATGCTTCGGAAATTGTATGGTAACCAAAATTCAGGATTTTTAAGTTCACACATATATTGAAATGATTGAAGACTTGAGATGCTTCTGAAATTGAAGGACATGAAGCGGGGGTACGATCTGGGCTCATATCTGTGGGTGCATTCGATTTTATTGATTTCATTTGCATTATTTTTTTATTCTGCAGAGGGAGAAGGTGAGATTGTAGGTGGAGGAGAAAAGGAAGTTGCATATGGGCAGATAATAAAAGAAAATTAAGTGATTAGTGTAGAAAGTTAAGAAATTGAAGAGATACAGAGAAAATTTGATGAGTATGGAAGAAAATTAGAAGAAGAAAATGTGTTTGGAAGGTGAGAATGTGCCAAGAAAATTCAAGTTGGGGAGAGAGAAGAATGTAGTACTGTTAAATTTAATAAACAGTGTAGTAAGTTTCATAAAAAGTTAGTACCATTAAGTTTCATAAACAGTGTAGTACCGTTAAATTTCATAAACAGTTTGTGTGAGGACTCGCAGGTCCACGCGTTAGATTTTTTTAAAATTCTTTTTAATATTAAAATTATGTTTTTTTCATTAAAATTTAAGTTCTTTTGTCATTTTTATTAAAATTTAAGAGTTTTTCATTAAAATTTAAGTTTTTTCATTAAATAAAGTTATAACATGATTTTTTTATTAAAATAAACTTAGTCCAAGCCATTTTCATAGAAGTTTTCCTTTAAATGCATAGCATCTCACTTCAAATAAATTTTATATAATTAGGTGGGTCTTTAATTAAGCAAAATGAAGTCTTAATTAACGTAACAAATTAATTAACATGTAAAGTCCAAAGCTCAATTGTTAAACTCAAAGCTAAACAGCCCAGTGAACATAAACCTATACTATGTGAATGCATATGCATGCCAAACTTATTTGAGTGGATGTCTATGAAACGCTTGCCATTTTTATGATTGGGAGCACGAGAAATAAATTTTGAATAAAATAGTTACAATGGAAAAGTCATTACAGAGTTAGGCGTTTTGTTAAGAATTGCCAACTTTGCACTAACATTTTGATTGTACTATAAGGTATTTTGATGTTGAACTTGTTTCAAGTTGAATTTTAGTATGGTGATCATCATGAATATTTTTTTTTTTCAATTGGGTTTGCATTAATGGCATAAAAAGCATTTAGGTTGTAAAAGATTAGGTTTTGAACTTCTGAGTTTGTTTGAATGTTGAATACTTGTATTAATGACAATTTTTAACGGGCCTACAAGTGAGGCACAAATTGAAACCAAAACCGTTTGAAATCAAACCAAACCGAAACTAAATAGTTTGGTTTCATTTCGGTTCTCACCCAAAAATCTCACTGAACCGAATAAATTTTGGTTTTGATTTTACTCTAAAACCGCACTGAATCAAACTGTATCCAATTCTAATGGCCGCGGCCACGTTGAGACATAGCGTCTCTGGCGGTTCGGTTTATAGAGAGAGAGAGAGGGAGGAGAGTTTAGTGTGTGAGGAGAGCAGAGTGAGAGCACGTGTTTGCATGTTGTTTATACAGAAACGGAAAGAAATTAAAGACATGCAAAAGGGAAGGAAGGGCTCTTGGGTTGAAAACGAGAGCAAAATCAATAGAAATTGACGTCTGATTTCTTCACCAGACCGCCGCGTGAGTAGCCAAATGATTTTTGGAATTATGCTGTGGATCTAATTTTTATTTTATTTTTAATTATGCTCTAAAATGGTTAAGTGACGTTCTCTTAATATAAATAATATTGTTTGTTAAAAAAAAAACGGTTAAGTGACGTGGTTAGGTGGTTAATTGGGCAGTTGAGAAAATAATGAGAAGGGCACAGAGGACTTTTTCTTTTTTGTTTGGAAGTTTTAATTTAATTTAACGACCTAATAATTTATTTATTTATTGGGTCAAAAGATAGAGTTTATTAAATTCTAATAGCAATGTTTACATCTTCAACAAGAATATTAAAAAAGAAATCAGGACCAATAGCGTCCCATAAATAATTTGATTTTGTTGGAATTTGGTTTTTGGGATTGGAATTTATGAGACGATTGATTTTCTGGTCAGATCCATCTTAAATTGTTTGGTTAGGCAACTAATCTACACTACATATTAATATAACTCTTTTTGTCCACCAAAAGAGGGTGAAAAGACTATTTAATCTTTTATCACAACAAAAAAGTTAGGGGCATATATGTAATTTCACAAAATAAAATTTTGCAATTTTTTATTTTAAACCTCACATACAGGTGATTTTAACATCTCTATTTAAAAAAAAAAAAAAAAGATAAAAAATAAACCTCTCCCTCTCTCCCCACTCCCACGTTCACCCTCTCTTCCTCTTTCCTTTCCTTTTAAAAACAAAAATAAAAACTTTCATACATACTTTGTATGTGGGCATATACTAGTTATTATTAATAAAAGTGTGTTATTAATTGCAAATTTTCGGTTTAAACGTGCTTTTGTAATGGAGATTGTAAAGTCTCGACTATTAAGTTATTAATGTTGGGAGAAAACTAATCTTGTTACACTAAAGAACTTTATGGAGGTGTAATTATAAAAACTAGCCCCTTAGCACACCCTAATGAATATGCTAATTGACTTTTTTTTTTGTTTTGTCTTATTATTTTGAAAATATTGTAAAACTAACTTTGACAGAGGTGATGCTATTTAGTACTACGGTCTAGTGGTATTCCTCTTTACTTGTAAATGAGAGGTCTTAGGTTCGATTCTTGCCAAAGGAAAATTTGAACCACATTATTACTAATCCATTGTGAGGATAAGCCCACCCTCTTCCCTTAGTGTAAATAATATCATTTTTTGAAAAAAAAAAAAGAACTTTGACAGAGGTGATAGAGAGAGGGACGTCAAAGAGAGAGAAGGGTATAGGTGTATGAGAATAGTATGTTCACTTCATGACCTTGTACCTTTATTTATACTAATCATGATGAACTTGTTTTACCTTACAAGTAATACAAAGCCTATGAGAATTTGATCTACAAATCTTATTGGGATTCTATTTCCATCCAAGATAGAAATTTTACCCGTCATTAGAGGGCTTTCTGCCCAACAAGAAATGTAACGTGACCATTTTGTCTTTGCATCTCCCATTAGAGATGCTCTTCACAATTCTCAGTTGAATATTAGAGTGCGCAACGAAGGAGACTACATTGTGGCTAACTTAATTCTCAAACTAAATTACAAGCAATATTTATAGAGAACTAAACCTAAGAAACCCTAACTCGGATGGGCTAGGCCCAAATCCTAAACTAACAAGCAAAACCCAAATACTAAAATAAACCTAAATACTAATATTTTCCAACATTCTCACCTTGCAAAAAGTTCAGATACAATTCGTTTATGATATGATCGGCTAAAAATGAAAACAAATTAATAAAATTTTGTATAAAGAAAAAAAAATACCGTATTACATATGGTAAAGTAGTTTGTGGGGAAATAAGAGAACGCGAAATTTTGGATAAAACACTTTTGAATCAATTTATACAATAAAAATGGGTTTGGATAAAAGGACAAGGATTGTCTGCCCTCCCACTTCCCGTGCCCTCATGTTTGTGTGGTCATGGTTAAGCCATGTCAACATTTTATATTACTATTCATTTTTTTCTTATTATCTCTATAAAAAAACAATATAAAATGTTGACGTGGCTTAACCGTGACCACACAAAATAGGAGGGCACAGGAAGTGGGAGGGCAAACAATCCTTGTCCTTGGATAAAACTCCTTTGAATCAATTTGTACAATCAAAAATGGGTTTCTTACGGTATCAATGCATGGTCATACTTGCATGTTCATTCCGGCACCTTAGAGCATCTCTAATGGAGGATGTCAAAAGATAGATGTCAAATATTAATGGGAAAATTTGAAATAGGTCCAATTTTATAGCCCAACTCAAAACATAATGACAATGCTCAATAGTCCGAAGCATCTGAACATATCAACTCAGAAATATTTTTAAAAAGTGAGAAAATTTTTTATTTTTGTTTTTGAAATAGAAGGATCTTGAAGAAAGTGATAGAAAATGTGGGAGTGGGAAGTGGGTTTTTTTTTATTTTTTATTTTTAATTAGAGATATGTTAGGATTACATGTAGGTGAGACTTTGAAAAAAAAAAACAAAATTTGGTTGTGTAAAATTACATTTATGCCCCATATTTCTTATTCATGTTCTGTTTTAATTAGAAAGTTAAACTGATAATTTCATAGGATTTTAGTTGACAATGAGTGTTTTATTAATTAGTAGATATATGTCTGTAAACACGGAAATTCCTGCAATGAATGAGACAAGAACATGTGTACAAAATAATATTTTTTTGTATTGATTTCGGGGTTACAATCTCTTTTACAATTTAGTCATCTGATTCTATCTTCGTAAGACGTAGATTTGCAGATTGTGTTGTTGATCCAAGGGCTGTCGGGGCTTGATCCTGGATGAACGATTGATGAATGATGAACACTTTCTTCAAGGGCCGTCGGGGTTTGATCTTGAATTGGTGGAAGTTCTTCAAGGGCCATTGGGGCTTGATCTTGATGGAGGATTTCACGAAGAACGAAGAGAGTTTTCTTGATCTTTCGGGATTTGCTTGAGAGTAGAGCAAATGTATGTCAATTTCCTCCTTTGATCCTTTGATGGAGAGGCCTATTTATAGGCTTTGAGAATGAATTACCACCATCCTTTTGTTTTGGTGGATGTTGTAGGTGGATTGGGTGGATTGTTGTAGGTGAATTGGGTGGAGTGTTGTAGGTGAATTAAGTGTATGATGTAGGTGAAATGAGGGGATGTTGTCATTTTAATGCAATGGTCAACATTTATTTTACCGAAATTTCAATGTCTACAAATGTAATGCAATGGCCAACATTTATTTCACCGAAATTTCAATGTCTACAAATGCCCCCACTTCAAGACGCGTTTTATACATGTGCTTGTCACGTGTAGAAGATGCGTTTTGAAGTCCCTTAATGTAGATGTCGATCCAGACAAGCTGAAGGAGAAAAACCAATCGGCATCCTTGCAAGCCGTGTATATGCATTGGGAGTCTTGTACCCGTGCATGTACAAATGCTACTATCACGCTGCCGGCCAAGGACAAGTTCAAGAGTAATCCAGTGACCTGTGTTTACGTACGTTGGTGGTCAAAGGTACATTATAAGAATTTGGGGATGGCAAGTGGTACCAATTCTTCTCACTCATGCAATGATATGTCGAGAGAGGGCTGTCATGTGGTTCCTATGCAACTGGTACTTCTTGATTGCGCGAGTACGACTCCCTTGCAAGATAGACCTGTAGCTTTAGCCCCTCAACGCCCATGCTTGTCTCCTCGACATCCGGATACTTCTGAAGAGGCGGGAGATGAAGTTGATTCGCACGAAGATGGATTTATTTTGCAGCAGCGTCAACAAGTTTCAAACAAGCGACCACTTGAGGGTGCTCAAGTTGACAGCGATGTCAATTTTCATCATAAGAAGAAAGAAGTGTTTAGGCCTCCTCAATTCGAGGACCGTGTGCCATTTGAGAGAGATGTATGTATTTCCTTTTCTCTCGTGATTTATTCTAATTTTACCGTTTTGGCTTTCGTTTCTAACATCTTTATTTGTCTTCTTTAGGTTGGGCCTTCTTGTCATTTTGATTTGGCAACCGCAGATGTTTATTTCTATACGGATATGCTATTTGGAGGCGACCTACCTACAGACATGGAGTTCGGGGATCCGCCTGGTGCAGAGCTTGTTCCAAATCCGCCGAACTTCTCGAGTTTGCCATGTGTAGGTGAAGGTATGCAAGAACCCGTCATGCGTCCAACACCTTTGCCAGCTAGTTCTGAGATCTCTCTGAGAGGGCCGAACCTTAGCGGTACCGAGTAACTCATCCATCGCATCAGTCTTGGTGTTGCAATGGATATCAAAAGCCATATTGAGGAGATGATTTCAAAGTGCCCGTTAGAAGACCTTGAGTTGCTCAAGGAGGATTTCTCGAAGCTTGTTTCTGCGATTGACAACCTTAAAGTTGATTTTTCATCCTTGAAGATTAAGATTGCCGAACTTATGGCCGTCTCGACTGAGTATTCTTCCTTGCGTGCTATTTCCTTGGAGAAGTTGAGTCCAGATGTTAGAGCTCATCAGCTAGCAACAATAAACTTGTCACTGGCTCAAGTCCGGTCTTCTCAGCAAGCTGCTTCGGGAGATTATCAAGTCACAAAGACTTCTTTAACTTCTGTCTAGGTGCGTCTAGATGCGTTGGTGCAAGAGCGAGAGCAGTTGGTAATCGAAACATCGCAACTTGAAAGTGTTCTCAGAGAGCAGGGAACTACACTTTCTCAGTACCAAGAGGAGATTTCACGCCTAGAACGAAAGAAAAGCGTGACTATGAAGTTGCCCATCTTGTCTCCCATTGAGATAGAGACTTTGAAGACTTTGGAAGGCTTACTTGAAGATTGCCTCCATAGTTTTAGGGACAAAGTTTTCAAGTAGTGTCTTATGTTTTTTTTTCTTGTAATCAGGCTTTGGAGCCGACTTTTTTTTTTTTAAGAAATAAAGTATTTACATTCTTGAATTTGCTCTTCATTCTTCAAAGTTTTTTTTTTAGATGGTGTGACTGTACTTGAAGTTTTGACGTTTCAAGTTGCCTACGTACCCTCGGTTGAGGAGGGATCAAGTCATAACGTAGCTTAAATGAGCGATGCATTTTTTTATATTTTTTTATGGTGATTTTGATGATGATTTTTCCGTACACAGTTTATGCTCTTGCGGGCCAGGAGCTTTGGTTCGTGCAGTTTAGGCTCGTGCGAACAATGAGCATTGGTTGTCGCATTTTAGGGGTAGTAGCGCTTCAAGAATCTGCCATTGATAGGGTCGATCTTCAAGCCGTCTTCTGCCATGATTAAGTAGGCGCCGTTGGTGTAGACCTCTTGTATTACGTATGTTCCATCCCACTTTGATGTGAACTTGCTTTTTGTCTTGTGAGTTGTGATGATAGGCCTACGCAATGCGAGGACGAGATCTCCAATTTGGAAAGACCTTGGGTGGACCTTCTTGTTGAATGCCTTGGATAGCCATGCTTGGTAGCATTCCAAGTGTTGTTGAGCTTCGAGCCTTCTATCGTCGAGTGCTTCCAACTCTTGAAGGCCAACTTTGCATTCTCTTCATCAGGCAAGCCTTCTTGTATAGCCATTCTTAGTGAGGGGATTTGACTTTCGAGTGGTAGAACAACTTATACGCCATATACAAGAGAATATGGCGTAGCTTGGGTAGGAGTCCAATGTGTCGTCCTATATGCCCAAAGTGCTTCGCTTATTCTTTTGTGCCAGTCTCTCTTTGTTCGGCCGATCTCCTTATTCAGGAGGTTGCACAATGTTTTGTTGAATGCTTCTGCAAGACCGTTGGCAGGGGCATGATACATGGAAGACTTGTGCTGCTTGAACTTGTGTTTCTCATAGAGCTCGTCCACGAGTCGGTGGGAGAACTGTTTTCTATTGTCAGTGATAATGTAGCGAGGCACACCATACCGGTGGATGATATGCTCCTTGATGAAACGGACAACAGTTTCCTTCTTAACTTCCCTTGGGAGTACGGCTTCAGCCCACTTGGAGAAGTAATCTGTTGCAGCTAAAATGTAAGCTTCTCCTGCATATGAGTTTGGTGCGATCGGTCTTACAACATCCAATCCCATTGCATCGAATGGCCATGAAGCAGTTGTAAGGTGTAATGGTTCAGGCGGTTGATGTATGAAGTTGGCGTGGAATTGGCAGGCTTAGCACCTTTTGGCATGTTCTAGGCAATCTTTCACCATGCTTGGCCAATAGTAACCCATCCTTTTGAACTGGAAATGTAGCTTTGGTCCAGACTGATGCGCCTCGCATACACCTGAGTGTGCTTCTTCCATGGCTTGATTGGCTTCTTCCTCGCCTAGGCATCTCAGAAGTACTCATTCAAAAGAGCGTCGGTATAATGTTTCTTTGTAGTAGAGGAAACGGGGTGCTAGTCGACGTATTTCAAAGCGATGTCTAGAAACATCTGGGAGCTTTCCATGCTCCAAGTAGTCGATCAATGGCTGTCTCCACTCTTCTGCGTCGACTGGAAGTACTGAGATGACGTTTGTATCATCTAGTATCATTTCAGAAATGAGCGGGATCACCCATCTTTGGCAAAATGGCACGTCTGCAGCTTCGTCTTCTTCTAGTGTCATACTCGAGGCTAGGTTGGCGAGAGCGTCTGCCATTTGATTTTCTTTTCTTGGCACATGTTCTAGTGTCACGGCCTGGAACTTTTGTAGCAGTTGAGTTGCCAGTCGGAAGTACAGGATGAGATCATCTTTCCTCACCTCATATTCAGTTAAGAGTTGATTGATTATGAGCTTGGAGTCGCCATATACCTCAAGGGTTGTGATTTCCATGTTGATCGCCATTTGGAGCCCGATGATCAGTGCTTGGTACTCAGCGACGTTGTTGAAGCATAATTCGCTTAGTTGGAAGGAATAAGGTAGTATTTGCCTTTGTGGCGACATGAATACTACTCCCGCCCCCGCTCCGTCTGCTCGTGCGGATCTGTCGAAGAACATCGTCCATGTCGAGAAGATGTCGATGTAGAACACCTATTCGTTAGGCAAGTCGTCTGAGATTTTCCAAACGGCTGGGATTGGATGATCGGCAAGGAAGTCTGCTAGCGCTTGTCCCTTGACGGCTTTAGCTGGGACGTATATGATTTTGTATTGATTGAGAAGCAATGCCCATTTAGCTAGTCGCCCTGTCAAAACTGGTTTGGACATGACGTATTTGACCGGGTCAGCTTTAGCAACCAAGTGGATGGTGTAAGCATGCATGTAATGTCTGAGCTTCTGGATGGCAAACACCAAGGCAAGGCACATCTTTTCTATTGGGGAGTATTTCAACTCAGCGCTGGTGAGAGTTCGACTGAGGTAGTAAAGCGCTTATTCTTTATGGGATTCATTTTCCTGTGCCAATAGTGATCCAACTGAACTTTCCTGAGCAGCGATGTACAATATGAGCGGTTTCCCGGGCACCGGTGCCCCCAGGACAGGTGGACTTGATAAATATTTTTTGATGCTTTCAAAAGCATTGTGGCACGCTTCGTCCCATACAAACGGAACATCTTTCTTCATGAGTCAGTTGAACGGTTGACAACGCCCTGCAAGGTTGGAGATGAAGCGTCTAATGAAGGCTAGCCGTCCTTGTAAACTTTTCAGCTTGTGCAGGTTCCTTGGCTCAGGCATGCTTTGAATGACCTTGATCTTTGATTGGTCCACTTCAATACCACGGTGTTTGACAATGAGGCCGAGGAACTTTCTGGAGGTGACGCCAAATGCACATTTTAACGGGTTTTATCTTGAGGTTGTATTTTTGCAGCCTTTTGAACACTACTCGCAAATCCTTCAAGTGATCTGATCTTTTCTTTGTTTTGACCACCACGTCGTCCACATAACATTCTACGTTTTTGTGTAGCATGTCATTGAAGATTTTCTGCATTGCGAGTTGATATGTAGCTCCAGCGTTTTTTAGACCAAATGGCATCACCTTGTAACAGTAGATACCTTTTGGAGTGTGAAATGCTGTTAGTTCCTCGTCTTCGAAAGCCATAACAATTTGATTGTATCCAGAAGAGCCGTCCACGAATGACAGTGCCTCGTAGCCAGTGGTTGCGTCTACCATGATTTCGATGATCGGCAAGGGGAAGTCATCTTTTGGGCAAACATCGTTGAGGTCCCGGAAGTCTACGCAAACACGTATTTGTCCAGATTTCTTAAGGACAATGACGATGTTGGAGATCCATTTGGGGTATTGCACCTCTCGAATGAAACCTGCTTCGATTGCTTTATCGGTCGTGTTCCGGGCTTGACTGCAAGATGGTGCACAACGATGGTAGGGGTCAAGGCCAGGCATTTCTTTGTAGGTCCAAGCAAAGACATTTTTGTACTCTAATAGCTAGTAATACTTCTCTCTCTTGTCCGCACTTAGCAGCGCACTTACGAAGATAGGCTTCGGCTCCTCTTTTGTGCCTAAGTTAAGCTTCTTGAGATCATCAACCGTGGCTTGCCCTCCATCCTCAAGTTGTGGTGGTGCAACGGTGACATTTTCTTCGGGGATTTTGTCTTCTTTGCCTTCTTGGATCGTGATGTGGAAGACATCTTGGACTTCCTCTTCAGTGCCGTCCTTTCGGGTGTTGTAGTTACGAAACTCTATGCAAGCGCGGAGTTCCCTTGATTTTTTTTAAGGCAACATTTAAGTTCCGTCCCGAGTCCATGACCTCTTGAATTAAATTAGCTTCGATCATGTTGTCAATCTCAGCTTCATCTATGCTTGAAAGTGTATTAACAATGGTTTCTTGCCCCCTTTCCGACTGGTGAATTTGTGGATGCAACGTAGTCTTTATGTGATTTCTTTGGAGCGACATGAGTCCATCCTTCAACTTCGCTTGACTTGGAGCATGCCCCAATGGTCGAGGCGACGACTTTGAGTCGAAAGAGCCAGAAGTGATGTCCTCCTTAGGGATTTCATCTCCTTTGTCTTTTTGGATCGTGACCGGGAAGATGTCTTGGACCTCCCCTTCAGTGCAGTCATCTTGGGCTTGTTGGCATGAAGATTGTCCAGTGTGGATGATGGTGCGCCTTCTTACTTTCAGTGGTCCATTTGTATCAACCTCCAAGATTGCTTGGCGCTTCATCCTTGAAGGAATCGAGCTTCGAATATCGCCTTTTTCTGCTAGCCCGTCGAGCTTTTCTTCCTTTGACGTTGTCTCCCTATTTCTAGAAAGCTTCTTATTGTCTTCAAGTCTTTCCAAAGCTGATCGACGAGGAGGAGAACTGGCCGTGTTGCTTTGCTTCTTAGGTTTTGACAACCTTTAAAAAATAGAGCCTTGGGATGTTGGCATGTTAAGCCTCTTGAAGACGGAGGTTCGGTTTTGACCACCAATGCGATTAAGTGCTGACGTTCTGGGTCTTGAAAGATTCATCCTATCGAAGACTAACGTCCGAGGGGCGGATTTAGGCTCCTCTTGGTCTTGTTCAATGCTCACGCTGATGTGTTGAGTGCTAGCATTTTTCGCTTTGCTTGAAATCTTCACGGGTGCATTTGGTGTGCAGCCAAGTCCAGCTTTGTTGTTGTCAACTTCATAACCATGCTTCTTTAACTTTTTTTTAGTCTCGGTGATGTCACGTTCTTTACTGTTGACGGTGTTTGAAACCTTCTTTCCAGGATTCGAAGAAGAAGCGAAGTCGTACCCAGCTTTCGACATAAGTTTGTAGGCGTTTGGATCAAAACCTTCTTCGGTCCTCTTGGTTGGGAGAAAGCTTGGTTCCACCCCATTTGGTAGAGCTTTTATGAAACCTTGTGGTAGTCTTGCAACCTTAGCGTCGCTTAGCTGTGTAAGAGGCAAAACTGCATTCGTCTTGAGCAACTTTACATTATCCCTGTGCCGCTGTGCATCGGCTTTGCTTGCTCCAGTTTCGAACGGAGATTGACCATTCTTTCTTCTCGACATCGGGATGTATCAGAAGATGGGTGTGTTTGGTCCATTTGAGGGCGTCCTACTCCCTTTGGTTGTTGTAGGTTTAGCAAGCTCATCATCGTTCTTGCTTGAAAACGGCATAACTTATTCTTCTTGCTTCTTGGGCATGGCTTGCCACTCCTGCTTTTTAGGTGTTGCTTTGCCCGTGGATTTGATCTCTTTTGGAAGAGCTTAGGGCACCATGTCTTCATCCATGTAGAACTTGGCGTCTGCGAAATGTGATTCGGCTTCGGTGAATGGTTTGGTGTCGCCATAGATCACCTTAACTCATTCTCGGTAGAATTTTAAGCATTGGTGAATGGTGGATGGTACTACTCCATTCGCATGGATCCAAGGCCTTCCTAAGAGCAAGCTGTAGGAAGTTCTTGCATCAATCACGTGGAATATCGTGCTTGACTTGAGTTCACCAATAATCATCTCCACTCGGATCATGCCCATCGCTCTTTGTCCTCCTTGATTAAAACCTTGGATTAGTAGATGACTTAGGGACATTTCATCCGCCTTGATGCCGATTGTAGTCATTGTTGACTTTGGCATGATGTTTATGACGGATCCACCATCCACAAGCATGCGGTTGACTTTGTGCTCTCTTACGTACCAGAAACGAAGAGAGGACGGTTGTGAGGCTTGGATCCTAGCAGCAAGTCTTCGTCGGTGAAGTGGATTGCGTCATTGACGGCACAGCATATGGCACATTCATGTGGCCGAAGGTTCAAGCCTTCGTTCTTGCTTTCATGCACTTCGTGGTCGTCGGGACTTGCCAAGACCGCTGCCAGTGCTCTTCGTATCTTCTTTGGCAATCGTAGCGTTTCCTCGATGCTAAAGTGTGTTGAGAAACCTTTTTCGAGCGTGAAAGTTTTTTCTCCCTCAGCGGCGATAACTTTGCCTTTTGAGGGCTCTTCCATCTCTACTTCAACCATGTGACAAGCGACGGTAGTGCACTGTTGGAAAAAGTCATTCGGGAAGTACTCGTGCAAGAAGACAGGAATGCGTGGCTCTTGCTCCATAGGTTCCCCAGCATACGTTGGCTTAACAGCTTTTCCGTTTCTTTTGGGCTTCCTACTGTTGCGGTAACGGTGCTTTCTCCCTTGTTCCACCTTTGGCCTTGTGGCTTGTGGTTTTGGTTTCCTTGTTTTTTTGTAGGTCACCAATGTCCATCCTGCTTCATCATCGGTATGTGCATCTTGGTCGCTTGCCCCCGGTGATGATTGTGCAGAAGGTGCCATGCATCTTCAACATTGATGGAAATGGTCAGGTGTCACTTGGACAGGCACGGGATTGAAAGATCCAAATGCAATTGTAGTAGTATGTGTTGTTGCCGTGTCTTCAAGGTCGAGCTTGATTTGCCATTGTTGCGCTAGCTTCATGATGAGTTCTTTGAGGACGAAGCACTTGCCAATAGGATGGCTCACGATACGATGGTACTTGCAGTACCTAGGATCATTTACGCCATTCATCTCTTCAGGGCGCTTGCATTCCGGTAACTCGATCACCTTCTTTTTCAGCAAGTCGCCTAACATTGCATCCATGTCTGAGTCAGGAAAAGGGTACACCTTATGCTCTAATTCCCTCAAGATGTTTTTGTACCTGTCTTGGGTGCGAGGAGGCTTACATTTCTTTATCTCCTTTGCTTTGGTCTTGGAGGAGATCTTGATAGGCGCAGAGGAGGTCTTGATGGGCGCAATGTTGACGGTAAAAGCTTCCTTGGGGGGCTTCTTCCCAATCTTGTCTACATTTGGGGATAACACCTTATCCTTCTTGAAGTCGGTGATCGACTCTTTCTTCCCGTGATTGGTGATACTTAGCTCCATGTCATGGGAACGAGTTGCTAGCTCCTCAAACGTTCTTGGTTTTATGCCCTTAATGATGTAATGTAGCCTCCACTGCATGCCTTGAACGCACATCTCAATGGAGGAGGTTTCAGAAAGCCGATCTTTGCAATCCAGACTTAACGAACGCCATATATTGATGTAGTTGATAACAGGTTCATCATTCCACTGTTTCGTACTAGGCAGCTCCAGCATGCTTACGGTGCGGCACGTGCTGTAAAAGCGGTTGAGGAATTCCCTTTCTAGTTGATCCCAACTACTGATAGATTCAGGCTCGAGGTCGGTGTACCAGTCAAAGGCGTTACCTTTCAACGAGCGCATAAACTGCTTGATGAGGTAGTCTCCCTCTGTTCCAGCATTGTTGTAAGTTTCAATGAAATGGGCGACATGTTGCTTTGGGTTTCCTTTTCCATCGAACTGCATGAATTTTGGTGGCTGATAACCTATCGGCATCTTCAAAGCGTCAATCTTCTTGGAGTAGGGCTTGAGTACAGCACAGAGTCATGTGAGCTTCCTTCGTACTGTGCCTTGATGGTGCTGGCGATCATCTCCTGCAGCTGCTGGATAGAGAGAGATCCCATGAGTGCCGCTGATTAGTCTGGCTTTAGTTTCTCTTCGACTTTCTCCGCAGGAGGCTCATCATCCTCATCATTTTCCTTCTTTACTGGATTATCCCCTTGTTCGACTTTCACGTCGAGCTTCGCATCTAGTTGGTTGACGAGCGCGGCGATTTGCAGGTCTTTCTCATCCACAGTCCGTGTGAGTTTTACGATCGCTTCATTCATTTGAGCCAGCTGCTCTTCGATTGAAGTTGCTTCGATAGTCATGACTTGCATGGCTATGTTGCTGCTTGAGTTGGCATCGGAAAGTAAGGGCTCCGAGTACTTCCTCGAGCTTTCCTCTCTTGGCGCCCTTAGCGAGGCCAGGGTGATCACTGGTTCGTGCCTCGAGTGCTATTGTGCCTTCAGCGGAGCTGATGCAGGGGTGAAAGAGGTGGCAGAAAGAGCCATTTGCCTTGCTTCGAGTTATGATGCCTGAAGTGACACCACTTGCGACGATGACGCTCTTGTTCCTTGCATTGGTTGCGAGAACGGCTTGAGCCTTCCTTGATGCCATTTTTGCTTTTTATTGATTACGAAGATATAGATGAGAGGTATAGATAATCCCACCGGGCGTGCCAAATTTGTAAACACAAAAATTCCTGCGATGAATGAGACAAGAACACGTGTACAAAATAATATTTTTTGTATTGATTTCGAGGTTACAATCTCTTTTACAATTTAGTCCTCTGATTATATCTTCGTAAGACGTAGATTTGCAGATTGTGTTGTTGATCCAAGGGCCATCGGGGCTTGATCTTGAATTGGTGGAAGTTCTTCAAGGGCCGTTGGGGCTTGATCTTGAAGGAGGATTTCACGAAGAACGAAGAGGGTTTTCTTGATCCTTCGGGATTTGCTTGAGAGTAGAGCAAATGTATGTCAATTTCCTCCTTTGATCCTTTGATGGAGAGGCCTATTTATAGGCTTTGAGAATGAATTACCACCATCCTTTTGTTTTGGTGGATGTTGTAGGTGGATTGGGTGGATTGTTGTAGGTGAATTGGGTGGAGTGTTGTAGGTGAATTAAGTGTATGATGTAGGTGAAATGAGTGGATGTTGTCATTTTAATGCAATGGTCAACATTTATTTTACCGAAATTTCAATGTCTACAAATGTAATGCAATGGCCAACATTTATTTCACCGAAATTTCAATGTCTACAAATGCCCCCACTTCAAGACGCGTTTTATACATGTGCTTGTCACGTGTAGAAGATGCGTTTTGAAGTCCCTTAATGTAGATGTCGATCCAGACAAGCTGAAGGAGAAAAACCAATCGGCATCCTTGCAAGCCGTGTATATGCATTGGGAGTCTTGTACCCGTGCATGTACAAATGCTACTATCACGCTGCCGGCCAAGGACAAGTTCAAGAGTAATCCAGTGACCTGTGTTTACGTACGTTGGTGGTCAAAGGTACATTATAAGAATTTGGGGATGGCAAGTGGTACCAATTCTTCTCACTCATGCAATGATATGTCGAGAGAGGGCTGTCATGTGGTTCCTATGCAACTGGTACTTCTTGATTGCGCGAGTACGACTCCCTTGCAAGATAGACCTGTAGCTTTAGCCCCTCAACGCCCATGCTTGTCTCCTCGACATCCGGATACTTCTGAAGAGGCGGGAGATGGAGATATTTCGCCCTAACCTCCACTAGGAAGTGGTTTTCCCTGACTTGGACATTCTCGCCGACCTTCCCGTAGCCAGGCCTAGCCGGATACACGACAACCTTTGATTACGACGGTGGCAGAGCGGTCAGCGTCAGTTTCTGCTCCATCTCACAGATGCGAGGAGCTTCAATGGGCAGAGGCGACGAGCTGGAAGACGACTGAGCGGGCGCGAGTCCGCGATAAACCCGTGTTTGAGCCATCGGTGCCGTTGAGGGAGTTTGAGCAACAGTCGGAGCGGCGATGACTCCAGGACAGCCATGCCTAGGGCCCGATTTGGACTGAACTGACGGTGGAGCACTGGTGTTTCGTCCGCGACCACGGCCTCCGCCTCCTCCACTGCGATTAAACGGCGGGGCGTCAGAGTCGTATGAGGGTTTAGAATGGCTGCCTCTGCCTCGCCTCGGCCACGTTGAGACATGGCATCTCTGTGCGCTCTAGGGTTTTAGAGTGAAAGTGAGGTTTTTAGAGAGAGGGAGAGGATGAGTGTTTTAAGTGTGTGAGGAGAGCGCAGAGTGAGAATAGGTGTGTAAAGGGAAGAACAGTTTGCTTAGAGCCTTAGACTTGTTGATGAAGAATTTGGGGGATGAAAAGCGAAAGCAAAAGGACAAAGAAAAGGAAAAGGAGAAGGAGAGCGTCTGTTAATTGATTATTTTGCCCTTCCGTTGTTTTCCAGACCGCCGTGCAATTAGGGGAATTAATATGGAATCATGCTCGAAGACTTGTGTAGGGGAAGTGAATTGAGCGGTTAATTAACTGGTAGTTATAAATAAAAGAAAACTAATAAAAAAGAGCTAAAATTTTTGCATTTTAATAAAAAATCATAAATTAACTTTTATTAAATGATAAAGACAAAATCTCTACTAATTAATAAAAAACTCATTGTGAACCAAAACCTTATGAAATTACTAGTTTAACCCTCTAATTAAAATTGAACATGAAAAAGAAATATGGGGCATAAATGTAATTTCACACAATCAAATTTTGCTGTTTTTTTTCAAAGTCTCACCTACATGTAATCTTAACATATCTCTAATTTAAAAAAAAAAAACTTCCTACTCCCGCATTCTCCATCACTCTTTTCCTCTCTCATTCTATTTCAAAAACAAAAATAAAAAAAATTTCTCACACACTTTTTGTGTGCCCATATGCTAGTAATAATAAAAAAAACATAAAAAACCACATGAGCTGGTGACACACCCCGACCTAAATCGAGGCATGCTGGCCGTCACGTGAAGGTGACGTAGCCATGTGCGCCGTGCGGAAGTGAAGGTGATAAGATAATATGGTATATAAAAATCAAACTAACTAACTTACACTAGACTAGTATATAAGTACAAGTGAAAGTGTTAGAGTGTAGATACACATAATCAGAGCGTAGGTACCAAAGTGCAGTCCAACAGGCTAAACACTAATTATACAGGATATGAAAAAAAACCCTACATTGATGGATGTCTGTCAGAACCGCCGTAGAGTCCTCGTGAGCCACCAACATGAACTTCTAACTAGAACCTGGAGGGGCACAAAACAAAAAACGTGAGTGGGCAAAAACAAAGCTTTTCAAAACCATTTATCTTTTCAAAAGTAATAACCCATCACAGTAAAACCCGTATAGTTTCCTAGAAAATAATAATACATACGTATATAAAAATCATGCTCGAGAGTAGTGAAAACCAAGTATATGCCATGTCAAGTATCTCAGCAATGAAATAAGTAAGCCAGGTGAAATAAATCACTGTAAAATAATATACGAGCCGGAGTCACCTAACGTGACCAATACGGCTGAACCTATAGCTCATCATGTATGCCTGCACACGAATCAGAATCACATATTGTGGTTTGTACGACAGGGCTGGGTGCAAATAAGTACACTCAAGTGCTACGATCACGTGAAGGCTGTGTGAATAATCACGGGTTAACTACGAGTCAGAACAACCTAATGTGGTCTGTACGACAGGGCTGTGCACCAAACTTAGTTCCAAGGTGAGCGTGCGATGCGGGAGGTGAACATCACGTGAAGCACTGTGCCCTGGCCACGGGCGGGAGCACTAGCACCGGAGTGCAGGATAATGAGCTCTAAATGCGTCTACGTATAACCACAAGCAATGCATCCACTGTTATCGATATATACTCACCTGAAGCTTACCTGGGCATTCGCAGCATCAAGCAACAATATGCATATCTATACTAATGCATACTCTAAAGCATAATGCAATTGACATGACATTTAAAATCATAAATCCATTTAAAACAAATTTATGGGAAAACGCAAAGCATATATATATATATATACACGTATATATAGAAAACCAAAAGCCCACTCACTGGTATGTAGCTGGATTGTAACCCCCGAGTCTCGTCTGGCTGCGTTCGTCCTCCGGAAACGTCTCACCTATATGTGAAACCACTATTTTAACGTTAATTTTAAGTACATAACCAAAACTGTGTAATAACTTCTCATATGTTGCTCAATTGGGGTGTTTGAATGTACCATCGTGGCCTACTCAACACCACGAGCATCCCTAAGGTTTTAGAATAATTTTCCAACGTCCCACACGCCCTCACGCGCTGGCCAAGGCACGGCCACACATGCCGACCACGCGCAGGCACGTGCCTGGCACATTGACAGAATCTTTAATGCCGTTAGGGAATATTCTGTTAAATAGTAGCATATACCGTTAACTTTACCTGACGCCATTAGTATATTCCGTCAAAATTTACGGAATATTCTTATTCCTTCTCCAATGATTCGTCGGAATTCGACGCCGGTCGCCGCTGCGTTGCCGGTTTCTGGAAAAATTTAAAACTTGAATTTCTACTTTGTTTCAACGCCAAACTTCACAAATTTTATATGGATTTGAAGCTCTCAACAAGGGGAACAAATCCTTACCTCTTAGAGGTCCTAAAACCGATAGAAAACAGTCGAAAAATAGCTCGACACAACCGGCCAAACTTGAAACTTGACAAACCCGAGTATTTCGACATTCTAACCACTCCAAAATTAGCCTAGGATCCTTGTAGAATCATTTAGCACCCTTTTTTAGCCTTAAAATCCTGTGAAATGCCCATGATCATGATGGAGTAGCAGAGCACCTCGCCGGAGCTCGCGAGTTCCCGGGTTTCCAAGGTCCTTTCTCTAAACTAAAGGTATGATTAGGTTCCTAAACTTGCAAGGAACTCGAAAGTGACCTCCACTAGTTTATTCTTTAAGTTTATCGAGGCATGCTGACCGTCGCATGAGGGTGACGTAGCCATGTGCGCCGTGCGGAAGTGAAGGTGATAAGATAATATGGGTATATAAAAATCAAACTCACTAACTTACACTAGACTAGTATATAAGTACGAGTGAAAGTGTTAGAGTGTAGATACACATAATCAGAGCGTAGGTACCAAAGTGCAGTCCAGCAGGCTAAATACTAATTATACAAGATATGAAAGAAAACCCTACATTGATGGATGTCTGTCAGAATCGCCGTAGAGTCATCGTGAGCCACCAACACGAATTTCTAACTAGAACCTGGAGGGGCGCAAAACAGAAAACGTGAGTAGGCAAAAACACCATCTAGATTAGACCTGATGTGTACTCCTCTCTCTGTCTCTGGGACGTTGACAAGTATCTCGTAATTGGTCTGTTACTTGTCTTTCATTAAGGACGTCTTCAACCGAAGGTACTAAACATAGTCATGTCTAGAATTATAGCCCTGCAAGAAATTATTTTTAAATGAACAGTGTCAGACCACATTTATATACCATCTCCAATCGAATAACCTAAACATAGCCCCTCAATAATTTATTATTTTTAAGTTTATTCTGTAAGTTTATTGATTAATTGAATTAAACTACTATACTAAAATAATGTTATCCGGACATGATTTTGAGTGCCGTGTGTGTGGATCCTGCATCCAACATAAATTAACTCAAAATTTTAAACCGGAACATTTTTAATAATTGAAAATTTATTAGGGAGAGAAACTCACCGACATTTGGGTAGATTTTGTTTGAGAGGAAATGCAGGTCATTTTGTTGTAGTATTTTCGTTCCTTTTTTTTCTTTTAATTTATATATCTTTTAATTTTTGGTTAATTTTTTTTTGTTAATAGTGGCAAGTTCAGAAAACCTACCCGTCTAGAGAAAAACTAAAGGAAAAATTCTCAATCGCCAGCTAGCTCCTACCGTTAGCTTGAGAGTCGACCGCAATCTTCTTAAAAATCATTATTCGTCTCTTTCCTCTCACTTTCTGTTTATTTTATTTGGTGTTGAATTGTCGCCATGTAATGTTGTAGTCACCGTGATACTAGTCTCTTTTTCTCATGAACACAATTAACACAAGATTTTGGATTCAGTTATCACCTTCGATATAGGGTTGAAGCGAGAAGCCATGGAAGATGTTGAATTGCATTGGAAATTGAGTTTAGTCAATACTAGAAAATGTGCCCGCACTTTGCTACAGGCATTGAATGTATTAATCACAACAGGCATGAATAGTTTCCACACAAAGCAACTAAAAATACATTGTAGCACCGAAGAACCAATGAAGTCAAACTTTGATTGCTGTATATGGATATGCACGCTATAATAAACGTTCATTTGTAGCACTACTACAAAATTATCTATAACTGGCGATCCAAAAACCGACCAAAAAACATATATTAAAATCTGACAGAAAATGGATGCAGTGACAGATATAATAAGCGACAAAATTGCCAACGTCCAGAAATGAATTTTCCGACAGAAAATACTCTAAAACTGACAGAAATTGTGTCGGATATAACCGACAGAACTTATGTCGGCTATAACCAACAGAGAATTTATTAATAAGAATAAATAAAAGAATTTTTTGTCGGATAAAACCGACAGAAAATATATTAATAATAAAAAAAATATAAACCACTTTCTGCATCACAAGAACGCCTCGAAGAACATTGGAGAGGGAGAGAGATCATAGATTCGGAACAACCCTTCTTCCAAAAGCCATGGATTTCTTCTGCAGTCTGGACAACCCTGTTTCAAAAGCCATCTACCAGTAAGTGAAACTTCACACTCGAATTTGTTTTTCCCGCCATTTGTGTAATAATTTTGAGCTTCATTTTCCATATTAACACAGAGTTTTGTATTCAATTCGGAGCTGATTCGACATAATTTCAACTACGGGCGTGCAATTAACATTTATTCACCCCAACACATTCATCATCCATTCCTCTACATTAATGGGATTTGGCGGAGCAGATGCAGAAAAAAAAAGACATAGTTCAGAAATACTCACAAAGGGGGCTATTGAGAAGCTTCTGTGCCACGTAGATCCATTCATCAAATTCCTCATACACGCATTCTACTTTTCGGGGATCTAAGTAGCACAGAGGACACGGCTCATCAAGGCAGAATACTGATTCAGTTATGCACATGCTTGGCTTGAGAATGTATTGGTGGGTACATGCAAACAAACAAGAACAGATTCATGAGCATATTGAACAACATATTTGATTTATGCATCCATGCACAAACCAAGATATTGCAATTATTCCATAGATATAACTCAAGATATGGTATGCACAAGATCGAGCTCGAGTTTGGGGAAGGAGGCCTTATACCTTTTCTTGCAGATCTAGAACCTCGATTTTTCCGCTTGTATTAGGCGGATTTGAAATTCTGCAGTCGCTCTATTCGTGTTCTTGACCCTCTCCGCTGATTGTTGAACCTGCACTAAAAGCACACATGCACGAGGGTGTCTTCTATTTTCTAATAAAAAAAGAAACTGGAAACGGAGATGTCTAAGAAATTGGGGTGTGGGTTGTTTTGGTTTTGGGTTGCAGGCCGAGAAGATTAGAGAGGAGGGATGACATATGAGGCTGAAGATTATAGAGAGAAATGAAGAGAGAGGAAGAAAGCTCTCATGGCTCTGGGCTCGAGGCTAGAGAGAATAGGGTATAATAGCTCAACGGCAGAAATGGGAAATGAAGGAAGGGGGAAGGGGGAGGGGTTTTATTTTGGAATCTTTTCATTACTGTCGGTTAAAATTGACAAAAACATTTTTTAAATAAAAACCGACAGAAACATTTTCATTACTGTCGGTTATAACCGACAGAAAAAAATGGCGGCAAAAATCCCCCCAAAATTCCCTCCCAAAATTTTAAATTCCCTTCCAAAATTTTAATTTCCCCCCAAAATTTTGTTTCGATTTAAAAAAAATAAAATAATAATTGTTTGGTTTAATAAATAAATAAATAATATATATTTAAATTAAATACATTTTTTAAAATTAAATAAATAATTGTTTGGTTTAATATATAATAACCCATGTAAAATATGCGATAAAGAAACAAAAAGATAGTTGTACAATAAAAATGTCATCACACAAACTAAATATTGTCTAATCAAAAAGATAATTGTACAATGAAAATGTCAACACACAAACTAAATATTGTCTAATCAATACTTGAAAAACATAAATAAAAATTTAGCACAAATTACTTTTCCCACTTCAAAATTTAGGCAAATTTAACAGAGATATGCATTCTACGAAACTAGTTTCCATGATCTAACCGTCAAACTTGTTTGTAGATACTACAAGATCGCATATGTAAAAAATCGAAAAAAAAAAAAAAAACATTCAAAGATTAAGTAACGAAACAAAAGTTTTCAACGATTATAAACGAAAAATCACAATTTAACGATTATTTTAGCTCTGGTTTTGATGATTTTTTTACAGCTACACTCCTCGACCCTATAAGAATGCAATGAACGAATTTGATTTTCAATTTAAAATATTTACACTAGTGGATACCACAAACTCTTATTTTATACTTAATAGAAGTATAATATTAACTCTAAGTGTTTGTTTAATCTACCGTTTTGACGCGATATGCATTCTACGAAACGTTTTTCAGCGATCCAACCGTCAACTTATTTGTACACACTCCGAGATTGCATACGTAAAAAATCGTAAAAAACAAACATTCAGAGATTACGTAACGGAACAAAAGTTTTCGACGATTATAAACGAAAAATCACAATTTAACAGTTATTTTAGCTCCGATTTTAATGATTTTTTACAGCTACACTCCTTGACCCTATAAGAATGCAATGAATAAATTTGATCTTCAATTTAAAATATTTACACTAGTGGATTCTTACTTTATACTTGATGGAAGTATAATATTAACTCTTTAAGTGTTTGTTTAATCTACCGTTTTGATGCGATATGCATTCTACGAAACGTTTTTCAACGATCCAACCGTAAAACTTATTTGTACACACTCCGAGATTGCATATGTAAAAAATTGTAAAAAACAAACATTCAGAGATTACGTAACGGAACAAAAGTTTTCGACGGTTATAAACGAAAAATCACAATTTTAAAGATTTTAATGATTTTTTACAGCTAAGATTATAAACCAAAAAAATATTTAAAACATGTGTTTATTTATTTATTTTTAATCAATATAACATTTTAAAATAATAAAATCAGACATGATACAGTACACCACATGTTCATGTGTGTTTATGTGCCAGACAATGTGCTTTGTGACGCATTGAAAAAAATTGTTTGAATTTCTTTGTATTTTGTTGCTTGCCTGTGAGGGAGCATAATCCTTATTACAAAAATGATAGAGCTTCAGATTGTAGTCTGTTGTTATTATTCTCTCAGAAAATTTATGGCTCGTGGGAATTGGGTTCATTAGACTTTAGGGTCATGAGTGAAAAAAAATATTTTAAATATGTGTTTATTTATTTATTTTTAATCAATATAACATATTAAAATAAGAAAATTTTCATTTATGTCGGTTATAACCTCCAAAATACTAAAATAATAACCGTCAGAAAGTAAAATAATAAAATAATCAATTTCTGTCGGTTATAACCGGCACCATTAACTTAAAAACCACCAGAATCTTCAAAAAAAAGGATTCAAAAATACTGTCGGTTATAACCGACAATATTTTTTTGATATCCGCCAGGACTTTATGTCGGATATAATCGACATGATTTTTCTAATATCCACCACTAATTAAATAATGTGTCAGATATATTTTATCCGACATGATTTTTCTAATATCCGCCACCATCATCCGCCACCTAAAACTAATATTGTAGTAGTGTAGATCGTATTGTGTCATCAATATCATAGTTTCAAGTAATTAGTCTACTACATGGAGAAAAAAATACAGAAAAGGGAAAGTAGAAAAGTAAAAGACATAATAATTGAGCATTTAGCAGGAATAGTAAGTTTATGAAAAAATTGCTAAACCGTCTTACAAATTCAATCGTTAAACGTTATACTGTAACCCAAGACATAGATTAAAGTATATAGTTTGTTTACAAATCAAAATGAAGTGCTGCTATAATCCGCAACAGCTATGAATCATTACTACATAAAGATACTCAAATTTGACGACACATTGAATAGCCATCAAGCAAAGCAAAATACGCCATGTGCTAACACGAAACTAAAACAAAAGGAGGATTAAATATCAGAAAAATTTCCATAAGACGTCAATTGACAAAATGCTTCTCAATATGGTCTTCCAAGAAATGAATGCAGCTCCAAAACAACTTAGAAAACACCTTAGAAATCTTTATCTCCCCAATCTTACTAAATAGAAGCATAAATGGACATGATAGCTCCCTAATTTTGTAATAGAAAATCTAACAAAAAATATTAGGGTCCAAAGGCCCTGACTTTTCATTGGCATAAATCTGCACATTGCAAGTTTATTTCCAATGAAACAAATACGAGTGTAAAGTAAAAAGCATCAACGCTAAATGTACTGCTTTAAAATCATCTCAAGTTGTTGACATAATGTCTAAAATATTCAAGACTCAAAGATTTTCTTATAAATAGAACACCTCACCTAAACAATAACCGAGGTATCAAGCAGGGAGATGCTTTGCAAAGCCTTCTTCAATATCATCTCATATTCCCTTTTCACTTTGCCTATATGATACAATAAACTGTTCAAATTTAGATGTAAATAAGAGAATCTGCCACACTGCCACACTGCAAAAACCACCTCAATGAACCATAGAAATAAAATGTAAAAACTCTAGTAAAAAAAAGATTAACCGAGATGTGAGCTTTCAAAGAAACTCAGATGACAAAAATAAATAAATAAATAAAGTTAAAAAGATGACTTAAACTTTTAGGCCATGTTTGGTAGCCCGTATAACAGACCGGATATGATAGCTAATACGGTTCCAGGTGTTTGGTGTTGTCTTGTACTAAATAATACCCGGATTAATTATATTGACCCCACACCTTTTATACAGTGTAGACCTGCTAATTTATCCAACCAAAAAGCTCTGTATTGTTTAGTCGGGTTCTCGCCCTTTCCGTTCCTCACGCTGCTCGCTCTACTCCTCTCACATCGCTTACTCTCTCCTCTAAATCCAAGGTTCTTCCTCCTCTTCTGAATATGAGATTCTTCTTCCTCCTCCCTGTTCCGCCCTCCTATTTTTCTTGCAATTTTTCTTCTTCTCTCTCTGTTTTGCCCTCCTATTTTTCTTCCAACTTTTTTTTTTTTTCAATCAGATTGAATCAGATTGTTTTTTTTCTCTCTCTAATTTTTGCAATTGATTTTATAAATTTTCAATTGCTAAAGAACCCATCTGCCCCCTTTAGGTCATATCCTTCAGAACCATTCTACTTTTGCTGGGTTGATTTGCAGCTAAAAAAAGAGAAGAATTGGGGAAAAAAACGATGAGAATTTGAAAGGTGGGTTTTGCTGGGTTTCTTGTTGCTGCCTTTGTGTTGGGGTTTGGTTCAGGGGAGCATACGGGGAAGAAGGAGAAGAAGAAGTACTTTTGCTGGGCTGATTTGTAGCTAAAACAAAAGAGAAGGATTGGGAAAAAAACGATGAGAATTTGAAAGGTGGGTTTTGCTGGGTTTCTTGTTGCTGCCTTTGTGGTGGGGTTTGGTTCAGGGAGCAAACGGGGAAGAAGAAGGGACAGAGAGGGAGGGAGGGAGTTTGGGAGGTGCGACGGATAGATCTGGGAACAAAAAAGATGATTTCAGTTTTTTTTTTCTTAATTTTATTTTAAGTTTAATTTTATTTTAGGTTTGATTCCTCCTATCCGGTAACACAATATAAATAATACAGTCATTAGTCCAATACTGCACCAAACGCCCGACTAATTTAGTCAGTACTATGCGGTGACTATTTATCCTATCCGACAGAAATAGTCAGTACAGTCCGAGTTGTCAAACGAGGCCTTAAGGCCTACTGCAAGTCTGGCACTTCCCCTTTGCTTATCATCATTTTCTCATCCAAACCTAAATTTTCAAAAAACCAAACTGTCTGCAAAATTCAAATTCAACCTCAGCCAAACACACACACACACACCAAATTCAGATTTGGAGAAACCCTGAATTCCCCAAAAGGCCGCCACATTTTGAGATCGACTACCGAAATTCAAAAACACTCCACATACAATCAGAGAAATCAATTCAACTGGTTCAAAAGAACCGCTTCTCGCAACTACTTCGAAAATCAGCCAAAAAAAAAAAACCACAAATTCAGAGCTATATCTCAAAAAATTAACTCCCAAATTATACCCTGTTCTTAGAATAAACAACCAGAAATCAGTAACTGAAAAATCCATACTGACAAATTTCTTGTGATACTCGGGTGTTCGAAAAACGTAGTCTATACCTAATATTCAAGTACACTGAAGGTGAATTCCAGTTCCTCCTAGAACACCAGGCTACTTGATAGCAACGAAAGGACTAATGCGATAGGCTCTGGTTCGCATTAAGATCTCATAGATCTTTTTCAAACAAAGACGTGAACGCCCCAATCAGATCACGCAAATCATATCGGAGACAAACAAACATATTTAGAAATTAGAACATGCAAATGATGAGCAAAACTTCACACCAACAAAAGCCGGGTTTTGGACATACCCACAACATTAAAAAGCAGATTGAAAATTTTAATTTTTGTATAGAAATAAGCCAAAGGTTCAATTTTTACAGACAGTCATTTTCTACACAATAAGCATATATAAAAACATAAAACTGGACAAATTTTCATTAACTTCTCAACTATTATAAAGAACTCAGTGGGTGCTTATGAATGAAATAATTCAAATTATTTTTTACATTTTTATTATTTTCCAAGATTTTCATGGAGCCAAATTAAACCGACATGCTTAAAAAAATAATTGAAACTTGTAAGGTTGGAGACTGCCTTCAAGGCCGTTTTCTTTTCTTTGTTGTTATGTAAATCCAATTTCACTACCACCTTATGCAGAAAGAAAACAATTTTCAATTAACAAATTGTTTTGGGAGAGAAAATGGAAATTCATTAATACCAATACCGATTTCTGGGATTTTAGGGTTTTCTGTTACCCTTGCAACTGAAAGCCTAAAAATCCCAGAAAAATGCCAAGAAGCTTAAGCAGAAAAAATCATATTTTCAACAACCACAACCCAACACCGACTTAATCATAAACAAAAGAAGAAATTAAAATCTAAGCACATAGTCACAAATTAATTGAAAACCCACAAAATAAAAACATAAAAAAGAATATAAATAGGCAACTGACCTTAAAACAAAGAGCAAATACACATAACAAAGAGAAGAATACCAAAAATGAGAGAAAATAAAACAAATAAATAGAGAAACAACCATCCCCCAAAACCTAACCTAACAGTACTAAAAAATTTGAAAATAATTCGTGGCCTTTTAATCACTACATGTAGGGGACAATACCGAAATCCAACACAGAACTAAGGATTTTCAAATGCCACAATATTTAACAACTACCAAATATAGTTCTTTAAAAATGAAGATAAACTAACCCGCAATCACAAATGCAAACAGCATAAAAAATTAGAGAATGCAATTTTCTTTCATATTTTCTAATCAATTTTAAACTCAGAAATGGTTACATTACATCTAGACCTTTTATTTACACCCCACTTGTTGCTCTACCCCACCCCTGCATCTATTAATCCAAATTCTTTCAAGAAACAATGCAGATGAGAAAATCCAAAAATAAGAATGTCCTCTTGATTGTTTTTTTTCATTTATTTCTCACAAACCAATCATATATTTAAAATCCAATCGTACGAAAAATGATTTCCCCATGCTTTATTTTTTTTCACCATGCATTTTCATGGTGAAACACATACGGTGTGATTTCTGCAACAACAAACAACAGGGCCATGAACAAAGCAAGTACAGGATCACTACTACAACAACAAACAATAGGGCCATGAACAAAAACGGGCAAAACACATACGGTTTGATTTCTGCAGAGAGACTGTAAACCTGAAAGAGCAGCATAGAAAGAAGATAAAACCAACTCCCATATAAATTAAGATGCTATCCAACCTCCTTAAAAACATGTTCTTTCAAAAAGTTACGATGGCGTTGGACATTAGGTACTTCAGGGTCATCTACAAACTAAAATTCATCATTAATATCAACATAGTGCTGAATCATAAAGAATTAAGAATCAAATTACAGGGCCACAGCTAAATCACATTCCAAGAACAGAAGGTTATATGAACGAACACAAATAATTACAGAACTCACACTAACTGAACACAAATTTCAGCAAATACCCAAAACAAATAGCAATAACTTGAACATAACCCAGACCCAAATCACAAAATGCAGCTTGCCTTGACATTGTTCCAAAATTAGCAGGTTACAGAGAAATATAAATATTGTTTCCAAGAATTAATATAATTGCAAATGTAATAGCTTATAACAAAACAGGAAGTAAAGGGAAAAAGTATTGTATTTAGAAAAACTAACTTTACAATATAGTCCTTCTCTGGTATTTATAGTAGTCTAGTAGCTTAATGAGTAAGCTTTCTCTCTAACTAACTAAGTCTATCAGATGATGACACTTGTCATTACAAGATTATCCCTAATTATCCAATCATCACTCAATACTCCCCCTCAATCCAAACTGGGAATTCACAGAATTCCAGTTTGAGATTGATACAGTGAATACCCAATCATCACTCAATACTCCCCCTCTCCAAACTCAAATAGGAAAACCAAGCTGGAGGCTTGAACAATGCTGCAGAAACAATGGTCCGTGAAGGCCCTTGGTAAATATATCCGCAACTTGATCAGAAGTGGAAATGTATTCAACCTGCAAATCTCCTTTCTGCACTCGTTCACGCACAAAGTGAAAATCGGTGTCCAAATGCTTGATCTTCGTATGAAATATTGGATTTGAGCACAGTGCAAGAGCAGAGATATTATCACAATGGAGACGTGGAGGTTGTGGTAAAAAGACCTTCAAATCCCTGAGAATGAGCCTAATCCAAGTGACATCATCAACAGTATTAGCTAAAGCCTTATACTCGGCTTCTGTTGAACTCTGAGACACACCTGCTTGCTTCTTAGATTGCCAAGAAACTGGATTTTGACCAAGAAAAACAACATAACCAGTTGTAGATCTTCTGGTGTTAATATTCGAGGCTCAATCAGCGTCACTATAGGCCATGAGATCAAGATTCGATGTATAAGAGTATGTAAAACCACATTCCAGAGTCCCTTGAAGATATCGAATGATCCTCTTTACCAAAGAAAATGAACATCAGTAGGATGAGACATACATTGACAAGCATAGTTGATAGCATAAGCAATATCCGGGCGAGTAAACGTGAGATATTGTAATGCCCCTACCAAACTTCGAAACAATGTGGGATCAGTCATCACAGTTCCTTCATCTTTAAGTAGTTGTATGGGGTTTGAAATGTGTAAGTGAAGCTTTGCAAGAGATCATACCAGCTTTCTTGATCAGATCCTTAGCATATTTAAACTGTGAAATAAACAAATCACCATTATCTTTGTAAGTAATCTGCAACCCAAGAAAGAAAGTGAGTTTGCCCATGTCTTTCATTTCAAACACCGCACCCAATTCATCAATGACTTGCTGAATTAATACAGTATATGATCAGTGATGATTATATCATCAACATACAGTAGCAGAATAACCACATGTCCATTCACAGATTTGACAAACAAACTAGTATCAGAATCTGAGACAATAAAACCCAAAGATGGCAAGTATGATGTGAATTTGGAATTCCAAGCACGAGGTGCTTGCTTAAGTCCATACAAAGATTTGACCAATTTGCACACATAATCTGGATGAGTAGGATCTTTAAAACCTTGAGGTTGGTTCATGAAAACCTCCTCTTGTAATTCCCCATGAAGAAAGGCATTCTTCACGTCTAATTGCCTTAAGGACCATTTATTAGCAGTTGCAGGTGCTAGAACAATCCTCACAGTACTATGCCGTACAACAGGACTAAAGGTTTCTTCATAATCTAAACCTTGTTCTTGGCTAAACCCTTGTGCAACCAACCGAGCTTTATACCTAGATATCTTCCCTTCTTGGTCCTGCTTAAGTTTATAAACCCACTTACTACCAATTACATTCTTGTCAGAAGGTGGAGGAACTAACTCCTAAGTTCCTTGTTTTTGTAAAGCAATAAACTCCTCGGTCATGGCATCTCTCCATTCAGAAATAGCAACAACATGCTTAAAAGATGATGGTTTAGTAGGTTCAACAATGTTTATAACATCAGTGAAACCAATACAAGGAGTATCAAATGATAACCAATCAGAATTCTCACACTCATTCGTAATGGCAGAAAAGCCTTTATAGTCTCTCATAGTAATAGCCCCAGTTTTTAGTCTTGTTTGCATCGGATGAGTAAAACAAAGCCATCAGAATCATGAGATTGAGTATAACTTGAATGATCAGATTCCAGAGAAAGAGGTACCTCAATTTGAGCAGGGTTATGGACAGGTAACATGGCATCTTGGGAAGGAGAAGAGGAATGAGTTGTAACCCGAGGTAAGGCTTGTAGTTGAGAAGAACCACTCGAATGCTGATCCAAGGATGGAGACACCATTGATGAAGCTCGTGAATTAGAAGAATCACCTACAGACTGAGATAATTGTTGTATAACCCCAATACTTGAAGACTGAGCTGCTGGAGTGTACTGGCAACACTATTGGAACAAGGATAGGATGTCTACAAGGAGATTGAGTACTCTCATTCAATTGTTGTAAATGTACTGAACCTTGAAAGGGAAAGACTTTCTCATCATGAATCACATGCCGAGAAATGAACAACCTTTTTTTTGTCTTGTGATAGAACACCACTCCTTTATAGCCTAACACATATCCCAAGAACACACATTGATCTGTTCTAGCATCCAGTTTAGTCTTATTATAGGGTCTCAAAATGGGATACACTACTGTACCAAAGATTTTTAAAGAATTCAACTGAGGATGATAACCAAACAGTTTATAGAAAGGATACTGCATAGCTAAAGACTTACACACCATTCTATTTATAAGAAAAATGGCATGAGCACTAGCATGAGTCCAAAAATTATGAGGTAGTGAGGCTGCAGACATAAGAGTGATTGCAGTCTCTATAATATGGCGATGCTTTCGCTCAGCAATTCCATTTTGCTGAGGTGTATGAGGACAAGACACTAAGTGAACAATCCCTTTTGATTCCAGAAATCTCTTAAAGTTTAAACTAGTAAATTCCCCACCACCATCAGATTGGAAAAACTTAATTGTAGCATTGAAATGATTCTGAACAAAGGCATAAAACTTTTCAAACACAGAGAAAACTTGAGACTTATACACCAAAGGGAAGAACCAAGTAAATCTGGTATAATGATCCACAAAAATCACGTAGTATTTATATCCTTCAACAGAAACAACTGGACAAGGTCCCCATACATCACTACTGATTCTTTCAAATGGTCTTTGAGCAATAGGAGAACTAGCAGAAAACATTTGTCTAGTCATTTTCCCACTAAGATAGAACTGACACATATTTCTATCCACATCAGTTGTATACAGTATTTGAGAATTAGAAAGCATACTATGTAATACATCATTTGTTGGATGTCCTAATCTATGGTGCCACAAAGAAGCTTTCACAGCTTGTCCCAGAAATGCTTTTGGAGCTGTCTTGAACTGCTGCATATTATTCTTGAAGAAAAGACTCTTTGGAATATAGTACAAGCCTCCATTACTCCTTCCTCTCATTAAGATTGCCTTTGTTACCTTGTCCTGCACCCAAAAACCCCATTCATCAAGAATTACATAGACTTTGTTATCCTTGCATAAAGTATAATAAGCTTGCAGTAAGAGAAGGAACATGTAGCACAGTAGTAAGATATAAGGGTTTAGAGTTAGTTTGAAAAGAGGATGAACCAGTATTCTTCACTGGTAAACATTCTCCATTACCAACAGTGATCCTTTGATCTCCTTCAAATGGTGTTAGCATGTCCAGATCAGTTGCTTGTCCTGTCATATGGTGAGTGGCTTTAGTATCCATAATCCAGGCCTGATCAACATTAAACTCGGGTGTAGACTGAGCAGTCATTGCAATTAAAGTAGGTGATGGAGATGCACCTTGATAAGCATAGTTGTTGCGATGGAAACAATTCAATGCCACATGTCCCATTTTTCCACAGATTTAGCATTCAGGAATGCTATTTGTCTGCAATGGCTATTGTTCATTCCTATAGTAGCAGTTAGGAGCCGTATGACCACGTTTATTGCAGATTTGACATTCAGGAATGATCCCAGATTTCTACCCACTGCTACCATTCCAATGAGTCCAGTTTGAACCACCTTTTGACTAAAACTGATTACTACCAGAAAAACCTCCATTACCAGAAAAACCTCTATTACCTCTGTTAGTATTCCCATGTCCTCCATTAAACCGAGGTCTAGAATTATACCTCTGACCATTGAAGCCCCCATTATGCCTATTGGAAGGAAATTGATGTGGTATACTGCCTTGAGAGAAATGACCTCCAGTTGGGCCATTACCATTAGATCTCTGTGAGTGTCCCACGAAACCAAAACCATTAGACTGAAACCCATGCTGAGCTCCAATATTAGATGACTCCCCTCGATAGAAATGTCTATTTGCACCAGTTTGAGAAGATTCCATTTGACAAAACATTCCAGTCATGGATAACTGTAATGAACTCTGAGATTCTTCAGCAGTTTTCTCCGCACTCAATAATTGTGCTCGAAACTCTTTGAGAGTGATGGATGACTCATGTGCCACAATAACCGTTTTAATCATGTTGTACTCTGATGGTAAACCAGCTAGCGCTGCTACAATCAAATCATTGTCTGAAACTGTTTCCCCTGCGGCGAGCAATTGATCTTTCAAACTTTAAGTCGCAACAGATACTTCTCAATAGACTCAGGACCTTTCTTTATTGTATGCAGCTCAGTTTTAAGATGATTAATCCGTGCTCTTGAAACCGTAGCATATCTATCAGTGAGATTAGCCCATTCTTCAGATGCAGTCTTGCTACCAACTACATACTCAATAACTTCATCTCCAAGAGTGGCAATGAGTAAACTCAGTAATGCTTTATCAGTTTTAACCCATTCACGATAAGCTTCAGTGATTTCTTTAGTCACTCCTTCCTCCAAAGATAAAACATATTTAGGAGGACAAACATTGGTGCCATCAAAGTAATCAAACAAATCATAGCCTTCTAACACAGATCGAAATTGAAACACCCATGTAGCAAAATTATCATCTTGTAGACGCATAGTAAGCATACCCAACAACCCTTCAATCTTCACCACTGGAGACGTCATTGTAATATTCAGACAAACAAATTTCACAAATACATAAGCTTAGTGCTTAAAGGGATCTTCAAAATTCACCAATTTCACAATTTTAGGCTTCGTGCCCTAACAATCTTGAAACCCAATTAGCAATCAAATTCACCAGAACAAGCTTCGTGCTCAAACAATTACTCTTTAACACAAATCTTTAAGTCAACCATAGAGCTTCATGCTTCAACCATAGATGCAAATCAACCAAATTCATCATTCAAGATGGAGAGAAATGTGCTTCGTGCTTCAATAATTTTCCAAGATTCCAAGAATTTTAACCAAATTCATCATTCAAGATTGAGAGAAAATGAGCTTCGTGCTTCAATAATTTGCCAAGAATTTCAACCACACCAAAAAACCAGAGATTTCCACGAGAAAAAAAAAAACCTGATTCGAGACGAGAAAAGCAGATAATCGCACTTGTTTTGCAGACGACGAGCATGGATCAGCAACCACAACCACCGTCAGCCATTAATCTTCCATCAACAACTCTCAAGATCAAGAGAACCTGGCTCTGATACCATCATAACAAAACAGGAAGTAAAGGGAAAAAGTATGAACTGAGAGAGAGAGAAATGCCAAAGACTATTGTATTTAGAAAAACTAACTTTACACTATAGTCCTTCTCTGGTATTTATAGTAGTCTAGTAGCTTAATGAGTAAGCTTTCTCTCTAACTAACTAAGTCTACCAGATGATGACACTTGTCATTACAAGATTATCCCTAATTATCCAATCATCACTCAATAATAGCTCCATACATAGTGAGGTAGGAGAAATGATGGAAGACGCACTTAAATTTGAGGTCCATAGGCTGAGAAGAGTCCATAGCATTGATCCATGTATGGATATCTTGCACAGATATACAGTTCAAGATCCGAACAAAGTACTAATTTATCAGCATGTGACATTCATTATTCCTAAAAAAGTTATTGATTCACAAATAAACAAATGAAAGTAATCGGAAAAGAAACGCTTACTACATGCTGGCTGAATACGAGCTCAAAATGACCACGATATTTTCCCAACGATGATTACAGAGAGATTGCTGCCTGAGATTTTTATCCATCCCTTGAAAACAATGTCATGAACTTATTTATTGGATAAATGTGTGTGTACACAAGAACTACACTAAAACAACCACAAAGATTCAAACTTCCACAGTAAATATGATCTGCAACTAATAAAAAAATAATCGACTCGAAATCACATGTAAACCCAAATGAATCTGAACCCACCAAGCAAAACTAAAAAACACCCTAAATAGACAATCTACCAAACCAAATGGGGGCTTAGTAGCTTCAAAAATTTTGTATTAAGGCCAATTATGAGGCACAAAACGTTACCCAAAAATGGAAAAAGAGGTAAAAACAAAGCAAAAGTCGAAGAAAAAGAGATGGATACCTTTCTTTTCCACTTCAGATTTTTGGGTACATTGGATTTCTGCGTACAAACCAATAATATCAATCCAATTTTTCCTGTGTATTTATAGTAATTTCATCAAAGCGACATAGCAAACAAGCATCCATAGCGTACTCATAAGAATAATACAACTACCACATGATTATTAGAAATATATTTCTCATTGATTAAAAAGATTTACATTGGGGTATTTATACAAGTCAATCAATAAACATTAGTTATCAACTAATGTGACTAATTAACCTTAAGCTATGATTAGTTGTAATGCGGTTACAATAAACAAAACTTCTACACTAAGTAACTGCTGACTGTACTGATGACTTGGACTGTTAAGACTGATGTGTCTCTTTACACCCCCTCAAGCTGAATAGAGGAGTGCCGAGTGAAAGCTTGGATTTGAGAAGCTGAAATCGAGCTTTGGACAAAGATTTTGTATGAATATATGCAATTTGGTTGTGACTAGGAACAAATCGAACTTGAAGAAGAGAGACTAAGACTAGTTCCTGAATATAGTGATAGTCAATTTCAACGTGTTTGGTTCTAGCATGGAAAACAGGATTAGAGGCTAGAGAAATGGCAGATATTCATACAAAATCTTTGTCCAAACCTGTGACTATCAAGATCCTTAGTGTAAATGTTTGGAGAGGAGAGATGTGTGGCTGTGAGGGTTGAACTGTAGGTGATTTGAGATTAGAACAAGGAAAGTGAGCTTCATTGAATAAAACATGCCTTGAAATGTACACTCTGGTTGTGAGAGGATCAAGGCATCTATAACCTTTGTGCTGCAGGCTATGTCCCAGGAAGACACAGTGAATATTTTTGCCATCAAACTTAGAGTGAGTATAGGGTTTAAGCCAAGGATAGCAGCTACATCCAAACACCTTGAGTTTTGAGTAATCTGGGGACTTGTGAAATAACAACTCCCATGGAGATTTGTCAAGACCAGAAATGGGAAGCCTGTTAATCAGATACAGTACAATAGAGAATGCCTCAACCCAGAATTTATGGGGAACTTTTGATGCAGTAAGAAGAGTTTGAGCAGTTTCTGTTAGATGCCTGTGTTTCCTCTCGACACAACCATTTTGTTCTGGTGTGTGAGGACAAGAAAACTGATGCATAATACCATGTTGCAGCAGAAAAGATTTGAACATAGAGCTAGTGAATTCACCCCTGATTTAGTTCTAAGAACTTTGATTTTATTTCCAAGCAAGTTTTCTACATAAGATTTGAAATGAAAGATGGAATACACTTCAGACTTGAGCTTTAATGGAAAGAGCCAACTGTACTTTGTGAATTCATCAACAAACAAAACATAGTATCGATAACCACTGACAGAAGATGTAGGGGCAGGTCCCCAGACATCACAATGAACAAGGTCTAAAGCAACATACACTGAACTACCACTAGTGGTAAAAGGCAGTTTATGATTCTTGCCAATTGCACAATCTAAACAAAAGAAAGAATTGAACTTTTTACCACTGTATACAAGAGAACTATTATGTAGAGTCTTCTTGAAGATGGCAGAGGATGGATGACCAAGACTTTGTCCTACATAGACTTTACCTGACCATTGTAGGGCACTGGAGAATGGATTGCTGAGATATCATTAGTGAGCACACATAGCTGCCAGTTTTGCAAGAGGTACTTTGCCAGCAAAGGCATGATTCATTCATTCAAAACAGTCAAGAGCTTCATGATCAGTAGAGTGACAGATTTGGCATGGCATTTTGTGACCAGAGTTACTACCAGACGAATTTCCACCAGAGTGGTGATTAAAACCTCCAGAATTGCGATTGAATTGATTTGAATTACTTCTGTAATAGCCTCGATTGTTACCACGATAATTTTTTGCACGATAGTTGTTGCCCCTGTAGTTACCTTTGCCACGATAGGTATTACTACGAGAGTTTTGGGCAGTCATAGTCATCAGATAGACCATTGAGAGTGACTGCAATCAAATCACTTTCAGAAATTGGAGCTCTAGCGGCTATGAGTGCATCAGAGATTTTCTTGATGTGTTAGATGTATTCTGAGATAGCGAGATCTCCTTTCTGAGCAGAATGAAGACGAGATTAAAGCTGATGAATGTGAGCAGTTGAGACACCTCCAAAGCGTTGCTCAAGATTAACCCATAGTTCACGAGAGGATGTGACACCAACTGTGAAAGGGATGAGATCTTTCAAAAGTATGGAGTTTAGCCAAATAAGGATATTTTGATCCTTTTCATACCACATATCAAAGGCTGGATTTGGAGTTCCAGTGTTCCTGCCAGATTCATCAAGAATAAATGGCGATGGACAAACCTCTGAGCCATCAACAATTCCAGTGAGTTTATATCGTCGAAAAATTTGAGCAAATAAGGCCTTCCAAACAAGGTATCTCTTTTGAGCTTTGTAGGAACCATATAACTTATATTCTGAATGGAAATTCAAGACATTGAGGAAGAAAGAGGAATCTCTGAGAAATTAGGGTTCATCGGTGATGAATTTGGGGCAAGAACTTCAAGATTTCCTTGAGAAGAATTCGACGAAGTCATCGTAATTGCAGATCTCAGAGAGAAGAAGGATAACAGAGTGGAGAAATCACAGAGATAGAAAACTTGCAAATCGTAGAGATCGATTGCAAAGATTGCAAAGATCGCAAAGATCACCGAGATCATCGAGATCGCAGAAATCGCAGAGATTGCAACAAGGAGAGGAGAAGAAGATCAAAGATTACAGAGATCACCAAGATCGCAAAGCACACAAAGATCACAGAGATCGCAGAAATCATAGAGATCGCAGGAAGCGAAGGAGAAGATGATCGAGGAAAGGCGGTGAAGCAAAAAGCTCTGATACCATATTAGAAATATATTTCTCATTGATTAAAAAGATTTACATTGGGGTATTTATACAAGTCAGTCAATAAACATTAGTTATCAACTAATGTGACTAATTAACCTTAAGCTATGATTAGTTGTAATGTAGTTAAAATAAACAAAACTTCTACACTAAGTAACTGCTGACTGTACTGATGACTTGGACTGTTGAGACTGATGTGTCTCTTTAATGAGTTCCTTCGTGAAAAAAATTAACAAAAACTAAAATTTTAAGGAAAAAAAATGAAGCCTTTTTTTCTCCTGTAAGGGATCATGCCAGTATCCGATTCAATTGAGGGTTTTTACAAATCCAAAACTATAAAAAAAAATTGAGAAACAAATTAAAAGTTGAGATCTATGAACACTATACCTTACTGTAAACAAACATAGCACGGCCCAAGAAGAACCAAACCATTTGAAAAACTTATATTCCAAGCATAACAAAACTAAATGAAATATCAAACCCTAGAAATCATAATGTTCTATACAGTGAATGATCTTTATGAACCATAATTTGTAAAATCCTAAAAGCTTATCACTAGAAGATGAGAATTACACATTTCCATTGGACCTAATGATCATACACCCAACATCAAACACCTCTTCGTGATCAAACCAAACTAAACTTTCATTCAATTAAGTCTCTAACACTTTAATTAAGTTAAAAAGGACAGTCCAATTCTACCAAAACTATATACAGAAACCGAGAAAAACAGAACAAACAGTGGTGCAAAGGTGTATAATGACACTAAATCTTCAAATTGTTAGGATGCCAAATGGCATCATCTTGTGGTGACAGTTAGTGTTAGGTATTAGCATAAATAGTACATTGTAAGAGAAGAAAGGCAGTTAATGAAATTGTATTGTTTGTATTGTTCAGAAGATGTAGAGTAGGTCCTAACATTGGTATCACAGCCAAACGTTCTTTCCTCTCAATCCTTCTCCGTTGTATACCGCCGCAAACGTTTTGCAAAACCATGGAATCGAGGGTTTCCAATCGGGAAGCCAAGTTCGACGAGTTCAAGAAGTCTCAAGAAGAATTCAGGATTTCTCAGGCCAAATTTCGGACCGAATTCAAGACTACCACTGATTTAATTCTTCTTCAATTGAAGTTGCTTGCGGAAAAACTGGGTGTGGAATCTTCTGCAGCTACACCGATGCATCGGCCGTTCATCAAATCGACATCTCCTCTCTCTCTTGAGAAATCAAATGAAATTGTTCTCAAGCTTCAATCCTTCCACAAGGAAAAGGTTCAAGCCAGAGAGAAAATAGATGAATTCTGGTCTCAATTTCGTCCAAGATACAAGCCCAAGACTCGTCATTGTCTATGACCCATATTGAAGAAATTCAAGAAGGTGCGTGACACCACAACGATGATTCTGCAATGTTTCGTTCCAATCCCAAATTTCAAGGAAGTTTCGGGGTTTTTCGAAAAGCTTTGTACCAGGAATTTTTCAGAAGAAATCGACCTCTTAATTGTACCTGCTGACCAAACTCGTATTGCTCTCCAAGTGTTTGATGAAAGGTCACACTCAGCAGATTGTGATTTTCAGTTAGGCTATCACATGCCGATTTCTGACACCGGAGGTACACTTCGTAGGTTCTTTACTTCGAATGTTCAAATCAAAGATGCTCATAGTTCTAAAGGTGGAACAACTATTCAAAGGCTCCTTAATTCGGAATCTACTGGAAAAGTATAAACCATTTTGGTGCAAGAAAATGCGTCTGCTCAACTGTTTGATGCACTGCAGCCTTTTGGTGGGTTTTATAATGATGCACTTGTTTCTGTTAGTTTTCAGATCACCTATCATAAAGGAATTCGTGATAAAGGTGGAACTATTTTTCTCTCTGAATTCAATTCAATGGATTTCCTAGCAGTCTGTGAGTTGGGTTTTGTTCTTAATGCGAAAAAAAAGGAATTTTTTTGAGGAAGCTGACCCCTTGATTGTACCTGTTGAGACGACTTTTCTTGCTTTCAATCTATTTGATAAAATGTGGCTCTCTAGTTGCTGTATGTGCTACTGGAAGGGCATTCATGATAAAGATGGAGGCTCAAAATTCAGGGATGAAAAAAATTCAAGCATGTGCTGCAAACAGAGGAGGATTAGTCGGAGGAAGTTTCCAACTTGATTACCCAAGTGTTTGGGCAACCGAAACTCTTATGATGGTTACACGTATGACTGATGGAAAAACTGTAATGTCTAATGTTGCCAGAAAATCAGAGGTGGCTAATCTTGCTCGGTTTCTTACTGATTATGGGGCTTGCATTGAAGGAGCAGGCAACAACAAGCTTATTAGCAAGGGAAAATCCCAGTTGCATGGTTATGAATGCGTTATTGCACCTGATCGTATTGAAGTCCATACATTTATTCTTGTTGCGGCTATTACTCACTTTTGCATCTCGATATCACATGTCGTGTCGTGTCAAGTGTCATATTTGATACACAAACTCTCGGCTGTTGGTTACAAAATCAAGCAATATTCACATGATAACTTGGCAGTTTCAGCTTTGCTTGGACGTAGTGGTGACAATTTGCAAAGCTTTGAGATTACAGGTCCATATCCTGGGTTTCTCACATACCTCCAACCAAAATGAATGGCTTTGCTAACCACGTGCAATGGATTAAGTTATGCAGAGGAACCTGTATTTGACAAGAGCATGAGTCATGTAAGTACAACCCTTATTTCCTCTTCTACAAATGAATCTGAAAATGCTATTGCATATAACAACGATGTAGTAAATGAGGCTTTATGTTTGATACTCATATCAATTGGTAAAACAAATGGGATCTATAATCCATATCATTCTTACTGAGAGTACCACAAAGAAATTCGCCAGAAGTTAAGTTTTCCGGTGCTGAAATTCTAACTTGATCGTTGAATCCTGGTGAAACAGACGTCCGGAGAACTACAAGCACTGAGTAAGGGAGAAATTTCTGTTTCAAGGACATTGCGGTACGCAAGCCTCGATCTTCAATATTTCTGTTTAATATTAGTTCATTGTTCATACACTGTTTATTTATTAGCATATATAAATTTATCACAGATTATTGACATATATCCAACACTTCTCCCTTACTCTTTCTCCCTAAACCCATACCTCCCTGCCGAAAATCCTATCCCCTACCTCCATACTCCCCCATCTCTCTCAGCAACGGACAAAACTGTCCCATCTCCAGTACGTGTCCGCCATGTTTGAAGCTTGTCGGCCGTCACTACTTGGTTTGTAGGCTCCACGAAGAAAGATATGGGTAGCAGAGAAAAATGAGGAGCCAAGGAAGATGAAAGATTATGGATTTTCCAGTAGAGAAGGAGAAAAACAGGAAGAGTGAGAGATGTGTAAACCTGTGTAACCTTGTAAGAACACAGAGAGAATCTTGCAAAGGAAGAAGATGAGAAAAAATGATTTTCTTTGATATATTTCTTGATAATGAAGTAATACAAGCTTAGGCTATTTATACATGCTTTACTACAAGAGTAACTAACTAACAACCACATCCTCTAATCTGCTTACACTTGGCACAATCCTATACAACAATTACTATACTCTATCATCCCCCCACAAGCTCATGCTTGGATGATCAAAGCATGAGGTTGTCACAGTGAGTGTGAAAGAGAGGAGCACTTAAACCCTTGGTAAGTATGCCTGCAAACTGTTCCTTGGAGTACACAAACTGCACATCAACCTGACCTTTGGCTACACTTTCTCGAACAAAATGCACAACAATCTCAATGTGTTTGGTCCCTTGATGTTGCACATGATTGAAAGACAGTGCAATGGCTGACAAATTATCACAAAACAAAACTGGAACAGCAGATAAAGATACCTGCAGAAATTGTAAAAGTTGCTTAATCCAATCAATCTCAATAGAAATAGAGGAGAATGCTCGATATTCAGCTTCAGTAGATGACCTAGATAGTGAGTTGCTTCTTAGAAGACCACGATATAGGATTGAAACCAAGGAACACAACCATACCAGTAGTAGATCTCTGGTCATTGGGATCACTTGCCCAATCAGCATCACTAAAATGCTCTTAACAACAAATCACCTTTGTGATATGAAATACCATAATGCATAGTGCCATTCAGATAACGAGTTATCCTTTTCACAGCAGTGAAGTAAGAAACCATAGGTTGCTGCATGAATTGACAAACTTGATGAACATAAAAGGCTATATCAGGCCTTGTAAATGTCAAGTACTGTAGGGCACCAACAACACTTCTGTACAAGCTTGGATTGCCATATAGTTCACCATTATCATTCAAAAGGCGATTGTATGGTAGATAAGAAGTATCACATGGTTTGGACTCCAGTATCTCAAATTTCTCTAACAAATCATTGATATATTTGGTTTAAGATAAAAACAAACCAGATGCAGTCTTGGTGATATGAATTCCCAAGAAATAATGTAATGTACCAAGGTATTTGATGTCAAACTCAGTTGTGAGAGAATTGATAACTTGTTGCACCCCCTGTGATGATGATATCATCAACATATAACAAAAGAACTACAATTTCAAACCCAATTGTCTTAACAAACAAAAAATAATTTTAGTATGTATTTTGAAATCCCAACTGAGGCAAGAAAATTGTGAATCTGTCATTCTAGGTCTAGGTGCTTATTTTAAGCCATATAATGACTTATGAAGTTTGCAAACTAGATTGGAATTGACTGAATCTTCAAAGCTTGGAGGTTGTGCCATATAGACTTCATCCTGCAAAATGCCATGTAAAAACACAATGGCTATCATATGGTGCATAAACTAGGGAAGTGTCTTACTCCCAATGCTTTTCCTCGTTCATGTCATTTTCTTTTCCTTATTTCATATGTTGAAAGACATTAGGGACAATGTCTAGTTTGAGTTGGGGGGTGAGGATAAAGAAAAAAAAAAGGTAAATTTTCAAATCTTTCAACAAGAATTGGATTGCGTTGTCTTTATGTTGCTTTGCCAATTTTGAGTTAACTTGTTTTATAATTTTAGTTTTCTTTGTTCTTAGTGCTTAAAAAAAAAACTAAAAATTTGAAAATTTGAAAGAAAAAAAAAATCAGAAAATTTGAATATTCAAAAACATTTTCCTATTTTCTTTATTGTTTTGAATTAGTTTTTTGTTAGTTTCCCGACCCAATGAAATGATTGGTTGCATTAGTAACATGGTGATCAAGAAAGTAGTAAGCATGTTTTAGGTGAATTTCCTTATTCTCTTGTTAGTTTGTACATGTCTAATCATCCTTGAAACACAAATGCACATAGCCTTGTTGATGTGAAACTAGAGCATGATTTAACGCTTCATGTGTAAATTTAGTGACCAAATGTGAACCTTGTGAGCTTTTGAGCCTAATATGATTGAACTACCATGCATCAATCTCGTTTATTCTCATGCGTATGATCTCATTTTTACATGAATCTCTAGAACTTGCTTTATACCTCTTGATTTATTCATCAATTCATGTAATAACTTGGAAAGGATATAGGTCATTCTTGGATCGTTTGAGCCTTTCTAGCCAACCCTTGTTATTATTTTCCCTAGTTAGCCCCTTTGAGCCTTAAAATAAGCCTTTTCTTTGTTAGCCACATCTCCCTACCATGCTCCGATATTGGAGTTGAGCCCTTATGCATATATCTATCCTTTATAATTTTGAGAAAGTATTACCGAGGTTGTGCTGGCTATTGGGGTTTTGTTTGCATGGAAAAATGGATGGAGAGTGTGTTACATTGAAATGTGAAAATGAGGGGCATTGTAGCTTTGTAGATTTGTCATTCAAAAAAAAAAAAAAAAAAAAAGAGAGAAGAATAAAAATCTGCAAGAAGCTCGTTTTTTTTTGTGTGGGTAGTATGGGTTTCATTCATTTATGTAAAGATTGAAAAAAATTTGGAGTGCTATGGTGTTGCAATGTGTTATGTACAAGCATACTTGTATTATTAATGTTCATTGTTATCATATGTAGAAAGCTTGAGTATGCGATTGCATATGTTGGAGGGATAGCTTGTGATGCAAAGTACATATTTTCCAGTCGAAATTGAGATGGGGTGGTACTGTTTTTGGCTTGCTCTAATGTATACTTTCTCAAAATTTTTGAATTCCATATCCATTCTTTTAAATAGCCAATAACCCTTAGCCCCATTACAACCTGACACAAGACCTTTTGATCCAAGGAATTACTTGAAATTGATACGAGTTAGGTTGATAAGCAAGCATATGGCGTCATGTTTTAATGAGATCATTAGAGTGAAATACATAACCTAGAAATATGTGTGAATGAGTGTATGCCATGTGAGAAGATCATTTGTTTTCATATGATGATTTTAAGAAGCTTAGAATTGCATTGGCATGGCTATTACACACTACACTTCAAGGATGATTGAAAGGTTTTTGCTAAGAATTGGAATGTGGTTGATTCACTTGCTTTGTGCGTATTACGGACTTGATTACGCTACATCTTGCAAAAGATTCGATGAGGGTCACCTAGGGGAAGCTAACGTTTTTCATGTATATACTTGTTCTTATGTTTTCTTCTTTTGCTCGAAGACTAGCAAAATGAAAGTTTGGGGGTATTTGATGAGCGCATATTTTATCATTTATTGTACTATGAAAACTACAATTTCTTAGATGCAATTTTGGATTTAAATGAAAGAAATGACATGTTTTGGTGTTTTTAAGATTAGATTAATGATATGGAAAATTATGCTATGTTTCTGTTCGGGCCAGGAATTTTCGCCGGGGAAGCTTCCTGGGCGACGAGCACACAGCTCCCCGGGATAGTGTTTCGGCGTCGGTTGAGAGCTGCTGTCGAGCTTCTGCTTATACTGTAGGGCATGGCTCGTCTGGCAAGGCTTGTCGGGCAAGGCTTGTCGGGCAAGGCTGAAAGAGAAGGACAGCGTTAACTTTGAAAGGTGCCTTCATGGGGCCTTAGGTATAGGCCTTGAGGCTTCCTATCAGAAGTCGTTCCATACTCAAACGTTCTAGCCCGCAGAGCTTAGAACGAATCCAAATAGGTGCCTTTGTGGGGCCTTAGGTATAGGCCTTGAGGCTTCCTATCAGAACTTTGTTCCAAGCTCAAACGTTCTAGCATAATCATAATACAACAGTGGTAAAACTACTAGATCAGTCGATTACTTGCGCCCCAAGTAATTTCGGACTTCTTTGTTTATCAAGGATTGTCGTGGATGGGTTAAGTCCACATAAAGTTCTTGTTTATGCCTTGAGACCAAGGACTTTTACATGATCACTCTTATATGTCAAGGAAGTTAGAACTTAGATCTGATTTAAATAGTGAAGACATCTTTAAATCGGATTTAAGAACTGAAAGACTCTTTTAATCATCATGTTATTTGAAATAACTCGAATACAGCTAAAAGCATACAACATAATGCTAGTTTAATAACTGAAAAGACAAAGCCAAGAAGGGACGGGCAAGGTTTTCACCTTGTCGGGCAAAACTGGGCGTCTTGCAACTTCTTGGGTTTTAAGGTTGGACAGGGGCTCGAGAGTTTAGAAGAAAAAGGTTTTTGGGAAGGAAATCGATACTACGACAAGTGTTTGACAAGGTAGCAGAGCTGATAAAAAGGGGCGGAAGTGATCCCGAGAGGGATAAAGGCTTTTGGCTGACTACAGCTATCGTTTGAAGGCAAATCTGGTTTTGAGAGAGTTTGTGCTTTTGTTTGTTTGTTTGAGTGTCCAATCCTGATTTCTCTTTCTTCTTTTATAGACAAACCAGCGTGCCTTCCTGTAGCAGCAAGCTTGCCCGAATGCGGTTTGGGGATGATGACTCATCGGTTTTTTTACATAAAATGCCACCATAAAGTACTTTATGGGCTATGTAGCTGATCAGTCTATACCACTTGGTCCTTGGGTAGGTGGGCAAGTGGCCTTTGTGAGCTGTACCAAGGCAGAGGAGGCCCTTTCCTGCCTTCCTGGGCTTCGGCTGGGCTTCGGCTGAACCACTGGGCTTTGACCGACTCTTCCTTCAAGCTTCCTTTTTGGCCGGCCCCCTCCTGGAGCCCAAAGTTTAAGTCTTTTACATGATCACTCTTATATGTCAAGGAAGTTAGAACTTAGATCTGATTTAAATAGTGAAGACATCTTTAAATCGGATTTAAGAACTGAAAGACTCTTTTAATCATCATGTTATTTGAAATAACTCGAATACAGCTAAAAGCATACAACATAATGCTAGTTTAATAACTGAAAAGACAAAGCCAAGAAGGGACGGGCAAGGTTTTCACCTTGTCGGGCAAAACTGGGCGTCTTGTAACTTCTTGGGTTTTAAGGTTGGACAGGGGCTCGAGAGTTTAGAAGAAAAGGGTTTTTGGGAAGGAAATCGATACTACGACAAGTGTTTGACAAGGTAGCAGAGCTGATAAAAAGGGGTGGAAGTGATCCCGAGAGGGATGAAGGCTTTTGGCTGACTACAGCTATCGTTTGAAGGCAAATTTGGTTTTGAGCAGAGTTTGTGCTTTTGTTTGTTTGTTTGAGTGTCCAATCCTGATTTCTCTTTCTTCTTTTATAGACAAACCAGCGTGCCTTCCTGTAGCAGCAAGCTTGCCCGAATGCGGTTTGGGGATGATGACTCATCGGCTTTTTTACATAAAATGCCACCATAAAGTACTTTATGGGCTATGTAGCTGATCAGTCTATACCACTTGGTCCTTGGGTAGGTGGGCAAGTGGCCTTTGTGAGCTGTACCAAGGCAGATGAGGCCCTTTCCTGCCTTCCTGGGCTTCGGCTGGGCTTCGGCTGAACCACTGGGCTTTGACCGACTCTTCCTTCAAGCTTCCTTTTTGGCCGGCCCCCTCCTGGAGCCCAAAGTTTAAGTTGTGGTCCAAACAGTTTCTATTCTTTAATTCTCATCAATTGCAATGGAGATTTGGGTACTTTCAAATTTGGTTGATATATCACTTTGGAGATGAAATTTCCAGCTGGAATCTAGCAGGGTAGAATATGGAGGCCTCGCTGCAGCAAGTAGACCAACTTGAGTGTGATTTAGGCGTTCTAGTCTTTCAAGCTTTGATCAAGGTGTCTAAACACACGAAGTGTCTGGCAAGGAGTTAAAAGGTTTCTTCCATTTCTTTTCTTCTAATGTTTTCAATAAATGGGCTTTTAAGCCGTCGTCGGTTACGAAAAAGGGAAATGAAAACAGAAGAGCAAAAAGAAGAAAAGGAGAACTTATCAATTTAAAAAAAATAAAAATAAAAAAGCAGAAAAAAAAGGAAAAAAGGCATACGAAAGGTGCGGCAAAGCAGGGGATTTTTTTCAGGCCTTTTCTAAACTAAATTTTTTTCTTATTTCTTATGGATTCAGTACCAATTTCGATTATGTTTGGGAACTACTTTCATTTTGCTAGGGCTACGATGTAGCCTAACCATGATTGCTTAATTTCATCAGTTTAATTATTTATGAATTTTCATTCACTCTGAGTATCATTTTGCTGTGCTTATGAGCTTAATTTTAATCTTGGTGATTGGCCACCACTTTGGTTTGAGTTGAGTGTATTTGATGCGAGTTAACATAGATGCCATGTTGTTAATTCGGTTTTAGCGTCTTGCAAATGGTACCATGAATTCCTTGATGCAGATGCCATACACTAGTTTTCATGCGGTCTCTTAAGTAGTTCTCAAATCGTTAATGAACTCGTGTGTGTTTAGTAATCTAGATGCCATAGATTGTTAGCACATATGAGTATACATAGTAATCTAGATGTCATAGATACTATATGAATTAGAGGAACTAGACCGTCAATTTGGATGATTACTCATTAATAATTAACCATAGGAATTGAGTTGGATTGGTTATGGTGAATCGGATGCTCTAGTGTCTTTCGCAATTGATTTATAATTTGATTTCTTTGTTGTTCTTGTCATTTATTTAAGCTCATTTGATTTTTGTTTACATTTACAATTTCAAAGTTCTTTCTCAAATCATCAATTTTTCCATTTCAATTCAAGTGCAATACAAATTAAGTTAGATAATTAGAATTATTTCAATCTTAGTTGGAACGATCTTGTGCTTGCCTACTATACTACTTAATGATTCGTACACTTGGGAGCATTAAAATTTGGATGATTCGTACATTTCAATCTTATTTTCCGTTAATATACGGTGTGTGTGATAAATACTTGCGCTATTTAACTTCTAACCTTTGTGATGATCGGATTGTTCTTAGTTGAGATTGATGAATTAAAAAAGTGAGATGGCTTTGTTTTCTTTGAACTTGTGTTCTGAGTGGCTGCCTCTGCTTCTCTTATATAGGGAACTAAGGAGCTGCTAGCAATTTTCCACTTGCAATGTTAATGAGTTGCAATATATTGATTAACTAACGAGTTTTGCATAAAGCCAAAGCTATTTCCCCTTTTCTTTTTCGCCAACGCAAGTCTACTTATTCTATCGTTTCTTGTTAAAAAAGAAAAAGAAAAAAAGCAAGTCCATTGAGGTGATTTTTTTTAAGGCATCCTATGAAAAGGGTAAAGCTATTTCCCCTTTCCTTTATTGCTAAGGCAAGTCTACTTACTCTATCGTTTCTTGTTTGGAAAAAAAAAAAAAAAAAAAAAGCAAAAAAGCAAGTCCAGTTGAGGTGATTTTTTTAAAGGAAGCCTATGAAAAGGATAATTTTCAATTTATTATCTTTAAGTAGCGTGAAATTTCAACTTTCATATCTAAAAGTTTTTTAATTCCACTTTCACACCTAAAGTTTGATTTAGTGACCGTCTCAAATTTCCATTAACTTTTCCGTCAACACTTTTGTTAAAGTGTGACATGGCACTCACATGGACTATAATTATGCAATGATATGGCACAGGAACCTCCACGTGAAAATATGAAACAATTAAAACATTAATGTCAAGTCCAACAATGCTTCAGCTCCTCAACTCCCCTAATTCATGCTATAGGTCTCAATTCTCGAACAATTTTCTTAGCCTCTCTGCAAACTTTCTTCCAGATAAAAGGTCATTCTAAATGTTGAGAGTTGATGATGTCTGGAGAGTTTGTCCCACGTCGGTGAGGGACAAGTCTAGGTAAGGCTTATATGATCTTGGGCCACTGCTTATATTACCAGTTCGTTTTATGGTGCCCAATTTCATCATTATATTAAAGAAGATTTCCCTCGTGTAACAGCCCAAAAAGACCACACGTTGCTTACGCATCACCCACTTGTTATCCCCATGTAGACTTGAAAATTGGCTACACGTAAGGAGGGCAGGTTCATAGTTGATTGTGTATGGATAGTTTGTCCCACCTCGGGGAGGGACAGGTCTAGCTAAGAGCTTATAATCTTGAGCTACTTCCCACCTGGGTTGTGTTCGGGTTGGATCTATCCCTCGCATAGCTCCCTGAGGCTCTTGCATGTCGAGCAAGGTTTGCTGCTTGGTGTGATGCAATATGAGTTTGTTGTTCCTTTGAAATGTGCCTTTGTATGGCCTTTGGTTAGGCCTTGAGGCTCACAATCAAGGCTAACATAGATCTGAGCGTGCCACTGTTATCTTTGTATAACAGATTGTTATTTAGTTGTGAACTGGGTTGATTACTTGCGCGACAAGTTACTTAGACTTCTTGATTTATCGATGGATTGTCACATATGGGTTAAATCTGTATAAATTTCTTTTTTTGCCTTGTAAACAAGGACTTTTACTCGTAATATTGTATGTCAAAATGAAGAGGGTTCAACGCCCTTCCAGCCATTACAGTTAAAACTTTAAAGAAGTAAAGTCACTAAGTTTGGACAAAATGATCATAGGTGAAACTTTGAATGAAGAACAGTTGAACGTAATTTAAAAACATAATGAGATAAGCATTAAACAATAGATCTACTTTATGTAAGCACAAACAAAAGAGACTCGGGCAAGATTTAACCTTGTCGGGCAAGATTCAACTTCTTGCAACCACTTCTCTTTGTGTTTACGGGGATTTGTAGGCTCTGGGGAATGAAATGTAAATAGGTTTTACTCGAGGGAATCGATACTACAACACTAGGGGAAGGTAGCAAAGCTTCTATACTTGACAAAAGATGACTTTCTATGAGGATTTTATGACTAAAGAGGGGCAGAGTCTAGACAAAATGCTGCTTTCTGGTTTCTTGCTTGTTTGAGAGCAAAGTGTGATGTCTTTTGATTGATTGGTTAAGTGTCCTTGTCTTCGGTGTCCCTTTCTGCTTTTATAGACAATTTAGCTCAACTGTCCAAGCTTCGCCCTTTTGCTGATGGCTTTCGAAGGGTGATGAGTCATCACTTATTTACTCATCCAGGCCCTTGAAAAGTGCTTTTTGCTGGGGTGAGTTGCCCTCTGTTACCCATCACTTCTCACATAGGCATGTGGCATATGCCTTGCTGATAACTGTCGAAAAGTTTTGTCTCGTTACTTAATCTCTAAATGTTTGTTTTTTGCGATTTTTTGCTGATACGATCCTGAAGCATATACAAACAAGTGTGACGGTTGGATCGTTGAAATTAGTTTCGTAGAATTCGTATCCCATCAAGTTCAATGGTGTGTATATATATATTAAGTAGATTTAAATTTATGGTGTGTGTGTGTATATATATTAAGTAGATTTAAATTTATTTATTTTGTACGTATAACACTTAAGAAATTGAATGGTATGTATATTTAAGCAGATCCAATGGTCACCAATTTTTAATATTTAATTATATATAATTATTATAGTTTTTAGGGGTATAAAATTGTTAAATTAATATATATAATTATTATAGTATTTTTTTAGGGTTATAAAATTATAAAATTAATATTTTAATTATGGTGTATCGTGTTACCCACCTGTTAATTTCGTGTTATGTCGTGTCGAGTTATCGGGTCGTGTCAAGAATTGCCAGACCTAATGTAGAATGAGATTTGTGGAATGCTAATAATAGTCCTCTAAATTATTTGTTGAAGCAAATACTATAAATGGATGCTAATAGAGTCCAAATATATTAGAAAAAGCGCTTTCAATGGAAGGGACCATGGTCTGAGCTGCTTTTGCATTATGTTGTCAATGACCCGTGATTTTGAGAAAAAACAGATTCTTTTCACTTTTCAAACCTAATTTTAGCCTCAGCTTTTTTTATAACATGCTTTGGAAAAAATCACCTCGACTTGCAATAAAGGAAATAGCTTTACTTTTTTTTTGGGGTAGAACGATGATTAAAGATAGTAAAGTGAAAATGACCCTTTTTATAAGGTTCCTTAGGTAATGCTAGGGAGATTAAAATTGTAGGAGAGATTTTTCAGTGTAATCGGTACATATGATTGTACACCACGTGCCACTAAACAAATGGTGGGATATGTGTGCTAAAAAGTTAATAACTTAACAAATAAAACTTCCCACCATTCCTATTAAAACATGTGGTGTACCACTTGTGTTCCCATCACAACTAAAAATTTCTCAAATTGTAGACAAAATTTACAAATTAAATGATGTATTATCAATAAAAATGAGCACGTTTATCAATGTTTGACTAATAATCTAATCATCAACTTTCATGTCATTTAATTTACAAAATTTTATTTATAAATTTAGTCTCCTAGCACTACCCCAAAAAGAAATCACCTCAAGTGGACTAGCTTTTTATTATTATTATTATTATTTTAATGGAGTAATTAGGTTCTCATCCTTCCTTTTCCTACTCCATTGATTAAAATCATATTCCTTTTCAATTTTTGATTAAGGTCCCTGAGTATTAATAACATCATTAATTATTTTAATAATAAAATATTTTTTTATTTCTAAATATATTCATTTAATGTTAAAAATGTTACAATTAGTATATTTATATTTATGACTAAAATTTTTATCATATATTTTTAGTTTTAGTTTGTACCCATTTTTAATATGCAACCCTTTTTTAATTTGTACCAATTTTCTTTTCAGTTTTAATTTGTACCCATATATTAATTTCTTTTTGTGCCCATATTTTTTTAAAGTTTTATTTGTATTTGTACCCATATTTTTTTTTAAATTTATTTGTACCCATTTTTTATTTTGCCAAATGTACCCATGCTAATTATATGTACCCATTCATGTAATTTTTTCAAAATTTTAATCTTAAAATGTACTCATTCTTAAATATACCAATTTGTTATATGTAAAATGTACCCTTATATATATATATATATATATATATATATATATATATATATATATATATATATATAATCTACTCAATTTTTTTCTAATCTATTTTTAAACTTATATGGGTACATTCTTTTTTCTTTGATTTTAAAATGTATCAATGTCCAGTTTAATCGAAGAAATTTACTAATGTTATTAAGCCTAATATCTTCTTCTTTTTTGTGATTTTGAAGAATGTACCCATGTTTTGATACAATAATTTTTTGGTTAATTTTGATGAATTTACCCATGTTTACACACACACACACACACACACACACAATAGTATATTTATATTTTAATATTTTTAATCTCACAAATTATGGTTTTTTATTTAAAATCTCATTTATATAAACAACTAAAAATTTTAATTTTTAATTAAAAAAATATAGTAACGTACATAGAAATAAATTATCACATTAATTTCAGGGGCTTTGATCAAAAATTGAAAACCAACAAGATTTCAATAAAAAAATATTCATAGCTAGGGACCGCATCCAAAGTCTCCATTTTTTAATACATGAAACGATAGAGCTAGCTTTACTTTTGTTTGTGCGGTTGTTTTATGCCTAACTCATTATTTAATCAATATATTGCAATTCAATCACATAGCTAGGAAAATTGCTAGCAGCTCCTTAGAGCATCTCCGAATGAGATGTTACATTTAAACATAAAATTTAAATTTGAAAGCCTATGAGGCACTTTGATCTTTTTTAGAATTTTGTTCTCCACCTGATATGTCAAATTGAACTATTACTTAGTACATCATTTTGTTTATAATTGTAATAAATATATTTAGAACAAAAACAATAATAAAAATGATAAAATATATTTATTGATCAATTGAAAATGAATTTGAAGTTGCTGTCAAATTTGACGGCAACCATCTTTGATGCCAATCCACGTCATATCACATAAAAATTGACAATTCGGTTGAAAAACACTAATTGTCATTTAAACTTTTTGATATCTCTTTTAGAAATGTTCTTAGTTCCCTGTATAAGAGAAGCAGAGGCAACCACTCAAAACACAAGTCAAAGTATTTGGGTTAATATTTGAATATTGGGCTTAACTGAAGGGAGGCCCAAAGATGTCAAAACAAGATGAATTTTCCTGAAGCCCAGCTACGAAGTCTGAAGCAAATTGAGGCTTTCTCAGCTAAGGCATTGGCCATGTGCCTATGACTAAATTGACAACTGATAGAGACCAACTCATTACCAACCAAAAAGCACTTTCTAGTGGCACTACAAGTAAAAAGATGATGATTCACTACCCTCCAAGAGCTTTCGGGCAAGAACAAAGCTTAGAACAGTTGGGCCAAATTGCCTATAAAGGGGGAAGCAAGCATCTGAGACAAGGACACTCAACCAATCAAACAAACAACATACAAACTCTGCTCTCAAGCCAGATTTGCATCTAGAAAAGCTGAAACCAACTTAGATTCAGTCTTTTTATTCATGTCTCCTTAGGAAAAGCCATTTTTTTGCCTAGTTTAAAAGCTTTGCTACTTTCCCTAGTATTGTAGTATCGATTTTCTCGTGTAAAACCTGTTTACCATCCATCCCTTTTTAGCTCACAACCCCTGTAAACTCAAAGAGAATTGGTTGCAAGAGGTTCAACCTTACCCTATAAGGTGAAATCTTGCTCGAGTCTCTTTGTTTGTCTTCTAAATTAGTAGATATGTCGCCTAAATGTATTTTTCAACATGTATGCAACTTATTTCAAATTATTTCCTACTTAAGAGTCTCATTTGCATCCGAATCTGATGAACTCAATAGATTTGTTTTCATTAATAGCAACCTGGGATAAAAAACATGGTTTAAAGGGATCTAAACTCCCTCATTTTCTGAACATACAAGATTATAAACTAAAAGTCCTTGTTTACAAGGCAAGAAAAAGAACTTAATACAGACTTAACTCATTTGTGACAATCCTTTGATAACAAGAAGTTTGAGTAACTTGGGGTGCAAGTAATCAACTTAAAACACACTTGTTCTACATATTCTATACTAAGAAAGCAGTGGCACACCTAGCTTGAAGTTAGTTTTGATTGTGAGTCTTAAGGCCTATACCTAAGGCACCACAAAGGCACCTTTCAAACTAACTTCAAACCCATCTTACAGTGCACCAAGTAGCAAGAACCCAACGAACAAACATACCCAGTGCCATTCACTCCAGGGGAGCTGTGCGATGAGCCATCCACCTTTTGCCTCGAACAGAAAGCACAAGTTCAAACAAAAAAAAGCCTTCTCAGTTTAAAATTTTAATTCATCAAACCTCTTCTCTGTCCAAGAATTTTTCAAACCTTAGACAAGAAGCCTTTTGATCCCATATCATTCTGAATCTCAACTAAAGAACAATATGATCATCACAAACCAAAAACAAGAATGGACTGTGAGAAGCAGGCCGTGTATTGTTTGGAGTTGAATGATATTGTTAGTGAATTAAATAATTAGTTATTGGAAATAGAGAAATCGTCGGGATGAACCTGCACCAGAGTGCATAAGCATGATTGTTGTTTCACACTACAGTAAAATAGTATTTGCATATATGAGTTAGGTTTTCGTAAAAAATATTGGTTAATGGCACCCTCTAAAAAGTATCATGCACTCCAAATATAAACAAATTTAAAAAGAAAAAGATACTTGATATCATTGTTCTAAAAAATGGCCTAGGCGTTGGGCGGGTTGGAACAGAGGCGATTTCGTGCAAAACGGCTGGAGAAATCGGGGTGGCTCTATGCGGGCTAGGCGGCTGGGCGTTTTTTTTTTTTTTTTTTTTTTGAAATTTAAAAAATAAAAACTTAGATTAAGTATCTTACATTACTATATTTCCTTATTTTCCTCCTATTTTGCATTTTATGTTGTTTTAAATTATGAACTTGTTGTACATGTGTCATTCTACATTACAATACTCCTCACTATGGTTATATGGCATATATGCTTAATGCGTTTTTAAATTTTGGACTTGTTGGATACTCTTTTTGTATTTTATCATTCTTTTATTATCTTATTTATGGATTTCATACAAGTATAATTTTTTGTAAGTGAAAATATGCACTTATATGCAAGATATACAAGAAATTTATCTAAATCCGCCTAGGCGCCCACCTAGCCACCCGACTAGCGCCTAGCGTTTTTTAGAACCTTGCTTGATATAAATGAATGCGAATAAATAGACAAAATATATTAGAAAATAGTGCTTTGAATGGAAGCGACTGTGGTTTGAGCTGCTTCTGCTTTCTGTTACCAATGACCCACGATTTTGAGAAAAAAAAAACAATTTTTTTCTTTTTTCCAAACCCAATTTTAATCTTAGCTTTTTTATAGAGTGATTCTCACTTTACTACCCTCAAATATCGTAAAATTTCAATTTTCATATATAAATTTTTTTCCCCACTTTCATACCTAAAATGTGAATTTTATGATACTTTCATACTTCTTTAGTCTTTCCATCAAGAGCTCATGACATGACTTATTAACAGGACGATGACTGTGCATCCATGTGCTACTGCAGCTCCATCTGGTGGGTAAATCCAACAAACAGCCCCAATAAGAAACCATAACATAAACCCTTCTTCCTTCACAATCCAAATCCTCAATTCCAATCCAAATATTCTCATCCTGAAGTTGAAGCCTTTGATCCGGCGCTGGTACTGGCACTTGCCGAACTGATACGATGGGTGTAACAAAGAAGCAAAAATAACGATCCCAGAAAGAGAACAACACTTTTGTCATGTTATAAATACAACCTAGATGCACTCCTTTGACTGCCATGAAAAAAAGGAAAGGAAGAAGACTAAAGAAAAAATTGAAATACAACCTGTTTGGGTGGAAATTTGACTCTAGGCTTTATGATGATGGAAGCCCAAAGATCGTAAAAGTAAAAGGAGAGATTGGGATATGTCAAGCCAGCAGCCCAGGAAGAATTTAAAACCATTTCAGCAAGGCATATGACATATGCTTATGTGAGAAGTGATGGGTAACAGAGGGCAGCTCACCCCAGGAAAAAGAACTTTTCAAGGGCCTGGATGAGTAAATAAGTGATGACTCATCACCCTCCGAAAGCCATCAGCAAAAGGGCGAAGCTTGGACAGTTGAGCTAAATTGTCTATAAAAGCAGAAAGGGACACCGAAGACAAGGACACTCAACCAATCAATCAAAAGACATCCCACTTTTCTCTCAAACAAGCAAGAAACCAGAAAGCAACATTTTGTCTAGACTCTGCCCCTCTTTAGTCATAAAATCCTCATAGAAATTAATCTTTTGTCAAGTATAGAAGCTTTGCTAGCTTCCCCCAGTGTTGTAGTATCGATTCCCTCGAGTAAAACCTATTTACATTTCATTCCCCAGAGCCTACAAATCCCTGTAAACACAAAGAGAAGTGGTTGCAAAAAGTTGAATCTTGCCCGACAAGGTTAAATCTTGCCCGAGTCTCTTTTGTTTGTGCTTACATAAAGTAGATCTATTGTTTAATGCTTATCTCATTATGTTTTTAAATTACGTTCAACTGTTCTTCATTCAAAGTTTCACCTATGATCATTTTGTCCAAACTTAGTGACTTTACTTCTTTAAAGTTTTAACTGTAATGGCTGGAAGGGCGTTGAACCCCCTTCATTTTGACATACAATATTATGAGTAAAAGTCCTTGTTTACAAGGCAAAAAAAGAAATTTAAATAGATTTAACCCATATGTGACAATCCATTGATAAATCAAGAAGTCTAAGTAACTTGTCGCGCAAGTAATCAACCCAGTTCACAACTAAATAACAATTTGTTATACAAAGATAACAGTGGCACGCTCAGATCTATGTTAGACTTGATTGTGAGCCTCAAAACCTAACCAAATGCCCTACAAAGGCACCTTTCAAACGAACAGCAAACTCATATTACAGCACACCAAGCAGCAAACCTTGCCCGACAGGCAAGAGCCCCAGGGAGCTATGCAAGGATAGATCCAGCCCCGAACACAACCCAGGTGGGAAGTAACTCAAGATTATAAGCTTTTAGCTAGACCTGTCCCTCCCCGAGGTGGGACAAACTATCCACACACAATCAACTATGAACATGCCCTCCTTACGTGTAGCCAATTTTCAAGTCTGCATGGGGATAACAAGTGGGTGATGCGTAAGCAACTTGTGGTCCTTTTGGGTTTTTACACGAGGGAAATCTTCTTTAATATAATGATGAAATTGGGCACCATAAAACCAATGGGTAATATAAGCAGTGGCCCAAGATCATATAAGCCTTACCTAGACTTGTCCCTCACCGACGTGGGACAAACTCTCCAAACATCATCAACTCTCAACATTTAGAATGACCTTTTATCTGGGAGAAAGTTTGCAGAGAGGCTAAGAAAATTGTTTGAGAATTGAGACCTATAGCACGAATTAGGAGAGTTGAGGAGCTGAAGCATTGTTGGACTTGACATTAATGTTTTAATTGTTTCATATTTTCACGTGGGGGTTCCTGTGCCATATCATTGCATAATTATAGTCCATGCGAGCGCCATGTCACGCTTTAACGAAAGTGTTGACGGAAAAGTTAATGGAAATTTGAGAGGGTCACTAAATCAAACTTTAGGTGTGAAAGTGGAATTAAAAAACTTTTAGATATGAAAGTTGAAATTTGACGCTACTTAAAGATAATAAATTGAAAATTACCCTTTTCATAGGCTTCCTTTAAAAAAATTACCTCAACTGGACTTGCTTTTTTGCTTTTTTTTTTTTTTTTTCAAATAGAGTAAGTAGACTTGCCTTAGCAATAAAGGAAAGGGGAAATAGCTTTACCCTTTTCATAGGATTCCTTTAAAAAAATCACCGGACTTGCTTTTTTTCTTTTTCTTTTTTAAAAGGAAACGATAGAATAAGTAGACTTGCGTTGGCAAAAAAGAAAAGGGGAAATAGCTTTCCTTTTGTTTGGAATTGGCTTTATGCAAAACTCGTTAGTTAATCAATATATTGCAACTCATTAACATTGCAAGTGGAAAATTGCTAGCAGCTACTTAGTTCCCTATATAAGAGAAGCAGAGGCAGCCACTCAGAACACAAGTTCAAAGAAAACAAAGCCATCTCACTTTTTTAATTCATCAATCTCAACTAAGAACAATCCGATCATCACAAAGGTTAGAAGTTAAATAGCGCAAGTATTTATCACACACACCGTATATTAACGGAAAATAATAGTGGTATGCTCGCAATCTCTAAATTCATGTTCATGTAAATGCCCGGCCGCCTTCACGCAGGGCCATGGCGAATTTATGGTGTCGAACAAATTCACTTTTCTTCTTCCCTTTGTGATTAATCCGTGTTCCTTTCTCTCTAATTTTTTCTTTTAGTTTCTTGTTTTTTTAATTCAGAAATTTAGGTTTTAATCCAGAAACAACTTTTTTGCTCAAAGGCTTAAAATTTTAGCTCCAGATTGTTAAAGAATGAATTTAGGCTAGTTATTTTTTTTTTTAAATTAAGACTATCCTAAATTAATTTTATGAACATTTTAACAAAAAATATTTAAATTCCGATGAATATTGAAAAATCACTAAACTGACACATGAAACTCATGAAACACTATGCAAGAATATGAAACACATGATAAAGATGTATAAACACAAAACACATGAAACCATGAATAATAGAAACAATAATTAATAAGGCGTAAACTTAATACAAATGATAATTAATAAAACGCATAAACTTAATACAAACGATAATTAATAAACTACATAAACTTAATACAAATGATAATTAATAATAATATTCACCACCTTGACTTGGTGTTGGATTTTCTGGTGGACTTGGTGGATCATCTTGAAATATACTCTTTGTGGCATGCCTTCACAAAATTCCCTTTTGCTTATCGCGTAAGAACTTCTTCCTATCTTGAGTGTATTTGTTGAGGTCCTCCCTCATCAAATCACATTCGAACCTTCCATGCTCCCCTTCCCCTTCCTTCATAAAGGCCAAGCGCATTTGGGCCGCTTCTTTAACACACCCTGATCGGAGTTGAGGCGTGCTGGCCGTCGCCTGAAGGTGACGTAACCAAAAGTGCAAGTTATTTGAAAATGTGGATAAATTAAAACCGAACTAAAACTTAATTAAATTACTAAAAATAGTGCGCGGAAGTGGTTAAACCCAAAAGACACAATGTCAGAGCATAGATAACAAATAGTGCAGTTGAACTGGCAAATGTACTTAATGCACAATTGGAAACAGTTCCTACATTAAAGTAGAAATATGTCAGAATCGTTGGGTGATCCTTGTGTGCCACAGAGTAGGTCAGCTAACTAGGACCTGGAGGGGCGAAAAACAGAAGGGTGAGTGGGCACAAAAATAAAGATTTATAAAACCATTTTTTTTTTAACATACTAACCCCTCATTGTAAAACATGTATAGTTTTCAGAAAATAATTATACTACGTATAAATATGAAATCAAATGCATGCCAACAGTAAATCTAGAAGTATGCCGCAGCAAAATATCTCAACAACGATGTAATTATGATCATATGCTCAAAATCCATACTAACATGTCAGTCGAAGTCACCTAATGCGACTTGTACAACTGCATCTATCGATCATCAGTCTATGCTAACACACGAATCGGAATCACCTAATGTGACATGTATGACATGCTAGGTGTAATAATAAACACTCTAGTGCTACGATCATGTGAAGGCTACTGCTATTTGTTGTCACATATGAGTCAGAACTGCCTAATACAGTCTGTACGACAGGCTGTGCAATGTTGATGTGAACGATCACGTGAAGGCTAGCCTGGCATGGGCTGAGCACTATCACCTAGGGTGTAGTAATGATGAGCAGACTATATGATAAAGCATGCCATAATGATTCAACCTTTTCAATCAACAATAACCTTACCTGGACTTAGCTACGCATCCCGTACTTATTTGAGCATTTCATAACAGTACAACATTCATGAGCAGGTAAAAATGCGTATGAATATGCCATGATGAAATGTAAAACTCAAACATATAATTGTATTTCTAAAATAAATCATGGCATAAAATGCATAAATCAATTTAAAAGTATTTGTGCAAACTATAAAGTTTATACATATATACGGAAAAAAAAATGCCCACTCATTGGTATGTCGAAGGATGGTAGCCCCCTAGCTTTGCTTGTCCACGTACGTCCTCGGGATAAGTCTCCCCTATATGTGAAATTACTAATTTAATTAGGTTAATAACACATGTACGGAAACTTGCTCAAACCTAGGGTTTAAATATACGAAAATGATCTACTCGACGTCACGGACCTACACAAATTGAAAAAAGGTCAATTAGAGGCTGGACGCGCCGCTACGCACCGCCTAGCCCACGGCCATACGTGCAGCCAGACCTTAACAGCCATTAAGAATGTTCTGTTACCTTTGATGGAATATTCCCTTGTCTTCTCTGGTGAGCCTCGCTTGTCGCCGCCGGCCGCCGTCTGGTTTCGCCGAAAACTCGAAAAAGTGGCCGATTTTAAAGAAGAAAAGAGATAGGGTTTTGTACAAATGAAATCAGCGAAATCTATCCAAAACAATGTTTCCAACACTGAATAATTTAACGCGCACTCGTAACGACGAGTACAATTTAATTACAATAGCGAGAAAATAATTTAAAGCTGCATAATCACATCCACGTCACTTTGCCAACAAGGGCAATAATGTCAGTTTACACACTCGGGGAGAATTTACATAGAAAATTAGGGACCGGTCGTCACATTCTTCCTCCTGAGAGCTATGGCTTTCGGCTAATTTTGCAAATCCGGTAGAAATGGTTATGCTAACCGGATCTTGCATCTTCCCTTTTCTCTTTGCTTCCTTTTGCTTATCTCTTCCCGAGCGCCTTGTAAAAAAAAAGGTTGGGGTCACTGTTGCCAAAATTAGATTAACCGAAATCAACCCAATTAAGTCCAAATTTTAAGGCTCCCAAGTGTACGAATCGTTAAGTAGTATAGTAGGCAAGCACAAGATCGTTCCAACTAAGATTGAAATAATTCTAATTATCTAACTTAATTTGTATTGCACTTGAATTGAAATGGAAAAATTGTGATTTGAAAAAGAACTTTGAAATTGTAAATGTAAACAAAAATCAAATGAGCTTAAATAAATGACAAGAACAACAAAGAAATCAAATTATAAATCAATTGCGAAAGACACTAGAGCATCCGATTCACCATAACCAATCCAACTCAATTCCTATGGTTAATTATTAATGAGTAATCATCCAAATTGACGGTCTAGTTCCTCTAATTCATATAGTATCTATGGCATCTAGATTACTATGTATACTCATATGTGCTAACAATCTATGGCATCTAGATTACTAAACACACACGAGTTCATTAACGATTTGAGAACTACTTAAGAGACTGCATGAAAACTAGTGTATGGCATCTGCATCAAGGAATTCATGGTACCATTTCCAAGACGCTAAAACCGAATTAACAACATGGCATCTATGTTAACTCGCATCAAATACACTCAACTCAAACCAAAGTGGTGGCCAATCACCAAGATTAAAATTAAGCTCATAAGCACAGCAAAATGATACTCAAAGTGAATGAAAATTCATAAATAATTAAACTGATGAAATTAAGCAATCATGGTTAGGCTACATCGTAGCCCTAGCAAAATGAAATTAGTACCCAAACATAATCGAAATTGGTACTGAATCCATAAGAAATAAGAAAAAAATTTAGTTTAGAAAAGGCCTGAAAAAAATCCCCTGCTTTGCCGCACCTTTCGTATGCCTTTTTTCCTTTTTTTCTGCTTTTTTATTTTTATTTTTTTTAAATTGATAAGTTCTCCTTTTCTTCTTTTTGCTCTTCTGTTTTCATTTCCCTTTTTCGTAACCGACGACGGCTTAAAAGCCCATTTATTGAAAACATTAGAAGAAAAGAAATGGAAGAAACCTTTTAACTCCTTGCCAGACACTTCGTGTGTTTAGACACCTTGATCAAAGCTTGAAAGACTAGAACGCCTAAATCACACTCAAGTTGGTCTACTTGCTGCAGCGAGGCCTCCATATTCTACCCTGCTAGATTCTAGCTGGAAATTTCATCTCCAAAGTGATATATCAACCAAATTTGAAAGTACCCAAATCTCCATTGCAATTGATGAGAATTAAAGAATAGAAACTGTTTGGACCACAACTTAAACTTTGGGCTCCAGGAGGGGGCCGGCCAAAAAGGAAGCTTGAAGGAAGAGTCGGTCAAAGCCCAGTGGTTCAGCCGAAGCCCAGCCGAAGCCCAGGAAGGCAGGAAAGGGCCTCCTCTGCCTTGGTACAGCTCACAAAGGCCACTTGCCCACCTACCCAAGGACCAAGTGGTATAGACTGATAAGCTACATAGCCCATAAAGTACTTTATGGTGGCATTTTATGTAAAAAAGCCGATGAGTCATCATCCCCAAACCGCATTCGGGCAAGCTTGCTGCTACAGGAAGGCACGCTGGTTTGTCTATAAAAGAAGAAAGAGAAATCAGGATTGGACACTCAACCAAACAAACAAAAGCACAAACTCTGCTCAAAACCAGATTTGCCTTCAAACGATAGCTGTAGTCAGCCAAAAGCCTTCATCCCTCTCGGGATCACTTCCACCCCTTTTTATCAGCTCTGCTACCTTGTCAAACACTTGTCGTAGTATCGATTTCCTTCCCAAAAACCCTTTTCTTCTAAACTCTCGAGCCCCTGTCCAACCTTAAAACCCAAGAAGTTGCAAGACGCCCAGTTTTGCCCGACAAGGTGAAAACCTTGCCCGTCCCTTCTTGGCTTTGTCTTTTCAGTTATTAAACTAGCATTATGTTGTATGCTTTTAGCTGTATTCGAGTTATTTCAAATAACATAATGATTAAAAGAGTCTTTCAGTTCTTAAATCCGATTTAAAGATGTCTTCACTATTTAAATCAGATCTAAGTTCTAACTTCCTTGACATATAAGAGTGATCATGTAAAAGACTTAAACTTTGGGCTCCAGGAAGGGGCCGGCCAAAAAGGAAGCTTGAAGGAAGAGTCGGTCAAAGCCCAGTGGTTCAGCCGAAGCCCAGGAAGGCAGGAAAGGGCCTCATCTGCCTTGGTACAGCTCACAAAGGCCACTTGCCCACCTACCCAAGGACCAAGTGGTATAGACTGATCAGCTACATAGCCCATAAAGTACTTTATGGTGGCATTTTATGTAAAAAAGCCGATGAGTCATCATCCCCAAACCGCATTCGGGCAAGCTTGCTGCTACAGGAAGGCACGCTGGTTTGTCTATAAAAGAAGAAAGAGAAATCAGGATTGGACACTCAAACAAACAAACAAAAGCACAAACTCTGCTCAAAACCAGATTTGCCTTCAAACGATAGATGTAGTCAGCCAAAAGCCTTCATCCCTCTCGGGATCACTTCCACCCCTTTTTATCAGCTCTGCTACCTTGTCAAACACTTGTCGTAGTATCGATTTCCTTCCCAAAAACCTTTTTCTTCTAAACTCTCGAGCCTCTGTCCAACCTTAAAACCCAAGAAGTTGCAAGACGCCCAGTTTTGCCCGACAAGGTGAAAACCTTGCCCGTCCCTTCTTGGCTTTGTCTTTTCAGTTATTAAACTAGCATTATGTTGTATGCTTTTAGCTGTATTCGAGTTATTTCAAATAACATGATGATTAAAAGAGTCTTTCAGTTCTTAAATCTGATTTAAAGATGTATTCACTATTTAAATCAGATCTAAGTTCTAACTTCCTTGACATATATCAACCAAATTTGAAAGTACCCAAATCTCCATTGCAATTGATGAGAATTAAAGATCAAAAATGCCCAATTCATGCTTCCACCGTAAACCAACAAACTGGAGAGTGGAATAGAAATATGGATTTTCATCCCTCTTCAATTTTGATAAGCTGCAGTGCACCGGCTTGCTCCTGGAAATTGGGAGAGAAAAACAACCATTTCTTCTGTCGGTGCAAATATGAGGATAAAAGCATTTGTTTTGTTGAAGCGGTCACGTGATGATCATCCTTTTAGTGTGCAATAAGGAACCTGCTTAAAACTTGAATAATAGGAAATGAGTCTACAGGGGGACCCAACTGGGATAAGTCAAAGTAGACTAATAAATGGAAAATACAAATAGTCGTCTAAACACCATTTTACCAAACATAATTAGACACCACCAGACTAACATGAAAATCATAGAAACATAGCATAATTTTCCATATCATTAATCTTATCTTAAAAACACCCAAAACATGTCATTTCTTTCATTTAAATCCAAAATTGCATCTAAGAAATTGTAGTTTTCAGAGTACAATAAATGATAAAATATGCGCTCATCAAATACCCCCAAACTTTCATTTTGCTAGTCCTCAAGCAAAAGAAGATAACATAAGAACAAGTATATACATGAAAAACGTTAGCTTCCCCTAGGTGACCCTCATCGAATCTTTTGCAAGATGCATCATAATCAAGTCCGTAATAAGCACAAGGTAAGTGAATCAACAACATTCCAATTCTTAGCAAAAACCTTTCAATCATCCTTGAAGTGTAGTGTGTAATAGCCATGCCAATGCAATTCTAAGCTTCTTAAAATCATCATATGCAAACAAATGACCTTCTCACAGGGCATACACTCATTCACACATATTTCTAGGTTATGTATTTCACTCTAATGATCTCATTATATGCTTGCTTATCAACCTAACTCGTATCAATTTCAAGTAATTCCTTGGATCAAAAGCTCTTGTGTCAGGTTGTAATGGGGCTAAGGGTTATTGGCTATTTAAAAGAATGGATACGGAATTCAAAAATTTTGAGAAAGTATACATTAGAGCAAGCCAAAAACAGTACCACCCCATCTCAATTTCGACTGGAAAATATGAACTTTGCATCACAAGCTATCCCTCCAACATATGCAATCGCATACTCAAGCTTTCTACATATGATAACAATGAACATTAAGAATACAAGTATGCTTGTACATAACACATTGCAACACCATAGCACTCCAAATTTTTTTCAATCTTTACATAAATGAATGAAACCCATACTACCCACACAAAAAATAACAAGCTTCTTGCAGATTTTTATTCTTCTCTCCCTTTTTTTTTTTTTTTTTTTTTTTGAATGACAATTCTACAAAGCTACAATGCCCCTCATTTTCACATTTCAATGTAACACACTCTCCATCCATTTTTCTATACAAACAAAACCCCAATAGCTAGCACAACCTCGGTAATACTTTCTCAAAATTATAAAGGATAGATATATGCATAAGGGCTCAACTCCAATACCGGAGCATGGTAGGGAGATGTGGCTAACAAAGAAAATGCTTATTTTAAGGCTCAAAGGGGCTGACTAGGGAAAATAATAACAAGGGTTGGCTAGAAAGGCTCAAACGATCCAAGAATGGCCTATATCCTTTCCAAGTTATTACATGAATTGATGAATAAATCAAGAGGTATAAAGCAAGTTCTAGAGATTCATGTAAAAATGAGATCGTACGCATGAGAATAAACGAGATTGATGCATGGTAGTTCAATCATATTAGGCTCAAAAGCTCACAAGGTTCACATTTGGTCACTAAATTTACACATGAAGCGTTAAATCATGCTCTAGTTTCACATCAACAAGGCTATGTGCATTTGTGTTTCAAGGATGATTAGACATGTACAAACTAACAAGAGAATAAGGAAATTCACCTAAAACATGCTTACTACTTTCTCGATCACCATGTTACTAATGCAACCAATCATTTCATTGGGTCGGGAAACTAACAAAAAACTAATTCAAAGCAATAAAGAAAATAGGAAAATGTTTTTTAATATTCAATTTTTCTGATTTTTTTTTCTTTCAAATTTTCAAATTTTTAGTTTTTTTTTAAGCACTAAGAACAAAGAAAACTAAAATTATAAAACAAATTAACTCAAAATTGGCAAAGCAACATAAAGACAACGCAATCCAATTCTTGTTGAAAGATTTGAAAATTTACCTTCTATTTTTTTTCTTTATCCTCACCCCCCAACTCAAACTAGACATTGTCCCTAATGTCTTTCAACATATGAAATAAGGAAAAGAAAATGACATGAACGAGGAAAAGCATTGGGAGTAAGACACTTCCCTAGTTTATGCACCATATGATATCCATTGTGTTCCAACTCGTAAATGCAATTTCCAAAGAAATCACCACCCCCAAACTTCGATGTTTCAGAGTTCTAACTTGGGTTGGATGGCAGCAACATGAACCTACAAAAACAAAGGGTATAAGGAAATGATCAGTAGCCAAGCAAGAGAGAAACAAAATTCAAAACTAAATAAAATGACAGAAAATAAAAGGAAACAAAGGAAAAATAAAGGAAAAGAAAATTTGGGTTGCCTCCCAAAAGTGCTAAATTTATAGTCTTCAGCCGGACTACAACATGATTTAAGCAGGATCAGTGAGAAGAGGTGCAGAATTAGTGGTATCGGAATTGACATCCACATTCACCTCCTTGTTCAGAAAATCTACTTCAAAACACTCCACCTCATTCGAACACTTAATAGCTTCAAAAACTTTAAGCTCTCCTTGTACTCGCAATGTGACTAGGCCTTTTCGAACTTCAATTACAGTATCCGCAATGGCCAAGAATGGCCTGCCTAGGATAATCGGGATTTCACGATCTTCTTCCATATCAAGAACCACAAAATCTACAGGGAGAATTAACTTGTCAACTCGAACCAACACATCTTCAATAATTCCTCTTGGGTATGTGACAGACCGATCCACAAGTTGCAAACAAATCGATGTTGGTTTCATCTCTCCCAAACCTAATTGTTTAAAGATAGAGAAAAGCATTCGATTAATACTTGCACCCAAATCGCACAAAGATTTTTCAAAATAAGTATTTCCAATCGTGCAAGGAATAGTGAAACTCCTTGGATCTTTCAACTTAGGTGGCAATTTCTTTTGTAGCACCGCACTACATTCTTCAGATAACATCACCGTCTCATGTTCAACGAATCTCCTCTTCTTGGTGCATATGTCCTTCAAAAACTTTGCATAGCTCGAGATTTGTTTCACTGCATCAAACAAAGGAATGTTAATATTCACTTTTTTAAACAAATCAAATATATCAGAAAAGTGTTGATCTTTCTTAGCCTTTTGTAACCGTTGAGGATACGGAATAGGTGGAGAAATTTTTTTCTCGTGTACTCACTCTTCCTCTTGCGGTTCAGTGATGCCAGTTACCAACTTTTCAACCGGGTCAACTTTTCCTTCACTCTTTTTCTCTACAATTTTCCCACTCCGGAGTGTGATGGCCTTGACTTGCTCTTGGTTTTTTGGATTGATCACAGTTTGACTTGGAAATTTGCCCTTCTCTCTCTCAACCATCGCATTGGCAATTTGATCAACCTGCTCCTCTAGCTTACGTATGGATGCTTGTTGATTTTGTAAAGAAGTTTGAGTTGCTTGCATGAAATTGTTGGTGTTTTGAGCAAGAGTGTTGGTAGTTTGAGCCAACTGAGCCATCATATCTTCCATGGAATTCTTTTTGGCTTCATTGTTATGGAGTGGTAAAGGTGGGTTCACGTGATTTTGTTGATTGTTCTTCCAAGCAAAATTTGGATGATGACGCCAACCAGGATTATATTTGTCTGAATATGGATCAAACTGTTGGCAGTTGAAGTTGTTCACTTTGGCTTGTTCTTGAACAAACTCGGAAAGTTAACGATCGATTTTTGTATATACTCAGTACGACTCCTCGTCATCTCCGACCACTCACCCTGCTAGATCGATCGTTAACTTTCCGATTCGACTCTCTCTTTTAGATTTGTTTCACAACCAATTTTCACATAAAATATACCAAATTGAAGCTGGGAGTGAGGGAATTACGATTCTACCTAAATCGAGGCCAAAGGTGGTCGAAGGTAGTCAGAAAATAGCCTAGAAGTCTCAGCCTGTTTGGGTTTCTTCAAATCCATGACAGATTCGAGCATGCAAAGGTCGAATCTAGGTCTAGGAATGGTGAAGAGTTTGTTGGTGGTGCTAATGTCATCCAATTCGACAAGGTTTGATCGAAAAACTCGTCGTAAAACCTACAACTCATCAAGAAAAATAGAGCCATGAGGTTCCGCTCGAATAGTGCAAAGCTAGAGAAAGATAGAAACTGGAATCGAGAAGGAGTTGGATGGGAAAAAAAAGATAGAAGAATGGAATCGAGAGGTCCAACCTAAGGAGGAAGAGAGTGGGACGGAGAACAGAGAAAAAGATGGAGAGAGTGGGATAGAGAAGGGGGAAAAGGAGAAAAAGATAAGATAATAATAGAATATTAATAATTATGAATTAAATGATACAATGTAAAGCTTGTTAATTATCCTGCTTCTTAGTCTAACACTGCGCTAAATGTTTTATGTAGTTGGTCCAGCATAGTCAATTCTATGTCAATCCAACTTAGTCCCTAAAGCTAGTCCAGTCTAAGATAGTTCGGTGCAACAAGCGCAGCTTAGGGTTTAGAGTGTGTAGAAACTAATTTAGTGACAAGGCGGTATGTAGATACTAATTTAGTATGATGTTTTTCATTTGATTATTTATTGAAGCAAAATATATTTTATTTACCTATTAACAGGTCGAGTCATATTACCTGTTAATTTTAACGGGTCGAGTTCGGGTTAGGTCATATTACCCGTACATTTGACTAATTTGACACAACACCATCTATTAAAATATCGGGTCTGTCACAAACAAGACACGATCACCAGGTATACGTGGGAGTTGGAGAGAGAAACTTATTTTCTCTCTTCTTCGCTGGAACTAAGAACAGCACAGAGCAGCTCTGCGTTCTCCTCCCAAGTTCAAAACAAAAAATTTCAAAAGTATGATCTTAATCCTCTGATTTTGCCGAGTTTTGAAAAGTACAATCTTAAACCACCAAAATTACCACCGAATCGATTCGTCCTTATCAATTCAGAATTCGAATGCTCTTTCACTGTATTCAGCAACTATGGAAACAAAACTCTTGTTACTTAACTTCATATGATTATTAGAACGTGGAAATTTTGGTCAATGCATTACCTGTATTGAATGCAAGCCCAAACTGAGTCATTCTTAGACTCTGGTAAGAGCCTCTCCAGTATTCCAGACCCTCAACAAAATCACCTTTCTGCCCAAGCTCAACGTCGAAAAAAGACCTCCCAACAACAGTGTACCTATGATACAAATTACAACAGTCAAAACAGTTATTAGTGAGGAAACAACACATACAAGGAGAAAATCAATCTTATGCCCTTCTACCAAATAGACTTTTACTTTTCAGAAGTTGTGGCCCTAAGAACAACATCCAGAACTTGAAGTACGTCTTGAGGCGACTCATGTTGTTGGCTTCGTAGAAACTGTTGCAGCTGATGCAGGTCGGGTTTGCTAGCCAACTTGAGAGTGACCTTGAACTCTCGGTCCCTCCTGTAGCCAGTCAAATACAAAGAAGAAACCATTAAAAAATCGTAAGAAACAACAACAAAGCCTTATCCCACTACGTGGGAAAAATATCACAACAAATAAAACAAAACGTATTAAAATGAAAAAAAAAAAGGACATTAAATAGGACAAAAACATACAAAAATGAACCAGCAGCAACAGCCGAACCCTCTCTCTCGGCAAACTTTACCACAAACTCTTTCGAGGCAAATGGTAAAGGCCCTGCTGTATAAATACTTTTCATGCCATCATAAGCTGGGATTCTCTTGCCCAGGTGGGACTCCTTGTAAAGTTTTACGAGCTGCTTAATGACATCTTTGTTGATCTTTTTTTATGCAACTTCAGGGGTAATCGACACCTACAACAACCAAATGAAATCATAAGACACCTCACAACCACATAACCTATTGATGAACACCTTCCTAGATCAAATTTACAAAACCCTTTTGAAAACCCTTTTTTAAGAAAAATATTTAGGTCAACTTTAAATAGAGAGAATAAATTTTACAAAAGCATATGACTCGCTTTTGACTCAGAAATATGTTTTGGGAACGCAAAATTACCTTCCATTATGTAATAGTTTCTAGGTTGTGTTTGGGTTAAAACTTAAACTTTGGGCTCAGAAGGGAGTTGGCCCAAAAAAGAGGAGAAAAGCCCGAAGTCCAGCCCAAGCCTAGAAGGCAGAAAAGGCCTTTCCCGACTAGGTGCAGACCATTTGCACCACTTGCCCACCTACCCAAAGGCCAAGTGGTATAGACCCACCAGCTAATCAGCCCATAAAGTACTTTATAGTGGCAGTGCAAGTAATTAGCTGATGAGTCACTATCCTTCAAACTGCATTCGGGCAAGATTGCTGCTACAGGAGGTCAAGCCAAAGTGTCTATAAAAGAGGAAAGAGAAATCGAAGTTAAGGACACTCAAACAAACCAACAAATACAAGCACAAACTCTGCTCAAAGCCAGATTTGCCTTCAAAACAAAGCTGTAGTCAGCCCAAGCCTTCATCCCTTTCGGGATAAAACCTTTGTAATAGCTCTGCTACCCTGTTCAACTCTTGCTGTAGTATCGATTTATTTCTGTAAACTCATATCCCAACCCTTTTTCTAAAGCTTTCAAATCTTCTGATAAACCACAAAGATAGGAAGTTGCTAAACGATCAGTCTTGCCCGACCCTCTTTGTCTTTGTTTTGTTTTGTCTTTTCATTCATTAGCCTAGCAATATGTTGTATACTACAAGTTGTATCCAAGTTATTTCTAGTAATATGGCTATTAAAAGACTCTCTCAGCGCTTGAATCCGATTTGAATATGTCTTCACAGTTCAAGCCAGATCTAAGTTCTAAGCCCTCGGGCATGTAAGATTTGATCACTCAGAAGTCATTGGCCTCAAGGCATAAAAAAGAACCTTATGTGGACTTAACCTATCCACGACAAGCTTTGATAAACAAGAAGTCCGAAGTTACTTGAGGCGCAAGTAATCGACCTGTCACTTAGTTTTATTTCTGTTATATTATGATTACCATAGAACGTTTGAGTACGGAATGAATTCTGATTGGAAGCCTCAAGGCCTATATCTAAGGCCCCACAAAGGCACCTATTTGGATTCATTCTGCTCTTCGGGCTAGAACGTTGAGTATAGAATGAGTTCTAATGGGAAGCCTCAAGGCCTATCTAAGGCCCTACAAAGGCACCTATCTGGATTCATTCTACTCTTCGGGCTCGGGTAATGAGAAGTATAATGGTTATAAAACTCATATAACCAAGAAAGCAAACCTTATATATTCAAGTACTAAGTTAGTTATTAACGGGAAGCCTCAAGGCCTACACCTAAGGCCCTACAAAGGCACCTGTCATAACTAATATAGTCTCTCGGATATATATATAATTAAAACTCAACATACGTTTTACATCTGTCATACTGAAGATGGCAGTGGCACGCCTGAGCACTTAAAAGTTAATCTTGATTGTGAGCCTCAAGGCCTACACCTAAGGCCTTACAAAGGCACATTTCAAAGTTAACTATGTCCTTCTCTTTCAGCCTTGCCTGACAAGCCTTGCCCAACAGGCTTTGCCCGACAAACCCGCCAGTAAAGCAGAAGCCCGACAGAAAGCATCAACCGGCGCCGACCTCTCGGGGAGCTGTGTGCTCGTCGGCTATGAAGCATCCCCGACGGAAATTCCTGCCACGAACATAGTTTTGGCACGCCCGGTGGGATATCTTTGATCAAAGAAGTATGTCAAAGGGATCAGAAGATTTGCAAACTGCTTTGTTGCACATGCTACAAAGACTGGAGAACGTCTCCGCAGGCACCAGAAAGGAAGATGACCCGGTTCTAAGACCACCTATTCCTATATCTTTACCTCACCTCAGGGAGAAAGATGATAGGGAGAAGAGGGGATTTAAAATCAATCAACCAGAAGAAGCAGCAGTGACGGATAAACATACAGATCCCTTTTCAGTGGCCCCTATAAATATGATCAGTATGGCTTGGGCGGAGAAGGGGAAAGAGAAGGTCACGAGAGAATAAGGAAGAAGATTGGTTGACAAACCCATAAAAGCGGTGGTTAACTTACCCAAATATCCAAGAGCCGCCATAATCAAAGGGAGGGTGTTGTGCAGTAAGTGCCAATGCGAGTGTGAGCTCGAAATACCGCCCACAGGAGCCCTCATAGATCATGAACTGATCAGGAGGAATGAAGAAGAAAAGAGAAAAGAGGCACAAGAGAAGGCTCGGCGGACTGCATGAAGGGATACCTCCCGAAGTGTCTTTCAGCGGTTAGGAGGCGATTCCCAATCGAGGGCTTTATCAGAGATATTTCGCAACCATGAAGTTTCTGAGGAGGCAGAGGATAAAGATACCATATGGGAAGAGAGGTCAGGAGGAATGACAGGATAACAAACCCTGTAAAAAAGGATAATCATGCCCGCCTCTGGCGAAAATGGTATGTGGTTGGGAAAAATGGACAGCCCGTTAAGCAAATGGGAGCATCCATGGTCAGAAGGGTTCAAAGGCAACATAAAGCCTATATGAATTCCTTAAAAACCCATGTGACGTCGGAAGCATCCAAAAATCAAAAGTTGGAAAAAACGTCATCTGGGGGGAGTAGTCAGCTCCGCTAGAGGAGTAAGAATGAGGTGGAGAAAGCTAATAGCAAGACTGAAGGCGAGGGAAACCATGTGCCACAAAGGCTACACCCTGGGAAATATAGAATCTTGAGGAGAGCTCAAGAAGATATGATCATGGTGCCCACTCCCAGATGGAAGATAGAGCAGCCTATCTGTTTTGAAACTGTCTCACCTGAAAGAAAACCACCTTCTCTATCATTAGTGGATCCTTTCGGGGAAGTCCCAAAGCAAACACCATATTCAGGCCTGAATCAACAATAGGGGGCACCAGAACCACTGCTTCCAGCAGATGCAATGGCTTGGTTAGATGAGTTCATGGACCAGATTGGGAGCAAGAAAAAGGAACTGTCCGAGCCTAGAAATTTTCATATCAACATGGCATATGTTATATCCGCCATGTTTGGCGCCAGACCTGATCAGCCTGTCACGATGGAAGGAGACTATGTAACAACTGAGCCAATGATGGCTCATGTCAGCGTGAAGGTAGCTGAAGAGGGAGAATTGGGGGAAGCTAAATCATCTGAAGCACCCAAGGATGGTTTTTTAAGGATCTATACAGACAAGATGGTGTTCAGCCGCCCGAGTATTTCTCTTGCCAATCATCTGAAACCCATATACGTTACAGCCCATTTGGAAGGAGTGTCTTTCAAAAGAGTTCTAATTGATGGAGGAGCGGCTGTTAACGTACTACTAGCCAAACAAATGAAAAGGTTGGGGAGAGGTACAGAGGATCTTATTCCTACATACCTCACTGTTTCTAGCTTCTCGGGCGCTATTACCAAGACTCATGGGATATTGCCTCTAGAAGTGGATTTAGGGTCTAAACAGATCATGCTGGCATTCTTTGTGGTGGACTGCACCTCCACCTATGGAGCCTTACTCGGAAGAGATTGGATCCACCAAAGTCTTGCTATACCCTCCACTCTACATCAACAAGTGGCTGTTTTTCATGAGGCAAGCGCAGAAGGGCCAGGCTTTTGGGAGATGGTAGAGGCCGAATCACGGCCATTTCTTCCCATAACCAATGTAGCGGAAACAAGTTTCTACAATCCCAACGTAGGAATTTTGAAGTGTTCAGGAGAAGATGAGAACGACCGCCCTACCAAGATGACGGCCCAAAAGCTTCTAGAACAAGGAATGCTCCTTACTAGAGAGGAGTGGGACAGACCTTGTATCGTCCCAACACCCCTACACCATCAATGACAGAACAAAAGAAGAAGGATCAGGTAATGGCAGTCAGATCCCTAATTAAACGACTGTTGGTGTATAGGAAAGGAAGAAGACAAGAAAATGAGCTCTTAGACATAGAAGAGCAGGAATGGCAGGTAGGAGCTTCGACTAACCAGGAATCTTGCAGAGAAGAATTGGATAGGGCCATCCAAATGGCCGAATGCATATATGACCTAGATGGGCCAGCCGACTTACCCGAGAGCCCGGAGCTAGTCGAACTTTTGTGTGCAGAACCAGATAAGCCACCACTAGAAGTCCAAGATCCTTTGGAAGTTATTGATCTAGGGACAGAGGAAGATCCAAGACCAATACAAATCAGTGGTTTATTGGAGAGTGATGATCGGGCAAAGATTATCTGCCTTTTGCAAGAATTTAAAGATTGTTTTGCTTGGCATTATACTCAGATGCCAAGTTTAGATTCAACCTTGGTGGAACACAGAATGCCCATCAAGGAGGGATATAAACCTGTTAAGCAAGCACCGCGAAGGATGTCGAATGAGATAGAAGAGAAGGTCAAAGAAGAGATTGAGAGACTAGTAAAAGCTGGATTTATCAGGCCAGCCAAATATGTTGAGTGGTTAGCCAACATTGTACCCGTTTTAAAGGCTATAACAAAAGCAGTACGATGTTGTGTTGATTACAGAAATTTAATGGCGTTACACCAAAAGATGAGTATCCCATGCCCATGGCAGATCTATCCATAGATGCAGTAGCAAAACACAAAGTCTTATCTTTTATGGATGGAAATGCCCGGTATAATCAGATAAAGATGGCTCCGAAGGATATACATAAAACAACTTTTAGGTGTCTTGGGCATGTGGGGGCATATGAGTACCTGGTCATGCCATTCGGGCTCAAAAATGCTGGTGCAACCTACCAAAGGGCAATGAATGCCATCTTTCATGATTTGATTGGCCAGAACATGGAGGTATACATCGATGACATCGTGGTGAAATCCAAGACAGAAGAGCAGCATCTGATAGATCTCAGGCAAGCATTGACAAGAATGAGGATCCACAAATTGAAGATGAATCCAAAAAAGTGCGCATTCGGAGTGAGAGCGGGCAATTTCTTGGGATTCTTGGTGCATCAAAGAGGTGTAGAAGTGGACAAGAACAAATCTCGAGCAATAATGGAGTCGCCCCAGCCCACCAACAAAGTGCAACTTCAGAGGCTGTTGGGCAAAATTAATTTCTTAAGAAGATTCATTGCCAATTTAGCGGGCAAGATCCAGCCGCTGACTCATTTGCTAAGACTGAAGGATAAGGAGAATTTCGAGTGGGGACCACCACACTAAAAGGCTTTCGACAGTATCAAAGCTTATTTGACTTCTCCACCAGTGTTGGTACCACCTCAAAGGGGAAAGCCCTTAAAGCTATATATCTCCGCTTCAGATAAATCAATCGGAAGTTTGTTGGCTCAAAATAATGAAGGCGGGAAAGAGCAGGCAGTGTACTACCTCAGTAGAATTCTGACCGAGGTAGAAACAAGATATTCCCCAGTAGAGAGATTGTGCTTAGCTTTGTATTTTACTACCAATAAGCTGAGGCATTACATGTTACCTTGTCACGTGCACATCATCGCCAAGACAGATGTGATAAAGTACATGTTGTCAAAGCTAATGTTAACAGGGAGGATCGGGAAGTGGATTCTAGCATTATCTGAATTCAACTTTCAGTATGTTCCCCAAAGGGCAGTCAAAGGCCAAGCAATTACTGACTTCTTAGCGGAGCATCAAGAGTCTCAAGATGAGATAGTCAATATCCCAGGAACCCTGGAAGTTACTAGTGTTTGGATCCCGCCAAGCAAGGGAATCTCGGGCAAAGAGGAGTGGGTCCAGCAAGAGATAAGAAGAGTGGCTGGTCTATGGGTTACTCCTTGGAAGTTATATTTTAATGGTTCCTACACTCAGAAGGCTTCAGGAGCTGGGATTGTAATTATCAACCCTCAAGGGGTTTATCATTATTACTCATTTCTTCTAGATTACCAAGGGGACACCAATAATCGGGCAGAGTATGAAGCCTTAATAATTGGTCTGGAAATCTTGATAGATCTGGGGGCAGTAGAGGTAGAGGTCTTTGGTGATTCAGAGCTCGTGATAAACCAGCTAAATGGAGAGTTCAAGTGCAGACATATCACCATGGCAGGATATTACTTGGCAGCCACACAATTGCTGAGTTATTGGGATTCTGAGATATCAGTCAGTCATGTTCCCAGAGGAGTCAACTTAGCAGCCAACGAGATGGCGCAATTAGCCTCAGGCATGCCAATACAGGAAAGAAAATATAGGTTGGATGTCGAGATTCAAAGAAGAAATCTTCCTTCTATCATGGAAAGAGGATTCAGTCTGGATATAATGGTTCTAGAAACTGAGATAGAAGATTGGAGGTCGCCCATCATCCATCATTTAAAATATCCCTCTTCGCCTACAAGCAAGAAGAATAGACAGCAAGCAACCAAGTATGTCTTATGGGCGAAGAACCTGCTAAGGAAAACTCCATATGGGTTACTATTGAAATGCTTAGGCCAAGAAGAATCCATAAAAGTAATGGCCGAGGTACATGAAGGAATATGTGGAGCACATCAGGCTGGAACGAAGATGAAGTGGTTGCTTAGAAGGTATGGTTATTTTTGGCCCGACATGGAAAAAGATTGCAAGTCTTATGCCCGAGGCTATGAAGAATGTCAGAGGCACGGACCTCTCCAACATACGCCCTCAGTACCTTTAAATCCAGTGGTCAAGCCTTGGCCCTTCAGAGGATGGGCGATGGACTTCATCGGGCAGATCTATCCAGCTTCTAGCAAGGGGCACACTTTTATAATTATGGCAATGGATTACTTCACCAAATGGTAGATGCCTCAGTAGTAAAATCCATAACTTCAGCTGCAGTCAAGAATTTTATTGAGACCAAGATTCTATACAGATTTGGGGTGCCCGAAACTATAGTAACGGATCGTGGGCCATCTTTTATTTCAAAAGAAGTTGAAGAGTTTGCAAGCAAATACAAAATAAAGATGATCCAGTCTAGTCCTTACTACCCACAGTCAAATGGCCAGGCAGAATCCAGCAACAAGATTTTGGTAAACATTATCAAAAGAATGGTGATGGATAGTCCGGAAAAGTGGCATGAAAAGCTGGGGAATACTTTGTGGGCATACAAAACTTCCAATAGGGCAGGAACAGGGACAACTCCTTACGCTTAAACTTTCGGGCAAGATGCAGTGCTTCCCATGGAAATCAATGTAAGTTCTGTCAGAATTCAAAATCAGTTTGGATTACATAGTGAATAGTACATCGAAGCCATGTGTCAATGGATTGAAGACTTAGATGTAGCCCGAATTGAAGCCTTGAACCAGATTCAGGAAGGAAAGAAAGTTGTTGCCCGAGCTTATAACAAAAAGGTGATGATGAAGTCTCTCAATGAGGGAGATTTAGTATGGAAAACAGTCATCCCGCTAGGAGCTCAGCTTAGGGGCTTTGGAAAGTGGAGCCCAACATGGGAAGGTCTTTTCATGATTAGTCGAGTACTAGACAATGGAGGATACTATTTGGCGGACCTTGAAGGAAATTGGCAGAAACATCCCATTAATGTTAAATTCTTGAAAAAGTATTGTCCTACATTATGGGACGTTAGAGACTGTTACATTGAAGGGGATGCAAGGTAAAGCAAGCTTCGGGATATCAAAGTGCAGTGTATGTTCATCAATCATTCAAGAAGACAGAAAGACAAAAATTGCTAAAATAACGTTTATTTCATTTCGACAAATTGGTGAAATTTACAACAGATCTAATTCCGACGTGCTGCGTTCGAATCCTTCTGGATGCAATGTTGTTTTCAGCTGGTTTTCCGGTGTCTTCATGAATATGATCCGATCGGGTGATCGGGTTGTGCGGCCAAGATGCGCTTGGTAGAGGATCCTCAGGCAAAGTCATCACCATACATGATGGTGAAGCCTGACTTACCATAGCAGCAAGCAGGAAGACAAGCCTTCATGAGGAAGCCGCCTAACCAAGGGTGTTGGGGATAGCGAGGTGTCTAGCCAAAGGTGTTGGAGATAGTAGTTATATGATGAAAACTCTCTTTCTTATGAAAATGAAGTTTTAAGAAACCCCACTTGAACTCTGAAGAACTCATTTCACAGTTTTAGAAGAAAACTAAGGAGGCAGAAACACTTGGGGTGGATAAAAGATGAGGTCAATGATGATTTGTTGAAAGGGCCGGAATTTATAGGAATATCATAAGGTAGTTCAAGAGTCATGGGAAGATCAAGAAACTCCGGGTGGCGTTGATCTCAACTAGAAGATACAAGTTCCAAGAGCAAGGACGCAGGCGCATGCAGCTTTTCAATTAATATTGGCGCCTGGAATTCCAGGCTAAATATCAATTGAAGGGGGCATTGTTTGGGTTAAAACCTAAACTTTGGGCTCATAAGGGAGTTGGCCCAAAAAAAATGAGAAAAGCCCGAAGTCCAACCCAAGCCCAGAAGGCAGAAAAGGCCTTTCCCGACTAGGTGCAGACCATTTGCACTACTTGCCCACCTACCCAAAGGCCAAGTGGTATAGACCCACCAGCTAATCAGCCCATAAAGTACTTTATAGTGGCAGTGCAAGTAATTAGCTGATGAGTCACTATCCTTCAAACTGCATTCGGGAAAGATTGCTGCTACATGAGGTCAAGCCAAAGTGTCTATAAAAGAGGAAAGAGAAATCGAAGTTAAGGACACTCAAACAAACCAACAAATACAAGCACAAACTCTGCTCAAAGCCAGATTTGCTTTCAAAACAAAGCTGTAGTCAGCCCAAGCCTTCATCCTTTTCGGGATAAAACCTTTGTAATAGCTCTGCTACCCTGTTCAACTCTTGCTGTAGTATCGATTTCTTTCTATAAACTCATATCCCAACCCCTTTTCTAAAGCTTTCAAATCTCCTGATAAACCACAAAGATAGGAAGTTGCTAAACGATCAGTCTTGCCCGACCCTCTTTGTCTTTGTTTTGTTTTGTCTTTTCATTCATTAGCCTAGCAATATGTTGTATACTACAAGTTGTATCCAAGTTATTTCTAGTAATATGGCTATTAAAAGACTCTCTCAGCGCTTGAATCCGATTTGAATATGTCTTCACAGTTCAAGCCAGATCTAAGTTCTAAGCCCTCGGGCATGTAAGATTTGATCACTCAGAAGTCCTTGGCCTCAAGGCATAAAAAAGAACCTTATGTGGACTTAACCCATCCACAACAAGCTTTGATAAACAAGAAGTCCGAAGTTACTTGAGGCGCAAGTAATCGACCTGTCACTTAGTTTTATTTCTGTTATATTATGATTACCATAGAACGTTTGAGTACGGAATGAATTCTGATTGGAAGCCTCAAGGCCTATATCTAAGGCCCCACAAAGGCACCTATTTGGATTCATTCTGCTCTTCGGGCTAGAACGTTGAGTATAGAATGAATTCTGATTGGAAGCCTCAAGGCCTATATGTATGGCCCCACAAAGGCACCTATTTGGATTCATTCTGCTCTTCGGGCTAGAACGTTGAGTATAGAATGAGTTCTTATGGGAAGCCTCAAGGCCTATCTAAGGCCCTACAAAGGCACCTATCTTGATTCATTCTACTCTTCGGGCTCGGGTAATGAGAAGTATAATGGTTATAAAACTCATATAACCAAGAAAACAAACCTTATATATTCAAGTACTAAGTTAGTTATTAACGGGAAGCCTCAATGCCTACACCTAAGGCCCTACATAGGCACCTGTCATAACTAATATAGTCTCTCGGATATATATATATAATTAAAACTCAAAATTCGTTTTACATCTGCCATACTGAAGATGGCAGTGGCACGCCTGAGCACTTAAAAGTTAATCTTGATTGTGAGCCTCAAGGCCTACACCTAAGGCCTCACAAAGGCACCTTTCAAAGTTAACTTTGTCCTTCTCTTTCAGCCTTGCCTGACAAGCCTTGCCCGACAGGCTTTGCCCGACAAACCCGCCAGTAAAGCAGAAGCCCAGCAGAAAGCATCAACCGGCGCCGACCTCTCGGGGAGCTGTGTGCTCGTCGGCTAGGAAGCATCCCCGGCGGAAATTCCTGCCACGAACAGGTTGTATGTAATTAGTCCCATTCTAATATCCCTTAAATAAAGCTTATTTGATGGACATCTTGTGATGAACATTTCATAAGTTTTTTCAACGATCTGAATCATCTATATTTTAATTCATCATTCATAGATCATCCTTGCAAAAAAAAAAAAAAAAGCAAATCTAACACTATTACGAGTTACAATCATAGTAGAGTAAATAAATGAATATGGTTCTTCAAAGAAACACTAAACGACTATCATTTAATCCAACGATCATATAGTTTAAGATCTGGGTGATTTTTGTACAGATATCTTTGAGAGAAAACCCTAATGATTAATGGTTGAATTATTGAAATACATTAGGAATGAGCGCTACAAGACGGATCTATTTATGATATATGCATGAAGAGAGATAGCTGCCATTGACCAAATTAAAGCAAGACTAAAGAAAGGGTGTGTTGACGGAGAATTTTTTTTAGGGTTCCGGGCATAAATGTCGGGTGGTGTTCGGGACGTATGAAAATTAGACAGCTGGATCTTTATCCATTTCTTATTAAAACAAACTCTTAAGGGTGCGTTTGTTGCACCGGACTGTCTCGGACTGGACTAGCTTCAGGGACTAAGTTGGACTGGCTTAGACTAGACTAAGTTGGACAAACTTAGTGAAGCGTTTGGTGCAGTGTCGGATTAAAAAGCAGGATAATGAAAGCAGTACTGTCATCAATTTGGTGTTTGCTCAGACTAGGACTACATTATTGTTCTATTTTAATTTCTTTTTTATTAAAGATATTATTAAAATTAATAATATTGGATGAGAGTAAGACTCAATAAAAATACAAAAACGAAAATACATGATTAAAGAGTAGCATTATTCCAAACATCAATATAACAAAGTGTTCTCCCAACAATCGACAGGGTTCATGATGATTTTCTTAATTATTCACCTTTGGTTTAAAGTTGTAGATTAAAGTTAAAGGTGTTGGTAAATACTTGTATTTGAGTAGAACGAAAATTGATGTCTAACAAGTTCAATTTTTTACTCAATTGTGAAATAATTACTTGGAATTGCTCTTGTATGTATAAGCCAATTTCAGTCCATACCGTGAAAATTGCATTCAATCCCAAGACCACAATGATGCGAGGCACAATGACAAATGGATAGATGCACATTGATCATTGCTACATTTGAATTCCTAGCACGTAAATTGGCTTGCTCCAACTAGTTTGAAGAAAACTAGTAACAATATGCAAAAGGAAGAGATCATGAACAATTTATGCATTCCATTTGTATATTAAACTAAGCAATTAAAATGTCTTCCCTCACAACGGAGCAAGTCAGTTAGTCAATTCCATGTGCACTAGTGCTAATCCAATGAAAGGAAAAACAAATGAGAGAGGGAATGGTCACCAATTTAATCAAACTGTTGGATGCTCCAACTAGAACAAATGAAATATCCCAATACTACATTAACACAGTACACAGCAGAGCAAGGTAAACTACATAATTGTACATTCTACAATTTTTTACAATAACTCTAGAAAATAACTAACTGCCTCAATCATCCGAGCTATATTTACTCAATTCAAGAACTACAACAGAAGCGCAACAAAACAACTATTTATCCTTCAAGAGGAGACAGCTTCCAACTCAATTCCATTTTAGATCGAGTATGCTAAATTGTGGCTAGGGCGGGATGCTCACACTGTAGGCAACACCAAGAGTCCACATGTACAAACGAGAACTTCATGTGAAAAAAATAGGACGAGTGTACGTAGGATCCCAAATTGTTGCACGAATAAGATATTTCTGCACCAAGATACAACGAGTTCAAGATGGCGTATGTGACATGTCCCATATCCAAAGAATGCTTGGCATGCTATCAGAACCATATCAACTACAATAGCCAAACTCATAGCTAAGATAGCTTTCCTTGTACAAAAAAGAATGTGAAACAGTAGTGCTGCAATTCATCATTTTCTTTTCAAACAAAAATCTTCACGGTCTGAGTTACTCCACAAAATTGATCCCAAAATACTTGACCATTGAAGACCAAACGCCAAAACACACCAATTTCCTCCACATATGGAGACCAACATCACAACCCCAAACATTCCATCTTGGATACATTCAAAAGAATTTTCAGATTCATTCATACAAGGAAAACAAATAAAGACCAAAAGTTTAACACAATAAGCAGATTGATACCATAGATTTGTGATGTTTCCATGTGACAAAAACCTGAACAAGTATGATTGCACAATACTCAAATAACTTATTCAAGGACCTTCAATTGACCAGTGATATACTGTGGTCTGAGTAACTTATTTAAAGACTTTAATTGGGGTTATCCACTTCTAGAAAGGTAAGGCGCTGGTGATGGATTTTGGTCAAAATCAAACCATAGCCTCTTTCAAAAGTGACGACAAGGAAACTAAGTAGCAAAAACAAAGCAAAAATCACAAATCAAGCCAAGTAATTGACCATAAATTAATAAATTAATCTAAATTAACGTAATTTTATCAAACCCATTAACACAAACCTGATTAACAAGCTGGTGGGGCTGGAGAAGGGGGACGGTGTTGGAGCTGCGGGTCAAGGCTTTGCTACCCTTTTTAGAGTTGCATCACGAGTTTGAAATTGAACAAAAAAAAAATACAGGAAATGAAATAAATTAACCTACACAACTCCTCGACGGTATTGAATCGAGGACGGCGAGTGCGAGATCTTCCTCGGAGGTGGATCGAATGACGGCTAGAGTTGGACAGACAACGGTAAGAGCGGGATCTTCCTCAGTTCAAAATTTTGGGTTCAGGGTGAGGAGAGAGGGAGAAAGTGGTGGTGGGCTGGTGGTATGGTCTCGCTGGAGTTGGCGAGTTGTGGTGTGATGGTGGTTGTCGGTGCTCAAGAGAATAGAGAGCAAGAGAGATAAGAGCACGATGAGGACGGAGTATACGAGGTCTTAACAATCCCATAGGTATCAGGGGGTCTGGCCAAGAACTCCTAGCAAAGGAGTTTGTTAGTGCGAGTCCCTCTTAGTCTCATTAAAGATAATCCTAGTACAAAACAAACACTAGATTGGACTAATTGTTATTCCAGTCTAGTCCAGTACCACTTAGTGAGGGCAAACAAACGCCCCCTAAAAGTTGAAATCGTCTGCCTAGGACCAATATCTTTTAACTCCGTTAAATTCGTATGTTGTCGTCAATAATCTTGGTATTCCGTCCATTTTTATTTTCTCAAGTCCATCGTCTGCTTTGGCGCCTGAAAAAAAAACGAGAAAATGGAGGAAATTTGGTTTATTGAAAAAAAGGGGGGGAAATTGCTCCTTCATCTTGTCCGTCTGTTCCTGCCGTATTGTCGAGTACTCAAAGGAGGAAGAACATAAGAAATTAGAGTCAAATCCATAAGACATGTCATTGGAATCACAATGCTCCAGCAACCTCAGTTGCAGTTGGAACCACAATGAGATCCTAAACGACATCTCTTGCAAAATTGACTACTCTCGACTCAGTAGAAATGATGAGCTTTTATGTAGAACAAAGTCAGTGGTTTTGTGGGTATTTTGGGCATTAACATTATCAATGGTTATTTGTTGTTGTGGTGTTGAGTAATTGATGTGTTTGTGAAATGAAATTGCTCTGAATTCTTCTCACCAATAGCTATTCTACCTTGATATAATTGTGGATGCAAATTTCCGTCTTCTTCTTCTTGGACAAAATTGCACCTACAAAACAATTAACACCTTAGGTCAAGGCCAAGAGCCTCACGTGCCCACGATGAATTGGAGGGGGCTTTGGCCTAAGAACATCCGATGCCAAAGTTAAAATTTAGAGATAAAAGTATTTGGAGAGTTTTTGGGAGTTTTGCAAGAGTATCCACCTAGCTTTTTAGAAGAAATAGGGTCATATATATAGGGAATGGGGTGTTATTTGGTGATTCAATTAGCAATTAATATATTAATTAGGTATAAATATATTAATTGGCTAATTATCATAATAAAAGAAATGTTTTGGGAGGTTTTTGGAGTTTATGGAATGAGGATGGATGAGACATATTTGAACTTGTTACCTATTTTGGGTACTCCTAATTTTGTTGATGGATGATTCTCCACTGCTCGCGTGTAGGAGACCCGGTATGCCTCGAGGGTAAATTTGTCATCTTCACCCAAAAATCCACATGTCGCTTTGTGATTATTTTTGGCTCCACAAATGCCCCACACCTGCTGGGCTGCTCGTAGGAAAGTACAACAGGTGTAGAGATCTTCTTGCTCTAGGAAACTTAGGACTGCTTCCTTTTTTTATGTAGATTCCATCTTTAATATGAAATTATATCCTTCTAGGAAAAGGAAATAAATTTCTCTCAAAGCCTATTTAAGTCCACCTTAAGTGGGTTATTAAATCAACTTTGGAGAGTGATTTATTCTACCCTACAAGAGAGAGAGAGCTTAGAGGATATTTGTTCCCCCTCATCTAGCAATCTTCTACATCTTGCACGTGCAAATGACCGTCTTTCGTAGCTTTCTTTGTCTTCTCTATGCCGCACCAATGTAATAAAAACTTAATTTCTTCTTGTCTTCTTCTTAGGTGGTGCTCCCACGGGGCAGTCATCGGGGTGGTGCGGCACGTCGGCTGGCAGGGGCCAGGAGTCGGCTTGGCATGGGCCAAGGAGGTGATGTGGCAGGGGCCATTGCTTGAGCAGCTCGGCTTGATTGTAACCAAGGATTGGTTCGACATAGGACGAGGAAGTGGCGTGGGATAGGTAATTGTTTGGGCTGCCATTTCTGGCTGCCTGCTGAAAATGAGGAAACTGCTTGAGTTTCATTTTTCAACATTTGTTGCTTAGTTGATCTTCAAGCATTCGATCTTTTGAACTATGTGGCCTTCTTGCACTGAAGAGCTTACCCAGATGGGTGTCAGGGATTTAGTTTACCCTCTCGCACTGGAAAGCAATTAGTTTACCCTCTCGCACTGGAGAGCAATTAGTTTATCCTCTCGCACTGAAGAGCAAACCCATATGGGTGTCGGGGATTTGGTTTACCCTCTCGCACTGGAGAGCAATTAGTTTATCCTCTCGCACTGGAGAACAGACCCATATGGGTGTCGGGGAATTGGTTTACCCTCTCGTCCTAGAGAGCAATTAGTTTATCCTCTTGCACTGGAGAATAGACCCATATGGGTGTCAAGGAATTGGTTTACCCTCTCGCACTGAAGAGCAATTAGTTTATCATCTCGCACTAGAGAGCAGACCTTTTTGGGTGTCGGGGAATTGGTTTACCTTCTCGCACTGGAGAGCAATTAGTTTATCCTCTCGCACTGGAGAGCAAACCCATATGGGTGTCGGGGAATTGGTTTACCCTCTCGCACTAGAGAGCATGGAAGTCGTTGTCGTGAGTGCAGCTGAGGAAAGCTGGACTGCTGGATAACTGAAATAATCCTCAGGCTACGAGGTCTTGTTTGGCGAACTACTTGAGACTTCAAACTGCTTGTGGAACCCACGTAAGGTTGTAAGCGCAGTGAGCGGCTCCCTGAATTATTGCGCCATCATTAGGTGTTTCTTCTTGTGCCCTTTTAAGGTTTGGTTGGCGCGAGAAATTACGCAATCGCTTGGTCAATAACATTTCTACTTCTTCCTGAATTTTCCTTTGTTGGGGTGGCAGAGCTCTCGGCTGCCCCCAATCGTGATGTGCTGGTCTAAGCTGTTTTTCCATATGTTCAGCTTGTCTATGCCGCGGCTGCGGTGGGTGTGGTATGTTCCTAGTAGGCGAGCGTGTAACTCACAGGCTGCTGGTTGAACTTAAGCCGGATTGAGTGACTGCTTTTTTCTGTCCGTTGTGCTGCCTGCTCCAATGTGATGTGGAGAATACTCATTGCGGGCCTAGCCGCGAATGAATGTTTTGCCTAGAAGGCTGCTCATGTTGATTATCGGAGTGTGGCCCCAACCATGAGTGTATACTTATCCTCGGGCCTAGTCGAGAGTGCACGCTCATTCACGTTCTAAGACTGGAATACACGCTATCTTGAGGGCCTAATCGGGAATGTACACTGCCCGAACGCTCGGCTCGTGGCTGGTTGATTGGCTGTTTACCGGGACGCTGCTGGAAAGGTTCGTCTGCCCTTGTCCTACTTCGGGATACCTCGTCCGGGGCACGTTAGATCTCGGTGCATTGCAAAAGTTGATTCACCAAAGTCGTCTGTTATGCAAGGGCACTCGTCAACTCTATGAATTGTCGAGACAAATGTTGTTCGCCATTTAAATTGGAAGAGCTTGGAAGGAATGTGCCTCATTGAGCAGTGGAAGTATGGTAGACTCCAGTCATGAGATTTGAGTTGGAAAATGTCAAATACGTGGATAAATATGGTGAAAATGCCTATGGTTCAATCATAAGCCCACAAATTTGAAACCGGGATGGTTGCACTAATCTTGGACCGATTTGGGCTACGAGAGTGGGCTGCTCGTCGGGAGCAGGCTGGGCCACAAGAGTGGGCTGCTCGTCGGGAACAGGCTGGGAGCAGGCTGGGCCACGAGAGTGGGCTGCTTGGTGGGAACAGGCTGGGCCACGGGAGTGGGCTGCTCGTCGGGAGCAGGCTGGGCCACGAGAGTGGGCTGGTCGTCGGGAGCAGGCTGGGCTGAGGGAGCAGGCTGGGCTGAGGGAGCAGGCTGGGCTGGGGAAGCACGCTGCTCGGCGTGTGATGCTCGCCAATGCGAGTCTTGAGCTCGGCTTGGCAATGCATAGGGCTCGCGTTGGGCATGGAGTGACATGGCTCGGGCCGTGGTGGTGGAGCCATGGACCTCGCCGTGGGTGATTGCCATGGTGGCCACCGTGGTGGTTGCCATGGTTCAGCCTTGTGGTGGCGGTGCCACTCCCCCTAAGATCACATTTAGTCTTGTGGATCGTCGTGGTCCCATTTCTTGAATATTGGAATTTTCACTTGTGCAATTTTCTAAATTTCTAGCCATTGTATTTCTCTTTCACGTTTTATCAAAGAATCTTTGCAAATAAAAATTTCTAACAATAAGAACGTACGAAAAATACAAATGGACTAGTAAATAGAGAAAATAGAGAAAAAAACCTTTTTGTGCGAGAGTCTTCTACGAGTGTGAATCTCAACTCTCAATGAAAGCACCAATTGGTGGAGGCAAATTTCCGCCTTCTTCTTCTTGGACAAAATTGCACCTACAAAACAATTAACACCTTAGGTCAAGGCCAAGAGCCTCACGCGCCCACGATGAATTGGGGGGGGGCTTTGGCCGAAGAACCTCTGATGCCAAAGTTAGAATTTAGAGATAAAAGTATTTGGAGAGTTTTTGGGAGTTTTGCAAGAGTATCCACCTAGCTTTTTAGAAGAAATAGGGTCATATATATAGGGAATGGGGTGTTATTTGGTGATTCAATTAGCAATTAATATATTAATTAGGTATAAATATATTAATTGGCTAATTATCATAATAAAAGAAATGTTTTGGGAGGTTTTTGGAGTTTATGGAATGAGGATGGATGAGACATATTTGAACTTGTTACCTATTTTGGGTACTCCTAATTTGGTTGATGGATGATTCTCCACTACTTGCGTGTAGAAGACCCGGTATGCCTCGAGGGTAAATTTGTCATTTTCACCCAAAAATCCACGTGTCGCTTTGTGATTATTTTTGGCTCCACAATAATGTGATTGATCTTGTACTTGTAGTAGATTATATCATCGGTGGCGATTTCAATTGTCAATTTTCAACTTCAGTTTCAATTTCAATGGCCCAACGCAGACTGCTGAGAAACCCCGTGGTGGTTGGGGATGGTCGGCCTTACCCATTATTTGTAGGCAGTGTTGTCCATAATCCTACGCTCCAATTTCAAGATGGCAGTGTATAACTAAGTTTCAGTGTTAATAGTTTTGGAATGACATTTCAGCTTTTTGAGTTCTTTTTCTAAGCGACGAGTGTTTTCATTAGAGCAAGTCCACCCCTAAGGACTTTGTGCCAGCACCCAGCCCATTTATCCACTCCAGTGAATAGTAACATACTTCAATGAACAGTAATAGGCCAATGCATCTCCACCCCTAAAAAAATGCGCTGGCACAAACGATCTCCACCCCTACAAAATGCGCTGGCACCTAGCCCATTTAAAAAAAAATTAAATTTTTTCTAAAAGAATAAAAAAATAAAATAGTTTTAATTTCGGATAGGATTTTTAACCAATCTCGTCACGCCACGTGTCATTATCTGAACATATTATTTTGTGAATAGATTTCCGCTAAGATTTTCAACCAATCTCGACACGCCACGTGTCACTTCCGTTTTACAATAATTTAGCCAATATTTCGATAAGATTTTCAACCAATCACGTCATGCCACGTGTCATTATCCGAACGTACTATTTTGCGGATGGATTTCCGATAATATTTTTGACCAATCCCGACACGCCACGTGTCACTTCCGGTTTACAATAATTTAGCCAAAATTTCGATAAGATTTTCAACCAATCACGTAGTGCCACATGGCATTGTCCAGAACCTCATCCTTTCTTTTTTTGTCCATATAAACCCTACATCCCTACATTCATCCTCACACCAAAGCTCAATCCTTCTTTTTAGCTCAAAATCCTTGTTCATCGTTTTCAAATCTTGAGTTCTTATTACAATGTCTTCTTCAAGAAGAGTGTATAAACAGTTGCAGGAGCAACAGAAAAGGTTGTTGGCACAACAGGTAGAATTGGCCAATCCCGAGGAAGGTGGAGGTGGAGATGAGGCTTTCTTCATGGAGGAGGATGAGGATGATCACCATAAAAGGCAGAAGGCCTCACATTCCCGCCGTGTCATGAAAGTCGTTGGTCAGATAGCCAAACCAAGACGTGCTGCAAACCTCGATAGAAAAAAGGGAAAGCGAGGTAAAGATCTATTGGAAGATTATTTTATTCCCAATAGCATATTCCCTGATCATATTTTTAGACGTCGTTTTAGAATGCAACGAAATTTGTTTGACAAAATCATGAGTGATATTTGCAACCATGATCCATACTTTGTGCAAAAAGAGGATGCTTTTCATGTTCTAGGTCTTATTCCCGAGCAAAAAATTACGGCATCCTTGCGAATGCTTGCATATGAAGCATCTGCAGATCAAGTGGATGAGATCGCGAGGATGGGAAGAACAACTGTTCTGGAGTCCCTGATGCGGTTTTGCTCTGCAATTGAAGCCCTCTACACCAATGAGTACATCCAGACACCCACGCCAAGGGACATGCGAAGGCTTCTAAGGAAGTGTGAGATGCAAGGCTTCCCTGGCATGATTGGAAGCATCAACTGCATGCACTGGACTTGGAAAAACTGTCCAAGTGAGTGGCAATGAGCATATGGCGACAGAAAATGAGCCAAAAACATCATTTTGGAAGCGGTGGCTTCATTTGATACATGGATTTGGCATGCTTTTTTTGGTGTTCTAGGAGCTCAGAATGACCTAAATGTCCTTGCCCAATCCCCAGTGTTCGACGAACTGCTGCAAGGAAAATCGCCGAGATGCACATATTGGGTTAATGGTACCCAATACGAGGGATCATACTACCTTGCAGATGGCATTTACCCAAGGTGGTCAACATTTGTCAAAACAGTGCCACATCCACAGACTGAAAAGGAAAAACACTTCGCAAAATGTCAAAAAGGGTGTAGGAAGGATGTCGAGCATTGTTTTGGTATCCTGCAAGCTCGTTGGGCGATTGTCAGAGTTCCAGCTAGAATGTTTGATGTCGAGGCTCTTCGATCCATCATGATTACGTGTATTATTCTCCACAACATGATTGTTGAAGATGAGTATGATTATGATGCCGTCGATGAATATGAGCCGGATCCGATGAACAACTCAAGAACACGTATCTACTGTGCTCATGACCGGACCGAAGATCCAGTGCAACACGAGTCGTTGGAATGCGATGGACGTTACAATGAATTGATCGTTCAGCGGTACACTGATGTGCAAGAGCCATACTGGCACGTAACCCGCCAGAATGACTTTATTGAGCACCAGTGGGGATTGCATGAAGGCGAAGATAATTAAAATGAGGCTTGTGGTTGAAGAATAAATTGTATTTTTTTTTTTAAGTTTATGTAATTCTATGTAGTGTGTTTTGTTTTTAAGTTTATTTGGTGAGTTTATGTAATTCTATGTAGTGTGTTTTGTTTTTAAGTTTATTTGGTGAGTTTATGTAATCTTATTTCATGTGTTTAAAGTACAAAAATAAATAAATAATTACATTAAAATTGCATAATAATTTAAATAAAAATAAATAAGAAATAACACAAAAATTACATAAGAAATTAAATAAAGTTCAAAAGAAAAAAAGAAAAAACATAAAAATTACATAAGAAATTAAAATGTAGAAAATATTGAAATATAGATAGTATAGAAAGTGTAGAAAATATTGAAATGTGGTGTAAAGGTGAAAGATGAGGGTTAGGTATTTATAAAAAAAAATAACATTTTAAAAAAAATTCTGTATTTTTTAATAATTTTTCTGTATTTTTTTATAATTTGTAATAAATTTTAATATAGTTAATTAATCTGGACTGTTGGATTTGAAAAATATTCAAATCCAAGAGCCAGGGAGTTGCCACATGGCCAACGGTCATATTTCTGACCGTTGGGCCTTTTTTTTTTTTTTATTTTTTTTTTTTTTGAAAAACACGTGGACCGTTGATCTATGATCGAACGGTCCATTTTAAAAGTCAAATTTAAATTTTTTTTACCGTTGGAAATCCAACGGTCTAGAAAAACTAGCCGTTGGAAATCCAACGGCTATGAGCATGCCGCGTCACTCATGGGGCTCCGGAGCACAAGTGGGATGACAGCCCTCTGCAATCTTGTCGCCTACTCGCCCTGGGCGCGAGTGTCGTGCACACGCCAGCCAAATAGGCCGGCTCTTGGGTCTGTCAAAATTGGGCTGGTCTGTTGCCTGGCTTGGGCTGGGTGCCAGGCAACTTTGTGGGCTGGAGTTAATGGACAGACCCTCAGTGGGTTATTTTGACTGGATGCTGGGCAAAGCAAGCCCCGGTGGACTTGCTCTTAAGAAAAAAGGAGAAAATCAAGCTGTCTAATTTTAATAGGTCTGGAATGCCAACTGGCATTTGAGCCCGGAACCTCGAAAATTTTCTCTTGTCGACGTACCTGAAGTCCAACACTCGCTAGGAATAATAATGATGAAGGCAAAGGATCATAATAAATCCACTCATCATCTTCAATCTTCTACATTTACTCCTCACATACCATCCCATTCACAATATTTGCTCAAAGCTAGGAGTGGCACACTTGTTTTGATCGACGGATCTGTACCTTCCCTTCACGACTTTGCACCCAACCGGTATGCCGAAAATTTAGGGGCAAGCTTGCTGCGGTTTTAGCCCAAAGCGAGGGTGTTTTAGATGCCCCATAGCCCCATCCCATCCCCTTCCCTTTTGTTTTGGTTTTGGTTTTGGTTTTTGGTTCTTCCATTTTGTTTTGGTGTTTGGTTCTACTTGATGGGGCATTTGTTGGTGGTTCAAATCTGGCAACTCTTTTCCAATGTGATGGCTTTGGTGACGAAATACGGTTGGGGATAACTCTGTTGCAGGTTGGAAATTTTGTGATGCGATAACTTTGTCGAATCAACAAGGAATTGGTTTTCTTAAGGCGACTACCCATGTGGGCGCTGATAAGGTGGTATTGTCGGCGGTGGCGGCTTTCTACCTGTGCGGATAAGAATTAGGATTTTTTCATTTTTTTACTGTTCCACCTTTTTGTTGAATGGCCTTTGGCTATCCTCGACTTTATTGCACTTGTTTGTTGTAATTGGTATTGATCCCTTTGTCTTTCAATAACATGTATGCTTTTTGACAAAAAAAAACCTCAAATAATTGTTGGGTCCCAAAATGCCACGAGCGACCCAAGTTTACAACAGTAAACTTAAAAAACTAAAAGTAAAACCCAAAAACAAATTATCGAAAGGCTAATTTTTTTTCATGATCTATATGGTAATAAGATACTTTCAAATTGCCCCTCGTTTAAAAATGTTATACATCATTCAACTGTAGTAGAGTCCAACCACTTAGTACTACAGTTTAACGGTATTCCTCTTCACTTTTATGTGAAGAGGTCTTAGGTTCGATTTTCGCCAAAAGCGAATTTGAACCATATTATTGATTACCCATTGTGAGGCTTTCTCTCCCACCTCCTAGGTTTACATACTATCATCTGTTTTAAAAATACTATGGTGGAGTCCATTAGCAATCTTGTCCACATCAAAATTTTCCGTTCAAAAGTTATACGTGTAGCTCACATGCTATGGACAAAAGTGTCCTTTGATATTATTGACTGCCACAAACAATGACAAATTGCCACATGGTCATGTATTTGATTTTTAAAACTAAAAAAGATAAAAGAATCAATTAGAAACAAAAGAAGTATGCAAATAACAAAATAGAAAAGGAAAACCATTAGTGCTCGCTCCACCCCCATCTATCCTCGCCGTCCCACCCTAAATCCAAACCTGCTTCTTCCCCATCTCCTCCACCAAAATTCAAAACTTCCTTTCTCATCTCCCCCACAACAATAATTGTGGAGCCAAAAATAATCACAAGGCGACACGTGGATTTTTGGATGAAGATGACAAATTTACCCTTGAGGCATACCGGGTCTCCTACATGCGAGCAGTAGAGAATCATCCATCAACCAAATCAGGAGTACCCAAAATAGGTAACAAGTTCAAATTTGTCCCAACCATCCTCATTCCATACAAATTAGATTAATTAGGCTAATTAATTCATTAATCACCAAATTAATCACCATTTTCACACAAAATCCTCTAAGGGCCGGCCACCTCATTCCCTATATATAGGACCCTATTTCTTCTAAAACACTAAGTTGATACTCTTGCAAAACTCCCAAAAATCATCTAAACATTTTTTCTCTCTAAATTCTAACTTTGGCATCGGAGGTTCTTCGGCCAAATCCCCCCCCCATTCATAGTGGGCACGTGAGGTTCTTGGCCTTGACCAAAGGTGTTGATTGTTTTGTAGGTGCAATTTTGTCAAAGAAGGAGAAGGCGAAAATTTGCATCCACAAATTGGTGCTTTCATTGAGAGTTGAAATCCATACTCGTAGAAGACTCTCGCATAAAAAGGTTTTTTTCTCTATTTTTTAGTCCATTTGAATATTTTTCATACGTTCTTATTATTAGAATTTTTTTATTTGCAAAGGTTCTTTGATAAAATGTATAAGAAAAATATAATGGCTAGAAATTTAGAAAATTCCATAAGTGAAAATTCCAATACTCAAGAAATTGGATCGCGGAGATCCATGAGGCAAAATGCGGTCGTAAGCAGAGTGGCACCACCACTACAAGGTTCCACCATGGCCTAAGCCATGTCATCCAAGCTTGCACGGGCCCGAGCCCAAGTCTCGCATTCACATGCACCACGCATTGAGCAGCATGCTCCCGCGACCCAGCCTGCTCCTGCGGCCCAGCCTGCTCCCGCCGAGCAACCCATTCACGTGGCCCAGCCTACTCCCGCGGCCCAGCCTGCTCCCGCCAGGCAGCCCACTCCCTTGGCCCAGCCTACTTCTGCGGCCCAGCCTGCCCCCATGACCTCTCAAGCAGCCCAAGTCGGCCCAAGACTATCTCAACCATCCGGACCTACCATCAAGCCGGGGGCATTTTCACCACATTTCTTCGCGAATTTGACATTTCCCAACTCAAATCTTGCACCCGGAGTCTACCACACTTCCATTGCTCAAGGAGGCACATTCCTTCCAAGCTCTTCCAATCCAAATGGCGAACAACACTTGTCTCGACAAGTCCTGGAGTTGACGAGCGCCCTTGCACAACAGACAACCTTGGTGAATCAACTCTTGCAACGCACCGAGATCCAACGTGCCTCGGACGAGGTGTCCTGAAGTAGGACAAGGGCAGACGAACCTCTCCACCAGCATCCCGGCAAACAGCCCCTTAACCAACCACGTTTCAAGCGTTCTGGCAGTTTACGCTCCCGCCTGGGTCCTTGGGATAGCGTATACTCTCGTCTTAGCGCGCGGAGAAGCATGCATTCCCAATCAAGCCCACGGACAAGCATACGTTCACGGTTGAGGTCACACTCTGATTATCAACATGGATAACTTTCCAGGCGAAATGTTCATTCACAACTAGGCTTGCAAGGAGCATTCTCCACCTCACATCGGAGTAGGCAGCACGACAGACAGAGAGAAGCAGTCACTCAATCCGACTCAAGTTCAACCGGCAGCCTGTGAACGGCTCGTTCGTCTGCCTGGTACATGCCACATGCATCGCAGTCGCAACATGGACAAGTCGAGCATAGGGAAGAGCGGCCTAGACCCATAGGTCATGATTGGAGGTAGCCAAAAGTTCCACTGCCCTAGCAGAGGCAAATTCAAGAAAAAGTTGAGAGACTCATAACCGAACGATTGCACAATTTCCAACATAACAAGGCTACTGACGATGCACTTCGACGAGACATGACCAACATAAGCATGTCACCATTCACGAATAAGATCGAGCGGACAGATCCACCTCACGGGTTCACTATGCCTCACTTCATTCCGTACAAGGGAGACGAATATCCAGATCGACATCTCAAGCACTACCGCAGTACCATGATCCTCTACAGGAACAACGATGCGCTTATGTGCAAAAATTTTGCCACAACTCTACAAGGCGAGGCGCAAGACTGGTTTCACACTCTGCCGCCGCAGTCGATCAGGAGTTTCAACGAACTTTCCTTTGTTTTCACTAAGGAGTATTCGTCTAACCACTCAATCAAAAGAACATCCGACCATCTCTTCAGCATTGTAAAAGACCATTGGGAGACAATTCGTGACTATGTCAACAGATTCAAAGCGGAGAAGACCAAAATTGTTGGTTGCAACGAAGACATAGCAACGGCTACATTCAGAAATGGACTTCCCACCGAACATCCTTTATTCAGAAAACTGATCATGGGAGAAGAACTGACCCTAGCAGCTTCGTATGCTTTGGCAAAAAAGCATGCACTATGGGACAAGGCCAAGTAGTCTAACAAAAATGAATCTGAAAAGAAACACATGGAACGTTCCCCAACCAGAGAAGACTCAGCGCCTAAAACATTCACCAAATTCACAGTTCCAATCGGCCAAATTCTCCGCAAGCTCAAGAACGAACCTTGGTTCGAACTGCCGCCACCCATGAAAGGCGATCTTACCAGGTTGGATCATACAAAGTATTGCGCATTCCATCAAGGACCAGGCCACACTACCAATGGCTGCCTGAAGTGGAAGCAGTATCTTGAGAAGGTGACAAATGAGGGCCGATGCGATGAGTATCTTGACAAGTCAACGAAACGGCCTACACAAGCAGGGGAAGTCTCCATCACCCCCTAAACCTCGTTTGGGTTTTTTCCAAATAAGTTTGAAGTCTCAAGCAGCTCGACAAACAAGGCTTCACAAGCCGAAGATTATCTAGTTTGTTATGCAGTTTCTGCCTTCCATCACAGTTGATTTATTTCTTTATTCTCAATGAAGATTCAAGAAGTTATTCACAAGCATGGCTCAACTGTTGTCCACAACGACTGCTAAAAACCCATACGGGTTCGCTCTCCAGTGCGAGAGGATAAACTAATTACTCTCCAGTGCGAGAGGGTAAACCAATTCCCCAACACCCAAAAGGTTATGCTCTCTAGTGCGAGAGGATAAACTAATTGCTCTCCAGTGCAAGAGGGTAAACCAATTCCCCGACACCCAAAAGGGTCTGCTCAGGATAAACTAATTGCTCTCCAGTGCGATAGGGTAAACCAATTCCCCGACACCCAAAAGGGTCTGCTCTCCAGTGCGAGAGGATAAACTAATTGCTCTCCAGTGCGAGAGGGTAAACTAATTCCCCGACACCCATATGGGTTTGCTCTCCAGTGCGAGAAGGCCACATAGTTCAAAAGATCGAATGCTTGAAGATCAACTAAGTAACAAATGGTTAGGGGGCAGCAGCCACTTTTACACTTAACAGTTCGCTCATCCAACACTTCATCTTCAGCAACTCCGATCTTGGTAGCCTCACCAAATTAATCACCATTTTCACACAAAATCCTCTAAGGGCCGGCCACCTCATTCCCTATATTTAGGACCCTATTTCTTCTAAAAAGCTAAGTTGATACTCTTGCAAAACTCCCAAAAATCCTCTAAACACTTTTTCTCTCTAAATTCTAACTTTGGCATCGGAGGTTCTTCGGCCAAAGCCCCCCCCCATTCATCATAGGCGCGTGAGGTTCTTGGCCTTGACCAAAGGTGTTGATTGTTTTGTAGGTGCAATTTTGTCAAAGAAGGAGAAGGCGAAAATTTGCGTCCACAATAATCTCATTTTTCCCTACAAAATCAAATTAACAAAACAGTTTACTATTATGCAATCAATTAATCCCATGTTCTTTATACAGCCAATTCTTGATCACCTTCTCAATGGTCTGGAGAACACGTTCTTATAGCACATTGACCATTGATTCGATAGCACTGCACGAATGGGGTTGGTCTGTGGTAATAGCAGAATTGGGGGTGGGTGCCAGAGGCGATGGCGGGACAAAAGGTGTCCTGTTGGTGACGATGGAACTGAGGTCCAGGGAGAACGCGGCCAAGGAGGGAGGAGGGTGTACAATAAATTTTCTTTTCTCAGTTTTAATTACTTTAATCTTTTAAATATCCTTTTACATTATTTTTCAGACAAGGATCAATGGGGTAGATAAGTTGTAAAGACAATTATACCCTTGTATGTGAGCAGCACATGTAACTTTTTAACGGAATTTGAATGAAAATTTTGATTTGGACCAAGATTGTTAACGTACTCCACCACAGGTGTATGATTGATAACATTTTTTTCACAAAAATTACTCTATTAGGGACCACGAAAAAAATTTAGATTGTTAATCTACTCCACCACATGCGAATGATTGATTGATAACATTTTTTTTCACGAAAATTACTCTATTAGGGACCACGAAAAAAATTTAGCCGTATCAAAATAAATAAAAATATTCAAAACACAATGACAAAGCTCAATAGTCCAAAGCATCTGAACAGATCAACTCAGAAATATTTTTAAAAAGTGTAAAGTAAAATGTAAAAGAAATTTTTGGAGTCACAGATGTTTTGAGGGCACCAAATCATTTTTGGGTCCCAATTCTTTGGGAGAAGAGACAATTGGTTTGTTACGGGTATGGATGATAATTCAAACCGTTAAACTTGATAAACATGGATAATCATCCGAATGGAATGGATTTGAAAATGAAAATTCGAGTATACTTTAGATATGAAAAAAAATCGAAAATATTATTCTGCCACGTGATAGTTTTGGCAAAACACGCAAAACATACCACATGGTTTTAGTTTGACCTCACTACTTTGTATTTTGGGTGTCCAGACTAAAGAAGCGGAACCATAAATCATCAGAGTCAGTCAAAGCATACCAAGTGAATTTTATAACTAGAATGACAAAATTGCTCGTATTGATGGAAGAAACTCATTATTTAATCTATATTGGGCTAAACAGACTCAATGAACCGTTGCATTGCTCCCCTCTTCACTGCTGTCTGTTTGTTTCCTCTGGTTGTTGCCTCCTGGTAGGCTTCCCTGTGTTTTTGGCTCTGATCCTGGTTATGAATATATCCAGTTTTTCAAAAAAAAAATATATATATATATATATATATATTGAGACACAATTACCTTTAGCACCCTCTCCATTTGTCCATGATGAGCACATTGAAATGCGGACCTTTCACTAGCGACCGCTGTCATGGTATTTTAGCTGTTGGCATAAATTCAAACATCAGTAAAGATAAGTTCATTAACCAACTAAAATAAAAATAGAAGCAATCAAACAAGTCGCTTAGAGCAAGTCCACGGGGGACTTTTAGGCCGGCACCCAGCACAATTAACAGCCCGGCACCAAACCAATTCCCTCCAGCCCAGTAGATAGGACGGCACCCAGTCTAAGCTGGTTTCAGGCCAGCCCAAAATGGACTGAGCTATGGGACGGCCCCGATTGACGTCATGCTAACGCCAGCATGACGTCGCAAGGTATTTTAAATTTTTTTTGCGCCAGGCACATGCGAAAAGGCCTTATTTCAAATCAACTAATATTGGGTTTCTTTTGTGATCCTAGAAAAATTAGGGTCTCTTTCGAGATGAAAGAAAACGGAAACGGAAAAGGAAAAAGAAAGAAGAAGGGAAGAAGAAGAGACGGGAGGGCAAAGAAAAGGCCAAGAACTAAAACAGCGCTACTGTAGCGGTGGGTCCAGGATCTGGATGCGGAGGACGACATGTCGTCAATGGTGGAGATGGTGGCCGCGAAGTAGGCAAGCCGAGTAAGGGGAAGGGACTCGACGGTGAGGGTTTGGAAGGAACTTGGGATTTGGTATTTTTGGGGTTTGCTACGGATAGGTATAACAATTCACACGGATAACCATGAATAACCGTCCGAATAGAATGGAATTGGAGATGAAATTAGAGTATATTTCAGATACAGGAAGAAACCGAAAATATTATTTAGCCACGTGACCGTTTGACTAAACACGCAAAACATACCTTACCGTTTTAATTTGACCTCACCACTTTTTATTTCAGGTGTTTGGGCTGAAGACGTGAAACCATAAATCATCACAGTCAATCAAAACGTGCCAAGTGGATTTTATAACTAGAATGACAAAATTGCTTTTATTGATGGAAGAAACTCATTATTTAACCTAGATTGATCTTGACTCGAGAGATGGAGACATCAGGATGCGATAAAGTCCTCGGTGGGTGAGTCTCTCGACATTGAGTCGACCCCGCCCCGAGCAAGCATCGAAGGAATATTGGGCTAAACAGACCCAATGAACAGTTGCACAAGCATTGAGACACAATTACCTTTCATAAAGAGTCATGCTTGCCTAGGCATGCACCATTGAGACACAATTGCTAGTTCAGTTTCACATATTCGTTTTACCACGCCTACAAGAAATAAAAACCACATATTTAAGCCTTGTATAATGGAAAGAAGAACAAGAAAGGATTGTTGTTGCTGGTTTTCCTTCTGTGAATATTATTAAGCACCCTCTCCATTTGTCCATGATGAGCACATTCCAAATCCCCCCTTGATTAGTTCATCTCCATCGTAATTACTGTGTGCAACTTTCTGCATAGATGCAGAAACATGACCATAAGAAACAAGTTTAAAACACCACCTAAATTAGACTTGATATGTACTCCTCTCTCTGTCTCCGGGACGTTGACAAGTAGCTCGTAGTAGGGCTGTTACTTGTCTTTCATTAAGCTTCTTGGAGTATCTCTGATCAGAAACAATTGTACAAAGCTGCCAGAAAGGTAAATAGGTAAATTATTTCATAAAGACCAGTACCGAACCCGAAAATTAAAACTGGAAAACAAGCCGCTTAAAGAGTCGAGAAAGGTACCTCCATGGGCAAATAAACAGGTTTGGAAACACTTCCGGATTGAATGGCAGGCATTGCCCCATTCTTAGCACAATATTGTACCTTTCACGTTAATATTGAACTACTGTCTTACTACTTCCATCTTCACGATAATCACTTGAGTTGGTTCAGCGGTTCCGTGGACACTCTAGTGATTTTATAAGGCCTTTTTCACCTGTGATAACAGAGTGTCACAAGATTTGCTAACACAAAATGTTTTAGAAACTGATTGTGGACATACAGTATAAGCTCGATAAGAAACTGATTGACAGATCTCTTACGTTAAAGTATTTTCACAAATTCCGTTACCAGGGTGGATTCATAGAAAGATGTGGCAGACACATCTGCATGGAGCGGAAAATTTGGTTCTCTAATCCTTCAACAAGTAAATCTTGTAACCATGCATGTTGAGAAGCCCACGATACCATTTCGCTTGTCATTAATGAGAGCGGGGGACCTGTAAGAAAACACTCCGATGCTCAAGTCAATATTTGTTCAGGATGCTTACAAAATACAAAACAATCTCCTAAGTCCTACCTCTCTTTTTTCTCCAGCAGTTCTGACATGATTCTAGGCCTTTTATGGGCATAAAAAGCTTGGGCTCCAAGTCCAATTATCTCACAACATGTTCCTTTGTTAGTAGCGGCTGATTCATGTTGCTTTATTTTAGCCAAACTCTCTTATTTTTAGGATGCATGAAAAATGACGAATTACTTAACCCTTAATTTTTGCACCCACAATACCTATTTTGAGGTAAATCCCAAACTGGGTTGGCCTAAGACTCTGGTGCATCAACAAGTGTAAGTGTGGTACAAAATACAACATTTAACATATAATTACTAAGGAAACAAGAAACAGAAGAATGAAAGAAACCATATCATACGCCGGTTCTACAAAAAGATGCGTTACTTTTCAGATGGTGAGGCTCTAAGAGCAACATCAAATGCTTGTATAGCCTCGAGGCGACCCGTGTTGCTTCCTCCGCAAGAAATGTTGTAGTTGGTAAAGGTTGATCGGGTTCGTTCCTCGGTTTGAGAGTCACCTTAAAGTCCCTATCCAATCTGTAAGTCATTCGAACACACCAAAAACAAATGATATTCAGAAAACTGCAATAACCATCGAAACATATAGATATGAAAACAAGACACAGAAGCACTGAACTCTCGTAGGAAAATACCTTTTCGAGAGAGAAGAAGAAGAAGACCCGCCACGATCATCTTTCTCAGGTAACTTAACCACAAACCCATTGGACTCAAATGGCAATGGACCTGCTGTGTGAAAGCTTTTCATACCATCATAAGCAGGGTTCTTTGACCTAGGTGTGACTTGTACAAAACAAAAAGCTACTTAACCACCTGCACAGTCCGACAGACGTGGAGTTTGGACACAAAAGGCCTCAATATTTTTTGGACTAGGGTTAGGATATTTAAACTCTTTGTCTTTGCCTGATGTGGGATATTTGGACATGCCCCCAACAGATGTGGAGTTTGGACCTACCCGATGTGGGATATTTGGACATGCCCCCTTACGTGGGACTCAATTAATAGATCACACACCCGATATAGGATATTTGGACATGCCCTCTTACGTGGGACCCAATTAGTAGATCACACACGGGAGATCCACGCATCGGCAATCATGTGGAGCTAAGGGGACTTACCCAACACCGGGACCAAGGGACCCACCATCATAACGAGGGGCCAAGAAGATCCACCCATCACGTGGGTGTACGGGTTTGCTCCCTGGCTCTAATACCATGTGGCCAAAGGCTCACTTCCAACAACACCGATATTGTACCCAACTTCTTAATTTCCATCTGTAAAGTCCGGCAAAGGCGCGGTTTTATCACAAAATACATCGATATTAGTTGGAGTGGAGTTAGAATATTTGAATCCATCCGTACACATTTGAATCCATTTGTGATATGGTTTTCATATTCTAATCATCAAATCTAAATGGTCGATACATATCGTTAAGCATCGGATCCGAATCACAGATCATTATTGGATCTACATTACAAACTAAAAATTTTAAAATATCATCAGTAACTTCATTCATTCTTTTATTTTATATATCTATTTACTAGAAATTGTACACATGCTATGCATGTGATTATTAAAATTTCAAAATAAAACTTACAAGGAAAGAAAATATAAAATGATCGCTTAAACTTTTTGGTAATGACCTTCAAATGATTTTTCATTACTAGAAAGGTTGTTTATAATATATTTGGCGAATATTTCTAAATAATTGTTTTCTCACTGAACTTTTTTTTATCTCGGTGAAAACGTGGAAGAGAAATGAGGACAACTGCTATGGTTACCTAAGTGAGGCTTTTAAAAAGAAAATTAAATAAAATATTTTGTGTTTAGTTTACTATATTGTCAACAACTTTTATTTTAGTTATTCTTCTTTAGTTTTCTTGGCAAGGTTAATTTGGTCTTTTTAACCATCTTCTGATCATCAAAGAGAATTTTGTTTACAGCTAGTTTAGGTGAATTTTGTTTATAGTTAGTGGGAGAGTGGCTAATTCTCACAATAGATTACAAATAATATAATTCAAATTCATTTTTAGTGTTCATATCTATTTTTTTTTTGTCCAAGTTTATTAGTGTAATTTCGATGCATAAAATCTACACAAGTATAATGTTTATAAGAAAAATAAAAAATGAAAACTGATATTAGCAGTTCAAAATTTAATTTGTGACTATTTATGTTTATAAAAAATTAAGAGAATTGTTATTGACATTTCAAATTTTTCATTCTACACTCCAAACTTTCTATATTTAAAAAGAAAAATACACTCGTGAGGAGTGTAGAATGAGATTTTGGAGTGCCAATAACACTTCCCAAAATTAATTGTGCAAAACTAAATAGAGTGAGAGCAGGTGTGTTTGCGTGTTGTTTATACAGAAATGGAAACAAATCAAAGACCGTGCAAAAGGGAAGGAAGGGGTTTTGGGTTGGAAGCGAGAGAGGAAAGTCAATACAAGAAATTGACGTCTGATTTCTCATATTAAATGACGATTTTACCCTACATCATTATTCACAGGACCGCCGCGTGATTAGGCAACTGATTTTTGGATTTAATGCTTTCGAACAAAAAACAAAGAATTTCGGAATTATGCTTTAAGTTTAAAACGGTTAAGTGACGTGGTTAAGCGGTTAATTGTGCAGTTGAGAAAATAATGGGAAGGGCACAGATGACTTTTTCCTTTTTGTCCAGGAGTTTTAATTTAATTAAAGGACCTAATAATTTGATTCTGTTGGGATTTGGGTTTTCGGATTGGATTATGTGACGGTTGATTTCGTTAAGTTAGGCAGCTAATAATAAAAGCTGTGTAATTAATTGTCACTTGATATGCTAATTAGTATTACAATCTAATGATTTTCTTCTTTCTTTGTAATTGAAGTCTTAAGTTCGATTATTGCTAAAGACGAATTTAAACTACATTATTACTAGCTTATTGTGAGACTTAGTCCACATCTTTCCCTTAGCATAGATAATATCGTTCATTAGAAGAAAATGTCACTTAGTATTATAGTCTAATGGTATTATTCATCACGTAAGTAAGAGGTTTTAGGTTCGATTCTCATAAAAAACGTATACACACACAAATACATATATATAAAGTCTTGTACATCTCATTTATCTTCCTCGTAAGATGTAAATATAAGTTCTACTCCAATTTGAGATTCCATTTATTTTTTAGTTTATTAGCAGATCATTCGAGGGGTTTCCGCCCAACAAGAAATGTAACATGACCATTCCAAGACTCCGAATCTCCCATTAAAGATGTTCTTAGTCACAACTCATTCTAGGGGTTTCCGCCCAACAAAAAATGTAACATGGCTACTCCAAACTCTTCGAATCTCCCATTAGAGATGTCTTAGTCACGATTCCCGCATTCCAAAAAGAATTCAGTTACAATTCGCTCTCGGTTAGGGATGACAATGATAATAAATTAATAAAAACTCAACTGAAGGGAAGCAGCTAAACTTAACCTGCAAGTCACCTTTTGGTAAACTTTCTCAAGCCCTTTCAGCAAAACCAAAATTTGGACAATATCCAAAATCTCCACCTGGAAAGACAATGCCTCCAAATTTTGAGCTCAGGCCTTGAGAGGAAGGTCAAATCCGGAATAAAAACATATGAACTTACACCAGATGAGATGAAAGTAATTAACAGATACATCCAACCAAGTAACAGCTCAAAATGTTCTGACTGCACTTGTATATAAACTAAACTTTGAACCAAAGTTCATATCCATATCAGTAGCCAAGGATTCAGGACCAACCCACAAAACTAATCACCAAAACAATCACGGATGAGCGATTTAGACGTCAATCTTCAAGTCGATATAAGATTAGAGTCTTGTGCAACTTTAGTTCATACAACCTCAGACAAAACACGACCACTAGAAACTATCCGCCACCAGCGAGACCTCAAGACTGATTTCAGCAGTAGAACATGACTTCCTTTACATTTTCTTTAATCTCCGGAAGGGCACGGAACCTCGCACCACCAGCAACCCCTGCTGTAGATCCGGTAGTTGAACCTCCATCAGAATACTCGCCCTCTATGTAGTATCTTGCACGGAAGGCAGCCAAATGTGCATAGTATGCAGGAGGAACTGCATGAAAAAAACAGAAACATCAGTGGTGCAATCAGGAAAAAGCATAATTTCAGAAAACAGATATGAATCCAAGCCAAGTACGTACCAATGGAAACTGAGCGTGTGCACCTTGCATACCTGAAAAATCACATGCCATACGATTAGAATGTCAGAAAACAAAATGTCATGGCATAGTACAACTGCAAAAGCCAGAGAAAGAATTGAAATTGTTGTTTTCTTACGTGTAGCATAGATTGTTCGTTAGCATTTGCAAGTCATCTGGGGTGAATCTGTTCTCATCATACAGGACATGGTAATGTGCGGGCCTGCTGGTTCCCTACATGAACACAAGATAACCGTCAAACTTTTAGCAGTGAATAGAGCACATAAATCCTCAGAAGAGGGCAAGGAAACTACCGCAAAAAACAGAAGTGGCATACATAAATCAACAATACAAATATACCTGAATGCCAGCATGACTGTTGAGATAGAAGTCAAACTCCGTCGGATGACAAATCTGGGTGTCAACGACAGTTCCTAGACAACATAAAGAGAGTCAATGCGCAAAACGGAAAAGCATCAAATCTAATATATCTCAATGCATCTAAATCTGTAACCTGGTTGAATATTGCCACTCCTATCAGTCTTCCGTTGATCAGTTGGGAACAGGCGAGTATGATGCCTTTTCTGCACCACAACAAAAGTAACTGGTGGTAGATATCCCTCCTGAAGCGATTGACAAGCCTGAAAAAGTAATGACACACATTAGATAAAGTCGCTTATCTTAAAAAAGAATCACTAACTACTTGATCAAATCAAATAATTAAGCAATAACAAAATAATTCTAAATTGTAGTAATCAGCATACCTTTCTTATAGCATCCATTTCATACAGCAGAACTTGACTAAACTGGCCTTCACTAACTCCATCTCTGCCAAGCAAAAATCAAAACAAATATTAGCAGAGTGACATCATTTTCCAAGACCACAGCAAAAACAAATATTACCTGAAGAAGATAATTCTCTCTGGTTTTCGGCCAGTTGCTTGTCTAAATGCTCTGAAATGCTCCCTAACATAATGAAAATAATCATGTTAAGAAAACAGTGACAACTATTATTTAAAAAAAAATAGAAACAATAACAAAAGAAGGTGCATGCTGTCCCAAATACCTGATCATTCCTCCGGCAACCGGACCTCTGTTAGGGTCCTGTTTAACACTGTAAAGATCTTGGATTATTTCTTCACGGTGAGCCTGTGCGGATACAATTCCTCGGTACTTAGTGACTTCAGGCCAATCCATGGACGCCACCACCTGATTGAATAAATTGCCATGTTAACACATTATGCATTTTGAAAATGAAATCAATATAAGACTGAAACTTACAGCCGCAATTGAAGGACTGCTATCCTCCCCGGGTTGTGGATGGGTAACATCAGCACCAAATATTATTGTGGGAATGTCACTCACATGAGGAATCCTTCTTTGAATGGCATCTATTAGAACAGTGTTCCTTCCACCAACCTACCAACAGTTTTAAATAAGGAAAACTAATGACAAGTCCAAAAAATCTTTAGTTTTAATGAAAAATGACAAATAAAGGTGTAGTGAATAATACCAGGAAAAGGTAAAAATGTTGTTTTTCGTTAAAACTGAACACTACCAAGAGTGTTTCGTTAAAACTCCCTTTTAAATATTCAATATTTCAATGTTAATGGAAGACAGTGAGTGATGTGAGCGACAATCAATAAAGGATAAACACAATAAGTAATGTGTTGGGCAATACATAAAAACAAACCTTCACATTTATCTTGAGTGACAGATTTTCTAGGTATTGTTTACTGAGCTTTGATGCCGCCTTGGGCTGACAGCACTGAGATACAATTCCTAACTCAGTTTCACAGATCCGTTTTATCATGCCTGCAAGCAATCAGCAATCAATACGTCAGACCTTAAACATGATTTTCTTGAAATACAAGACACATTTTGTTCTCAGACTGCTACTCACCATATGATCCAGTAACATCAGGCAAAATGATAATTAACAACTGAAGAGGCTTTCCCTTATGTCCAATTTCTTCAATTTTCTTGCTAGACATCTTATGGATATCTCTGAGCACCCTCTCTATTTGCCCAGGATGAGCTGATTGATGAGGAATTAAGGGTTGCGGATGGAAATGCTAGGAAGATAAAACAATTTGGTTAGGAAAAGAACAAAAACAATTCAATGCAGAAATAGGAGGAACTTAAGGAAGGGAGTCGTACCACTCCCTTGCTGTTGCACATATTGACCAAATCCTCACAAAATCGGAGGTTAAAACTTGGGTCCAATCGGGAGAAATTGACACATGCCCAGAAATCCACTCGACCACCGTTAACCATTTTCTACAGAACCAGAATTAATTAAAAATAATCAGAAATCAAATTTCTACCAAGAATAATGTTTTAATTTTGATGCTGCATCACATATCACAAAAGCAGTAAAAGATGGTATTTTAAATGTTTACAAATCCATAATAAATCAGGAAGTTGCAGACTGCAAAGACTTACATTGCAAAAAATCTTGTGTAACTATCCTCAAAACACACAATGGAGTTCAACATACACACAGATCCATCTAAACAAATGCAAAACCAAGATCATACCTTGTTGATCATATTCCATTGCCCCATTCGTGGATTTTCAGACTTCTCACGACCAGTGTCATGGTATTTCAGCTGTTGTCATCAATTCAAACACCAGCAAAGAAAAAAGTTGAATAAAAAACACTTGCACTATTCACACAAAATTGGAAACAAATACTTACCGAAGGCGGCGGCAGAACACGAGCATTAACTAAAGCCATATCTTGACTTATATTCATGCCAAATTGCTGGATAAGGTCATCTTCATTGTAACGATTGTGTTTACCCATCTGCAAAGATGCAAAAACATGATCACCAGAAACAAAATGAAAACCATCTAGAATAGGAAAAGAGTTCTATTGATTGAAAAGATGAAATCACATCCAGACCTCGACTATACTGCGCTGCCTCTCTCCAGGGCGTTGACAAGTTGCTCTTAGAAGAGCTGTTACTTGTCTCTCATTCAGCTTCCTAGTGTACCTCTGCCCAGCAACAATGGAACAAAGCTGCCAAAAAGGTAAATATGTAAATTAAGGTAAATAGGTAAATTATCTCCACAAGACTACTACCATACTTAGAATAGAAACCTGCTAGGAAATAACATGGTGAAGAAGTCAAGAAAGTAACCTCCATAGGCAAATAAACAGGTTTTGAATCGCTCCCAGACTGAAGCGCAGGCATTGCCACATCCCTCAGCACAATATTGTACCTTTCGCGATAATACTGTACTACTGAAGTTCTACTTTGATCTTCTAGAGTGAACCTAAAACACAAACATGGATGATAAGTTATGAACGTTCTGTTACCATGGAACACCGCCATAACCCAATTTGATTTTATTTTCATATTTACCCATTATGATGTATGATATAGCAAATTCAATCAAAATAGTTCAAACGAAAGTAGATAATGAGCATGAAAATTTCAGTTCTACATTTCAAGCAAATCAAGTACCACAACAACCTATATACATATAAACAAGATATAAGCAAAAACGTATTGTAAAGATTATAAGACTCACGTCAACTTGCTCAGGGGTTCCACGGAGACCCCGGTGATCTTATAAGATCTATTCTCACGATAAGAAAGTTTTACCTTGACCCCCTTTAAGGCCTTTTTCACCTGTAAGTAACAGAATGCCAATCAGTTTTGTTCCAAGACAAAAGAAAAGTAAATGCATAGAACTCTGAATAAATTAGTCTATGTGGATATCGACACCAGATCCAAAGGAAGTGAATTCAAGATGAACAAGTCAATTCAATATAAAAGAAAACAAAATGCAGCTTGAAAACCGAATGGGAATAAATACTAGCAAATATGCATAAATAGAACCTATAACTAGCATAAATAACTTGTGGAGAATACCTTCAAGCGATCATGATCAGGTAAAGGCCTTGACAGTTCTCTGTAGTTCAAAAGTTTTTTCACAAACTCAGTTACCAGAATAGATTCATAAAATGCTCTGGCTGATACATCTGCAAATATATGAATAAAAAAAAGTTAGCCACAACACTTAACTTCATATGATTACGAGAACAGGGAAAATTGGTAAATGCATTACCTATATTGAGTGAAAGCCCAAACTGGGTCGGCCTTAGACTCTGATAAAAGCCTCTCCAGTATTCCAGACCATCACCAAGATCACCTTTCTTCCCAAGTTGAATGGCGAAAAAAGACCTCCCAACAACAGTGTAACTGTGACAAAAATTACAACAGTCAAAACCGTCATTAGCGAGGAAACAACGCAGACAAGGATAAAATAAATCTCATGCCCTTCTACCAAATAAAGACTTTACTTTTCAGAAGGTTGAGCCCTAAGAACAACGTCCAGAACTTGAATTGCGTCCTGAGGCAACTCATGCTGCTGGCTTCGTAAGAACTGTTGGAGGGAATACAGGTCAGGTTTGCTAGCCAACTTGAGAGTGACCTTGAACTCTCGGTCCCTCCTGTAAGCCATTTCAATACAAAGAAGAAAGCATTCAAAAAACCGCAACAAATAAAAAAACATACAAAAATGAAAACAGGACATTAAACTATCTTACAAATATACCTTCTGGAACCAGCAGCAGCAGAAGAACCCTCCCTCTCGGCCAACTGGATCACAAACTCTTTCGAGGCAAAAGGTAAGGGGCCTGCTGTATAAATACTTTTCATGCCATCATAAGCTGGGATTCTCTTGCCCAGGTGAGACTCCTTATAAAGCTTTAAGAGCTGCTTAATGACTTCCCTGTTGATCGTTTTCGATGCAACTTCAGGGGTAATCGACACCTACAGCCACCGAATGAAATCATAAGACACCCCACAACAAGAACAATCAACTGTTTAAACATGCGAGAATACCAACAGTTTACCAAGAAGACCGGTTTACCAGGACTCAGAAAATACCAAAAGAATTGCATTGTTCACATAACCCTTCTGAGTAAAAAAAAATACAGAATAGCAAAAGAAAACCACCCCCTGTTTCTCAGAAACCTTCATCAATAGGTTTTTGGGAACACCAAAAGCTTTCATAAAATAAAAAATTACTGATGAATACCTTCCTGGATCAAATTTATAAAAACCCTTTCTGAAAAGCAAATTTAGGTCAACTTTAAACTCAGAAAAATGTTTTGGGAACGTGACATCACCTTTCTGAGTCAGATTTAAAGCATTAGAGGAACGCCAACAGGGAAATACAAAATAAAATTTAAAAATAAAAAAATAAAAGCGAAATTTAAATGGTTGCGTTTGCTCTTCATCACTTGGAATCAGAAAGTTGTTTTCAGAAACCTCAAATGTTTTTTGGGTCCCAAAACGCCATGAACGACTTAAGTTTACAGCAGTAAACTTCAAAAACAAAAAGGAAAACCCGAAAAAAAAATCAAAATAAATAAAACAAAAATATTCAAAACACAATGACGACGCTCAAAAATCCGAAGCACCATAAAATCGTAAAAAGTAAAATGTAAAAAAAAAAAAAATGGAACGACATTCCGAGTCAAGTTTTCAAAAACAAAGAAAAGGAAAACGTAAAAGAAAATTCAAAATTAACTGTAAAAATGCAGATGAACAGATAAACACAGAAGAATAAGAACGAAAAGGGTAAATTGCAAAGGAACAAAGGAAGAAGGAGGCTTACATCGTAGTGATGGAGATCTCTCGCCGCCACCTCCACTAGGAAGTGGTTGGCCCTGACTTGGACCTTCTCGCCAACCTTCCCGTAGCCAGGCCTCGCCGGAAACCGGACGGCTTTCGACGACGACGGTGGAGGAGCGGTCAGCGTCAGCTTCTGCTCCATCGCACAGATGAGAGGAGCCTCAGCGGGGGAAGGTGCCGAGCTGGAAGACGCCTGAGCCGGCGCCGGTCCACGAGGAACCGGTGTTTGAGCCAATGGTGCCGGCGTGGGAGCTTGAGCCGCCGTCGGAGCGGCGACCACTCCAGGACCGCCATGTCTAGGTCCCGATTCGGACTGAAACAACGGTGTAGCACCGGCGTTTCGTCCCCGACCACGGGCTCCGCCTCCTCCACCGCGATTAAAAGACGGGGCGTCGGAGCCGCATGAGGGTTCGGAATGGCGGCCTCGGCCGCGGCCGCGTTGAGACATCGCGTCTGGGCGCTCTGGAGTTTTAGAGAGAGAAAGTGAGGTTTTTAGAGAGAGAGAGAGAGAAGGAGAGGAGTGTCCAGTGTGTGAGGAGAGCGCAGAGCGAGAGTAGGCGGTGTTTGCATGGTATTTATAGCAAGGGGAGTTTGATTAGACGTGCTGAGAAAGGCTTTCGGGGGGTTTGAAAAGGAAAAGGAGTGGAAAAAGCAGATTAATTGACTATTTTGCCCTTCCCTTGTTTTCCATAGCGCCGTGAAATTAGGGGATTTATGGGATTTATGCTCGAAGACGGTCGTGGGGGAAGTGGATGAAGCGGTTAAGTGGTGGTTATAAATGATTGTAGGGGTGTAAAGGGAATTTGGTTTGGGCAAAGGTTTCATTGGGAGAAGAGACGCTTGGTTTGCTTTGCCAGCGGGACATTTAAGCGTTTCATTGATTGGGAAATGATCGGTTTAAACTTGTTCTGAAATGGAGTTCGTAATTTAACATTTTTTGGACAAAAATATATTTACTAGATTTATTGGCTCTTTCGCTTTTGAGATAAGAATACAAAGGGGTACCAAGTCGTGCTAAATTACTTTATTTTTGTTGGATTTTTTTTTTCAAATATTTTTTTGGATACTAAATCTCCAATTCCTTACCATGTTGTACTTTTTTTTAAGTTGATATTTTGTTTTTTTTTTTGTTTAAGGAAGGAATTATGTCTCTTGTCAAATAAAAAACGTCCGGTTTTCGTAAAATAGTAAAGACAATATATTAAATAGGGTTCGTTGTTTCTGGTCCCTTTTTTTTTTTTTTGTCGAGATTGTTCTTATAGCCAAAATAGCACCAATTACCATGTAAGGATCAGAAGAACTTCTCAGGTGCAGAGCATCTAGCCATGTGATAGTTTGACCAAACACGCGAAACATCCCTTCCCATTTTAATTTGGCCCCACCACCCCCTTGTATTTCGGGTGTCCAAACACATGCCAAGGCGCGGGATCGACGAGGAATATATTTACAAACATGCCATGCCACAGTGATTAAGCCGGATATTCACGTCATGCTCATGATTATTCATCACGTCATGCTTCCTTAGCCACTATTCGTGCTAAGCCCAAGTCACATATTCGAGGCTTGTCAAGTGGATTGTGGTGTGAAATGTTACGAAGGGTTATCGAGCCTATGTGGAATCAGGGTCACATGAGACTTTGGGCTGCTTGGGGGCCCAAAGATCCAAGCCATACCCTTTGTATTTCAATCAGGCATCATTGAGAGATAATTTGCCTAGTTTACTCATTTCCCTAGCAAGCAAACTCCTTTAGTTAAAACTAAACTAGATTCTTGCATTAAATGCATGCTAAGCCCAGCAAGACAGGCATTTAATGTTGACTTTCCCTTCCCAGGCTACACAGACAACCAACACATGAAAGTCATGAGGCACGCTACCAGAATTAGCGTCTGCAGAAGACCGCCTTGGGAAAGGCTCATCTCGAAAAAAAAAACAAATTGCAAGTCTCAACAGTGCAACTATCTTACACCAAAAAGGGAATAATAGGATGCCTAGGGAGAAAGAAGAGGAAGACCAAGCCACAAAGGGAGATTCCCTTAAAACCTAGAGAAGAGCCATTCACTTACATAAGGAGAGAGAAGCCATTACGGAGAGAGGGAGAAAAAGTTAGAACGCATAAAGGAATACACATAGAGTTAGAAGAAACGCAGGAAGAAAGAACCACCCAGGAAATAAGCTCAGAGAGTTCCATTTAGTCCAGAAGCATACTTCAAGCCTCAAGCATCGCCATTCATGCAGCCTTAGTAATCCCACAGTCTTCCATCAAACATCACAGCCATTAGAAGCCTTGCTATCATCCTAGGAAAGCCCAAATCATGCAACCCAGAATGCCATGCAACCACGCCAACTCTTTCTCAACATGCTAAACTAATAATCTTCTAGCTTCCACACAATGCTTCACTTGAGCAAGTCATTATCTTGATCAATCATGCTATCTTCGAGCCATTGATGTTGCATAGGTGAAACCTTTTACGAATCCGGATTATAACGGTATAATTACGGACCTTTGAAGTCAGTTTACTAAACTTTAGATTTTAAGTTAAATAAACTCCCACTTTGTGGGAATTTGGTCCTATCAGGTGTGACTAAATTTCGATCCAATCAGACAAATGGAGGGAGGACCAATCAGAAATGAGGGAGAGTGAGCAACCAATCAGAAGTGAGGAGAAAAAAAAAAAAAAGGGAAGCTCACAGCCTTCCCTCGCCCGTGCACCAACCCGACCCAATTCCGACGGTTTCCGCCATTTTTTCCGTCGAACCACCACTATCCAACACCTACAACCTCTTTCACAACTCCCCATCTACTATCTCCACCCAAATTTGAGGATTTTTAAGGTCCAATTCCATGTAGAACATCACCGGAGGTGATCGACTGTGGTTCCTTCAATCCGGCGAGTTACACCACTCACCACCACCCTTAATCATCTCCACTTGGACCCAGGAACAAGACCCAACCAGTTGTAGGGGCGTTGGAACACCGAGGAAGTCGAATCGAAGAACACCCACCTTAGGATTTCCGACTGGTGCGACCCAAATTAGAGCTTTTCCGGCCAAATTGGCCTTAGTCACATGTATGAAACTTGCTCTACTCATCGAGATCTACATTTGTGTGAAAATTGGTAATTGTTGGAGTTAGTCCGAAAATTAGGTTTCCGTTCGCCGGAAACTGCCACCCGCGGCGGCACATGGCCAATGGGCCGATGATGCCTTTCTAAGTTCAATTAGATGTCCTGATTTTGTATTTGATATTCATATGACGTGGATTGATCGTTTGAACATAATTTCACTATGATACATTACTTGTTCAAAACATGAATCGATGATCCAACCGTTGGATCGTTAACAAACTTTAGTACGTTATAATACGTAATATTTGAGGACATTAGGAACTTACGGATCAGAAATCCGGAGTACGGATCTTCCCGAATTAGATTTCTAAGTTTGTAAAACTAATTGTTGACTGCCACCTAATTTTAGCAATTGGCGGAGATCCGATCGTCGGATCGTAATGAGATTTTAGTATGTCATTATATGAACATAATGAGGATTTTAGGAAATTATGAATCTGAAATCCGATGTGCGGATCTTTAGGATTGAATTACGTGGGGTTGTGGACCGTACCGTTGACTGAGAGTTGACTTTTGGTCAACATGTCTCGAAACGTTTACTAAAATTAGTACTACTAGAGACTCAGTGAAGTCAAGTGGACCTATATTGGATAAAAAGTGACTTAAGAGATGGGGTATGGTTATTACCCTAATTTCGTATTTAGTATCCTTTGTGGATGTTATTTGATTTTATAATGTGAATCTATTGAAATGTAATTAGTCATTGATCTATGTTTATTAATCGTGGTTTGACTCGGGTATTGATGATATCATTGAAATGTGATTTGAAGTGCTTGTTGAATTGTTTGATGGAAAGTAATTTGACGTGCATATTTGGAATGTGATTTGATTTACATGATTGGTATGATGTGATGAAATGTGAGGGCTAGTAGTGGACCATGAACCCATTGTCATGGGGTTTATTGCTTCAAGACTTATTTCACATATCGTATCATTATTTCATTTCTCGTTTCGTTGAGTCGTCGTGTACCTTATGCTTGATTCCATTTCTTGTTTGTTCAGCTTTTGTATTTTGAGTACTTGTATCATGTTTCTTCGAGCGTTGCTATATTTCTTGGACTTCTACTCCGTGAATTCGTTGAGTGATGGTCTAGAATTGTATCCACTTGGATTCCGTTGAGTGATGGTCCGGAATCCCTTTTACTCCGCGATTACATTGAGTGATGGTACGGAATCATATCCACTTGGATTTCATTAAGTGATTTTCTGGAATCCCTTCTACTCCTCGATTCCGTTAAGTGATGGTTCGGAATCGTATCCAGCTTGGGTTTCATTGAGTGGTTCATTATGCATTGTACTCCGCGATTCCGTTGAGTGATGGTCTGGAATCGTATCCTGGTTTGGATTTCGTTGAGTGGTCTGAAATCCTGTTTGGTATTATGGTTCCGTTGAGTGGTCCAGAACCCAATGTTGATGGATTTCATTTAGTGGTCTGAAATCGCATTACTTGACTTGTTGGTTCCTTGGATTTGATTTCAGTTTCAGAGATGTAGGCTTTGGCCGAACTGTATCGCTCTAGCCCTGCATTTTGATGTATTGTATGTGTTATTGATTGTTGTGATTATTGAACAGTGTTGGAAATCATATGTGTGTGTGAATGGCAAGATGACTAGAGAATATTATTGTGCATGCCTGAATCGTGGTATTATGTTGGGACATAGTGGTTTATGTGATGAATGTTCGAGTGTAGTGAATAATGAACTACGAATGACTTGATCCTTATTCAGGGTGTGTAAGCAGTTTAACGAGAAAGTTATATGCAACCATAAAGTAACGAACAATTACTATGCGATTCGATTCTTGAGTTATGCTTTGTACATATCCCGGATGCGGGATCTTTTGGATATATGGTTACTTGGTGACGTCACGTGTCAATCTTGGACGTAGGTCGGGATCGGGTCGTGACATCTATGGTATTCTTCTGAGCTTTTTTACTCCAATTAAAATCTTGAATTATGAACTACATTAGTCAACACTTCATTTTTTTTATATAACAAACGAGTGGAGGAGTGGATTAAGTCTCATAATGGGCTAGCAATAATGTAGTTCAAATTCGCCTTTGGCGAGAATTGAATCTATGACCTCTTACTTACAAATAAAGAGAAATATCACTAGACCTATTACTAAGTGTCCATATTTTGTCAGAAATAGAAAAATACTAGGGAGACCATATTTTGTAGAATATATCTTAAACCATCTCTCTAATAGATGTATACTTGTGGAGCAAAAAATAATACAGAATATCCTAGAGTTGACATGTGAACTTTTACTCACAAGTGAAGAGAATGCTCTCATTAAATTGGCAAGGCCCACATCTGCTCCACGCGCAGTTCAACCATCTTGAAAACCTGAGCAACTGACTACAATCTCATCAAGCTCTTCTGCCCATGGCAAAGAGAAAAGTTAGATGTAATAAAGATATGATTAATTATTAAATCTTATCTTTATACCTTCTAATTGAAGATCAACTCCATCAAGCAATGAATTACAAGATAATCTCAAGATATTATTTATTAAATAACATCTTCGGGATAATTCTTTCCTCATTCATCCAACGAATGACTAACCTTGGTCAATTGGATGTCGACACATGTTAAGGTAAACCCTACACATGCGGCTTATGCTCTATAAATCTTGCATTCTTTGCGACATTCTAATAAGATTTTGCTATGCATTCAAGGCTTCAAGCCTTAAACTCTCTCTTTTTAGAAAAGACATCAAAGGTTCATTGGCCAAACCCCACTCACAACGTGGGCGCACAAAGCTTTGGTCTTTGATCAAGGTATTTATTTGTTTTGTACATCACTACTTGTATTGCTGACCTTACTTGTATTAGAGAGATACTTTAGAAATGATACATAAATCGTGGTCTCTCTATGGCATCACCCTTAAAAAATGATTTTTATTTTTATTGTGTATTTTCAGCATTGGCATAAAATAGTAAAAAAAGAACCTGACAAAATAGTTAACCAAATATCCTTTACTTGAAAATGGACCTTTTTTCTTTTAAAAAGAAAAAGAAAAACTTTTCCATTCCCATTCTAAAAAAATTTGCAGATCCTCTGTATAAGAAAAAGAAAAAGACAACCACAATTAAAATTGTTTTTGGTCACTACAGACCAAAGATACTCGTCATTCTCCTTTTCATATCATGACCGTGTTATATTAAAATTATCTTATGCATTTGATTAAATCTTTATAAAAATAAAAATAATTAAATGAATTAGAAATAGTACTTACCATTTATTCCGATTCCATCTCAATCAATATTTAATTGCAATCTTTATTTCACATGTATGGAGCTCAACGTGTCACTAAACAATGCATAATGGCACTATTACTCAATCAAAATTTGACACATGGTTAAATTTAACTACAATTTCCTATTTACATAAAAACTAAAAAATATTATTTCTAACATTAAAACAAATAAAACAAAAACGCCCACCCAAACTTCCTCCACTGGAAAGGCCTGGAAAATAAACTTTAATATGGGTTGATTAGTTTCCTAAGTAATGGATACTTGTTGCATTCATCACTTTCCTCCGGTTTATGTGTTAAATCTCTCATGTCTCCAAAGAACTGAAATTCCATCACTTCATATTTTCTCTCAGTGGATTAATTGGAATTGTATAGACTTTGGTCATGAAAACGATTACATATGATTTAACCTAGATTCGTTTTCCTTTTTTCTTTTTTCAATGATGAACCATTTTCTGCAAACACAAAATATTTCTCCTTTATTTTCAAAGAATTGGGCAAATATTATAGGAAAATCTATGAAAATAGAAAATATAAAGTTTCCCTCAAAGTTTAGTCTAACGAAGGGGTGAATTCTTAGGTGGAGGAGTGCTTCAGTTGGAAGATTGAAGTCTACTCTTAATTTTACTAATCTTATAATATATTTTTAGTTTTTATGTAATTATGAAATCTTTAAAAGGTAAGCTATAACTATGAAATCATAATTAAATCTGGCCACATGTCAAATTTTGATTGAGTAGTAGTGTCATTAGGCATTGTCAAGTGACACGTTAAGTTTCACACAAGTTTTTTTTTGTTCCTCCTCCAATCCTCCTATCCTAAGACCTACTCCAACCTTTGGAGTAACATTCAAATTTTAGATTCTAGACTTACCCCAACTTACTTCAATCCTTGGGGCAAATATGAGTTAAAACCCTAAACTCATTTATGGGGAAAATTTAGCTCAGGATTCCTCTTGAGTTATTGGGGCTAACCCACCATATATGTGTAGTTTTTTTTGTTTTATATTTATAAATTATTAAATATAACGGCTAAGATCTATTTTGATCAAATCCAACGGTAAAAAAAAAACCTAATGGTCCAAATTTAAATACAATAGCTAAAGTAATTAAAAACAATTATTTTATGTGTTTCATATTCTTTCGTAGTGTTCCACGAGTTTTATGATGCCGGTTTAATAATTTTTCAATATTTATTAGAATCTAAATATTTTTAGGTTAAAATGTTCATAAAATTAAATTAGGATAACTTACATAATATTTCTTTAAAAAGTTACTTTAAGAAATTATCTTATATTCATTCTTTAATAATCTCAGACTAAAAATTTAACTAAGAAGGGTTGAAGATGATCTAAAGTCTCTAGCATTAAAAAGGAAAAAAAGAAGAAAATAAAAGAAGAAGAAAAGGGGTTGAATGCTGGAATTTGAAAGGGTTTCTTTGTTTAGGTTAAAAAATTTAGGTTTTAAGTTAAGGGTTAAGATGGTTAAAAGTCTCCAACATTAAAAAAGGGGTTGAACCATCTGCGTAAATATTTCATTTTATTTTAAAAATAAAGAAGGGAAAAAAAAAAAAACTGATCTGATATATTATGGCGGAGACGACAACAGCGAGAAATCAGTGCCGCAGAAAGCTGTAGGACGTCTGACAACCGTAGGCTCACAGGTTGCGCGAGCCTCGACATCCGCTGAAACGACGACCACGGTCCACGACTATGATCGCAGGAAGCCATCATCCTGTCGTCTCGTATTTTTGGTATTGTTTTCCCTGCTCCCCCCCGCATCAGATTATTCAACCTTGCCTGGAAATGGATACAGCCCGACTTTATTAGTTTTTTGGTGGGGCCCGACGTCCGTACAAGTCTTCGCATTTGCCTTCGGTCCTGCGGGGCCCACGCGGTTGTGCACTCACGTGCCATGTGGGACGTAATAGCAAAGCTTGTTGCACTTTATACCCAACCGTCTATTGTATTCTCGTGTAGCCCGTCGAGGTTTTTAAAATGACATAATTGTCCCTAAGGTTTTAGCGTTGTTTCCCATAGCCCTTTTGTCTACTACTTTATTTGTTCTGAGGTACCATGGTATGGAGTAACGGTTTATATACAAAAGAAGTTAACATAAAAATAATAAAAATAATAAAAATAATAAAAATAATAAAAATAATAAAAATAATAAAAATAATAAAAATAATAAAAACTAATAGCCTAGTTCCCCAACCAACTCCACCGGCAAACGACGTTACCCACCTGCTCCATTCCCTTCGCTTCCCAACGGTTTATTGTATTCTTGTATAGCCCGTCGAGGTTTTGAAAATAACAAATTCGTCCTTGAGGTTTTAGTGTTGTTTCCCATAGCTCTTTTGTCTACTAACGATCATAATAAATTCTGGGAAAATTTTATTTGAAATCCAATCTATGTCTCTTTGCACTCAACTTAAAATTTTCATTTTTATGAAATTATGCAATGCATTTACTTGCATAATTTCATAAAAATGGACATTATAATATCCTTGCTGTCAATTTCTATTTTTATTTCATAAATTATTTTACAATAATTTACACTAAGGAGAAAGGTAAAAGAAGATTTGATTTCAAAACGCAACAGTTGAAGAAAACCCTAATGACCTCAAGACAATCCACGAGTTGCTGCGCTGTGATTTTCATTTTTCTTTTGCTCCGTACAGTCGCACGCAAACTTGGCGTAGTGGGTTTTGGGAGTGGCTTGCACATGCGGGATCCACAAGCTGCCTCCCTTAAGTAAGCTTAACCTTTTCTTTTGGTTGGAATTAAGGTGGGATTAATTTATTCATTACGTAAAGTCAAATGCCATGCATCATGCATGTGACAAATAATTAAATTAGGAGACTGAAGCGAAGATATTGTGGAAGAGAAAATGTGTACGTTTATGACGAGTGAGAGTACGGTATTCATTTTTGTTTTTGCTAAATAAGCGGATTCTGAAAATAGCGCAGGTTGAGCACGTTTAAAAAAAATGAGTTTTAACGAAACATTCTCGATATTGTTCATTTTTAACAAAAAATTACATTTTTATTTTTTTCTAGTATTATTCACTACACATTTATTTGTCATTTTTCATTAAAACTAAGTGGGTTAAGTACGTTACAAAAATACAAACTAAGACCATCTCCAACCCTTGGGCTAAAGCCTAAAATTTTTAACCCAGAAAATTTAGGTTTTAACTCAGAAACAGTTTTTCTCCTCCAACCCTTATGGTTAAATTTTTAGTCTGAGATTATTAAAGAATGAATTTAAGATAATTTTTTTCTTTCTTAAAGTAACTTTTTTTATATAAAAAAAAATTGTGTAGATTATCCTAATTTAATTTTATGAACATTTTAACCTAAAAATATTTATATTCCGATAAATTTTGAAAAATCACTAAACCGATACCATGAAACTCGTGGAACACTACGAAAGAATATGAAACACATAAATATTTTTTTTAATTACTTTAGTCGTTGGATTTAAATTTAGACAGTTATATTTTTTTTTTACCGTTGGATTTGATTAAATTAGATTTTAACCGTTGGATTCAATGAATTTATAAATACAGGAGCGGAGCCAAGGTGGGGGCAATGGGATTCCTTGACCCCAATAACCTTGTGGCCAAACAAGAAGAAGAAGGAGCTGATAAAGTTTGTTTGTGTTTGTTTGATTAGTTTCTTGGGGTTTAGAACTTGACAGAAAAATGGAACAAAGAATGCAGAGATGTTGGATGACTACAAGGCTGTGCAAATTGCATCTGCCATCACTTCATTTAATAAGGAATGTTTGTAGGGTTTGGTGCATTGCCAACTCCCAAAACATTTTTTAAGAGTCTGGGGGACAAGAGAACTTAAACAAATATTACACCCATTCTCCTCCAGATTTGATCCTAGCCCTTCATTGGGGTTTTAAGCGATCTAATCTGGAGTGTACACTTGTCACTCTCACACACACATACAAAGCATTTAAACTGAAAACTAGCCGTTGGGACTAAACCCTTCTTTTCTTCTTTCTTCTTCGATGCAACAGCAACTCATCCATTGGAGCTCCACTTGCTGTCGTCGATCCTTGGAACTAGAAGCAGTTTAAGGTCCAACAGGAGCTACTGCTCCATTTGTTAGCCATCACTCCATCATCACCTCTTCTCCGGCCCCCTGCTAAATCTTCCCACCACCGTGAATTTACGGCCTGGCAGCCTCCAGATCGTCAGACCCGCGTTTTCGGCATGCCCTGTCTAGTAATGGAAGCTCAACTTTTGACCCCATTGTCTTAAACTCCTGGCTCCGCCAGTGTATAAATATACAACTAAAAAAAATATACATATATGGTGGGTCAGCCCCACTAATCTAGGGGAAATCATGGGCTAAATTTGCCCTAGAAATGAATTTTGAGTTTCAACTCATATTTGCCCTAAGGGTTGGAGCAAGTTGGGGTAAATTTAGAACCTAAATTTTGAGTTTAACTTCAAAGGTTGGAGTAGGTCTAAGCGGGTTAAGCAATTTTTAGAGAAAATATGTACGTTATTTACTAAAGTAAAGTCACTAAGTCGTCAAACATGTCTAGGGCTGCCTAGAAAAGGGAAGTCCAACAACCAAGTCATTATTTGCACAAAAGATTGAAGTCGTTCAACGTCATTGTACGAATAAGAGAGTAATCGAGCAAAACATTTATCTTTGTACTCACAGTTGCAATTCGATGCTTGGGTATCATTTGATGATTAGGATTTGAATGAATTGTATAAAGGGTAATTCTATTAACACTCCACAATCTTATGAATACACCCCATAATTTTATTTTTTCAGTTAAATTTCCGTTTTTACCCTGACTTGAATTAAGTTATGATGTCCAAAATAAAGCCCATCCACCCCCTTATGCCAGTTGCCAACCACCACAGTGTCTGGGCAAAAAATCCCAACCACTCGCCACTTGCCATGCTCTCTCTCTCTCTCTCTCTCTCTCTCTCTCTCTCTATATATATATATATATATATGTGTGTGTGTATGTGTGTGTGTATTTATATATCCAATCACTAGCCACTCGCCGGTAGGTAATAGGGAATTGGGAGATGGGGTGTGTGAATCAAGAGTGTTGGGCAATTCTCGGTCAGTTAGAGAGTCGGTCTTAGCTGTCAACTTCCGCAACGTGGGGGATTTTTGGATGTGCTGATATCGATGACGGATACCTCTTATATTGGTGGCCTATGACCGTTGAGCTAGCTTTTTTGTCATCGTTTGTTTATGGGGATAGGGTGGCTTCAAAAAAAAAGAGGACAAAGCTAGAATTTTAGAGGCACATTTTAGATGTGGGGTGTTAATAAAACAACCCTTGTATAAATCATAAAATTTAGAGGTATTCATCAATTTCCCCCCTGAACTTGTGACTATTGGCCAATTTCCCCCCTCAACTTTAATTTTGGCAAATTTCCCCCCTCAACTCTCATAATTAGTCAATTTCCCCCCTCAACTTTAATTTGGCCAATTTCCCCCCTCAACTCTCATAATTAGTCAATTTGCACCCTACTGTTAATTTTTTAATTTGATCATAATTAAACAAGTGTGTGTAAGAAACTAAATAAGATGTATGTTAATCATTTTCCTATGTCTTTATCCTATTACAAATAGATTAAAAATTAGAATTTTACAATTTATCATAGGTAGTATTATTAGTCATAATAAATCAGTATGTAGTAATTTTATTTGATTTTTTACTATACAAAATTGATAACGAAAAGGATTGATGTGTACATTTTTGTATGTGAATACAATTTTCTTTATAAAAGTGAAAGCTAAGTTCAAGTAAATTGCGGAGAATCGAGCTTTAGTGCAAAAATCGCTAGTCAATTCATAATTTTCGACTCCTTATTAAGAATAACCCATTTTATTGAAATAGGTCTGATCCATGAGTTTAGGATTATTATTTCTTCTTCTACATGCTTTAAACCCGATTCATAACTTTTTCTTATAATCAATTCATATCACATACTAATTGTATTATGTTTTTGTACATTTTACCCTATATTATGCAGGTGAGTTTATGTTAATTTTAGTACTTTGTTGGAAGTTATTAGAAAGATTGAAAGAAAAAAAAAAGAATAGATGGAAAATTAAAAAAAAATCAACAGTAGGGTGCAAATTGACTAATTATGAGAGTTGAGGGGGGGAATTGGCCAAATTAAAGTTGAGGGGGGAAATTGATTAATTATGAGAGTTGAGGGGGGAAATTGGCCAAAATTAAAGTTGAGGGGGGAAATTGGCCAATAGTCACAAGTTCAGGGGGAAATTGATGAATATCTCTAAAATTTAAGATACATCAAATGTGAAGGTTTTCAAAAGAGCGTGTAAATTTTCTTAATAAGTATGTACTCTCAAAAATAGAATTTTGAATGGTCTTTGGCACCATGACCAAATAATAAATCAAAGAATAATCACTAATTAGAAAGGATTATAATTTTTTCCCCTCCTCTCACATTATTTCTTTTTTTTTTTTTTTTTTATAAAAAATTTAATATAAAATGTTAACATGACTTAACTATAACCGTTCAAATAAGAAAAGAGGAAAGAGAAAAGAAAAAATAAAAAAGAAGAGAATCCTATTCCGTTAGAAATTGCATGGCAACTTTCCTAGCCGCAACAAAAAGATAAAGACCAAGCTTTCGCACGTTGGCTCCAGTCGCAATGCGATTCCCGAGAAAATAGGATGACGTGGGCTATGTGATGTCAGAAAACGCGTAGAGACATGGATCCTCTCCGTTTACCCGTAAACCAAATCGGAGAGAATCGGGTCTACCGTTTTTCATTTGTTTTGGAACGATCCATGTCAAGCAACGTTTTTATGCTTCTTTACCAACATAAATAAGATTCGTATATCGCCTTATAATTAAATATTATTGATTTTGGAGAGAAATAAGGATAAAATGGAAGTACTAATGGTAGTTTTCTTTCCGGCAGTTATTTTTAACCTGAAAATGTACAAAGTACGTCTCTAGAAAGAAGACTATATCCTAATCAACAAGAAAAGCTAGTTACAAGTAATCCTCAAGTGAGCTACATTTAGCCCTCCGACAAAGTTTTTTGTAGAGCCCAAACGGACTTCCTATTTCTTCATTCACTCTTAAAGTGTATAGCCTTCTACGGTTTTAGAGGGAAAAAATGGACAAGGATTGTCTGCCCTCCCACTTCCGGTGTCATCCCGTGCCCTCCTGTTTGTGTGGTCGATGTTAAGCCACGTTAACATTTTATATTACTATTCATTTTTGTCTTATTATCTCTATAAAAAAAACAATATAAAATGTTGACGTGGCTTAACCGTGACCACACAAAACAGGAGGGCACCGGAAGTGGGAGGGCAGACAATCCTTGTCCGGAAAAAATTACAATGCTAAGACCATGTTTGAGGTGCTCGAGTTGCAAAACTTTAGTAAACTACACGAGTTAAATCGAAAATTTCAAATTATATGGACCAAAGAACTGAACTATATGACAAAATCATTGCCATATTCGATTTCTGGAATTGCTAGAGTCTAGCATCCTTGAATTATGAACTCGTATCACCTCAAGATGTATGTATCAAGGGATAAGCTTGCACTGCCTTATTTCTCTTCCAAAAGCAGTTTTGTGCATGAAAGAAAGGACGACGATTCCTCTTCGGTAGCCAATCCAGTGCCTTGACATCTTATTCTACCAAATTTATCGAGCAGGAAAATATACCTATTCGGTGGAAACATTAACAAGAAGCAATTTGTCAAAAAAATTACACTCTAGCAACAACTCACAGAACCACAAATTCAACGGCAAAAGAAAGCTTTCATACCCGGTCAGAAGGTTCAGTATTTTCAGTTCTTTTCTGAAGTAATAATGGTCACCAAATGAATATACGATCTGCCTTTTGAGTTCAGTGCTTTCGTGATGCTTTGATTTCCTCATAATCCGGAGCAGAAGCTTCTTAATTGGACTCCGACATAAGAACCATGAGTCTATTAATGATACCTAGAGGAAGCTTCATTAATTAACTTCAATGTACTAATAATAATGGTGAAACGAACTTCCAAGTGATATATTACAGAATAATATGAGAAAGAACAAGGCTGATGTGCCTTGGATTTTGTTCACCACTTCCCAACAAAACACACATACGCGCGCGCAAACACAGTATGCTATATGCATAAGCTACAATTTAGTTGAGAGAAAAAACAACTATAGCACAAGTACATTCCCAAACAAAATTGAGGACAAGTGACCATCCTCCTATGGCTCCGTCAATACAGAAAACAAATAAAGCAAAGAAGAAGAAATGTCACACAAATGTTAGTCCTTGGGGATTGCATGCAAGTCCCACATTTCCATCACATACATAACAAGAAAACGAGTAAGACAATACAAAGGTCTCAATAATGATAACCTTCATGTTTTTATACATGTAATCAAAACAATGTTTATCTGGAAAATTTTATTTGAGAAAATGTATGCTGTTATTAAACCTGTTAAAGATAATTTCTAATAAACGTTGCCATTAGATGCACCCACTTTTAACTAATTAAGAGGGCTTACTTCACACTTGCATCACACTTTGCACGAAACTCTATATAAACTTACAGAATTCAAGAAACTAGGTTAGATGAAAGCACAAATGGGTAATACCTACAGTAAAAGCAGAAAGTTGAATCAATGATGAAGATTTATATAACTACTTATACCTCATATAGTTGAACATCCTTTGAACCACTAAAAGCATCAAGAAAAGGGGCGCTCCAAGAATTAATCATTCCCTGTCAAGGAAAAAGAAACTAATTTTTGTAGCAACAACAGTAACAGAAAACCATAAACATTGATGCAATAACATAACAAGTTTAACTAACATTCTACATTCCATAACCAAACATAATACGTCCATGATAAAGTACCAATACCTACTACAAAGTTGCTACCTAGCTTACATATTAACAAGATTGAATATTGGCAATGGAAAAATGATAGCACCCTGAGGTCAGTCGAACAACGTACACACTCTTGAGCTATGTAAGCACTAGATAAATTTAACATCAATAAGGAAGTTCTAGTGGTTTCCCCTACTAGAAGGATGACTTAAATGCATCTTTCAGCATATAGCTACATGAAATAAGTCAATTGGGATGGATCTTTAGGATTACACTAATGATCAATTCTGCTCACCAAGCTATTAGGATAAAGATCAATTGCATTTCACTCTCCAGATCAATAAAAAACACTGAGTGATCAATTGTATCTGCCACCTGGCTCACCTCGCATGTACAGCTTATGTTTCCAATTTCTGAGGTGTGCCTCGCCATTGTTTGATGACTTTACAACCATTAGTTGCAAGGATCCAATAATAGGTGATAGAAAGATTACAATTCAATTCCTAGACATGTCTTACTATCATTATTGTAATCAGAGAATTTTCTAAAAAAAATTACACAATTCTCTCCATGTTCAGAAGAGAAAGAATAAATTGCAAAATAGAATTCTATCCTTCTGGTTCCCCTTTTCTCAAATCACAGTCCTACTGGCCTTATTATCCTTGATAGAGAGCTCCTATACATACATACTATAGTAAGAGTGGAAAAGTCTTTTATAAGAATTCCTCAAATATTGCAAATAATTCAAGATGGGTTGCGCATTTGAAAGTATAAAAATACTAAAAAAATAACTCAACTGCATACCTGGGAGCTTGCTCGAAATGAAAGGCATACTAAAGATGCCTTGGGGACTTCCAATTTGTTGGCCTCAGCAACATTTCCATTCCCATTGGAGCGAACGGGCAGCTTCAATATTTTTCCATCAGAGTAGTTCACTTCTAAGTCAGGAAACTTTACGGCTGCCATTGCAGGAACTATGGTTTTATTTGTCACATAAATCTACACACAAAAACTAAAATTTACATTTCAAACTTAAATAAAAATTGAACAAGACATCACTGAAACTTGCTTTTTAGTGCACATAGTAATGGCGTCTTCAAATAAGATCATGCCCCATCAGCATGATTTAAGAAAGCACAATGCTTCCCCCCAAAAGGCTAATATTACTATCAGTTAGTAGTTAGTACTACTTACCACCCCGATTCCATATTATGAACAAAGAAAAAGGAATTGCCTTTCGGCATGACAATGTACCGGGTTGATCACCCCTAACCCCAAATGAATTATGGATGCAAAATCATATTAAAAAGGTAATGTTTCCTTACCTTCCCACCATGTTTCTTAAGCTCAGACATATCAGCAAAATACCCCCTATTCAACTCATCTGAACTGCCCTACATTACAGCAACAATGCATTGATATTGACACATGCCCTCCAAAAAAAATTGAAAAAAAAAACAGAAAATGGTACAAGAACTTACAGCCGGGCACGCTCTTTCTCTATAGCTGCTTTATTTCCAAGCTGCAAAATCAAATGGGGTTTCCCTAATTTCCACTAACAATACTGGGTTTTGGCTAATTTCGGAAAAATAAAGTATAAATTGCACATTTGAATCGGTGGGAGTAAAATAAGAGATGGGTAACCTTGTAAATGTCGAAGAAGCGATTGGAGCTTCTTTGAGCTAAGAAATGCTGGGAAGCTGGAAGCAGATGCTGCTTCTTGCTCTCATTGGGCCTCACGATTTGAGAAGCGAATATGGAAGATCGGCTGAATCGGTTCATAATTTCTATCTCACTGTGCAAAACCCTAAATTCAAATTCAAAGATGTTGTAGGGTTTTTGTTGTTGTATCAGAATTTGTTACGTTGTGAACTTGCCAGTTCTACGACCGTGACGATGGTGATTTGCAGAAGCTGTAGACCTGGTATTGGGCCAAAGCTCAGTCAAAATGATGGGCTTCTACTTGTCAATTTGGTTGCGTGTAATGGATCTATGCACCCATCAATTTGATCTATGCACCAAATTATAAGAAGCACTTTTTAAGAAGCACTTTTTGAAAACTGCTAAACCCACTCCAGTGTTCTATTTTCTCACCCATATTATAATTTCACCCACCATAAAAGGTTAAAAATTGAAATGTTATTTCTCCACCCACTATTATTCCTAAAATAACCTCTATAATGTATCTAAAATTATAAATTTGTCTCTTAGAAAAAACGAATATAAACAAATAATATATAGAACTAAAACTAAGGACATGATCATGATAGAATTTCAGTAGTTTCATCTAACATAAGAAAAGTACATGATTGTTTCATATTAATAAAAAAAAGTTTACATCACATGCCACATAGTCAATACCGTTTATTTTGGACAACCTGTACTCCTCCACGACCATATATAGTGCACTAATTGAGACAGAACCGCGAAGTTCCATAAAATTTATGAATGTCTAAAACCATTATGCATCAATATCAAACTTTTCTCAAAGAAAGCCTTGATTTCAGTGTGCTGCAACTCAAGCAGAGCATGCATACTTTCCCATGAAAATATTTGGTTCTTTTAACCTGATGTTTTTTTCCTTTCTTTTCAGTTGTCCTGTAGAAGCTTTTAGAATAAATGAGCTCAATGTTTATGTCAAAGTTCATGTCTTCCAGAGACTCTGCTAGAATCTGCGTTAGACCGTATATAAGGTTAGTTGTGAGATGAAACATATCTTATTGATTTACACAAACTGTTGTGTTTGTGTGTTTCTGAAGTCTGTTTACTCATATATTGTCGGTCGCAGTTCCTTTCACTAGCTTATCAGAGCCTAGTTGTGTGGCAATTCTTGTGTGCTTTTCCTAATGACTTTTTGTCATGCAAACTAAAAGGAAACCAGATTAACAGTAAATTTGACAGGCTTCATCGTTTGAATCTTTATCGATGAATTTGCATGTAGAAATTAACTAGAAACATGAACAACTTAGAAACATAGCATATAATTGTAAGTACTACGAAAAGAAATTACATTCGTCAAAATTTTAGTACAAACATTCACTATGCACCAAGTTCTACAAGCAGTAGTGAATATTACTGCAGCAATGATTACTTTGACAATATATCTTATCCTCCATAATCTCCTATACAGATCAGTACTCCTTTTGTTCAAAATCCCATTAGCTCATTGATAAACGTATCGGAACAGTAGTTGTAGGTGCTGTCTTCAAATGGTTGGTTTAACAAATTCTGAAAGTAATTGCTCGGAATCTGATCGTTTGCTTCAATTGGTCCTCCATCTTCAACAGCAAGCTGGGCAGAACCAGCAGTTGGCAAAGGCAGTTGCTCTTCTTGGTTTCCATCCTTCTGATCATGGTCAAAGTCAAACGTTGCGAAGATATCTTCAGCGTCAAAGGTAGGAATATGACTACTACGCAGCATGTTATCGTCAAAGAATAATATATCATTGCTCTCTTCGACATTGTTGATCACATTCACATTCTGATCCTTCGGTTGATGATCTTCCAATGGATAGTAATTACTTGGAATTGGATAGTAAGTTTCAAGTGGTCCTCCATCATCAGCACCAGGCCAGGCATAGCCAACAGTCGGCAAAGGCACATCTTCTTGGGTTTCAGCCATTTGATCAGGCGACAGATTTTCTGATGACGCTAGCGCAGACTCGCTATCTAGGGGCACCAATAGTTCCTCAACGCTGAAGGTATCAGTAGGACTAGTAATTAGCATGTCCTCATTAAAGAATAATGCGGGATCATCATCATAAGCAATATCAGTCATCCTCTTCCTCTTATTGCTCTCGTCAGACAGTGGCAGTACGAGGTGATCAATGTTAGTAATTAGAGTAGAGCAGCTTTCTTGCGGTTCTTCAACATTATTCGTATTCGGATCATCCGAACGCTTTCTCTTATTCTCACCGCACTTCCTTCTCATCTTGCATATCACGAAATCAAAATCATAGCGATTCTTGGAGGCCTTGGTGTCACTACAATCATGAGCAGCCGCAGCGTCATAAAGACTAAACTCTTCTAAAAGCCACCTACCGTGGTCTTCTGACTTCCATTTATTCTCGAATCGAAATTTCCTTTTCCTACCAATAGGATTAGGGTTTCTATGGCCCTCAATCTCTTTCGATCCACTTTCGCTCCAAGTACCAGCATGCCCCATCTTGCGACTGATGTTCTTACGGCTCCTCTTGAGCTCTGAGAAGAAGAAGAGTTGTTGGCCATGGACTTGATCTCCTCCGTAGCGCTCCCAGATCTCAGATGGTTCCGAGTTATGCCCGAACAAACTGCACTTGTGGATATGGCTGTCGTATCCCGCCATCAAAGGGTCTTTCTCTACCACGATCTTGCTGAGAAGGACGACGATTTCTTGGTCTGTGGGATCGAAGCGGAAACCCGGCGGAGGACGGAATTTAGCCATTGCAGACGTTTGATATGTGATGTGATGGATCAAGTGGAGTGCAGCGAAGTAGTTGTCTAGTGTTTGCTCGAGTACTGTTCGATCGGAATAGGAAAGTGTATATTTATAGGAGGGTAAGGTTAGGGTTTCCGATTTCCTTGGAGACAAAGGAAAAGGAAACTAGCCGTTGGACCTGCTAAGTCGGTTACTCTCAATATTTGTCGTTTTCTGAAATTGAACACACGTTTTTTTATTATGGCGCGCGCCGTCGTTTTGGCCGTTCGCTAACTTCACCTTGATTTTTCCGTCCTATGTTTTATTAGTTTATTTTTTGTCTGATTGAAATTAAATTTAATTCCAAAGAATATCTAACCTACCTGTTGAGCAAAAATTGTACATAATATGTAAACAAATAATTCACTCGACATAATTTCACCCTCGTTCATTTTTCCGAAGAGGGTTTTATTAATTCGAGTTCGACCCATTCTAGGCTACGTGCCTATTAATTACAACCTTTCTTTTTGGGAAAGGAATACCCTTTGATTCCAATTCGAATAAAATGTAACTTGAGGATTTTGGTGTTTGTTTGATTTTGTGACTGTACCTAGGCCGAACCCTAGATTGCCTACGTACCCTCTTGAGGGATCAAGTCACTCGTAGTTCATGGTGTTTGGGTTTTGATGCCTTGTGCAGTTTCAGCTCGTGCGGGTGAGGACTTTAAGCCATTTGAGCGTTTTGATGCCTTGTACAGTTTTAGCTCATGCGGTCGAGGAGCATAGTGCCTTATGCAGTTTCAGCTCATGCGGGCGAGGAGCATTTGAAAATTTGATATGGCTTCGTGCCATTTGAGACTTTTCTTTGACTTTGTGCCATTTGAGACTTTGATACGGCTTCGTGCCCTTTGAAACTTTTCTTCAGCTTCGTGCCATTTTGGTATTTGATAGCAGGAGTGAATTTAGTTTATATAAACCAGGGATTCGTTTCGGTTTCGCGGTTGCGTCTAAAACTTGATATTAGACTGCCTACGTATCCTTAACGGAATCAAACCGGCGTAGTTCGTTAGCATTTGTTACTTTGTTTGGATTTGATGCGGCTTCATGCCATTTGACATTTGATACGGCTTTATGCCATTTGATACTTTTCTTCGGCTTCGTGCCCTTCAATTTTGATGCGGCTTCATGCCATTTGTGTCTTGTAAATTTAATGGGAATATTTGTGATGAACCCACTATTACTTTGGTATTTGACTTTGTCTTCCTTTTCATTTATTTTGTCTTGGAACCCATTTTATTTTGCCTACAAGCCCGTTACTCTATTGTTGCCTTCTATCTTTTGCATGGCAGCACAAAAAATCCTGGCTTTCATATGGAAAATATAAAAGCAAGTGTCAGGACTCGTTTTCCTTTTACCAATGCCTTCTCAGGCTTTAAGTCCCTTGCTTTTCTTCTTTCTTTATTTTTCTTTTGTCACTGCCGTATGTCCCCTTAATGGTTCGAAGAGGATGGGATCCAATTTGAAATGGCACAAGTTAAATTACCATAAAGAACTCCCATAACTTTATTTACCCCCACGTGAGCAACTTTCCATGTGAGGTGCTGATTTCAGTTAGCATTTCCCCTCCCCTTTTTATATTCTTCCTTGAACTTTTCAAAACCCATTTAAACATGGGACTTCGAACTCATCTGACTTAAACTTATGACCAATATGACAGCAAGCTTTATACTTTTCTTTATTTGACTTTTAAAGGTCTCCAAGTTCCAATGGGACTTTTAATTTCAATCGACCTTACTTTTCCTTCATGTGAGCAGACTCCCACGTGATGAACAAGACTATTTCTTTGTTCCTCTTTTTCCTGGAACGTCTTCGAAGAATGGAGCAGCAGCATCATGTCAAATTCTTTGAGTCGTGTTTCTCTTCACTCGAAGTTTCTAATGAGCTCCTAAAACGGAGCAGCAGCAACCATTTCAATTTCGGACTAAGCTCCTAAAACGGAACAGCAGCAAACGCCAAATTCTGTGAACTGAGCTCCTAAAACGGAGCAGCAGCAACCGTCAATGTCTTCAAACTGCGCCCCTAAAACGGAGCAGCAGCAACACGCCAGTTTTTTTTCGAACTGAGCTCTTAAAACGGAGCATCAGCATCACGCCGGTTTCTTCGAACTGAGCTCTTAAAACAGAGCAGCAGCAATCATTTTAACTTCGACTGCGCTCCTAAAACGGAGCAGCAGCAACGATTTCAACTTTGGACTGCGCTCTTAAAACAGAGCAGCAGCAACGCTGGGTTTGAGGACGGCGTGATCACTATGGCCATCGGTGTTGTTGAAGTGGTGGTGTCCGGCGGCTTCGCAACGGCAAGTTGAGCAGCGATTCTTAGTGGCGCTCTCGTTGGGCAGAGATCACGGCATGGCTGCTGCTAGTGTGTTCATCTTCACGCTGTTGGCGAGCCTCGGAACCATCGTTGGGCGCGATGGGTTGACGACGAAAGAATCGGTTTCGAAACCTCTTTGGGCACCCAAGCAATTGTTTCTTTTTTTTAGTTGCAGATCTTCAGAGGCCTACGACTTTATACTCTGGTTTGGAACCGCCGGAGAAGAATAAACTGGTTTGAAATGAGGATGGTGACTGGGTTTTTTTTCAAAGCAACGCCCCTATTAAAAGGGATGGATTGCTTTACCTGTTGACGGCAAGATTGAGGGGGAAGGAGAAGAGATATTTTTTCTTCTCTTATCTTTTGGCTGCCATGGGGAAATTTGCCCATCCATCTTTCTGGCTTCGATGAAAGAGGAAAAGCCAAGTTCCTCTTTAATTCATCCTGCAAAAAGCTGCACCCAATACACAAAACCAAGAACAAATTAAAGATAAAGATTGATACCTTTGGGTATTTTGATGTTCTTTGTCGTGTGCACACTTTGATGTTCTTTGCCGTGTGCACACAAAACCAGAAGGTTTTGGAGATGCCGAGAGAAAACTATCTCTTGAGTGGAGAACGTGGGAGTTTTAGAGGGTTCTAGATACACACGTTCTCTATACCCGGTTGCTATGTGGATGACAAACTCCTTCAGACTTGGCATACGTTGAGGTCCACGTGTGCGGGTGTAGAGTTATTTTTTCCTCTCTTTATTTCTTATATATATTATATAAATATAGTATATATAAGAATATATACACACATACACATAATGTGAGTCTTATTTCTAGTCAGTCCACATTTTGGACTTTATTTATTATTATCTTGAAGTCTCCCCATTTTTAGTAAGAATTGCTAATATATTTTGTTTGTCAAAATATATAGCTCAACACTACCTATTAATAAAACTTGGTTGTCAATCAAAACACTAGAAAATTACCATTTTAACCCCCTCATCAAAACTAAATTCAAATAAAAAATATGAGTAATTTAGTAATTACATGAAAATAAATTTGACTTTTTTTACAGCAATCTCACAGCCAGGTTAGTATAGCATACCCTATTTAAAAAATAATAATAAAGTAAAAAATAAAATGTATTCACACGTTAGAAGAAAATGCTCATCATTATCCCAATTTTCATAATTGATTTTTATTTTTAATTTTAAAAACTAATCCCACTTCATTATAAAAAAAAAAACAAACTGAAATGAAATTAAGTAGGAAAAATTTTAATTTTTAGCATGCCCCATCTTGCGACTGATGGTCTTACGGCACCTGCTAGTATAATGAAAAAAATTAATAATTATAACAAATTACACGTGTTAAATTAGAGAATTAGAATATAAATGAAATTAAGTAGGAAAAAAAATTCATTGCTTTGTTTGTTTTTATTTATTATAAGGGATATTTCTACGTTGAGTTAGGCTAAAAGAAATGAGGAGGGTAAAGGGAATATGAGGAAAATTAGTTTATGACTTGACTTAAAGTTCAAGTCTTGTATTAACTGTATTCGGGCCCACTAGTCAAACGACATCTAAAAAGGTGTTGCTTTTGAGTAGATCCTTGATAATTCTTACGTTAGACGCAAATGAGACCATTAAAGGGATTGTGGAACCCGAATTTCCATATCTAAGTTCAAGTAGCGTTTTCTAGTGATTTTCGTTAAGTTCACTTGTAAAGAAGGTTTTTAGGTTTGATTCACATGAATACGATATAATATAATTTTTATGTTGAATTCAATATCCATTTATGACTGATCCATTGTGTTGCTAATATCATTATATGAAATAAAAAAATGAGTGATTTATACATACTACGCAAGAAATCTTTTAATCTTGGCGGCGTCATCATCATGTAAATGCTTCCTATGTGTTTAAAAAATATACTACCGATTCACTAGACGATAGCCACATGCTCTAATGTTTGAGTTCAATTTTTTTTTAATTTATTTTACCTCATTAATTAAATTGAGAGATTGAAAACAAGTTTTTTTTTTCTTGTCGAACGGATTAGAAATTAGTTTATTTCAATTGCTTTTGGCTTTAACTGGTTCAATAGTAAACGGTGTTAAATATATGGGAGTAAAATTCTTTTCCTTTCAAATCCCACTCCCCGCTCTAGTCCCCTTTTATTTGAATTGTCACAATTAAACCACGTCAAAATCTTATGTTAACTTCTTTATAGAGATAGAAAGACAGAGAAAAAAGTGAGAGGAGAGAAGGGAAGGAGATTCCGAGGAGGGAGAATCTCACTCCATATATATATATATATATATATATATATATATATATATATATATCCACACACCCCATTTTACTTCTCACACACCTTTTTAATTTTTGGTCGTCAGATCGGATGAATTGAAGAAGATCAACGGACAAAAATTATCAAATATGTGGAAGAAGTAAAATGGGATGTGTGGATATCACACCCCTATATATATATATGCCCCCTAAGGGCCCTAACCATGAGTCCATGAATACGAGTGTGAGTTAACCCTATGATTGACATCTTTCCTTAAGACGAAAACCTCCAACTTTGTAATCTAAACAAAATACAAAATATAAGTTAGGGTTACTGTCAGATATTCGTCAATCATACTCTCGTGAGAATGCTTGTCAACAATCATTTTCCAGAAAATAAAAAGAAAATATTGATAAATTACAAAACCTGCACTTGAGAGCCACATTACAATTAGCAACTGAGGATGATTCTGATTACTTGAAAAGTACAAGCCAAAAGCACATAAGACGACCAACGGGGTGTCGTGGATCATCACCTACGGGTATTGCTGCTACTGTCCGACATTTCCGTACATTAAACTCCCACTTCTCAGCTGCAAAAGGGTTTAACGTTGAAACTACAAGACCCTTGAGGGTGGGGCTGCCAAAAAAACGAAAAGATGGAAGAGGTAAAAGTGTACCTTCTCAACAGCATTCTCCAAGCCTGACAAATCTACCCTTTCTTTCTTTAAAAGTTGTATACGATCCCGAAGATGGTGGTTCTGTTCCTTAGCCTAAATTTGGAAAGTTCAAACAAATAAATATAAACAGGCAAAAACCATATACTATAATCTGCAACTACAAATAAACATTCATTTTGAACTGCGAGAAAATAAATTCAACGAGGTAAGGTTAAGGGAAGGAATTATCCAGAAGAAGGTTTCACATCAACAAGAAATCGTGTGCGTGCAGTTGTGCATGAGTGAGTGAGTCAGAGAAAACAACAAAGAATTTCCACCACATTACGGAAACAGCAACAATCTTGTTTGCATGTTACAAAGTTATAGACCATCAATCCCACGAAAAGTTTCTGGACTGCTAAACAAGAGCAGAAACTAAGAAAAGTTACCATACTGTTCAAGTTAAAGGGAACATTGGTGAATCAGTGAACTTCAATTGAAACCCATGCATTAATTGACAAAGACCCTTTTAAGGTTCGTCTAATCACAGAAGTTAACAATGTCAGAAATGTTACAGAAAATATAATATAACACAGGTTTCAACCTAACGGTGTCTTTAACCTAAGTGGGCCAACTACCAAACATCATGTGCTGATACGTGTGCAAACAATATGTAGCATCTGGAGAAATAACACTGAAACAAGAAACCTTTAAAGGGGGTCAAACTTGTATTGGCTGGTTTCTTTTTTAATTTCAGAACACCCGGAGCTTTCTATACCCAGTGCATATTGTTTTTCCGCTTATCAGAGCACTATTTGCTAGCAAGACCTCCTTTCATAACTGCACATCCTATTATGTACCAGTTTTATGAACTAGTGAAAGGGTGAAAATCGTTTACTAATACAAGTTCTTGGTAACTATTACACGGTGCATATCCCAACCCCTGGGATTTAATCTCGACTGATCTCAATGGACCAGAAAGAAGAGACCCTACAAACCTTGAATTCTACAATGAAAAAACCTATGAAGACGTCCTTTTTAGGAAATTTCCAACAAAATAAAATAGACGATTTCATCTCTACCAAGCAAATTTTAATTGGATTTAATTACGAATATATCTACCATTCCAAGCCTCTGTGTCAAGTTCTGGATTTCATCCTTCTTTATTGTGGACAGATCGCGAGCAACATCCATTAGATTAGTCCTGCATGAGTAACTAAACGTTTAAACAATGAAGTTTAGCTTAATAGTAGGAAATTACAAAACGTAAAGAATATAGATAAAGATGGATATTCTCAAGGATAATGCTCGCTGTCTACCCAAATAACAAAAGAAAAATAGACAACACTCCCCGTCTGTCATAGTAACAAAGAAAATGAACATGATGATAAATTGGTCTCTTCCCCTTCTGTCATAGTAAAAATCAAACATTTAATATCTATAGTTAAGATGATTCTAACAGAAAGAACATGGTGATAAATTGGTCTCTTCCCCATCTCATTCATATGTTCTGCACGAACATATATTTTGTACTTAGAACTTTCTATTGAAACATCATGGCATATATTGCATTACGTCTAGGATGATTTATCAATCTAAAAATGAAATAGAAGAAAACTAGAGTACACATACGGTTCTTGGCAATTGAACAGTCAACCAAAACTTGGTTTCTAGTTCTTTTTAATTTTTGTCTATGGAGAAGGTGTTACAAAGGAGACCATATCTAAATACATTTTTACAGAATCAAGAAGATACTTACTTATCTGAAGACAAAGGATCCATAGCTTGTTCTTCCACAAGTTGTTCAACGGTGTCCAGAACAGTTCCCACCTGTGAGCAAAAAGAGACCACGTATAAAAAGAAAATATATTGGGTTCAAATAATAAATACAATGATGAATTTGTATCTAAGAAGTCAAAACAAGAGAATCTTGAACTAATAGTTAAGTAAAAAAACATCAGTGCATGGTTAATTTGCTTAATACTTCTAAATGTATAATGTGTACAAACACATAAGGGACATCATATAGCCACAAATTCTAGTGTTCTTTACTCAACATTAATCATCTAAAGATTCTGTCTGTTAAACATGTGATTCCTTTAAGATTGTAATAATGTCAAAATCCGTAACAATTAGAGAAATACTTCCTGTTGCTTGCATAAAACAATAACTTTAGAACTTCAACCAAATTAATAGGCAACTCTCTTGATAAAACATAAATGAATTAGGTCTTAGGAATCATCAATAAGCCACCATTAGTTCCCTCTTGTCATAAAACCCTTCGTTGAAACTGCTAAGTCAAAGGAACAGCAGATGCATGTCGATAACAGATAACTAAATGTATTTCTATTTTCTGTCCTTGATAATTCTCTTTTACTAAATTTTTCATCTGCACTGTCTTCTGATATCAGAACTGACCCCAATTTTAATAACTTGCACTGAAACCAGTTATCATCCTTTTTCCTGTTATTAAAACCATAACTTATATATATATATATAATTAAAAAAAAAAACATGTCAAAGCTAATGTATTCATTTCCTAAATAAAAGGTGCAACTAAACGACCATTTAAATAGTGGTGATAGCTCATCGAGTGGCATGAACATTTCATGCTAAATTACCTCTACAATAAACCTGCAATCATTTCAACAGACACACTGAAAAGAAATTCATGAATAACCTATCAATTGAGACGCAAATAAACTATAAGACCCAATTGGAACTCTTAATACAACCAGCAGGCTTTAGACACCAGAATATATGCATGGGCTAATTAAAGTGACCTCCCTAACTTACAACATACTCTCTCTAATTTAGGAAATAACTTGTATACTAATGGCACAGAAGAAACTACATACTGTAAGTTGTTAAATGGAGTAACTGCGCACTAACATCACCAGCAAATATTAATATGTATACCTGTGTTTCAAGGCATGCTGACTGAAACTCGTCCTGTAAAATTAAAAGGAAGTTCAGAATTCATCTTATAGCATTATAAATTACACATTATGACATATAAATACATAAATAAATATCATGTCTCATGTTGAGGGAGAGAGTCCAAAAAAATTCTGTTTATAAGCTGTTTTGAGTGAAACATAGAAGTGGTGCTTGTGGACACTTTGTTCATTGATCAGATGAGCCAGAAAGTGCAGATACTATTTCTCATTCAACTAGGTCATGAATCCTCACTAATGGAATGAATTTGGTTCACTTAACAACCTATAAGCTGGCTGGAATTCAAATTGCATTTGTTATGAATGATTAAATATTATATGTCAATCCGTTATCAAGTATCATTACTTTAAAAAATGCTTAGCGGCTAAAATACGAAATCAATGTGCACAGAAATAAGTCCCCTACACTATACTTTCCCAAAAAAATTAATAGTCCTGATGAGACTGAGAGCCACGGATACAGACAATTCAACCATATCTTTAAATCGAAACCATTGTTAGTATTGCAAATTGGTAAGAAAAGGAGTACCTCTAAATTTCCATGCAAAGAAGCGATGATCTGAATAAACGAACGAGCAATTGTTCTTATTTTAAATTCGAAATAATAAAATAAAAGAGAAAAATCTCCAGTTGAATAATACATACAAATCATTGCACATAGAAATTGTGGAGAAAAGAAACAAAATGTGTAGGTCCATTGTAAAATGATAAATATATACTCATATGCACCTGGATAAAAAGCCTATGAAGGTGTTCTTGCTCGGCAATTGTAAAATTCGGAAATGCTTGGCAGAATTCCTTATGTGTTCAATTCATCATACAAGAAAGTCAGTCAAACTACGAATCCGCGAGGAAGAAATGCACAAACTCAAAAGAATAAAATTAAAAAGAAAATCGCAGACGCAACGCAGCACAAATCACTGTAAAGAAGAAGAAATTGTTAAGAGAAAAAGACACCTGCTTGGAACAGGGAGTGAGCAGAGAACGTATGGCCAACTTGAAGGCTTTCTTCATGTCCAATTCCTTCGTCCCCATCGCGCGCGCACAAAAAAGATTGCGAGGCAAAAACCCTAAACCCTAAATCCACACAAAATACGAACCACGAGTAATTCAATTTCACCACAAATATGTTTTAACAGAAAATTAAATCCGAGCTGCATCATGAAAAATGACTTAACGAAAACAGGGTTTTACACAAAATTCTAAAGGGAAAGTGAGAGTGGAAAATCGGAAATGTATACCTACAGTGAAGCTTCGCAGAAATTGAAGTGGCTTCGTGGCCGTATCTGCTTCAAGAGCCGCGCGCCTGTGTAGTGGCTTCGTGGAGGAGATGAGGTTTTTCCAGCGCGCGGAGAATTTGAAGAGACTTTGAGTTTCAATTTGAGTTGGGCGGGGGATGGAGGCAGGGGTGGTCACACGGGTCTTTGGACCGATGCGGACCGTTCATCCGGTCCGATGTAAAATCAGGTTTTTATTTTTAATTTTTAAAATGGTTCAAGTAAGCCACTTAGACCATCTCCAAGCTAAAAGCCAAATTTTTTAGCCCGGAAAATTTGGCTTTTAGCCCAGAAATATCTTTTCTGCTTCAACCCTTCTGCCCTAAAATTTTAGCCTGGAATTATTAAAGAATGAACTTAGGCTAATTTTTTTCTTAAATCAATTTTTTTTTTTTAAATAAATATGTAGATTATTGTAAATTAATTTTATGAACATTTTAATCTAAAAAAAATTAAATTCCGATAAACATTTGGCATTTAGCCCGGGGGGAATTCGGCCCAACTTTAGCATTTCCCTTTTAGCCCAATATTTTAGCTTGGGTTGGGGGGTGTTTGGGGGGAATTTTGGGTTAAAAATTTGGCTTTTAGCCCATGTTTGGAGTTGGCCTTAGGATTAGTTTGATATTATTGTGCTTTGTAAAATAAATAAAAAAATTGTTTTTGCTGTGTTGTGAAAATAAACAGCTGTAAAAATAAAGTTGTTGAATGTTTGATAAATTTTATTGTAAAAGTACTTTTAACAAAAAAAAAAAAAACAGTGTCTGATTGTTTTGTAAACTTTTATATAAATTATTGTGAATATGTTTTTTTTTTTTTTTGCCCAGAATAAAGCTTCATTAATGAAAGGGAGATACAATTTGTTCTAGAAAGGCCTAAACCTGAACATAGCACAAAGCCCTACACAACAAAGCAAACATAAGATAGAGGACAAGACCAAACAAAGAGAGCTACAACCCCAGCCACAAAGGGAGACCCACACAGATTTAGGCCCGTAGGCTACAAAAGAAACAATAAATAATAAAACCCTAAGCTCCAATAGCCAAAAACCCCAGCCACAGGAGGAGGGAGAAGGCGAATGGGGTGAGTAAAACACCCTTGTTCCGACGTGAATCTTTCCACACTTCGCCCAATTTTTTCGGTAAGCTAGATCGACAATGGGCTGTGTGGGTTGAGTCTTGTGTCAAGATAGAGCCCAACACTTCGAGATCTAAATCATGGTTCTGAGTTGGAAAAGATGAAGGGTAGCATGAGGGAGGTAGGAGAAAAAGGTGTGATGGGGAGGGAGGAGAAGGATCGCGGTGAGCGACAGATGATTGAGGACAGGGTACAAAACTAAGACCAAAGCTCAAATAGATGAGACAAAGCTAAGATAAAAGCATAGTTAAAGAAAATGAAAGGATGAGAAGAAAGGAAAGTAAAAGGAAGCAAGAGAGTTTTGAGGGCTGCCACAAACCCTAAAGCCAAAGGCTAGGGCCGACGGCTGAGGAAGGTTTTCTCTTTAGGCTTTTCTTTGAGAGAGAAAGTAGCGGCTCAAACTTGAAGTTGCTGTGAATATGTTAAATGACTAAAAATGATATGGTATTTATTGTGATATAATAATTGTCAAAGACAATAATATAGGGTTAAAGTTGTAATTCTGTAAAATGTGGGGTATTCTTGTCATTTGAAAATTTCATTAAATAGTACTATGCTTTGAAAAAAAAAAGCATTTTTTTTATAAGCATGTAGACCCTGCTTATGCTTTTCTATGCTTTCTTTTTAGACATTAGATTTTTAAAAAAGCTTCTATTTTTAATTTTAATTTAATTTAATTTTTTTTATCAAACACATTTAATGTTCCGGATTTTTTAATAAGTTGTTTTTTTTTAAAGCACCACAATCCCAAACTCACCCTTAGTACTACAGCCTAGGAATATTCCTCTTCACTTATAAGTGATATGTCTTAGGTTTAATTCTCGCCAAAAGCGAATTTGAACCACATTATGCTAAGCTCATTGTGAGGCTTAGCCCACTCCCTCACCCCTTTAGTGTAGATAAATATTGTTTGTTAAAAAAAAAGAAAAAAGAAGAGTTTAACGGTTGCAATTGCATGTTCAAACAATTGAAGATTGAGTTGCATGAGATCATTTGCACTGCGTTTCTTTGATTTATTTCAGTTAGGGCAATAAGGTGATTGTAGTTGCCCTAGTGATTCCTTGAATTTATGGAGTCTTGATTTCTTTACAACATTTGTTGGTATTGGTTTTGTTAGCCGTAGTTTTTTAATAACAAAGTCACATAAAGATTGTTTAATGTTGTTGTTTTGCTATATAACATATGATTGAAAACAGATTCGTTCGACCTGTAGGGACCAGACGATTATCAGATTCAAATGAGTCGATTCCACTAACAAAAACACATAAATAAAAAAAAATAAAAAAAAAAGAAAAAAAAAGAAAAAAGAAAAGAAAAGAAAAGAAAAAGTTGAGCCAACTAACGACCCGCGCCCACTGTTTCAACGAAGTAGAGGGTGCTATCATTCATCTGATTAGCTGAAATAAAGGCACGGTGCAAAAGGGGAAAGAAGCAGAACTATATTCTCTCAATGCACCAATTAAAGATAAAAATGACTTGAGATATTCTACATCTAAGCATTTAAAACAACAGAAACCGAGACAAAGGCCCGCTTCATCCTACTCTTGACACTCTGGTTTTTCACACTTGTACAAGACATTTTATTGAATTGCAACGACAAAGGAGGAGCTCTCGAAATGTGTCAAAAATCTTTCAAAATGTTAAAGCATGCACGAAAGCTTGCTCACGAAGCCAGACTGCTTGGTTGACTGGTACTGGCTTTGCCTTTGTGATTGCTGGTAAGGTAGTGAGAAACAAATTTATTTTCCTGCTTCGTGAGCCTGAGGCGTTTCTTGAGATAGAGAAAATTGTTAACTCTCTGTTTGGTTATCTCCTCCTCCTCTTCGGGAGCTATCTCCCTTAGCATCACCGTTAGTTGGTAATTGGGTCTCACTTTAGTTCCATCATTGCTTTTACCATGGTAGTAAAGTCTCTTCTTGCGGAATCCCACGAATCCCTTTCCAACCAAGGCCCCAGCTGCAAGGACAGAATGCAGAACAATGAGAACTGATTTTTAAGAAAAATAACAGAATAAATGGAGGAAACATTACTGCACTTGCATTATTTACCAACAAGAAGACGTTCTGGATCCAACCCATGATTATAAGTTGCATCTGCCCGGGCTGAGTGAAGAGCCTGTGAACAGTAGTGTTGGTCTTAATTAATGTTAATATTTTGTTATAAAAGATTATGACTCAAAGGAAAAATACAAAACCTCTAGAGGCTGTGAAACACATCCAAATATTAGACATTTCTTCATCTGTGAGTTCTAGATGAGCATAATCAAATAATTATGTAAAAAACACCGAAGCCAATATCCTATTCAAAATATTAAATCATTCACATGATGATTACTATAATTTGTAAGAAATGAATATCATTTTGTAAGACAAAATACTCAATGACACACACACACACACCGAGTATTTATCCAATTAACAGGCTTCCTAGCTTAACAAAGTGTGGAAGGAAGGGCTCTATCACCTGATGCACAGTTTTTGCAGCTTGCTTGTCTGTCACTTGCAGTTGCAATAATGCATCTTCCACACGCATACCACGAACCAGTTTAGCAACCAAGTTGACCTTATTAGGGCTCTAAAAGCAAGCAGGGAGTGAGCTAAAACGAATAAATGTATGCCCATTTCAATGAATAACATCCCCACCCCCACCCGCAGCCGCAGCCCAAGGAAAAACCATTATTTAAAAAGATGCAACAAGTGTGAAATATGGTAACCTGATTAATTCCCTTTAAGACAAACTGAACTTGTGAAGGTCCAGAAGGTGATTTCGGGTCCCGTTCTTCACCTTTTTCACCATCTGATGCTGATAGAGGAGTAACTCCAGCAGACAAATCGGCAAGCAAGTTCCTTGAACTGGAAATTCCCTTGTGATATGGAAAACAGCGAATACAATTATTAAATGGCAATTAAAACAAAAGGAAAGAGAAGAGCAGAAATGAGAAAATCAGAAGAGTTTTGTACATTACCAACTGTTGAAAGTAGTGATAAGGGGGCCTTGACATGGTTTGAGAAGGTGATGTCTGTAGTTTCGGAAAATGACAAGGAGAAAAAGAAGAAGTACTATAATTCTCCATTCTTTTCCCAACTTGACGGATTAGGGACTGTACACGCATCTGCCAACCCACCATGTCTTCAACCAAAGAGACGAATTCTCCAGCTGCCCAAACAAAATAAAGCAGAATAAATCAACCAATAAACTGTCAAGAGAGAGAGGGACAGAGACAGACTGAGAGCAAGCAAATGAAGGAGTTGGGGCGGCTAGGGTTTTTAGGGGAAGAGTTAACTATACAGTTTAGATATATTCAGTATATAACGTATAAATATATTTGTTACAAAATATTATCACCAGTTGACATCTGTTTCATAGATATTTTATTTGCTTGTTTGTCTGTTCAGAATGTCCCAAACTTACAAAACCAGTTTTAAACATACAAATGAACTGAATAACAAGATTAAAACAATTAGATGATGCGAATGCATTAAACACAAGGGTTTAGGAAGACGTAATGAACCTTACCCCACAACAGAGTATTCACTTGCACACACAAAAAGACACACCTCCTTATATACATTACACACATGCATATGTATGATTTTTAAATTAATCGAATACTGAACGAAACTGAGCAACAACGAAGAAACATTTTTGAGGTATCCCCCTACAGGGATGTAAGAAACTGAGTAGTCAGTTGCATATACAAAATAAATCCCTGAATGGTCATTTTAAGATTAAAAAACTGAGTATAGACACATGCATATGTATCGTTTTCAGAGCAAAGAACTTTTAAATCAAACTCCTCAAAATAAATTTTGGTAGAGTTCCCCTGATTTTATGACGTTTTTCAAATTTAACAGAACGTGTTAATCACTTTCATAACTTATACATTGATACACACCCATGGTCACTGGTCACTGGTCAAAAGATGCATAATGAGGTAACTGGTCACTGACTCATTCATGCATGAAATCCAATTCGTTTTTGCATTTTCAACTTGAACTAATAGAAATGCAGAACCAGACCTAACTAACAAACACAAGATTTTTAGGACCTTATCGAACCCATCTTTCTTCTACTAATTTCTGCACCACAAAAATTAAGGGACCTAGCTAACTGATCATAGAAGAGCTAGCTTACGCTCTTTCAAAGTCTATTCTCCATTCAAACAATTCCACGCTCTATATATTCCTACTAAATTTGTCAAGTTGAATGCAAGAAACCCATAGGCTGTGAATTTGATTGAAGTGAGGAGAATTCAATTAGGTTTTTCCCTTCTAATCAAGAAAAATAAAAAATTAGAACGCAAAGTATGAATTGAAAAATAGAAAACTTCTTGTATTACGTAATTGGTTAAGTCGTATGTAGTGAAGTTTTGGAAAAAAAACCAAAAAATCAAGTCTGAATTCATGAAAAATCCTAAAATACTAGCCAAAAAACAGAATCAATAAAGCATTGAGCCCAACAGTTTCCAGAAGAATCAGAAATGAAAACTAAAGATTTTCTCCAGAGACACAAAGGCAAGACATGTATTTTCTTGGCAACAAAAGATATCATAAAAAATCGAAAAAGGTCAAAAATCCGGCCCTCTTTACCTTTCCGGTGGTCGCATTTTTGTTAGAAAAATCACATCAAATTAACAGGGAGGGAGCACAAAGTTCCCTTTTTTAAATCTTCAACCAAAACTAGAGACAATGAAATTAGACGTGGTTCAGCGATCAAATTTAAAAGTTCCAATATTCATTTGTGATACCAATTCCTTGCTATTGCAAATCAAAGCACAGCCAACAGAAGAAAGCAAATCTTCTTCCAATGTATTTCCATTACATAGCTCTGCCATGCCTAAACCCTAAATCCCTATATCCCTAAACTAGAAAGAAATAGAATAAAAAAATTAAATTAAAGGAAGAGAAATAGTAGAAATAAAAGTTGTAAGAGAACAAAAGAAGAAATGGATGAATTCCTAACAAGTGTTTGGAAGATGAAAAACCAACTTACGAAGGCGGCGGTGGCGGTGGCGGTGGGCACTAGCTGATGGTGAAGACTGGGGAGCGAGGAGTAGAAACCAGTGGGAGAGGGATGTCGTAAGTTCGTAACTCGTAATTGTTTTAGGGATAATTTCTCTTTTGATTTTCGGTCGCCACATGTTCGCCTTTTCTTCAATATAACCACGGGCCCAAGCCCATCTAAGGATTCAACATAATAAAAGATGGGAAATAAAAACTAGCAAAATACTCTAAAATGAGACAATTTCTTAATCTTGTGACATAAATAGAACAAACTAGTCATGCACAAGCCATGCACACCATACACAAAATCAAAATTACTAAAATACCCACATATAAATGGGTTATTTCTTCCATTTTTTGATTTTTCTTTCTCTACTTTCTCTCCCTTCCTTTCTCTTTTCTCACACTCTCTCTACTCTCTCTCCCTTCCTCAGATCTCTGAGCTCCGATTTCGAAGAGATGGAAGTCCAAAGAGAAGTGAGAAGAGTGACCTAGGCTTTGGGTTCACCTCATACCTTTGATTTTGAACAAAGGGATGTGAGAGAGAGGTGAGAAGAGTGAGCTGGGTTTTGTACCATATTTTTTGTTTTGGCAGGAAAGTTACATTTTTTCCGGCAACTAAAGCTTTGGCAAGCATAGTAAGGTATGGTGTTTAGTTCCAAGTTCATTCATCAATGATTTATGGAATAAATGGATTGTTTGTAAGATGAATTAATACTTAGAAGTTAAATTAGGGTTTGTGTTTCGTGTTGGGGCGTATGTGTGGATGCAAATTTCTTCCTTCTTGTTCTTGGACGAAAATGCACCTGCAAAAACAATTAACACCTTAGGTCAAGGCCAAGAGCCTCACGCGCCCACGATGAAGGGGGGCTTTGGCCGAAGAGCCTCACGCGCCCACGATGAAGGGGGGCTGCCAAAGTTAGAATTTTTAGGGAAAAGTGTTTGGTGAAATTAGAGAATTTTGCAAGAGGATTCAACTTAGGTTTTTGGAGAAATGAAGTGGTATTTATAGGGGTGTGGCCGGCCCCCTTTGGAGAGGTGGGAACCGACCACATTTGGTGGTTTTTGGGTGTAATTGCAAGATATTATGTCACCATAATATCTTGCTATCAATTAGGAAATTAATTAATTAATTTAGGTAATTAATCCTATTTTGAATGAATATTTGGAGGTTACCTTGTGGGGAGGATTTGATGAGGATCGATGAAATAGGTTTTGAATAATACCTATTTTGATCACTTTTGACCTTGATTGAGTGATGATTGTCCGCTACTCGCGCATAGGAGTTCCGATGTGCCTCAAGGGTAATCTTATCTTTTTTGCCCAAAAATCCACGTGTCGCCTCCATATTTTTCTTGATTATGGTTGGCTCCACAAATGCTCTACACCTGTTGGGCTGCTCGCAAGAAAGGGAAGCATGTGTAGAGATCTTTTTGCTTTAGGAAACGTAGGATTGTTTCTTATTTTGATGTAGATTCCCTCTTTAATTGGAAATTAGATCATTCTAGGAAAGGGAAATAAATCACTTCTAAAGTCTATTTAAGTCTACCTTAAGTAGATGATTAAATCAACTTTAGAGATCAATTTATTATACCCTACAAGAGAGAAAGCTAGAGGATATTTGTTCCCCCTCCCTTAGCAATCTTCTACACTTGCCCGTGCAAATGACCGTCTTTTGTTGTTTTCTTCTTGGATAATGCTGTTGGGGGGGGCAGCTGTTAGGGTGATGCGGCACGTCGGCTGACAGGGGCCAGAAGTTGGCTCGACATGGGCCGATGAGGTGTTGTGGCAGGAACCATTGCTTGGGCTACTCGGCTTGGCTAGAGCCAATGGCAGCTTGTACGGCTAGGGCCACAGATTGAGGCGCTGGGGCGCATTACTAGGCAAGCCGCATGGCTCATGTCCTTTGGGCTCTTGGACCTGACGCGGGCCATGCCGACGATTGAAAGAAATGAGGAGGTCGCGGGCTTCATGGGATGCTGGAATGCTAGGTATGCAAGCCTCCTACCTGCTGGTCCGAGAGAAAAAATGAGGGAAAAACCAATATGGGTTGAGTTCCCCTGCTGAGCACCGTGAATGGAGTTGGCTGCTTAGTCCTATTCGCCAAGAGAAATGTGGGTTGCTCTCTCGAGAGGAGGTAAAGAGGATCAAGGAGGATGCATTGGCTCGTCTGATCGCTGTTATGGTGCCTACTATGAATGAAGGTTGAAAGAAAAGATATTCCCCGCCCGCTCAAGAGATGCCAGTTGAGAAAAAATTGAAGACTTCCTCCACTGCTCGTGAGGGTCCGCTTGCTGTTGAGAGGCCTGTGATTGACATGACTTCTTTTAATGGGAAGAAAAATAAGGCTACTAAATCTGAGCCTGTGGCTCCTGCCATGTCGAGAATGGCTAGTACGATTGTTGATAGGATTGCTTAGCGTAGAGGTCATGTCATGCTCATAGTGCCGAAGTCTGTACCAAGACGTCCATTAGGAGCTAAGTCCGTTTCACATTTGGAGAGACTTGTTATTATGAAGAGCGATAAAGTGGACTCTATTGCTAAAGTGGCGCCAAAGCCCACTCCCCTTGCTGCTAAGACTAATTCGTCTGCTGGAAATGATGAGACTGCTCGCGTGAGCAGTTGTGAGAAATCCACTAAGCCTGTTTCTGGGGAGGTTGCTGAGATATGTGCGCTTTTGAAACTAGATATGCTTGAAGACATGGACGATTGTGCCAAGTTTGTCGATGACGTTATAAGGGGTTGTTTGCGAAGCATACGACCGAGTATAGGAAGACTGCCCTACTTTCCGTGATGCAAAAGACAACTATTCTGGCAACTGAGTCTATGCTTCTTGACCAAAATGATACCAAGGCTGCCAAGGATGTGGCAAAGGTTATGGCAGCCGAAGCTTATTCTTATGCCGAGAAGATCAAGAGGTTGGAATCTGAGCTCGTCACTTTGAAGGGGTCTAATATCTCTGCCCTCACTTCTCTGCAGCTTGAGATCGCTCGCCAAGAGATCGTTGACTAGAAGACTAGGCTTGACGTGATCCAAGTTAAGTATAAAATTGCAGAGAAGGATATCGGATGTTACATACCTCAGATTTAAGATATTAAGCGTGTCGTTTCTGAGCTTTGTTCCGCTGTTTATGTAAAGGATGAAGAGTTGATTACTGCTTATGACCAAATGATCCACTTCAAGAAAGTTGTTGATAGGCTTGAATCTCAAGTGTTGGAACTCCAATATGCGTTGAAGATCAATGAAGGTTTAAAGAAATAAATGGATGAGTTGCAATGTGCCCGTGTTGGTCTGCTAGAGAAGAACGAGCAGCTGAAGGGTGAGAAGGTTGGGCTCAAGTCTTCATTTGTTTAGAGTCATGCCGATTTCTACAAGCTGGGTTATGTAGATCATCTATTTGGTAGGCCGTCTGACTTCGAGTTTGTTGGGAAAGACTTCAAAACCTTCCATATTTCTCCGGAAGACTTTCTTGCCTTTACTTTTGAGGCTTCCATTGATGAAGTAGTCGAAGAAGTTGGTGCCCAGGTTAGGGTAGCTAAAGATGAAGCGCTGGATGGTGTCGTGGTTGCTGAAGGTGTGGCGACCGAGTAGTCGTGGATCGTCTAAGCAACTGAGAAGTAGTCTTCTATGTAGTCTTTAGGATGTTATTTGTTTTCCTTGTTGCTTTTGCTTTGCTTGAACTCATTCGGTCTTTGCTAGTCGTTTATCAATTTTGCTAGGAAATTTAATAAACTTGTTTTTTTTGTTTTTTTCATCTTAGTTTCTTTTGTTCATGCCCTAACCTTTAGACTTTATAGACCAGTGGCAGGCGTGCTACTTTTCTATAAGCAGACAGGCCGCGTAGTCTTTGCAGCCGTAGGTGTTGGTGTAGAACTTTGCAAAGTTGTTAGCCATAGGGTCGGCAGTCGAACGCCCTACTTACAGAAGCAAACAAGTCCGCGTGACCATTAGGCTGTTAACCTTGGTTTTTTACAATTTCGTAGATTGCGTAGCAAGTATCACAACACTTTAGAACTTGGTGTAGGTCGTTCCGCGCTTGACAGATGTGAAGATTATCGACTACGTAGCATGTCGGCAGTGGATAAAACTTCGTATATGCACGCTAGCTTGTTTAACTTTTCACAAGAATGTGCGGTTGTATAAGTCTAGCGTGGCTTTACTGCTCGAAGGGCAAGTCGTAAGCAATAGTTTGGAAACCGTAGGCTACCTTAGTGCACTCGGTAACAGCTTTAGGGTTCCAGGGCAGCCGTCCATAGGGCGTACTGCGTAATGTGCCTTATCCGTCTCTGAGGCCCAGTTCCCCACAGATTAGCCCAAGAGACCCAAAATCCTTCAGTTAGCTAAGCCTTAAAAAAAACCATTGTGGCTACTTCTAGGAATCCTAGTGCAAGCCATCGTGCACCTAGTTATACCAAGGCACCCCCGCTCATCTACGTCTGGATATTCGGAGTGTAAGTTTATCCTCCCGCAGACCTATGTGGGTGTCGGGGAATTGGTTTACTCTCTCGCACTGGAGAGCATGGTTGGTCCCTCGGGGGGCGCAATTCCTGCGATAAGTCTCTAAGAAAAACATGGTCATCTTTTGAAGTGCAAGAGTAATCAGTTGTTGTAAGAATGCAGCCGAGCCAAGTTGTTGATTACTTCTAAATTTCTCATTGAAAAATGAGTGAAACGAACAAGAACTTAGTTATAAGGTAGGAACTTGCGAGGTAGTACCCGTCGAGCTGCTTGAGTCTTCGGGCTTTGATGTGGCGGAAGGTCATACATGGTTATTTCTCAGATTGTAGGTGTTCCACTACTTTTCGATCTCTTTGTCATTCATGGTGGCAAGGATGTAACTACCGTTGCTGCTTATTTTGCTGATCTTATACAGACATTCCGAGATGAAATCCATCTTTTTGGAGCCTTATCTGCAGACAGTGATGAAGGCTTTTCTTAGGACTGGATCTTTAGGTTGGAACTGCCAGATCTTGGCCATTTTGTTGTAGCTGGAGAGGAGTTGCTGCTGGTAAGCTACAACACGGGTGATGGTCTGCTCGCGCTTCTCCTCTGCCAGATCTAAGCTTGTGGCCATCTCCTTACTGTTCTGCTCAATGCTTGACAGTAGAGTGCTAATACTTGGCACGCTGACATTTAGGAGGAATGATTGCTTCTGAACCAAATGCCAAAGAGAAATGAGTCTCATCGGTGGCTCATCATTTAGTTGTGTGATATGCCCATAGACATTCGAAGAGTTCATTTGGCCACTTTCCCTTCTTGTCGGAGAGGGATTTTTTGAGGCAGTCGAGAATCTTTCTGTTGGATGTTTCGGTCTACCCATTACCTTGAGGATATCTTGGTGTGGACATGTGCTGCTTGATGCCATACTTTTGGAAGAACTTCGCCAAATCTTTGCCCACGAATTACGGGCCGTTGTCGGTGACGATGGATCGGGGATGCCAAATCGGCAAATAATGTTTTTTCATATGAAACGCTCTATGTCCGTTTAAGTCGTGGTTGTTATGGGCTCTGCTTCTACCCATTTGGTGAAGTAATCGGTGGCTAAGATCATCATGCCTCTACCTCTAGTAGTGGGCGGCATTGGCCCTACTAAGTCGATTGACCACTGCATGAACGGCCAAAGACTTGTCTATGAGTGTAGCTCACTGGCAGGCAGTGCTAGTACCAGCTTGTAGCATTGGCAGCGGTCGTACTTTTGCACTAACTCCATAACGTCTTGATGCATGGTAGGCCAGTACTAGCCTGTGTTAAAAGCATTTTACGCTAAAGATCGGCATTCGAAGTGATTTCCACAAACGCCTTCGTGGATTGAGCTTAGAACCTTTAGGTTATTGGGAAATGTTAGGCAGCGGAGATGTGGTCTAGTGTAAGATCTTCGGGTGAAAATGCCGTTCCACATGTAGTAGCGTGCTGCCTTTATTTGGAGCTTTCTAGACTCCAACCTTTCCATGGGAAATGTGCCATTGACCAGGTAGTCTATAATAGAACTTTGCCCGTTTGGAGTTGTATTGTCTTGTGACACTTCGACTGCCGGCTCCACCTCTATGCTTGGCTTGTCTAGATATTCCATCAGGATAGAGCGTTTGAGTTGGTGGTCGAGGGTGGAGCCTAAGCAAGCTAGTGCGTCCGCGTGAAAGTTGTCTGCCCGTGGAACTTGAGTAAGGGTGTACATCTGAAGTGCCTCAAGTTGCTTGCGTACTTTCTCTAAGTATTGCGCTATCCTTGGATGTTTTGCTGTGTACTCCGCAGTAGTCTAGCTGATGATTAGCTGGGAATCAGAATGAATTGCAAGCTTTTTCACCACCAAGTCTTTTGCCATTCAGAGGCCTGCTGGCAGGGCTTCGTACTTTGCTTCGTTGTTGGATGCCTTGAAGCCTAGAGTAATCGCCTGCTTGAGCATCGAACCGTCTGGGGTGACAAGGACCATGCCTGTTACTGAGCCTTTGTAGTTAGATGCACAGTCAACGTGTAAATGCTAGAAGTCTTGGGCTGGTTTGGTATTGCTATGCTTTGAAAAAAAGCTGCTTCTGCTGTGCTGTGAGAATAAGCAGTTGTGAAATAAAGCAGCAGAGTGTTTGGTAAACTTTTTTGTAAAAGTGCTTTTGAAAAAAAAAGCAGTATTATAGTGTGTAGTAAACTTTTATGTAAAATAGATGTGAAAAAAGCCGGTTTTTCAAAGATGGGTTTTGCAGCTTCCTGTTTTTGGCTTTTTTCACCCAAAATTGTGAAAAAAAAACTGAAGCTGAATGTTTACCAAACACACAGCTTTTTTTGATACCAGCTTTTTTTAGAATCACCTCAGTACCAAACCAGGGCTTAATCCGGTGAAGCAGGCATGGCTAGGGCATGCTCGGCTACCTCCGAAGCGTCATTAGGTTGCTCTATTGCATCGCCTAGGTTAGGCATGAAAGCACCGTAGGGAGTAGTGGAGCTAGGGCTATGTTACACGTAGCAGGAGATACTCAACTACCGGTATCAGTCTACTTTAGAGCTGAATTATGGAGTAAGGGTCGGCTGGGGCCGTGTGACGTGCAATAGAATGTGGTGCTCAACTTGCCGGTACATGTTGCTTCTATGTAGATTCTTCTGGGGCGACGAGGACAAAACTTGCTTCCGAGTGTCTTTCTAGTGTTCGTCTACCCTAGGCGTGCCTTTTGAGCTGAGTTGTTGTGTTCGTAAAAAAACTTTGCACCGTCAGTGTCTACGCCTTTATCGTCGCGAGTCTGGATTGGGCGGAATAGTACGTCATGAGGATGACTTTATGCGTCTGAAGGTATAACTTGAGTTTCTAGGTTGTAACAATTGTCGCCAAAGTTAGCTTTTGAATTTCTGGTAACTGGTTTCCGTATCCATGAGAGCTTTTGAATTGTGGAATATAGGTAGTTGGGCCTCCAGCTAGTCCAGTCGGATCTTGAATCTTCTTGCAGAGTAGTGGAAGACTTCATATTCAAGATCGCTTGAATTTACCTTGAATGTGCATCGACGAACCTCGTCCCAAAGTGCATGCTTTTCTGCCAAAGCGAAAGAGTCTGCTAGAGTTAGATCTTCTTTCATGATCAATTCTTCAAACATCAGGTGGTCTGCTGGGAGTCCTTTTTGGAAGACTGTTCAAGCTATCGAGTCGTTGCATCCGACTATCTTTGCCTTTTCTGTTTTAAACCTCTTCACATAGTCGTGAAGCGACTCATTTGGATTCTTCTTGACTTTGAACAAGTGGTAGGACTTTTTCTTGATCGAGCGATATGATGAATATTCTTTGGTGAAAACCAAAGAAAATTTGTCGAAACTCCGGATGGATTGTGATGGTAGGGTGTATAACCAATCTTAAGCCTCGCCTTGTAGAGTGGTGGCGAATATCTTGCACATGAGATCGTCGTTGTTTTGATAGAGGATCGTTGAGCTTTGGTAGTGCTTTAGGTGTCTCTCCGGGTCTCCATCCTCTTTGAATGATGTGAAATGTGGTATGCTGAATATGCACGGAGGTTCTTCCTGCTCGATTTCGTCTGTGAAGGGTGACCTACTTATGTTGGTCATGTCTCATCGTAATGCCTAGTTAGTGACCTTGTTGCGTTGGAAATCGTGCAATCGCTCGGTCAGGAACCTTTCTACTTCTTCTTGAATTTGCCTTTGTTGGGGGGTAACAAAGCTCTCGGCTGCTCCCGGTCGTGAACTACTGGTCTAGGCTACTCTTCTATGTGTTCGGCTCGTCTATGTCACGGTTGTGGTGTATGTGGTTTGTTCTTAGCAGGCGATAAAATTCTTCGTAGGTTGTTGGTTGAGCTTGAGCCAGACTGAGTGACTGCTTCTCTTCGTCCTTCGTGCTGCCTACTCCGATGTGAGCCGGATGATGCTCATTACGGGCCTAGCCACGAATGAACACTTTGCCTGGAAGGTTGCTCATGTTGACTATTAGAATGTAGCCCCAACCGTGAAACCACTTCCATAGCAGATTAAATGAGTTTAACTGACCCCTTACCAAATTGAAGCATACAAATATATAGAACAATAGTGGAAAGGGTCAAAGGTGTGCAAGTGAGTATTGATTCACCAGTATATGGACTAGAGAAGTAGTTCTCTTACTGCTTATGACTAAGAAGTGAGGGCCGAAGGGAGAAAATGGAACATAAGCTTGAAAGAAATCATAGGGGTTTAGGTGGGATTGTATCCGTGAGCCTAGTCGAGATTGCACGCTCCTCCGCACCCTAAGATGGAAGTATACGTTATCTCGGTGGCCCAATCGGGAGTGTACACGTTCGTGGCTGCTGGAGAGGTTCTTCGTCTGCCTTTGTCCTACTTCGAGACACCTCGTTTGGGGCACGTTGCATCTTGGTGCGCTGCAATAGCTGATTCACCAAGGTCGTCTGGTGTGCGAGGGCGCTTGTCAATTCTATGACTTGTCGAGACAAGTGTTATTCTTTATTTGAATTGAAAGAGCTTGGAAGGAATGCGTCTCCTTGAACAGTGGAAGTGTGGTAGACTCCGGGTGTAAGATTTGAGTTGGGAAATGTCAAATTCATAGAGAAATGTGCTGAAAACGTCTCTGGTTCAATCGTAGTCCCATAAATTTGAAGTCGGGACGGTTGAACTAATCTTGGACCGATTTGGGCTGCATGGAAGGCCACGGGAACCGGCTGGGTTGCGAGAGCAAGCTGGGGCGAGAGCAGGCTAGGTAACTGGAGTGGGTTGGGTCGCATGATCAGGCTGGGGCACGGGAGTGGGCTGCTCGGCGTGTGGCGCACATGGGTGCGAGGCTAGGACTCGGTTTGGTAGTGCGTTGGGTTCACATCAGGCTTGAGTGCTCGGGTCGTCTCACCTTGGGCTTGGGCCCGTGTGGGCTTGAATGGCATGACTTGGGCCATGGTTATGGCGCCGTGAGCCTTGCCGAGGGTGGTTGCCATGGTGGGCACCATGGTGGTTGCCACAGTGGTGCCCCGTAGGGGTGGTGCCACTCCACTCAGCGTTGTGTTAAGCCTCGTAGATCGTCGCAGTCCTAATCCTTGAACTTTGGAATTTTCGTTCGTCGATGTTTCTGAATTTCTTGCCATTGTACTTTTCTTTTACGTTTTATCGAAGAATTTTTAAAAATAAAAATTTCAAGAATAAGAACGTATGAAAAATCTACAAGTGAACAAGAAAATGAAAAACCTTAAATGCGAGAGTCTTCTACAAGCGTTTGATCAAGACTCTCAATGAAAGCACCAATTTATGGATGCAAATTTCTTCCTTCTTGTTCTTGGACGAAAATGCACATGCAAAAACAATTAACACCTTAGGTCAAGGTCAAGAGCCTCATGCACCCACGATGAATGAGGGAGGGCTTTGGTCGAAGAACCTCCGATGCCAAAGTTAGAATTTTGAAGGAAAAATATTTGGAGAATTTACAGAATTTTGCAAGAGGATTCAACTTAGGTTTTTTGAGAAATGAAGTGGTATTTATCGGGGTGTGGCCGGCCCCCTTTGGAGAGGTGGGAACCGGCCACATTTGGTGGTTTTATGGTGTAATTGCAAGATATTATATCACCATAATATCTTGCATTCAATTAGGAAATTAATTAATTTAGGTAATTAATCATATTTTGAATGAATATTTGGAGGTTACCTTGTGGGAAGGTTTTGAATAAATTTCTATTTTGATCACTTTTGACCTTGATTAAGTGATGATTGTCCGCTGCTCGCGCGTAGGAGTTCCGATGTGCCTCGAGGGTAATCTTGTCTTTTTTTGCCCAAAAATCCACGTGTCGCCTCCATAATTTTCTTGATTATTTTTTGCTCCACAGTATGGGCTGTGGAATAAATTTCAAGTTTTGACATGCTACAAGACTGGGATGGAACAATTTTTGGTTCAAGTGTGCAATTGCAAAAATTTGTGACTTTTTTTTCCATAATGTGCATGTGGTGTGCATGGCTATATCTTAATACGAGAAGCGGGAATGTTCACTAGTTATGATGCACATATGTTGCGCCCCAGAATTTAGCGAGTATGACCACAACCTATTTGGCCTCGACGAAAAACAAAATTAAGAAAAAAACTTAGAGGACGTTAAGGGTCATACGTGTCCGTGAAATAACGACAACGAGTATCATGTTTTCTGTGCACGGTTAAGTGGTGGTTGATATACGTAACAAGACTTTTCAAACTGTCATTTTAAACTTATATACATAACAAGTATGTTTTAATTGTACCCATTATACCAAGATGTTGCCGTTAAAGTTTCTCTCATTTTGTGCATATCATGTGCATGTACTGTACATATTATGTGCATGTGGTGTGCATATAATGTGTTATGTGTAGATGGTGCGTATTTACATCTTTGATACTCTTCGCATTAACGTAGTTTACTACTTTTTCCTTTGATTCAGAGGCAGGCCCTGCAAATACGAGGAAAGGGAACAAGTTCGTGAAACAATTTCCTTTGATTCAGTTGGGTTCCTTCATGCTGCAAGGTTTTCAAATCCTTAAAATATCTGAACCCAATCAAATTTGATACCAAATTCAAAATAATGAATTTTCGATTCTTCATATAAAGTTTAGGATCATTTATCAGATGGCGTCATTTTTCTGATTTCGAAGAGAGAGCTGTGAGCTATGGGTTTTTGGGTTGAACTCAGATATGTGTGCATGTCATGTGCATGTCGTGTGCATGTCGTGTATGAGCGAGCTTAATACGAAGAGAGAGAACGAGTACGCAAAACAATTTTGTCCATATTCTTCTCTCTTTCTTCTTTCCACTCTGATTTCTCTATTTTCTCTCAAATTTATCCATTCTCCAAAAGGCAACTGACCGTTAATACGTTTTTTCATTTAATTGCAGCAAAAGCCAAACCCTATTTTAGTGCTTGTAAATTTGGATCGAGAGGGAGCAAAGGGAGGGAGAAGATAGAAAAAATGAAAACCCATATATAAATAAGAGAAATGATAAAAAATAAAAAATAAAATAAAAAATGAAGGATTTGGGTCTCCTCCAAGAAACACCAAACCAATCACTTCAACTCCAAAAATTCATCAATCAAAAAGCAAAATTAAGCAAACCCAGTTCACAAAACCTACGAATGAAAAGGTAAAAATTGAAGAAGATTAGTGGGTTAGAGAGAGAGCTTTTGTACATATTTGAAATGTAGCGAGAGGAGACAGAGAGAAAGAGAGAGAGCTTGGATGAAGAAGATGGGTGGGTTATAGAGAGCTCCTAGATGAAGAAGATGGGTGGGTTAGGGTTCTTCGAACTAGAATTGGGGGAGACAGATTTTCTCTCTCTCCTCTTTGTTTCTCTCTCAACAAAATGAGAAATGAGAGCTGGAATTTCTGGATAACCTATTTATATGAGAGGACAATTTGGTCATTTCAGGGTGTAGGAAAAATCCTATTTCTGTCCGATTGTTGTGCATGGCGTGTGCATGGTGTGTGCATATTCAAAATGTCCTATTTCTGTCCCAAGATTAAGAAACTGTCATATTTCTAGGTATTTCCTAAAAAACTATTTCGTTTTCGGAATTTAATATTTAGAGAGATGTATTCAATTGAGATTTTAAAAGGTTTAAAAAATTGTAAACATATAGAGTGTAATGGAGTTTCATAGAATCTTAGCGGGATGTATTGTATATGGAGTTTGATAGACTTTGCTTCACTCTCAAATCCAAGCCTATTCAATATAGACTTTCAAAGTGTTAATAAAAGTCACACTGTATTGATTTTTATAACATCTAAAATATCTATAAAAATCTTTTGGTATTCAATTATGACTTTTTGTGAGTCTACAAAAGTCCAGGTGTATTCAAAACTTCATTAATTTTAAAGAATTTAAAAAGTCATGAACTTTGAAGGACTTTTTTTTAGTACATCGATATTTTTACAAAAGTCATGAACATTGAAGAACTTTGAAGGACTTTGACTGCTTTTATAGTGAGTCTTTTGTTATAGCGTATCCGACCTCTCCCCCTAAGATTTTGATGGATTTCAATTTTTTCAATTCTCTGATAATATACTCCACCACCCACCATTATGCAATAACTATCATTATTACCACTTCTAACACCATATCGCCACCGCCACCTTACTACGACCATATCCTCCACCCCACCACCATATCCTCCTCGATTTCTCTATTCAATTTTTGTATCTCAAATTTTCACGACTTGGTTTTTATTTAGTTAATTTTAGAGTTTTAGTTAGTCACAAGTTTGATTTTTCGTAAATATTTATTAAAATTTAGTAGACCTTTCAGGCTCACACTTAATACTTTTGGATAAAGCTCGATCTCCCGAACGCGTATGCGAAAATTGTTTGCATAACTAAGTTTTAAACGAGGTGATGTAAGTGAGAAAAGGCAAAGGAAAAATAGTAATTAGAGACTCCTATATATGGAAAGCCTCCAGGAATCCGGGAGACCTTCCCGAAATGGAAACGTGGCACACAAGTTGACTTGAAGACCTGGTTTCGTCTGCACTCGAGCCGGTGGATTGGCGGGTCTTTAAGTGTCATATTCGGCCGACTCCAACGATGAAATCCGTCAGCCACCATCACCGTTAGAACCCTCTCGTCCCCACGATTAAAACCCACCATTGGTTACCCCATTTGGCTGCTTTTCACGGCGAGCCGAGCTCCAGCCTCTACCTTTCCCGGAGTTTCAACATCGATAATCTCCCACCTCCTTTCACCTCAACACCAGCAACCACCACTAGTCAACTCATCGTGTCCCCATTTACAAAACCCAAGCCTCAGTTGGGATGTTGAAGCTCCGGCGAGGGTGCACCATTTCCGACGATCCGAGACTTGGACAACCCTTTTCGCTGTCCTCCGATCAAATCCAGACTCTGGCCAAAGGTATTACTTGGAAATCCTTTGTAACAATGTAGTAGTATCCATCTTAAATGTTATCAAAGTAAAGAAGGGACTGATGAGGCCAGAACTCCAATGGCCACATAGAGATACTCTAGCCGAAACCATGAGGCAAGCACTGCATGCATGCAAATTAACATAGAAAATAACCAAAAGGGAAAATCAGACATGTAAAATTAAAAAGAAACACATTGTGAGTTGTGAGGAATGTATAAAATGATATATGAGGTAAAAGTGAATTTCATTGATACATGAATAAGAAATATATAGGGTTACAAGTACATTCCTTGCTATGCAAGACACTATCCCTACAAGTTAGGAATACAACTACAATTAGGATTACAATCATATCTAGATTCCAACTAGGATTCTATTGTTTAACACTCCCTCTCAAGTTGGAGAGTGAATGTCAAGAACACCCAACTTGCGTATCAAAGTTGAAAACTTGTTCTTCCCAAGAGGTTTAGTGAACAAATCCGCCAACTGGTGTGCTGTACCCACATATGTTATCGCTATAGTTCCATCTGCAATCTTATCGCGTATAAAATGACAATCCATCTCGATGTGACGAGTTCACTCATGAAAAACAGGATTAGTGGCTATATGCAACGCTGCTTGATTATCACAAAATAAAACCATAAGACCTTGTAAAGGAATATTCAAATCCTTCAACAAAAAAACGAAGCCAAACTAACTCATAACAAGCACCTGCCATAGCCCTATATTACGCCTCAGCTGAAGAAAGCGACACAGTTTTTTATCGCTTTGTTCGCCACGAAATTAAAGAATTTCCCAAGAATACACAATACCCAATAGTCGAACGACAAGTGATAGGACAACCTGCCCAATCAGAGTCACAAAATGCAGCTAACTTGGTCTAGTTGTCAGAACAGAATAATAAGCCTTGACCTGAAGTAGACTTCAAATAATGAACAACACGAAGTGCATCATCCATATGAGGAACACGGGGCTCGTGCATAAACCGACTCAAAACATACACGGAATATGTGATATCTGGCCGAGTTATGGTGAGATAAATCAACCGTCCTACTAAGCGCCGATACTTTTCAGGGTCCTTGAGAAGTTCTCCTTGATCAGATAATTTTATGTCATCCATAGGGAAAGTAATAGGTCGTGCACCCAGAAAACCATAATCTTTGAGAATCTCTAATGCATACTTTCGCTGTGAAATATAAATCCCACGTTGAGATCGAGAGACCTCAATACCTAAAAAATATTTTAATTAGCCAAGGTCTTTTATCCGAAAGTGATCACGGAGAAAAGACTTCAGAGAATCAATGGCACTGACGTCGTTGCCTGTAATCACAATATCGTCCACATAAATGAGTAAGGCTATGAAAGAAGTACCAATCTTTCTGGTGAATAATGAATAGTCAGCTTTTGATTGTTGGAAACTAGCGGAAATAATGGCAGTAGTAAATTTAGCAAACCATTGGCGAGAAGCCTGCTTTAGACCATATAGAGATTTATGAAGGCGACACACAAGATTCTCCCCTGTTGTCGAAGACTAGGAGGATGAGACATATAAATTTCCTCATGTAAGTCACCGTGCAAAAAAGCATTATTAACATCGAGCTGATGAAGAGACCAAGACTGACTAGCAGCAAAAGCGAGAAGACAACGCACCGTAATCATCTTAGCAGTAGGAGAAAAAGTGTCATGATAATCAATACCTTCAACTTGTGTGTAACCTTTAGCAACCAAGCGAGCTTTGTAACGCTTAATAGAACCATCAGAATTATACTTCAATTTGTACACCCATTTACAATCAATGGGAACTTTGCCAGGGGGCAAGGGAGTCAGGGTCCAAGTACCATTGGCATGTAATGCTTGATGCTCCCCATTCATGGCACGATGCCAATAAGGATCACTGGCAGCCTCGGCAAAGGAGAAGGGCTCCACATTCCGACTAACAGAATATATATATATATATATGAAAAATGCTTGGGTGAGTAACGTTGATAAGAAATAAAATTACAAAGTGGATATCGCGTACCTTTTGTAGAACTGGGCTGCGAAGGTGAGGAGTGGTGTGGTGGCAGAATCACCTGCGAGCAAACGTAGTCCTTTAAATAGGACGGGGGTTTATGGGGACGGGAAGAGATGCGGTGGACATAGGAAAGGTCAGAAGGAGACATGATCGATGAGGTGGTGGGGTCCGAGGGTAGGTGGGGTGAACTAGAGGGGATAGCGATGAGGGTAACATGTGGGGCCGTGGGTATAGTGTCGGGAGGGTGGACATGTGAGGTGTCAACATGAGATAAAGTTATGGATGTAGATGTGGATGAGGTGGCAGGAGATGGATGTAGCGCAGTGACAGGGGGTGGGGGATAAGGAAGGTCCAGAGAAGAAGGAAGAGGCAGGGTAGACATAGGGGATAAGGTAGGGGTGAGAGGGAGAGTATAAGGGAATGAATCTTCATGGAAGATGACGTCGCGACTTGTGAAGAGGCGGTGAGTGTCGAGGTCATATAGTTTGTATGCCTTTTGGCCGGAAGGGTAACCAAGGAAGATGCAACGATGGGCTCGAGGGGAAAATTTAGTGGGTGGAATGACAGAGGTGGCATAGGCTAAACAACCAAAGACGCGAAAGTGATCACAGGTGGGGACTTTGTTATGGAGGATCTCAAAGGGAGATTTATTATGGAAAAGACGGGTGGGAAGACGATTTATTAAATAAACAGCGGTAAAGATACATTCACCCCAAAATTTGAGAGGAATATTGGAATGGAAGCGAAGGGCGCGTGCGGTTTCTAAGAGGTGCCTATGTTTACGTTCAACAACGCCATTTTGTTGAGGGGTATAGACACAAGAAGTTTGAAATAAAACCCCACGATCGGAAAAAATGGACGAAGAGAAAGAAATCCTTGATTAATTGTTGAGTATTGGATTTATGTTTCATGAGAAAGATCCACGTAAAGCGAGAAAAATCATCGACAATGGTTAAAAAATAATGAGCTTTAGAAAGGGAAGATTGACGATTCGGGCCCCAAATATCACAATGAATTAAAGCAAAAGGAAAATGTGTTGAAATTGAACTTAAACCAAAAGGTTGACGAGTTTGTTTTGCCAAAGGACAAACATCACAAACATGACTAGAATCAAAAGAACAATTTAAAAAACTAAAAGCTAAAGCTTGCAAACGAGGAGGAGAAGGATGACCGAGGCGCCTATGCCAGAGGGAAGACGGGATGGTGATGACATTGCAGAGGGGGTGACGAGATGGGATGGAGGAGGCAAGGGCCACAAGGTAATATAGGTCGCCACGTCGCTTACCCACACCAATCATCGCCTTCGAAACCAAGTCCTGCAAAACACACCAAGAGGGAAAGAATGTTACGGAACATGATAATCCATCTGTAAGCTTACCAACCGATAAAAGGTCCACTTTAAAATTAGGGACGCATAAAACATCTTTCAAATGTATAGAGGAATTAAACGGAGAGTGCCAGTTAAAGTAATAGGTGCGGTAGCGCCACTAGGCAAAGAAACAGGTGGCAATTACGAAGTAGAAGTATTAACCAAACACGAGGCAGAAGAAGTAATATGACCTGTAGCACCACTGTCAAGGATCCATTGACCAAGACAAGAAGCTACTGGAAACAAACCTTTGGCAAAATCCCCACTAAAAATATCATAAGCCTGAGAAGGTGAATGAGGGTTGGCAACGTCAGTTAGGGCAGCAAGGACTCGGGGAGTGTTGGTCGGCCGAGAGATGTGGCATAGCAATCTGGACATCATGTAGCGTGGGTTGCCCTTGCACTTGGTGGGCTGATCGAGGGACTGGAGCCGTGTGGGCCTGGGGGCTGGTAGTGATCCGAGTAGTAGCTGCATGGGTGTTACGAGCAGAATGAGCAGCACCATTACTGCGTGAAGAACCAGTAGATGTAGAACGACGGGGTGGCCTCCACGGCTGGCTATGGAGAGGATGACCCACAGGGTAACCATGAAGCTTGTGGCAATTGTCACGGGTGTGAAAATCATAGTTGCATTAGGTGCAGTGAAGAGGATGACGGTCGGAGGAAGCACGGGACGATCTACGGACCGCCATTGCTACTGCAGGTTGGTCGGTTAAACAGAGAGAACCCATCGAACGCTGCTTCTCTGCCTGAGACACGGATGAACATGCTTGATGAACGGTGGGCAGATGGTTCATCAAGAGGATTTGATCGCGATCGGCAGAAAATGACTCGTTAAGCCCCATGAGAAACAGCATAAGCTGCTGTTTGTCGTTCTTGGTGTCGGAAGAGCAAGTGCAGTGGTCATTGTACGAGGTAAGTTTGTCCCAAAGGCCTTTGAGACGAGTGAAATAGGCAGAAACGGATGAAGTGCCTTGGGAGATTGTAAAAGATGAAGAAAATGAAGAACTATGTACGAAGATTTACAGAGAAGAAAGACAGAGAGAATGAAAGAAATGTTTGAGACTTTTCAGATTACTTTTCATAAAAATGTAAAGGTTTACAAGATATGCTATATATAGCATTTTACACTTTGACAGCTCACCTCTAACTAACATTTAACAACTCAACTAACTACCAGCAGTTCTCAACTATATTTAGCTAACATGGCAGCTGACATGGCACACACTCACAGTCTATTTGATGTCTACACTTATCATCCCCCCTTAATCTCAGCTGGGTTTACCAAGCTTGAGATTGCAGCAATGTCTAAAGAAAGCTGAACCAAAGTTGAACAACAGCAGCCCTCTCAATTGCACAATCAATCTCTTCGTGGTGGTTCTGTCAAGTCTGATGCTCCAAAGACTTCTAAGTTCCTTGTTTTCACCAAAAGATGGGAAAATGGAGTCTCCTCTCCACCAAAGGATGTCACTTGCCTAACAAGTAAGTAATGCCAGCAGTAGATGGAGAATTTTACAATCCCCTGCAAACCAAGCCTTTCAACAGCTACAACTCTAATCAACTAATCTTTACAGAAAACATGGCTTCGTGCCCACAAACTTCAATCAACTAATCTATACAGAAAGCACAGAGAGCTAAACATGCTATCAATGTCATTAGACTCATTTTATGCATCAACAACCATATCATCTTCTATATCATCAACCACAACTCAAATAATTTCCTCTTTGTGGACTTCTCTTCAAGAAAATTCACAAACAACTTGCATCTCGGTAACGCACCATCCTGTTTAATAGAATCCCTTATTAAATGAGTGTGATTTTCCAGATCATTCTAAGAACACTTGACGTCATACAAACTGAAAAACTTTAGCAAGTGAATCAGTGGATTGAAATCATGACACCCTTTTTCTGCCTCTAACAAGAGCTTCACAAAGAACATCCTTCTATAAAGGAGTCGTAGCACACCCTCATACCGGTATACAAATTCTTACGGGATTACCCTTAGTGGGATTTATTGTCAACATCTCATTCAACATTGGCTTCAGTCTTTAATATTTACAAACAGAAAATTAACAAACTATAGTGTGGCATCGGCCTTAACTATAGTACCACGGGATCGCCCCTTGTGGATTTTACCAGAAACAACTCATTTTAACAATGGCATCGGCCTTCAAAATTTTAACAACAAAAAATTAACATCTATGTAGGATTACCCTTAGTGGGATTTACCTACTCATAACACGGGATTACCCTTTGTGGGATTTACCGTCAACAACTTCTTCAAACTTCATCTTTCTCTAAAACACGTATAACCAGACTTATAGTAGATACATGCTAACAACTGAGCTGGTTAGACTCAACATTATAGGCTGTTATAAGCTTCTGAACAATTCAAACCCAATAAAGAGACAATAGAATTTTAGTGAGGCAGAGAGACAGAATTGGACACCATAAAAATTGCACAGTTCATGATTCGAAAATCCAGCATACCAAATGAAGTCCATGACAAACACTGATCTTGAAGCAATGAAGAATCTTGAACCCAAATATCAGAAACAACGTGAAGAACCTAGAAAAATGCACTAGAAAGATGATTTCATGCTTTTAAATCTCAACATCTCAACTTAAATGGCTTTTTGCCCATAACAACAAACTAATTGATTTACGCAATACTAAAAGAAACAAAGCAAGTAACTGAGAAACTTAACCTTCACCTAAAACTTTTGAGTTGGGCATTTCCTCATACACCTGGGCTGCACATAGGTTTAAACTTTCATAAATTGATGACCAGATGTGATTCGTAACACCACACCATGCCCTGCGCAAAACCCATCAATTTCAATCCTCAGTCGCAACAAATTTTGAAAACCCAAAAAAACGCGTGATAACCCAATGCTCTTCAAGAATCTCATCATTGAATTCTCTCATTAACAAAGATCACAACAGTAAATTGCTTCCTAACAACCCCGAGATACAAATAAACGGCAAAAGGATCATAACTTTAATGGACCCATCAGAGTCAACCAAGATGTTTCCAATGACATGATGTCGCCGTGGAAGCGTCTATGGGCATGAACGGATTGCAGAGAGCAAAAGCTTATGAACTGCATGACCACCCAGAGACGACGCTTAGCGGTGGTGAGGTCGGCGACATCTTCTTTCCTTGTATCAAGAACTCGATGAAAATCTGAAATTTTCCCGAATTCAAGAACCGAAACTTCAAGAACTAAAAAGAAAAACAAATTGAGACTTCTCTTTGGCCTAAAGAAACAATTTTGACGACCCAGATTTCACCGACAATCTCTATTCATAGCCCAGACGAAAAATCAACCAAGAAGTTACAGAAAGATGGCGGAAGCACCGAAGAACTTGACAGAATTTCTATTGAAAATCAAAATAGAAAATAAAACTAGAAACCGATGAAAACTAATGAAAAAACGGAACCACCAGAATCTATGGTGTGAGCCTGGTGGCTCTGATACCATGTTAACTACATTGTAAAAGATGAAGAAAATGAAGAACTGTGTATGAAGATATACAGAGAAGAAAGACAGAGAGAATGAAAGAAATGTTTGAGACTTTTCAGATTACTTTTCATAAAACTGTAAAGGTTTACAAGATATGCTATATATAGCATTTTACACTTTGACAGCTCACCTCTAACTAACTTTTAACAACTCAGCTAACTACCAACAGTTCTCAACTATATTTAGCTAACATGGCATCTGACATGGCACACACTCACAATCTATTTGATGTCTACACTTATCAAGGAGGATACAGAGAGAAAGTAGAGAGAATCAGAGAGAATTTTAGAGAGAGAGAGAGAAGAAAAAAAAATGCTTTCTTGCTTTCATTAAGTCTCAAATGATCCAAGTTTACAGTATTTAGAGACTTCTCATTTATTACTCACGAAGAAACTGAGCTGACTATTCGAACAGAAAATAGTTGACTTAACAACCTAAATAGACTTCTAACAACTTCTTTCTTCAATATGTGAAACTTGGTAATGTTACAATAGTTGATATCTTTACATCCCCTTCAATCTCATGCTTGGACGAGCCAAGCATAAGATTGGCACAACGTTGATTAAACAATGGTGCAGAAAGATCCTTTGCCGGTATGTCTACAAATTGTTCCGCAAAAGATACATGTTGCACATTCAAATCCCATATTGTAACTCTTTTTCTGACAACGTGGTAATCTATCTCAATGTGTTTCACTCTTCAATGGAATACTGAATTAGAAGATAATGCAATGGCATAAATATTATCACAATAAAGCATTGAAGGAATTTATATATAAAGGCACATGGAGATCAAAAGAGCTGCCTAATCCAAGCCAATTCAGCTGCAATGGCAAGAACTCTAATACAAAGGAACATGGAGTGGAAGAAAGCTTATATAGCATGAGTACACTATCACGGTAACGTTTCATGTCAATAATACAAAAACACGTAGACAAAAAATAACACATATTCTTGTCTTATTGATGCGGGATGCTACCGTGATAGGGTAATCCGTGCCATTGAAGTTCTAGTGGGGATGCCATTGATGCAAGTCCAATATTTTAATGGTGTAAACAATAACGAAAATTTAGGGATTACGTTTTGATAGTAGCTATAAAGTTTGTAAATACCCCTATGGTTGCCCTTTTCAAATTCTAACGAATATGGGATACATCCCTGCAGGACACACATATAAATTTTTGGATTAATGGGTGGCCTTTGTCATTGGCAATTAATGGATTTTTCCCTGCAGGACACACATAAAGTTGTAGCTGGGATTTGCCCTAATCATTTTGTTCTCCGTGGTCTTATTGTTTGAAGGGGTAATTTTCATTATTTGAATGCGTGAAGGTCGGCATAGTACTTGACCAACCATCCTTTGATGATATGCACTTCAGTTTTTCTCTGCTCCACCAACCAGCCTGGATCAGTAGTGTGGTTTGCACGAAGTATATCCAAGCAATGAGATCCTGTAAAATAAAATTTAATTTTGTACATTAATTTAAACAATTTCCGTATGTCTATATCCTTTTGGTATTTCCGTTTCTTGTAATATTTTAAGCTGAATGAATTATATTTAGGTGGGATTATTGCCCTATCAAATTTTTTTTCAATTGTAATATATTTGAACAGTCTGTTTGATGACTATTTTAGTTTTAAATTTTTATTTGACGTCCATAAAAACTGACAAAAACATTTTTCAGATTTTAGTTTCTAGAAACAAGATGAAAACTGGAAACCAATCTTGTAGTTTTTGTTTTTAAATACACAAAAAAAAAAAATTGGAATGAATTTGAAATCACTTTTCATTTTCCTAAAACTTAAAAACTGAAATTGGTTACCGAACAAATTTTCAAAAGACCTCAAAATATAACATTTTGTTTTTGGTTTTTGGTTTGACCCTTCTTCTGAAAATATTGAGTTTGACATGTACCATTCTTTGTATGGACGGCAACAACAGTGCGTGATATGTCCTCCAACACCCTGTGTAATGAGAGTTAAAAACAACGGTTAACTTTGCCAGGTACATCATGAATTTTGGTTTATCAATGCAATATTCCCTTTATTTGTGTTTATATACTAATTTTCATGCTTACCCGCCACTACTGTATGGGTCTCTTAGCCCATTGGAGAAAATGATGTTACTAGCAAACCTGTGGAGAGCTAGTTTTATATCCTGTGTTTGGTATAATTTTAGTCAGCATCAGCAGCAACATATTGAAGTGAATTAATATTGTATATATGAAGAAAAAAACTGATGTTAAAATGTTGAATATAATATAAAGAGGACACTTACATGGCCTCCGAAGTACGTAGTGACCCAACGTGGTCGAGGAGGGACACCATACTTTGCCTTGCAGTATTTGATGTGGACTTCCAGATCGTACAGGTCAGGTTGAAACATGGTGTCGTTGCTGATGTTTATGGGTATCATCATGTCACTACACGTCTAATACAAATCAGAAAGTCATGAGTCACATCTAGAAGGTATAAGGCCCCATTTTGTTGTCGAATTTTTATAGCCCTATAAACCCATCTGTCTGTGTGTGAGAGAGTAAAATTTCCCACTAAAAGATATATTTATCATTGTTAATATTGGCAATGACTGATGTTTATATTAAGATGGTTTTTTTTTTTTTTTAATACAACAAGAAATTTCTAACTATAAGGAATTTGGGTCAAAAGCTACACAATGGGCTCACCGTAGTAACTTGTATTGAACACGCTATTTACGTAATTCGAATCTAAGTTATTAGGAATATTAATATCGTTATTAACATTAGTGTTGCCTTGAGAATCCATATTCACTTATGCAAATTTTAATTTTTTTTAATATATGCGGTCGTCTTATTTCTTTTCCGTCGCTAGCTAGAATAAGAATCAGATTTCATTTGCAGTCAATTTCTCTTTCTTTCTCTGCATTGGTTTGTTAACAACTTTCAATTGTAATATGATAATGTTTAGCTCAAGTACTAATTAAACACTAAACAGAAACAGTCTGTGTATGAATGGGATTCTATAGCATTATTATGTAAGACAATATTAGTAACAGTTCTTAAGTTATTTCTATTCGACCATTTAATCAAGTTTTCTTGAATAATTTTAGGAGGAAACTGATTATCTGTGATCTTTCCTATACATAACATAGTACGCCACACACATTTCTTCCATCATTTATTGAATTTCTACTTATTGTAAAATTATCAAGTTCTTTATATTGGATTATATTATCATAGGTAAAGAAACACTTTGTAGTTCTTTTTCGGAAAACATTTTCAAGTTCATATTTTCAGAAAGCACTTATTAAGTGTTTGTTTTTTCAAGAAACACTTTCAAGTGTTTTCCAAAACGCACTTGAATTTCTAATATAAATATCAACACGTTGTTCTAGATGCAATCACAAACAAACTCGAAGTACGATAGATTAGTGTTGGAAATGTGGGAAATATGGGAAATGTGGGAGTATTGGATGGCTAGTGGTTTAGGTTAGTCAACTTTCTTTGTGTAAGTTAGGCAAGTTACACAAGTTAGGCAAGTTAGGCAAGTTAGGCAAAGTTAGGCAAGTTAGGCTTATGTCTACTTTCTTTTCCTATATATATGTTTCATTTGTAATTGTTTCTTCATGAAATACACATAAAAAATTCTACATGGTATCAGACAGGAACTCTAAATTCCTGGCTCTGTTGATCGTTTCCGCTAAGTTTCTTTTACTCTAAGCCAAGATGGCTGGAGAACATTATGAAGCTGAGAGCTCGATGAATGCTTTAGCTCTACCTAACGTTGAAATCAACCCTAATCAACGTCTCAGTTCTATTTTGTTGAACGAATTCAACTATCTTCCCTGGAGCCGTGCTGTTTCTCTCGCACTTGGAGGGAGATCAAAGCTTGGCTACATAAATGGTGCCATAAAAGCTCCAGCAGTCACTTCTCCTACCTACGAGTCGTGGCTATGTATAGACCAGTTGGTCATGTCTTGGTTGCTCAACTCAATGGAGCGTAGGATTGCTGAAATTTTCAGCTATTCTGAGTCGTCCATGCATCTCTGGAAGCAAGTCAAAGAGATGTATGGAAATCAAAATAATTCTGCCCGTGTCTTTCAACTTAAGAAGGATATTTCGAGCTTGCAACAAGGAGGAAAAGCCTTTGTTCAACATCTTGGCAACCTTACAAGCATGTGGAATGAGCTTGATGTCTATCGTCCTCATACCACCGATGCCACCATGTGGATCAAGAGAGTAGAAGAAGACAAGATTTTTCAACTCTTGGCAAGCTTAGGCTCAGAGTTTGAAGATCTCAGAAGTCACATTTTAATGAATGTTGAACTTCCTTCATTCACTGGTGTTTGTGCCATCATTCAAAGGGAAGAAGTAGGGAGGAAAGTAATGAGCCAAGATACTAAAAATCCTATTCCTGAAACTAGGGCATATGTCTCCAACAACAAGCGTCATGAGGGCAAAGTTTATAAGGGAAAAAGACCAGATTTGAAGTGCAGCTACTGTGATTCACATGGACATACAAGAGACAGGTGCTGGATTCTTCATCCAGAATTGAAGCCAAACCCCTTGAAGGAGACAAAGGGTCCCCAAAGACATTTGAGTAACAATGGCTACAAGGCAAATCATGCAGCTATCTCTTCGACTGAAGGAATGGTAAACTTCACTACCAATCCTACAACACTAATCAATGATTTTGCAGCATATCTTCATAATAAACAGCTGCATAACAATGGAGATGAAGCTCATGAAGCTACAGTAGCTAAAGAAAAGAATCACAATGCCTTACTTGGACAATTTGCTGGTTTCTTGGCTGAGCATGATCATGCTTCGCAGAAGGATATTCCAGGTATTTCAAGTGCCTTCTCTACTGCCTTAAATGCTAGTAATGAACATGATTATTGGATCATTGACTCAGGTGTTACGGATCATATGACAAATCAAATTAATAACTTGCATGATTTCAAAACATTGTCAAAACCGTCTCAAGTGTCAGTAGCCAATGGAAAGCGTGCCTTAGTTGTAGGAAAAGGAAAAGTCAACTTACTCTCAAAACACATAGAGTCATCAGCTTTTTACATTCCTTCATTTCCTTTTCAACTTTTATCAATAGGAGCCATCACCAATTCTCTAAACTGTCTAGCTATTTTTTCTCCCCACAATGTTGTTTTTCAGGACATCATCACCAAGAGAACGATTGGTGAAGGTTTCTTTTTGAATGGTCTTTACTACTTAGCTAAAGATACTAAGGATCCCAAGGTTTTTCAAGTCAGTTCGAGTGTGTCTCAAGATCAACAACTTTGGCATCAACGTTTGGCTCATCCTTCTGAAAAAGTGATGTCTTTCTTATTCCCAAAATTGTGCACAGACAAGTTGCACTGTGATGTTTGTCATTTGTCTAAATTTTCCAGGTTGCCTTTTGAGTCCTCCACCAATAAAGCCAGTCATCCATTTGAAATCATTCATTCAGATATTTGGGGTCCAATACTAGAGTCCTTTGATGGATATAGATATTTTGTAACCTTTGTTGATGATTTCACAAAAATGACTTGGTTGTATCTTTTGAAATTTAAGAGTGAACTTCCAATTGTTTTTCAAGATTTTCATAAACTGGTTGGCACTCAATTTGCATCAAAAATTCATATATTAAGATCCGACAATGGCACTGAGTATATGTCCCATAACATGTCTCAATACTTGAGTATTCATGGCATCTTGCATCAAACAACATGTGTTGGCACACCTCAACAAAATGGAGTGGCCGAAAGAAAAAATAGAGATCTTCTTGAGAAGACAAGATCAATCATGTTTCATATGAATGTACCCAAGAAATTTTGGTCACAATGAGTACTTACAGCTGCCTATCTTATTAATAGATTGCCTAGCAAAGTACTCAGTTTCAAGTCCCCATATGAGATGCTAAAAGGTAGAAAAATTGATCTTTCACACTTGAGAGTTTTTGGCTCCACCTGCTTTGTTCACAACAAATCCCCTCATCATGATAAATTAGATCATAGAGCTATCAAATGTATTTTCTTGGGATACTCATCCACTCAAAAAGGCTACAAGTGTTACAATCCAATCACAAATAAGCTTCTAGTTTCAAGGGATGTAAGGTTTCATGAAAATATGCCTTACTTCTCAAAGAAACTAAGTGATGCAGATCAGGGGGAGTTTTTGAGTGATATGTTTCCATTGCCTAGTGTCCCGTACTACCAAGAAAATCCTCCATCATGTGACACTACAAGTCTATCACCTGAACATGCTCCCTCCCAAGTCACAAATGTTGAGCCTCCAGTCCAGATTCGTCGAAACCCTTCTAGGGTTCGTCAACCCCCACTTCGACTACATGATTATGTCACCTACACCTCTAGGTATCCTCTCACAGATTTTGTTTCCTATAAGCAATTTTCACCCTCTCATATCTCCTTTCTTAGTGTCTTGGATCATACTCATGAACCACAAACATTTCAAGAAGCAAGTAAACATAAAGTTTGGCAAACTGCAATGAGGGACGAACTGCAAGCTCTTCATGACAACAAAACCTGGAGTGTAATTAAACTTCCCACAGGGAAGAAAGCAGTGGGTAGCCGTTGGGTGTACAAGACAAAGTTCAACTCAGATGGAACTATTGAAAGACACAAAGCTCGTTTAGTGGCTCGTGGCTTTACTCAGACTTATGGCTTGGATTACAAAGAAACTTTTGCTCCCGTAGCCAAAATGAACACTGTAAGGGTTCTCTTGTCAGTTGCTGTGAATCAATCTTGGCCTCTCTATCAAATGGATGTGAAGAACGCTTTTTTGCATGGGGAATTAGAGGAGGAAGTGTACATGAAACTACCACCAGGGCATCCTCAATCGAGCGATCCTGACATGGTCTGTAAACTGCACAAATCCATTTATGGTCTGAAACAGTCTCCACGTGCCTGGTATGCAAAACTAAGCTCAATCCTTGAAGAGTTTGGCTTCCAAAGAAGCAGTGCAGATTCCTCACTATTTGTTTGTAATGGCTCAGTTGGAAAAGTCATTGTTTTAATCTATGTAGATGATCTCATAGTGACAGGTGACAGTGATGCAGAAATCCAATCTCTCAAGCTTGCTCTTCGAAACAAATTTGCAATCAAGGATTTGGGGCGCCTCAAATATTTCCTTGGTATTGAAGTTGCCACTTCACAGCAAGGTCTCTTTCTCAATCAAAGAAAATATATCCTTGATCTCTTGAAGGAATCTAACTTAATGGATTGCAAACCTGCACGCACTCCTCTGGATAGTAAGCTGCAACTCACTACTCACAGTGAAGTTCTTTCCAATGTTACTGAATATCAAAGATTGGTAGGAAAACTTATTTATCTCACAATCACGCGGCCAGATATCTCCTATGCTGTGAGTATTGTGAGTCAGTTTATGCATGCTCCTACATTAGTTCATATGCAGATTGTGAAGAGAATTCTTCGTTATCTAAAAGCGTCTGTTGATCGAGGGATCCTTATGACAAAGAATGACAGCACTGCCATCATGGGTTACACAGATGCTGATTGGGCTGGGCACTCTCTTGATCGCAAATCAACCACAGGTTTTTGTACCTTTGTAGGTGGGAACTTGGTAACATGGCGCAGTAAGAAGCAAAGTGTTGTAGCTCGTTCCAGTGCAGAGGCCGAGTATCGAGCTATGGCATCCACTGCTTGTGAACTTATTTGGCTGAAAAGTCTTCTGTTTGATTTAGGGTTTCACAGTAAGGAACCTATGTCTATGTTCTGTGACAATCAAGCTGCCATGCATATTGCTTCCAATCCTGTATTTCACGAGAGAACGAAGCATATTGAAGTGGATTGTCATTATGTTCGAGCACAGGTTCAAGCCAACATCATCAACACTTATTACACTCGCAGTCATGATCAATTGGCTGACATTTTTACTAAATCTCTTCCTACGGTTCAGTTCATGCGCATTCTATCCAAGCTTGGCTCAAGGAATCCCCTCGATCCAGCTTGAGGGGGAGTGTTGGAAATGTGGGAAATATGGGAAATGTGGGAGTATTGGATGGCTAGTGGTTTAGGCTAGTCAACTTTCTTTGTGTAAGTTAGGCAAGTTACACAAGTTAGGCAAGTTAGGCAAGTTAGGCAAAGTTAGGCAAGTTAGGCTTATGTCTACTTTCTTTTCCTATATATATGTTTCATTTGTAATTGTTTCTTCATGAAATACACATCAAAAATTCTACAATTAGTTATACATGGTGTCAACATAAATGTGACTTAGTAGGGGGATCTAACTTTAGCTCGAAGAGGAAATGAGTTATCGTTCTAAATTGTATCGGGGGTTCCTTCGGTCAGTTACAGGGATGGTCAGTAGGTAAATAAAAAATAAATGTGACTTAATGAAAAATAAATGTGACTTAATGTAAAATAAATGTGACTTTATGAAAATTGGAATTATGTGATATGCAAATGCAACACACAAAAGAAAAGGCAGTATGATCCACACGAACTTGTGTATCTTCAAAGGCAACTCTTTGAATGATGATTACTCAATCTTGGAAAATTATTTGGTAAGCAACCTAGCTAGCATGCGCGCGCATGTCAATGCATGTGACCACATGAAGGCCATCTGATTTTATCAAGTGGTGGTGGACTACTCTTTTGAACAAATTCTTTGGAATAAATCAGTATCGAGAATATATAGTCCACTCTTTTGAACAAATCAGTATCGAGAACATATATTATCCTCCAAAAACATGTACATGTGTTTAGGTGGGCTTTGCACAGTTGCGCATGCGCGTAGTAGGGTATGTGCGACAGGAGGATGAAGATTCAAAGTCTACGCCTAAATTCGAAGCTTCGAACTTGAGACATTTTATTTTTTAAATTTTAAAAGCAACCGTAAACTTAATTAAATCAAAGGTCAAGATACGAAACTATTTTTAAAACTTAGTACTGTGATGGCATTAAACTTCGGAATGCTAAAAAGATCCTTCCAAGGGTTGAAGGGGTTTTAGATTCAAACACCCTCCGCCTTAATTAAAAAAAATCTAGTTGATGGTTAAATGTTTATCCTTAACACTAATATCATAGTAGATAGGGTGTTGGGTTTCTGCCTATAAGTCTCTAGTTCGAAACTCCTCCCTCCCTAAATTATTGTAGTAGTTTCTAACTCTCCACCTTCTCCTAACCTAATAATAGTAAATTGTAAAATAAATACAAAATTGAACAAAAAATTTGAGCTATAAAATTGGTCTTGTAATGCATGCAAGCATTGATATTACTTTTTAAGTTTGTCATAATTAATCAATTATGAGATGGTGACAAGATAACTAAATTGATGTAACTAATTACCTGCCATCTCCACCCTATATCTGTTTCGGATAGGTTTCCGGGTTGATTAACATAGCACGACCTGTTTCCTCTGTATGCAACAAGGCCTGCAAATATTTTGCTTAGAGTATCATTTCCAGAAGAAGCTCCATCAATTCCTCCACAGACAACAGTAACTGGATATCTTGGTGGACGATCGTATTGAGCTGCCCGAGCATAGACTGACTGCAAGTAGTCCTTCAGCTCAGAAGAATTGTTCAACAAACTAAAAAACAATAAAACAATGAATTAATAAGTGATCATTAATCTTGGGAAATTGACTAAAATGAGGCTTTTTATAAACGAAACTGTTATTGGCACTCTAAAAATCTCATTTTTCAACCCTCACAAATGTATTTTTCTTTCTAAATATAATAAGTTTAGAGTGTTTATACCATACTTATGGCCTCCGTATTTAGATCTCGTACAAATACTCGGGGGACTTAAATGTAATTATGTAATAAAGGAAGGGGAAAATATGTAATAAGTGAGGAGCCCTTATTCTATAAAAGGACTCCTCACCCTCACAATTGGGAGAGGCCAACTCTTAGGCCTGAAGCCCCCTCACCCTCTCACATCCCCTCTCACATTACAGAGGTTCTCTCCCTCACAATCATCTCAGAGAAATACAATATCAGTGTGGACGTAGCCCAAACATTGGGGTGAACCACGATACATCTTGTGTTATTTACATTTCTTGCAGATTCACGGTCGGATTTACGTTGTTCCAAAACCTCCGGTTTTGTGCATCAACATTTGGCGCCGTCTGTGGGAAACGACATGAAAAACTATGTCGGTTCTCTTTCATTTTTTTTCATCTCACCATCGTGAGACCTCACCACACTGTCCACTGTGAATCTGCATAAACCAAGAATCCAAAACTTTTCAAGAAAACCCATGGAGCCACCTCATCTCTCACTCAGTCTCTCTCTGCAACTGCAACAACCACCACCACAACCACCACATTCAATTCGATTGTCAGTTTGTCAAATTGTCAATTTGTCACAGTGACGGTATTGTCCTGTCGCTCCACTCCGAATTTGCTGCAGCTATTATTATTAAGCACGCACGTGCGACTTCAAATCTCATGCGATTATCTTTATATGATAAGATAGATAGTAGAGCAGAAACTTGAAGCTTGAGGGAAGAGGCGGCGATTTTCAACTTGAAGCTTGAGCAGAAACTTGCAGCTGTTATTATCCCTCAACCGCCGACTGGAAAGGAGGACCTTGCTCAGCCAACGCCTCCCGAGTCGTCTTCTTGCTCGCAGGCACTTCACTTCGGTGCACACCAGCTACTACGGCTTTCAAGCCCCTAAACCTGATCCTTTCTCTTCCTCGTCTCTGAGAAGTGTCTGCGTCGCTGGCCCGTTCTTACGGCGTTGTTTAGAGTGCGTCGATAGCTCCGCTTCCTCTTTTGCCTCCGGCGATGGAAATGGTAGCTTTGGCGGAGAGAGTAGCGGCAGAAGTTCCGGGCGGACATCGACTCGGAGATCTCGAAGGGGTTTTGCTCGTGCCTGATTTGGATGCTCGACGGCGCAGAGGTGGGTGAGGTTCTGGCAGTGGAGACGCGGGATTTGCAGGACGTGAATGTGGGGATGTACGGGAATGTGAATTCGAGAGTGAACACGTGGCACAACGTGCTGCTGGCGATGCAGATGAAGACTCAGGCTTTGGTGATGGAGCGAAAACAGGAGATACGGGGAATAATGAGTAATGAGATTCTCGTGGTGGTCTCCTTCTACAAGTTCGCTGATTTTCCTAACCATAATTGCCTGTGGCAACCATTGAAGCAGCTCTGCGAAGAACTGCCTTGTGGACTTCCTCGGTGCCGGAGACCAGAAATGAAGCTCACTGTTCTGCACTCGCATATGAACACAGCTGATATGGGTCAGATGTACGAGTTGTCCAGTGAGCTGAGTCTTCACCTCCGAGTCAACTTGGTAGAGTATGATTTTTCGGGTTACGGACAGTCTCTGATACTGGCTTTCGTGGCCCATCATCTCAAGATGAGGGAAAGCAAAAGCAAAAGAAAAGCAACCAGGCCGAAAGCAACCATGCCATCCCTTCAGCATTAAAGGAGCCACATGCTCCACCGAGGCCACGAGAACCCTTACCACGATGTTTTCTATTTCTGTCACGATTACCCCTGTTGCCCTTAATCATGTCATCAAGCGACATATCCAAAGCAGAAAGCAGAAAGAAAAGCAGAAGGAAAAACAAAAGCAGAAAACAAAAGCAGAAAAGAAAAGAGAAAGCAAAAGCAAGGAAAAAACACCCCACCAGAATGATGTGATTTACTTTTCTTGTTTTTGTATGATGTGATTTATTTTTCTTATCTTTCGGAGACATCTGTATAAACCCCATTAGAGGGTAATAAAAAATAAAAAAAACGGCAAAGCCCAAAATAAATGGGCTGGAATGTTGTGTGGAGGGCAAAGGCCAATAAGCCCAAAATAGCACCATCCAGATGACCAAAAGTACGTCCAGTACTACAAAAATTATTCAGCACCCTGCCGCTATTATCACCAACCAGGTGACCAAAAGTATGCCCAGTACTACAAAAAATTATTCGGCACCCCGCCGTTATTATTGCCAACCAGGTGATCAAAAGTACGCCCAGTACTCCAAATTATTAGGCAGCCCGCTGCTATTATCGCCAACCAGGTGATCAAAAGTACGCCCAGTACTCCAAAATTATTCAGCAGCCTGCCGCTATTATCACCAACCAGGTGATCAAAAGTACGCGCAATACTTCAAATTATACATGAGCATTACTCATGTCAATCATACATAAACATTCATGAGCATCACTCATATCAATCATACATAAACATTCATGAGCATCACTCATATCAATCATACATAAACATTCATGAACATAACTCATGTCAACATTCATGAGCATCACTCATGTCAACATCCATGAGCATCACTCATGTCAATCAGCTTCAAAAGCCTCATTTACAAAAGCTCTAGCTTCAAAAGCTTCATTTACAGAGCTCTAGCTTCAAAAGCTTCATTTACAAAAGCTTTAGCTTCAAAAAAGCTTCATTTACAGAGCTCTAGCTTCAAAAGCTGCATTTACAAGAGCTCTAGCTTCAAAAGCTTCATTTACAGAGCTCCAGCTTCAAAGCTTCATTTACAGAGCTCCAGCTTCAAAGCTTCACTTGCAAAGCTTCACCTACAAAGCTTCAGTGCAGGGTATACAAATATTGCCTCCGAACAACCGCCACTTCGGCCCACACATGGATTAAATTTGAAGTCTCCAGCCAACAGACTTTATTGACCGAAGACTTGGGGGACTACATTATGTACCATATATTGGGCCTCAACTGGGCCTCATGAAAAATACAAAATACTTGGGGGACTTAGCCCATCACTTATGTATTGAGGAGCGAACCCTTATTTTATAAAAGGGACTCTCTCACTTTCATTAGAGAGCACTCATGAAAAATATTTGGGGGACTCTAGCCCATCATTTATGTATTGAGGAGTGAGCCCTTATTCTATAAAAGGGACTCCCTCACCATCATTAGAGAACATCAACTCTAGCCCATCATTCATGTATTGAGGAGCGAGCCCTTATTCTATAAAAGGGACTCCCTCACCTTCAACACCACAAGTCGAGCCAACCAAGGCAACGTAAGCCACAAGTTGAGCAGCCTCGCAGCATGTGCTACTTCTAGTTGAGCATCATGTCAGATTGGGCACCGCCTCATATCGAGCATCAGTTCAAGACAACATCTAGTTACTTCGGCCCACACATGGACTGAATTTCAAGTATCCAGCCAAAAGACTCTCTTGACTGAAGACTTGAGGGACTACTGTTTATACCATACTTAGGGTCTCCGTATTTAGATCTCGTACAAATACTCGGGGGACTTAAATGTAATTATGTAATAAAGGAATGGGCAAATATGTAATAAGTGAGGAGCCCTTATTCTATAAAAGGACTCATCACCCTCACAATTGGGAGAGGCCAACTCTTAGGCATGAAGCCCCCTCACCCTCTCACATCCCTTCTCACATTACAGAGGTTCTCTCCCTCACAATCCTCTCAGAGAAATACAATATCAGTGTGGACGTAGCCCAAACATTGGGGTGAACCACGATACATCTTGTGTTATTTACATTTCTTGCAGATTCACGGTCAGATTTACGTTGCTCCAAGACCTCTGGTTTTGTGCATCAACAGAGTGTAAAATGAGAATTTTGGAGTGTCAGTAACAATTATGTTTAGAAATCTCAAATGTTGAAATGATCATCAAATAATGACATATCAACAAATATCAAAAAGTAACAAATTCATCAACTGAGATTTGTATTTTTTTTTATCGTTTCAGCCAATTTCTCAATAACAATAAAGTTTCCCCAGACCTATGTCAGGCTCAGCCCAGGCCCAGTGTGGGCAGGGCGACCGTCCGGGGCCCAAAAAAACTGGGGGCACCAAAATTATTAGGGTGGTATATTTATATATGTTTTTATAAGAGTATAAATTTATAAAATTTGGTTTAGTGATAAAGAAATTTAACTAGAATTGGTGGTTTTGTTGTTTAAAATGAATGAGGAGGTCTTATGTTCAAAACACCATGTGTGCTTATTTACATTCCAATTTTTAAAAATTTCTTTTCATAACAGTATAAATTTATAAAATTTGGCTAAATGATCAAGAAGTTTAATTAGAAGCAATGGTTTTTGTTGTTTAAAATTAATGAGAGGTCCTAAGTTCGAAAGGCTATGTGCATGTTTTTTTTTTTTTTCAATTTTTACAAATTTTTGTTTGGTTGTTAATTTATTTACTAGCTAGTAGCTATGTGGGTTGCTTTTTTTAAATATTCATTCCAATTCAAGTCTAATATTCAGCAAAGAGTAATGCACATACTAAATTTTTAGACCAAATTTGAAAATAATATTACGTGTCATCAAAATGTTTAATTTAATGTTCATTCATTACTTATACATATCCTTAAAGACTCAAAAACATTAATATTTTTTTAGTCTTATATTGACGAGGTTAGTAAATAAGAAAAAATAACTCACGATTTATACAAAAACACTTTAAAAGTTCAGATGGAAAACAAAACTCATAATTATCTACTTATAAGCCCGAAGTTTTTTAGTTTCCTTCTCTTGATACAAAACAAATTAATTATTCCGTGTTTCTAAATCATTGAGTTTGAAGTGTTTTTCTAAATATAATTTTATTGATGTCTTACGTGTGAAAACAAATATTTTTTTTATATGAAATGAGGGCACATTTTTTGACGTCGTCTCGGGCCTTAAAAATCTCTGGACCGGCCCTGACTTGTGTAAATGAAAAAAGTGCAAATAATTCTTAATGACACAAGGAAATATCAAGCTAGCTAACTAGTCCAGAAATTATGTAAATCCCAACATACAATGTCAAGGTTTGCTACACTAACCTGCAAGTGTGGAACTTCTTGCTAAGAATTGAGAGGCCTCCATGCTTAGAGGCAATTTCATCAATTTCAGACCATGATTTCTTTATTGTTTGGTAGCAAGTCTCACTCGCTTCCTGCACATGCATTCCAAAAAGTTATATAACTCCAATTGATGACACATTGATGTTAAAACGTCATCAAAGAGAAAGACTTTACTTGAAAATCCTTGGTCACAATGGAATAATATCCCTTTTCTGGTGGGATAATGTTATCAAAGTAAAGAATTGGTGCTGACGATGCTAGAGCTCCCACTGCGACATGGGGATATTTGAGCCGAAACCATGAAGCAAGCACTGTATCAAAAATGGAAAATCAAAAGGGAGAATAAAAAACATGGCCAAAAAGTTACCTATCTTAATTACTAAAACAATATTCGTGAAGGTGAATCTGCAGTCACTCACTTCCACCGTATGATCCACCGATAACAATCACCGGAGAATCTTCAGCGTGAAGTTGCTTCTTTACATGTATGAGGATCTCTGCATAATCTGCTATTGCCTGGGCTGAATTGAAGTACCCAATAGTGCTTGCATTTTTAAATGCTTCTTCCCTTGATCCGAACGGGATTGATTTCCCATAGTACCGGTGCTGATGAGAAAAATAAAAGTCTCAGACTGAGTAATGCAATAGAACTCACTTGATCAACAGTCCAAATTAATAATAATCTTATTACATGTTAATTAATGTCCGGCAAGAAACTACTTCCCTTAGTTCTATGTTGCGCCCGGAAATTCTTTTGTACATACCTCAATGAATATCTGGAGAGCTTGGAACTGATTGGCGTTTTCACTGAGAAAGCCGATAATAGCAAGATCGGTGTCAATTGATTCTTCTGCGCCCAAGTAAGCCAATATTGGTGCACTAACATTGGAGCCACCCCAGTACTTGGAGTTGATCAAATATCTTTGTTGAAAAGTAGTGAAGCTTTCGGGCCTGAAGTTGAAATGGTCAAGTGTTTGGGTGTAGTAAAATGTTTCAAAATCATTTTGATCAAGTGCAGACAAAGCTTTTGGTTGGTCATTTGCAAAATAATTTCCATATACAAATGTTCCTCCAGTAGGACTCAGCCTTGGGATTTTCAAGGGTGAACCAGAAACTGAGGTTGTGATAAATAGAGAGATGATTGGTAGAAGGAATAGAAGTAGAGATATAAATGAGTTCATGGCAAGGTTGTAGAAGAGAATAATTTTAGGGTTTCAGTTGTGTGCTTTGGAATCTGGTACTAAGCACAGCCATGCATGTATAATACATATACACAAATATATAATACATATAAATGTACAATGATCGACATCTCGAAGAAAGGAACTTTTGCATTGTATTGACTATTGACTTTAGTGGTGGCGGACAATTGTTTAAAGGTACAAGAACTTAATATTAAAACAGTTACATCATCTTCAAATGATATATCAAATATAGTATGTCAAAATTTTATTTGATGGCTGATGTGGCAAATTGAATACAAATGCTAAATCTTCTTTTTTTTCCAATCGACGTGTCAAGTATTTATTTTATTATTTTATTGGGCCTAGAGTTACATTAACTATTAAAAAATAATCAAAATTAGTTTTACTTTGTATTATATTGGTTGTTAATGGGACCCAAGTATTAAAAAAATAAATTAAATATATTTGATTCCTTCTTTGTTTGCTGTAAAAAAGGCAGCTAGAAAGTAAGGAGTCAAATAACTCACATGTCAAATCATATATGACATATCCATTGGAGAACACTTCAATGTTTTTTAATCATATTTGGCATATTTGACATCTTCTTTGGAGATGGTCTTTAGATATTATCCCCTCTCTTATCTATCGTCTTCATAAAAGCACACAAGAATTGATAGCGAACTCAATCTTGGTTGGAGAAGTTTCCATGTTCGACTCACACGAATACGAATATGATATACATATATTTATAGTTAGTGTGATATTAAGTTGTTGCCTTAGATGAGTTAATAGCTCATCCTACAAGTATCTTTATAAATATCCTATACTTTGTCCTTTAAAAGAAAGTTCTGATTCCATAATGAAAATGTCGTTTCAATCCAAACATTTCCCCAAAAAAAAAAAAAAAAAAAAAAAAAAAAAAAAAAACAGTTCTTTTGATATAACCCAATGCAACACTTGGCTTAAAGCATTCCTTTATTTTGTAGGTAAATTATTTTGCATATATTATTACATATTCTAGGCACATTTTATTATTATTATACAACGTGTGCAATCAATAAACATTCCTTTATTTTGGTAAATTATTTTACATGTATTATTACGTATGGTAGGTGTGGATGCAAATTTCTTCCTCCTTGATCTTGGACAAAATTGAACCTACAAAACAATTAACACCTTAGGGTCAAGGCCAAGAGCCTCACGCGCCCACGATGAAGACAAGCTCGCATAGCCTATGCAGCCGTAGGTGTTGGTGTAGAACTTTGCAAAGTTGTTAGCCATAGGGTTGGCAGCCGGATGCCTTACTTATATAAGCAGATAAGTCCGCGTAACCACTAGGTTGTTAACCTTGGCTTTCTCCAATTCCGTAGGTTGCGTATCAAGTATCACAACACTTTAGGACTTGGTGTAGGTTGTTCTGTGCTTGGCAGATGTGAAGCTTATCAGTGGATAAAACTTCGTATATGCGCGCTAGCTTGTTTTAACCTTTCACAAGAATGTGCTATTGTATAAGTCTAGGGCGGCTTTACTGCTCGAAGGGCAAGCCGTAGGTAGTCTTCCGGAAATCGTAGACTACCTTAGTGCACTGGGTAGCAGCTTTAGGGTTCCAAGGCAGCCGTCAGTAGGGCGTACTGCGTAATGTGCCCCTCCGTCTCTAGGGCCCGATTCCCTGCGGATTAGGCCAAGAGACCCAAAATCCTTCAGTTAGCTAAGCCTTGAAAAAGACCATTGTGGCTACTTCTAGGAATCCCAGCGCAAGCCATCGTGCATCTAGTTATACTAGGGTAGCCATGCTCATCCACGTCTGGATATTCGGAGTGTAAAATTTATCCTCTCGTCTTGGAGAGCTGACCCATGTGGGTGTCGGGGAATTGGTTTACCCTATCGCAATGGAGAGGAATTAGTTTACCCTCTCGCACTTGAGAGCATGGTTGGTCATTCTGGGGGTGCAATTCCTGCGATGAGTCCCTAAGAATGGCGCAGTCTTCTTTTGAAGTGCATGAGTGATCAGTTGTTGTAAGCATGCAGCCGAGCCAAGTTGTGATTACTTCTGAATTCCTCATTGAAAAACGAGTGAAACGAACGAGAACTTAGCTGTAAGGTAGAAACTGCATAACAACTGGATAGTCCTCAGCTTGTGAAGTGGTGCCCGTTGAGCTACTTGAGTCTTCGGGCTTTGATGTAGCGGGAGGTCACACATGGTACTTCCTCAAATTGTAGGTGTTCCACTGCTTTTCGATCTTTTTGTCATTTCATGGTGGCGAGGGTGTAATTACTCTTGCTGCCTTTGTTGATCTTGTATGGACCTTCTCAGATGGGATCCATCTTTTTAGAGCCTTCTTCGCGGGCAGTGATGAAGGTTTTTCTTAGGACTAGATCTCCGAGCTAGAATTGCCGGATCTTAGCCCTTTTGTTGTAGCTGGAGATGAACTGTTGCTGCGGGTGCTGGTCTGCTCGCGCTTCTCCTCTGCCAGATCTAAGCTTGTGACGATCTCCTTACTGTTTTGCTCAATGGTTGGTAGTAGAGCAGTGATACTTGGCTTGATGACATTTGGATGAATGATTGCTTCCGAACCAAATGCCAAAAAGAAATAAGTCTCATTGGTTGTTCGTGTTTTGGTGGTGCGATATGCCCATAGACGTCTTCTCTTCGTTCGTCGTGCTGCCTACTTCGATGTGAGGTGGATAATGCTCTTTGCAGGCTTAGCCGAGAATGAACACTTCACCTGGAAAATTGCTCATGTTGACTATCAGAGTGTGACCCCAACCGTGAATGTATGCTCGTCTGTGGGCCTAGTCAAAAGTGCACGCTCATCCGCGCTCTAAGACAGGAGTATACGCTATCTCGAGGCCTCAATCGGGAGTGTACACTGTCTGACCGCTCGATTTGTGGCTGGTCAAGTGGCTGCTTGCCGGGACGCTGCTGGAGAGGTTCTTTATCTGCCCTTGTCCTACTTCGGGACACCTTGTCTAGGGCACGTTGCATCTCGGTGCGCTGCAAGAGCTGGTTCACCAAGGTCGTCTGCTGTGTGAGGCCGCCTTGTCGAGACAAGTGTTGTTCTCCATTTGGGTTGGAATAGCTTGGAATGAATGCGTCTTCTTGAGCAGTAGAAGTGTGGTAGACTCCGGGTGCGAGATTTGAGTTAGGAAATGTCAAATCCGAAGAAAAATGTGGTGAAAATGCTCCCGGTTCAATCGTCGGTCTGAAAATTTGAAACCGGGACGATTGAACTAATCTTGGATCGATTTGGGTTGCTTGGAAGGCCACAGGAGCAGGCTGGGCCACAAGAGCAGGTTGTGCCACGAGAGTGGACTGCTCGGCTGGAGCAGGCTGGGCCACGAGAGTGGGCTGCTCGGCTGGAGCAGGCTGGGCCACGAGATTGGGCTGCTCGGCTGGAGCAGGCTGCTTGGTGGGAGCAGGCTGGGTCATGAGAGTGGGCTGCTCGGTGCGTGATGCATGCGAGAGTGAAGCTTGGGCCGTGGCCTTAGTACCGTGAGCCGCCTTGGATGGCACGGCTCGAGCCGTGGTGAAGGCACCATGGACCTCGCCACGGGTGGCTACTGAAGTAGCCACCGCGATGGTTCCCGTGGTGAAAACTCGTAGTGGTGGTGCCGCTCCACTTATTGTCGCATTTAGCCTTGTGGATCGCCGTGGTCCCATTCGTTGGATATTGGAATTTTCACTCGTGAAATTTTCTAAATTTCTAGCCATTGTATTCTTCTTTTACATTTTATCAAAGAATCTTTGCAAATAAAAAATTCTAATAATAAGAATGTACGAAAAAATACAAGTAGACTAGAAAATGGAGAAAAACCTTTTTTATGCGAGAGTCTTCTACGAATATGGATTTCTTTCTCTCAATGAAAGCATCAATTTCTGGATGCAAATTTCTTCCTCCTTGATCTTGGACAAAATTGCACCTACAAAACAATTAACACCTTAGGGTCAAGGCTAACAGCCTCACGCGCCCACGATGAATGGAGGGTGCTTTGGCCGAAGAACCTTTGATGCCAAAGTTAGAATTTAGAGAGAAAAGTGTTTGGAGAGTATTGGGAATTTTGCAAGTGTGTTGAAATGATCTTTTGGTGAAAATGGGAGCCTATTCATAGGGATAGGGTGGCCGGTCCCCTTTAGAGAAAAGGTGGCCGGCCCTTGGATGTTTTTTAGGGTGTAACTTATGGTTTAATGTGTGATTTAATGGATTAATTAGACAATTAATCCATTAATTGGTTAATCAACACATTTTTGGAATAAATATTTTGGGGGTTATGTAAGTTATATGGGATGTTTTGAAGGTTATGAAATAATTATATTGTGGAAAATATAGGATGAGGATGGATGAAATAACTTTGAATTTGTTACCTATTTTGGGCACTTTTGATTTGGTTGAAGGATGATTGCCCGCTGCTCGCGCGTAGGAATCATGTTGTACCTCAAGGGTATTTTTGTCTTCTTATGTCCAAAAATTCACGTGTCGCCTTGTGATTATTTTTAGCTCCACAGTAGGCACATTTTGATATTATTATATATTATGTGCAAATAATTTACCTATTTTTCTTTCAAAATACAGGTATATTAATTAGTTTTAAATCAACTAATATATATTTATTTTGTAGGTATTATTTTTCCATATTTTATTACATAATTTATTAGGAACTTATATTATTATAATATTAAATCAAATAATATTTATTTATTTTGTAGGTATTATTTTGCATGATTTATTACATAATTTATTAGGAACTTATATTATTATTAAATACATGTGCAAAATAATTTACCTATTTATATGTAAAATATTGGTACTTTTGAATAAAACCCTCCTCACCTGAATGTGACAGCCCGTCCCGAAATATTTTATTGATGGTGTGAAATGACCTTTTTGCCCTTGAACGTTGTGTGGTTGTGTGTGTAAATGGGCTAAGCTTTTGGACCAATCTATTTTCCTTCCTAACTTTTTGGACCCAAATGGAAGTAAGCTTTTGTTTGTTGGTTGGTAGCCCAAAACTGGACCCCACACACACACACACCCATACCACTCCCGTTAACCCTCTCTCTCTCTCTTCTTTCTCGGATTTTTCCATTTGTCCGTATACTTGTGTGGTCATCTCCTTAACTCTCGTCATCTCTCAAGGATCGAGGTTGTAGTTGGTGGTTTTGGAATCCTTGCAAGTTTAGGAGTCGAACCATACCCTTGGTTGGACGTGAGGACTCATAAAACTCAAGTTACCCGAGCTTAGATGAGGGGTGAATTTTCTCCGACGTGATCGCGAAGGTTTTAGGTTTTTTTGAGACCTAAGAAGGTATTATTCTTGCTTTTCTAGCACGTTGGATCAATTTTGGAGGGTTTTGGACGTCGGGAAGTCCAAGTTCGTGGAGTTGCAGAGGTGGCCGGAGTATCGAAGTTTTCCTGGTGAGATTTAGTAGGTTTTAGGACCTAAAAGTGGTAAGAATGTGTTCTTCTCATCCTAAGCTTCATTTTGGTACAAATTTCAAGGAATTTGGATGAAAAATGAGAAAGATATTGAAGTTTAATTTTTTTCCATAATCCATCGATAGCAGCGATGGCCGGGGCCGGACTCCGACGAACCAAGGAAGGAGAAGGAGCATATTTCGTCAATTTTGACGGAATATTCTTAACGCCGTCAGGTAAATATAACGGTAAATGCTGATTTTTGACGGAATATTCCCTAACGGCGTTAACTGTTTCGTTTGATGTGTCAGGCACGTGCCTGCGCTTGGCGGTCTGGCCTTGCCTTGGCAGGCGCGTGAGGAAGCGTGGGTGGTCGGAATTTTTTTCTAAAAATATGGGGATGTTCGTGGGGTTGAGTAGATCACGTTGGTATATTCAAACACCTCAATTGAGCAATGTATAAGAAGTTATTACCTAGTTTTGGTTATGTGCTCTAAAATAACGTTTATATAGTTGTTTCGCATATAGGTGAGACCTATCCAAAGGATGAGCGTAATCAAGCGAGACTCGGGGGCTACGACCCTTCCACATATCAGTGAGTGGGCTTTTAGTTTTCAGTATATACTTATATACTTGGTATTTTTCCCAGAAAATGTGTTTAAATGAAATTATGTTTTGAAATGCCATGCCTATTTATTTACACTCAGTCCTGTCGTATAGACCACTATAGGTGGTTCCGACTTGTGTGCAGGCATACTTGTTGAGCTATGGATTCAACCCTATAGGCCACTTTAGGTGGATCCGGCGGATATGTTATTTCTCATGAGTTAATTCACCTGAGTTACTTATTCAGTTATTTTGAGAGATTTGGCATGGCATACTTTTGAATATTACTATTCTGAGCATGGTTTTGAGATATGTATATATTCTATTTTCTAGGAAATTATACAGGTTTTACGGCGATGGGTTACTATCTTTGATGTTGAAATGGTTTTGAAAAGCTTTGTTTTTGCCCACTCACACTTTCTGTTTTGTGCCCCTCCAGGTTTTAGGTAGGAGTGCTTGTTGGTGGCTTACGAGGATTTGACGGAGGTTCTGACAGATTATCACCAATGTATGATCACCTTTGGGTGTTGTATAATTAGTATCACTTAGGCTACTTATGCTCTGGTTGTGCAATCACACTTATTATCGCACTTGCACCTTATCTTATTTAGTGCTCTAGTTGGTTTGGTTTTTTCGCATTCCTTATATTAATATTGCTTCCGCACTATGCACATGGCTACGTCACCCTCATGTGACAGCTAGCATGCCTCGATCTAGGTCGAGGTGTGTCATGAAGCTACGAAAACCTTTGTTGAATAAAAGAATCGTATGCACAAAGCTAACATTTTTATATTTGTAGAATATACTAATTTACATGTTAGCATCATTTGAAAGGAACCAAAAAATGCGAACTTATATTGTTATTATATATATATATATATATATATATATATATATATGTTGTGCAAAAGAATTTACTTCTATTTATATTTAAAATATTGGCAATTTTGAATAAAACCCTCTACCTGAAGCTACAAAAATCCTTATTGAGAATCGTAGCTAACAATTTAATATTTGTAAGATATACTAATTTACATGTTAACATCATTTGGAAAGAAGCCAAAAAAAGCTCAATTTTACACAAATGTGAAACAACTATATTACATTTATAATATTTGAAAATAAAACTCTAATATCACGTAATTTTTGTTACTAATATGCATAGAAATCATGACATTCAAACTTTTATTTTCCAAATCCGAATAAGCTATTTGAAAACATTTAATTGAATGAAATAATTCAAAATAAATGTAGATAAGAAGTAACATGGCATATCCCAGACCGGCTCTGCCGTAGTACGATATTGTCCAATTTGGGCCACGCCCTCACAGTTTCATTTTTGGGAACTCACGAGCACTTCCCACTGGGTCACCCATCCTAGGATTGCTCTCGCCCAAACTCACTTAACTTCGGAGTTCCGATGGAACCCGAAGCCAGTGAGTTCCCAAAAGGCATCTTGTTATATGGAGGTGGGCATATACATATAAGGAACATCACCCCCTCTCTGTTGGTCGATATGAGATGTCACAATCCACCCCCCTTAGGGGCCTGACGTCCTCGTCGGCACACTCGCACCAAATGACAAAGTAGCTCTGATACCATTCTGTCACATCCCAGACTAGCTCCGCCGTAGCACGATATTGTCCGATTTGAGCCACACCCTCACGGTTTTGTTTCTCGAAACTCATGAGCACTTCCCAGTGAGTCGCCTATCCTGGGATTGCTATCGCCCGAACTCGCTTAACTTCGAAGTTCCGATGAAACCTGAAACCAGTGAGTTCCCAAAAGGCCTCGTGCTATATAGAGGTGGGCATGTACATATAAGGCACATCACCCCCTCTCCGTTGGTCGATGTGGGATGTCACATAACAGATCCAAAGTCAATGTTATTAAGGGTAATTTAGATATCTAAAAATATAAATTTGGTTTAAAAAATTGGTTTACCTAGCATTACCCATATATATATATATATGTACAATGACATCTCAAAGAAAATAGACTTTGGCATTGTATTGACTTTAATGGCTGGGATAATTGCTTAAAGGTAAAAGAACTTAATTACAAAAACTAGACATAATCCACTCGCTTATCTGTCAACTTAATAAAAGCACAAAAGAATTTATAGCGAACCAACCTTGGTTGGAGAAGTTTTCATATTCGACTCACAAGAATGCAATTATGATACATCTCATCCTACAAGTATCTTTGTAAATATTTTATAATTTGTCAATTAAAAGAAAGTTATGATTCCGGCACGAAAATTTCGTTTCAATCAAAACATTTCCAAATAAAAAGAAATTATATGAAATAATAGAGATTCTGAAAATTCTGAAGTATTCATTTTGACCCAAAAAAGGATCAATGTATCCTATCAGAAATGGGTCGAAACAGATAGAGCAAGAAAGAGGTGATGGCAACTACCCTTTGGAGAGAGTGAAATTGATGTTGTCCAGTCACTTCCCAATTTATATATATATATTGTCAGACGATAGATTTTGTTAGATTAAATGTTAAATTAGTCACCGACGAGGTTTGAACTCACGCTGTCATGTAAGTGCTCAACACCTTCCTACCATTATGATAAAGGATCATTTGCACTTCCCTATTTATATTGCAAACTACATATTTATTTGATAAATACAATTACTAAAAAAAATTAAGCTTTTTCATTAACATTTGTGACTACGTCTGCTTTTAGTGGTTATAGTTTATTTTTTCTACAAGAGTGAGTAGATTTGAGAGCTTAAGAAAAAATAATTTTGACGGTAGCCGGTAAGTTATCTTTTTTTTTTATAGCTTTAAATGGAGTTTACATCCAATAGCTCATGTGTTATCATCTTAATATGATTTTATAAAGTTATTCAGTTTAATAACTTTTTACAAATATAATAAGGAGAGTTGTCGATTGTGATTATAAAAATACTTTAATAACAAATGAATAGACAAATAAGTTCACCCATTAAATCAATACAAGTTCTTCAATTAACTCAATATATTTGAGGACCATTAAAATTTCAATGATGAAGATGGCGATCGTGACACTTGAAGAGCAAGTAATCTTGCTTTTACGTTTCTTGTTTCGTGATGTGACCAAAAACATTATCCTCTGTGCCATTTGATAAAGATGTTATATAGTGTGTGAGATTATGACACTTGGCAGAAGATTAGCTAGGCAGTTAGAGTAGTTGCAATATTATGTTCTCTATAAATACCTTGTATTGATATGACTTTCAGATTAAGGAAAATAATATACAAGAGAATTACATTCAGCTCTCTCTCTCTAGTTTTTCCTTGTTCTTCTTCTTCTCTCTATTCATATATACAGAATTCATGTTTCTCTCTCTAGCTTAACACCATTTGCTTGTTTAGTTTCTAGAAAATAATTTTCTTTTGATTTTGATTTTTGACTCACATTTTAATCGAAATTTGATAACAACCTTACTCGTTATGAAATGAACCCAAAAGACATTAGTCATAAAATGAAAGATAAAATAGTCTTATCCTCAGTTTGAACTATCTGCTTCAAAAACATAGTTGTAAGAACGAAAGTTCAACCTCAAGACCTAATGCGTTTGCATCGGGGTGCCAAACTAAACAACTTCGTCCATAATAGCTCTTACCGTAGGAAAAGAAAAACACTTTGAACGTGATATTTAGAGACAAACCCAACCTTCCTTGTAACAATAGAATAAAGCTATTAAAATTTGATGAAAATAAATCAAATCTGGAATATTCATTGACAACCTGTGAATTTGGTTGAATCGACAAGAAAAGCCAGAAAAAAAAGTAGGGAACTTTAACGAAAAGCACCTGGTACTGTTTACTTTAATGAAAAACCACATTTGTACACTAAAAAATCAATCATGATATTATTCACTTTACCCTTTATTTTGTCCTTATCGTTAAAACTCAAAGTTTTCAAGTCATTTTCATTAGTTTTCCCATATCTGGAATTAAATTGTTGACAATTTTATGTCTGGTCCTAAATCACTATTTGTTAAAACGATATAATCATGGTTAACTATCACAAGTATTCTTCATAGATTCATTGAATCGACAAGAAAAGCAAGAAAAAAAGTGTCATCTTTATCTGGATTCAAATTGTTGACAAGTTTATGAATTGTTCAAACCTTTTCCAGGGTATAATGTTGACTACTACGAAGAAAAGGAAGAAGCATCTTTGGATCATATTCTGCATAAAGCTCTACCTAAAACAATAAACAAATGACACCACAAGAGTTAAACGGCATGCACACCAGCTATAGATACAATTTCACAACTCGGCACAACATCGTTCGAAACCAAATACAAGCTCTTGCAGGAATAGTAATAGAACAAACAAAAAAAAAAAAAAAAACCTTAAGAGATTCCTATATGGAAACTGTCAAAACAATTATATGGTACCAAATACATACTATTTACCAATAGTAAAGACCTGCAGTTTCAGTTTCAATCTTCACTCATAACAAAAACATGAAAACCAGCAATATAAAGGTCTAATCCTAAAAGGGAAAACCAGTTCTTTCTTAAACTTGGAAATACTAAACAATCTTTTAATGTCCGATATAATCACCCCGAGTGCATATGGATGTATTAGGATACAACTCATAGTACCCAAATTACATGAGAATGATAGTCTTCTCTACAACGGGAAATGACAAGGCAACTATCATGGTACCTACCATGCATTTAGTTAAATTAGAAAACAAAGCTGTTTAATATAATATCCATCTAAAATCCTAACCCAAAAGCTCCCATAAACCAAGTTGATTACATTTGTCTGCCATAAATCAGTTTTGCCATTATCTTGATAAGATACATAGAACATTTAAGAGACATATCAACTGATATCCAGAAAGATTCAACTACGTTTTGCTGGAAGTTGATAGAGTTAAGGCAATGATCAATTAAGTATAAGTAACTTCATAGCGCATACAATGAGAATTTCAAAGAACAGAAGCCAATATAATTACATGGGCAACTAAATTATTTTAGCTTTCACCTAAGAGTGTTTAGTCTAATGGTCAGGCCCTTCGTTTACTACCAATAGGTCTGGGGCTCGACACCTCTCAAGGTACCCACCTAGCAATTGCTAGAGTTTCTTGCTTCCAAAATGTCGTGGGATCAGGCGGGGGGCCTAGTGATCAAAGATCCGAAGACAATATTTTCAAAAAATAAAAATAAAATAAAATAAAAAATTATTTTAGCTTTCCACAATACCTGCATATCGTGAAATTCTTTTCCAGAATGAGGATCTGCTTCAAATAGTGGATGCAAGTATGCATGCAAGAAATATCTGGAATCACACTTATCACTTGCATTCAAAAGTTGTTTAACAACTTTAGATGGAGTTATTAAATCCTTGTTTTGGATCAACAAAGGAACTGCAAGCTTGCAATCTAGCATCATTAACTGGACAACCTGAAAACTCAGAGGTGACAACCAAGCACATAAAATTAGCATGGCCAAGCATGATAGTAAAAATAAAACACCCATAAATTGAAAATTATTCCTCTCTTATTCATCAATTACACACATCCCCAACCCCTAATATAACATTAAGTAGGTAATATTGATGCTTTCTATATTAGAAAGAGAATGACAACCCCATCATTGATATCAGAACCAACGTTTTGGTGAAATTATGAAGGTTACCTCCTTGGGAAAATCACAAAAATACCATTACTAATTTTGGAAACATAGACATTTTTATGGATGGCAGTAAATAGAGAAACTATAAATTCCAATTTACAACATATAAATTGTGAACATATTTACCATACCTTTTTTTCCCAAATAGAATCATACAAATTGTGCTTTTCAATGAAGGAAAATATGTCTGACTTCAAAAGCTGTAAATCCAAAAAAGAACAAAAGAAATTTCCAGTTAATATCAAAACACAGTAATTGATGCAACAGCTCAATTCCCAAATTACATTAAGAAGATGTTAAATATTATGTAATCAATTCTAACTGTCGCTGTGCTTTGTGAATAAATGTGTTGCACGCGAATATGCATCAAGAACACCTACATCAGCATATAGTGCGAATGCTTTCTCATATTGCCCATCAATCTCATACAACACTGCTAGTGCCTGAAAAAGGGAAGCGATGTCAAAAAAATCAGAATTATCATAATTAAAAATTCATATTCCAAGTAGATAATTCCTGACTGACCTCCTTAAGGGCATCTGTCATGGACGATGTATTAAGCTGAGGTTCTATAGCTGAGATAACAGGCAATGAAGAGTAGATCACGGGTGGCCAAGATTTAACAGTTGACAAAAGCTCCTTATGAAAAGATGGATTTGTAGCGAGAGCTACAAGAGCAACCTTAAAGCACAGAGAAGAAAAGATAAATAAACAAAAGAAAAAGATATCAAGCTTTTCTTGGTCGTCAAATAAAAGAGTGTAGAAAAGATTTAGCAGTTCACACTGCAATTAAAAATGTTATCCTCACAAACCTCATAAGCAGTATCACGAAGTCTTGGGTTTTCTGTTGGAATGTATGGGACTAATACGGGAAGCTGACGCAAATAAGCAAAGTGGAAAACCCATCTGTGAAGCACAGTCCACTCCGAGTTATTTGGACGAATTGCATGCTAGAATTTCCAATTATTTACTGGGAAGATTGTAAAAAATGGGTCACAGAAAATGGTAGTTAATACCTTTCCCATGCCGAAGCAGATCCTCGCAACAATTTAGGACATACAGATGCGGCTTCAGCATATTTTCTTTCCACAATCATATGATCAAGGTATCTAGAACCTGTTAACTACATTGCAATGTTTGGGAATTGAAGAGAAAATAAAAAAGAAAAATGAAGAGAAGAGAGATGAACACAGATAGTTTTAGAAAGAGAGAGAGAAATATGCTTTTGTATTAATTGATAGAATGAAGGTTACACAATTGTTTTTATAAGAGAAATCCTAACGACTCTAACCAAATACTAACAAACTTACTAACTGTATTGCTAACTGTATTTCTAACTGTATTACTGACTTGTACCCTTATGGTGCGTTTGTTGCATCGGACTATCTCGGACTGGATTAGCTTCAGGGACTAAGCTGGACTAGCTTAGACTAGACTAAACTGGACTGACTTAGTGTAGTGTTTTGTGCAGTGCCGGACTAAAAAGCAGAATAATTAACAAATCCTAATATTATATTATTTAATCTATATATATTAATATTATATTATTAGTATACTCCATTCTTTTTTTTTATAACAATTCTCCATTTTTCTATTCTCTCCCTCCCCATCTTTTTTCTCCGTTCAAAGCAACACAGTCCCCAAATCTTCCCAATCGCCATCCAAATGGCCTCCTTCTGCCACAACTTGTAGAAGCAGTCCAGCAGAAACATGGCGGCAGCTGATTCTTCTCTAGGAGCAGATTGGTGGAGTTATGAGTGAATGACCAAAATACCCACAACGAATCGAATGAGGAGAGATCGAATTCAAAAGCTGTCTGGCGAAGCGTTGCAGGTCCGTTAGATCTGTGTTTGAAAATGGTTTTGGGAGAGCGAGATTGGGAGTCGATGAAGCCGAGGAACTAAGCAGAGAAGTGTTGCCTCTCGACAACGAGCTCGGCGATAAAGCATCTCGGGGATGGGCGAATCTGAGGTCTCGTGATTGTGGGTTCAGGACGAGGAGGGAGAGAGTGATGGTCACCTGGTGGTGTAAAAGGGAGAGCGGGAACGATGTGGTTGTCGTCTCGTGAGACAGAGAGCAGAGATGGGTCTTAGCTAGTCCCATGGTTTCCGGGGACTCTCGCTAAGAACCTCTAACGATGTCCTTAGTTTAGGCTAATCCCAGCTAGTCTCATTAATATTAGTCCCGTGAAACAAAAAACATATGATTAGACTAATAGTTAGTCTAGTCTAGTCCAGTGAGGGCTAGTGAGGGTAAACAAATGTCCCCTTAATACTCCCCCTCAATCTCAACTGGGGTATCCCAGTTTGAGATTGTAGCAGAATCTCAAATAGCAAACACTGAAATATGGACAAATGGACGCATTGCAGAGTGTTCTTGTTCCAGTTTGACTTTGGTGTTGCTTTCTGATTGAAAAAGGTTTTGTTGCCCTAAGATTGTAGCAATTTGAGCTTGCTAATCTCCTTTCATTTTATAATAGAAAACAGTTGATTCACCAACTGTAGCTAAATGAATGAGATGTTCATCGATCACTGCCATGATATCACTACAAATGGTTGAGAGCTCTGATTCAACCTTCTGTCTATACTCTTTGAGTTGCTTCACATGAATCTCATTTCCTTTTACTTTCTCTTTCTGTTCAATTGATGATAGGATCCTCCATGATGTGTGACAAGCACCAACAACATTCTTGTACCCAACAGAGAGCAAGTTTCTCTCTTCAACCATCAATTCAACATCAAGATTTGCGACCTTCTTCATTGCATCAACCATCTCATCGTATCACTCTGCCTGCTCAGCAAGCTTGGTAAGGTAAGCGAAGTTCTCACGTTCAGTAGTGAGACCCCAACGGACACAACACAACAAACAGCAACCCGATCCTCCAACATACATAACAAACTCTGCAATCTTCTATCCACGATTTCCACCTCATCTTCCAGCCATGAACTGAAACAAATAGTGCCTAGAAAACCCCAATCCTTCAAGCTTCGAGCTTTCAGCAATGGAGAATTTTACAATCCCCTGCAAATCAAGCCTTTCAACTGCCATCATTCCCTCCCAATTTAGCAACCCATCTGAATTCTCACCAAACCAAACCAAACCCACAAAGTTCTGCTCACCGATAACACTTGTTGATAAAATGCACAGATGCTACTTGCTCATATAAAAATCCAATATTCCCATCCAAAACATCCAATATTTCACTGCCTCTTGCAGGAGCTTCAATCAAAGAACAACCTCTTATAAAATTTTAATACACCCTTAGGCCGGTTATAACAATTTCTTGCGGGATTACCCTTCATGGGATTTACCGTCAACAACTAAATTTAACATTGGCTTCGGCCTTTAAAAACAGAAGAAAGAAAATAACAAACTATAGTGTGGCATCGGCCTTAACTATAGTACCACAAGATTGCCCTTTGTGGATTTTACCAAAAAATAACTACTCTTAACAATGGCATCGGCCTTCACAATTTCAACAACAGAAAATCAACATCTATGTAGGATTAACCTTCATGGGATTTACCTCCTCACATCACGGAATTACCCTTCGTGAGATTTACCGTTAACAACTTCTTCTACCCTTCGTGGGTTTTACCTATTCACATCACGGAATTACCCTTCATGGGATTTAACGTTAACAACTTCTTTTAACTTCATCGTATAACCGGACTTACCGTAGATTCATGCTAACAATTGAGTTGGTTAGACTTGATATTATAGGCTGAGATAAGGGAAAATTATTGTACAAACTCCTCAACATAATTGCAGAAAAACAGTGAAGTAGAGAGACAAGAATTGGATACTGCAAAACTTCCTGAGTAATTCTACAATGAACACCCTAAAGATATCAGTAGCAATCAAACCCAAGAATCCATACCCATTTCACCAAACATATCAAGATTTGTAGAAAAATCAAACCCAATAGAAGAAACAGAGTAGACCAGAAGGTGCCAACGGGCATGTGATGAAAGTAGCATCCCCTGGAACAAGAATCGTTAAGCAGAGCAATAGGGAGTACAATTATGAACAATCAATCAAGTCGCTCACATGTCATCTTCACAGTACAATTCACCTTGTTGAATACCCAAAGAAAACTCAAACTAGTAGTGCCATTTTCCATAGTCCAACAATATTCTTGAAATTGGGAGCACATAAAAACATGAATACCCAAATCTTGAACAAATATACTTCCAAACGACAACACAAGCCACAACCAAGTAGTAGAACCGTAATTCTTAACCAGCAACAAAAAAAAAACTTGAAAAATCCAGAAAAGATCCATTCTATTTGTTCAAGAATTCAGAGAAAAGGGACTTAAAACATAACATTCAAATGAAACTTTTGAGCTAGGACTTTCTTCAAACACCTGGACTGCAGCAAACAAGAAGCATAGGATTTTGGGGAAACAGCACCACATTCTGAGGAAACCCCCAATTCTGACAAAACACCAAATCTGGATGAGATGAAGATATTCCACTAGATCCAAGATGTTGCTTGAAACTCCCACACAACCAGTATGAGAGAGTCTCTTCTTTCCTCTCGATTTGGATTTCAAACGGTCGCACTCTTGCTTTCTCACTTCGCAACCATCGCAAGTCTTAATCAATTTCGAAAATCTCCATCTCTGGTTCTTAAAGCTTGATTCTACAATCTCGAACCATGACTGCGAAGGTTCTCTCGTAGCCCAACAGCGTAGTCGCAAATGGCGAACAGAACGGAGCACTGAAAATCAACCCAACAATCGCAGAAAAATCAACCCAAGAACAATCGCAGAAGCACCGAAAATCTAATGGAAATATGAAGAGAAACTAAACTAGGAAGAAAAAGGAAATGTAAACTACTAAACCACCTAATACCATGTTAACTACATTGCAATGTTTGGGAATTGAAGAGAAAATAAAAAAGAAAGATGAAGCGAAGAGAGATGAACACATATAGTTTTAGAGAGAGGGGGAGATTTAGAGAGAGAAATATGCTTTTGTATTAATTGATAGAATGAAGGTTACACAACTGTTTTTATAAGAGAAATCCTAACTACTCTAACCAAATACTAACAAACTTACTAACTGTATTGCTAACTATATTTCTAACTATATTACTTACTTGTACCCTTAATAGAACAAACCTAGAGAAATGAAAGGAAAATTAAACAAACTGTGCAATTAATGTATTCAATTAGGATTTTGGGAGATTTTAATTCTTTTAATGAATCTAGGGGTATTCAATTAGGATTTTAAGTGATTCTCTGAAATTCAAGGTGTATTCAATTAGAATTTTAAGATAGTTTATTAAAATTCTTAGAAATCCGGGTGTATTCAATTAGGATTTTAAAGAAGTTTATAACATTCCAGGTGTATTTAATTAGAATTTGATTTTAAAGAATTTGAGAAAGTTGAGGAATTAGAGGAAATTGGAGAGATTTCGTAGTGTATTTTAAGCATCCACAAATCTCACCTCTTCCCATGAGATTTCGAAAAAATTGAATCACAATTTTATATGAAATCTCTACAAATCAATTCAACTCCATAAAAATCCATAGATTTATAAATCCATTAAAGACTCTCAAATTCTTAATTGAATACACCCCCTAAATCTACACGAATTTTAACAGTGGAAGTATAAGGGAATAAGCTCATGAATTACATTACAAAGCCAAAAAATCTTACAGAGCTTCTCCGTTGTTTTTCTTTGGTTATATCTATGTTGTTTGTCATTTCCCTTATTGTTAATAATCTCATAAGACCAAGGTGCATAAGAAACTAATTGATCCATATTCATATATGACACAACTCGCTTAAGTGGACTCAACGTCAAAGCTAAGAAAAAGTGGTACTCCATAATTTTAGCCAGAAGGCTAAAAATTGAGCAGCTAAGAAACTTGTCAACGTGGTGGGTTTTTTAATGTCGAAGTCAATATGGTAGTTGTATCAGCAGGAATATGGCCAGGGACAACCAGAAATTTTTTTCTAGTGGACTTTGAACAGTGTTTAAGTAAAACTATTGACAAAATTTTTTTTGAGTAAAACTCTTAAAGAAAGAGGAATGCAATAAGGGACACAAACCAGTAATCACATCATGTGGTCACTAGAATTCACTTGTTAAATTGTAATAGACACATAATCTGTTACATAGTCTGGTAAGAAATAGATACTCCAGTATAGTATGACTTAAGGGGGAAAAAACTAACAAAATAAACTATCTTCTCTATATAAATTTGACGTGCTTTTTTTGTCTAATTCCTCACAGCACAATTCACTAACTATGATTTTGTCAAAATCACATCTTGAGGCTGAATGACTAGAAAAAAATGTGAGTTGGGGCATAGCTTTCAGACCTATAGTTGAAATGATTAAGTGTTTGTTTGTAATAAAAAGTTTGAAAATGAGTTTCATCAAAATCAGACAAAGCTTGAGTTTAGCCGTGTAATATGTGGCTCCGCTGGCGGTGGAGCTCAGCCTTGGAATGTTTAGCAGTGTAAAAGAATTAAAAGAGGTGGTGACATATAGAGAAATGATCAGTAAAAGGTATTGAAGTGAATATAGAAATGGGCTCATGACAAAGGTTTTGTGGAAGAATGCAAATTAACAGGCTTTAGTTTCAGTTGTGTGTTTCAAATGGTGTAATATATACTAGTCAAGTACTATGCACAACAAACATACATAACGTAAAACTGAATACTTTGGGTTTTCGCATGCTCACAATAGGCGGTCTTTTCTAGTCTCATTAACAACCAGCCATGCATACTCAAAGTTACAAAATGTGTTTAATGGGTTTATTTTCACTTTCTAAATTTTAATCCTACATTCTCCTTCAATTTCAATGTTTTCTTTGGCAATGGTTTTACTCTTTTTTTTCGGTCAATTGGAGATTTCATAATAAAGTCCAAATGAACATTGTACACAGATCACTCAACTGCAAGTTTACAACTGCCCTTTAAAATGGAAGGAGGATACAGAGAGAAAGTAGAGAGAACACAGAGAGAATTTTTGGGAGAGAGAGAGAGAGAAATGCTTTCTTGCTTTCATTAAGTCTCAAATGATCAAGTTTACAGTATTTAGAGACTTCTCATTTATTACTCACGAAGAAACTGAGCTGACTACTCGAACAGAAAATAGCTGACTTAACAACCTAAACAGAGTTTTAACAACTTCCTTCTTCAATCTATGAAACTTGGCAATGTTACAACGGTTGATATCTTTACATCCCCTTCAATCTCATGCTTGGATGAGCCAAGCATGAGATTGGCACAACGTTGATGAACAGTGGTGCAGAAAGATCTTTTGTCGGTATGTCTACAAATTGTTCCGCAAAAGATACATGTTGCACATTCAAATCCCCTATTGTAACCCTTTTTCTAACAATGTGGTAATATATCTCAATGTGTTTTGTTAGAGTATGAGTTAGTGAGTGTAGGATTGTTACACTTGTCACAAGATTAGGAGCTGTGTGTTGGTTAGGTAGTTAAGTTTGTTGTTTATAAATAGTGATGTACATTGCATTACTTGCTGATTAAGTAAAATCATATACAATTTCTTTCTTCTCTCTCTTTCTCTCTCTCTATCTCTCTCTCTCTCTCTCTCTCTCTCTCTCTCTCCCTCTTTCTAAAACTGCTCTTCATAGATCACAAATCTTCCATTGATATTGGTTAACATGGTATCAATCGCCTCTGATGTTTTCACGTGATACTTCGATCCGTCTTCTTGCTTCCGCTACCTTCGATTTTGTCTTCGGCTGCCTCTAATTTCTGTTTCTTGATTCTCAAGGATTTCTTCATCTTCGTGTACCCTCATTGTCTAGGGTTTGGCTCGATCTTGTACTGTGATCGATCTTTCTTCTATATCTCTCTGGCATGTGCACTCCAAGTGTTTGTGATTTGTTCTTAGTGAAGTTTTTTCTTGCACAGTGATCTGATTCAATTGTTTTCTGCAACAATGGTGACTGTTGCTCAACTTACGATTCTTCAATCTCCAATTACGGCCTTCGTTTCCACAATCTCTACATCAGTGAACGTGAAATTAGATGATTCCAACTACCTGAATTGGCATTTTCAGATGCAACTCATGCTGGAAAGCAATGGCATTATGGGATTTTTTGATGGTTCCAATCCCTGCCCTGTGCCTAATGTCTTTGCTGAATCTGGTTTTGACTCTTCTACTTCCACTGTTCTAAAAATCCCCGCCTAGCGCCGCCTAGGCGCTAGGCGGTTGGTCACCGCCCCGATTAATGCCTAGGCGTTTGAAAATTAATAAAGGGCGCCTAGACCAATTGAGGTGCCCGCCTAGAACGCCTAGAACGCCTAGCCCGCCCAGACCCGCCTAGGCACCTACCTAGGTTGCAACTCACTTTGATAGAAAATAGATAACTTTCAATTTGCATTTAATTTTTTTCAATAAATTGTAAGAGACTTGTTGAATACTTAAATGGGCACACACTATATGCTTGTTCCCCATGTTTTCATTATGTTCCAATACTTTATAATACATATGTCATTCTATTTTGTAGTTTATGATGAAATTATATATATTTTAAGTATAAATAGACACTTATTTACACAAAATATAATGGATTTACTTATATTCGCCTAGTCCGCCTAGGCGCCCGCCTAGAACCCGCCTAGCCGCCTAGGCGCTAGGCTCTAGCCCGCCGCCCGACTAGCGCCTAGCGTCTTTTAGAACCTTGTCTACTTCTGAGAAATGAGATGAATTGCTAGTATGGAAAATGCATGATAGGGCTGTTATGCAACTTATTAATGCGACTTTATCCTCGGTTGCTATGTCTTGTGCGATTGGTAGCAAAACCTCCAAAGAACTTTGGGTTTGTCTTAAAGAACAATTTTCCACTGTGTCAAGAACTAGCATTTTTCAAATGAAGTCTAATTTGTAGAACATCAGAAAAGGATCTGTTAATTTTAGTCAGTATTTGCATAAAATTAAATAGGCTAGGGATTACTTGGCAACTGCAGGGTTCTATTTTGCTGATGAAGACATTGTAATTCTAGCCTTGAATGGACTCCCTTTTGAGTATAATACCTTCAGATGTGTGGTTAGGGGTAGAGAAAGTGTGATTTCCCTTAAAAAGTTTTGATCACAATTATTGGCTGAAGAAAGCATTGTGGACAATGTTTCTGTTGCTCATTCATATCTCACTACTATGGCTGCTAACTCTGGACGTACTATGTCTCAAGCACCACCACTTCAGCAGTCTAATGGTTCTCATGGTCAATCTTCCTATCTTAATGGTGGTTATAAGTCTTTTAATATGAACAAGGGCAAAGGAAAGTTCAATCAAGGTTAAAGGTCATTGAACTCAAGACCGCAACATTACACACAGACTCATGTGTTGCCTACACCAACTCCAGGTGTTCTTGGTCAATTTCCAACTCAATACTATTCTTCTCCATCTGCCCCTCTTATTCCTATATGTCAATTGTGCAACAATGAAGGTCATACTGCATCATTTTTTTGTTCTAAGCCTTCTGAGAGATCCAAGTGTCACATCTGTGGAAAAACAAATCATTCCACATGGTACTGTTTTTATAATGACAAAAGTCCTAATTATATTGGTGGTGGTTCTTATCAGAGTTATCATCTGATGTTTTCTCAGACTTATGGACACACTTCTTCTCCGCATTTCTAATCTCAGCCATCTTCTATGCATGCTATGCATACTGTAGTTTAACCATCTCAGGCATCCACCTCTCAGAGCCTCCCTCAAGTATGGGTCACTGACTCTGGTGCCATAAATCATATGATTGCAGATCTGTCTAACTTGTCTTTGGCGACTCCTTATCCATCAAATGAAACTGTTCAAATAGCATATGGTGAAGGTTTGTTAGTATCACACATTGGTCAATCTATTATTAACACCAAAGCGAAACCAATAAACTTGAATTATGTGCTTTATGTTCCAAAATTGTCCCAAAACTTGTTGTCAGTGCATCAGATATGTTTGGATAACAATTGTTGGCTAATTTTCAATGCATTTTCCTTTTGTATTCAGGACAAGGCCACAAGGAGAATTCTCTACAAAGGGTTGTATAGTAATGGACTCTATTTCATTCATTTTGCATCTTCTCAGTCTACCCTAAAAAATACAACACAACAACCTCAAGCATATCTTGGTCAGCTAGTACTATCTTCTTATTGGCATCATAGACTAGGTCACCCTACAAATAAGATTGTTACATTGATGTTGCATAAGGCTCATATCCAATGTAACCAGGTCTATTCACCAATCATGTGTCACAGTTGTCTACAAGGCAAGTTTTGTAAACTTCCTTTTCACCACAGTGTCAATAAGTTTGTACAACCTTTTCACACTATACATAGTGGCCTTTGGGGTCCTTCTCCTTGTATTTCCATAGATTGATATGGGTACTATGTGATTTTTGTTGATGAATGTACAAGGCACTGTTGGTTGTTTCCATTAATCAATAAAAGTGACTTGTTTTATGTGTTTGTTACATTTTACAATTATGTTCAAACTCAGTTCTCAAGTCGTATTCAGATCTTCCAAAGTGATGGGGGGAGTATGTTAGCAAACAGTTTCAATCCTTTCTTAAATATAAGGGTATCCTTCATCAGAAATCATGTCCCTATACTCTTGAACAAAATGGGTTGGTTGAGAGAAAACATAGGCACCTTATAGAAACCACAATCACTTTATTGCATAATGCTAAGTTACCTTCCTATTTCTGGTCCTATGTTGTCCAAACTGCATCTTACTTGATTAATCGAATACACACATCAGTTTTACTTGATAAGTCTCCCTTTGAAGTTCTATTTGGAGTTGTTCCACAAATTTCTCATTTGAGAATATTTGGTTGTGCTTGTTATCCCTTGTTAAAACCATATCTCAGTAACAAACTTCAACCCAAACCATTAAATGTGTGTTTTTAGGTTATGCGTCACAGTATAAGGGGTATATTTGTTATGATGTATCTGGGAAAAGAACCTATATTTCTAGGCATGTTGTATTTGATGAACATGATTATCCATTTTCAGACTTATTGCTACATTCCAAGTCCTCCCATACACCTTCTGTGATGTCCCAACCTTCATCTCTTTTACCTACTGTCACAAACACTAATGTTGTTGTTCTACCTGTGTCTCATGTCACTTCCACCACTGATACAACTCCTACACTTAGTAATTCAACTGAGTCTTGTTCTCCAACACCACAAATATCACCCATGTCATCATCATCCTCTCTATTTTTCCCAGACTCACCTCTGTCCATTACTGGTACATCTGAATCTTCTTCATCAGTCCCTGAGGTACCTGAGTCCAATGCTGAAGCAATATCACTTGTTCATATGCATCAAGGTTCTTCATTTCAACTTGAAATTTTGCAAGTAGTTCTGGAGATTCCTCCTATGAATTTGCATCCCATGCAAACCAGAAGCAAAAGTGGAATTGTGAAGAAGAATGCTTTGCTGACTACTTTACAAGAATCTGGTGGTGTTGATTTGTCTTTAGTTAAACCAATTAATTACAAAACTGCATTAAAAGTTCCTGTTTGGATGAAAGCTATGATAGAAGAAGTTGATGCTCTTCATTCTCAGGGAACATGGAGTTTGGTGTCATTACCTGCAAATAAGAATTTAGTTGGGTGCAAGTGGATATTTAAGATTAAAAAGCATGCAGATGGCTCTATTGCTAGACATAAAGCTCGATTAGTGGCTAAAGGCTTCAGTCAAAAACCAGGTCAAGATTATGGAGAAACCTTTAGTCCTGTTGTCAAGCCAACTACTATCAGGATTGTATTGGTCCTTGTAGCACACTTTGGTTAGAGTTTAAGGCAATTAGATGTCAAGAATGCATTTCTGCATGGAATTATCCAAGAATAAGTATATATGGCTCAACCTCCTAGGTTTGTGGATCTCAATCATCCAAATTTGGTCTGCAAACTTCATAAATCTTTATATAGGTTAAAACAAGCCCCCAGAGCTTGGAATGAAAGTTTTACTACATTTCTACCTATACTGGGGTTCAAAAATACATACTCTGATTCTTCCTTATTTGTGAAACAAGTAGATTCTGAGATTGTTATCTTATTGTTGTATGTTGATGACATCATTATTACTGGCAATGCATCCAATGCAATTCAGGATGTTATTCACTCTCTCACATTTGAGTTTGAGATCAAAGACTTAGGAGATTTGCATTATTTTCTGGGAATCCAAATTTCCAAAACCAGAACTGGGTTATTTCTGTCTCAGACCAAATATGTTCAGGATTTGTTACTCAAGACATAAATGAATGAGTCCAAATATTGTGATACTCCATGTCTACCTTATAATAGATTGCTTAAGGATGATGGACATTCGTATGGAAATCCCACTTTGTACAGAAGCATTGTAGGGGCATTGTAGTATCTTACTTTCACCAGGCCTGATATTGCATTCTATGTGCATCAGGTCTGCCAGTTTATGCATAATCCAATGGTTGCTCATTTCACAGCTGTGAAGCGCATACTCAAGTACTTAAACGGAACACTGCACTTGGGAATCAGTTATAATAGAGGTGATTTGAATTTAACAGCATTTAGTGATGCTGATTGGGCAGGAGACCCAAATGATCTACAATTTACTACTGGGTTAATTGTATTTCTTGGACCAAATCATGTGTCTTGGTCTTCTAAGAAATAGCAAATTGTTTCCAGGTCCTCTACTAAGGCAGAATATTGTGCTTTGTCCACTACTTCTGCATACTTGATTGGATCAAACAATTACTTTTGTTTCTGCATGTTCTTATCTCTAAAGCTCCATTATTGTTTTGTGACAATCTGTCAGCTATTACTTTCCCATTTAATCCAGTTCAGCATCAAAAGACAAAGCATATTGAAATCGATGTGCATTTTGTTAAGGAACGAGTGGCAAAACAGCAGCTCTTTGTTCAGTTTGTTTCCTCCAGAAAACAGTTTGCAGATATCTTGACCAAGGGATTGAGTGCTCCTTTATTTCAAACACATTGTAACAATCTCATGCTTAGCTTATCAAAGCAAGAGATTGAGGGGGGATGTTAGAGTATGAGTTAGTGAGTGTAGGATTGTTACACTTGTCACAAGATTAGGAGCTATGTGTTGGTTAGGTAGTTAAGTTTGTTGTGTATAAATAGTGATGTACATTGCATTACTTGCTGATTAAGTAAAATCATATACAATTTCTTTCTTCTCTCTCTTTCTCTCTCTCTCTAAAACTGTTCTTCGTAGATCACAGATCTTCCATTAATATTGGTTAACATGTTTCACTCTTCAATGGAATACTGAATTAGAAGATAATGCAATGGCATAAATATTATCACAATAAAGCATTAATTTGAAGGAATTTATATATAAAGGCACATGGAGATCAAAAGAGCTGCCTAATCCAAGCCAATTCAGCTGCAATGGCAAGAACTCTAATACAAAGGAATATGGAGTGGGGGACAACTTATATAGCACGAGTACACTATCACGGTAGCGTTTCATGTTTATAATACAAAAACACGTGAACAAGAAATAACACATATTCTTGTATTATTGACGCGGGATGCTACCATGACAAGGTAATATGTGCAATTGAAACTCTAGTGGGGATGCCATTGATGCAAGTCCAATATTTTAATGGTGTAAACAATAACAAAAAATTAGGGATTACGTTTGATAGTAGCTATAAAGTTTGTAAATACCCCTATGGTTGCCCTTTTCAAATTCTAACGAATATGGGATACATCCAAAGGAGAAGAAAACATAGGTTCAAATATTACATGCAACTAATAATCAATGGGTGGCCTTTGTCTTTGGCAATTAATGGATTTTTCCCTGCAGGACACACAGAGAGTTGTAGCTGGGATTTGTCCTAATCAATTTGTTTTCCGTGGTCTTATTGTTTGAAGGGGTGATTTTCATTATTTGAATGCCTGACGGTCGGCATAGTACTTGGCCAACCATCCTTTGATGATATGCACTTCAGTTTTTCGCTGCTCCACCAACCAGCCTGGATCAGTAGTGTGGTTTGCACGAAGTATATCCAAGCAATGAGATCCTGTAAAATAAATTTTTATTTTGTACATTAATTTAAATAATTTCCGTATGTGTCTATCCTTTTGGTATATCCGTTTCTTGTAATATTTTAAGCTGAATGAATTATATTTAGGTGGGATTATTGCCCTATCAAATTTTTTTTTTCAAATGTAATATATTTGAACAGTCTGTTTGATAATTATTTCAGTTTTTAAGTTTTATTTGACGTCCATGAAAACTGACAAAAACATTTTTCAGATTTTAGTTTTTAGAAACAAGATGAAAACTGGAAACCAATCTTGTAGTTTTTTTTTTTAATACACAAAAAAAAATGGATTGAATTTGAAATCACTTTTTATTTTCCTGAAAGTTAAAAACTGAAATTAGTTACCGAACAAGTTTTCAAAAGACCCCAAAATATAACATTTTGTTTTTGATTTTTGGTTTTTGGTTTTTAGTTTTTGGTTTTTGGTTTTTGGTTTGACCCTTCTGAAAATATTGAATTTGACATATACCATTCTTTGCATGGACGGCAACAACAGTGCGTGATATGTCCTCCAACACCCTGTGTAATGAGAGTTAAAAACAACGGTTAACTTTGTCAGGTACATCATGCATGAGTTGGTTTGTCAAAGCAATATTCCTTTAATTTATTTGTGTTTATATAGTAATTTTCATGCTTACCCGCCACTACTGTATGGGTCTCTTAGCCCATTGGAAAAAATGATGTTACTAGCAAACCTGTGGAGAGCTAGTTTTATATCCTGTGTTTGGTATAATTTTTGTTAGCATCAGCAGCAACATATTAAAGTGAATTAAAATATATGAAGAAAAATACTGATGTTAAAATGTTGAATATAATTATAAAGAGGACACTTACATGGCCTCCGAAGTACGTAGTGACCCAACGTGGTCGAGGAGGGACTCCATACTTTGCCTTGCAGGATTTGATGTAGGCTTCCAGATCGAACAGGTCAGGTTGAAACATGGTGCCGTTGCTGATGCTTATGGGTATCACCATGTCACTACACGTCTAAGAACAATGCAGAAAGTCACGAGTCACATCTAGAACCTTAAAGCTAGAAGGCCCCATTTATTGTCCAATTTTTGTAGAGCCCTATAAACCCATCTGTCTGTGTGTGAGGGAGTAAACTTTCCCACTAAAAGATATATTTATCATTGTTGATATTGGCATTGAAATTGACATTGGATTGATATTGGTTTTGACATTGATGTTTGTATTATGATGGTTTTTTTTTTTTAATACAACAACGTATTTACACTATAATTGTAGGGAATTTGGGTTAAAAGCTACACAATGAGCTCACCTAGTAACTTGATATTGACACATTATCTATCTAATTCGAATCTAAGTTCTCAGGAATATTTAGATCGTTATTAACATTAGCTTTGCCCCCTGAGAATCCATATTCATTTATGCAAATTTTATTTTTTTTTTAATATATGCGGCCGTCTTATTTCTTTTCCGTCACTAGCTAGAATAAAATCAGATTTAATTTGCAGTCAATTCCTCTTTCTTTCTCTGCATTGGGTTGTTAACAACTTTCAATTATATAAATATTTGGCTCAAGTACTAAGTAAACACTAAACAAGAAAGACACAGTCAGTGTAAAAATGGGATTCTATAGCATATGTAAGACAATATTAGTATAATAATTAAGTTATTTGTATTCAACCATTTAATCAAGTTTTCTTGAATAATTTTAGGAGGAAACTGGACATCTCCGATCTTTCCTATAAATAATTTAGTACGGCACATAATTTCTTCCATGATTTATTGAATTTCTACTTAATGTAAAATTATCAAGTTCTTTATATTGGATTATATTATCATAGGTAAAGAAACACTTTGTAGTTCTTTTTCAGGAAACACTTCCAAGTTCATATTTTCTTAAAGCACTTATTAAGTGTTTGTTTTTTCAAGAAGCACTTTCAAGTGTTTTCCAAAACGCACATGAATTTCTAATATAAATATCTACACATTCTTACAGATGCAATCACAAACAAACTCGAAGTACAATAGATTAGTTATACATGGTTTCAACATAAATGTGACTTAATGAAAAATAAATGTGACTTTATGAAAATTGGAATTATGTAATATGCAAATGCAACACACAAAAGAAAAGGCAGTATGATCCACATGAATTTGTGTTTCTTCAAGTCGACTCTTTGAATGATGATTACTCAACCTTGGCAAATTATTTGGTAAGCAATACCTAGCTACCATGCGCGCATGTCAATGCATGTGACCACATGAAAGCCATCTGATTTTTGTCAAGTGGTGGTGGACTACTCTTTTGAACAAATCAGCGTAAAATATTTGACTATTCTTTGGAACAAATCAGTATGGAGAATATATACATATATATATATATATATATATATATATATATATGTATGTATATATATATTATCCTCCAAAAACATGTACATGTGTTTAGGTGGGCTTTGCACAGAGTTGCGCATGCGCGGAGTAGGGTATGTGTGACGCGAGGATGAAGGATTCAAAGTCTACGCCTAAATTAAATTTGAATATTCGAACTTGAGACATTTTTTTAATTTTAAAAAGAACCATAAACTTAATTAAGTCAAAGGTCAATATACGAAACTATTTTTTAAACATAGTACTGTAGTGGTATTAGACTTCGCAATGCTAAAAAGATCCTTCCAAGAGGTTTTAGATTCAAATGCTCTCCACCTTAATTAAAGAAAATCTAGTTGATGGTTAAATGTTTATCCTTAGTACTAATATCCTAGTAGATAGGTTGTTGGGTTTCTGCATATGCATATCAAGTTCGAAACTCTTCCATCCCATAAATTATTGTAGTAGTCTCTAAGGTCATCTCCAACCGAATGGTCTATAGGGCCAGAGGGCCGAAAATAGTCTGAAAACCGTCTCCAATCGAGGGCTAGGCCAAAGGACTCGTGGGCCCCACAAAATCTGAAAGGGCCAAAGGGCTGGCCAGAAATTTCAGCAATCATGTCGGATATAACCGACATGAATATATTTAATATAAATTTATTCTTGTCGGTTATATCCGACAAGAATGCTTAAACAAAAATTTGAATCCAACGGCTAGCTGACGACAATTACCGTTGGATTCAAATTTTTTTTTTTTTTGGTTTTTTGGGCCAAATTTTTTTTTTTAATTCTTAAAAATTCTAATTTTTTTTTCCCTATAAATACCTAAACCATTCATTCACCATTCCTCACAAAATTTAATTTGTAGTTTTAAATTTAAAATTTAAGTTGTAGTTTTTAAATTTAAGTTGTTGTAGTTTTTAAATTTAAATGATAAATTATGTTTTGCCCTTTGGCCCTCGGTTGGAGACAGTTTTTTGTGACAAGGCTAAAACGAGTCATATGGCCCTTTGGCCCTCGGTTGGAGATGGAGGCAAATATGACCATGTACTGTTCATTAAAATATTAGGTCATCTCCAACCGAAGGGTCCAAAGGGTCGAAAATAGCTCGAAAACCGTCTCCAACCGAGAGCTAGGCCAGAAGGCTCGTGGAATCTGAGAGGGCCCCACGGAATCTGAAAGGGCCAAAGGGTTGGAGGGCTGGCCAGAAAAAACATTAATCATGTCGGTTATAACCGACATGAATGCTTAAAAAGAAATTTGAATCCAACGGCTAGCTGGCGCCAGTCACCGTTGGATTCAATTTTTTTTTTTTTTTTTTTTTTTTTTTTTGTTTTTTTTTCTTTTCAAATTCTCAAAAATTCTAATTTTTTTCCTATAAATACCTAAACCATTCATTCACCATTCCTCACAAAATTTTCACCATTTCAATTCTCATATTTTCTTTCCTCTTTCAAAAATCTATCCTTCAATTTTTTCAATAATTTTCAAATGGCCTCGTCTGCAATGAAAGGTAGGGCTTGGACCCGAAAAGAAGATGAAGCTCTTTGCAAGGTTTATAGATGGGTGTCGGAAGATAGTGTGAGGGGGAATTGTCAAACAAATGATGGTGTTTGGACTCGTGTGTCCAAAAAATGCTTAGAGTTCTATGAAGGCACCATTCCAGTGAATATTCGAAACCACGAGAGTTGTTCTTCAAGATGGAAGAAACATCTTCAGCCAAGTTTGAACAAATGGCATCAAGCATTGTTAGCAGCCACAAGTAGACATGAAAGAGGCGCTAATTACTATGACGAAATAAGTGTTTTCACAATTTATTTTAAATATTTAATTATATTACATTTAATTTCATAAATTAATTTCCTTTAATTTTTTTTCTAGGTACGCCAAGCGGAGGAATTGTATATGGAGAGCAGCTCGGAACCCATTCAGTTTCACAGTTGTTGGGAAATTTGTAAAGGGTGGGTGTTATTTGAAGATCCACCACATAGAGCTCATACGTCGATGTTCGGAACTGCATCCTCAGCTGAAGATATGGATGAAGATGGATCTCCAACCATTCAACAAACAAGGGTAGAAAATCTGTCTTCAAGTGAAGGTTTCATACCTAGGGCTATGGGACGAAACAAGGCGCGAAGGTTGAAGGAAAAGGGCAAGGAAAATGATAATTACGCCGCTCAACATGAAGTGACGGCCTCATTGCGATTAATGGCGGAGCAAAATGCCCTTGAGGCGGAAGAAAGGAAAAGTAGGCATGAAGAACGGGCCAAACAAATACAAAAAGAGATGGATGATAAGAATATGGAAATGAACACTTCGAATTACACTCCAATGAGTAAGGCCTATTTTGATAGCAAAAAAAAAAAGAAATTATGACCCGGCGGCAGTTGTTTACCTCTAACTATACTCCTACAATGGTGGATGATGAAGATAATGTTGATTATGGATATTAAATTTAGGTTAAATTACATAGTAACCCCTCAGGTTTGAGGTCTATTACAACCTCATACAACATCTTTAAAACATTTCACTTTCATACCTCAAGTACTATTTTATTTCAATTTCATACATCCGTTACATTTTCCATCCATTAATCCGTTAAGTGCTGACGTGGCAAAAATAATAATTTTTTAATTAAAAAACTTTATTTTCTATATATATATATATATATATTAAATAAATAAATAAAAACAAACCTATTGCATATCCCCGTAACCCCCCCCCCCAACCCCACCCCACAATACAAAAACCCAGCTGTCCGTCATATCCCCGTAACCCCATATCCCCCCAAAACCCATATCCCTGGTGCGACGCTCCCCCCTGCGGCGCGATGCAGGTCAACCCAGAACCCCCATCCCCCCCCCAATGTAGGTCACCCAGAACCCGACCCCATCCCTTCTCTCATCTGCAACCCCACCACCCACCCTTTTATCCTCTCTACACACCCCCACTCTCCTCTAAACACCCCCCCCCCACTCCTTAAATCCACACCCGTTCCACGAACCCGGCGATGGCGAGACGGGATCTGGGTTTTTTTTTTTTTTGGTTGCAGGTAGGGGGTCGGGGGAAGAAGATGAAGATGGGGGAGAAGAGAGGGGAAGAGGGGGGCGGAAAGACGAACTGAAGGGGTTTTTTTTTTTTTTTTTTTCTTTTCTTTCTTTCTGGGTTGCAGGGAAGAAGATGAAGATGGGGGAGAGGTTTGGGGGTTGCGGGGAGAAGAGAGGAGGATGAGGGGAATAGGTTTTAGTTTTTTTTTTTTTTAATTATTTTTTTTAATATTTAGAAGATTTAGTTTAAGAAAAAAAAATTAAAAATTATTTTTTTTGCCACGTGGCACATATTTGGCAGCCACGTCAGCACTTAACGGATCAATGGATGGAAAATGTAATGGATGTATGAAATTGAAATAAAATAGTACTTAAGGTATGAAAGTGAAATTTTTTAAAGATGTTGTATGAGGTTGTAATAGACCTCAAACCTGAGGGGTTACTATGTAATTTACCCTTAAATTTAAGTTGTTGTAGTTTTTAAATTCAAGTTAATGTTGTTTTTAAATTTTATTTGTAGTTTTTAAATTTAATTCGTCATTTTTAAATTTAAGTTGTTGTTGGATTTGAATTTAAGTTGTTGTAGTTTTTAAATTTAAATAATAAATTATGTTTGGCCATTTGGCCCTCGGTTGGAGACGGTTTTTTGTGACATGGCTAAAACAAGTCCTATGGCCCTTTGGCCCTCGGTTGGAGACTGAGGCAAATATGGCCCTATACTGTTCATTAAAATATTAATATCTTTGAGGACCTGAGGGCTAAAACGAGCCATCTGGCCAACCCTCAATTGGAGATGGCCTAACTCTCTCCCTCCCCCTAATAATAGTAAATTGTAAAATAAATGTAAAATCGAACAAAAAATTGAAGCTATAAAATTGGTCTTGTAATGCATGCAAGCATTGGTATTACTTATTAAGTTTGTCATAATTAATCAGTTATGAGATGGTGACAAGATAACTAAATTAATGTAACTAATTACCTGCCATCCCCACCCTATATCTGTTTCAGATAGGTTTCCGGGTTGATTAACATAGCACGACCTGTTTCCTCTGTATGCAACAAGACCTGCAAATATTTTGCTTAGAGTATCATTTCCAGAAGAAGCTCCATCAATTCCTCCACAGACAACAGTAACTGGATATCTTGGTGGACTATCGTATTGAGCTGCCCGAGCATACACTGATATCAAGTAGTCCTTCAGCTCAGAAGAATTGTTCAGCAAACTAAAAAACAATAAAACAATGAATTAATAAGAGATCATTAATCTCGGGAAATTGACTATATATAAGGCTTTTTATAAACAAAACTGTTATTGTACACTCTAAAAATCTCATTTTTTAATCCTTACAAATGTATTTTTCTTTCTAAATATAATAAGTTTAGAGTGTAAAATAAGAATTTTAGAGTGACAGTAACAATTCCGTTTATAAAGCTCAAATGTTGAAATGATCATCAGATAATGACATATCAACAAATCTCAACAAGTAACCAACTCTGCAACTGAGATTTGTATTTTATATTGTTTCAGCCAATTTCTCAATAACAATAAAATTTCCTCAGACTTAAGTAAATGAAAAAAAGTGCAAATAATTTTTATTGATACAAAGAAATATCAAGCTAGCTAACTAGTCTAGAAATTATATGTAAATCCCAACATATACAATGTCAAGGTTTACTACACTAACCTGCAAGTGTGGAACTTCTTGCTAAGAATTGAGAGGCCTCCATCCTTAGAGGCAATTTCATCAATTTCAGACCATGATTTCTTTATTGTTTGGTAGCAAGTCTCACTCGCTTCCTGCACATGCATTCCAAAAAGTTATATATCTCCAATTGACGACATACATTGATGTTAAAACGTTATCAAAGAAAAAGGCTTTACTTGAAAATCCTTGGTCACAATGAAATAATATCCCTTTTCTGGTGGGATAATGTTATCAAAGTAAAGAATTGGAGCCGACGAGGCTAGAGCTCCCACTGCAACATGGGGATATTTGAGCCGAAACCATGAAGCAAGCACTGTATCAAAAATGGAAAATCAAAAGGGAGAATAAAAAACATGGCCAAAAAGTTACTTATCTCTACTAATTAATAAAACACTCATTGTCAATCAAAATGTAATTTCACACAACCAAATTTTGCTGTTTTTCTTTTTTTTTCAAAGCCTTACCTACATGTAATCCTAACATATCTCTAATTAAAAAAATAAAAAATAAAAAATAAAAAAAAACTTCTCACTCCCACATTCTCTATCACTCTCTTCCTCTCTCCTTCTATTTCAAAAACAAAAATAAAAAAATTTCTCACACACTTTGTGTGTGCCCGTATGCTAGTCTTAATTACTAAAACAATATTCGTGAAGGTGAATCTGCAGTCACTCACTTCCACCGTATGATCCACCGATAACAATCACTGGAGAATCTTCAGCGTGAAGTTGCTTCTTTACATGTATGAGGATCTCTGCATAATCTGCTATTGCCTGGGCTGAATTGAAGTACCCAATAGTGCTTGCATTTTTAAATGCTTCTTCCCTTGATCCGAACGGGATTGATTTCCCATAGTACCGGTGCTGATGAGAAAAATAAAAGTCTCAGACTAAGTAATGCAATCGAACTCACTTGATCAACAGTCCAAATTAATAATAATCTTATAACATGTAAATTAATGTCCGGCAAGAAAACTACTTCCCTTAGTTCTATGTTGCGCCCGGAAATTCTTTTGTACATACCTCAATGAATATCTGGAGAGCTTGGAACTGATTGGCGTTTTCACTGAGAAAGCCGATAATAGCAAGATCGGTGTCAATTGATTCTTCTGCGCCCAAGTAAGCCAATATTGGTGCACTAACATTGGAGCCACCCCAGTACTTGGAGTTGATCAAATATCTTTGTTGAAAAGTAGTGAAGCTATCGGGCCTGAAGTTGAAATGGTCAAGTGTTTGGGTGTAGTAAAATGTTTCAAAATCATTTTGATCAAGTGCAGACAAATCTTTTGGTTGGTCATTTGCAAAATAATTTCCATGTACAAATGTTCCTCCAGTAGGACTCAGCCTTGGGATTTTCAAGGGTGAACCAGAAACTGAGGTTGTGATAAATAGAGAGATGATTGGTAGAAGGAATAGAAGTAGAGATATAAATGAGTTCATGGCAAGGTTGTAGAAGAGAATATTTTTAGGGTTTCAGTTGTGTGCTTTGGAATCTGGTACTAAGCACAGCCATGCATGTATAATACATATACACAAATATATAATACATATAAATGTACAATGATCGACATCTCGAAGAAAGGAGACTTTTGCATTGTATTGACTATTGACTTTAGTGGTGGGGGACAATTGTTTAAAGGTACAAGAACTTAATATTAAAACAGTTACAAGAACTTAATATTAAAACAGTTACAGCATCTTCAAATGATATATCAAATATAGTATGTCAAAATTTTATTTGATGGCTGATGTGGCAAATTAAATACAAATGATATATCAAATATAGTATGTCAAAATTTTATTTGATGGCTGATGTACTTTGTCAATTAAAAGAAAGTATTCCACCATGAAAATGTCGTTTCAATCCAAACATTTCCAAAAATAAAATACAGTTCTTTTGATATAACCCAATGCAACACTTGGCTTAAAGCATTCCTTTATTTTGTAGGTCAATTATTTTGCATATATTATTACATATACTAGGCACATTTTGTTATTATTATATGATGTGTGCAATCAATCAACATTCCTTTATTTTGGTAAATTATTTTGCATGTATTATTACCTATGGTAGGCACATTTTGATATTATTATATATTTTTTGTGCAAATAATTTACCTATATATATTTTTTTTTCTTTTCAAAATACAGGTATATTAATTAGTTTTAAATCAAATAATATACTTATTTTGTAGGTATTATTTTGCATGTTTTATTACAGAATTTATTAGGAACTTATATTATTATAATATTAAATGAAATAATATTTATTTATTTTTTAGGTATTATTTTGGATGATTTATTACATAATTTATTAGGAACTTATATTATTATAATATTAAATCAAATAATATTTATTTATTTTTTTAGGTATTATTTTGGATGATTTATTACATAATTTATTAGGAACTTATATTATTATTATTATATATATGTGCAAAATGATTTACCTATTTATATGTTAAATATTGGTAATTTTGAATAAAACCCTCCTCACCTAATGCTACGAAAATCTTTGTTAAATAAAAGAATCGTACGCACAAAGCTAACATTTTTATATTTGTAGAATATACTAATTTACATGTTAGCATCATTTGAAATGATCCAAAAAATGCGAACTTATATTGTTATTATATATATATATTTATATTTAAAATATTGACAATTTTGAATAAAACCCTCCTCACCTGAAGCTACAAAAATCCTTATTGAGAATCGTACGCACCAAGCTAACAACTTTATATTTGTAAGATATACTAATTTACATGTTAGCATCATTTGGAAAGGAGCCAAAAAATGCTCAATTTTACACAAATGTGAAACTGTTGCAGTCATATTTAGAATAGGAATGTGATTGTGTAAATCCTAAGGAATATGAGAATGTATCTTATATTCCTATTAGGACTAGATTACCTATTAAATGTTGTAATCCTAAAGGGAAAGGTTTTACCATTCCTACTATTATAAATAAAGGCACAATGGGGTGAATCAAGCACACCTCACAATTAAATCAATCTCTCTTCTCCCTAAAGCTTGCCGCACCCCTCTATCTCTCTAACCTTAGATCGCTCAATCAAATAGGCCCACAACACGTTATCAGCACGCTCTTACCAGAAACTAAGGAATTGACACATCATTGGAGGAGGCTATCATCCACCAAATTCAAAGGCTTATTCCTTTTCTGCTAATCAGGTACGCTTAAAATAAAAGAAGATATTTGAAACGTCCACGAAACATGAAAACATTCCCCATGATGCATGAACCCCTCTATGTTTATATTTTCCTTTCGATAAATATATATATTGTATATGTTCATATATTTGTCAATATATATATTTGTTTCATGCATCGCACAATTAAATTGTTATGTGGAATTTGTGAGTCAAAGCATAAAATTAAATTAGAAGCATATTAGGGTTTGTAGAACCCTAACAATTTCGAACATTTTGGGAAAGTTGGACACCATCCTTGTGGTACAAACTGGGCAGCAGCCCCCTGGGCTTTCTGTACCTACTTGGACCCCCAGGCCTTCGGCCTGTTGATTGGAATCGGTTTACAGCCCTAGTTATTTCTCTGTGGAAAGTCTGCAGCTTTCCTGGACCCAGACCAAACCCACGACAAGCTTTGCTTGCTGGGTTCTTGTCCCGCACGCACATGCCAGCCCACGGGCTGGGTTTGTTTTGTCCTCTTGTGCATCACCCACAAGGCCAGTTGATGATGGGCCTTGTCCCGAGCACCCTCATTCGGCCCAAACGACAACCCAGTTGCGGCTGGGGGATTTCTTGCACCCCGTGGCCTGCAGCCACCACCCAAGGTTTTTTAGGCTGTGTCTTATGCTTAAGACACCCACCCAGGCCCAAATTATTTTTTGGGGCATATTTTTCGACCAAATGCTATTATTTAGCATTCTAAAATAATTTAACCCATATGTTAATATTATTTTGCTTCTACAATCGACCCCATATGGCCCGATTTATTGAATTAATTAAAAGTGACATGCAGTCCATTAATCTGATAATGAATCCAAAATTATTGACCTGAATATCACTTTTGGACATTAACGATTCAATAATTTTTTTTTTATACTTTGAACCGTCACATACTTTCGTAGTAACAAAGCTCTCACACTTGAGTTCCCGAAGACAACTCAAATCCACTACACTTAGTTAGTATATTGCATTCTGTGTTTCTTGCAGGAACCTCTGATTATGAATTAATTGTTCATAAAACTAAATTGAACCTGTAGTTTCAAATTTAGTGCCTTTGAAACCCGAAGTTTTCATTCAAAACATACCACATGAAACCTGTAGTTTTCATGCATAAATTAAACCACTACATGTCTATAGAACCTGTATGTTCTACGATATATGTCTATGGCTTACCATATGACTAATCACGTTTTCTCCCTCCGTTTTAGGGACATGTCGAACTTGAACAAGCTCGATTTCTCCGCTCTAGAAGTCTCTGGAAGAAACTATCTGAAGTGGGTTCAAGACGTGAAGCTCTATCTCACTGCAAAGGGTATTAGAGCCACCATCGAGACACATATCGCCGACAAACCTGTTGACGAAACTCAGAAGGCTACTGCAATGATCTTCATCCAAAGACACATTCATGATGCACTGCAGATTGAGTATCTCGCCGAGGAGGACCCACGCACCCTCTGGCTTGCTCTGGCCAACCGTTTCGATCACCAGAAAGACATATACTTGCCTGAAGCAAGACACGACTGGCAGCATCTTCGCTTCCAGGACTTTAAGTCCATGAATGAATACAGCTCTGAAGTTTGTAGAATCCGTTCTCTGTTGAAATTCTACAAAGTGGAACTAACCGAATCAAATCTCCTGGAGAATACCTATTCGACCTTCCATGCCACTAATATTGTCCTGCAGCAACAATATAGGGCACATAAATTCACCAAGTTTTCGGATTTGATCTGTTTTACTTCTCGCTGAAAAGCAGAACCAGCTTTTGATGAAGAATCATCAAGCTCGACCCACTGCCTCGAACGCCGCGCCTGAAGCGCATGCAACCTATTCTAGCAGCCATAAACAACGAAAGAACCGTCGTGGCCGTGGCAATGGGTGACAAGCCCAACCACGGGCCCAAGGTCAATAGAGTGCCGCACCTAAGGGAAGAATTACGACCCAGCAGTGTCCATAACTCGCCCATAAGGTCCCAAACATCAAGAACAAGGGCAAAGCTCCCGTTCAGGCTGCTTCTACTGAACTGGACATATGCTATCGTTATGGATCAAAGGATTATTGGTCATGCGTATGCCGAGCTTCCCCTGAGGCTATTGCCAAGTATCATTCCCATCGTGAGTCTAATTTTGCACATGTGGATCATCTGGAAGATGCAACTACATCATTGGAGATATTAGATTTCCAGGAGGCGTCAGCGCCTATGGATGAATAAATTAGACATGTATTTAGGGTGTTTACCCCTAGTGGCCGAACCCACTAGGAGTGGCCGGCTCTACCCCCCCTATTTTGCTAGGTTTATGGTTTAATTTTGAACAATTTTTCTAAGTATTTGGAATAATTTGTTTGGTTTTGGTTTGTTTTGAATTATAGATTGTTATTTGAATGGATATTATTTTCTCGAATTGCTTAATTGAATGAATGGACTTATATTTATACATGTGACCAATTCAATCAATTCATTTCTAGGTATGTCTAGTGGGGAAGTTAGTTGTCTAATAGATAGTGCAACCACGCACACCATCTAGCTTTCATACCCAAGAGTGCTCATTTGACGACTCTCTCAGGCTCATCCAATCTGATTGAAGGATACGGAAAGGCATGTATCATGTTGTCTAATGGTACAATTCTGACCATTAAGGAGGCACTTTATTCTCCACGTTCTGGAAGAACGTTGCTGAGTTTTAGAGATATTTGAGATAATCAATATCATCTTGAAACCACTGAAGATCATGGTTCTGAATTTCTTTGTATCACTTCGTTTGAATATGGCCAGAAGCATATTCACGAGAAGTTGGAATGCTTGCCGAGTGGGTTGTACATCACAACCATTCGCGACATAGAAGCCCACAGTGTGGCCGGCCCTATGCCTGAGTTCCCGGACACTTTGTTGCTTTGGCATGATCGTTTGGGACATCATGGACGTGACATGATGTGCCGTATCCTCAAATCCTCACACGGGCATAAGTTACATCCCTATGTTGGACTTCCACCATGCAAAGCGTGTTCTTTAGGGAAGTTGAAAACTCAACCCTCATATACAAAGATTATTCACGACCCCCCTAAATTTCTTCAGAGGATTTAAGGGGACATTTGTGGACCTATCCAACCAACATGCGGACCATTTAGATACTTTATGGTATTGGTTGATGCATCGACAAGATGGTCACATGTTTGCTTATTGTCCACACGCAACGTCGTGTTTGCTAAACTCCTAGCTCAAATCATTAAGCTAAGGGCTCACCACCCTGATTATCTGATCAAGTCGATTCGACTGGATAACGCTGGAGAGTTTACATCACAGACTTTTGACGATTATTGCATGTCAGTAGGGATAAATGTGGAACATCCTGTACCCCATGTTCACACCCAAAATGGCCTGGCAGAAGCTTTCATAAAGGGCCTTCAATTGATAGCTCGGACTTTGGTTATGCGAACCAAACTGCCGGTATCTGCCTGGGGCTATGCAATATTGCACGCAGCTATGTTGGTCCGCCTGAGGCCCACCACTACCCAACCACATTCACCGTTACAGTTTGTCACTGGATACGAGCTTGACGTCTCGCATTTACGGGTGTTTGGGTGCGTCATTTATGTGCCAATAGCGCTGCCGCTACGTACCAAAATTGGTCCTCAAAGAAAAATGGGAATATATGTCGGTTATGATTCGCCATCAATTGGTTGATACTTAGAACCCTTGACAAGAGATCTATTTACCGCACGTTTTGCGGATTGTCACTTTGATAAGACAGTCTTCCAGTCGTTAGGGGAAGATAAGCATGCTAATGTTCCCGTAGAACGCCGCGAATTGTCGTGGTATGCTCCCATTATGTCTCATTTAGATCCTCGCACTGCCCAGTCTGAAACTGAGGTGCGTCGAATTATAGATCTTCAGAGCATTGTTCAAAGCATGTCGGATGCTTTTAATGATCTAGCAAAGGTGACAATATCACATATACCCGCTGCAAACACACCTGCAAGGATAGATGTACCCCGGTACGTCAACAACCCGCCTGGGAAGGCTGGACCGTCCCCGAATGAGGGGAGGCCACACCTTCCACGCGGCAAGGTACATTGGTAGCTAGCCAATCATCTGCTCCGACCCTGAAGCGTGGCAGACCCCTTGGTTCAAAGGATTCACAACCCCGGAAGAGGAAAATGGCACCAACTAGTGACCCTAGTTTGAATCCGACCATCGCTCACTCATCTGTTCCAACGCATGAGGTTATTCTAGATTACGGTGATGCTTCAGATGAAACATGTCGGCCTCTTGAGAATCGCGAGATTTCGGTCCACTACACAGTATTGAATGAGGTTTGGAATAGGAATAAGATGATCGTCGACGATGCATTCTCGTACTCAGTAGCTACTGACATCATGCTTAGCGATGACATTGAACCACGTTCAGTCGATGAATGTCGACGTAGAACCGATTGGTCAAACTGGAAACAAGCAATCCAGGTCGAACTCGATTCGCTCGCGAAACGTAAGGTATTTGGACCTATCGTTCCTGCACCACCACACGTGAAGCCTGTTGGCTACAAGTGGATTTTCGTGAGGAAACGTAATGAGAAGAATGAAATAGTGCGATACAAAGCACAACTCGTAGCGCAAGGCTTCTCTCAACGCCCAGGGATTGATTACGAAGAGACGTATTCCCCTGTAATGGACGTTATAACATTCCGCTACCTAATCAGTTTGGTAGTTTCCGAAAAACTGAATATGCAACTTATGGACTTGGTAATCGCATATCTCTATGGGGATCTAGATACGAAAATTTATATGAAAGTTCCAGAAGGACTTCCATTGACTAACTCAAATAGTTCTAGACCACGGAACACTCTCTCAATTAGGTTGAGGAGGTCACTCTACGGATTAAAACAATATGAGAATATGTGGTATAACCGTCTGAGTGAATACTTGACAAGTCAGGGTTATGTGAACAACGAACTATGCCCATGCGTGTTCATAAAGAAGTCACATTCCGGATTTACAATCGTTGCAGTTTATGTCGATGACATGAACCTCATTGGGACTCCCGCAGAGCTTGAGGAAATTGCTAAACACTTGAAATTGGAATTTGAGATGAAGGATCTTGGGAAAACTCGATACTGTCTCGGCCTGGAGATCAAGCATTGTTCAGATGGAATCCTAGTACATCAATCGAACTACACCCAAAAGGTGTTACGACGTTTTAATGAGGATAAAGCGAAGCCTTTTAGTACACCCATGGTCGTTCGGACTCTAGATGCTAAACGAGATCCCTTCCGTCCAAATGAGGATGAGGAAGAGATTATGGAACCCGAAGTTCCTTACCTAAGTGCAATTGGGGCTTTATTGTACTTAGCTCAGTGCACTAGACCCGACATCTCCTTCGCTGTGAATCTATTGGCTAGATATAGCAATGCGCCCACACGCAGGCACTGGAATGGTGTTAAAGACATTTTTCGCTACCTCAAAGGTTCTACGGATTTGGGCTTGTTCTATACCAGTGAATCTCCAAATGCTGCCGTCCCCTATGGCTCTCAGATTGATTCTCGCCTTGTTGATTACGCAGATGCTGGATATCTGTCTGACCCACATAGAGCACATTCTCAAACGGGTTATGTCTTTACCATTGGAGACACCGCTATATCTTGGAGGTCTACCAAGCAAACGCTAGTTGCGACTTCGTCTAACCATGTTGAGATTATCGCCCTACATGAAGCATCGCGTGAGTGTTTTTGGTTAAGAGAAGTTATGGAACATATTCAAAGATGGTCTTACATCAGTCGTTGACCTTCCCACGACGATCTTTGAAGACAATGCAGCATGTATCGAGCAGCTGAAGAAGGGATACATCAAGGGAGACAACACCAAGCACATAGCGCCGAAGTTCTTTTACTCACACCAGCAGCAGCAACATCAGAACATTGAAGTCAAGCAAATCCGTTCCCAGGACAACCTGGCCGATCTCTTTACCAAGTCATTGCCCAAGTCTACATTTCAGAAGCTCATCCAAGGAATTATCTGAGTTGAATCACTTGTAGTTCTCTTATTTAGAAGTTATGTCTAACTCATGGGGGAGTATCTAGAAGCATACTCACATGATCTTAATGTACTCTTTTTCGTACGATTAGGAGCATTTTTCCCACTGGGTTTTTGCTACCTAACGAGGTTTTAATGAGGCACCCATCCTGGGATGATCATACTCCGATGAGTTCACTACCTTCGTCCAGTTTGACGAGTGTTTTAGACATTATGCATATTTTCTTACTTTTCTCCTTAGTCTATGGGTTTTCCCCTTTCCTTGGGTTTTACCATAGCAAGGTTTTTGTGAGTTTTTACAAATGCATACTTCAAAGTAAATTTGAGACTCGCAATCACCCGTTGTGTCGATGACTTCATCAACTATTCTACCTTATCTACTGAAGATCTGATGCGATGGTTTGTTGAGTATTTACACACTCAAAGGGGAGTGTTGCAGTCATATTTAGAATAGGAATGTGATTGTGTAAATTGTAGGGAATTTGGGAATGTATCTTATATTCCTATTAGGACTAGATTACCTATTAAATGTTGTAATCCTAAAGGGAAAGGTTTTACCCTTCCTACTACTATAAATAAAGGCACAATGAGGTGAATCAAACACACCTCACAATTAAATCAATCTCTCTTCTCCCTAAAGCTTGCCGCACCCCTCTATCTCTCTAACCCTAGATCGCTCAATCAAATAGGCCTACAACAGAAACAACTATATTACATTTATAATATTTGAAAACAAAACTTCGATATCACGTAATTTTTGTTACCAATATGCATAGAAATCATGACATTAAAATTTTTCTTTTCTAAATCCGAATAAGCTATTTGAAAACATTTAACTTAATGAAATAATGTAAAATAAATGTAGATAAGAAGTAATAGACTCAAAGTCAATGTTATTAAGGGTAATTTAGATATCTAAAAATATTTATTTGGTTTACCTAGCATTATCCTAATATACATATATATACACACACACACAAAAATATATAATATATAAATGTACAATGACATCTCAAAGAAAGGAGACTTTGGCATTGTATTGACTTTAATGGCTGGGATAATTCCTTAAAGGTAAAAGAACTTAATTACAAAAACTAGACATAATCCACTCGCTTATCTATCAACTTAATAAAAGCACAAAAGAATTTATAGTGAACTAATCGTGGTTGGAGAAGTTTTCATGTTCGACTCGCAAGAATGCGATTATGATACATACATTTGTTGTTAGTTTGATGTTAAGTTGTTGCCTTAGATGACTTAACATCTCATCCTACAAGTGTATTTGTAAATATTTTATAATTTGTCAATTAAAAGAAAGTTATGATTCCGCATGAAAATTTCGTTTCAATCCGAACATTTCCAAATAAAAAGAAATTATATGAAATAATAGAGATTCTGAAAATTCTGAAGTATTCATTTGACCCCAAAAAAATCAAGGTTATCCTATCAGAAATGGGTCGAAACAAGATAGAGCAAGAAAGAGGTGATGGCAACTACCCTTTGGAGAAAGTTAAATTGATCTTGTCCAGTCACCGTCCAATTTATATATATATATATATATATATATATATATAAATTTTTATTTTTATTTTTTTGTCAAACAATAGATTTTGTTATATTAGATGTTAAATTAGTCACCAACGAGATTTGAACCCACGCCGTCATGTAAGAGCTCAACACATTTCCACCATTATGGTAAAAGGTCATTTGCACTTCCCTATTTATATTGCAAACTACATATTTATTTGATAAATACAATTACTAAAAAATAAAGCTTTTACGCTGACATTTGTGACTACATTTGCTTTTGGTGGTTATAGTTTATTTTTTCTATAAGAGTGAGTAGATTTGAGAGCTTAAGAAAAAAAAAATTTGGACGGTAGCCGGTAAGTTATCTTTTTTTTTTTTATAGTTTTAAATGGAGGTTATATCCAACCGCACATGTGTTATCGTCTTAATATGATTTTATAAAGTGTTCAAACTGAATAACTTTTTACAAATATAATAAGGAGAATAGACGAATCTGATTGTGAAAATATATTAATAACAAATGAATAGACAAACAAGTTCCCCCATTAAATCAATACAAGTTCTTCAATTAACTCAATATATTTGAGGACCATTAAAATTTCAATGATCAAGATGGCGATCGTGACAACTGAAGTGCAAATAATCTTGCTTTTACGTTTCTTGTTTCGTGATGTGACACCAAAAACATTATCCTCTGTGCCACTTGCTTGTTTTGTTTCTAGAAAATCATTTTCTTTTGATTTTGATTTTTGACTCACATTTTAATCGAAAGTGGCATGTTTTGTTTCTAGAAAATCATTTTCTTCACTTTGAACTATCTGCTTCAAAAACAGTTGTAAGAACGAAAGTTCAACCTCAAGATGTGATAAGTCCACATCGGGGTACCAAATGAAACGACGAGCAAAGCCAGAAAACGAGTGTCATCCGTATCTGGAATCAAATTGTTGACAAGTTTATGTCTGGTCTTAAATCCTATTTGTTAAAACGATGTAATCATGGTTAACAATCACAAGTATTCTTCTAAAATCGCCGAAATTTGGTTCATTAAGTGAGCCATAGATTCATTGGCATACTATTATGCCGATCGCTTTTTCTCAAGCATAGTGTTATCCACACCTGTTTTTACTTCTCACATACCCCTCTCAATTTCCGATCGTCAGATCAAATGAACTGAAGATGATCAATGGCTAAAAATTATCAAAGACGTGTGAGAGGTAAAACAAGTGCTTGAATAGCACTATCCTTTCACAATCATATAAAGTAGAAGACAAAATAAAAAAGGATCACTAATCAACCAGATAAAATGCTGTGAATTCTAATGTTCCTTGAGGAAGACATACAAAGTAATGACAACAAACAAAACGTAAAATTGCTTGTCCGTCAACCTCCACTTCCCGAACATTGTCACAGCCCAAAGAACCTCTAACATTAGCAATGCAGGTACATATCAACTCAAACAAACCTGCAATACTTGCACTACAGAAACTAGCCCGGATGGCATCAATCCTCAAAAGCTAGCCAAAAAATAAAAGCCGCTTTCCACAATATGTATATCTATGATACAGGAATGGACCACCATGAGCAGAACAAAAGATTAAATAAAGCCTCACATTGCGCGAGCATTCAAAAACTGAACCAAAAGAAGAATTAGCATGCAAACATTCACATCACGCGCATGCATCACTTCACTCCACTAGCAGCAGTAGTACATAAGATACAACGCATACGGGAACCACCCGATTGGGTATCATCACCACCATTGTCATCCACATCACTGTCGTCATACCCATAATCGTCTACTCTCTCACTAGGAGTGGCCACACTCCCTTTCATTTCACTCGTATAGGTGGAATCCATAAGACAAGTCATGTGATAAGCATGACAGCAAAAGAAAACAATGACATTAACACTTTGTATAGAAAAGGGATCGAAACACATGCAACACCTTGCACCGCCCCTGGGTTTTGACTTAACCTCCATGCTTCTCACACCTACCGATTTTTCGATCACCTGAGAAGCCTTACTATCATTTCTCTTTGACCGTGCCTCATCTTCTTCATTGCTCAAGTAAATTCCATGTGTTGCCTCTTTGTAGTATTTGACCAAGAGGTTGACAATATCAGCCTGTTTTCCCAATTACACCAAATCGATAATTTTTACAGTGCTCCGTTATTCAAATCAGAGGCAAAAAATTTACATGGGAAACAGGAGTACCTTGAGAATATCATTGCACCCATGCCTTAAAGATGTTTCAGTCCTGTAATTGGTGACGATTTTGACTAGCCGGTCTCTGAGCCTGAAAAATCAAAATTACAGAAGGTTAATACAGATATTTATGTAAAAAATACTCATAAAACTTCATGCTTACAACCAAAAAATATCAAAGTTCAGCATGTATACAAATGTACACAGTTGCACCTAATGATTTGCAACATCAATTTGGAAGATGCAATGGTGGAGCTTAACTGGGACCACTAGAAACTAGTAACACAATTTTTCAACAATTACTAAGTGAAATCAATTCGTAAATGTTGGTAGCTGATTCCAACTTGGTCAAAATGGGACAATCTAATGCTCCTATTTTAATCAATAATAATGACTCATAAGCTTCTCAAGAAATATATCCAAACAGAGCAACAAAAATTACAAACAACGAAATAATAGCAACATATATGCATATCCATATACAGTTCCGATCTAATAATGACCTGACAACGACTATATATCTCAACCTGTCAACTATTCCTTCAGTCACTGACCACTAAGATGCATTAAGATCACCAGCTGAACATCCTAGTTGTTCATATTTGCTATTCCACAATCCAAGTCCTTATTACCTCATTCAAGAATCAAAACACTACACACTCTGGCTATCCGTAATCTCTACTTGTGTTGGCACAAATGGAACAGTTCTAATATATATACTTTCACCACCAAAATACAAAGAAAACATGATAGCCCTTGAATTTGTGATAATCACATACAAAGTCAAGGAATGTCTATAGAAGAAAAGGACCCATCTCTACGTCTGTGTTTATTTATTTATCTGATTTAATAGGGAATAATTATCAAAAATTAAAAGGGCGTTTTAACGAAAAGCCCACGGTACTGTTCACTTTAACGAAAAACCACATTTTTACACTAAAAAGTCAATCCTGGTACTATTCACTTTACCCTTTATTTTGTCCTTATCGTTAAAACTCAAAGTTTTCAAGCCATTTTCATTAGTTTTCCTAAATTAAAGGGTGGTGCTATCCACACCCCTTTTTACCTTCCACACACGCCCCTCTCGATTTGCGGCTGTCGAATCAAATGAATTGAGAGGTAAAAAGAGGTGTGAATAGCACCACCCAATTAAATCAAGCAAGGCATGTACTATTGTATCTACAGGAAATCTAGACACGAAGAGGCACGGGTCAGGGTTTTAACAAAAGAAGAAAACATTATTACATAATCAATGCTATAAGCATGCATAACAAACACAATACTTTACCACCATATCAGTTGATGGAATCTCCAAGATGATCAAAATTTCATTCAGCTTAAAATACCAAAATTCAAACATGCTAGGAATTCTATAAAAAGGGAAGAATTCCATTAATTGATAAGAGATGGAATACAAGAAAGAAATACACCACCACAATATTCTGATCTAACTGACCTAGGAATCTCCAATCCGTTGGGAACCATATTCACAATATAGAGAGGATCTAGGTTTCCAACTGTGTGCTCCAATAACACGCCCACCTGTAATTAGTAGAATAAAAAAATTAGAGGATACTGAAGAGGACTTGCAGCAAACTTTGCATAAATACCAAATCTGCAGGCTAGCCGGAATAATACCATTTCAGGTTTATCAAGACACTGCTGGATTAACTCCTCCCAGAGTTCATCATCATGTTGCATATTTACAAATTCTACAGCCTGTGCACAACCATAACACATCTTGTTATTGCCACAATTCAAAGTGAAGAGATAGCAAATAACCCCAAAGGAACAACTACAGACATATGTTGTAAGAATAGGTACCTCTTCAATATCCCCAAGTTTATTTATGATTACAGCAAGGGCTTGTTTAGCATTTCCCATTCTTCCAAGAATGAACACTTGCTCCCTTAAAAGATCTCTTCCAATACAAATTTCATATGCCTGATATATATATATCACAAGTCAATGCATTGAAGAGAATTTAAATTTCATGATAACTGATTATTTATGAACTGTTCAAACCTTCTCCAGGGTATAATGTTGACTACTACGAAGAAAAGGAAGAAGCATCTTTGGATCATATTCTGCATAAAGCTCTACCTACCACAATAAACAAATGACACCACAAGAGTTAAACGGCATGCACACCAGCTATAGATACAATTTCACCACTCGGCACAACATCGTTCGAGAACCAAATACAAGCTCTTGCAGGAGAAGTAATAGAAAAAAATAAAAATAAATACCTTAAGAGATTCCTATATGGAAACTGTTAAAACAATTATATGGTACCGAATACATACTATTTAGCAATAGCAAAGACCTGCAGTTTCAGTTTCAATCTTTCACTCATAACAAAAACATGAAAACCAGCAATATAAAGGTCTAATCCTAAAAGGAAAAACCAGTTCTTTCTTAAACTTGGAAATACTAAACAATCTTATAATGTCCTATATAATCACCCCGAGCGTATATGGATGTATTAGGATACAACTCATAGTACCCAAATTACATGAGAATGATAGCCTTCTCTACAACGGGAAATGACAAGGCAACTATCATGGTACCTACCATGCATTTAGTTAAATTAGAAAACAAAACTGTTTAATATAATAACCATCTGAAATCCTAACCAAAAGTTCCCATAAACCTAGTTGATTACATTTGTCTGCCCTTAAATCAGTTTTGCCATTATCTTGATAAGATATATAGAACATTTAAGAGACATATCAACTGATATCCAGAAAGATTCAACTACGTTTTGCAGGAAGTTGATGGAGTTAAGGCAATGATCAATTAAGTATAAGTAACTTCATAGCGCATACAACGAGAATTTCAAAGAACAGAAGCCAATATAATTACATGGGCAACTAAATTATTTTAGCTTTCCACAATACCTGCATATCGTGAAATTCTTTTCCAGAATGAGGATCTGCTTCAAATAGTGGATGCAAGTATGCATGCAAGAAATATCTGGAATCACACTTATCAATTGCATTCAAAAGTTGTTTAACAACTTCAGATGGAGTTATTAAATCCTTGTTTTGGATCAACAAAGGAACTGCAAGCTTGCAATCTAGCATCATTAACTGGACAACCTGAAAACGTAGAGGCAACAACCAAGCACATAAAATTAGCATGGCCAAGCATGATAGTAAAAATAAAACACCCATAAATTGAAAAATTTTCCTCTCTTATTTATCAATTACACACTATTAGGGAGAATGATAAGTCATCCAATATAGTCACTGTTAAATAGTTGTTAAAGTTAAATGTAATTGTTTTCTGTTAGTAACTGTGATTAGTTTAGATAGTTGAGGGTACTTTTGTAATTAGCCTAAGGCAGCTAAGGCTATATATATTGACACCTGTGTAACTGAATTATTCATTCAATACAATCAGGAAAACTTACTGTTGAAGTTTTCTGTTTCTATATGGTATCGAGCCATTCTGCTTTACAGCACCGACCTTCTCTTCCGCTCGTCATCTCGATCGTGTCTTGATCGATTCTTGCTTTCTTCTCTCTGATTCTTCACTTTTTGTTCTCGATCTCTCTTGAATCTTGTTTTCTGCAAGCTATGGCTGCTCAATCTGCGTCGCAACCGACTGGATCGTCTTCTCCGGTCATCTCTCCTTCGGTTCAAAACCCTAATTCCTCTTCCAATCCGAGTCCTCTGAATTCGTATACCTCTCTGACGATTCACAACATTGGCAGTATGGTGCCGATCAAGCTGAAAAGTTCCAACTATCTGCCATGGCGAGCACTGTTTGCTCCAATTTTCAGGCGATACAAGCTTCTTAGTATTATTGACGGCACTGAGGTTTGTCCTTCGCCATTCTTGCCTGATCGCTCGATGAACCCTGCCTTTGAGGATTGGTATGAAAAAGATCAAAATCTTTTGATTTGGCTTAATTCTACCCTGTCCGAAGAGATCATTCCGTTCACGGTTGGAGTTTCTTCTTCTCGTGAGCTCTGGGTAAAGCTTGAACAGCGTTTTGGTGGAGTTTCGGAAGCTCACATTCATCAATTAAGGTCCAGACTTCAATCAATTCAGAAAGGTTCTCAGTCCATTTCTGCGTATCTTCAACAAATCAAGGAAATTGCTGATTCCTTGCAAGCTGCTGGTGCTTCAGTGTCTGATCGTGACCTAATTGCTGCCACTCTACATGGATTACCTGATGAATTCGAGTCCTTTATTGACTCCATCATGCTGCGGCTCTCTTCTACATCCCTTGATGAACTCCATGGTCTCTTACTCACCAAAGAGTTGTCTATGACCCGTCGCAAGGCTGTTCTTTCATCCTCTGAGCCCTTTCAAGCATTCTCAGTGCAATCTCAGCCTCCCCTGCTTCCTACTCCATCTGCCTTTGCTGCTAAAAATCAATCATTTCATCCTGCTTCTCGATTTAACTCAAATCGTGGTAAGACATTTAGAGGTAATTTCTCCTCAAATCGCAGCAATCGCACCTTTCATACCAATAATAGGGGTAATTTCATCAACAATCGTGGCAATCGCAATTATCAAGGCTTTCACAATTATCAAGGTCCTTCCAATTTTAAAGTCCCTTGTCAGATTTGTGGATCTACCAGTCATGAGGCACTTGATTGTTTTGATCGTATGAATCTGGATATCTGTGGTAGAATTCCTCCAGCCAAACTTGCTGCTATGTGTGTGCATCATTCAGCAAAAACCTCTCAGCCTTGGTTGATTGACTCTGGAGCTACTTCTCACATCACTAATGATGTAGCTAACATCTCTTCTCCTACTCCTTACACCGGAGAAGACAAAGTATACATTGGAGATGGTAAAGGACTATCTATTCATCATATTGGTTCTTCATCTCTGCACACTCCTTATACTTCCTTTAAGCTGAGAAATGTTTTACATGTTCCTTTCATAAAACATAATCTCTTATCTGCTTATCAGTTTCTTAAGGATAATAACTGTTCATTGACTCTTGACCCTTATGGATCCACTGTCAAGGATCGCATTTCGGGGAAGATGCTTTTGCAAGGCCCTGTTAAGGATGGTTTCTATCCTCTTCACAGTTCCACCAGTTCTCCCACTTCACCTTCAGCTTTTCTCAGCATTCAAGCACCTGTCCCTGTATGGCATAAGCGCCTCGGCCATCCTTCCTCCTCAATTTTTAGAAGAGTTATATCCACTAATAATCTTCCACTGCAAGGCCAGAAGACTGTTGATTTTTTCTGCTCAGATTGTGCGCTTGCTAAAAATCACAAGCTTCCTTTTGAAGTGTCTTCTTCATCAACAACTCAGAGTCTCCAGCTTCTGCATTGTGATCTGTGGGGACCTACTGTTACATCTAATACTGGCTTCAAGTATTACCTACTGTTTGTTGATGATTTTAGCAAATACAGTTGGTTTTTTCCATTGAAGTCTAAATCCGATGTATTTTCTACGTTTGTTACTTTCAAAACCTATGTAGAAAACTTCAGTGGAAATAAAATCAAGATTCTGCGTTCAGATTCAGGGGGTGAATTTACTAGTCATTCTCTTGCTTCATTTCTTCGTGCACATGGTATATTACATCAGTTCAGTTGTCCTCATACGCCTGAACAAAATGGCTGTGCAGAGAGAAAGCACAGACATCTTGTTGAGACAGCTCGCACATTACTTGTTGCTTCTCATGTTCCTCAGATTTTTTGGGTTGAAGCTTTCTCCACTGCAATTTACCTTATTAACAGACTTCCTATTTCTGGTCTTACAAAGTCACCTTGGGAACTTCTCTTCAATCAACCTCCAGATTACTCTAAACTGAAAGTCTTTGGTTGTCAATGTTATCCATGGCTTAAACCTTACACTCCCAGCAAATTGGATGCTAAGAGCAAAAGTTGTGTGTTTTTGGGCTATAGTCTTCAACATAAAGGCTATAGATGCTTTGATCCTCTCACCACTCGGATCTACATATCACGACATGTTGTCTTTGATGAAACAACTTATCCCTTTAAATCACTGCCACTCAACAGTTTCACTTCAGAAACTTCACCTTCTGTTTTTTCACCATCCTTGGATCTTCATTTCAGCAAACATGTCTCTCCTTCTCCTCCAGCCAATAACTCTTCAGAACCACAGTGTCCTTCTGTACCTCAACCTATTACTCAGATCCCATCTTCCACAGAGCCTTCTTCCTGTACTCAGTCCGTGGATCATTCTCTCAGTTCCTCCAGTTCTGTCTCTCTCAATGACTCCTCTCTTGCACCACTACAGTCAAGGCCACCACCTATTTCTCGGAATACACATCCTATGATTACCAGATCTAAGGCTGGTCTTCACATGTCTAGAGCTTATGCAGCAACCAAACACCCACTTCCGGTTGATCTTGATTTTGTTCCTAGTACTTACTTGCAAGCCTCAAAGCATTCTCACTGGAGAGCAGCAATGCAGGATGAATATAATGCCTTAATAAACACAGGCACTTGGTCTCTTGTTCCATCTCATCCTTCTCAGAATGTTGTTGGTTGTAAATGGGTGTTTCGGATCAAGAAAAATCCTGATGGAACCATTGACAGATACAAAGCCCGCTTGGTAGCAAAAGGATTTCACCAGCAAGAAGGAATTGATTTCCAAGAAACCTTCAGTCCTGTTGCTAAGCCCGTCACAATTCGAATTCTTCTTACACTTGCTGTCCAAGATAATTGGTTTTTAAACCAATTAGACATAAGCAATGCGTTTCTTCATGGTGATTTAAAGGAGGATGTTTATATGCAACAACCTCCTGGTTTTATTGCTCCTGCCTCTCCACACTTTGTCTGCAAGTTGCAGAAATCCTTATATGGCCTCAAACAAGCCCCTCGAGCTTGGTTTGAAAAACTGTTTCAAGCTCTTCGAACACTTGGCTTTCATCAATCTCAATCTGATGCTTCTTTGTTTGTTCTTAATGGACCTCAGTTGGTCATTGTCCTAGTTTATGTGGATGACATCCTAGTCACCGGACCCAACTCTCAGCTTTGCCAACAGTTTATCCAACAGCTTAGTACTCAGTTTCCAGTGAAGGATCTTGGTCCTTTACACTATTTCTTGGGGTTGGAAGTCCACAGATCCGCAAAAGGAATCTTTTTACATCAGACCAAGTACTTACTTGATCTTCTCAATAAATCGAATATGGAGGGTGCAAAACCGTGTTGCACTCCTCTTGGCTCTCAAAAGCTGGATCATAGCGGTCCTCTCTTATCCAATCCTACTGAATACCGCGCTATAGTTGGTGGTTTACAATATCTCACTTGGACTCGCCCAGATCTTGCATTTGCTGTTAATCAGATATGCCAATTTATGCATGCTCCCAGAGAACAACACCTTCAAGCAGCCAAACGGGTTCTCAGGTTTCTTAAAGGATCCATCTCTCATGGTTTATGGTTCACCAAAGGTCCCATTAATCTTTCAGCATTCTCTGATGCTGACTGGGCTGGCTGCACATTTGATAGGCGGTCTACTAGTGGATATTGTGTATTTCTTGGTTCTAATCTCATTAGTTGGAGTGCAAAGAAACAAAGCACTGTTGCTCGTTCCTCTACCGAAGCTGAGTATCGTTCCTTAGCACATACTGCTGCCGAACTAACTTGGGTCTGCAAAATCCTCAAAGATCTTAAGTTCTCTCTACCTAAACTGCCTCATCTATGGTGTGATAATATTTCAGCAATCTCTTTGGCATCTAATCCTATTTTTCATGCTCGAACTAAGCATGTTGAGATTGATTACCACTACATCAGGGAGTTGGTTCTTGCCAAGCTTATCAAAGTCAGCTATGTTAGCAGTGAAGACCAAGTGGCTGATCTTCACACCAAATCCTTGTCTAAAAGCAGATTCTCTTATTTGTGTTCCAAGCTTCCAATCGGAATCCTATCTGATTCCTCCTTTAGCTTGAGGGGGTGTATTAGGGAGAATGATAAGTCATCCAATATAGTCACTGTTAAATAGTTGTTAAAGTTAAATGTAATTGTTTTCTGTTAGTAACTGTGATTAGTTTAGGTAGTTGAGGGTACTTTTGTAATTAGCCTAAGGCAGCTAAGGCTATATATATTGACACCTGTGTAACTGAATTATTCATTCAATACAATCAGGAAAACTTACTGTTGAAGTTTTCTGTTTCTATACACACATCCCCAACCCCTAATATAACATTAAGTAGGTAATATTGATGTTTTCTATATTAGAAAGAGAATGACAACGCTATCATTGATATCAGAACCAACTTTTTGATGAAATTATGAAGGTTACCTCCTTAGGAAAATTACAAAAAGACCATTATTAATTTTGGAAACATAAGACATTTCTATGGATAGCAGTAAATAGAGAAACTATAAATTCCAATTTACAACATATAAATTGTGAACATATTTACCATACCTTTTCCCGAATAGAATCATACAAATTGTGCTTTTCAATGAAGGAAAATATGTCTGGCTTCAAAAGCTGTAAATCCAAAAAAGAACAAAAGAAATTTCCAGTTAATATCAAAACACAGTAATTGATGCAACAGCTCAATTCCCAAATTACATTAAGAAGATGTTAAATATTATGTAATCAATTCTAACTTTCGCTGTGCTTTGTGAATAAAGGTGTTGCACGTGAATATGCATCAAGAACACCTACATCAGCATATAGTGCAAATGCTTTCTCATATTGCCCATCAATCTCATACAACACTGCTAGTGCCTGAAAAAGGGAAGCGATGTAAAAAAATCAGAATTATCATATATTAAAAACCCATATTCCAAGTAGATAATTCCTGACTGACCTCCTTAAGGGCATCTGTCATCGACGATGTATTAAGCTGAGGTTCTATAGCTGAGATAACAGGCAATGAAGAGTATATCACGGGTGGCCAAGATTTAACAGTTGACAAAAGCTCCTTATGAAAAGATGGATTTGTAGCGAGAGCTACAAGAGCAACCTTACAGCACAGAGAAGAAAAGATAAATAAACAAACAAAAAAAAAGATATCAAGCTTTTCTTGGTTGTCAAATAAAAGAGTGTAAAAAAGATTAGAGGTCACACTGCAATTAAAAATGTTATCCTCACAAACCTCATAAGCAGTATCACGAAGTCTTGGGTTTTCTGTTGGAATGTATGGGACTAATACGGGAAGCTGACGCAAATGAGCAAAGTGGAAAACCCATCTGTGAAGCACAGTCCGCTCCGAGTTATTTGGACGAATTGCATGCTAGAATTTCCAATTATTTACTGGGAAGATTGTAAAAAACGGGTCACAAAAAATGGTAGTTAATACCTTTCCCATGCCGAAGCAGATCCTCGCAACAATTTGGGACATACAGATGCGGCTTCAGCATATTTTCTTTCCACAATCATATGATCAAGGTATCTAGAACCAACCTAGAGAACCGAAAGGAAAATTAAGCAAACTGTGCAATTAACTAAATCTCCAGGAATTTTAACAGTGAGTATAAGGGAATAAGCTCTTGAATTACATAACAAGGCCAAAAAATCTTACAGAGCTTCTCCGTAGTTTTTCTTTGGTTATATCTATGTTGTTTGTCATTTCCCTTATTGTTAATAATCTCATAAGACCAAGGTGCATAAGAAACTAAGTGATCCATATTCATATATGACACAACTTGCTTAAGTGGACTCAACGTCAAAGCTAAGAAAAAGTGGTACTCCATAATTTTAGCCAGAAGGCTAAAAATTGTGCAGCTAAGAAACTTGTCAATATGGTACTTTTTTTTATGTCAAAGTCAATTTGGTAGTTGTATCAACAGGAATATGGCCAGGGGCAACCAGAAATTTTTTTCTAGTGGACTTTGAACAATGTTAAGTAAAACTATTGACAAAAATTTTTTGGAGTAATACTCTTAAAGAAAGAGGAATGCAATAAGGGACACACAAACCAGTAATCACATCATGTGGTCACTAGAATTCACTTGTTAATTTGTAATAGACACAAAATCTGTTACATAGTCTGGTAAGAAATAGATACTCCAGTATGACTTAAGGGGGAAAAACCAACAAAATAAACTATCTTCTCTATATAAATTTGACGCGCTTTTTTTCTCTAATTCCTCACAGCACAATTCACTAAACTATGATTTAGTCAAAATCACATCTTGAGGCTGAATGACTAGAAAGACATTGTATTTATAATAGTGTGAATGAAAGGGAGTGTTGTGGGTAATGTGTGCTATCTGTCTCCTTTACACATGAGTACTTGTTCTCCCAACAACAGGAAAAAAAAAATGTGAGTTGGGGCAGCTACCCCCAGTGCGCCTTAGCTGCCTATGTCCTTGATTATGGCACTTAGAAACTAATTTGAAAGTGAACGCTACATGTTACTTGAGGAAGAAAAGAGCTCCTATAATGCGCAAAACATAATACAGACACACAGCTACATTTTCTCTATTGTGATATGAAAACAAGAATGAATTGATAATACCTCATCAAGAAGTTCACTCCGTCCCTGGCCTGCTTCAACTGCAGCCAAAGCTTTTTCATGCCAACCATGTTTAAGAAGCCAAGCAATATGATCTTCAGCATCTCTGAAAAGAATATATGCATTTGTTTCTTATCAAATTAGCAGGACCCCGATTAAAATATCTTCAATTCTGAAGATTTTATGATTGAATAAAATTCAACGTATTCTCCTCCACTCAAGTACCCCTCAAATTCTTATCAAATCAATCTTAAAGACATAAACTAATGTGACCACTACACAAGTATTGGAAAGAATTACAGTGCCAATAATCCATTTAAGCTCATTCCCTAAACATCCTCAAGTCATGTGTCAAAATAAGAAGGCAACCATTAGAGGGGGGATGTACAAAACATAAAAGCATAGTAAGATATGATGTACTAAATTTAAAAGAAGTTTACAAAAAAAAATTAATAGGAAAAGTCCTATGATTTAACTCACAATTTTACTTGTTATTCTTAAAATAAATAAACAAATAAATAAATGCAGATTTTTAGATTGATATTCTTTGCCCTTTCAAATATGGGGCCAGTGGTTTTAGCAAGTCATAGGCTGAGCTTCAGGTTCTAAATTCAGGAGATAACTGAAGGTGATTGTGCTCTATGCATCTTTACTGTTTGCCCCCCACCCCAAACCTTTGTTTTTTTAACCTCCTATAAGCCCAAGACCTCAGCAAAGGCTGGGACTGACAGTGTGAAAGAACCCATATCTTCTAGAATTGTTCTGGATATCCCTAACCTTAACGTCTCGATCGGGGTTTTGGCAAATCATCTGTCCTATCAGCCAAGGTTTCATTTGGATGGAAGAATTGGGATTTGATATTTCAGTAGCTTAATTGGACCTTGGACGTGGACTTGATTAATCAAAATTCACACATATATTTGATTATTAAGTATACGAGGATTATGAATCTGTCGTTCCCCTAATCAAACTTATCAGCTTTCTACCATAAGGATGCTCACATTTAAGAAAAAATTTCCGGAATGCAATTCAATGATCGGAACCATTCAGTTCTTTCAAGGATTATCCGTGCCAAAAATCAGCTAAATCAGTAACAGTATCATCTGATTATCCACATTTTCATTTTAGCTTTATGTGTTTGGTAAGTTTAAGATGACCAAACAGTTTTGGATTTGGACAATTTTTTGCATGGATGACCCTTGATTGATGACTTAAGATACAGAGGGTTCCAATCGTATAAATGCATTCTGGGGTCACCCTCAGAATGATGAGTGCACTTTTTCTTACAATATTGACATCCTTATTGTAGGAAGACTGATCAAATTTTGCATGTGTATTTTACTAACATTATAAAACAAGAGGGGCTATTTTTTGTTCAGGAACAAGCATTTGTTGATAAAAGTAAACAGGGACAAGTTGTGCATCATTCCTTGTGATCGGCCCTGGGTTTTTATCTTCTTCTGAAATTCTTCTTTGTCTTTATAATCATAGTCTATGCTTCTTGTTATTATCCTTAATTATGGATTTATAATGTCCAATTTTGCTTACTTCTTGATTTCCTTCCCAATATTTAATCGGATTTTCTCCCCAAACTTGTGTTTCTTCGGCAATTCTAATTAAATCTTCTAGTTCAGGTCTTTTTAAACTTACTTTTACTTATAAATATATGTTCTTCATTCTCGTCAATCATTTCATTGTATGAGAAGTCTTCTTGGCTAGATCTAAGTCTTTTTCTAGTATTTCTTCTAATTTGCTAAAATCATTATCACTTTCTTCTTCATTTATGGCTATGAAACTTAATATTGATGAAATATCAAACTGCAACCCAGTAAAGCTGGAGGAGGTTCCATTCTTAAACTCTCCCCTCATGCCCCTATATTAACGCGAGAAAAGAAAAATAATTAAAAAAATATGAAACCATATGCACTTCCACCACTTTCTGGAACCTTCTTCACTGATGCCAGCACATCTTTCGTTGCCAGCGTCTCCTCTCCACCTACTCCTCTTTATTTCTGACTCTCTTCCACAGATGACACTTGCCGCACATCGGAGGCCTACAAACATGGAGAACCACGTTTGCCCATCAGGCGGAGAAGGGGTGGCTTGGACATGAACGCTTTGAGATGAAGAGGGAGCCCTTATGTTCTATGAACGGTGTTTGAATTGGGAAGCCATGGGTGTGGAAAGAAATTTTACTTCTGGTTTTTTTTTTTTTTAATTTCTCAATTTTATTTCAGGGTGAAATAGGAATTTCAAGAATTTTTCCTTAAAGTTGGGCGTGGAAAGAGATTTATTGGGTTCCAATAAAATTTCTCATTGGTTTTAATTTGGTAAGTTCTTATTCAGGGTTAAGATTATTGTCCCACTGAAATTTAAAAGAAAAAGATAAAGAAAACGATAACAAGATCTTTCTTTTTGTGATAAAAATGTTCTTAAACCATGGATGAGACGATGACACTAGATCATTACGGGCCACAAGCACCTACGTTTAGATCATTCTGGGCCACAAGCACAGACGAGAACTTATTCTAGGAAAGAAAATCCAAAACTAATCCCAATAAAACTGAAGAGAATCTAAAACCTTATAAACGTAGGAAATCAAAAGACTAAAACCCTAAATATTAAAATACTAAAACCCTAGAGATTAAAAGACTAAAACACCCATTGATTTAGGAAAGCCTTCACTTTGGCTCCGCATCACATAGTTTTATCATAACACGGAGATCAATTCTTCAATATTAAACTCGAGAGTCAATGGAGAAAATTATTGTTATGTATTACAAATGCTTATATATTATTGACTCTAGAGGCACAAATAGAAAGAGACACTACTGACCTTGGTTTTGCAATGACTACATCCCTTGGGGAAACAATATAGTACAGTGGTTCATCACCTTCAGCCCACCGGCCGCCAGCATAGCTGCTACCTAGATTCAAACTAAAGGATTTTACAGCTATATAAATGTAAATTATTCTGCTATTATTTGACAATGACATTCAAAGATAAAGTATGTTAACCTGAGAAAGGAGCGTGAGCAAGGGAATAGTCCTTTGCCTTGTAATGCTCAAAGCCGTGTACAGGTAAGGCATCTGTTGAAAGTTCTTCATTATTCCATGTTACAATACGTACTTCTGGTCTCTGTGCATTTCCCTGCTTCAATATGTTATAAAAGTTAGAAACAATAACAGGGAACCAGTCATAGCATGACCTATAATAGAAGATGAAAAGTGGGTAACTTTCTATTTACTATACAGTTAATTAGGTATAGGTACAATGCCAGTTTTTCTAATAAATCCTTAGGCTAGTTGACTAATCAAAAAAATTTCCCCAATTGAATGTGATTCTGTCGTACATAAATGGAAAAGTTAACAAAATTCCCCTACAAGGGATTTACAATATGCTCAAATTTTCATGTTTTACATATTTGTATCCATAGACACAGTATCCTGATATATATAAAATTGAATAATATTGCATAACAAAAATGTATTAATAAGATGCATGAGAATGATGTAAGAAAAAACAAAAAAGTGAATGATGTTCTATAAAGATAATGTGTCTGCTAGACATGAATGTTAATTTTCACTTTTCGTAACACAATTTAATAGTTATCTCAGGGTCTTGTTTAATAGATCTCAACAAAATCTTTTAATAAATATAATTTCATCAAAAATAGACATGTATAATGAATGGTTTGGTATTTGAAAGTTGTTTAAGAAAATTTAATGGCATGTTACTTTTTGGATTTATATTTAATAAATGTCTGACTTTGACTTTCCTGCTTAACTTTAAAAGTTTAAAGGCCACCAGACTAAGCTAACAAAAAAATATATATCAGGGACCTAGATCTAATAATCCCTTTATTTCGTAGAACTTACTCACATAAAGCACAATTGAGTCAGCATAATAATGGAAACTGAACAAAGTGAGGGAAGAAATCTTGAAAACAAAAAAACCATAAAAAAGGAAAATTTTGCACTGACAAATTATTCTACCAAAGGAGGAAAAAAGTACCTGTCGTGATGGAACAGAGCTGCTAAATTCCTTTTCCCCATCTTCTTCACCAGGGATATATGCTAGAATGACCAAAGTATCACCAAAAGGGGCAATCCCGGAAATGAAATAGCTGGTCTGAAAGGATGCCACAATATCCACCTGGTTCATACCAGACATTGGGACATGCTTATATGTTCCATTGGTGGCTCTTGACTGATTTGTTTTTATCGATGTGATTTTGATTGATGTTCCCCAGCCAATGACCAACAATGAGTCATCCTGAATATGATGAAGTAGAGTGAGCAATAAGGAAATGACACCACAACTACTTTATATGAAGAATGAAGAAGAAAAGGTTGTGCAAATAGGAAAGGAAGCTTAGCTGGTACTTTTCACATCAAAAAGTCTTATCTATCATGAAGCTGATTTAATAGGGACTCCGGGGTTAAATCAGTATTGAGATTGAACCATTAGTCCTAGAGTTATAAATGGTATAATGTCCAGAGGTAGAACTGGAATCTTACGATTTTTCTGTGCAGACAGGCACTTACATTTCATTAGTCATGTCAAGTCTAAAGTTTTTCTAAGAGTTATGAGAGCATTAGGTGAATTTCCCTGGGTTCTACATCAGTTTTTCTTTCAATTCAAGCGATATTGGGGGAGGGAGGATTCAAACACAAGAACTTGGGTGCAAAGGTAAATGCTCTTACACACGCGAGCAAGGCTTGCAGTTTTACGTCAGTTGTTAAAGGAACTATTAGATACCACTATTTGAGATTCCCATTCCTCCCAATCTTTTATCCGACCCTTTCCCAATTAAGCGCAAACATTTTCTACTAACTTTAGCCCTTAATTACCCCTGAAACAGGCATTACAATCCCAAGATTACCTGCTGTCCCAGAACTCCAGCAATATGCCATAATGTCCCTTCTATACTTTTCAAATTTCAACCCTATTTCATTACTTAATTAGACAAAATCCCTAAACTGTAAAACTTTAAAGTTCAAAATGCACTACAGAATCACCCAATACAAGCACTTTACGCAAGTTGCACTAACATGCACCGCATCAAAGCTTATAAAGTGTGGTCATGTGTGCAAGTAAATACTGTGAGCATGTTACTCTTTCACTAACCTGCCAAAATAAGTGAGGGAGCAAAAGCTCAGGACGTGGGCTTCCTCGTGGCCTTTCAATGAATGTTATACGTTGATCATTTGCAGTATCGTACACTTTAACACCTGCATCATTTGCCCAGGCAATGAGACTTGTTCTCCACTTCACCGCATGTATAGGACCTTCACCAGAGTGCAAAACCTAGACATACATTGCCTTAAGAAATTAAAAACACACTCGGAAATCCTTTTAACAGGCTATAAGTATAATTTTAGTACAAACCTGATCTTTAAAGCCCAGCCATCTTTTTGTATTAAAATATAAATGACCAGCTAAACCACCAGCTACAAATCTTCTAGATGATCTTCTTGCATAATCTGGGTCCAGTGCAATAGCTTTCATTGGGCGATGATACTCAAACTTCATTTTCTCATCAGTGAAAATATTATTTATTACAACAGACCCATCGTCTGAACAGCTTCCTATAAATTCACCTTCTATGTCGAAGCTAAGATCATTCACTGCAGCAGTATGAGCAGGGAATTCCTTAACCTGTAAAGAAGCCAATCAAGTACATGATATTGGCATACTGCCTTCAATGATAAATCAGGCGCAAAATGCAACAGTATATCAACCATAACTGATATAGAGTATTAACACCCATAGCACAAAATATTTAGTATTGACAGCGGAATATAAGAACTGTGAGTTCAAAAACTACCTACACATCCCAAAGAAATCATCTTTGCAAACAATGTACAGATTGCAAACTACCTACACTGCTTGTCAAGGTTAAACTTTGCATTCTCGAACCTATTGCATAGGTAATTTACCCATCAAACAATAAACGTTTTGAGTGGATTTTAGGACAAGTAGACTCAAGTCACCCTACAAGAAGTATAAGCTCACCATAGTTGAAAATTCAATTAACATGCCAACGTCTGAACACGAAATTAAGAACAGGAAAAGCAAAAGAAAAAACTTTATAACTCCTGCATATAATGAAATTTAACTAAAGTAGCTTTCTTTTCCAGTTCCATTTGAGCTACTTGCAATTGACCATCCCAAAACTAAATGCATCTGGGTTAAAACCAGTACATTCAATTCCCAGTAAAACAGTGAAAATCTCAAAATTACCAAGAAACCCAGCTCCATCCAGCTCAACTTCAATCCACAACCTACCAAATCCCCAAGAATCGCACTAACCTACCGGTCAATGCAATAATCCCAACCACTATCATTCGAAAGACGAAAATTGAATTGAATTCAAGCTCAGTTCCTCACCTGATTCCCGAGAAAATCGAGAATATGAACGGTGCCGCCGTGAGTCCCGAGCGCGATCATTCGTTCCGCGACGGCGATGCAGGACGCCACGTCGCTAGCCAACAGCGTGGGAATGCTGCCTCCCATTCGCTGGTACTTGAGCCTCGGCTCCTCCTCTTCCTCCTCCTCCTCCTCTTCCTCTTCCTCTTCTTCTTCCTCCTCGCCCTCTTCCTCTCTCTCATCGTCTCCTTCGACGCCGTTATCGGGCGGAATCGGAGCCATTGTTATGTACGTCTTCAGCTCTTCTCGTGGTTGTTCCGTCTCCTCGGAGAGACAAAGGTGGAAGAATGATTGAGTTGAGAACTGGGAGAGAGATCTGTTTGGTTCGAGTTTTTTCTTCCGAGGTATATTAATTTCCAAGGCGACAAAAGAGGGCCGCGGTTCTGCTGTCACCAATTTGGTGTCCCTTTCATGTCTCCTTTCTTTTTCATTGACACGTGTTCTCCTACTTATCCGGTAACTGTGTTTGGTCTTATTATGCAATTGGGTTCTGACGGCAAGGTGGAGTTTGTGTTGCGACTGCCGACTAGATTTTGTGGGTAGCTTATTCATTGGGTGTGTCATCGCTGTCACGTTCTCTTAAGGGTGGTTTGGGAGTGAGGTGCTTAAAAAAAAAATACCCATGAAAAAAAGCTGTGAGAGTTTTAGGTGTTTGGTAAACTGAAAAAAAATGGCTTATTTTGGAAGCTGCTGTGAGAATAAGCTGAAATCAAAAGAAAAAGTTGAAGCTGCTATTTGCAGCTTTGGAAAACTGGCTTTTTTTCAAAGCACACTGAGCTACATTGCTCCTTTGATGAAAAGACTCACTATCAGACTGCTTTTTTTTCCAAAAGCACTTTTACAAAAAAGTTTACCAAACACTCTGCTGATTTATTTCACAGCCGCTTATTCTCACAGCACAGCCGCTTATTCTCACAGCAGCTTTTTTTCAAAGCACAGCAATACCAAACCAGCCCTTAGACTCCCATCTTGTGGTTTATTCTTATATTAATTTATTTTGTTTAAGACTTAACACATTTAAAAGGTCTGTAAAGTAGAATGACGCATGTCGACCAAATAGAAATAAGATATGGATGAGACATGAAATTGGGGACAGCGACCAGCGGCCACAAAAGAGTAGTGACGGAACTCGAAATGAGCGCCACCGGTATAGAATGTCATTTTATACTATGTTCTATATTGAGTTGAAAATTTTGAGTTTGATTCTTGTAAACAGTGAGTTGGAAAATTTGAGTTTTAACACAGGTATGGGTTGATAAGAATTAACACGTGGACATAAGGAACTCAACAGGCGAATGCCCTCAAGAACACGACCGACTATAAGCTCACGTTTGAATTCACATAAAATAGTAGAATGGTGGCCTTAATAATCTCACTTGATATAGAAGACACCTTTGTTAGACTTGTGTGTGAGATATTGTAATCCAACTTACAAACCATTTAACTCAGCAAGTTATTGGGCTTAGATGACTTAAGGGATTTTTTACCTAATTAAAAATTTGATAATCAAGGAAATTATCTACTCCATCCAACTAGTTTTGGGTTCGAGTCCCTGAAAAGGCTTGATGTATTCCGACGAAATGCTATTGATTTTAGAAGGACTAGCAAAGTCTGAACTCCTCTACAAACCTAGAAAGGCCTCATAGAAAGATAAGCCCAAAAAGTTGAAGAATAAATGATCGCGCTAGATCATTGATAGGATAACAATCTCTACAATCGTAGCCCAATTCTAGGTCATGATACTCGAAACGGTTAAGAGGTCTCCCTAAACAAGACTCTTAATTAGTGCCTTTTGTCACGTCTTCCAAAGTAAAACAACTAAATGACTTAATGGGCAAGATAACGAGTCTCAAATTAGTCAATCACAAGAGTCTTGCATGCCCTGAATTACTTTTAAAAGTAGACCTACCATTATATAAAGACATGCAAGAGCAGCTTTGAGATTTCAGAAGACCTGCATGAAAATTAAAATGGGCCCTTTAATGTAGAAAACTTTTATTTTATTTTTTTTTCTTCTATGGCATTTTATGAGGGAAAAGGATCCTCGCTAGATCATTTTCCTGGGATCTTAGGGATCCCGTGATCGTAACCGTTCATCGTATATCGTACGGTCAGTTTTCGTTATGTACTATTTATATTTAATTTTAAAATTTAAATTTTGAAACGATTTCTAACCGCACGATGTACGATGAACGGTCATGATCACGAGATTCCTAGAAAAATGATCCAGCAAGGATCCTTTTCCTTTTATGAGTATGAAACTTAGTTTGAAAGTTAACTTTGACACTTCCAAAGCCGCCACTGAAGTCATGCAACCATGAAGAAATAATTGTTCCTCTGCCAAAAAACTCTAGCTCACACCACAACATTGTGACATGGTTTGTTCTTTATATCCTTTTTGTGGTTGCAAGCATAAGTAAATCAATTCCTGGACCTGGGTGGTCCAGGGACCATTTGGAAGTCCAAATAAGCGCCTGTGAGGACCTCCTAGGACCACCCAATAGTCTAGGTAGGTGTTGGAAGAGAGAAGACCACCATGACTGTGCAGATGTGGCACCAGAAGCTTTGAATCAAGAAGAAAAATCTAACTTCAGACGAAGAAGAACACATAGAAGACGGTCATAGCTTTACTATTCTTTAACCTTGGTTCTAATGAAGAAGAAATACTTTATCTCTCCATTTCCGATGTGACAACTCCCCATTTTTATTAATTGTTGTCCAATGTGACAATTACCCGATGTTAAAATAATAGATCTACCATGTGACAGCCCATTGCGGAAAATAATTTTCGTTGACGTGAAATTACTAGTTTACCCTTGGACGTTAAGTTGTGTGGTGTATGACTTGTATTTAAGTTGGATTTAATTATGATTTCCTAAGTTTTTGGAACCACTTAGGAACTAAGAAAGACTAAATTTTGATTGGTTGGAGAGATTTGGTCCACACACTACACCTCACTTTCTCTCTCACTCCCGTGCCCTCTCTCTCTCTCAGACTCACACTCTCCCTCTCTTCCTCTCTTGTACGGACACAAGCAGAAACCCTTGTAAACGTGACAGATCGAAGAAGAAAAATGGTACCATTGTGTTCCTAAGGTCAGGGCCGGCCCAGGCCCAGTGCAAGCAGGGCAACCGTCCAGGGCCCAAAAATATTGAGGGCACCAAAATTATTAGGATGGTATATTTATATATATTTTCATAAGAGTATAAATTTATAAAATTTGGTTCAATGACACAGAAATTTAAGTAGAAGAGGTGGTTTGATCATTTGAAAATAATGAGAGGTCTTGAGTTCAAAACACCACATGTGCTTATTTGCTTTCTAATTTTTACAAATTTTTTTTCATAAGAGTATAAATTTATAAAATTTGGTTAAAGGATCAAGAAGTTTAATTAGAAGCAATGGTTTTTGTTGTTTAAAATTAGCAAGAGGTCCTAAGTTCGAAACGATATGGGCATGTTTATTTTTTTTCAATTTTAACAAATTTTTGTTTGGTTGTTAATTTATTTTTAGTTACTAGCTAGTAGCTATGTAGGTTGTTATTTTTAAATATTCGTTTCAATTCAAGTCTAATCTTCAACAATGAGTAATACGTAGACCAAATTTGTAGCGCAAATTTGTAAATTATATGACGTGTTATCAAAATATTTAATTTAATGCTCATTCATTACTAATACATATCAATTAAAGACTCGAAAACATCATTATTTTTTTAGTCCCATATTGACAAGGTTAGTAAATAAGAAAAACACCTCATGATTTATACAAAAACACTTTCAAAGTTCAAATGGAAAACAAAACTCATCATCTATCTACTTATAAGCCCAGAGTTGTTTGGTTTTCTTCTCTCAATACAAAATAAATTGGTCCTTTTGTGTTTCTAAATTATTGAGTTTGAAGTGTTTTTCTAAGTATAATTTTATCAATGTCTTACGTGTGAAAATAAATAATTTTCTTATATGAAGTTAGGGCACTTTTTTTGGCGTCGCCCCGGGCCTCAAAAATCTCTGGACCGGCCCTGCCTAAGGTCCTCACGAGTTTAAAGGTACCAATTACATGTAAGATTACCTTCGATTTCACGTCGAACCACAAAACCCGAGTTGGGGTACTATTCATGCTCACGTAAAATGTTGATTTTTAGGGAATTTAAAGGACATAGGGAGCTTAAGGAGGTCCTTACGAAGCTCAGAGTACTTCGTTTAAAGAAATTGGACGTCAGAATAGTGAGAACGACGAGTTTTAAGGTTTGCCGGATTATCGAAGCTTTTTCTGGTGGGATTCCGGTGGTTTCATAGCTCGAATCAGGTATGGTTTTGCTCGTCGTTATGAGATCTTTAAAATGGTTCAAGTTTAATAAATTTTGGGTTAAAAACGAAGAAGATATAAGGAAATGAAAATTTCCCAGTTTTCGGTGACGGCGACAGTCGCTGAAGCTGAAGGTAGAAGACGAGAGGATATTCCGTTAAGTTTAACGAAATATTCTAACGGCGTTAGGTCACGCCGTTAAGTTTTGTTAAGGAATAAACGGAATATTCCGGAATATACCTAACGGCGTTAGTTGACACCGTCAGTGTGCCTGGCATATGGCTGCGCGTGGGGGGCGCGTCTAGCCATGCCTTGGCCGGCGCGTGGCGGCGCGTGGGAGCTCGGAAAAATATTCTTAAAATTTGGGGATGATCCTGAGATTGTGTAGGTCACTGTGGTATATTCATATACCCAAATTGAGCTATATATGAGAAGTTATTACCTATTGTTGATTATGTGCGTTAAATAACGTTTATTCAGTTATTACGCCTATATGTGAGGCCTATTCTCAGGACGAGCGTAATCAATCAAGGCTCGGGGGCTACGACTAGGGGTGGTTCGGTATGGGATCCCATACCGAAACCCTTGTCCCGATTCCCATACCGAAATTTTCGGGAATCCCAATTTCAATACCGATCCCAAACCAAATTTTCGGGAATCCCGAAATAGTTTCGGGATTTCGGGACAAATCGGGAATCCCAAAAATTACAAACTCACCAAATCGGGATTTCGGGACAATTTTCTGAAACACAATTACAAACTCACCAAATCAGTTTTTTGTAAAACCACTAAGTCAGTAAAAGCGCATAAATCCATACATGGAAGTTTAATTTGTAACTCACCATAACAAAAACTAATATATAATCATATCAATGAGTAGTTAGTGAGGGATGAAAGTATGTGATACATGTAAAAAAACAAACAATAAACTCAAACATCAATACATAATTGAAATTGAAAAAGTTGCACATAATTGAAAATCTTCAGCCACAATTACGGTGGCTGGCGACATCCACCAAGCCACATCCACCAAGAAGAATATCTGCAGCATCATTTCCATGGAAAACTTACCAAACGTAAACTCATCCGTGGAGAGGCCAGATGCAGAGAGAGCAGCCACAAAAGCAGACGGCCCAGGTATAGGAATAACAGGGATGTTTTCATCCACGCACAGCTTTGCCTGCAGCAAAACTTGAGAGAGATCTAACTGCAGAAGTATACTCGAGAGAGATCCCCAGTTCTGTGACATGTCCTGTCCGTGAAAGACAATCGCCCTAGAGAGAGAGAGAGCGGTGGTTGTGTAGTGAAGGAAGGCTGGAGAGTCAGAGACGAGAGTATGGTGTGGTGGTGGGTCGGTGGCTGGTCGGAATTCGACAGTATGGTGAGGGACGACGTTGGTGAGGGTCGGAGGCTCACGGCTGCGCTTCGAAACAAATGAACGGAGGAATACAAAAGTGAAATGTTATCATCTGACCTAAAAACAAATCGACGGCACAGATTAAATCCAAAACAATCAATGGTTGAAATAATTCTCTTATAATTAAAAAATTATATATATATATATATATATATTTTTTTGGTTCGGTATGGGAATACCGAAAAAATGAAATGCAATACCGAATCCCATACCAAAAATTTCGGTTTGGTTTGGGATTACATCCCGAAACTTTCGGGAATTTTGGTTTGGGATCGGGATTTTTTTGGTTTGGTTTGGGATTTTTGGGATTTTTTTCCAGCCCTAGCTACGACCCATCGACATATATGTGAGTGGGAAATTATTTTCAGTATATATATATATATACACACACACACACTTGACATTTTTCCAGAAAACGTATTGAAAGGAAATGTGATTTAAATGTCATGTCAATGCCTATATTTTATTTTAGTATATGCATTATCATATTTATGCATATTGTCGCATGGTGCTGTGGAGGCCCAAGTAAGCTCAGGTGAGTTATGTTTTGATTATGTGAATTGTCAATGATGTGATATGTGATTGAATAGTGTTGAGCTCATAAAACTGCACCTAGGGTGATTGTGATTTAGCCAGAGATATGATACATGCCTGTTTATTATGTCACCTCCCGCACCATATGCTCACATTGGATCCAATTTAGGTGCACAATCTTGTCGTACAGACCTTATTTATGGTTCCGACACGTAGGTGACTAGCGATTTATCGCCCCGCTATTATGAGAGAGTAAAATTGAGCATAATTATATTACACTCAATCGTGTCGTACAGACCTCTTTTTAGTGGTTCCAACTTATGTGTAGTATATTGCCATATAGGTCATTGTAGTGACTCGGGCTAGATTGACTTTTGAGCTATGAATTCAGCCGTACAGACTACCACAGGGGTTTCGGCTAACATATCATATTTCTATGAATTTATTCTTACCTGAATTGCTTACTCTGTTATATCTTGGCATGACATACATTTGAATATAATTATGTGAAGCATGAATTGAATTGATATGATTTCATATATATATATATATTATGTATATGCTTATATCTTGATTCTGGGAAAAATTTTACTTGTTTTACGGCGAGGGGTTAGTATATTCAAAGGAAAATAAGGTTTTCATGTAAATGTGTTTTACTGACCCACTCAACTTTGTTTTTCGCCCCTCCAGGTTTTAGTTAGCAGAGTTTGGTGGCCACGAGGAATTCAACGGTGTTTTGACAAAATCCGAGAAAGTAGGATTCACCCTCTGGTGTTGTATCTTAGTAATTGTCCTACTTGACTGCAATTAGACTTTCCTATTGTTCTGAAAGTGTATTTATACATTTAGACTCTCACTAGCATCCTTTCTTATTTGGGATTGTTAGTCGCTTGGTTTAAATTTGTTCGTATTTTCTCTTACTGTTTATCGCTTCCGCTTTGTGCTCATGGCTACGTCACTCTCACGTGACGGCCATCACATCTCGACTCCGATCGGGGTGTGTCATACCATTAGTTGTAGGGACACAAAAATAATTATATGTTAATGTGTACTTAACATTTTGGATTAAGTACTTAAAACCACCAAACATTTTAGTGTCATTTTAAATTGGTCCCAACCATTTTAATTATGCCAAACAAATATCCAACCTATTAAAAGTGTCACATATGTTAAGTCCCAGTTAAAATCTATTAAATTTACTAGGGGTTGCTTTGTCTCTGAAATCAATAGAAGATCATGTAAGCATAACATCCACCAACTAACAGTCACCACCACCCCCATCGTGAGCATAGCCTCCAACAACTAACAGTTACCACCACCCCCATCGTGGCATCACCTCTAAACCCAATGCAAAACCACCAACTCCACCCTACAACTCAAGCCGCCAACATCGAGAAGAATATCATAGAGGTTGTTGAAGTAGTATGGACTGTCATGATTTGGTTACCACCATCTTCATCACCCAAATAAGAACTAGAAGCTTTATGAGTCGAGAATCGGCTTATGAGGAAAGCCTATTTGAAATCTTAACCCTCTCTTTTGTTAGAATATTGTCATCCTAATATAATTTCAATTGTATTTCATAAGGTATAATCTATGTTTGAAATTTCGATTTTAAGGCAACTAATATCAATGTTGACCATGATATACCTATTTAGTGGGTTTTTAATATAATCTATGTTTAAAAAATTAATTGAGGCCTAATATTTTCAATATGTTGGTTACTTGTTTGAAATATTTAAAAATGTTAAGACCAATTTAGAATGACACTAAAATGTTCAGATGTTTTAGGTATTTTACTTCCAACGAACAAATTATTATTTTAAACATATTCCGTACAAAAGCGTGGTAATGTATTTTAATCAAACATTAATATTACTGTATTAGTCTTGCAACAACAATTAAGAATACGATAATACTTGCATACTAACTGGGGAGTACCCAATTAGCTGACCATCTTACGTGGCCCAATAAGTTTAAAACACTTGTCATTTTAACTCTCTTCCAATATTTTGTTATTTCTGTAACCAAACACCCTTTGTACCTGTGACCAAACACCTCTCTTCTTCTCCATCTTCTTTCCTTGCCATGCCAGATGGTTCTGCTGTATCCCATGATTACCATCCCACCCTCTTCCAACTTCTTTCCTCCAATCGTGGACTCCATTCCGCTCCCTTCTCCAACCGTCAGCCCCAGTCTTCCAACCGTCGACCATAACGACACACCTTCACTCTACCTAACTCTCCCTCATCGATCTGAACTCCATCCTCTTCTCCAAATTCTCTGCAACATCAATCAGCAAGTGATTTCGACAAAAAAATTAGTCAACCTGTAACAGATTGATCAGATTGATCATGGGTGTCGATGACAAGGGATAAGAGACATGGGTGGTTAGGCAGATGAAGAACCTTTGGTGGATCTGCCATTGCATCAACAAAAGTGAAGCAAAGGCACGGAGATGGTCGCTGGAGAAGATGAGGGATTGTGCGGGGCAAGGAAAGAAGATGGAGAAGAAGAGAGGTGTTTGGTCTCGGGTATAAAATATGTTTGGTTACAGGGATGGCAAAATATTGGAAGAGGATTAAATGACATGTGTTCTAAAATTATTGGGCCAAATTAAATGGTCAGTAAATTAGGTACTCCCCAGGGAGTACCCAAGTATTATCCTTAAGAATAACAAGATTAACCGATGAGACTGAGAGACCTCCAAGTCTACAAAAGCAACGACAATTCCTCCACACCCACAGAGTCGCAGACTCACACTGAAACCATCAGATCCAAAACCGCGATCGCAGCTCCTTCCTGCGATGGATTTTGCACCGCATGATCTCGGACGTTCGAATTGAAATGCGGCCGAATCTGTCTCCCTTCGGCAGCGTTTTGGCGAATCCGTTTGTGTTTAATGGCGATTTGAGCGAGGGCTTTGAGAGCCCTGGGGTTTTCTTCTTGGTCCCGGTTTTGCTGTTCCAAGGTGGTGCAATGGATTTGTCAAAGGTCGGCGAGAAGATTCTGAGCTCCGTTAGGTCTGCCACATCGCTCGGCCTTCTTCCTTCTGCTTCTGATCGTCCCGAGGTGATTGAAATTTCGGTTTTTGCACGTAATGTAGCTTTTTGGCGCCCCAATTTGATGCGTTTCGCGTTTAGTTGTGAGAAATTCGATTGCTTCCGAGTAAAAGCGAGTTGAGTTTTGTAATTAGATCATATAATTTGATAATGTTTCTTCCAAGTGTGTGAATTTTGCTTTATATACTGATTTATAGTTTGTTTTGAGTGATTATCTGCGGTTTTGTGGTGATTAAGAACAGAGTTAAGTTGAATAAGTATCATTTTTTGAGCAATGCTTATTAATATGACAGTAGTAGTTAATTCACCGTTAAATAGGGATTACAAGTGTTGTGCTTATTGCGAAATCTAGCTGCTTGGTGCAGGGGTACCGTTTATTTTCTGTCGAAAATGTATTCATGTTTTGTTTATCTTCCCTAACAGGTTCCTGCACGAGCTGCGGCTGCTGCAGCTGTTGCTCGTGCTATTGCTGGACTGCCTCCACATCAAAGGTTTAGTCTCTCATCAAGCTCTGAAGAATTGATCTCAATATATGGAAGCAGACATCACGGTCAAGAAGTGGAGGAGATAGAGGAAGAATTTTATGAAGAGGTGCTACTATATATTTATGTTTTTAATTTGGTAGCCCTTATGACTTGTAGTTTGTTAATGTTAGGTTATTTAGGGAGTTTCCAAGTCATTTTCCATGTTTCAAGTAGTAGAAATGTTGTGAACGGTAGCTCATAGGCGTAGGAAATAGTTTCTTGACAACCACCAAAAGAAATGCCAACTGTGTTCCTGTGATAGTTTCTCAATTGTAAAACGTTTGCATAAATCAAAAGATTAGCCCTCATGAGATTTATATTCGGTGGGAACTTCGGTGTTGCACGTGCTATTGGTAGCTCACATATGTGGGAGATAATTTTTCTTAACAACCAGAAATGATATATTTTCATTTATTTGGCCAATGATATTTTCATTTATTTGGCCAATGAATTATTTGGCCAACTGTATATTCATTTTCTTAGTTGTTATTATAAGAAGCTGTTTTGAAATATTTAATCCGGTCAGAGGTAGTCGGAAAATCCATATTGTAACATTATGCGGTTGATGACAAGAAGGAGCTAATCATTGAAACAATTTGGATTCACTCTCTCCAACCTCATAAATTATTCTACGTAGTCCAATTATGTATTCTCTACAACAATTATGACTTATGGACTAGTAATAATATAAGGTGTATGGTAAAGGAATTATTTATATCATAATTCTTTCACCCCTTTCTCTTTCCTTGCTTTCATATGTTATTTGGACCCTTTATCTTTCAACAAACTTTAAGTTAGGTTACAAACAAAATGAAGGAACCATTTTTGTGGACTTCATGCTATCATTAAGAGCACTTGCTATTATTATTATTGTTGTTGTTGGTATTATGTTTTCATTGGTAATTTTATGCCTTCTCTTTCACTCTAATAATACTTGATAACGCTTCCACTTCTTGACTGAGTGTTTATGCCGTGGTTACTTTTTCTGTGTGGATTAAATTTGAATCATCTGTCTTAAAAGCTTTGTAAGCACTTCTTATATGCAGGACTTTGATCCAGTTAGACATATTTTAGAGCATATTCCATCTGAAGAAAGTGAGCTGGCTTATTTTGAGAGACAGGTGATTTTCCAGTTTCTCCATCTTCCTTTTAGCTAACATATTCCAGTTTCTTCATTTTGTTAAGCATGTACGGTAGTCTTTTGTTTCCCCGGTAGAGGATTGTCCTCAAAGTTGTCTTTTTCATATTTCAATGGACAATTCTGATATTTTGCAGTAGTCCATTGTTTTATCAAAATTTTGCATAATTGAGTTAAATGTCCTGTTTTTTTTAACTCTTTGTTTCAATCTTATTCTAGAATGTCTAATACTTTTTCATATGTTTGTGGCTAGGTAGCATACATGTGATGCCAAAGTCATTGGGAAATTCTTTACACGTTTGGGTGTTAATTACATATATATGTTACTGTTTGGATGAATCCATCTACTAATCATGGTTTTGAACCAATCAATGCTTTTCATGGGCCTATTTGCATAGTCATGCCTTCATTCTCTATTATTGTCAGATTCATTATTTGGGTTGAATTGGAACAGGAAAATTGTTATGAAATAAATGAGTCTATAGCTTGCAGCAGCTGTGGCATGTTTAATTGTTTATTGACGATTCTTTAGGATCTGTGCATCCATAGCCTTTCATTCTTGTCTGATATTCATACTTCCTCTGTTACATCACTAGCGCTTAAATGCAATTGTCTTTCTTTTGTTGGTGTTTCCACTTTTTTTATTGACCTTGCACATTTCACTTCTCATGTTTACATGTCCTTGTAATGCTTACGTTGCTGGCTGAAACCCGTATCAAATGAGTTTAATAAATAGCCATAGTCTATTTTTGCGTGCTTGTGGCATGGTTAGTTGAAATGTAATAGTCAATTCCATTCGTTAGGTTCTTTCAACCTCTTGTTTAACAATGTTATTTACCATCTAAACTCTTTTTTGTAGGCCACTCTTAGATTGGCCCAACTGGATAGAGTAGCTGAACGTTTATCCCGCAATGTTATGGAACATCACGAAGTAATGGGTAAGTTTTAATCAAAATGTCTAAACCTTTTCTGCAATTGTATTGAAGTACATTTAAGGAAGTATTATACTGCATGGCCTTCTAGAAAACTTACCTATATAAGTTATTGAAATTGTGCTTTAAACTCCTCAATAGTGGCTTGGAATATGGGAATACTTTTCCTCACCCCCTAAAATGGGGGTGATGCTCACCACCCCATTGGTTGCTTAGATTAGTTTAAATTTCGAGATTCGTGTCTTAGATCAATTAAACCAAACTAATCTAACGGTAACCAATCAGGTGGTGAGCATCACCCCCACATTGGGAAAGAGAAAGGGGGGGGGGGTGAGCCAGCAAGAATTGAAATATCTCAACATTTGTTTCCAGGGTGGCAGAGTAGTTGAGTAATTGTTTATTCGACGCTACTCTCTCTCTCTCTCTCTCTCTCTCTCTCTCTCTCTCTTTCCCCCCGTCTTTCTTCACTCTAGTGTTCTGGCTAAACAATAGTTCAGTGCTGAAGTTTGATTTACAATATATTTCAGTTTCAATTGAGATGTTGACACTTACTTTTGGCCAGTGAAGGGGATGCATTTGGTCAGGGAAATGGAGAAAGACTTGAAAGTTGCAAATGTCATCTGTATGGTAAGCCCTTGAAGGACGTGCCATCCAGAATGGGGTCATTCTGAATTTTCATTATTTGATATAACATTTTTTTTTTGTCAAAACTTTTTCAAACTCCTTTTATATCTGGCTTTTATTTACAGTTTTTGTAATTGTATTTGCAGAATGGAAGGCGGCATCTGACCTCATCAAGGAATGAGGTTTCTAGGGATCTCATCGTAAATTCCAATTCCAAAAAGAAACAAGCTCTTCTGGTATGTTCATTACTCTGTGCATGGTTAGCAGTAAATCTTTATTAGACTTTTTTCCCCTGGTTTCTAGGGACCCATCATATAGTCACTTCGATAGTTCTTGTTGCATAAGCATAACCCTACCTATACGGTGTCCTATTTTTATGAAATCCAGGACATGCTTCCTGTTTTAACTGAGCTTGGCCATGCACTGAAAATGCAAGCAGAGCTCGAGTTTCTGGTTGAGGAAGGAAATTACTGCAAGGTGGGTGCATATATCTGTTCTGCAGTTTATACTATACTCCAGTTTTTGTTTCATGTTGCATTATAATTTTTAACTATTTGGTTAAATTCTCATGTACATCTACAGGCCTTTCAAGTCCTGCCTGAATATTTACAGCTGTTAGATAGTTTTTCAGAACTTTCTGCAGTACAAGAGATGAGCCGTGGTGTAGAGGCAAGTATTAAGCAAGCATTTTTTGTTAACAGATTAACTGATATTTCATGTCTCTGTGCCTCAATATTTTTGACCGTGGATTAAAAAAATCTTGACTTTATGGTTTGCATATTTCCCCATTGTGAGGCTACTAAATTATACTTTATTTATTAAAATATAAAAAAACTGTTGGCCCACATCCTAATAAGCAATTGGAGTAGAGTGGTCAACAGCCAATTGTATCATGTTACTAGAGCAGGAGATCTTCAGTGCAAGACTGCAAGTCCTTCCAATTGGAACCTTCCCACCTCCCAATAAGAGTCTTTTTTAATACAAGTGATTGGGAGAGGGGGAGAATCAAACTTGAGACCTCAGGTGCAGAGTGGATGCTCTTGAGGCTTAACCAACTACAAGCCCTTTGCTGAACCTCCCAATATAATTTGAGTTTCACATGTTGGGATTTAGTGGTGGATAGAGACCCACATGGGAGGGATTTCAGAATATAGAATAATCATGAATTCTTGCCCCGCATCCCACCGCTTAAGTTTTGGGTAATACAGGTAAACCAAGAAACATTATCATGCTTACATTGTCTTTTTTCCTAACATGGATGCAGGTTTGGCTGGGAAAAACTCTTCAAAGGCTGGATTCCTTGTTGCTAGGAGTGTGCCAGGAGTTCAACGAGGAGGGCTATATAACTGTCAGTGCTTTTCTTTCTCTCTTTCTTTCATTTATTTTCCTGAGAACTGGATCATTATCTTCTCTCAAATGCTGCTTGAAGATTTTTCTATCGAGTGTTATACTGTCATTCCATGTAGTTGTTCTTATATTACATATATTTCAAATAGCTTGATATCCTTTTAAGTGGTCATTATCCTTTTCGCAATGATGAGGTGATACATCATGGATACAGAAGTACCATGGTTCAAGTTTCTGTAAAGATATCTGCTGTCTTCATATTATTTAGGAATATCAGTACCATATTATGTATACAAGAGGGACGAATCAACTAGTCAGTGAAAGTAGGTATTTTTAATTCTCTATCTATGTTCTGCTCCTGTCAGTCTGATCCAATCATGTATTGAAGTGATCTTATGTCTGATTCTTGAGTTAATATTATGTTGCTCTCCGTTTGAGTAAAGGGTTGTGAATTATTTTTATGTTGATTACTCATAGGTATCTTCTACAGAATTTGATTGCTCCCAAGTATTTACATCACTTATGCCTTGTGCTGACCTAAGTTTACCTGCATTTCTTAAACGTCTGTTAGTTTGATATTGTCTTATTCCTATTTTTGAAAGTTCTAATAATTTCGATACGTTTTCTGTATTTGATTGATATAAAATTGGGGCTGTTAGTTGGATTCTGTTTTGGCTAGTAAAATTTGATTGGAAATAGAAAAAGCAACCTAGGGATATATGGAAGACACTAAACAGAAAAATAAAATTAGGGTGGTGCTATCCACAGACACCCTGTTAATTTCTGTCCTTTGATCCTATTCAATTCATTCGATCCAACAATTGGAAATCGAGAGGGATGTGTGGATAGCACCACCCTAAAACTAAAAACAAACACCAAATTTAAACATCCCGAAGAAAGGTCAAATCTTTAATGAACTGAATGGCATTAGAGAGCTGCAAGGAATAGCATCATTAAATGGGTGGTATTTTACTCAATTCACTATTAGAGCTTTCTGGTTAATGTAGATCCACGTAGCAATACTGCAACCACTTCAGTGAGAGCATGTAGAGAAAAGTTTAAGTTGCAGCAGCATCAATCAATCTTTAAGTTGACGGATCAATTGTATTACTTTTTTTGTGATGTTTATTTGGACTTGATACACTGTTAAATGTTCAACAGGTGGTTGATGCTTATGCACTAATTGGGGATATTTCTGGCCTTGCTGAGAAGATACAAAGTTTCTTTATGCAGGAAGTTCTATCAGAAACCCACTCTATATTGAAGAATATTGTGCAAGAGGTATGCTGATATAATTATGATTTAGAAGTAGAATACTTCATGCAAAAGTGTTAGGGTAACACACAGAAAATATGGATATCTCCATATAGTTATGGATTTATGTATTTCTTGAAAACTCCCCCCCCCCCCCCCCCCCACCAAAAAAAAAAAAAAAAAAAAAACCAATAATGTGGAGAAAAGGATAAATTTTGTATTGTACTAATAAGTTAATCAATAGGATATTAAAGGAGTGTTGGGGTAGAGCAATTAAAATAATGTGTATAAACAAATTAAGGAGTTTCAGAGAAGCATTCAATTAAAATAGGGAGATGTTATTGGCACTCCAAAAATTCATTTTGCACTCCTCGTATGTGTATTATTGTTTCTGAATATAGAAATTTGGAGTGCCAATAGCAGCACCCTTAAAATAACGTTAAGGAGCTTCAGAGAAGGCAGCATTGTGCTTCTCTAGGGATACTGCAGTAATAGGTGGCTATGTAAGATCTCTGTGGAGAGCTCTGACGATGGGTTTACAAAAAGTGGGTACAAAACAACTTATCATGTTAGGGTGGCTGGATCATTTCGTAATGTTGCCGTTTCGGTTATGGACGGTAGAAGGTTTTTGAGCTGATGTTATTTGAGGTAAGACTATGATTCAGAAGACATTCTGGATTCATCCCAGGTTTCCTTTTGTACAACTGGGACACTCATAATCACAGTCAAAGGTCAGTCTTGGGTAAATTAAGGATTGCACAAAAGTTCAATCCTATCAACACAAGGTAGAAGATGAGGAAAGGGGTCGGATGGGTACACTTGGGCAAATAGAGGGTAGCACGAAAGTTGAGTCCTATAAACACAAGGTAAAAGGTGAAGAATGGGGAAGGGTGCACTTGGGAGCAAGAAAAGGATGAGTGCACCATATTCTGTTATCAGAATAAAAAATGAAGATTACGAAAGGGGTAGAAGGATGGGAAGAAACATAGGGGGCCTAGTACAGGAAAGGGTAATAGTGGGGCCCAAGAATTAGAATTGTTGGGAGATGGACTGAATCACGAGAGGTTGTGGGAGCATAGTAGAGGAAAACCAGGCCAGCTAAAGAAAGCTACTTGGGTGGATGACTTAAAAGGTTGGTAGAGCTAGCTAATGGCCCTATTTTATTAAACCGCAGACCAAAAGAAAGTGGTAATGGCTTGATTAGAGGCTGGGTATTGGGAAGCTCTGAGAGAGCTTTAACTACAACAGTGGCGTGGGCCTAGTCTGATGCAAAATTCTACCAGTGTTGGAATGTGTTCCATATAAGAAGACCAAGTACCTGCTCATCCCTCCATACAAAGATGGTTATTCTTTCATCATTGCCCCTTCCTCTTCGAACTTGTGCAAGGTAGATGCAAGTGCTTGGAATAGTGGGTGCTTGGGCTGGAGATTGTTATTCCATTTTGGTGGAGGGGTTTTTGGGACACAGTGCAGATTAGAAGTCAAGTACTCTGTGGCACTTCACAGTTTTGGTGGTTGTTAGGATTGTTTGGATGGAAAGAAACAATAGAATTTTTGAACATAATAACTAGGTGGGCTTTCTTTGGGGGAAGAATACTTTTGGCATTTTCCTGGTGTCTGCGTCAAGACTCAAGAGACATTTTAGACAGTCCTTAGGTTTCTCTTTGCTGGGGACCTTATTCTTTCAATTTTCTGTTTGTGCAATTTGTTTATAGCTGTTTTGTTTGGACTAAAGAGTAAATCTTTTGTTTTCTTGATCAAAATTTTGTTTCTTATTAAAAGAGGAGAAGATAAGGCCTATGGTGTTCACTTTATAGCTGCGTTGTGAGACAACATCTATACTTAGATGATTAATTTATCTTTGCAGGATCAGGGATTTCACATGCAAAATAGTCGGTACATTTTCTATATCTACCAGTGCTAGAATCATAATGTAACAGAACTGTACATCTTGTATGCTTGCTAATGCATTCTTATGTGATTCCAGACTTACCTACAGCGATCTATGCCTTCAGATACCTGAACCAAAGTTTAGGCAGTGTTTGTTAAACACACTAGCTATCCTTTTCAAATTGATGTGTTCGTATCATGAAATCATGGGCTTTCAGCTGGATAATAGGGTAAACTTGGACTCACGCTTTTACTTGATCGTATTATTTTTAGTATATCATTGGTAATGTCTTTATTTAGTTTTGTCACATGAACTTCTTCCAAATTTTAAATAATGTTAGTTGATAGTTCCTCTATGTTACTGCTTATTACCATTGGCTGGTTAAGTATATTTGAATGTGACCTGTCCTTTAGAAAGTTTTTTGCTATGCAGTATTGTCTCTAAATCATTTTCTGTTTGCTTGTCAGAACAGCTGAAAATTGTGTTGCAAAATATTTATGCACTCAAATGTATTATGTATCAGTATTATACATTAAATTAACCTGTTTTGGTCTGTTACTAGTTTTCTTTGGATTCCGTTAACTGTATTACAGCCATAGTGGTCACATACTTTATGACTTATGACTAGGTATTTTGCAGAAATATGGTTCCTACATACATACATGATCCCACAAAACAGAATCTTTTTGTTTTTCTGGATATGAGAGGAATATTTGTCTTTGTTTTAGGATTCAGCCCGTAAAACTCCAAGCATGACACAGAAGGAAAGTGACATCTCTCCCACTCCAGGAGGGGTTCAGCAAATTTCACCTCCTTGTTCTTCCCAAAAAGTTAATGGCTCTCTCGTCGAATCCGTAGATATAGTGCCTGGTTTAGCCTACATAGATGATCCTACAACTACCTGCTCTGCGGTTGAATCTACAGGAAACACAACTTCCACTAGTTATCAAAATTTAGTTGATGAGGCAAGTAAGGATGACAGTACAACATCAACAAGTGGATCCCCGTGGTATCAACTGAGGAAAGATGCCACAGCATTTGTTTCACAAACCCTTCAGAGGGGACGCAAAAATCTCTTGCAACTCACAACTACTCGTGTATTGGTCTTGCTTTCTTCGACTGCTGTTTCTTCTGCTAGCATACACCAATTCTTGAAAAACTATGAAGATCTGGGTGTCTTCATCTTGGCTGGGGAAGCATTTTGCGGATTTGAAGCTGCTGACTTCAGGCAGAAGTTGAAGGCAGTATGTGAAAATTATTTTGTAGCTTTTCATCGGCAGAATATATATGTAAGTTAACTTCACAGGTTTTGTCCTCCAAATAGGGTTATGCCATGTGATGATTGATATTATGTTTGTTTATTTCTTTTCTTTTTAATTTTTATAAAATGGATTGGTTACTGATTAAGAAATTATGGATTGTTATGAACTCATGACGAAATAAGAGTTGTGGACTACCAGACATTGCTCACCTACCTGATGTGATGTTACATACATAAATAGTCTTTTAGTGCATTTGCTTTTACTTGTCCAAACTTGTAATATCACATGCACGATAAAATCCTGTTATCCTACTTAGGTGGCATGCGCATAACTGGTCTGCCACCATGGTTGTCAAGTCTTGTGTGTTTATTTCAATTCAAATATCTTAGAAACATTTTGTTTGAATAGTTTTGCCTCCCAAAACTTATTTTACACATTCTCATTAGTTTATTTTTTAAAATTATGTCGTAGTAGAATTAAGCTTTTACTATGAACAACACTGTCCAGATGCACTTATATAGATAGCTGAAGCATAATTTTTTTTTCCAGGCGCTTAAAATGGTGTTGGAAAGAGAAATTTGGTTGATAATGCCACCAGATACAGTACAACAAATTACATTTCCTGGGCTTGCCGGTGATGGAGCACCTATAATTGTTTCGTCTGAGGGTAAGTCTAATGCCAGGGTTCTACAGTCTAAGTCTACAAGTGTTGTTGATACCGGCACCAAGAAGAGTGGATTCTCTAATTGGCTTAGAAATGGAAACCCCTTTTTGTTAAAGCTGGCACATACATCCAAAGAAGGTCTTAAATGGAATGGCACAACTGGTGAATTTGATGGTAATTTTAGTCAAAGGCTTGGTGATAAGGTCTCTCCACCAAGCAGTGATTCAAGACATTCTAATGGTGCTAATTCTGTTTCGGAAGAAGAAAATGAAGATCTTCTTGCAGACTTTATTGATGAGGATAGTCAACTCCCAAGTCGAATTTCGAAACCTAGACTTTCAAGAAATCAATCTTTACATTGTAATGATGGAGAAATCACAGCCCAAACTGGATCGTCTATTTGTCTTCTAAGGTGAATGGCTCTTTATTTACTGGAGAGTCTTTTGAACTTTCAGATATAAAAGCTTGAATTATGTATTTGGTAATGGATGCGTGATCAGTTGATCTGTATGTTCTTTTACATTTTAGGTCAATGGATAAATATGCCAGGCTTATGCAGAAATTAGAAATAGTCAACGTTGAGTTCTTCAAGGTATCTTATACTCTTTATGTACCTTTTTCTCACTTTTGTGTCTGTTCTTTATGCTTATTAATAAAAACCTGTGATGAGTCTATTTTCCTGATTCAGTATATTGTTTCAGGGAATATGCCAGTTGTTTGAGGTATTTTTTCATTTTGTGTTTGAAACATTTGCTCAGCAAAACAGCAATTCAGGTGGAAAAGGGTCACCTGATCCGATTAATTGTGAGTGCTTTCTTTTTCATTGCTTCAAACTATTATGCGTTCTTTATCTGATCATCTACTGATTATGATATTTTCTCATTCTGATGCACACTTGAAAACCTTATCATGTTCTACACAGATCGGCTGAAGACAGCCTTGTCCAGAATACAAAAAGACTGTGACCAGTGGATAAAGGCCCCGTCATCTTCATCCACATCTATAAATTCTTCATTTGCAGACATCACTCCAATGAGTCCTCCCAGTAACACACCAGGAACATCCTTTGGTCTCAAGGTATTAATTAAATATCATATGGTCCTCCTGGATCATCTCTCAGATTGAAAATAATAATAACTTTTCATTCCAACTTTTTTGAGTTTTACGTGCCTTGGGCATTTATTACATGCCCTACAAGTTAGAAAGTTATATGTGCCATACTAGTGCATTTATTAATATTGGCAGTTTATCACGGTCTGCAGAGCATATATGGGTTGGCGTGCTACACCTATACATGTTTCAGTCATCCTTTCTATTTCTTTTTAAATGTTAAGAGACGATGATGCTGTACACTAGTTTCAATCCTTGTAATATTGCAGTATAACTTCATAAATTTCATGCAATTCCTTAGTAACATTTTATATTATGCTATTCCATGATGGCATGGAAGTTACCAGATGTTCTGTACTTTCTTGGTTATAGTTAGAACGAAGCCATATGCAATGTAAATCTGCTTTAAGTTGCACAACCATTATGTTGCAGGAAAGATGCGCAGGTGCTGACACTATCTCCCTTGTTGCTCGAATATTGCATAGATCTAAAGCTCATCTCCAGACAATGCTACTTCAGAGTAATGCTGCTGTAGTTGAAGAATTCTATGCACATCTGGTAGGTTCCTTTGTTATTGTCTGCTGGAGTTTTCAAAAGATTTCATGCTATCTTGGTGAAATGTTAAAATGATGTGATACGATCTTAGTTAAACTTTCCATAGTTGACTATTCAGGGACAAATGACTAGGAACATGTTTTATTATTAGAAAATGATTCTTGTTACCATTGAATCTCATAAATAAATATCTGTGTGATATGGATGATACTATGAGGAGGTGGTATAATTGTATTTGTATTGGAAAGTGATACTTCTTAGATAATGTGCATTTGACATTAAAACATGAAACCAAAGTAGAAAAAGAAAAATGTATGTATATTGCCAGATACTGCTAGTGGAAACTTATCGATACTGTTATATACTAGATAGGCTTATATAATTAATAATATAATTAAAAAAGCATTTAATTTTCATCCAAGCAATTAAATTCTTGTATGTTTCTCACAATTTTTTTAATATGACTTGTTTGATTTCTTTCTTCATTTGTTATTCATCTGTAAGTGTCAAATTTTTTGACAAATGATTAAATTTTCTTGATGAATGCCCATAATTCAGATTTGAAAGTTAAGTATATCTTTATTAGGTTGATGCTGTACCAGATCTTGTAGAGCACATCCATAGGACAACTGCAAGACAACTGCTCCATATTAATGGGTAAGACCAGAGAGTTCATGGTCTGGTTGGGTTTATTTTACTAATAGGTGTTTCTTTCCACAAATAAATTAAACATCATTTTATTTAAAAAAGTTCCCCTTGTCTCTTGGTTTCTACTTTTTCATTTCATCATATGAGCATAAAGTTGTCATTCTAATTATTGTCATGGAAACAAAAAAAATGAAAAAAACATAACTCAATTTGGCATCTTTTGATCAGCAATTAGTGCAATATCGGCATTATATTTATTGCTCCAATTATCTATGATTTTTACTTTCAAGTCTCTCATGGACAACCATTATTTGCAGTTATGTGGATCGGATAGCCAATGCAAAATGGGAAGTAAAAGAGCTTGGACTAGAGCATAATGGGTTAGTTTCTTGATATTTATTCTTCACTAGGTCTAATTCATGGTTCCTCTTTGCATGTCAATCCTTGATCATGTTGGTATATGTGCAAGAAACAGAAATTTGTGAAAAATTCTTGCTGAAATGGCTTTCGCCCCAATTTTTCTCTCTAGTACCATATGACAAGTGTCAAGTTTTCTAACATGAGTTGTTGCTTTAATAGGTATGTTGATTTGTTATTGGGAGAATTCAAGCACTATAAAACAAGGCTTGCTCATGTAGGAATCCGCAAGGAGGTAATTGCTGGCAGTTAGTTTTTCTAGGAACAATCACAATAAAATGGAGAAGTTGCTCCTCTCTCAATATGGTTATGACCAAATTTTACGGCTATTTATTGTGTGCAGTATTAGTTAATACCTGTAGTCATTGTGTCATGTTTGTGACTATACCTTTTATTGTTCTCCTTTGTTTTCTTTTTGGTGAGAGCCCTGGCGGGGAGGAATGGGTTTGGATGGTTGGGATGACTCTCATGCTCAACGATGTGTCAATACCTGTGGTATACTGTGTTGGGGTTGGGGGAGGGCTGGGGAATGTGTTTGGATGGTTAATATGATGGCTCTTATGCACGATGATGCATGTTAATACCTGCATTTTATTGTGTTGGTTGTATTATTCTTGGTTGGTAGGAGAGGAGTGAGGGATAGGGTTCGTGTGGTTATTGTGTGGTTATTCTGTTATGCCATTCTGCTATATCTTAAAGTTAAGTTTTTCCCGGGTCATAAAAGAAAAAGAAAATAAGTTATTAGTTTTACATTGGGTATGGCTTGTTATTGTGTTATTTCTGTTAGGCCATTCCTCTCTGTCTAAAGTTCCATTTTCCTGGGGCGATAAATAATATCTTAGGTTTTAAGTTGTGTATATCAGACTACAGGGATAAATTGCTCGTATATCTTATACAAGCATTTTTGACATAACGCAACTGCGAAATATGAAATTGGTAATTGCATAGTGAATCACGTTTTTGTTTGAGCTAAGAGCCTTATGTGTGATCTAAAGTGAGCATTTGAAAAATAAAAATATGCTTGATTAAATTGCACATATAACATATTATGTATCGGTGCATGTAGGTTCAAGACCTCCTCTTAGAATATGGACTTGAAATTGTTGCCCAAACTCTCATAGAAGGTCTCTCCCGTGTCAAGAGGTGTACAGATGAAGGGCGGGCTCTCATGTCATTGGATCTACAGGTTCTCTCTCAAATTGGACCAGCTATGCATTTCAATATTCCTTTAGCGTTTCTCTCCTTTGCAGCTTAATAAATTTCAGGACTCCTTTGTGGGTTTCAGGTTTTGATCAATGGCCTGCAGCATTTTGTGGCCATGAATGTGAAGCCCCATTTACAAATAGTTGAAGCCTTCATTAAGGTAAGCTCAAACGTAGACTACATACATAACAAGATTTTGGGAATTTTTGATTTTTTTTTTTTTATAGATAAGCGACTGGAACAATTTAGTGTAAGTGGGGTTTCGCAAACTAACTTTCACTCTTTCTACTCTTGATCAGGCATACTATCTCCCGGAAACTGAATATGTGCACTGGGCATGTGCTCACCCGGTAAGAGATTCATTGCTAGAGACTTACTCTGCCCAGATTTTGGACACTGATTATCGTACATCATGAATACGAACTTACCTTCTCTTCTGCAGGAATACACAAGAAATCAAATCGTTGGGTTGATCAACCTTGTTGCCACAATGAAAAGTTGGAAGAGAAAAACCAGATTGGAGGTGTTAGAAAAGATTGAATGAGTATGCAACTTCGGATAAGCGTGGTAGGTTTTTTTAATCATATAGAACCTCACACGTTGCTTGTCACTCACTCTTCACTTAATTTTTTTTCTAATGAGCTATGTATATTTGATTTTTCATCATTATGTGCACAGTAAATGTCGATTTAGGTTGTATATCTTCTCGTGGCTGAGTTTGTAATATATTGTCATCCCTAATAGGGACGATTAAATGTATTTTCGGATCACATGAGTCTTGAAATAATGATATACCAAGAGGAAAAGATACAATTTTAATAACGAGATTACATCAAACTAGTAAAGCTTCAACGCAGTTTTCCTGAATTGGTTCCGTAGGATCGCTATTCGTATAAATCTTTGTGTACTGGTTGATGCTGAACGGTTTGATATTATTAGTGAGTTCAACAAGTGTATAGTAGAAGCCATGGTTCCAAACAACTTTTTGTGTTCCATTTCTTGTTAACTTGGTACCTATCCCTTGTAACTTGCCAATCCTCCCCCCCAAATATAATGTTTAGGCCGGATTTTAGAAGGTCAAAAATGTACTCGCTTATAAAAATATTAGGGAAATATTGTAGAATTATCAGAGATACGGGTCATACGGTCCACTTCCAACAACACCGATATTGTCCCTAACTTGGTAATTACCACCTGCACAATTCGTCAGGTGTGGGGTTTTATCACAAAAGGCCTCGGTATTAGTTAGAGTGGGGTTAAGATATTTAAACTATTACTTTTCTTTTTGTATGGCCGATGTGGGATTCAACACACCCCCTCACGTGGGACCTAATTAGTGGGTCACACGTGGGAGATCCACACATCGGCAACCACGTGGAGCCAAGAGGACTCACCCTACACGTGGGGCTAAGGGACCCACCATCATCGTGCGGGGCCAAGGGGACCCACCCATCACGTGGCAGTACAGTAAGGGCTCACTCCCTGGCTCTGATACCATGTAGAATTATCAGAGAGACGGGTCATACGACCCACTTCTAACAACACTGATATTGTCCCCAACTTGGTAATTACCACCTGCATAATCCGTCAGGTGTGAGATTTTATCATAAAAGGCCTCGGTATTAGTTAGAGTGAGGTTATGATGTTTAAACTATTACTTTTCTTTTTGTATGGCCGATGTGGGATTCAACAAATATTGCCTCCAATGATCTTTTATTGTGTTAGTTATAGATATCGACATATATTTAAGACCCTTTTAATAATTATTTTGTTTTTAATTTTAAAATTTTTGCTTTTCGTGTTTTAAGATACGATGAAAGCATATGGGCACTGGAGGGATGAAAAAGGGTGATGAGAAAAAGGAAGAATGGACTAAAACAAAATTTTGAAAGTGAAAAAGGCTTAAAATAGTTATTGGTTTTTGTTTTTAAGTTTTGATTTCGTGTCCTCCACATATTTTCCATTGTAACTAACACAAAAACTAAAATTCAAGAACCAAAAACAAAATAGTTATCAAATTTGTTAAGTGATTATTAATGTTAGGACAAGTAAACAAAGAAAGGGCAGCTAGTAGATGGGACAAGAATAAAATTAAAGTTAAATTGTAGCAAAGGTCCCCTAACTATATTAGGAGTTTAGTTTTCATCCCTGATCTCTACGAATAATTTTTCTCGTCCTTGAATTATGTCATTTGTTGCAAGAGAGACTTGGCTCCTCAAGGATTGAGGAACTCCTTAAAATACTTCATGACTTATTTACAGAACTTCGTGCTTATGATCGACTCTCTAAGGATTGACTAAATGATCTTAGTTTTAATTGATATTTTGCATAATAATCTTTACATAGCAATTTATAATACGAACGATTCCGATCACATGTACAAAATTCTGAATATGCCACGATTTTGAGGAGGAACTCCTCATTAATCTTAAGGAGCCAAGCTCTTCTCTTTTTCAAATAAATTAGATTGTTTTTCCTATATGAAAAGATCACTGTACCCTTAAATTTTATGGAAAAAGAAGACATTTTTAACAGAATGACCACTTATACAATGTAGAGTTAACTTGGTGGACGGAAGAAAATCATATGAGAGTTTAAGGACAAAAACTAAGCATGAGGTAGAGTTCAGGAAACTTTGTATCACTCACCGTAAAATTAAATATCGTTACCTTAGAATATTTTTATTTACAGCTAAGCAGGTTTTATGTCCACATATCCTAAACCCTACGCGTGGAAATCAAAGCTTTGACAAACTGATGTGTTTTTTGAGGGTTGGAGCACAGCGAAGCCATGTTCATGCAATAATTTGCTCTCTCGTCATCATCTGCACAAATGGGGAGATGCGGATTTGTGGACTACATCTCTCTTAAAAGAAAATAAGATAGAAAAGGGACAATTTTAATAACCATGATTGCAAAAAATAATATAAACTATGTGGATTCCTTTTTTTTTTTTTTTTTTCTTTTGCTTCATGATGAACTATAAATTCTTAAACTTTTTCATGTAAAGGGTTTTTATCATAAATAGTTCCTGAGATTGATCAAACTCATCATTTTGGTCTCTCACTTTCAAAATCAATCAATGTCGTCCCTGACATTCACTACCGCACATCAGTTTGGTCATTCCGTTAAGATTCCGTCACCTATTCTATTAGTTTGTATGAGGAACCCACAAATCAAATGAAATTGTGACACGTAGATTACACAAAATAAGGGTTTTTATTGAAAATGGTCCCTGACATTGATCAAACTCTTCATTTTCGTTTCTGAGTTTCAAAAATCAATAAATTTAGTCCTTGACTTTCAATACCACACGTCAATTTAATCATTCCGTTAAAGTTCCGTCAATTTGTCCCACTAATCCAATCATTTGGCGCCACATGGATTAACTATAAGAATTTTTTTTTAAGATTTAAAACTAAAAGTAAAATAAGAAACTAAAAACCAAAATTAAAAGAAAAAATAGAAGAAGGCACCATGGCACCACCAAAGTACTTGCTACTTGGCCCCCTAAACTCACTCCTCATTCTATGTAGGTTTATAATCCTATCAAATTTGAATTCAATTTTATCGAATTTAGATTGAGTTTTTTTATTTTTTTTATTTTTTACAATTGGGATGCGAGAAATGTCAATGCAAAATACTCATTCGTTGGTTCACTCTTAAAAAAAAAAAGTTTCTTATAGTTAATCCAAGTATGATTGGATTAGTGAGACCACATGATCAACATACAAACGAAAAATATTCATGAAATTTTTAAGGACTAAATTAATGTGAGGTAGTGAAAGTCATGAACCAAATTTATTGATTTTTGAAACTCAGGGACTAAAATGAGGAGTTAGATCAATGTCAGGAACCATTTGCGATAAAAATCCTTATTTTGTAATCCACGTGTCACCATTTCATTGGATTTGTGGGTCCCACATACAAACTAACAGAATAGTTGACGAAATCTTAACGGAATGACCAAATTAATGTGAAATAGTGAATGTCATGGACGACATTGAGTGATTTTGAAAGTGAGAGATCAAAATGATGAGTTTGATCAATCTCAGAGACCAACCCTAAGCAAAAATCAGCCTGATAGGATGGTTCTTGATTTTTGGAATGATTAAAACTTGTTTTTATTCATCTTCATCTCTATAGTTTAGAGCAAACAATCCATAAGAGTGTGAAGTCATCAGCATTCGAGGTATAGAAAACAACTTAACTAACAAAGTGTCTCACTCGTAGCATAATTGTTTGGTTTCAAAGTTAAAAAAGGCGCAACACACATTCGTACTAACACATATCTATCTATTGTAAGCATCCAACAGTGGCAAGCTCACAATTTCTCTCTCTCAATTCTCTTTGTGGCATAAAGAGGCAAACAAAAAGCCTGAATCAAATAGTTTGTCGTAACCAGAACCAATTTAAACCCCAACATTATGAGGGTTGGATTCAATTAATAACTAAATAAGAAAGTTAATGCTTAAGCATAAGTGAATTAAATTAGTTAATCAATGTAACGTCTATGTCTTCTCATTCAAATTCAAAACACTCCCCTTATAAATTAGATAAACAGAAAACCGTCCTATCAAAAAAAAAAAAAAAAAAAAGAACACCTCTGATTGTAATCAAACAACTAATCTTAATTTTTTTTTTTTTTAAAAAAAAAAAAAAAAAACACCAAACTAATCAGAGAAATGTTGGACCATATACCAATTGAAGAATGAAACAATTGCTGCAGCCTCCTACGAACGTAAAAATATCTACCCTGCACACGCTGCAGCTTTTTCCCCTCATTGCATTTTTGTGTCCCGCATGGTTATCGTTTGCTTCTTAACTCTTGCCTCTGTTTGCAGTGTGCCAACACTCTTTCTTTTCTACGTAGAAGCAGCAGCAGCAGGCGATTGTGTGATGTCAGCCACCATGTTTAATGCAATGCATGGCTGATCCACCGGTACCTGTAAATTTAAAAAAAATATCAATGAAATCAGTAAATATTATAAAAACGAAACTAGTTACATATTTTTAAATAAAAAATGGAACTAAAACATCAAATTGTTGTTTATATTAATTTAATTAAATATTGTTGTGTATTTTTTCTAAAATATTTAAAATGGAAAAGGTCTCTGGGTTGGTCAGACTTTGTCAGCTTTGTCCACACGAGTGGTGCGACATATATACACCGACCGGTCAGACATCTCTTGATTTCATGGACTGTCAGTAGTAATATATTGGTATATTACTTCAAGTAATTGTCACGTCGTATGCATGCAATGCAATGTAAGATATATGCATGCCCCACCCTTCTCTAATACCAACCGAAGTTTGACTTCCCTCTAAATTTCCCACTTCGTCCCTCTCTCTAATTATCTTGTTTATTTTTAATTTTTTTTTATAAAAAAAAGTATAAGAGGAAGAAAGAAAAAAAAACCCCTAAATAATACCTATGATTACGAGTGTTGTGTATTTTTGACATTTTTGTTTAATTTTAAATCATGATAAGATTAGTCGCACATAATTTTTATCATATTTGTGAAGTTTGTTTTGAAATTCTTGCAATTAAATATTTAAAAATGAGACAACGATAAAAGTACGGTATTCATTTTTTTTTCATATTGTATACAAGTATTGTTTTCATAAATATATATCTTTTATCGTATGATGCGGCAAATAATAATCAAACAAACGATCAAACAATTATATAATGTAATAAAATGTGAGATGTATTATGGGGTTGTTTTTAAAATCGAAAACTAATGGGGGTCATTTGTTTTGCTCTATTTGGTACTATTTTCTTTCTTTTGTCATGTCACTTATCACGCTCACGTAAGCATCCAAGGTACAAGCTGACATACACGCTCGGACCAGCTTGTCGGGATTGTTTAAAGTGATTGCATTTAACACGATCTGTCTCGATCATCCAATCCTAAGGTGAATTCGGGTTTAGCATGAATCTGCTTTTAAAATAGTTAAAAATGTATTTTTGTAAAAATATTTTTGATATTAATTTTTAATAAAAAATAAGTAAATTAAAAAAAATATTTGAAATACTTCTTATAAGAAGTATATAATCGGTGCTTTTTGCAAGATAAACTTTAAGTGTTATTGAAATTTATAAACATTTTTTCTAAAAATATTTTCAATTATTTTAAAAGAATTTTCAAACGAATCCTTTAATCTTAGAATACCTTTCTCTTAAGTTGAAATCGCAACAAGTGCTTTAAATAGTACACAACATAATAATGAAAGATGAAGGTCTCTGTCTCTCCATCCAATTATTTACTTTTAACATTTTGTAAATTCTAAGTAAATTTTAGAACATTTTTATATTTAATAAAACAATTTATACACACCATTCTAATCAGTAGACTGAACTAATCAAAGATTCAAAAGAGAATTAGAGGTCGCATTTAGAAAACGTGCCTAAAAGGTGAAAAAAATTAGGTAGAAATCACTCCTCTATAATTAAGATTTGAAAACAAATTAATCCAAACAATTGGTAGACCAGCATACAGCTAGGTTACACTCAAACGCTTAATGCACATGGACAAATGAGTTGCTACATTTATACACCTTAATAAGCTTTCATTAGAGAGAATATTATTGCTTTAAGCAAAAATTTTAACATATTATATACATGTGCAATGTCATATTTTTCACTTAAAACTTTATCCAAAACCATGACAGGATTATGAAGATGACATCTTAACTATAGCATAGGGCTTTGGTTTCCACCTATGTGTCTCGAGTTAAAAATTCCTCCTCTCTTAAATTATTATAATAATTTTGAACTCTTCCAACTGCCTCTTAATAATAATAATAATTTTTTTTTTATAAAAAAAATTACGTCTTTAATATTCCAATAATGTATTGGCTATAGATATGCATCTCATATTTTATATAGATCGAGACATCAAATCTCAATTTTACTCATCTTAAGTCGACGCTTGGACAATATTTCGTTGTAGTAGTTTAATTCTGTGTATATAATAGCAGTGTTCGCAAAAAGTTTAACGAAAAATGGTGATTTTTTTTTGGACAACCAGTAGTGGTGGTTTACTTCTTCAAAAATAGCATTATTTGCACTTTGCTGCATGAATGCATCCACAGGACAGTACAAAAGCACAGTGTTGCCCCCTTCCAAAATAGTGATGTTGATTTCTTTGTATATTTTCTTTCATTTTCCTAAATTGAGCAAGTGTGTTACATAACATGAATATAATATTATGATAGGGTCCCATGCCAATAAAATAAAAACATGTGTAACCTTGTGTTCAAATTTTTTTATTTTACTTGCACGAGCCGTCGCATAACAGTATGCCGTCATAAAACAGTATATTTGTGTTACGTAAGTTGCATTATTATTATCATCATGATTATAATAGGTAGAGAGTGACAAGACATGACATTGATATGACATTGAAAAAGAAGTAATTACTGTGTGCTGGGGGAGGAAGTTTTGACTTACAAAATGTCCTGCTCCAAGAATCCAATAGAAGTGCAGGTTTTTGTACGACCTGGTGAACCCTCTTGTAAATCCTTCTTTGCCACAATAAAGAGGGGTTCTACTCTTGTTCAAGAAATTTGGGAGTCCTTCCCACCTGAAAAACAGAATGGATAATAAAACCACCCACATGAGAGAGAGAGAAAGAGAGAGAGAGAGAGAGAGAAAGAGAGAGAGAGAGAGAGAGAGTTAACTTGAGCTTTTCGACCCATGCTTCAGTTCCCTTGGTTGCACATATGAGATCAACCTACAACAATTACCAACCAAATCATGACAAACCTAGCTAGTTTGCAAAAATTTAATGGTGTCCAATTCTTAATTATAATTAACTTTAAATAGGTGGTGATTTTTGTTTTTGGTGTAAGAATCAATAAGCGAAGAGAAATATTATCAGAATCTAATACTAAGTGATTAGGCAAATTTTTAAGTTGAATGAGCAACTATTGGTGCTAACACATTTCTTAATTCTAGAACAGATCTATCAATTTTCGATTGGCTACTCCTAATTTTGTTAATAATATAAAACTGTTGGCTATTGCTGTTTAAAATGAAAGCAATGTTGAGAAAAACTTACTTGCCCATTGTATATTGTGACATTGACCCCTTTAGCAAGGAGTTCATCAACCTAAGTGGAGAGAAAAGGGAATTAAAGAAAAATTAAAAGTTGGCACAAGATTCTTTCAAGACAAAGAAGAAATATCGTAGAGCAAAGACAAATTCAATTTCCTTGCAGATAAAATACTTAATTAGGCAAAAGTTAGCTCATTAAAAAGAATAATTAGAAGAAGAGACTTTGATTTCTCTATTCGATGCCTACAAGACAAAATATTTAATATTAATGAGTAAACTTGATATAAATTTAATTTGTGAGTTATTATTTTCATGGATGATAGGTAGATTAATTTTATTTATTTTCGTAGACACCTTTATAACATGTTAAATGTATTTGATCAACATATGGTATATGTATTGTGACATCCCACATCGCCCATGAGAGTGATCCTTAAATGTATATTCTCATCCCTACCTATCATGAGGCCTTTTGGGAGCTCACTGGCTTCGGGTTCTGTAGGAACTCCGAAGTTAAGCGAGAAGGAGGCCAGAGCACTCCCAGGATGGGTGACTCACTGGGAAGTTGCTCGTGAGTTCCCAAAAACAAAACCGTGAGGGAATGGTAAGCCCAAAGCGGACAATATCGTGCTACGGTGGTGGAGCAGGCCCGGGAAGTGGTCCGCCCTGGGCCAAATGTATATTCTCATCCCTACCTAGCACGAGGCCTTTTGGGAGCTCACTGGCTTCGGGTTCCGTTGGAACTTCGAAGTTAAGCGAGTTCGCATGAGAGCACTCCCATGATGGGTGACCCACTGGGAAGTTGCTCGTGAGTTCCCATAAACAAAACCGTGAGGGCGTGGTCGGGGCCCAAAGCGGACAATATCGTGCTATGGTGGTGGAGCGGGCCCGGGAAGTGGTACGCCCCGGGCCGGGATGTGACATGTATCATATATGATGGCATATAAATTTTCTTTTAACTATTTTCTATGGAAGTATTTAGATTTTCGTATTTAAATATTTAAATAAAAAACTTGAGTAAAGATGCATACATCAAGAAATTTAATTATAATTGAAAAAAATATAGAAACTGGACTAAATCCAACACCTCAAATTTTTGGACTTGAACCAAAGTACCCCATAATTATTTATGGCCATGTTTGCGTAGAAGTCACTATACGAAGAAAATGACACTCTACCAAAGCAACTCATATATTTTGTTTCACTTCAACAAAAATAATAAAATTTCAAAATAAAGTATACTGGCTTTCCCTACTAAAAATAATTCAGTGAATTTCTATAATGCACCAATCACTATAATATTTTCTTGTAACATTAACCTTTCTTTCTTTTATCTAAATTATAAAATATAAAATTAATTCGAACTAAGTATTGAGAGAATACTAAACTTTAATCGAAGTGTACGCTACAGCTACATCATAATATAAGTAATATTATAGTTTGCTCTTCTGGATTAGGAAAAATTATTACCTCATTAATCCTTGGTTTCATAAAATCGCCTGTTAGGGCTGAGAACACGTAATCAGACTGCCCTCCCCATCTGCAAACCCAAAAAATATGCACCGTTGGTGGATTACATCATATTTACCAAGCATTCTTAACTGTAAAAATTATATTTGCAACTGAGAACGTATTTAAACAACAGAATGAAAAGGATATATACTCACGTCACATCATCGGGGATTATCTTAAGCTTCTTTTTTATGGCACCGTTTAACAAAGAATCAAGATCACCATTACCACCACCTGCTGAAGACCTTAAAGAACTCAGGTATCTTGAATATTTTTTAACGTAAATTCCTTTGTTATATTGAATTGTTGCCAAGGATGAAACTGGATCCATTCCTGAATCCAACAGAAAATTATAGAAATCCTGCAAATGCCACAAATGCCACAAATCCAATAAATAATTTAAATAAAAAAGTTGTGAGTTTTAATTGAATTTCAGTCACAAATAACTACTAAATTAATACGAAAATTAAAAAACAATTACCACAGCATTGCTGTTAGACATGATGACTTGCTCAAGTTCACCCCAAGAATTGGTTGCGTCCACCAACTGACCATCCTGAATCTGTTGCTTAATTCTCTGAGCCATATTATTTGATTTCTGCAATCCAATGTCGTCAAGCCTTGACACGTCTTTGAGCAGAGGACCCCATGAAAGCTGCAATGTACACAAAATTAAATTATCAATAACTAAATGTAATTACACATAAATGAAAATTTATCACTAGCATTATGGTTTAGTAGTATAATCTTTAAGTGAAATTTTAAGGTGACTTTCATGAATTACGAGTTTGATACAAATTGAATGTTGCTGTATTATGTGACCTAATCTAAGAACCCTACTCCCAACATGGTTGTATATGAAAAACAATATAGACTAAACTAAATTTGAAAGTTAAACTGTAAAAATCTGCATGATACGGGAAAGACAATTATTGAGTCAAAAGCAGTTAGAACTACGGTAGCTTACCACAAAATCTTCCGGGGAGATCCAACTGTCTCCCAATGCCACTCCTACAAGAAAACAAATATACATTTTAAGATGTTGGTATTTTTAGTTAGACCAATATTTTTAATTAAAACTTGATTAATTTAGTTTTAATTACCTCCAAGTCTAAGTTTTAGCTTTCCTTGTTGAATGGCTTTGAGAGCTGAAAGTCCAAGAGTGACTGCAAATTTGCCTCCATAGGACTCTGCCACAATGAACAGAGGACTCTTTTGGAGGCTCTCATTTCTATTGAAAACCTCCACCAGCAATGTGGTCAAATCAGCAGCTGCCTCCAAATCATTTTTTACAAACAGAGACATATCCTCCACAAAACTGTATCCAGTCCCAACTGGGTTGTCCTGAATTATCCCAAAAAATCAAAAGAAATTTAAATTCATATAACTTAATAGAACCCAAACAAAGAAAACAGAGTTTTGAGTACTTTTTGGTGAACTTACAACAAATAAAAGATCTGCTTTTTGCAACCAGGTTGAGTTTCTTGGGTTCAAATTCGTGTCCAATGGACCAACCTCTTCAAAATTCCCAATCCCAACTCCTGAACCTCCCTATTTTTTGGAAAAATAATCAATGAAAACAATGTAAAATAAAATATCTGGTTTGTTCATATTATTTGATATGAGGTAGTTTGGTAATACTCACAGGTCCACCCTGAAGCCAGAGAATGGTTGGCCATGGCTTGGAGGGATCCTCAATTCTGTTGGGACTTCTGTAGAGCCACCAGAACATATGGGCTTCTGTGTAAGAACAATACCAAAACAAAAAGGTGAACAAAAGTTCCATGAGCATTAACATTTCTGCTTCATTACAGAAAGAATATATATATATATATGTGTGTGTGTGTGTGTGTGTGTGGGTGAATTGCTTACTGGGTCTGACTTCAACATAGCCCCACTCCTCTGATCCATCTATGGTTCCTGCGGCAGCTGCTGTTGTTGCAGTTCCTCCATGAAAAAGTGGTATAAAAAGGAGAAGAGAGACAGCAAGAATTACAGAGAGATTTTCCATTGTGAGACCAAAGAGAGAGAGACAGAGAGGGAGAGAGGGACAGCAACTTCTTAACCTGCTGGGAAATAAAACATGCAGTAAAAGGAGGTTTTATATGTAGAGAGACTACTGAGGATTAATATTACGCAACAGAAAGCTTACTTTGTCTCTTCTAACACAAAATAACAAAGAGAGGTAAAAAAAATAAGTAGAAAATAACAAAGAGAGGAAAAAAAAATAAGTAGTCGGATATTGTTTCTATCATTATATAATAACTTTCAGAATTTATTTAGAAACGATGAAGCAGTAAAATCAAAGAAAATATTTTGTTATTTAATTTCTTGTTATAGCAAGTGCACTCGTTGCATGTATTCTCTGGCTCTTAATATACATGGTGTATAAAATGGAGATTTTAAAATGAGCTGAACACTCTATACATATTAGCTAACAAAAAAACTTCACAAAATCTTAAAAATTTAAATTCAGTTGATCATTTTAGAAGTACTCATAGAAACTCCTCGTTTAAACAAAACCCAAATCCCATGGATTTTTATTTATTATTTCTTTCTTAATTTATAAGAAGAAACTCTTTTTGTGGAAACACGTTTTGAAGAAACTCTTTTTGTGGAAACACGTTTTGCTCACGAATGACCATTTTTTCATTATGTTGAATATTTTTTTTTGAATGACCATATTTTCATAGGGCATAATTCGACGGTGAAATCCATGTATAGCTGGGGTTCTTGCACAAGGTTATATATATATTTATACGTTCATAATTTATGGTTGCCTATCTGGCACAAGATGAACAGCTTCCCCAACGTTGCAAATGAACTTAATGCCAAAACATTTAACTTGGCTTGTAGCTGAAGATTGTTGGATGATTGACATGTTTAAAACACATAGGAAGTCTCAATCTAATTGACATCTAGCTTGGAAACCATTGTGTCAAGTTTTATTGTTCTTAACAATGTCAACCGAACAAATTAAAAATAACGAAAGATTGACAACAATTGTTTAAAACAATTTCAAAACGGAACTGTTTATTGGCACTTTAAAAACTTGTTTTACATGTATAGAAAATGCATGATAACCTTTTATTAGTGTGAACAACAATAAATCTATTTATTGGATTATGTACATTGTTTCACACACACATATAGAGGTTATGTTATAGGTAGTACACTCGCATGCATGTGAGGCCATCCTATAAGCTCATCCTACTTTTAGTGGCCTCACAGGCAACAATGCTTCTGAATAATTTCTTGCCAAAGAAAAGACCTGAGAAAATTGCATGAGATATATTAAATTTCTGAAATAGAAATCCTGCCTGGACAAGTTTAACTGTCACGGATAGTTTCCACTCGAAGAATGTGTGGTGAAACATCACTTGTACAACAACCACAGAAATTGGGCTAAGAAAAATCGACCTTATTGACCACTATTTTAGGTGAATGGAGCTATCATGGACATTCAGGTTGCCCTCAATAGAAAAATGAAGGGAGAAGTGAACAAAATTTGGGTGCCTTATCCGGAAAGTTACTTCCATATAAGATTTCTGAGGGAGAATCGATTTGAATAACCTACAGGCTAAGCAAAGATATTCAGCATTTCTGGCCAACTCATGCCCACACGTTTTATCGAATGTGTCATGCATATAAAATTGTTGTATATGTGTTGGTTATACATGTAACCTTCCTTTACAACACCGACGTACGTGGAAATCTATCATTTTATAGTGGAATTCACATGTATGTTGTGATCAAAGAAAAAAACGAATTATATGTAACAGACGGATACTCATTATGATACAATTTTAATGATGGAGGGTGTTTAATTTTTGACGATTTCTCTTGAATGGGAATGCTAAGCTAATTATTGATAGAAAAATCTACAATATGGATGTTTGTGATATGGAATTTTTGGTGGACTCAACCGTTTTAGCTGTCCACTCAAGGGACACATGATGTGAAGTGAACTATGATGAGCTTCTAGCAAGCAACATGCATATATAATTTGCATTATTTCTCTCTCTCTCTCTCTCTCTCTCTCTCTCTCTCTCTCTCTCTGTGCAGGCCCATCAGATCATCATACAGAATGACGGAGAATTATAGGATAGACACAACAACCTTGAAGGTGGATAAGATTTTAACTATATATAGGCATGATTTTTGTATATTAGTTAGATTCTCTCATGTGCTCATATATACGTGACAACACATCATTCGTTAGCTATAACAATCGGAAAAAAAAATATCATTAGACCAACTCCGAAGGGTAGTAATTTCTACATTCCCTAGTTTACTTCTTACACTTTTTAAGTTTTAACTATTTTTATGAAGAGCTAAAACTTTGCGTTGAGTTGACGGTAAGACTTCCAACTCCAATGATAAAACATTTGTCTTAATAAGAGTTAGATTCTTACTTTTTTTTGTTGGTGACTTTAAGTTGATTTAATGTAGTCACTTAGTAATATGGGAGGTCTTAGGTTCGAATATCTTGGATGACAAGTTCTAACTAATTTATTCGAAAACCATTTAGTGTAAATTTATTATTTTGTTGGTGCTTATGCAATTCTTAAATTTTTCCAGCAGGCAGCAACACATTACATAATTGTTCCTAGGTTTAATACAACTGTCTAACTGGCCAAATAGCTGCAGAAGAATTAAATAAAAAAAGATGGTTGAATGCAATTTTCATTTGGATATTGATATTCACACAATCATTTTTACCTCTCACACATCCTTGTTAATTTTTGGCCATTGATCTTCTTCAATTCATTAAATCCGACGGCCGAAAATCAAGAGGGGTGTGTAAAAAGTAAAAATAAGTGTGTGGATAGCACTACCATTTTCATTTCTTTACTTCCCTATAGTTTTAAAGTTTTGTTTATTTCCTGTGTGGGCTTTAACTTGAAGGCATTTTTCGGGCCATAGCTTTGTGAGGGCTTGGGTAAGGCCGCTGTAAACGAAAACAAGATTTTTCAAGCCCAGCCATCGACTCCGAGCATCCTATTACCATATCTACCGCACTGATGCAGGCTTAGTGAATTATTGAGTTGTTTCCTAGAAAAAAAGAAAGAAAAAGGATTAAGTACCTAAAACATTCAAAACAGGTACTTAGATTTTTTAAACATTCAAAATAGGTATTCAACCTATTGAACATGTCATATCCGTTAAGCTCTAATTAAATTTTTGTTAATTAACTAAGCTTTCTTCGTCTCCAACATTAATAGAAGGTCATGGAAGCATAGACTCCACCAAATAAAGACCACCACCACCCCCTTCAGCCATCACCTCCAAATCCAACTCACAATCACAAATCCACCCTACAACTCAAACCGCCAACATCAAGAAGGTCATGGGGGTTGTTGAAATGCTGTGGACAACCATGATGCGGCCACCACCATCTTCATCATCCACAAAGAAGAACTAGAAGCTTTACTGGCCGAAAATCTGCGAATGAGACAATCGCATGAGCATAAAATAAGCTCATTGAAACTCTATCTGAATTCTTAATCCTTTCTTTTGTTAGGAGATTTTTCGATCTTCATTTTTGTTTTCCATTTTACTTGTGAATTTGTTTATTTTTTCTATTTTTTCATCTTCATTTTTTTTTGAAGTTATATTTATTATTATTTTAATATCCAAGTAAGCAAAAAGTGGGATCCATTGTTGCCTCAGGTACATGTAACAGAAAAATTAACTGCGACTTAATGGATGTGACATTTTAGGCTGGGTATTTGTTTGGAATGTTAAAAAAGATTGAGACGAATTTGGAATGACACTAAAAGGTTGAGGGACTTTAGGCTTAATCCAAAAATAAAATAATGTGGATTATCGGGCTATTCCAAGTTCGTCTTTAGTATTTACTTCTACCAATTTACGTAACTTAGTTGTTCACTCAAAACATTGACCATGAGGTAATGAAAGAACCTTGGCCCAACGAAGTTTATTATTTTGTCGAACAATCACTTAATATAGAAGCTAGACTCGTCATTTAGTACTACGGTCTAATAGTATTCTTCTTCACTTGTAAGTTAGATGTTTTAGGTTCAAAATTGCCAAATATGAATTCAAACCAAATTATAATGGCTAGCCTCAGAGGCGAAGCCACAGAGGTGCAAGGAGGTACGACTAGTGTTCTAAGCGAAGCTAAGCATGTTTAGGCAGGGCTGGGCAGAGGCTAGACAAGCGTGTCTGGGGAACGCTGAAATTTGAGAATGTTTTGTTACAAAGCCGGCAGTGTGCCGAGGAAGAAGATTTCAAGATGGTAACCTGTATCTTTAATTGTCACATCCCAGTCTTGACTCCGTCGTAGCACGATATTGTCCGCTTTGGGCCCCGGCCACGCCCTCACAGTTTTGTTTCTGGGAACTCACACGAGAACTTCCCAGTGGGTCACCCATCCTGGGAATGCTCTCGCCAGAACTCGCTTAACTTGGAGTTTCGATGGAACCCAAAGCCAGTGAGTTCCCAAAAAGCCTCGTGCTATATGGAGGTGGGCATGTACATATAAGGCACATCACTTCCTCTCCGTTGGTCGATGTGGGATGTTACAATTCACCCTCCTTAGGAGCCCGACGTCCTCGTCAACACACTCGCACCACACAATAGAGTGGCTCTGATACCATTATGTCACATCCCATTCTCGACTCCGCCGTCGCACGATATTGTCCTCTTTGGGCCCCAGCCACGCCCTCACGGTTTTGTTTCTGGGAACTCAAACGAGAACTTCCCAGTGGGTCACTCATCTTGGTACTACTCTTGCCTGAACTCGCTTAACTTCGGAGTTCTGATGGAACCCGAAGCCAGTGAGTTCCCAAAATACCTCGTGTTATATGGAGGTGGGCATCTACATATAAGGCACATCACCCTGCTCCGTTGGTCGATGTGGGATGTTACATTAACTAACACCCATATCCCTATTTTTCTATTAACCAATCTTCTGATTTAAAAAAAAAAAAAAATTTGGATAATGTTTTATTAACTTCTTTTTATTTTTAAGACACACCATTTTTTTGGTACCAAATTACTATATCTAATTTGTTGTATAAATATGTTTTTTAATTAACTATGACATAGTTTAAAACATAAAATAAATCCATGTAATTAGCATGGGTACATTAAGCAAAAAATAAATATGAGTATAAATTAAATTAAAAGTAGGAGTACATATTAAAAATTAAAATATGGGGTACAAATATACATTAAAAAAATATGGGCTAAAAAAGAAATTAAAATATATGGATACTAATTAAAACTAGAAAGAATATTGGTGTAAAATAAAAAGGGAAAAGGTACACATTAAAATTAAAATATATGGAAAATACTAAAAGTGTTGCAGTCCTATTGGAATAGGAATGTGATTGTGTAAATCCTAGTAGATATGAGAATATATCTTATATTCCTATTAGGAGTAGATTACCTATTAAATGTTGTAATCCTAAAGGGAAAGGTTTTTACCTATCATACTACTATAAATAAAGGCATAATGGGGTGGAACAGAACACACCCACAATTACACATCTCTCTCTTTCGCTCTATCTATGCCGCACCACTCTCTCTCTAAGGCCCCCATAATTGTTTAGTAAATTATGCCTACAACACTTTATCAACATGCTCTTGACGTTGCGCTAACAAGAAGGAACTTCTACAAATTCAAAGCTTTTATTTGTTTTCTGCCAATCAGGTACGCTTAAAATAAAGTAAGATATTTGAATCAACATTGAAGCATGAAAACATTTCCCATGATGCATGAACTCCCCTATGTTTATATTTTCCTTCCGATATATATATTGTATATGTTCATATATTTGTCAATATATATATTTGTTTCATGCATTACGCAATTATGCTATGTGGAATTTGTGAGTCAAAGAATCTAAATAAAATAGAAGCATGAGTTTTTTTGGGTTCTGAAAACCCTAAAATCTGTTAAAAGCACAAGCGAAAAAAAAAAGAAAATATTGGTTGAGTAGCGGCTTGAAGTCGCGGGGCCAAGCCTGCACTGCTCAACAACAGGCCAACAACCGACCTTTTTCCTTTTTGGGCCTTATTCTCGCTCGGTCCATATCCAAAGGCTGGGATGTTTTTCTTTACTTTTTTTATTCACAAACCAAAGCCAATTTGGGCTTCCGCTTGTTTTAGTCCGCATGCCAGCATGCCTTGGGCTACTCATTTCCTCGGCATGTCACACTGCAGCTTGCTTTGCTTGTTATTGGGCTGCTCAATGCAGCCAACCCGTGCCCAACATGGGCCTTATGTTTTTTTTATTTTTTTGTATGGCCTGCAGCCAACATTAAATAATATGGGCCTAGACAAATTTTATTATTTTGCTTTTACGATCGACCCCGAATGGTCTCGATCTATTGAATTAATTAAAAGTGACCTGTAGTCCATTAATCTGATAATGAATCCAAAATTATTGACCTGAAAATCACTTTTGGACATTAACGATTCAATATTTTATTTCCTTTCTTTGAATCGTTGACTCACTTTCGTAGTCCCGAAACACTCACACTTGAGTTCCTGAAGCAACCCAAATCTACTACACTTAGTTGTATATTGCATTCTGTGTTCTTGCAGGAACCTCTCTTTTATGAACTAAACGTTCATAAACTAAATTGAACATGTAGTTTCAAATTTAGTGCCTTTGAAACCCGAAGTTTTCATAAAACAATACACCCATGAAAACCCGACGTTTTTCATGAAAACCATGTCTTAGAACTCAAATGCTCTAATTTTGATGCTTATGGATGATTCCTTCCTATAGCACCAATCATAATCTTGTTCCCTCCAATTCAGTGGATTGACGAATCGTCACAAGTTCGATTTTCCTGATTTGGACGTTTCTAAGAGAAATCACTTTATGTGGAGTACAAGATGTGAATCTCCACTTGACTATCAAGAAGCTGAGAAACCATTGAAGCCAACAATGGCATGTAAGAGCTGACTAAGCATCCCCCATGATCTTCATTCGAAGACTTATGCTCAAAGCATTACAAATGGACATACCTCCCCGATCGAGAATTCCATGGCTCTTTGGCTCGCTCCTACGGACTGTCTAATCATGAAAGACATTGCCTGAAGCACATCATGATTACGTCCATGAATGAGTACAATTCTGAAGTTTATAAATCCGATTGAATTTTGACTGGAGAATACTTTTCTCGTCCTTCCTTATTTCTAACTCGCCCCTGAATGAGCAATGTAGATAACAGAAGTTGACCAAATTCTCGGATCTGATTACTACCACAAATGTGAGAGAAAGTTATGGACCCAGTTCGGCTGGAGTATACTAAATAGCTCGACCTAGTTTGGTCAAAACCTACCGAATGGTGATATACTGCTTCGGCAGGGATACACCAAATGACATATTCTCTCACAATCCAATTTCGAGTTTGTTTTTACAACATATGGTAGAATCAGAGCTTTCCAAGGTGTGGCATCATGCCCGAAGCATGATCCTTGGTACATAAGACCTAAAACTTCAAGAATAAGGGATAGTATTCCCAAACCTCAACCCTGCAGAATCTACTTCCGTCTTGATGGAATAGATCGTTGGTTATGCACATGTTCGTACCTCTACCAATGTTGTTGAGGAGTACCATTCTAGTAGTCAATATGTGAGATTATTTTTGCTCCACCGAACACCGTGGAAGAGCAGAATTTTGACATGGATGCCTTGATGGTCGAATCCCCTTAGTAAATCATTTACTTTGTGAACATTTTTCCATGTTCTTGGATTCAAGTTTGGTGTATGTTTTACTTATGGATAATCTTATTGATATTGTCCTTGAATATGAGTTAATTGAATCATGTTTCTTAATACATGTGACCGATTCAATTAAACACGTGATTAGGTAGGAATGTGGGAAAGTTAGTTGTTTGGATGAATGCGCACTACACACACTAACTTTACACCTAAATCATATCTCTATCAACGACTTCAAGTCTATCCAACTTGATTAAGAGCATTGGCACGCTCCTCGTTGTACGAATGGTACTAAATCACCATTTAAGGGACCTTAAATTCTCCCTGACGTTGAGTTTTTAAGGATATTCGAGATGACAATGATCATAAATGAACCACTAAAGAAAATAAAGTGAAATATCTTTGCACTACCTCCAAACATGAGCCCGAAGCTTTGATTTGGGGCCAATGGGTTGTCTCCCAACTAGGAACACACCACATGTGGCCGGCCTAGAGCCTAGTGATTGAGCATTTTACTTGTTTTGGCACGACCTTTTGGGACACTTAAGTCAAACAATGATGTGACGACGCATCTCCTTACCTGAAGTAAGGATCTTATGCCTACAAGCACACTTAGCCAAAACCCGCTCATTTTGGGAAATTTGATTTCTAAATCATCCATAGCAAAGATACAAAACGACTCATTTTTCACAGTGGATTCAAGGGAATATATGTGGACTAATCCAACCAAAATGCGGACCATATAAATACTTATGGTTTTGGTTGATGAATCGACAAACTGGTCACATGTTTGTCCACAAACATTAATGCTAAACCTCATGGCCGATTAAGGGTTCACCACCCTACTTATCCCTTAAAGTCTAGGAGACTGGATAATGTCGGAGAGTTTATATCGACAGTTTTCGATAAAGTATTGCATGTCGTTTTGGGTTTATAATTTAACATCGAATTCCCATGTTCACCCCAAATAGCCTAGCCTAGTGATCATAAAGCGCAATTTAAATGATTGCCTGAATTTTGTTAAACGTACCAAGTTTTCGGTTGCTGCCTAGGGTTATGCAATCCTTATATGCAGTTATGTTAGTCCGCCTTGAGGACCATTGCCACCCAACCTATATGACGTTACAGTTGGTTACTGGGTACGAACCTGACAATTTTCGTATTTACGCATTTGGGTGCGCATTCCATGTGCCAAGTTGGGCCGCCATAACGTACCACCATGGGTCCTCAAAAAAGGATGTGTATCTTTTGTCGATCATGATTCTCCTTCACACTAGCTCTCTTAGAGCCCTTGCATGCGATCTCTTTACCGCTCATTTATGGGTTGTCACTTTAATGAGACAGTCTTTCCGCCGTTAGGGGGAGATAAGAAAGTCAATGTTCCTGGAGAACGGCGTGAATTTACGTGGACGTTGCCCACTATGTCTCATCTTAATCACCATACCGCACAAGTGTGATAAGCAAGTGCGATGAATTCTAGATTTCAAAATGTTGCTCCAGACGCATTCCTCTGATCTAGCTAAAGTGGCGAGATTATATACCAGCTGCAAACATGCCTGCAAGGATAAACGTACTTAACGGACGTCGAGTCAACACCCCTGGAGGGTGTGCCGCCCCTGTTGAACAGTTTGGACACCCCAATTGGACGGTCTGGTACACCGACGGATAACCAATCAATTTGTCTTGGCCTGGAGCACGACAGATCACTTGGTTTGTAGGATTCACTTCCCTGGAAGAGGAAGATACTGCACAACAATGAATCTAAACTCGATCGCTGTCTCAAATCATTTCCATCTTATGAGATTAATCCGGATTTCTCCCGAGACTTAAAGTTCTTGGTCCAGTATACTAGTTTGGATGAGCAAAATGGAATTGAAATGAGATTATCATCGATGATGTTTTCACTTATATGGTAGCTACCGACATAAATGAAAAGCGACGATATCGAACCATGTTCCGTTGATTAAGTGACAACGTAGAACTGATTGGACAGCTGAAATTACAATCCAGGTCAAATTCCTTACCAAAATGTGTATTGGACCTATCATTCCTACACTGCCCAAGGTAACCCCGTTGTGTTCCAAGTGGGAAATGAAGCTTATTGAGATGAATGAAATAGTGCGATATGATGCACGCCTTACGGTGCAAGGTTTCTCTCAAACGTCATGTGATTGATAGCAGCATTATGAAATGTGGTTAGTGTTTTCTCCATGGGGATATAGATACGGAGAGTTACATGTAAGCTCCTGAAAAATTACATGGACTGTTTCAAATAGTTCTAAACCACGGAACACCCTCTTAACTCGTTTTGAGGCGTTCACTTACAATCCGACGGATGTGGTATACCCGTTTACGTGATTATTTGATTCGTCAGGGATATGAATTATGCCCTTGCGTGTTAAACTATGAAGTCTTATTCCAAATTGCTAGAGTTACAGTTTATGTCGTTGACACGAATCACTAAGACTCCGGAAAAGCTTGAGAAAACTGTCTCACACCTGAAAATGGAATTTGAGATGAATGATCTTGGGAAAATTCGTTTATGCCTTGACCTGAAGTTGAAGCATTGTTCTGACGATATTTTGGTCTACCAGTCGAACTACACCCTGAATGTGTTACCTTTGAGTATACCTTTGATCATCCATATGTTATATGCAAATGAGACCCTTGAAGAGGTTATGGAATCCGAAATTCCATATCTAAATTCAACTTTGCGCTTCATTGTACTTAGCTCATTGTATTTAGACAGGACATCTTCTTCGATGTTGATCTTGGTAAAGATGCAGCACCGCGCCTACACGCATCCACAGAATTGGTATTAAAGACGTACCCTGAAGGTACTATAAGGGCAAATCCCAACGTATCTAGAGTGGATTCAACCCCCCTGATCCTTGGAATGATGCTTGCCTTGTTTGTTATGCTGACGCATGTTACTTATCAAACCTGCACAAGGCAAAATCCCCAAATGGTTATGTCTTTACCGTTAGGGATATTGCAATATCTTGGAGGTCCATGATATGACCTTAGTTGCGAAATCTTTGAATCGTTCCAAGACTCACCTCACTTCGCTACGCCACAAGTGAGACATGGTTAGGAGTTCTTGTTGAGCATATTCGAAGTACTTGCTGTGTTTTCATCCATCGTTGAGTCCCAACGACGATCCATGAAGATTATGCTGCATGTATCAACCAGACCAAGCCATGATACATCAACGAAGTCAACACCAAGACATATTGCGTCCACATCTACATCAACAAAGCATCAGGAGATTGAAGTTATGCAAGCCGATCCCAGACAACCTTGTCGACCTCTACATGACGTCACTGCCGAAGTCAACCTTTCAGAAGCTTGTCCGAGGAATTTGTATGCCTAACTATTCATATGCAATGCTTGTAGTTCTCATTTGGAAGTTATGTCAAACTCAGGGGGAGTATCCAGAAGTATACTCACTTAATCTTAATGTATTTTTTTCCCTAGATTATGAGCATTTTTCCCACTGGGTTTTTGCTACCTAACTAGGTTTTAACAAGGCACCCATCCTGGGCTGATCATACCCTTGTGAGATATTCTACTGGCGTCCAAAAGACGTATAGTTTTGACTTAATGCAACTTTTCTTGTTTCTCCTTAGACTATGGGTTTTACCATAGCGAGGTTTTGTGAGTTTTACTTTTTATGCATTCTTCCGTTGATCTGAGACTCGCATTCGCTCATCGTGCCGACGACTTCATCAACTATACTTGCTTCATCACTGAAGACTTGATGCGCCATTTACTTGAGTATTTACACACTCAATGGGGAGTGTTGCAGTCCTATTGGAATAAGAATATGATTGTGTAAATCCTAGTAGATATAGGAATGTATCTTATATTCCTATTAGGAGTAGATTACCTATTAAATGTTGTAATCCTAAAGGGAAAGGTTTTTACCTATCATACTACTATAAATAAAGGCACAATGGGGTGGAACAGAACACACCCACAATTACACATCTCTCTCTTTCTCTCTATCTATGCCGCACCACTCTCTCTCTCTAAGGCCCCCATAATTGTTTAGTAAATTATGCCTACAACAAAAAGAATATATTTAGAAATGATTACATATGTTTTCAGTTTTGAAATTGAAAGATGTTTACATGTAACATCATTGAATATTCAAATAATAATGTGGACAAAAGTCAAGGGACGTTGATAAAAAATAAAAGGGTAATACTAGGGAGACTATATTTGGAGACAATATTTGAAGATAAACTTGTTTGGGGTCCTACTTCCAATGGGGAGTTCTCAGTTAAATCGGCTAATAGAATTCAAATTGATGATAATCAAGATCATATGTTTAAGGGGCTCCTTAACAAAATTTGGAAACTAAATATTCCTCACAAAGTTAAATTTTTTAGTTGGTTGTTGGTGAGAAACAAGCTAACCACTAATGCTAAATTACATAAATTCAATAATCACAATTCTGCCTTATGTCCCTTATGTAATAATGCTGAGGAAAGCATTGGTCACAGATTTAAAGATTGTCATTTTGCTCAGGAATTGTGGAAGATTGATAGTAATCTGCCTGTTATTTCCTTGTTTCCATCTGTTAATGACTAGCTCAATAGCCTGGAGTACATTGACAAAGAAGACTTGTCTGATCTTAGCAAGGTTCTGTTTATTTGGTGGCAAATGTGGAACGACATAAATGATTTTATTTTTAAGCAAATAAAGCCTAATCATGTTTGCAGTTTCAAGACTGTATCTTCTATAGCCAAGAACTTCTTACTAGCGAATTCCAAAGGAAATGAGGCATGCCACCTTAGAAGTAACATTAGCATAAGATGGCATCCCCTGGAGGCTGAATATCACAAAATAAATTTTGATGGCTCTGTTGTAGGTACCTCTGCTGTTGTAGGTTTTATCATTAGAAATCATCACGGTCGACCTTTTGTGGCGGGGTCAAGGAAGCTGGGTTAGAGCACAATCACTGTTGATGAGGCCTTGGCCGCTAGGGATGCTCTTCAGATGGCCAAATCTCGGGGTTTAAAGAAGGTCAAGATTGAAAGGGATTCGAAAATTGTGATTGAGGCAATTGGGAAAGTGCAACATTCCTTGGCGTATTAGAGCTATCGTTGAAGACATCAAATGGCTAGCCTATTCTTTTGAATCTATTTCCTGGAAACATATTTTTAGGGAAGCTAATTTTGTATCTGATGCCATCACCTTTTGTGGGCATAGTTTAAAGAGTTTTCATGTCTGGGTGGGATGTGCACCTCAAGTTGCTTCTGATGCTCTGTTATTTGACTCTAGGGGCCTTGGGTGTTCCCGGGGTTTTTCCCTCTTGTAATGTTATTTTGGTTTCTCAAAAAATATATTTGGAGACAATATTTGCAAATTAAATGATGTGTCACCAATATGAATGAACATGTTAATCAACGTTTAAGTAATAAACCAATTATCAACTTTCATGTCCTTTAGTTTCCAAAATTTTGTCTACAAATTTAGTATCATTAGCATTATCCAAAATAAAAAAAGAAAGGGAAGTGTTATTGGCACTCCAAAAATCTCATTCTACACTCCTCACAAGTGTATTTTTCTTTCTAAATATAGAAAGTTTCGAGTGTAGAATGAGAATTTTGGAGTGCCAATAAAAATTCCCGTAAAGAAATAAGATTTCGATTAATGAGAAAGTAAAATGAGGGATGTGAACCTAATTTATCCGTAAAAAAATCTGACGAAAAATAATAATTTTTTTAACACACGATATTATCTACACTAATTGGAGGTTAACATACATTACAATTAGTCTACTTGGCAAAACCTAGAGCCACTCGGATCCCTAATTGGACGTGGAACTAATACATGTTTCTCTGTCGTAGTTCCTAGTTTCCCTTTCATAAATTGGAAAGGCTTCCCCGCCCAAACCTTCGTTCTCTTCATAACCCTCCCACCCACCAATTCTCGCATCTTAACTGTCCGTTACAGAAAAATCTTATCCTTTTTCTTTTCACAGATGTGAGCCCCCACATTTAACAATGGTATGCTTGTTGAAATTAAAGATTGTGTGATTGTAATCCTTGTTAGATTTGGTTTAGAATTTCTTTGTAATCTACTGCTTCTTTTAAATTTGATTTTGTATTACTTGGATAACAAATGTCTCTTATAGTTTACTATAAATAAAAACACTAATATAAAGAGAATATATCTACCATTCCTTACTCTTTCTTTCTCTCCGTTTGCCGCACACTCTCTCTTCAATAAATAGGCCACAACAATATTGTCCTTTTTCATATAATTCACATGTTTCTGCTGGTAAGTCTTACGTTACTCTTTTTAAAAAAAGTTCAAACTCTCTCTTGTAACGTTTACGAGGAACGAGAGCTGGAATCTATCTAGCTTTGTAGTCTTGATTATTTTCTTGGCTTACCTAATCTTGTTTTCCTTGGCATCCAAACAGGCGGCGATGTTGGTACCTTCGTGGCTTGAATCATTGTTGTCGACGGCCTTCTTCTCCATCTGCGGCCGGTCGCACAAAGATGGCCTGAGAAGCGAAAGCACATGTACTGCTTAGATTGCAACAATGACGCATTCTGCTTGTATTGTAAATCATCAAGACACAAAGATCACCAAGTTATTCAGGTAATTAGGCATATACAAATTTCAGTTCAAGTTTAATCTATTTATTTTTAAATTCAACTGTGTATAATTGAATTCTTTTTCTTTTTTGTAGGGGTGTGGATGCAGATCAGACGGTCATCGTATCACAATGTTGTGAGGGTATCTGAGATTCACAAGTTGTTAGACATAAGCGGAGTTCAGACTTATGTGATAAACAGTGCGAGAGTGTTGTTTCTTAACCAGAGGCCTCATGAGCCTAAAACTGCCGTTAAAGGGGGCTGACATATCTGTGAAATATGTGCGAGATGTCTCGGGGACCCTATTCGTTTTTGTTCATTGGGATGCAAGGTTAGACATCCTGTTCTTCTTTTTCTTTTCTCAATTAAAGCTTAGATTAATTTTAACAAAATTTCCATGTATAATCAACTAGGACATTGCAATCTTATCTGTCATTGGTACCTGTCTTAGCTAGAGTTCATTGTGACTAAAATGTGCATAGAATGACAATGTAGGCCTTTGCCGATGACAATTTGACATAGTTGCGATTAGTCTTTATTTTGTCGGAGGTAGTTCTGAGTGTTCGATACTCATCTACAAGAATTTGTTATGTTATTGAATTAAATAACAATATTGGTATTAGTTTTTTTTTTATTTGTTTCAATTCGGTTGATGAGTTGACTCAACAATTAATCCATATATATTATTGATTTTGATGACATTAGCTTGAGGGACTAAAGAAAAATGGGGAAGCCACCTCAGCGAAGAAAGAAGAGGAGGGAAGAAAGGAAGGGAAAAAAAGAAGGTTACCATCGAAATAATTAGAAGATCAAACGCAACAAGACATGCACCAAAGCACCCCAACTCCAACTCCACCACCTCATCCAAATTTAAGGGAAAGGAGGAGAAAGGGCATACCTCATAGGGCACCTTTAATGTAAGGTTCTAATTATAATCTTATTGGAACTTGCTTAGCCAACTCATCGCTTACAAGTCCCCGCCATGCGTCCTAAACATGGTGGGAAGCTGTCTTTATGGGGTTTTAAACAACTTAAAGTTGGGTTTGGGCACCGTTCTAAATTGGGTGCAATAGTTATGCATTAATTTTTGAAACATGTAAGGTGTAAATGGCATCCAGATACACATAAACCGTTATATATATATATATATATATATATATATATAGAAACAACAGCTCAGCATTTTTTTTTAATTTTTTTTTTTAGATTTGGGTTCAGATAGAAAATTGCAAAAGCATAGGCTGCTGGTAGCCTAACCAGAGAAAACAAGATAAAGAAATACATTTAACTATGTGTTTGTATGTATTGCCGCTAAGTATTACGGTCTGGTGGTATTCATCTTCACTTGAAAGTGAGAGGTCTTAGGTTCGAATCTCGTGAATATCGAATTCGATACCATATTAGGTTGTGTGACTTAGCCGAACTCTTCCTCCTCTTAGTGTAAAAATATATCGATGTACTTAAAAAAAAAAAAAAAAAAAAACTATGTGTCTGCCTGTATTGCATTCCTTAATGAGAAACTTGAATCTGAGTGCATAAGTAGAAAAAAAACATGGGATAACTGAGATTAAACACTAATGCAAGATTTTCATAATTTTACATGCTAAATTTTAATACTGTTTCTTTCTTCTCTCAGATACAACAAGGATGGCATTCATTCAAGTGGAAGAATCAACCAACAACTTGACGATAATCAGTGAGACAATGTGGTCTTTGCTAAACAAAGTAACTTGGGAATTTCAATTAGCTATCGTTCGGCTAATATATAGAATTTACACAAAGTGCTACATAAAAGAGATATCAAAACTAATCATATTTACAATATATGTACAAGTAAATATATAAAGAGCTATAGAAATAGGTCAATCATTAACATTACCTCTCAAGTTGTCACAAATATATTACACATGCCTAACTTATCAAGAATTTTGTAGAGCACTCTATACAAAACTGTCTTTGAAGAGCATCAACTAGTTGACCTTTATTCTTCATAAAAGGCATTATGATAATCTCAACATCTAAGTTTTATACAAGACTGTCTTTGAAGAGCATCAACTAGTTGACCTTTATTCTTCATAAAAGGAATTACGATAATCTCAACATCTAAGTTTTCCTTAATAAAATGTCAAACAACATCAACACGCTTAGTACGATTATGTTGCACTCGATTTAGGTAAATCCAATGGCAACCTTATTATCACAATATCATGGCCTTCTTAGTCTCAAGCCCAAGATTTTTAACAACTTATTCAACTAAAGTAATTCACATGCACCGTGATTCATACCTCGAAACTCGGCCTCCGCACTTGTTCTAGCCACCATATTTTAGGGTATTCTTCTCAATGTAACAAGATTACCACTTACAAAAATTAAGTACGCATGAGTAGACCACATATTCTTGATTGAGCTAGCTTAATTTACATCAGTATAACTGCATCTAGGTGATGATGAAACTTTGAACACTAGTCCTTTATCAAGAAAACTTCAATCATGATTCGGGTCACAACATGACTTTGGAAGGAATGGATCAAACGCAGAAGTTTATTTTATTTGGTCCTTGGATTCCCTTGAGTTGTTAGGCAGCTATAAATCGAGTTACAACCTATACTACGTGGATTTGGAAGGAAAAAGATCATCTCCGGATCCCTTCCACCTAATCCTCTTGACCCACAAATCCGGACCCTTGAAATTTGATCCAACGGTTAAAGTTATTATAACTCTTAATGGGGCTTCTTGTTTGTAGCCGTTAGATCAAATTTCAAGAATCCAGATTTGTTGGTTATGAGGCTTAGGTGAAAAGGATCGGAAGAGGATCCCTTTTCGATTTGGAAGACCCTGATTTGAAAAGACAACCTAAACTGCTCATTAGTACTCTCATTTTTGAAAGAGAAAAAATGTCATCAACTTAGACGAACTTCTTACATCCATTTCTAATGGTTACGACTTTCAATAGATATCATTATACGAAGTTATATTCTGATGAAGTGTTAAAGTTCATATGTGTACATTACCATTAAGGTTTGTTATGGTTCTTAAGTTATGTAACCAACACTTCTTTTTTCCCTTAGCTTATTTTTAGCTACGACCTACATATGTACTCTTCACTAAAATTCACTTTACCCCATACACTTTATATTGTCTTACTTTACCGCTTGCCTCTTTCTCTGTGTCCCATTTTACCTTCTACACTCTATATCATCACACAGTACCACATGCACTCTTCCTTCATGTCCTACTTTAACCTATTTCTCAACCAAGTTGGTTCGGTGGCATATGGCATGACATGTTAGTGGAACCCATGGGTAAAGGAGCTGAGTTAAACTCAAACTAGGATTTGATTTCTCTAGATGAAGAGAGAAAAAAAAAAGAGAAGGTTGAATTTCAAGATTCGTGAGTCAATTTCAAAGTTTTCATATCCCTTTGCAAAGGTTTAACCCACCAACATAGTTGAAAAAGACTAAATGTTCATGCCACATCAGCGCAATTAGCGACTCTTTGAACTTATTTGACAGAATAGGGCAAACTGGGGGAAGAGTATAGATGTTAAAGTGAGATAATATAGAGTGCAAAAGGTAAAGTGGGAAATAGAGGAAGAGTATCAGCGGTAAAGTGAGACAGTATAGAGTGTCTTGGTAAAGTGAGATTTGATGAATAGTACAAGTGTCATAGCTAAAAATAAACTTCTTTTTTTTTTGAGAAATGTAACTGTCACTTCAAGCATTTTGTTTTTGAGTCTTGTTCTCTTGTTAATTTGGTGACCACGAATTATGATGATGTATCCTTAGATTTGATCTTAAGAGTTAAAATTTAAACATTAAAATGCTTCCTTGATCCCAAGGATGGATCCATTAAGAGACCCGGGGACCTTGAAGGAGATGGGAATGTCCTCGAAGAACCACAGGGCAGTATGATAGGTGACTTGGGAATGTTCACCAAATGTACGATGAAATGCTTGCTTGGTAGACCGTGGCAAGTGCTTGACATGATTCAGCAGCACGCCTCGGTTGTTGTTGACAAATATTGACAGCACACCTCATTAGATTTCAAGAACACGCCTTAACATCTGGCAAGTGTCGGCATATCGACAATATGCATGGGTCGATAGGCATGCATCATGGGTAGGCAAAAATGACGAAATTTTTACCAACTATTCAACAAAATGATGAAGAAAATTGAGATTTCACCGTAAAATTAATTAGCAATATGTGCAGTAGCCCAACCTCTTTTAAGCCATTGCAATGTTTTTCCTTTCATTAATGTGAGACTCTTTTTACGTGTAACAAATTTTCAAGCCTAACAAGTGGATAACACGAACAAGGTAACGTGGAGCACGTGTCACCGTACACATAGGCCAACTTAGCTTTGATACCATGAAAAAAGTTGAGGTTCTAACATAAAACCAATTGACAATATGTGGAGTATTCCAACCTCTTATAAGTCTTTGCAAGGTTTTTCCTTTTACTAATGTGAGACTCTTTTACCTCACATTCTCACAAATGCCTCACTGAAGATACCAAAGAAAAAAATTACGTCATGCACGTGTGTTGACCCTAAAAACTACCAAGCCTACGTGGCGCGCAGGCCGAGTAATCTATGAGCTAACTACGTCATTCGGTGAATGCGGGGCGTGCCAACTCGTCGGCCGAGCTCGGCCGAGGAGTAAATTTTGTTGATGTTGCGTTGGGTGCGCGGCTGACTTCTGCGTCTTGCGATTGCGGCCGAGAAAGGAACACGTCTCAGCCTCTTGGGCTCTCGAACCTGAAGACAAGGTTACTATTCTTACGAAGTTCAATATCAAATTCGGCTTTCAATGTGCCGAATGTAATAACTGTAACACCTCACTTTGCCGAGAAGGCTGATGAGATGACCTCGACCAATAAGGATCTAGAAACCCTTCTCGACCGAGACTTGGATAGGTAATCAACCGTCCTCGCCGTAGTGTTGTTGATGCCAACGGAAGATGCTGCGAGAGCGGCTGATTCTACGGTGACAGAGCTATCTATGCCGACTTAAGATATCACCTGTTGCTTTCACAGTGCTGTTGATGCCAACGGAAGATGTGTCAGCGAAAAGAGAAAATAAAAAATCTCAAAGTTGTTGAGAGGGTTTGCGCAGGGCAGTTTTGTGTGTTGAATTCGAGATCCTCTATGTTGTCACTCCCTTTTGTATTTATAATTCATCAGTAGCCTTGCCGTCGTAAATTCCAAGATAATGAACATTATCTTTCAAGTACGCATATTCCTGCTTGGCACGACTTGATGACTTTGTAGAGGGATTCTATTACTTTCCCGAGTCTGATAAAGATATGATAGAATTATAGTTGCACTGGAAGTTGTCAACTATCCCATTGACTCACACTTTGCACGTTGCCTACATGGAATCTCATCCTTATTCATCAAATGCAATATCCCATCTGCCACGCGCTAATTATGGGATTGCATGGAATTATCCAAATACCAAGACGTCATTAGCTTGAATCATTTGGCTAACGATAAAGACCAGGTAAAAGAGTCCCAAGGTTGCTGGTAAGTGAATTGCTGCTTGCAACCTCCTTTTATTTGACATACGTAAGTGGCAAGATAATTTAGAAAGTTATTAAGAGATAAATATCATGATTAAAAATCACAATATTATCACCCAATTAAAAATTATCTCAACCACTTCATCATCCCATGGTTTAAAAATGGTACTCATCTAACGGCCTCGACTACACGGGCCGATAGTGTAAATTTGAGTCCAAACAACGTGCTATTTCATTTTAATACAAATTGAAATTAAATGATGAAATCCCATAAGATTAGAATCTTGGATCAGTCACTGCCTTACCCTCTAGCTTCTCCCTAAGACATAGAAGTTGACATAAACTCACTTTTCAGACGGATCAAGTATTTTGAATGAATTTAGAGTAGGGGTGGGCACGGTTTGGTTCGGTGCGGTTTTGAGTGAAACCAAAACCGAAACCGAAATTGTTTGCGGTTTGGTTCGGTGCGGTTTTGAAGCCAAAACCGAAATGAAACCAAACCGTTTGGTTCGGTTCGGTGCGGTTTCAAACGGTTTCGGTTTGGTTTTTAAGAAAAAAATATACAATTTGCAATTTAACATATTGATAAGCATTTCCCAGTAGCAATAAGAAAAAGACATTTGTTATATAAACAATTAGCATGTTGCATGCAATTGTGATGTTAAAACATGTTTATGCAACAAAAGGGTGTCCCGTACAAGGTATAACATAATACAAATTGAATAACTTTGAATTCATTAAACGTGAGTGAAACTTTCATATTAGAATATGTGATATCATGCTTCAAATGAGTGGACTTCATTAGATCATTGTTCGACTCTTGATAACAAGATTAGTCCACCCTTGTACATATGTGTGTGTGTGTGTGTGATGGTATAAAATAACAAAGGTCCTTCAAGTTAATGAATGAAAGAAAGTGATGAATGATGATATTCTAGTGTGGTTGAGTCCATACTAAGTGCATCGATTCTAACAAACAACCAATTAAAACATGAAATTTAATATGGACATTTAATTAAATATTTATTAATATTTGCGGTGCGGTTCGGTTTCGGTGCGGTTTTCAAAAGTCAAAACCGAAACCAAACCGTTTTCTATGTTGCGGTTTGGTTTCAAAACCGAAACCATTCCAAAACCGCAAAACCAAACTGTTCAATGTTGTTCGATTTGATTTGTGTTTCGGTTTCGGTTTTCGGTTTTAAGTGCCCACCCCTAATTTAGAGTATGAGAAACTACAACCCGTTTGACCGCCGCCTTGAGCAACCTCTTCAATATTCATGGGCCATCATCCCTTTTAGATTAAGTCCATTGACATGGTTCTGAGAAACTATTTGGGATATGGGGAAATGCTATGGGCTTGGAGAAACTATTTATGTCATGTTTAACTATTTTAATGGGATTGGAATTATTGCATGACACCTTTATTTGACTTGAATGATTGAATTTAAAATTGATGATCTTAACGCGCTTCATTACGGGATTTAAGATTGATATTATCCTTTGTTTTTTCTCTTTCTTCGATACAACTATATACTTTCATTAAGAGGTTGTAAGAGAAATCCACCAAATAGGTTATCCATAAAAAATTGGTATAGACATTATTCATAAAATTTGCCCTTAATATCTCTTACCTTTAAGTGAAGAAAAATATAACTTAATTGTAATACTAAGTGGCAACTTATCCTTTGATTTTCAAGAACAATGGAATCTCAATGATGTTTTATATTAGGTTGATTTAGAAAGACCCCATAAGACCAAAACGATTTTAGAAAGCGTATATGTGTTTTGACGCTATTATGTTATGATATTTTACTATGCTTTCGGAGCTAAGTTTACGTATCAAAAAACCGTGAGTTTGAATTCAAAAAACCGTGAGTTTGAATTCAAAAAACCATCTTTGACATTAAAAGGTGATGTGCATTTCTAAACCAAACTTAAGAGAGATGGATGTAGAGCGATCGAGGATTCGACAGCGAAGTGTGTGGACCAGTTTACTTGCAGTAGGAATTATATGACTGTAGATCGAGGGTGATTTACTGTAATTTGGTAATTAGTAAACCAAGAAGCCGAGTAGTCAATCGATTATTCAATTCCAAGGGATATGTTATTCCATGTCCAACGTCCAAGATGGTATCCAATGCGGCTAAGCATACTGGTGTGCAAACGGACAAGGGGGAGAGAAAGACAGTGACAGAGAAATGATCGGAAATTTGAAGAGAGAGCGAGATGTGGGGTCACAACTGTGTGGAAAGGGATACTTCATGAATATATAAATATGTCCATGACATCATCAAGAAGCAGCTCAACAAGAATAAAGTTGTGAAATTATATACTCTATATATTATTATCACAGTTGTTCAAGCGGTATTTCATTTTCTTTGAAGCGATATATAATGAGAGAAATTAGACAAAAAAAATTATATAATTATTAGAAAGAGAGGACACACGAGTCATTGTGACACATAGTAGTTATTCCATAACACCACTTCCAGTTCCTATCTTAATTGGAGCAGGACTTCTACTTTTTTCAACGACAACAAAAAATCTTCGCTGTATGTGGGTTTTTCCAAGTATTTTATTATTAAGTATAGTTATGGTTTTTTAGGTAGAGAGACATGAGAGAAATTAATTTATATGACAGATACACTGTGATTATGTCAATAACAAAATATTAAATTATGAAAAATAGACATGTATTATTATATTATTTGCACGAAATATCAACATGGTTGTGTATATATGTATATATATATATATCATGAAGAACCTTTTCAAGAGGTATATTTAAGTCGAAGCGATTGAGTTTTCATTTTATTTTATTATTATTATCCTCTAAAAGACCGTATGCTATTGGTTGCATATGGAATATTCCAAAACTCGAGGTTCTCACAGCTTAAAATGATTGAGTCTTTCAGGGTTATGAACGGAAGAATGCAAGCCAAGAAGGTGCTGTTGAGAGTAGACACCTAGCTTTTTACAAGATAAGATACAAACAAAACAAACTGTCAAACTCTCTTCATCTCTTTCAATATTCAGAGTAGCTCGACCTTTCTCCTAAGTAGCTAGAGTTATATGTCCATGGCTGAAGATCATAATATATCTGATGATCACCATCACCAAGATCCATCAAAATTTCAGGATCAACCTTCAAAAGGTTTCGAAAAAGAAGATAGTACTAAACCAATCGCTCATGAGTTACCAAATGATCGACAGGAAGACTTGTGTCGAACGCCGACCTCGTATGATCACAAGATACTTACCAGTCAAAGCTGCCCAGCCACACCAAGAAAACTAGCACAAGGAAATTTCTTACATAAGAGGAAATTGGCACGATTGGACTTCTTCGAAACCACCAGGCGTGAAGAGGTAGACTCATTCTTTCGCTCTTGCTTTGAAGAATCTCCTAGTTCTAGAGCTAAGAAGAGATGTACCAGTATATAATTAAACCTTCTAGTATTTCTAGCTAGCAAGCACTCTCCTGTATAGTATATATAATTGTTCATTATATATTTTTCTTAATTCCTTGAGTTAATATATGGATCAATTATGAGCGATGTTAATTAGGTTTAGACTGGCTACAAACAAGATATATATACAAATATTTATAGTAAATCCAATTGCAAGGTTTTCTTTCTTTATCCTTGTTTTTTCATCCCAGAACTAATTGTTCTATTCTTTGTTATGGTTTTTTTGGTCAGTTGTTAGGGCTGTTGGACTTGGATCACAATAAGACAGCCATAATAATTTAGTATCGAACTCGTTATTCACAAAAGTCGAACTTAAGAAATCTATCACTTACAAATGGATAATATTAGAAGATTACGTATGATTGTAGCTGCAAACCTTAGTTGTTAGGGTTGTCGTTACCACCTAAAGATTGTAATTGCTATTTTCTCCTTCAATCACTCATAGTGATGTTAGTATGGCTTAAAGTATGGAGAGGACTGTTGTAGTTGTGTCTCTCTCCTACTTTCTTTCATCTATATATTCTTGTTCATTGTAATCTTATATACAAGTTCGTTTCACACACTACAAGAAACATGAGCACTGCACACAATAAATTATTTGTGTCTTTTGAGGCCAAAAAGCACCAACAATTGTGCTCATAGACCAATAGCAACAATACATCTACTATCTTTGTGTATGTGCCCTCTATGGGCGTCACCATTGCCAAAAGGGCACAATACACTGTTTGGTGCTGAATGAGGCAGGCACAAATGGACCACTATTTGTGCTTGTTTCTGACTTTATCAGAAGACTTTTTCTAGCCATATTGACACTTATATTATAATTGTGCCAACAAGAATTAAATATAAAAAAAAATCAAAATTTAAAAAACTGAAACTGAATTGAGGAAATGCAAAAATTTAAATTTTCATAAAATGAAAACAGCCTACAACCATGAAACCAACTTTCACTTTCCCAATCTCACAAACATATATTGTAATGTTACATATTTTATCTCTAATACAAAAAAGACTTGAAAACAAACATTTTCGGAAAGATGCATCTTCCCCAACAAGCCTTGCACTTCATCAAACCTTTGCTGCTCCAGAAACGAATTAATGAAGATAACATGTGCAATATTTGAACCTTTCACAAAAGTCATGAATAAATATCAAATTCAAAGATAAAGAAAAACCACACAATTTACAAGAGCAAAGAAAATGGAGGGATAAAGAAAGAAATACATGTGGGAGGACTCTTATTTGCTTCAGGGGTCTTTCCACCACTTGCTTAAAGATGATTCTTATATCACAACTCAACCCTCCAAAACAGCCAACAATGGAAGCGGAAGATTAATAATGAAAGTATACAAGCGCTCCTCATAAAAAATAAGTTTACAAGTGTTCAAGATAAACAAACAAACAAATAAAGCAACTCATACAACTAACAAGAGGGGAAACTACCACATATTTCCAGTGATGTTCAACGACCAAAACTTTCAAACAAAAAACTTAAAAATGCATTACTACGTTGTTCGGTCCCATAAGACCTTGCATAAGGTTACATGGCTAATTGCTCAAGGTTCAAATTCATCATAGATAAATCTTATCATCTTCATTTTGACTTTACATTATCACATGTATGATATGATCTACAAAAAGTTCAAATGTTTCGAAGTAAATTCTCCAAGTTTCCACAAAAAATACTCAAATAGTGCACTGATCTTTCTCAGCATCTCAGCTTCACTCTTGACTCACTAACAATCATAAAATCTAGCATAATTAAACAAAGAGCCAGACCACTAACGGTCTGAAAATTGATAAAGTACTAAAAAAATACTAGATCAAGGAACATCAACAGAACTGGTTGAAAGAAAATAATCAACAACAAAAATGAAAATTCCATTGTTGCTGAAAGACAAACGTAAACCACAACTATTCCCACTGAAAACCAAATCAAGAAAAGAGCCTATCAAATCCAGAATAAAATAAGTAAAAAAAAACCCCATTTTCATAGAAACATAACACAAAGCATTTTACACATTTTCCACCGGCTGCACAATTCCCCACCAGCAAAGAGAAAGTTAAAACACCCAAATAACATATCACAACCTTTTATTTTTTAATGAAAAGTCTTAATTTTTAACAATGTTACTAATACCTCTCCAAGAAGAACTTTGAATTTCGAAGCCACAACATGAACTCCCAAATCTAATTTGACAACATATTAAATCACAGTTCTTAAACACAAGCACCAAATTCAACCCCGAAATTTATAACAGAATAGACTTGAAATTAAGTCCTACTATATCCCAGTTCCTATATTAGAAACAAATGAGCTAAAAACTAAAAAACAAAAACAATCAGATGAATAAACACAATACCCGAAAATATGACTTATTTGGAAGTGGAATGGGTGATTATAATGAAAAAAATGAAGAGCCATGCCACTATATCGAAGTCTAAGAGGAAGAGAGGAGTGAGAAGTTGTCCTCCCTGCAACTCTGTCGTCGTCCAGCAGCTCATTTGGACTGGAGAAATGGGTCTTCCAGTTCCCACCATTAATACCAATGCATACAAAATCAAAATATGCTAGAAACTGACAACATATAAACCCCAAATTCATAAACCCATGACTTATTCCATCAACAATTCCAAAAACCCACCAATCATTTCATACAAATTTTCAAACGCAATCAATCATTTCATGCTTGATCTTAGTGACTAAAAGACCCAATCGGCTAACATACTACAATATTCATCGGGTACACATGGATTATAAAGCCATCACTCATAAAAAACCAAGACAAATATAGTCGAATGCAAAACCATTCCCACATGATGGACTACCAATACTCCATTCGTTATTTTCGTGCTTTGCTTTTTTTTTAATGGACTTTAAATTTCTTATTCACACTAGCAAATCTTATACAGATATCTTATAAATTTTTTTTATAGATTATTGAATCTGGGATCAACATAAGCAATTTACAACATTTCAGATATGGGATACAATACTAATTGACATCTATAATGGAATTAAAATTTGAAGTCTAGAATTGATCCCAAAATTGAAATTTCTATTTTGGAAAAGCACTTACATTAGAGGACAGCCCACGAGGAGAGGAACATTTTTACCTCTTAGGTCGAGGTCCAATTCCCGCAGGCTTGGCCAGAAATTGGCCGGAAAACCCGCGGTCACTGTTTCTTAGATCTGAAATTGAGAAAATTCGATTACGAATTTGTAGAAACAAACTTAGGGGTTGGAAAGAGGACTGGAAGATGATTATGGAGGTATAATTTGGCGGCCGTTGGTGACTAGTGGACGACGGCGCTGTTGCGTGAAAGAGAAGAGGAAGAGAAAGGGTACGAGAGGGAGGAAGATGATTGAGGAGGAAATGAAGGATAGTTTAAGTGAGGCTGTGGTTGACGAGGAGAGCCCGGGGTTGGTGAGAGGCTTGGGTTGATTGGGAAAGGGAGAGACAGAGGAGAGGCGGGAGGAATTGAGAGGAAATGCTGGGGTTGATAAGGAAGGGAAAGAGACAGAGGAGAGGCGGAAGGAAGGAATTGAGAAGTGTGAGGAGTGAAGATTGACAAGAGAGAGAGAGAGAGTGTGTGGTATTTTTTTTTTTTTTTGGTCTAAAGAGAGAGTGGTATTCTTATTTTATTTAAAACAAAGGGCACAAAAATATTATTGTGTCAGTTTGAAATTAATAAACAATCTTATTATTGTGGAATAGGAAAAAGTAAATATGTGGAGGACACAAAGAACATACTTTTTATTTAAATATATTAAATTAGAGAGCACGAAAACTGCTATCGTGTCTTTGTAAATTAATATTAAATTTTCATTTCTGACATAAGGGACACGTGAAAGCTGGACGAACATTTGGGCACAAAAGTCTCGATTTTCGTGCCCAATAATGCGTTTGTGTCAACTTTTTTCTACATTTGGGCACATTACTTGGTGCCCTTTATAAAATGTGCACTGTTCCACCCTATTAGTGTTCAAAGGGACACAAACTCCTCATCTGTGTCCTCAATTTCGTATCCATAGCCCATTTTTCTTGTAGTGACATAGATAAATATAACTAGAACATAATACTAATTAAGTGACACAAACTCCTTTTATTTGTTGGTTACAAAGAAAACATAAGCTCCTTTTTCTCTGAAGAATCTGGCCAAACTATTTGTAGTTTTACTAGCCACTCATATTGCCAAGACTTTTTTATTGCCTGCTTTAATGGAAATATAACTAGCTATTGATACATTAATTCATGAATTCTCTTCTCTGTTAATACCATTATATACTTTGGATCAATAAGAAAAATACCATTACATTTTGCTAAATTTTGATCCGCTCTCTACCTACATACATGATTTTCATTTCTTATTGTTAATTTCCATACACATCTGGGGATATGTTTCCATGGTCATGGAAGCCGGCAGCAAAGAGAGCAAAAACTCTTATGTTCTCCTGTCCAATATACGAAAGCACAATGTTTGAGAGATTTTGTATGTGCTTATAAATAGTCAGGTAATTCATGTTATCAATTGGTTTTATATTTTGTATGTGCTTATAAATAGTCAGGTAATTCATGCTATCAATTGGTTTTATAATAGAGCCTGAAACTTCAACTTCCTTCACACACAAAAGAAGTGGGACCTTCCGTATACACATGCACAGCCAAATATATGAACTCTCCTCTCCCGCACAGAGGCTATTATTGTGATAATTTGATACTGCTTCGAGGCGAGTCAGGCGACCATTATTTGGCTATAGGAAGAAATTATCTGTTCCACGACCTAAGAGCAGTACCAAATTAACCTATATATCTCCTAAAGAGCATTACCGGCCTTGTTTCGGCTGAGAAAATGCTTCTGTTTGGGACAAGTAATACTGAGTCGGAACCATTGATAGTACTGTCCAAGAGAAATTTGGATTATAAAGTAACGTGTAAGCAAAGGGTTGGACTGGCATTGGATCCCATTTGTGCGTGTCTTCACAAGGGGAGTGACTCCAAAAAGATAAAGGCTTCTAATTTGTCTTTGTTTTTTTAGAGCTTTTATTAACAAGTGATATTATCTACCCTAAAAGAAAGAGGGTGGACTTAGCCTCACAATGTGTTAGCAATAATGTGGTTCAAATTCGCCTTTGGTGAGAATCAAATATAAAATGTCTCACTTTCAAGTGAAGAGAAATACCACTAAATTATATTAATAAGTGACTTTATTTTCTCAGAGTTGAAGAGTCAATTAACGACCAAAAAAGAGACACACTTATGGTCATTATATATATAGGCCAGTTACGATACGAGGACACTTTGTGACAAGCATTGTGACACATATTTTTATGAGATATATTTGTAATATATCTGAACAATCTAAATGTTTATATTTTACGTTTTACGTCAAAGATAGTGTTTATAAAAATCACATCAATTAGAAATCATACGATCATAGATTAAATTTAGTTCTTTGTAGACTTGTATTCGCTTATTTTCTTAAATGAATATCTTAATGGTTTTGAATTTGTCTAACTATTTGCAAGAATGATCTATGAATGATGTACTAAAATAAACAATTCGTTGAAATTAAGGTTCTAAAAGGCATTAGGCACTAGTCGGGCGGCAGGCAGAAGCCTAGCGCATTGGAGTCTGGGTGGACGTCTAGGCAGTTTTTTTTTTAATTAAATTTATTATATAATATATAAATAAATGTCTACTTATACTTAAAATAAATACATAATTGTATTGAACTAAATTGCAAAATAGAAATATGTTGATAATAAAATACTAGAACATAATGAAAATATGGAAACAAACACATAATGAGTATTCATCTAAATATTCAACAAGTCTATTACAATATATTAAAAAAAAAATACAAAACAAAATTTTTCTATTTTCTGTTCAAATGAGAGTCGCAACGCAGATTAAGCGCTTAGGCAGACTGGGTGCTTTTCTTAATTTTTAAACGCCTAAGATTAATCGAGCGGTGATCCTGTCTAGGTGGCGCTAGGCGGTATATAAATCCTTGATTGACATATATTACAAAGTGAACCATACTATATATAATACCAGAAGCACTCAAGGTATATATGAGGATGATTAACTGCTCTAATATGAAATGACGAAGCAATAATGAAGAAGAAACAAACAAGTAGAAGGAAGAAGTACAATGGTGTCCACTCCAGTCTCTAGGGAGAGGAATTGAGCTTTGCACCACTGTTAGCTCATGTAGCGTTTGGTACGTGGGACAAGACGGAACGCAGTGGGACGAGGCACCACTGTTAGCTCAGGTAGCGTTTGGTACGTGGGACAAGACGGAACGCAGTGGGACGAGGCGTTCCGTCCCACGTTTGGTATGCCAAAAATTGGTGGAACGCGTTGTTCCACGGAACGCGTTTTGGCTGAATTTTGGTTCCGCCTCACCCTCCTGGAACGACTCGTTCCACCTATGTGGAACACAAATTTATAACATTTTAAGACAAAAACACCCCTTATCTTTATCAATATTTACACCATAAAAAAAACAAACCCTAAAATTCTATCTTCTTCGTTCCATCTTCTCTGCCTGTTGCTGCCTTTTCCCGTAGCCTTCCTCCTCATCCTCTCCCGTAGCAGCTGCATCTGCAGGGTCGATCTTGATCTTCTCCTGTAGCCGCTGCATCTCCAGGTTCGATCTCGATCTTCTTCCGTAGCCGCTGCATCTCCAGGTTCGTTTTCTTGATTTTTCCATGGAAAAATTCAATTTTCTGGGAAAATAGGATGATTATGAGAAAATAAGTTAGTTTTCTTGGTTTCTCTGGTTTAACTTGTGCTTGGGAAAACGAACAAAGTTTGATTTTTAAGGTTTATTACGATTCTGGTTTGTAAAGAATTGGATATGGTTCCGAGCTGTGCGATTTAGTGGGTTCGGTTGTGAGCTTGGCTTTGTATGATGGAAAAAGCTGGTTCTTTAATCTGGGTCTTCCTCCTTTTATTCTTTCTAAGTTGAATTTTAGTACGTCAAAATTTTTGATAATTTTTTGAATTTGAGTTTCTGGGTTGCTCTTAAATTGGAGCTTTTGTGTTAGATATTTTGGTTTTTTTTCCCTTTATTTTCTGATGCAAGCACTGTTCCATTCATGCAATTTTGGCTTCTGAAACAGGGTATTCTGCAAAATTTCATCAATTTATCAATTGGGTTGTTCTTCTTTTGTGATTTCGAGAATTGGGTATTTAGTGATTGCACATTGTCATGGTTTTTTCACTATTTCAGAAGCAATTGATTGAGTTGGATGTGATTGCACATTGTCATGGTTTTTTTCACTTTCATCTTCTGTTTCGTGCAACTTTGAAGAGGATTCGAGGTGGGTTTTTTATGACTCTGTAAAATTGTAATTGTGTGTTGTAGATGAACACATTGTGATGTGCTAGTTGGGGAGTTGGAGAATCGAACCATAGATGGAGCGCAAGTGGTTGTGGAAGAAGAAGTCTTTTGAGAAGAGCTCTAGAGAAACTTGTATAAATAACAAACACCTTTCTGTAATTCATTCATTGTTCAAGGAATACAATCTTTAGTCATTAACTTTCTCTCTCTAAATTCTCTGCCATTGTTTTTTGTTTTGCTTCTTCTGCCATGTCTTCAGTCAAGAAATGGCATAACATATCTTTAGCCATGTGCTACTGTAAGCATGTATGTGTTCAAATATGAACAAGTTCAAAAAAATAAAAAAAATAAATAAAAATTGTCCCGTCCCGTCCCACACATAAACATTGTACCAAACAACAGATGGAATAGGGGTAAGTTAATCATTCAATCTTTTGGTTCCGTACCGTCCAGTGCGTACCAAACGCAGAACGGAACAACCGTCCCGTTCCATCCTACGCGTACCAAACATAACATGGAACCTCTGTTCCGTCCCGTCCCGTTCCGTTCCGTCTCGTCCCGTCTGCGTACCAAACGGTACCAACTCTTTACCATGCACACGAACAATACCAGCTGAGCTGGACACATCAATGGACTCGGACAATAAAATCTAATTCTGATCCAACACTTGTCATCTATACGACGTAGAAAATGAGGCTACTTTAGTATTTTTCTTTGTGTCAAAGAGGCCTCTTAGTTTGCAAGAACAAAAAGGTTAAAAAAAGCTAGTTGATGCCGATGCATTGACTAGTCCCACATTTTTAACGATTCACTCAGACAAATTCGAGATCCTCCCCGGAATCTCTTTGTGAAGATTCCGAAGATCCTCCAATCATATTCATTCATCGTACATCGTACAGTTAGTTTTTGTTTGTCATTGTTTATATTCAATTTTAAATAAAAAAATTATAATAATCTATGCCTGCACAATGTATGATAAATAGATATGATTTGAGGATTCTTTTTTTTTTTTTTTTTTTTGGTCAATCATTTTTTAGGATTCTCAAGATCCTCACAAAGAGGATTCGGAAATGATCCTACAAATTCGTGTGTTTCTAAGTCACTCAACACCTGTCAGCCAGATGTCAAGTAAAAATACTCAAAAAGTGAATATAAATTGGAAAACTGAAATTTGGAAAAGGATTGTCTGCCCTCCCACTTCTCGTGCCTTCTCGTGCCCTTCTATTTTTGTGTGGTCACGGTTAAGCCACGTCAACATTTTATATTGTTTTTTTATAGAGATAATAAGACAAAAATGAATAGTAATATAAAATGTTGACGTGGCTTAACCGTGACCACACAAACAGGAGGACACGGAAAGTGGGAGGGCAGACAATCCTTGTCCTTGAAATTTTATCTGAATCCTCTTGTTTTTACTATTTCGCAGCCATGGCCCATTAGGTTCAGAAACCACTCAACACCTGTCCGCCAGATGTCTACGTCCAGTCAAAACACTAACACAGTTATTATTATCTGAGTAATGCTACGAAGACTAAATTTATAGACTAAATATTGCAAACTAAATAATGTGAAAGTTGATAATTAGTTTATTACTTAAGCGTTATAAACGTGCTTATTTCTATAGGTGACACATCATTTAGTTTTCAAATTTAGTCTCTAAACTTAATCTCCCTAACATTACTCTTATTATCTCCATATAGATATTTAACTACTCAACATTCCAATGTCGCCTTTTTCAAATAAGTTTTCTGAGAGGGAAAGAGGTTGATCATAGGGGCAGTGTTGTAAAAAATGGCTCCAGAGCGCTTGGCAAAGATGGTGAATACCACCAAGCAAATCGTGAGAGAAACAGTTGAAGTCTCAGTGGCTAAAGCCAGAAGGAAGAAACAAGAAGAAGATCAGCCACTCGAAATAATTTCCATTGAAATGAAAGAAACAAATCAAACCCAAAACGTAGAAGTCTCAGTTGGGAAAGAGCCGCGCAAGACTAGTGTTATCCCCATCGAAACCCAAGCAGAAAACCAAACCTTAAAAACCCAAAGTGCTGATGTCCAAGCCAACAAAGAGGCAGAAGAAAACCCTACAAAAACTCCTGATCCGCATGAAGAGATAAAGCATCGAATGAAGAAGAGCAGAAGAGTGAAGAGGCAGCGAAAATCGAAGAGCAAGTCTCGAAGAAAAGAGAGGAGAAAAGTGAGGTGAAATGAGGGAAGAGGAGCGAGAAGAAGATGAAGAGGAGAAAGAGTAGTCGGGGAAGAGAAGAGTACAAGATATATGTGTATCGGGTTTTGAAGCAGGTGCATCCTGGGGTGGGAGTGTCATCCAAGGCCATGACAGTTTTGAATAACTTGATGAACGACATGTTTGAAGGGTTGGTTGATGAGGCGGCGAGGCTGACTAAGTATACGGCACGAAAGACATTGTCGTCGAGGGAAATTCAGGGGGCGGTGAGCCTGATTTTTCCTGGTGAACTTAGGAGGATGCCATGGCAGAGGGGGACTAAGGTTGTGAGCACTTATGGGTGCTATGGAGGAGGGTCGTCCAAGTCTTGATTAATTAGTTAAAATTTCGTTTTATTGAACTTGTTTGTTTTAGTTAGTTTTTGTTCTGCCAAGTGGTTAATAAGGTGTGGTTCGTGGGGGCTAGATGATTAACCATGTATAGATGATGGTGTTTGAAAACTAATCCATCTGTTTTGGCTATGAATGAGTCGTTTTTAATGTCTATAAAACTGTTTTCGTTAATTGTAGGGAAAATTAGAATCCCCATCACTTTTCTAATCCTCCTTAGATTAAACATTGGTTCTAATACAAAATTTGATTACGACGCCTAAACAATAGTCATGTCAACATTTTTATATTTATTTAGATTACAAGTCATTATTGTGTTTTTTTAATTTAATATATTAATTATTAAATTCCATATATATCCTTTTATGTAGATATATTTATGTACGTGCCTATTCTTTAGGAAGCCGGTTCTCCCACGTTTTTTTAATTCAATCCCATCTATGAAAGTCTCTTACACACGTGAAACAAAACCTGCCATTGGATGTTCTGCATCATTACATTCGTGAGGAGCAAAACGAAAATATATTGACCTCGGTTGTGTTAAACATTTAATATCACATACCAAGCCTTCAATCAAAGCCTCATGTTCTTTTTTTTTTTTTTTTTTTTTTTTTTTTCAAAATCAAAGCCTCCGAACAGAGAACCACATTTCTTAGTTGGCCTACTACATATATCTATACTAGCCCAATGGCGTCGTCCATTTCTAGCTTTTAGTCTAATTTCTTTGTATAATCTCGTTTTGATAGGAGCTAATGACCAGTGAGTATAACTTTGCCCCTATGCAATTAACTTTATGTAGCAGACGTCTTGAATGATCTAATTTAACATTATATCATGAACCAAACGATCATTATGAGTCAGTGTAACATTAAGTAACGTACCAAACTCCTAGTACATTACAAACACAATGTATAACGTTTTTTCAGACAAATACATTTCAAAAATAAAAAAACTTTACGTACCAAATGCCTGGAATGATCTAATTTAATATTATATCATGAACCAAACGATCATTATGAGTCAGTGTAACATTAAGTAACATACCAAACTCCTAGTACATTACAAACACAATGTATAACGTTTTTTCAGACAAATACATTTCAAAAATAAAAAAACTTTACGTACCAAATGCCTGGAATGATCTAATTTAATATTATATCATGAACCAAACGATCATTATGAGTCAGTGTAACATTAAGTAATGTACCAAACTCCTGTTACATTACAAACACACTGTATAACGTTTTTCCAGACAAATATGTTTCAAAAATTACTGAAAAGACTTTACGTACCAAATGCCTAGAATGATCTAATTTAATATTATATCATGAACCAAACGATCATTATGAGTCAGTGTAACATTAAGTAACGTACCAAACTCTTGGTAAATTACAAATACATACTGTGTTTGCACCATACTTGACAAATCCCGAAACTACTGAGCACCGGTCAACGTTATATCGTCAAGGACCCAGAAGAGTTTCCCTCCAACCAGGAGGCCAATCACAGCGCGACACATGTCGACATCAGAAGCCAATCATATCGCGACACGTGTCAACATCATAAGCCAATCACAACACGACACATGTCAATATCAGAATGAAACTAGAAACTCTCTTCTATCAATAGAGATCATTCTCTCACAATATGGCCTAATGTCATTTGTACTAAATCATTCACTAGTAGTAGTACTCACTAAAGGAGAGCTTGAACCTATGTAATTGTGTAAACCCTTCACAATTAATGAGAACCCCTCTACTTTGTGGACGTAGCCAATCTGGGTGAACCACGTACATCTTGTGTTTGCTTCCCTGTCTCTATCCATTTACATACTTATCCACACTAGTCACCGGAGCAATCTAACGAAGGTCACAAACTTAACACTTTATGTTGTACCAAAGTCCTCACTGATTTTGTGCATCAACACACTGTATAACGTTTTTCTAGACAGATAAGTTTCAAAAATAAAAAAACTTTACGTACCAAACGCCTTGAATGATCTAATTTAACATTCTATCATGAACCAAACGATCAATATGAGTCAGTGTAACATTAAGCAACGTACCAAACTCTTGGTACATTACAAACACACAATGTATAACGTTTTTCCAGACAAATACGTTTCAAAAATAAAAACTTTACATACCAAACGATCAATATAAGTCAGCATAACATTAAATGACATACCAAACTCTTGGTACATTACAAAGTTGCAGTCCAATATGAGTCAGCATAACATTAATAATGTACTAATCATAGCCTTGCTCAGGACCCTCAACTTCTTATACTAGCTATGTACGTTGCGGTGTAACTCCTAGCAAGTTGGATGGATCTAAGATCCAACCGAAGCTCCATATGGGATTCTTAATTCAATTAATACTAAAACCATAATTAATAATTTGGCTAATACACAACATGCATCGACCCTAACGTGTGAATCATGTTTTTTAACTCGATAACAGCTTCAGCTATACCTAGATTAATCAAGTTTTCATCTTTTATTTTTTTCGTTTAATCAAAACCTTCGACTTCGAAAGACAATCAAAATCAATGCACCCAACTGATAATTGAATAAAAATCAGTAACTGGAACCTGAATACCAACATCAACCTCGGTACGAAAAAAAGGCTTTTGAAACTTATGGTGCGTTCATAGGAAGGAAGTGCCGTTGGAAAAAAAAATTCACTAGAAAAATAACATTATTAATATCCTTAAATTCAAATCCTTATGATATTCAACAAGTATTCTACTCGGATTAAAACTCTGAGACATAGTTAGCAAGAATCTAGGAAGCTTGCATGCATTTTGGGGTGAAGAAACTGGATACGGCAAAGAGATATGTTAAAGGCTATGGCAAAATATGTAATTTAGGTACGTTACAATGGGTTAATTAAAATACACATGGCACCAAAATTGTAGGAGAATGTTTAATTAAATTGTTAAATTGAACAAATGTTTAATCTAAGAAGCCTAAAAATGAGGGGTCTATATCAAAACACCCGTAATCTTCGGAACTTAGGGGTAACGGACTTGAAAAATATAAGAAAAGATGATTTTAATCTCATCCGGTAACAAAACAAAAATTTATGCGCATAAATTGCAAACATAACTCAAAAGTTACTCAAGCAAGTCTCAAAACGATAGCCACGAAAATTACGATCAAGTGGATCCAAGTGTTTTTCTGTTTCAATAGATGCTAATCTTGCAAGGACAGTAGTAGTAATATTTGACTTACAAGAACAATATTAGTATTAATTCATCAATAATATTTGTGGGAGATCAAAATTTTAGACCAACTTTGCAAACCAAATGATATGTCACCAATTAAAAATAAACACATTAATCCTTGTTTAAGTAATAATTCAATCATCAACTATTTTAATCACGGCCTGTCGAGGTGTATTTCGGATTTGGTGTTGGGTTTGTAATCGCTGGGGGCCTAACACGTTTTGGATTGTTAGCCCATTTACAAATGTCGAACTATAGTCGATGTATTTAGTTTATTTTTACTCATTTGATAATTGAATGTTTTAGATTGTCTTCTCTCTTTTTTCTCTATTTCTCCCTCTTTCTCTCCATTCAGGTCTTGGACTTCCGATTGAGTTATTCGGTCCGGTCATTTCATGATGAAATTTTTAGCATGTCGGGGGAACCTTACGAGCTCATTAGGAAGTGTTTTTAAAATTACTAAAAGCAATTTTGGTGAAAATATTTATAGAATCAATCATTAGTAAAAATGCAAATAAATCCTAAAGATACAATGAAGTGTTTTTCTCTAAAAACTCTTTCAATTATTTTTAAAACGTCTACAAACAAGAACTACAAGCAGTTGAATACTTAAAAAAAAAAAATTACAATCACTTATATTATAACACTAGGCGTTACACTGAAGAATCATTTTTTGATAAATGATCAATATGAGTCAGACTCAATAGAATTTGATCAATCCTTTTTTTTTGTCGTTAAGGTGAAGAACTGAACCAAGAATTATGTCATCAATCGAATCACTGTTTGAGACCAAGAATTCTTTTTTTATCATCAATCCAATCATCGTTCACGTTTTTTTCTTTTTCTTATCAATGAATGAATCTTTTTACTTGTATGACTTAGATGTCTCGTATTTCTCGAAAAAGCGATTCAATTGATGGGATTTGATATGATACTTATGAAATCGATGAGATTGATATTTAAATATTTCTTCTTAGAAAGTATTGATTTGACCCCATGAGCGGGACTACCACCCCATAACATGTTGCCGCAAGAAGCCCGTATTTCTTCTAGAAGGCGTTACACTGAAGAATTTCTTCTTATCCTTTTAAATTAAAGCACACTATATAGTACTAACGTCCAGTAATATTTTTTACTAGTAAGTGAAAAGTCTAAATTTCAATTATTGTGAACCGCAAGTTAAATATGCTAAACTAAAAGTGAACTGTCACGAATTCAAAAGTATATGTGCGAGCCTTGCATTCTATTTTATTAAATTAAAATTGAATCAAAGACAGTGCGATGTCAATCATAATTTCCAAATACATAAGACGCCATGCCACCAAGGAACAAAGAAGAGAGGGAAAAAAGAGATTGGATTGGATGGTGGCTGCAAAAACGTATGATTGCTATATATATATCGTTTGTTAATTTAACTTTGTTTCTCAAATTACAACACGGAATAAGCACGAATCACCTCAATTGCGGGTGCTCTACACATCGGACATTTTCCGCTACTCTCAACCAATTTGGTAGCACATTGTGAACATGTGCACATGTGCCCACATCTGTAAGAAGAAATCAAGAGAAATCGGACAACGGTGTTAGAATCTCTACATGCCGAAAAATTGAATCACGATGGTTCATGTTTTGGAGTTTTACCTGTACAATAAAGAATCGATGCTGCTTTCACAACATATACAGCAAATTCCTTTCCTTACATGATCCCATTTAGACCCATCTTCTAGCAGACCGTCTTGACACACCCCTGCAAAAGAAGGCACCTCCCAAAGTCAATTCAAAGAAAGCACACAATGCATCCAAGAGGGAAATTACATGGTAAAATGTGGGAGAAACGTGTTATACATACATCTTTCCCCTCATATAAGAATGCCATCTAGACATATTATGAGGAGTTCAGAACTTCACAAAGCTAACTGAGAGTGGTCAATGTATTGTAGACAAACCTTGTGAACCAGCTGATCTATTCAGGGCATCAGAAACTTCCTGTCTTATCGAGCGCTGCAACTCAAGTTGCATATCCATGCAGGCCTCCATCATTCGTTGCAAGTTATTCATCCTCTGTTGTAGCCTGGCCATGTCAATCCTCATATCGTTAATTATATCCCAGTCCTGTATCCGTAAGCAATGTGTCAATTAAATAATCCAAAGGTAGGCATAAAAAAATATTAGTGTTTCAATACCGGACCATAAATTAAGATATGAGAAGCATTGTGCAAACTCACAATTCCATAACGTTGATGCATGTCATGCTGTGGCCAATTATCAGGGTGTGACTCCTGGTCCCAAAGTGAAGAGGAAGGTATTTGCTGTGATCGTAGAGCGGTACTAGGACTACGACTCTCAACAGCATGCACTTGACCCCCATTTCTATATGCACCAGTCTGCTCTAGATCCTGTTCTGCAGATTCAGGAGAAGGTGATGTATCATCCAGCTCCCAGTCAATGGCAGCATGACTTTGCCTTTCCACATATGATTGTAACAGTCGATCTAGATTCTGACGGAAACCACTACTAAGAAGATTAGAGACCCTTCTCCTGCAACATTAATAAGATTTCCACAAGAAAAACAGATCCATCAGAAGCCTACGGCATATTCATAAATTAATAACATTTCATACCTGCTTAGGAGTTCCCTTAGCTCAGTACCAGGAGCATTATCATCATCCGGAAAATAAAATGTATCAATCTGCCTGACCGGATCAACATCCTGGTCCGATGGTTCTTCTAACCAACTTTGAACAGCCTCCTGAAAACCACTTTCCTCGTGCCAAACTTCAGGAACTTCTTCAATATGACTGTTTTCTCTATCTTCGCTCTCCAACAACTCCTGGGGCCATTCAGAAGCAGTTGTTTCCTGCTGTTCCTCAGCTATATCTTCCCCAACGTTTTCTCTCGAGTCATTATACTCAACAACAGGTTGTTCCAAGTCCCCTTCGGCATTTTCTGAAACTCGATCCTGCCATTGTTGTACCTGAGAAGTAAATTCTTGAAAATTTACATCCCCAAGCACAGTTCCTCGTAAATTATATGTATGATCAGATCGTTCACCTATTACACTTGCCTCCCCACTCGGCTCAGACTGCTCATTAGACATATCACTGACTTCTCGCATGTTACTGTGTCCAGCATCATCTTGCAAAGTTTCTGGGGGCTGCTCAACGGCAGTGGTTGTATGTAAGTCCCCAATCATGTTATGACCACCATCCCTCCTTTCAATAAATTCAGTGATAGTTGAGCATTGCCAGTCTCTTACAACATTATCTGGAACTTCTTCTTGCCAGCGCTCTACAGGAGCATCAGGTTCTTCTGAATCTATGTCTTGAATGACGTTGCCACCTAAATCCGTGCGATCTGATATACCACAGCGATGTTCTCGGTCCTCACTTGCCTCATCATTAGTGGCAGATTGTTCAGAAGACCCAGCTAGGACCTCATGTGTGTTGTCTACTTTAGTATCCCCATTTCTACTACCAATAGAAACACTAGAAGATGTCTCAGAGTGGCTGCTGCTTACTGGACCAGAAACAGAACTATCCAATCTGGAGCAAAAACCGTCCCTACTCAAAGAATAGATTTCAAAATATCGATGAGAAATAAATAAAAACATTCTTTTTTTCAATATAAAAAGTTGAAATAAAAACTTCATTCAGTATTAATCTATGAAATAAAGATTCACTCACAACTTCGATGATAAAAACGAAAAAACATATTAATGGAACCACAGTCTATAATAAAGATTTAAAAGATGCTCTAAGGGTGAAGCTATATTTACATCACATACTATACTACATACATGACTAGCGTCAAAAACAAAAAATTACATGGGACAAAGTCCAAAAGCACAATCAACTCTTAATTTACTACCAGTCAGAACAGCACCATGAGCAGCAATTACAGGGCCACATCATACTGAAATGGTGATAAGGGGTTAAGAAAAAGAATTAGAGTTCAATTTCACTGTGTGAAAGGTAAATTGTTTGTTGTTTAAAACTTTTCATACACAAAACCAGTGGGGAAGAAGAGAAACTGAAGAAAACTGGTACAGCTTGACAGCCTCCCACATAATAGTGTGTCCAGAACACATTCACCTGTTTGTTTGACCATTAAAATAAGTTGCAAGCACAAGCTAATAGCTATGTTTTGGCACCTTCCAAATAATCAAAATTTAAAAACTTCACAATCTGCCTAATGTAATTTAGGCCACAATCATCTTTCTATTGTGGAACACCCTTCAACCCCCATAAACTAAACATATTATACTAAAAGCAATTTCACGATTCAATAGAGGTTGGGAGATATATCAAATAGCCATCCATGAACAAACCTTGGAAGATAATACAAACAAAAAGAAAATACAAATGATACCGAAAAGGAAAGAGAATTATAAGGATGAGTCAAATCATCACTCTGAGATGATGCAATTCCAACTATTTAATTGCACAAAATTTACAAAGAAATCCCACGGTAACCCAAACAAAAGGGTAGAATGAAAAGTTAAGCAAAACTTAAGAAAACAAATTAGAGCACATCTTTGAAAAGAAAATGAAAGATAAATATTTTTCAAATTAAAGCAGCGCAAAAATACCTTAGACCAGAGACTGTGTGCCTTTGTCTCAATAAGCCTAATTCATTTTCAGCCATGGAAGTAGGTCTCTCATCCTCAATCACTCTAGCATTTCGTAAGAATCTTCCTCTAAGCAATGACTGCAGGAGAAAAGAGAAGCAATATTGGCATACCAGTACCCAAAAGGATTTTCCATGCCTTAAAGTTTAAAATCAATAGAAATGCGCATTATTACACTTATATAATATAGCACTAACAAGTAACAATATTGGTTTTCGTCTCAAATATCACCTGTGTGGATATTCACATTATCTGATGAAAATAAAAATCATACTTACAAACTTTCACAAAAATTACGATGTAAGTTCAAGTATAATTAACTCAAAAAACCCATTTTTAAAAAGCGAAGCACCCATATGATAAGCAAGTGAAGATATGGAAAGCATTATAGCCATGAACCTGAATGCGGTTGCGGTGAGCAAACTGTGATACAGCCTGGTGCTCCAACAAGACTTGAAGTTCCCTTTGTCTTTCCCTCTCAGCCTTCTTTACCATATCCAGCATAGCCTGTCTACCACATAATTTACGAATTCCCCTTCGTGTATGCCCAGACCAGCCTTCAGTTTGGTTAACAATCAATCCATCACGAACTCTTTCAATTTGATTACCAATTTCAGCAGGTTGTTCTCCTCTATTGTCACCAGAAGCACCTCTCTGCTGGCTGTTAAGTCGCACCCACTCCCTTACAATTCTCACCCTCTCCTGTTCAGTTTCACCAAGCCAGTCTGCCCTTGAACTGTTATTCAAACGAGAACCATTTGACATATATTCAGCCCCACCACAAGCCATCCATTCCCTGAAAACTTGCCTCACCCTCCCCCTTTCAACCTCCCCAAAATCAGAATGCTCACTGCTAAAATTACTGCACTCCTCATGTTCATTTGACGACCCAATTTGACCTCGGGACCATAATCGGCACTCACTCTCACCCACTCTCACATCCTCCAAATCACCTGGGTGGTCACTACCGTGGTCTTCAGTAGTGTCTGCTCTCGAGATCTCATCTATCAACCTATCACTCCTTTGTAGAATCAACCTCTCACTATCTCTCTCTTGGGAACGACTCGCGACATGCTCATCCTCAAGCTCTCGCCACCTTCGTAGCAGGGAGGATGCACGGGTACTCATGCTCCCTTCGTCACGTATTCGCCTAGATGAATGAGACTGAGAGTCTCTAAGGAAAGAAGGTTCAAGCACAGAAACATTGTGTGGACCAGCAATAGCCATTCTCGAAAATCCAAACTAAAAATTCGTTCTTCAACCCATCTGTATAAAACGCATAAAAAGGCGCATTCTTTACAGGAATTACAATCAGATGATTCTTTAAAAAAACAGATCATCAAATTCAGCAAGATTAGCTAAGCTCGTAGCCATTGTCTCTGTCATCATTGCCAACACAAAGGTGATAAAACAGACTCATCCAACCCAACACCCATTAATTATCCAATTCCTTCAATAAATCATCACAGTTGTGACATATTCCTTCACCTTCGCTGTATCCAGAAAACAAAAACAAAATCAATATTTTACCTTCAAATTACTATCAATTAGTTAAAAGAACGCCTACATTATATACCTCAAAACGTAGATGGGAAGAAATTGAAGAAACAAAAACTTGCCAAAAATCCAAAACCCCGAAATCACCGGAGTCAAAATTCAACAACTCCTCAATCCTCTGTTTGGTCTCTGAGAAAATGCACAAACGGACAAGAAACTAAGGCGTAGAATCCCATATTCCCCACTATTTGGAACCCCACTAACATCTCAACACCACATTTAGACTTAGTCAACCTTAAACTTACCACACCTAACAGCCAAACCCCCAGATTCACAAATCCATTTTCCATCATTTTCCCTAAACTTTCTCGGAAACCAAACAGAAAATTGAATCCAAAACTAAATCGGCATTACAAATCAACCACTCAGAGAAATCAAAACCCACGAAATCACCGAACAGAGCATGAAACCGCGAGGATTTAAATAAAACACTGGGGAAATTTAAGGAGTGAGAAACTTACCAGCGAAGCTCTCTGCCTCATGATTTGGGAGTAAAGGAAACGAAACCCCTAGCTGTGTAGAAAGTAACAGGGGGAGAGAGAGAGAGAGAGGATTTAGAGAGAGAAAGTGGATGTTTCAGAGAGAGAGAGAGACAGAGAGAGGGAGGGAAGAGCGGCGAATTTGCGAAGAATAAATCGAAACAGTAAACGGTTGGGAGGCTTTTCCCCCATAAATATTTGCCGTCACGCCAACGTCTACAAATTTTTAGGGGGGGCCGCCAGGGGCTGTCACGTGGCACGTGTTCGTTCGGTCGTTTTACGAAACCTGCCAAATCTTTAATTTAACGGGAAGTGGGGAGCAAGCTTGGGAGATGGAGACGGCGTCGTTTGGATAGTCAGTCGTTAGGGGATACGGCGCCGTTTGGATGGCTTCCTTTTGTAAGGATCTCAGTGTCAGTGGTGTGTGCGAGTAAGTGAGTGGGCTCCCTTTTATTCTTCCAATTTATTATGACATTACTCAAAGAAATTAATTATCAATTTATGATGGAAAGAAAATATGGTTGAAATTATTGGAGACCGGTCGCGTTTTCTTCCATTTCGATGGAGATGGTACAACCTTTGAGGCATTTTTCACCATACGTTTGTTGGAATAATATTAGAAGAAATGTTATGGGGTTCTCTCAAATCTGTCTGCTCATAGTTTACCGTTAATTTTCGTATTAATATTATAAAATATTATGTAAAACAAATAAGGTAACAGAGAATCCATAGAAAATCTCACTTAAAGTGTTTCTCGAATATTAATTTGAAAGAATACTTATGTAATTTTATTATCAAAAGAAAAAAGTAATACAATCATTTTAATGTTTATACCATATCGTATGACAAAGATGTGCCAACCAATAGAATTAAGTTTACGAAGGATGCGGAGCACATATACATACATATATATATATATATATTTATCTGCAAAGATAAAGGTATAACTAGCTGCCACTCAGTACTACGATCTAGTAGTATTCATCTTTACTTGTAACTAAGAGGTCTTAGGTTTGAATCTCACCAAAGAAAAATTTGAATAACATTATTGCTAGCTCATTGTGAGATTTAACATATTTCTCCACCCTAATATCATTTGTTAGAAAAAAAAACAAAAAAACAAAACAAAACAAAAAACAAAAAGGCTTAACTAGCTAGGTTATGTTATGGAAAACCCTTAGATATGGACCAATCAACTCCCATCATCAGTAATCCACAAAGTCCAATCTCTTAATTTGTATAAGTTAAAGTTCGACCTCTTTAGAATTAGAATCCGTCGAGGATCATCATTGCAAAATAAATTTTGAATTTTCAAAAACAAAAGGGCCTTAAAGTCCATGCGTGCAAAGTTAGTTTTATGGAAAGATACATAGTCAATAATTAGGGAAAATTAGAATGCCCTACATATTTTCTATAGTTGTTAGATTAAACATTCATCGCTTTTAAGGATTTGATTAAGGTGCTTCAATCAATTGCCACCTCAATAATTTTCTATTTATTTAATTTTCATGTCATTAATTTAAATGCATTTATATAGAGTCATAAGGTAGCTTAGCAACTAATTGCCTATAATATAGGAATTTAATTTCCTCAATCCCCTTCTGCGCATTAAATGACATTTTTTAATAAAATAAAATAAAAAATTAATTAACTAATTCCTCATTTCCTTATTATCAGTATTTAAAAAAAATACTCTTTCTATTAAAATTGTATCAATAAAAAGTCTTCAATACATATTTTTTTCATGTATAGATATATAAAAAATATACTTAAAACTTATGGTACATTTGAGAACAAAAGTATCGACTTTTGGTACGTTTAGATTTCAAATGTACCGAGAAACCAAATGTACAAAAAATTCAAATGTACCATAAAACCAAATGTATCCATTGTTATGTAACCTTTTTGGTACATTTATATTTCAAATATACAGAGAAACCAAATGTACTAAAATTTCAAATGCACCATAAAACCAAATGTGCCCATTGTCAGGTAATCATGTTGGTACGTTTAGATTCCTATTGTACCAAAAGACCAAATGAACAAAAAATCTCAAATGTACCACAAAACCAAATGTCTCTATCAGATAACCCTTGTGGTACATTTACATTCCAAATGTACCAAGAAATACAAAAAGTCAAATCCACTATAAAACTAAATGTGTCCATATTATAGGTAACTAGACGTAGCTATATAATCAAACAAATCTTTACTATGTGTTGGGTCTTCTAAATAATAAAATTTGACAATTTTATTTTATAAATATAGGGATAATAGGGATAATAGGAACTGAAATTAATAACCAAAAGTTTAGGAAAATGTTTGATCAAATTTTCAAAAAGGAGTGTATGTTTAGTCTAAAAAATTAAAAAACGAGGCGCCTATATCAAAATGCCCCCAATAATTATGATACAAACAAGATTAGTTTTAGGATACACTAGCGGGTGAGTTCGTACGGAAATTAAAATCTTAAGATTGAATAGACCAAATGAAATTTTAAAAATGTAAATAAAAAAAGGAGTGTAGAAAAAGAAACTATAAACTCACTAGTTACTCACGTTGTTGAAGAAATGGAAAATTGATATAGAAGATTTGGGAATGAAGTTAGGCATCACCAAAAAGGTAAAAGCGAAACAGTATTAAATTCAACTTTTTATTTTTGAACAAACGATATTATTTAATTAGTGAAAAAGTCACCCTGTGGCCCTCGGTGGTCATAAAAGATATTTAAAATTCTAGCTTTTAGATACGTGCATTTGGCTCATGAAATCTATGCATCAACCGAAATCTTGAATGATGTAGTTGTATAAAAAGTCGTGTTAGATCTTAATAAAGTTTGCCTCAAATCAACCCGAGTGAATTTTTAATTTCAAATTAATAAAGTTTGCTCATTACATAGTTAGATTAAGTTTTTTTTTTTTTTTTTTTTTTGGGTAATTCAACAGATTGAGTCTTCTTTGTTCTAAAGCAATTGAAGGTGTTTGAAAGTTTATTTAAAAGTGCTTAGGTATTTAAAATTGAAAAAAAAACCTGTTATGTACTTTTTTTTTTAAGAAACATTTCAAGTGATTTTTAAAAAAATACTCACATTTTAATTAAAAGTTTAACAGTGCTTGTAATAGAAGCGCTCCAATTGAATGTACTTCTAAACAAAAGTGCTCTCTAAAGAAACATTTCCATACAGGCTATAAAAATGATTGTTAAAGAATGGTTTTCTAGTATGAATAATACTTGCATTCTCTATTGGGATATGAGCTCATTCCCTCACTTGCAATAACGTATTTTTACCGTAGAAATTTCATAATCAAAATCATTCAATTTTTTAATGTTCATTTGAAGATCATTTTTACAACAAATCCTTCAAAAATAAATGGACGGCTCATCATTAATTTGTTACTTGGTACCTAAATCGTTGATTTATTTAATACATTTGGATGACTAAACAGTCTCCGTTTTGAATGATTTTTTGTAGGGACAATCTTTCAAATGAAGATTAAGAAATTGAACGGTTTCATTATAAAAATTATACGGTGAAGATACGTTATTTGTAAGTGAGGGAATGCAAGTATTATCCTTCTTGTATTAGTAAATGGTACGTTTTTCAAAGGATAATATTTGCGTTCCCCCTTTGGGAGAAGGCATGTAACATCCCACATCGCCCAGGAGAGTGGATCCTGTAAACCTTATATGTATATTCTCATCTCCACCGTAGCATGATTTTGTCCGTTTTGGGCCCCGACCACGCATTCACGGTTTTGTTTCTGGAAACTCACACGAGCAGAACTTCCCAATGGGTCACCCATTCTGGGATTGCTCTCGCGCGAATTCGCTTAACTTCGGAGTTCTGATGGAACCCGAAGCCAGTGAGTTCCCAAAAGGCCTCATGCTAGGTAGAGATGGGAATATACATATAAGGTTTACAGGATCCACTCCCCTGGGCGATGTGGGATGTTACAATCCACCCCCCTTAGGGGCCCGACGCCCTTGTCGGCACACTTCCAGCCAGGGATGTGACAATTTGGTATCAGAGCCAATCCCTGGCTAGAAGTGTGCCGATGAGGGTGTCGGGCCCCTAATGGGGGTGGATTGTAACATCCCACATCGCCCAGATGAGTGGATCATGTAAACCTTATATGTATATTCTCATCTCTACCTAGCATGAGGCATTTTGGGAACTTACTGACTTCGAGTTCCATCGGAACTCCGAAATTAAGCGAATTCGCACGAGAGCAAGCCCAGGATGGGTGACCCATTGGGAAGTTATGCTCGTTTGAGTTTCCAGAAACAAAACCGTGAAGGCGTGGTCGGGGCCCAAAACGGACAAAATCATGCTACGGTGGAGATGAGAATATACATATAAGGTTTACAGGATCCACTCTCCTGGGCAATGTGGGATGTTACATGCCTTCTCCCAAAGGGGGAACGCAAATATTATCCTTTGAAAAACGTACCATTTACTAATACAAGAAGGATAATACTTGCATTCCCCTTTGGCCATTGAATGATGAGCTCATTCCCTCACTTACAAATAACGTATCTTCACCGTATAATTTTTATAATGAAACCGTTCAATTTCTTAATCTTCATTTGAAAGATTGTCCCTACAAAAAATCATTCAAAACGGAGACTGTTTAGTCATCCAAATGTATTAAATAAATCAACGATTTAGGTACCAAGTAACATATAATGATGAGCCGTCCATTTATTTTTGAAGGATTTGTTGTAAAAATGATCTTCAAATGAACATTAAAAAATTGAATGATTTTGATTATGAAATTTCTACGGTAAAAATACGTTATTGCAAGTGAGGGAATGAGCTCATATCCCAATAGAGAATGCAAGTATTATTCATACTAGAAAACCATTCTTTAACAATCATTTTTATAGCCTGTATGGAAATGTTTCTTTAGAGAGCACTTTTGTTTAGAAGTACATTCAATTGGAGCGCTTCTATTAGAAGCACTGTTAAACTTTTAATTAAAATGTGAGTATTTTTTTTAAAAATCACTTGAAATGTTTCTTAAAAAAACTTCATGTACCAAATTGTCACATCCCTGGCTGGAAGTGTGCCGACGAGGGCGTCGGGCCCCTAAGGGGGGTGGATTGTAACATCCCACATCGCCCAGGGGAGTGGATCCTGTAAACCTTATATGTATATTCCCATCTCTACCTAGCATGAGGCATTTTGGGAACTCACTGACTTCGAGTTCCATCGGAACTCCGAAATTAAGCGAATTCGCACGAGAGCAAGCCCAGGATGGGTGACCCACTGGAAGTTTTGCTCGCGTGAGTTCCCAGAAACAAAACCGTGAGGGTGTGGTCGGGGCCCAAAACGGACAATATCATGCTACGGTGGAGTCGAGTCCGAGATATGGTGGGGGCCCGGGCCGGGATTTGACAATGCACATATCCCACTTCTTTCTAATAACGTACATTAACAATATAAATTTCATAATCAAAACGTTCAATTTCTTAATATTCATTTGAATAAAAAAAATTATTCAAATCAGAGATCATTTAGTCACCAAATATGTGAAACAAATCAACGATATGAGTACCAAGTAATATATTCATAATGAACCGTCCACTTATTTGATACATTTGAATGCTTAAACGATCTCTTATTCAAATAATTTTTTGTAAGGATGATCTTCAAATGAATATTAAGAAGTGAACATTTATTATTATGTAGTTTAAAAATAAAAGGGTAAATCTCAATTTACTACCCTCAAGTTTTGTGGTTTTCAACATTTGGTACATGAAGTTTTTTTCGTCTCAGAGTCATACCTAAAATGTTAATTTTGGGACAGTCTCATACATCCATTAGTATGGTGGGTTGGTGCAGAGGAAAGAATGGAGGGATAAGGGAGGAAGGGAAGGTCGGGGAAGATGACCAATATATATATATATATATATATATTCGTCTCCAATTTTTTTTTAATTTCCATGCGGACCCCTTAATGACACGTGGTGCCCAGTCATTGTCCATATGAGCGTCACGTCATCAGTTAACATGAGTCTTAACTGCCAGACTAGCGGATGTATGAGACTGTCTCAAAATTAGCACTTTAGGTATGACTCTGGGACGAAAAAAACTTCATATACCAAATGTTAAAAACCACGAAATTTGTGGATAGTAAACTGAGATTTATCCAAAATAAAAATACGTTATCCGTAAAAGATAAGATATGTGCATTCCTCCATAAGGAAGGCAAAGTATATCAATGGAATCGGCATGTACTTAAACTTCCGGGATTAAGTTTTTTTTTAAATTTTTTTTGGTCAATCTTTCTGAATTAGTTTAACAAAAAGTAAATTGGAATAATTAATAAATCTTTTAGCCTGTTAACAAGTTGGTAATCCATCAAATTATTCCGACCAAAAGAAAATTTCAAACTAAAAAATCCATAAAAATATGTCTCGACTTCAGTGTTGCCAACCATGTAGGTGACAGTACACTTGTGTAATAAATCGTGGCTTCGGTTTATAAAAATGAATGGTGCTTATTGTCTTATTATATTGTTAACACTATTTTAGTTAGTTCGATGCCCCAACTAACTGTTGATGACCTTGAGTAATAACATTGTGCCCAAAATGGGCCACATTTGATCAACATTTGATAATTATCCAACTCCGAGCAATCTTAGTTATTGTTGGATTAGGTCCGTTGGCTGGTATTTGTTTAGTCAATTTGTTAGTATACATTTTTATTTATTTCTTGCAATTGAATAGAACATATCAAAATATAATTAAGGAACCAATATAGATATGAGTGCGCGGAAACCATTTGTAGGAAAATAATTCTCAAACTCCCTTTTGTTCCGTTATACTTTTCTTCTTATCAGATGTTAGATTGAATAAATAAAAGATTACTAAACGAAAACTAACGCTCTAAAAGAGATGTTAGGCACTAGTTAGGCAACGGATTGGAGCCTATCGCCTAGGTAGGTGGGAGCTTAGACGGATTTAAGTAAACTTATTATTATCGTATAAATAAGTGCATGTTTATACATATTGTATTGGGACACATAAATTGAAATTTAGAATGACATATTGATTATAAAGTAACAAAACATATTGAAAACGTAGAGAACCAAAATATAATGAGTGTTCATTCAAGTATTTAATGTCTCTTACAATTTATCAAAATAATAAAATACAAAATGAAAATGATCTATATTCTGTCTAAGTGCGAGCCGATACCTAAGTGGGTAATTGGGTGGGTCTAGGCAGGCGCCTAAACAGGCTAGGTGGCCGCCTAAGCAAGTCTAGGCGACCTTTCTTAATTTTCAAACGCCTAAGATTAATCATGACGGTAACCAGCCACCTAACCCCTAGGCGATGCTAAGCGGGAATTTTTAAAATAGTGACGAAAACAAATGGATAGTGTTAAAGAAAATGAGTTTGCCAAAATGATATTTATTATTATATTAACATTGAGGGTGATGACATAACCCAACTCAACTCAGGTCCAAGTCCACATTCCTTGATATTAAACTGAATATTTCATTTTTCTTTGCTAATATTTTGAGTTTTAGAAGTGAAATTAAAAAAGCACTAGCTAACATGGTCTCATAATTTATTGTTTTTAAGTACACATTATGAAATCCACATGCAGCTCTGTCTGTAGTTGCTTGATACGTGGCCCCGACTAATTTAGCTTTGAGGCCAAACCCCACAGCTTTTGCTGCATGCATCTTGTTTTTTTCGTAATGGCATTGGCACATCTACTTACCTCTTTGCATGCATGGATCCCAGAATACGTGAACATTCACGTTATTCTGCCGCTCTCTAGCTCACTATCATCTATAAAATGCTAATTATGATTTTTTTTTTTTTTTGGGTTAAGGTATAGTTCAAATGATTGAGAGCGTTTAATCTAGGACTCAAGCACTTAGTAGTTTTTTTTTTTTTTGAACAAACAATATTATCTACACTAAGGAGGAGGGGTAGGCTAAGCCTCACGATGGGCTAGCAATAATATGGTTCAAGTTCGCCTTTGGCGATAATCGAACTTAAGTCCTCTCACTTACAAGTGAAGAGGAATACCACTACGCCGTAGTACTCAATGGTAGCACCTAGTCAAAAGATTAGAATCAAATCTAATCTAACCTCGTGGCTTGAAGGCCGGAAGAGTAATGACCATAATTTTAACCTAATTTGGTCATGAAAACATTGCAAAGAAATTGACACACCCCGATCCAGAGGATCAAGGCGTGCTGGCCGTCACGTGAGCGTGACGTAACCAACAGTGCGACACGGAAGCATGATAATAGAATACGAAGGAATTTAAACCAATCTCTAGATGAACAACCTACTAGAGTAATGGGAGAGTTAAGATAATACACAAATTCAGAGCATAGGTTTTAGTGCAGTCAAGTAGGACTAAAATAAGGGTACTTCACCCTCGGGTGAGTCCTACATGTCAAGAGTCTGTCAGAATGCCGGAAAAGACCTCGAGAGCCACCAACCGCTAACTAGAACCTGGAGGGGCGCAAAACAAAATGAGTGGGTCAGTAAAATCAAGATTTTTCCAAAAACATTTCATTAAAATCATTTCTATCCCCTCACTGTAAAACCTGTATACTTTCCCAGAAAATAGTATATAAACATATATATATATATCATCAAAACTCAAATCACAACCCTTCAACGCTTTAAGAAAGAATATGCCATGCCAAGATATAATATGAATGTATCAATATAAATCAGGTGAAAATAAGTCAACAGGAGACCCTAAAGTGGTCCTGTACGGTTGATTCTAAAGCTCAACATCCTCGCCAACCGGAGTCACCTCGGTGACCTGTACGGTCTAACTCTGCACGTCACTCGGAACTACATAAGGTAGTCTGTACGATGACAGGTGTATAATTACGCTCTAGTGCTTCTCATATCAATCAACTGTGCACATAATCTAAAGTCACCCACCAGTCGGAACCCCTCTAATGGTCTGTACGACTGGCATGTCGGAACCCTCACAGGGTCTGTACGACATCCACCTACTTGGATCCAAGACGAGCGTGCGGTGTGGTGAATAAATATAAGCACTAACACCTAGGGTGCAGGTTATGAGCTTAAACGTTTCAACATCAATAATTCAATGAATAATGACTCACCTGACTTACCTGCGCCTCCACAGCACCATGCAACATGTATGCATCATATATCCATTATCAATCAAATATTCAATGTTTTCATGCATGGCAATTTAAATTCATTTTCTCATATAAAAGCATTTTCTGGAAAAACAATAGTATATAGGTAATACGAAAACAAAACTGCCCACTCACTGGTATGTCGATGGGTCGTAACCCCCGCGACGTCCCTGGATACGCTCGTCCTCGGGATACTCGTCACCTATATGAGAAATAACTAAAATAACATTATTTTTAAGCACATCACCAACATTTCGAAATAACTTCTCATACGATGCTCAATTTGGGTATATGAATATACCACATCGACCTACTCGACGTCACGGACGTCTCATAATTTTTAGAATAATTTTTCGAGATCTCACGCGCCCCCACGCGCCGAATAGGCCACGGCCCTACGCGCGGCCCACGCGCAGGTGCCCTGACGGAAGACACGGACGGCGTCAGGAATATTCCTCGGAATATTCCGTCAAAAGCTAACGGTTACCGTTAGAATTAACTAGCAGCGTTAGCATATTCCGTTAACTTTAACGGAATATGCCGCTGTCTTCTCCGACCTACCCTCGCCGGACTCCGGTCACCGGAAAACTGGGAAAAACTTCTACTTCACTATTCTCACTCGATTTTCATCCCAATTTCTCGAATTTTATACCAAAATGAAGCCCTAGATGAGTACTATCACGTTGGACTAATTTTAAACACTAAAAACCACGGGATCATACCTTCCAAAAAATCCAAGAAATCGGCCAAACTCGAACCAGGTGATCCCGACGTCCAATTCTTCCAAATGAAGCACTCCGAGCTTCCTTAGGACTTCACCAAGCTTCCTACAAGCTTCAAATTCTAAAAAACATAAGAATTTACGTGTGCATGAACAGTGCACCATCACGGGGACTTTAGAAACTAGGGTTTTCGAAGGAGATGTTACCTGAAAATGGTACCAACGTACTCGTGGTGTCCTCAGGAGTCCAAAGGTGGTCATAAGTCCGTCGATCCGTGAAGTTTTGGGGTGGTGTTGGGTGTGCCGTACGATGGGTGTCTAGAGAGAGAGACTGTCGAGAGGGAGGAGAGAGAGAGAGAGAGAGAGACGGGGAAGGGAGAGATCAGAGAGTGTTTTGGGTGCACACTCAATCCACACCATCCAATTTCTATCCCTAAACCAAAATAATCCAATTCACATAATTAATTCATTTTTATTATTTATTTTCCAACTTACATATATATTTCTCCAATTTGATTAATATGTGAAACAATAATGTCACATTCATACGTACCTTAGTACCCGTCAAGGGTAGAATAGTCATTTCGCGTTCCCGTCAAAGGTACGTCCGGGACGGGCTGTGACAGAAATATCATCATATCAAGAGTTAGTTGATAAGAAGATTCATTATTTAAAAAGTGTTTTTTTTAAAGATAAAAATGCATCAACAACGTACATAAGGTACATGTGTGGAGATGGACTCAGAACATATTAGTCATTTTATTCTTATACAAACGATATTATCTATATTAAGGATGTAGAGAAGTATGCTAAGTCTCACAATGGGTTTACAATAATGACGTTCAAATTCGCCTTTAGTGAGAATCGAACGTAAGAACTCTCACTTACAAATGAAGGGGAATATCACAATACCGTAGTACCAAATGACAACATATTAATCATTTTACCATTGGTGGTTGACAAAGATAATTTTCTCACTACAGAAGCAAGTATAAATAGATTTATGTACTCAATTTTGCTTCATGCATCTCTCCTTGCCACCTTCTTTTTTACGAGGGGAAGTATCTCTCTTACCAACAATCCAGAAAATGTGCACACAAAAAAAGACTAATTGTAAAGAAAATTGTTGCCAAATCAACGTCTGCATGTGGACAAGACAATGAGACGTCGACAGAGAGATACATAAAATGTGTTAGGTTACCCGTCTTTCAAATCCTTTTCTTGTTGATGTATATAGCTCTGCCCCTCCTTTTTCACATTGTCGTCCTTCGGGTCCTTGATCTTAATGGCATATTTCCTTTGTAGTACAAGACCAAGCAGAAATAGCCCCAGCTTACAGGAATGTAGTGGAGGGGTCTAGAACAGAAAGGCTGATAGCTTTGCTTTGAGAACACAACTACCACATCAATATATATTTACCGATTTAGTTCTTAAATTATAATTTTAGTAAAAATTGGATCTCTAAATTTTTTTTTGGGTAAAATAAGTTTCTTAATTCATTAAAACTGCTAATTTCATCCCTAATATTATATTAAAAGCTACTAGCATATGGGCACACACAAAGTGTGTGATAATTTTTTTTATTTTTGTTTTTGAAATAGAAGGAGAGAGGAAGAGAGTGAGAAGTTTTTATTTATTTATTTTTTTTAATTAGAGATGTTAGGATTACATGTAGGTGAGGCTTTGAAAAAAACAGCAAAATTTGGTTGTGTGAAATTACATTTCTGCCCCATATTTCTTATTCATGTTCTTTTTTAATTAGAGGGTTAAACTGGTAATTTCATAGGGTTTTGGTTGACAATGAGTGTTTTATTAATTAATAGAGATTTATCTAATTTCTGGTCAACTTAAGTCACATGACACATTTTAGAGACTAACGCCGTCATTGTCTTCCCTATAAACCCTTAACGTTGCATATAATTTGCTAATCTAACGTCTAATTTACCCTCCAAAGTTAACTTCATACATTATATTTTTGAAAAAATATGTCCTTAAACTACAATAAATTACCTATTTACCCTCTAAAGTGTGTCACATGACTTAAATTGGATAGAATAGCTTTGAAAAAAAATATTAGGGATGCAATTGGCAAATTTTACTAGTTTAAGGACTGATTTTTCTTAAAAAAATAAAATAAAATTAGGGACCTAATTTTTACTCAAGTAATAATTTAGGGATTAAATCGGCAGTTTACCCTATTTGCGGTGTTGTTAAGGGTTGGATGCAAAGAGTACATGCCAATAGAAGGTTTGGTTATCCACCCCTTCCGGGGGCCGGGAATACTCACAGAGGCATTTCAACATTCCCTTGGCCACAAGTCTGGCGTCCACACCAACCCTTTTTTTTCAAAAAAAGAATAGAAGGGTTGGGCCCCAATGCATAACTGTAAATATATTTTCAGTAATATTAGGTAGACTAATTTTTTAAATCACATTTTCCAATCATGTAAAGTATTAGTAATAAGAAACAAGCATGTTAACCAATACGTAATAATTCAATTATCAATAACTACGTCACATGATTTACAAAATATGATTAAATAGATGGTCTTCTTAGCATTATTCATATTTTTCTTCTCAATTAATGCTAGATAAACCAACTTTTATACCATATTTGGAAATCATGTGATGTGTCGTCAATAAAATATAAGCACATTAATCAACATTTAAGTAATAATTCATTCATCAACAACCATAACATATAATTTAAAATATACAATTTAAATAGATGATCTCTCTAGTATTACCATCCTCTCTAGCTTCAGTGGTGAAGAATGTAGCGGATGAAGCATGCCTATATTCCCATATAATATATTTATTGTTTATATATTATATCTCATGCACGGATATATTTGCTCCACATTGGTTGTTTAGCTTAGTAGATTTCGTGCCATTTTGCTCAATCAAATAAGGATGGAATCACAAGGTCGATGCAATCCTATCTAACTAAAACTATTGGAGTTGTTATTACTATTAATAGATAGAGTTTCAATAACAACTTTCTGAAAAAGTATTAGTGTAAGTTCACAATCATTAGTTGAAACATACGACTTGGCTAAACATGATAAAATGAAATATATATAAACGATTTCATTTTTATCCAACTAATTTTTTATTGTTTGAATTTTGTGCTCGATTAGATTGGACTATACGTAAAATCTAAACATTTTTTGACTGATTGAATTTTGTGCTTGATTTAGATTGGATGATATGTGAAATCTAGGAAACCAACTTTGCTGGAGTGGTTGCCGGTATAAGAATTGAATCCTTTAATAATATTACACTTTTAAAAATATACTTCAAACTAAATACATTAAAAAAGAAAAAAAAATTCAACTAATTACTTTATAACACGAAAGTAAACATGAAGAGCAATATACAAAGCTATAGGATTTTGTTGAGAAAGTGAGGAAGACTAATCTTGGAAGCATTGTGTAGTTGAAATTGGATGACCACAAATTCTAAAGAGTGTGTTTTTGGGGCATGCAAAGAGAGCTTTAAGTATTGGTGTAGACTATTGATAGGTTTAGATGGTTGCCACTTAAAGGGTATACGTAGAGGTCAGTTGCTATGTGTTGTGGATATAGATCCCAATAAAGAAACATGGGTTATGGCTTATGCAGTGGTAGAAATGGAGAATAAGATTTCATGAATTTGATTCTTAGAACTGTTGGTTGTTGATGTTGGTATTGTCAACGAACATGGATGGACATTTATTAGTGAAAAGCAAAAGAGCTTAATTCAATCCAATTCCGAAGTTTTGCTCCAACATTGAAAACGTTTCCCTATCTGATCCGTCTAAAAATCACTCTTAGTTAGAAGCTCCTAAATTTGAGGAGAGAGAAATTGGCTCCTAATGACTCATAGCATTAATAAGGATTTTGCATTTGCTTAGTAAAATCTCAAATGAATTAAAACCCTAAACTAGAGAGGATGTTGCGGGTGTTCCTATGTTAATGGTGTTTTTAACTAAAACGTTACCTAAAAAATAGAGTAGGATTGAAGATGCTCTAACGTCAACATTCATTTATGATACCAAGATCTTGTAAAATTAGTTGCAAATTAATCAAGTGCGACATATTTATGGAGAAGCCAATTTGGTGGTTGATGAACTTGCTTCAATCGGTCATCACAAGATGACACAAAGAAAGTTAACATTAGGCGGATTAGCATCCATTGGCAACAAGACGTCACTTGCAATTGATACAAGATAATCCTTCCAAAAATATTGAAAAGAAAGAGGTCAACACTATACTAGTATGGCCTAAGCCCACACTTGTTTGCTATCTCGAACCAAAGTCCACAATTCAGAAAAAGATAAAGAACTCAATGTCAAATTATCATTACCCTGAAGCAGTCTGGTCAATCCGTGTGGATTGGTTACAAATTTACAATAAATAAATTGAATAAATATCACAAACAAAATATCTTACAAGAAAACTGACAACTTCAACACAAAGCAATACACAACAACGGCCACACACATATATAGTTCAGAAATACATGAAGAAAACAGTGACTAAAAAACCATGGCAACAAATTGAATAAAAATCAAATCCCAAACAATGGAGAAAAATTCAGTCAGTGAAATTGCATGCATGCCTCAGGCTTGATCAAAGTTCAGTATAACAGTAAGTCCTCCTCAAACTCTTAGGCCTTGAGAACTCCAACACCGGGGAGCATGAAACCCTTAGAGTGCGGTGGCGTGACTTCCAAGCTCCAACCTTAAATCTAATCCTTGCCTTGAGCCAAACGTCAAACTGAATCTTCCCTGATCTTTTCTCAAGCATTAGATCCTTAGAGACGGAGCTGGAAAGTGCAGCGGAGCGAGCCGTGAACTTGACATCAAAGCGCGTCACATTTCGATGGCGCTGATAGAAGGGATCAACCCCGGAAAATGCCAGAGTCTGGTCATTGTAATTCACAGTAGCTCCAATAGAGTCATAGTATATGGAGACTCTTTTGTTGGGATTATAGGATCTTATAACAAAATCAAAATTGGCTGAGAGGTGGTCATTCGTTAGGTTGAAGTTTTGGATCGAACCATTTTCGATGGTGTAAACAAGGCGTTTTGGCTTCACAACGAGCCAGGTGATGAGCACCACAAGACCCAAAAGGACAATCAAAGCTAGCAAGACTATGGCAATGATTCTAATTAGATTTGACTTCGATTTGGGTGCTTGTGAGGGCTGTGATGCAGAAGTAGGCATTGTGAGGAATTAGGGTTTTTTTGGACTAAATTTTGGTGGTGTTTGAGAAGCTAAAATTTGTTTCACTCTTTGAATTTTGCTTGGTGGGTTAAGAGCTGCAAAGTGCACCTATTCTAGTTCAAGTGAACTATATAAGAGAAGTCTTGGGGTCTCTGCCACATTCTTTAACCCGCCTTTTTCTCTGTCACCTTTACACTTTTTCTCTTTTTATTTCGTGCATGTAACTCAAGACATCTTGCTCAAGGACTGAGGTTAACAGTTTGTTCTTTTCTTCAGCTCTGGATGTCCTAAGATTAATGACAAGTATTATATATGTGATTGAGAAGCATCATTCTTAGTAATGTTTTCTTCATTATCGCTCATCGATCACTTGGTGACCAAGAGAATTAGAGAACTTGATTCTGATAAGGTGGCTTTTCCCTAATGTGAGATTATCTTGAGCGATAGTTGTAGGATGTGAGTAGTCAATCAATTGATACTATACAAGGTGACAAGCTGCTACAGGTGCCCTGGACAACAAGAAGATCATCAAAGAAAAGATATTACTACCATGCATATATGGGACAACGAAAGGAAGTGCCATTTCAATGTTGGCTTCATGTCACTAATTTGTTAAAATCGATATTTAATTACATAGATGTACTAAACCCACTCTTGCTTTGCCTCCAAGATATACTAAACCCACTCTTGGAAGCTGCTCTTTTTGTTTTTAATATTTTATTAGTTCTTCCCATCTCCGCCAAAAATGAAAATAATAATAATAATACTAATACAGGATCCCAGACTTAGAGCTCAAGTTTAACAATTAGAGGAAGATGATCTATCTTATTCGGCTGTAGCTCCCCATGAAATTCCTTGTTCTATAAAGCTTCCAGGCATATACTTGAAGTGAAAAAATTAATTATTTGAAAGAAAGAAAGGGATGCCGCCAGACTATCCTTCATAGCTCGCCAGATGAATGGCTCACCCGTTCGAATGAAAAAGAGCTCATCGAGAGACAAAGAAAACGATGGGTTCAAACCGGTTACAACCGTCACAAAACAAAATTCGGCCTATTTGTGCTGTGACACTTACCAAATACCATAGTTGGATGAATTCCATACCAAGCAACGTAATTAATTCCGTACATGTATACTTTTTTTTGTTAAAAGCTAACGAATATGCTTTACATATTCTAAACGTTTGAATTCTAATCAACCGACTTAAGTCGCATTAAGTTTTCTTCTGGCAAGCAATTTTCTCGCCCATTGCAAAGCAATAATCTTTGTGCGCGATCATTCTTACCCACCCAAAACTTAATTTGGTGACGTTCACATGAGTTCGAACACTTTATTGCTTTTCTTTAATGGCATCCCGAGATCCTCACATAGGCATTAAGCATATCAGAACGGAATGTGGACGAAACCTTTACTCAAATCCTATTTCCCCTAATTTATTTGTGCTCACAGACTTAATGGAGACAAATTGGTATCTACTCACACCTATAACCACATGCTGGAAACTAAAGGTGGCATGCACCCTTCATAATACTGCCACGCGTCATTACAATGGACGTCCACGTTACTCACACTATGGGGGAAGCGCATGACAAGTGCGATAGAAATAAAAAGAGAAAAGTGAGGGAGGAGAGAAAAAGATTTGGAGGGCAGAGAATCTTACTCTAATAAAAGTTGAATATCAGAGTACGCAACGAACAAACGAACCAACTGAATATAAAACTTTACTAAATTGAATTGCCAAGAAGGCTACATAAACTGAAGAGGCTATATCTTGACTGACTTGTCATTCTACGAGCTACAAAACATTATATATATAGAGAACTAACCTAACCCTAATAAGCAAGAAAACAAAACACTAATACTAACGGGCTAAGCCCAAATTCAAAAAACAAAATAATCCTAAATTCCAACAATAAAAACCCTAATTATAAATGGCAAGGGCTGCTAAAGGGAGGCAAAAGGAGAAAAAGAATGAAAAGGAAAGGACTAAAAGTGATGACACCAACTTCGGTGGTAGCCGGATATGCTTGGAAGATCCTTATGAACCCTACATTCTTCAACAACCAACAGTCCTAACTTTTTTGCATTGCCTTCTCTCTCTCACCCCCCTCTCTCTCTGCGTATAAATGGAGACCCTCTTCTCTCATTCTCTTTCACAACCACAGCAACATATTAAGAGACATATAGTATGAAATACTTCAGTTTTGACCCCCAAGTGCCCTAGAATTCTAGGCCACCCCCACCATGCTAGTGCAGTCCATATATAGTTTTGGACTGGTTTAGGTCATTGGTGGTGGCGGCTACGTGCGCACTGGTTTTCTGTAACGGGAGAAATGAAGCTTGTTCTGCAGCAGCCTCTTTTTCAAAGGGTCTGTTAATATTTCTCCTACACAGGGCAATTTCAGTCCTTTGGCATTTTACCCAACCGGGAATTTCTCTTCCTCGTTAACTATGCAGTTTAAACTTTTAGGTTTATATGAACAATTACCGGCATCTGATGAAAGCTTGGGTTTTCAGTATTTTGGTTAATTTTTTTCTTCCAGTTATTAATTAATGTAAAGGAAATCAGCAGGCAGCTTATGCCCAGTTTGATCAATATATATGAAGTTTTGCTGAAACTATTGATAGAGAAGCAATGTATTATTTATGATGGTTTTAGTTGAGAGACTTTTAATGATTTAGTGTTGTAGGTTGTCAAATTGTTATGCAATTTTTCGATCTTTTTCACGTGTCAAATTGATGCCATGGATCTATTATTTCATTCTTAGTCTCCCTTTAAATAGGAGGGGCGCCCAAGCAATTGGGTGATTAAATCCCCCAAAACCCAAGGTGATTAAATCCCCTAAAACCCACAAATTCCTCCCAATATCAAGCCCAATTAGTTGGGCTACAGTGGCAGGAAGCAGGGCCCGACTGCTCAATTGGGCTACAATAGCCCAACCCAACGCCTGAGGCTACATGACGTCACGTCACCCACGTTAGAACGCGATGCAGGCTTTGATGATTGCTACGAATATGGGACGTTAGATTTTTTAAATCTGGCGGTGTTAATCTAGAATTTTAAAAATTAAAAGAAGAAATATCGAAAAAAGACTTCTTATTCACTTGGCACAACCTGGACTCTTGGATTGTACAAAAAGATGTCATCCAACATTTTATATTAATTATGTTAGTAAGAAATGTTTAAAATAAGAAAATAAAATTAAGAGTGTATATAAACCTTGACACCACTAAAACGAGATTGTAAATCGAATAATAATACAAGTGGGTCCGATGAAATTGGTTAAAAGTCTTATTGAAAATTAAACAGAGTATTAATTTTTTTAAATACTCATTGACGGGATGGAGATACACTCAGACTATTATTATTCTCTATCTTTGCCCAATTGACGAATAGTAGGATGAAAGTGTACATGTTCAGTTGACTGAAAGAATACAGGAAAAATCTTTACGGAATCTCTTATTGCGTTAACCGAGTGTAGTCGTGTAGTAGATGTTCTTAAAAAAATAAAAAATAAAAAAAATAAAAAAAATTGAGGAGTTCAGAATTCTAAATCAGGTGATAGTGGCAGTTTACCCCTTCTACTCTTCCTCAAAAATCAACCCGACGTTTCCTATTTCCTCCCAAATACAAATCTCTCCGACTTTTTCTGAAACCCTAATTTTTTCCCCCCCTTCACAAATCCCATCTTTTCCGGATTTAAGGGTTTATTTTTTTGTTAAATTTCGATTCACCTTTAGGCTCGATTTTGGGTTTGCAATTCCTCTAATCCAAATCTGAACCAGGGATTTGCGAAATTTCTAGGGTTTTGAGTTGATCTGAGGCCGTGCATGGCGAAAGGTACGGATGCTGAGGAGTTCGTGCTGATGTCTAAGGTCCGGGCGGGGCTGAAACGCGAGTTCGCGTTTGCGTTGAAGGCCCAGGCTGAAATCTCTGGCTCTTTGGGGCGGACTCGGGGCAGTAGGGCCCAGAACGGTGACTGTAAGAGGATGAAGACGGAGGAGCGCAGCCGTGGTGATGGTGACGAGAAATTGGGGGGTGGGGAGATTGGGGAGGGCGAGAATGTGAACGTTAAGGAGGAATTGGAGGAGGCTATGAGCGAAGAGGATGCGAAAAGTGATGTGGTGGACGTCATGAGCGACGATGAGCCAAAATTCCATGGGGGCGAGTCTGTGCCTAGCGAGAGGGTTGGGGAAGACGAGTTGAAGCACGGTGTGGTGGAGATGGCAGTAGATGACGAGCCCCAGACTGGTTGCATTGGCGATAGTGAACCCGAAAAGCATTTGGTGGATGAAAAGGAGGAAGGGGAGGTGAGTGAGAAGCCTCCAAGGAGGTTTACTCGGTCAGCGTTGAAGCTTGAGGCAGAAAAAATGCAGAATTTACCTGCGGTAGGTTGTACCAAGGAGATGGCAGTAGATGACGAGCCCCAGACCGGTTGCATTGGCGATAGTGAACCCGAGAAGCCTATGGTGGACGAAGAAGTTCCTGTTTTAGTTGAGAACAGAAATGTTAAGGTGGAAGAGGAGGTGATTGAGAAGCCTCCGAGGAGGTTTACTAGGTCAGCATTGAAGCTTGACGCAGAAAAAATGCAGAATTTACCTGCCGAAGGTTGTACCAAACAGATAAGCCCTTTTGTTACTCCAATGAAACTTGATACAAAAATGCCGAGTATGGTGAGGAAGTTCAGTAAACTGAAAGAACTTCTTGACACCGGTATTCTTGAGGGGCAGCCAGTCAAGTACCTTAGAGGATCAAAGGTATTATTTCCATTGGTGCTGCTGTTTTTCAGTGTGCATATGATTACTGATTTGCGGTTTAGGGCAGATTACTTATTTTGTGTTTTATATTTGTTGTTGTTAGGTAAGAGAGTCTGGAGAAACAGGGCTTAGGGGAGTGATTAGGGGCTCTTCTATATTGTGTCACTGTGATTCTTGCAAAGGAACAGAAGTGAGTATTGTTTAACGATATTTTCTTTTGTAGTTCATGTCTTATAATGTTTGTCGATTTAAAGGGTTGATAGATTATTATATTGAATTTCCATAGGTTATTACACCTCCTGTGTTTGAGCTGCATGCGGGTAGTTCAAGTAAACTTCCTTCGGACCATATTTATCTTGAGAACGGGAAGACCCTTCGGGATGTCATGACCGTATGCGAAAATTCTCCCTTGGAAACTTTGGAAGAAGCTGTCCGACTTGTTATTGGTTGCTCATCTATAAGCAAATGTATGATTTGTCTCAATTGCAAAGGTAGCTTTTATGTCTGCATAAATTAATTGCAATACCCCTTGATAAATAATATGCATATACATAAGTCTTTTCTTTTACGATGAATGTAGATTCTATTGACAAAGACCGGACAAGGTCAGCAGTGCTACTTTGTAGCTCATGCATGGAGTTAAAAGAGTCTGGAGCTAGGCCTGCTGTAGGTGCTAAACAGAGTGACGAGTAAGCTTTATTTTTTTCTTTTGGTTCAATCTGTTTATCTGAAAAATATTTCATCTGCCTCTGGGTTTATGCCACATGTTTAAGAAGACTAATTTGGGGTGGGTTTAATGTAACCTTGACAGAGAGGAAGCTAATTTTATGATTAGAGAAATAAGGGGGTGTATCCAATTGTATTCGAGGGATTTAAATTGTTTTTACAAATCAAGGGGTATTCAATCAAGATAAGATTTTGTGTTAGTGATGTTTTTTGGTTTAAATTCATTGAACATCTGAACTTGACGTAGGAGCCTTATGAAAACATGTGCTTAAATTAGGGCCCCTATGTTGTTGGAATAGTTACTTGACAGCTCACATTTGATTGCACAGTTGATTTGTGAAGGATTTTCATTTCTAAGCAGCTTATATATATATGCAGCAGATGGGTGAATCTAGCTATACTTGTAGTTTTACATATTTATATACTTTTACGTGTGATTTGTAATATAGGATTTTTACTCTCCTATAACATATGAGTACAAGAGAGTATCATAAATGATCCTTTATTATAAATGTTATTATTTGTAATTAAGGATGTGCGTGTGTTTACCATTTCAGATCATCAAAGCTGGTTTCAGGTCCAAATAGTCCTGATACCTTGTCAAAGTGTAGCTCACCAGAGCAGGTTACAGTTCCAAGGCATCCATATATGCCAAAGGGTAGCTCATCAAAGCCAGTTAAAGTTCAAAAGCATCCTCATAACGTGCCAAAGTGCCGCTCGTCAGAAATTACAAGTCAGGGAAGAGTAACCAAAAAGTATTCATCCTGTCTCTCTCTCTCTCTCTGTTTTGTATCTGTCTCATATATATATTTTTTTTCTTGACGAGCTCTGTTATTCACAATTGAGCTATTTTGTATGCCTCTCTTTATCGTAATCAGTGCACTTAATTTGCTTGTGTCTGAATTTTTTTTGAAAGGGATCTTCGGCTGCACAAGTTGGTATTTGAGGAAGATTGTTTACTGGATGGCACAGAAGTAGGCTATTTTTCCAGGGGAAAGGTTGCCACTAAATCTGGATTGTAGTTTTTTGCCTTATTGAAGTGGAATGCTATTTTCTGAGTAGTCATTTTTTGGCTGGCAGAAAATGTTGGTTGGTTATAAAAAGGGTCCTGGCATTGTTTGTGGTTGCTGCGATGATGAGGTATGTTTACTCTCTACTGAATTACCATCACCTATGGATTTTTTGACACATCTATGATTTTCCTCCATTTGATTGGCAGGTCAGCGCCTCGACATTTGAAGCTCATGCTGGTTTTAAGTCACGTCGCAAGCCGTGAGTCATTGGTTAAATTCTTTGCTTGTTATACTTGTTCACATTGCTCCTGGAATTTGCAGTGAGTTAGACTTGTTCTAGCTCTTGCACATGACATGATTGAATTGTTAGAATCCCATTGGCCTCCCCGCCTGATTTTTCAGTGGGAAGGTTGTCGGGAATTTTTCAGTAATAACCTTTTTTTATCCGTGGTATTCTAAATTATTTTGACACTTATTTGCATTATTTGGCAGTTACATGAACATTTACACATCTAATGGGGTATCTCTCCATGAATTGGCATTATCTCTATCTAGTCGTCGGAAGTGGTCTACCAAGCATAATGATGACCTATGCTCCATCTGTGAAGCTGGTGGAGATCTCTTATGCTGTGATAATTGTCCAAGGGCTTTTCACAAAGGTGATGTCCACAGTTGCATTTGTTACACCAGTGCATATTCTCAAATACCATGTGAAACTTTTCACTTCGTATATATGTTAGTAATTATGTTAAAGGAACTCTAATACTTAATCGGTGATGGAATACTGTACACCCCTGTTGTTGAAAAGGACATGGAAGCGTGGGAAGAGTTAGGGGGAGTACAGTTCGTTTATTTTATGTAGGAATTATTTTTAAGTATGTTTATTCTTTCAAAAGATAAAGGCCGGAAATGGCCATAAAATTAGGGGTGTATTTCCATACTGGGTTGCTTTGCTTCTGTTTGCACCATTTCTTTTGCTGGTCTCATTACAACCCTTCTATGAACTATCATAAGTTTCCCAGTTCCTCATTTTTTTAAAATTTTGATTAAGTTCAACGGAAATAAACAAAATTAGAAAAAGTAATAATTAGATTGAGGTAGCACCCAAGTGATGATGTTGTGACCTGCAAAATTGAAATATTAGGATTATTGGGAAGTGGGCTGCGGATAGGAGAAGGTAATGAAGAATTTAAATTATTTTCATTCTTTACTTTTCAAAAAATAGATTTATAAATGTAGGGTTGGCAATGATGGCAATATTGTCGGATGAAAGGAATAGGAGGGTCTTTGACAATGTGCTTGCTGAGGAGGGGGACTGTTTATGGGGTAGGCCCGTAGGGTTCACTTTTGGGCTTTTTTCTGCATGTGTGCAAGTGCATGCACAATCCAATGTCTTAGTTGCCTCCACATGGTGGGTTAGGAGGGGATGTGTATTCTATTAACTTCCAATTATCATGTTCATTTTGATGCTTTTATTATTTTCCTATCTTTATTCAGTTCCAATATGTGTGTGTTTAAAATTAATTGTAAATAAAATTTCTGAGTTTGGCATATCATTTTTATTTTTGGAATAGTAGCTTCATGAATTGGAAACCTAATTATATCTCTTATGTTTTCACTAGTTTGTATTCTAAAAACATAGGTTGTGGTTATTAATAGTCCTATATCATGCATTCCAATTCTTCCTTTTTTGAGTTGTTTGTTGCATTTTCTTTTCATAACTAGTTTAGATGTTAGAATTGTAAGCATTACACTTGTAAAAGCATAAAAACGAAAGAGACGATATGTATTTGGTATGCTTGTTGTGCATGAACTACATGTTTTATTTATTATTTTTTTGTCTATTGCAGAGTGCCTTTCTCTAACAAGTGTCCCTGGCGATACTTGGTACTGTAAGAATTGCCAGACTATGTTTGAGAAAGAAAAATATGTGGAGCATAATCCCAATGCTGTTGCAGCTGGAAGGGTTGCAGGGGTCGATCCCATAGAACAAATAACCAACAGATGCATTCGTATTGTCACTACTTTCGATGAGAAACTTGGTGGATGTGCACTGTGCAGGTTATTTCTCGTTTCAGTTGTCATGAACCAGGAAAATATTTGCAGTTATACCGAACACTTATTTTTGGTAACACTTTTTAGTGGGATGGAAATTCCAACATTTGGAGCAGCAACTTATTTCCAATCATGAATAGTTTTGATTTTGATGTTTGCAGTAGCCATGAGTTCAGCGGCTTGGATTTTGGTCCTGGCACCGTTATTTTGTGTGATCAGGTACTTTCATGGCTAGCCCAATTTATAAATTTATCGAGTCTGGCTTTGAAGTGTTTTGTATTGCTTAATTGTTTATGATTAGCCATTATGCTCTAAATGACGTGCTTATTCTTTTCCTCACTCCAGTGTGAAAAGGAGTATCATGTAGGTTGTTTGAAAGATAAAGGAATTGAAGATATGAAGGTACTCACTCTTCCTTTGTTTTTATTGTGAATGTCATTTGATCAGCAGTTTTTTTTTTTTTTGTTATGCTCTGTTTTCTTCTTATTTTTTTGCTGCTATTTTAATCATATTTTCTTATAGTTAAATACATTTGTTCTCCAGGAAATACCGAAAGACAAGTGGTTCTGTTGCTCAGATTGCCTCAGGGTTCATTCAGCTTTGCAGAAGTTGGTAGCTCATGGGGAACAGAAGCTTCCAGACTCCCTTCTGAATGTTGTAAGGAAGAAGCACAATAAGAAAGGTCCGGAGAGTGGAGCTAATCTTGATATAAAATGGAGGGTGCTTAATGGGAAAATGTCTACCGATGATGAAAGTGTGCAGTTGCTTTCCAAGGCTCTTGAAATCCTCCATGTGAGCATACTTGTTATTTGTTGCTCTGTTAGAATATCTGCTATTTTTATAATAGTACCAACCGAGAGGTGTTGTAAATTATTTTAATTTTGTTTCTATTAATAAGGAAAATGTTGTGCTGCATTTAGCGAGGTTAGCGAATGATCTGACCTACCTTAATGTGCATAATTGGCCCTCTTGTCCCTCGTGTCTGGTGTTATTAGATGAACTTCTGTAAGTGTTTCAAGCGGGATTAAACAACATACTTAATTTTCAATTTCATTTCTGTGCTCTAGGATCGTTTTTCCCCAATAATTGATCCTACTTCACGCCAGGACTTTATCAAAGAAATGCTTTATGGGTGAGCCAGAATATTCTCTTTTTCACTATTACTCTTTCGTTTGATATCCTTGTGCTAGCTACTACGTAATTGCATTCAATTTTGACTGAATATATCAACTGAACTTGCAGAAGGACCATCCAGACCCAAGATTTTGGTGGGATGTACTGTGGAATAATTACAGTAAAGTAAGGATCATTTTTTAATGCTTATTATGAAATGTTATTATAGTTAGAGTAATCTGTTTAGACATGTTTTCCGTAATATGCAGCCAATTGGTCGTGTCAGCTGGAATGTTTCGTATCTATGGAGCCGAAGTGGCAGAGCTTCCTTTAGTGGCAACATGTGCTGATTTGGAAGGACAGGTTATTACTAATTTACTACTCTGGCGCTATGGAAAATCACATAGCCACATTTTTCTTTTGGAATAAAAGGTTTATGGAATTTTGGGTTGTGGCCTTTTCTTTTTAACTGATTTCAACTGATTATTGTGTTGTAGGGTTACTTCCAGATCTTGTTTTCATGTATTGAAAGGCTTCTTGCGTTTCTAAACGTGAAAAGCCTTGTGCTGCCAGCCGCTAGCGAGGCAGAATCAATATGGAAAAATAGATTTGGTTTTGAGAAGTTAACCCAAAATGAGGTGTGTGAACTTTTGCATGGTTTCTTCTACTGCATAAGTACGTTTTTTTGGGTAAAATACTGCATAGGTATGTTAATCGTGTTTATTTACATAATTTCTTTTTGTAGATACATGATTACAGGAAAAGTTACCAAATGATGATCTTCCAAGGGACTAACATGCTGCGGAAGCCCGTCCCCAAGTGCCGAATCCTTAGGTCACATATAAGTAACTGAATGTCGGATCATCTAGATCTTCCGTTTTGACCGTGATGTAAATGACTCCCTTGTCTTTTGGTGTACAGAAAGAGCAGAAATATACATCGACCTTACAGGCTTGTTTTTGTCTTTCGGGTAGCAAATAGAATTTTAGAGGGATTTCAGTTTCGGAGACGGAAAGTCGCAGTAGGTTTATGAAGAGACACCTACGGAAAGTCTCTTGGAACTTTGCTATTCATGGCACTGTTATTTCTGCTTCTGGGCATGGGATTCCATTTTTTGCTGATACCTTTGTTCATGGAATTTCACTTTTTGAGGAATTTTGCTTCTAAAGTTTGACGTTTGCTCGCCTATTTTACGTACTCTGATTGCATCTAAACGAAAAGCTAAACCAAATTGGAGTCTCTACTTTTGTTTTTGACGTACAAGATTTCCTTTCGCATTTTCTGTTTGACAATTGTCGTCCATGGCATTTGAACCAAACTGCTGTTTATGAGTGAAACTATTCATACCATATTTTGTACCACATTTTCATACTACCTTAGGTGACATTTGATGTGGATAGCCACAATTAATCAGATTTTTAAATTTACTTCATTATTTAATAAACTAATAATTAAGAAAAATTAGTTAATTAAATGATGATTGTGGTACACGAGGAGTCTTTCACCTTCATTTCCTTGGGTTTTGCAAATTTTTCAAATGATGTGGTTGTCCACATCAGATGCAATCTAAGGTGGTATAAAAACATGATATGAATAGCATTGGTATCTTCCAATGTAACTTTCTTAACGGTGACGTAGGTAGATTATTATCGCAAGAACTCGACACCAATGTGATGTTACTCGCTTTAATGTTCATTTTTTCATTTTATAACAAACATGAATAAAATTATTTCTGGACTAAGAGTTAGTTGACTTTCTCGCCTTGTTTTGTAATGACTGTCTCTTATCGTTTGCGATTGAGTTTATCACAAATGGTTCTTAAGATTGATTAAACTCAATTATTTTGGTTTCTCACTTTCAAAATCAATCAATGTTGTCCTTGACATTCACTACCACACATCAATTTGGTCATTCCATTAAGATTCCATCAACTATTTTGTTAGTTTGTATGTGGGACCCACAAATCCAATGAAATGGTGACACGTTGATTACACAAAATAAGGGTTTTTATCGCAAATGGTCCTTGACATTGATCAAACTCCTCATTTTGGTCATTGAGTTTCAAAAATCGATAAATTTGATTCCTGACTTTCAATACCGATGTCAATTTAATCATTCCATTAAAATTTAGTGATAAAATGATGAATCTGATCATTTTAAAATAAGGAAAACTAATGAAAAGGGCTTGAAAACTTTGAGTTTTAATGATAAGGACAACATAAAGGGTAAAGTGAATAGTACCAAGATTGACTTTTTAGTGTAAAAATGTGGTTTTTCGTTAAAGTAAACAGTACTGTGGGCTTTTCGTTAAAACTCCCTTTAAAATATAGGGTAAATTACACAAAACTACCTCAACTATGGGTCGAAAGACACTATCATACCTCATCTTTTAAAAATGATAATGTCATACCTCATTTTATGAATTTGTTCCAATGTTAGACCTCAGTTAGTTTTTCTGTTAATTTCTCTGTTAAGTGCTGACGTGGCTAGAGACGGGACCCACTCACTAATCTAACTGGATTAAAAAATTAAAAATAAAATTATTATTTTTATATAAAATTGTGGGATCCACCCTCTTTCTCTTCTCTCTCTCGCCTCTCTTTGGGCACCTGCATCCCCAAAATCCTAAAACCCAGAAACCAGTCCCCCCCCCCCCCCCCCACTTTCCTCCACCACCCTCTCCCTCTCCTCTCATCTCCTCTCTCTCGCCTCTTTCTCTCCTCTCTCTCTGGGCACCTGCATCCCCAAAATCCCAAAACCCAGAAACCCATCCCACCCGTCCCCCTCAACCTTCCTCCACCACCCTCCCTCTCTCTCTCATCTCTCTCATGTGCAGCGTCGTCCGCCACGGCGTCGTTGTTGGTGGCGCACAACCTATCGTGGGTGACGTAGGAGGTGCCGAGGATGACACTAGAGCCGAAATCGAGCCTCGACTTGAGCAGAAAAGTTAAAAAAAAAAAAAACCAGTTCGTCTTCCCCACCCCTCCTTTTCTAATCCTTGCACCATTTGGATTGGAAGGGTGAGGTCGAAGTCGAATAGGGCTGCCTTCTCGAACTCCTCCACCAGGGACGGTGGCGCCAATGCCAGCATGGCGGCGATGATGGCGGAGATGGAGGAGGAGAGGGATACCAATTGGGGCTTTGTGAGCTTTGGGAGGTTTGATGGGATTTTGGGTCTTGGGATTTGTAATGAGATTCTGGGTTTTGGGATTTTGGGGATGCAGGTTGGCCAGAGAGAGAGAGAGAAGAGAGAGGCGAGAGAGAGAGAGAGATATGAGAGAGAGAGAGATAGATGAGAGAGAGAGGGTGGTGGATGAAGGTTTTGGTGGGGGGGGACAGGTGGGAAGAGTTTCTGGGTTTTGGGATTTTGGCGATGTAGGTGCCCAGAGAGAGAGAGAGAGAGAAGAGAGAGAGGCGAGAGAAGAGAGAGGCGAGAGAGAGAGAGAGATGAGAGAGAGAGGGTGGTGGAGGAAGGTTTTGGTGGGGGGGGACGGGTGGGAAGAGTTTCTGGGTTTTGGGATTTTGGCGATGTAGGTGCCCAGAGAGAGAGAAGAGAGAGAGGCGAGAGATTGAGGAGAGAGAGATGATGGATCCCACAATTTTATATAAAAAAATAATTTTAATTTTAATTTTTAATATTTAATTATTAAAAATATATTTAATTATTTTTTAATCTAGTTGGATTAGTGAGTGGGCCCCGTCAACACTCAATCGAGAAATTAACAGAAAAACTGACGGATGTCTGATATTGGAACAGATTTGTAAGATGAGATATAACATAGTCATTTTTAAAAGATGAGGTATGATAGTGTCGTTCGACCTAAAATTAAGGTAGTTTTGTGTAATTTATCCTAAAATATATAATTTGATCATTGACTTTTAATGCTGGCACGCAAAAGATTTGTAATGCATTTGACTAATTGTAAAGAAGATATAATTTTAAAATATTTTAAATAAATCTTACCGTTGTGAGGGCCTAATACGTGATTAATCATGAAAACAAATCAAAAGCGGGAAGTTAACAAAATTTTGAAATTCAAAAACAACCTGTGCTTCATCCCCTTTTTTTTCAAATAAAAAATAAGAATATAAATACAAAAGAGTGATGTTATTCCCACCCCAATGTCTTATCTTATCTTCTCACCCACTTTTTAATGAATTTTTAATTACAAATTTGTCTATTTACAAAAAGACTGATAAGGACATTAATTATCTTGTTTTGCTTAATTTAAAAAAAAAAAACAAAAAACAGGTTGGGCATGAGAGACAATTTGTCTACCTTAAATCCTAACTCATATTTTCATCTCCTTTCATTCAAAGAAAGTAAAAAAAATAGCAATGGACTTAGAAGGTGATTGGAAGAGGTAAAAGATTATGTTTCCATTGAAAAGGTAGAAGAATAATTTGTGTGTAGGTCATTTGAATTTGTCCATAGTATTTTTAAATTTGTCGTTGTCGAATTCTTTTGAATTTGGATACTTCTGTCGTTTCCATTTGAAGTTGCAGACCTTAGTAGTTTTCATTTACATATTATTTGTTATATATTTTAAGAGACAATTTTATAATTTCATATGTATGTATTTATTTAAGGTTATTTTGGGAATAATAGTGGGTGGGAAAATAACATTTTAATTTTTTAACTTTTTAAGATGGGTGAGATTATAATGTGAGTGGGAAAATAAGACAATGGGGTGGGTGGGTGAGATTTAAGGGCACATTTGAGGAAATCAAATTTACATAAAACCCCCTCCACAACTTCCTTTCACCACCGCCCCCACCCTCCCATCGCTCCCTTTATTAAATTCTCACTCCCCTCCCCCACCCCCCCCCCCCCCCCCCCGCGATCGTCGCCGACGCTCTCTGTGAGGTAAAAGCACTTTCTCCTCTCTCACTCTCTCACTCTCTCTCTCTCTCGAACATCGGTCTCGTTTTGTTGCTTGAAAATAGATTTTGTTTTCGCAGATTAGACTGAGAAATTTGCTAAAAACCCTGTTCGAGATTTTTTGGTTGAAATCGCGGTTTCGGATCGAAGGATGGGTCAGATCCAGTACTCCGAGAAGTACTTCGATGATATTTACGAGTACAGGTGCGCTCTTTTCTGCTTCCTTTTCTTTCGATTACTTCTTCATTTTTCAATATTTTTTTTTTGTTTTGTATTTTGACCAACACTTTTTTGTCTTTGTTTTAATGTTGGTACAGGCATGTGGTTCTTCCTCAGGATGTGGCTAAACTCCTTCCAAAGAATCGGCTTCTCTCTGAGGTAATTTCTTAGGGTTTTTTTTCCTAATTCTTCGTTCATTTTTTTTGTTTGTTTGTAATTATATGATCATTTGGTTCTCCGTGTTTAATTATTTGGAAAATTTATTATGTTTGATTTCTGTGGATGAAAGACATGCAATTCATATTTTGTAATCTCAGTTGTAAAATCTACGAAACCCCGAATTTAGAAGCTTTCATTCTGTTGTTTGGGGTAATTTGGTTAATTTTTCAGTTGTGGAACCCAAATTAATTCTGATTAGTTAGAACCCATTATTTAAGATGCTCTCTGAAATGTTGATGGTGTAGTCACATGAATTGTTTTCTATTGTCTTCCTCATTTCTGTCAAGAAATGAAATGGATTGGTCGTTTGGTTGCTGAGGATCGGAAGTAAAGTGGAAAGAGGAATAAGATAGTGAAGGATATGATTCCATCAAGTTCTAAAATCAGAAGCATCTCGTCACTTCTGAATTCAATTAACACTCATTTTGTTTCATTTTGCGTTTTGATTTAGAATGAATGGCGTGCAATTGGGGTTCAGCAGAGCCGTGGTTGGGTTCACTATGCAATCCATCGCCCGGAGCCCCACATCATGCTCTTCAGGAGGCCACTGAACTATCAGCAACAGCAGGAGAACCAAGCCGCCCAGCAGGTGCTTGCAAAGTGACCCCTTGTCTGCTCAACGACACTGTTATTCTCCAGAACTGAAATGTTACATAAACAGGTTTATCATTTGTCCAAAAGTAATATAAATGCTTCGGTCGTGGCACTGTAGTGTAATTCTCTTGTTTGGAGAATTGTTAAGTGTAGCGACTGATACTTATGTAGAATGGTGTTGATGGCTTCTCAAACGTGTTGGTTCACCACTGTTCTTGTGTGGATTTAGAACCATTGGTGAAATTGAGTGGTTGGTAAGCAAAGCTGATCTCTATCTGTGCACTCAAGATGTGCGGTTCGGGTGGTTTGAAGTACGAGTTTGTTTCTCATTCATTGTCATTTTTGTCAGAGAAGGTGCCGAGTTCTTCTAAAGGCTCGGTATAGTAGTCAGAAATTTTTTGAATTGTGAACTTAACAACGTCGATGTTTGAATTATGACTAGGATTTTGCTAGAGATTTGTGTGCTGAATTTGTTTTTAATCACCAAAGGAAGAACAAAGCAGTTCCTCTAAGTGTCTATAAGTTGCGTCTTATATAGTTTTATGTAAACCCAGTTTTGTATCGGGGATGGTCCTAACCTCTCCGCTCGTATCCGTGGGGGGAGAAGCGGGCAGAGAAGCTGCCGACCACCGATGGCCGGCAATGGAGTAGAGTTCCTGGTTAAGAAATTAGAGCATTTCCACCCTTAAAAAGTCCTTGGGCAATATGCAATTTAATTTCCAGGGCAATAGGCAATTCAGTCCCTTTAAGTGAATAGTAACTGCCGTTAGTGAACAGTAATTGCTTAATTGCTTAAGTGCATCTTTATTTCTAAATTGAATAATCCAGACAATTCGGATTAAAATATTATTAATTTTTTTTTATAAAATAATAAAAGATAATTTTATTTTTAATTTCAGATGATAATAAAAGATTGCTTGAAATCATTTGAAAATATTGAAATGTCAAATGTGGTGTAAAGAGAAAGAACATGGTTAGGTATTTATAAAAAAAAGAGTCAATTACACAAAACTACCTTAATTATTAGCATAACAAACTCATACCTCATCTTTTGAATATTGCAATGTCATATATTAATTTACGAATTCGTTACAATTTCACATCTCCCTTAAGTATTTTGTTAAATTGATAGTTAAGTGATGATGTGGCAGATATAAGACCCACATTTATGTGGATGCCAAGTATGTGCCACGTAGGCAAAAAAAGAAGAGAAAAGTATTAATTGATTAAAATTAGATTTCAATTTAAATAAATAATTTTTTCATTTAATTTTAAATTTTCAGAAAAGAAAAAAAAAAAAATCCTATTCACCTATATTCCCTGCAGTAGCATCTCTCTTCCAGTCTTCCCCTCGTCTCAACCCCACATCGCTACCTCTTTTCCCTTTCCTCTTCCATATGGGATTGACGGTATCTTCATTTAAGCCATGGTGATTGGCAGTGATGTGCAAGTTGCAACGACTGTTTTTTCATGTTCGCAGACCCTTCTTCCCCAGTCCATCGATGATCTCCATCTCCATGTCCATCCTCCGCCACCGCACCGTCATCCCCACAATTTTGTTCTTAGATGGTCGGTGGACTGGGAAGAAGGACGAGGATGAGGGTGAGGGAGATGGAGGTCCTCCTCCTCTGTTCCGGTCTGACGGTTGCCCTCAAAAGTGGTGATGTCATATTCCTGTCGAAAATCACACCTCCTTGCATTAGGGTGTTCACAACCCAATCCGAGGCGTTGGGCATCCTGTCGGTGCTCAGCCCGCCTACGCCCAGCCGACTATTTGGGCCTGGATGAGTTTTTTTCCAGCTGGGCCTTATTTTTTGGGCCAGGTATGCTAATTGACCACAATAAAAAATAAGGGTGTGCTATTCATACATCTCTTTTTACTTCTCACACACCTTTTATTAATTTATGTCCGTTGATCTTCTTCAATTCATCCGATCCGACGGCCGAAAATTAGAAGAGTGTGAGAAGTAAAAATGGGTATGTGGATATCACAACCCTAAAAAATAAAGAGTGCAGCAGCCCAGTTTGGCTTCATGTTTGTTTTGGGCTTTTTTCAGCTCATTTGTTTTCTCCCAGTGAACCTGCAGTCCAACCCAAGTGTGAAGAAAACATTATTTGTCTTTTGGGCCTAGTTATTTTGTCCATATGAAACTCGAAACCTTATTTATCGGGACTTGGCTTTCACTTTTCCTTTCTTAGCACATTTTTTAGGCTTGTGTTCTGGTTAACCCATTTAATTTATTTGCTATATATATATACTCTTGTTTTTATGTGTTTGCTTGCAAGAACTATGAACCTGAAGTTCATACTTTTTAAATTCGAACTCGAAATCTCGAATGTAATGAAAACACGACTGGTAGGATTTACGCTTTCAAGACTTTAAGTTTGTGAATTAGTACAACTCTAAAGTTTGTCGAATTCGTTCACTTCTCAAGTTTTGTAAAGAGGACACGGAACATGATCTGTTGGAAAAGACCTATTTGACCTTCCATGCTACCAATATTGTCTTGCTACAACAATATCGGGCACAAAAGTTTAAAAAGTTTTCGGATTTGATCTCTATCTTACTACTTGCTGAAAAGCAAAATCAGCTTTTGATGGAGAATCATCAAGCTAGACCTACTAGGTCGAGCGCTGTGGTTGAAGTCCATGCGAACACATCTCGAGGCCCACAGAGACGCTAGAAGTGTCATTGTCGGGGAAAGGGTTCCATAAGTTTTAGGTCAACAGAGAAAATGCCCATTCAAGGTAGGAAATTTGGCCCCGAAAAGCAAATTCTTGGCTTCTAAGACCCCCAACTTCAAAAACAAAGGCAAAGCTCCCGCTACCTTAGACGCGGATATGTGTTACCGTTGTAGTTCAAAAGACCATAGGGCGTGGATTTACCGAGCTCTCGCTCATATTGTTGCTGAATATCATTCACGTCGTAAAGTCATAGAGACAAACTTTGTAGATTTCTAATTTTCAAGAGGCATCTTCACATATGAAAGATTAGAACTGTTTAGACATGGCCCAGGTCTGGCCAAGTTCCCCCTAGTGGACGAACCCCCCTTAATTTTTTCTTTAAGTTTTCAAACAATTTTCTATGTAATTTGGATTAATTGTTTGGTGTTTTGTTTGAATTTTTTAGATGATTACCTTATGTATATATTTTTTTCTCAAATAATTAATTGAATGAAAGGAATTTGAAATTTAAATTTCCTTATACATGTGACCAATTCAATTAATTTATTTATAGGTATGTCTTGTGGGAAGTTAGTTGGCTACCAGATAGTAAAACTTCGCACACCATATTGCATGAACGTCATTGTTTTACTAGCTTCATACCTAAAAATTCACCTTTGACGACACTCTTAGATCCATCCAATTTGATTTAGGGATACGACGCCAGAGACCATGATGATGCGCCATATTCTCAAAGTTACACGGGCATCCATTTACCAAAGTAAGCATATCATTTCTGATAGCGCTCATTGCGAAGCTTGTTCTTTGGGTAAGTTTATTACTCGCCCATTTTTGGACAAAGTTTGAAATGACCCTTCAAACTTTCTTTAGAAGATTCAAGGGGACATTTGCAGACATATCCAACCACCATGTCAATGATTTAAATACCTTATGGTGTTGATTGATGCATCGAAACTATGGTCACATGTTTGCCTACTGCCCACACGCAATGGTGCCTTTGCGAAACTCCTGGTATAAATTATTAAGCTCAAGGCTCACCACCTTGATTATTCAATTAAGTTGATCCGACTGGATAATGAGAAGAGTTTACGACGCATATTTTCGATGATTATTGCATGTCAATCAGGATTAAATTGAACATTTGGTACCCCATGTTCACACCCAAAAAAGGCCTAGTAGAAGTGTTCATTAAATGCCTTCAATTGATCACCCAAACCTTGGTCGTGCACACCAAGCTTTTGGAATCTGCTTGGGGCTATGCAATTTTGCACCCAACTACATTGGTTCGCATGCGACCCATTGCCACCCAACCTTATTCCCTATTACGGTTGGTTACTGGTATGAGCAAGACGTCTTACACTTAAGTGTGTTTGGGTGCGCAATTTATGTGACAATAGCGCTGCCACTACGTGGCAAAATAGGTCATCAAAGAAGGATATGAATCTATGCCAAGTATGATTCTTCTTTAATTGTTCGCTAGTTAGAGCGTTTGACAAGTGATCTCATTACCGCATGTTTTAGGATTGTCACTTTGATAAGACCCATCGTTAATGAGAGATAAGAACATTAACATTCTTGAAGAACGTTGTGAATTATGGTGCACTAACCCCACTATGTCTCATATAGACCTTCAAATCATTGCTCAAAGCATGGCCGATACTTTTAATAATCTAGCCAAAATGACAAGATCATACATACCCCCTGCAAACGTGCATGTAAAGTTAGATGTACCAAATGTACGTAGAAACATCGCCTCTAAAGAACAAGCTGCCTCTAGATGATGGTTGGTTGCATCTGCAACGCCTCCCAGTACACTGGCGGCTAGCCAATCATCTACTCCTACCCTGAAACGTGGTAGACCAGTTGGTTCAAATAATTCACAACCTCGAAAAAGGAAAACAGCACCAACTAGTGAACTTACTGTGAATTTGACCATCGTTTACTCAACTGTCAGCAATGCATGAGTTATTCTAGATTACAGAAGCATCTTGAAATAGACGAATCCCCTCCTGAGAATCGTGAGATTTCGATCCACTACGCAAGTTTGGATAAGGTTTGGAATCAGGCTGAGATAATAGTCGACTATGCATTTGCATACACAATAGCTATTGATATCATGCTAATTGATGACATCGAACCACATTCTGTTGATAAATGTTGACGTAGAATAGATTGGTCAAACTGGTGTTGAGGCCTAAAAATGTATCATGCAAGCCCAATCAAGTCTCAAAGCCCAATTGTCATACAAGCCTTAAGCCAAGCATAAACACATGCAAATGTGCGGAATCGAGAAAGAAAAATGTCCATAATCATGCCACACTACGGTAAGTAAATAGGAGATTTCCATAAATCATGCCATGCCCATGCCACACTACGGTAAGTAAACTGGAGACTTTAGGTTGCTTGGGAGCCTAAAGATCAAAGCCCATAATGTTTGAAGTTCACGTGGGTAAGTTTGAGAGAGAGCAAACCTAATTTCCATATTTCCATAGTAAGCCAACTAATCTAGGTAGGAAGGAACCAAACCTTATGTCTTAAGTTCACGTGAAAACCCATCAAAGCATGCATTTAATGAAGAGAGAGAGACTGACTTTCCCTTCCTAACTTAAGTAGCAAAACGACGTATGAAAGTTGGAAAGCCAAGAGATGCATCGTGAAGAAGACGCAACACAAACTTCACGAGAGCAGGGCGCTCGTCTGTCTTATGCCAAGAGGGAAGGTTGCAGTTGCGCCAGGAGAAAGAATAGGGAAGACTTAGCCAAAACTAGAGGTTCCCAAGGAAGACTGGAAGATGAGGATGGACATATAAAATGAAGAAGGGAAAATAACACAAAACGTTAGGGAAAAATTCAAGGTTGTACTGCACCAAGCTAGGAAATCACACTCTAAGTGCAAACAGTCTTGGATTGAGAACCATTTTCCTACAACCTTAGGGTTTTCCCTAACCTTCCCACAACCCTTTCAGTTAAAAGAAGCCCTCTTAGTTCCCTAGAAAACCCAGTTTACCTAACCTAGAACACCATGCAACCATGCAAACTCTCTCTCTCATGCTAAACAGATAAGCTTCTAGCTTCCACACTATGTCTCACTTAAGCAAGCCATTAATTGCTTAATCATGTTATCTTGAGTCATTGATCTAATCAGGATATTTTATAAAACGTGTTAATTCTTTCAAGATATTCTGATACTCGGTACGAAAACGAACTAAGGAAGGCAAAAGAATACTCACAAAGCCCAAGTCCAGCTAACCTAAAAGTCCTCAAACAACTAGTAACAAGCAATCGGGGTCGAACTTGGTTCACTTGCAAAGCGCAAGGTGTTTGGGCCCGTAGTTCCTACATCTTCACATGTTAAGGTTGTTAGTTACAAGTGGGTTTCGTAAGGAAGCGTAATGAGAAGAATGAAATAGTGCAAAACAAATCACGCCTTATAGTGCAAGACTTCTCTCAACGCTTTAGGATTGATTACGAGAATACTTATTTCCCGTAATGGATGTTATAACTTTCCGTTACCTTATCAGTTTGGTTGTTTTTGAAAACTGAATATCTAGCTTATAAACGTGGTAACCGCGTATCTTTTTGGGGATCTTGATACGAAATCTATATGAAAATTCCTAAAATACTTACATTGATTGGATCAAATAGTTATAGACCAAGGAACACTCTCTCGATTTGGTTGAGGCGTTCACTCTACAGATTGAAACAATCTGGGCAGATGTGGTATAACTGTCTGAGTGAGTATTTGATTAGTCAGGATATGTGAACAACAAACTATGCCAGACGTGTTCATTAAGCAGTTACATTCCAGATTTGTGGTTGTTGTTGTTTATGACATGAATCTCATTGAGACTTCTGAAGAGCTTGAGAAAACTACCGCACACCTAAAATCAAAATAATTTCGGATGAAATATCTTGAGAAAACTCAATACTTTTTGGTCTAGAGATCGAGGATTGCTCAAATGGTATTCTGGTACATCAGTTGAACTACACCTTAAGGTGTTGTGTCTTTTTAATGAGGTTAAAGCGAAGATTACGAGTACTCCTATGGTCGTTCAGACATTAGATGTTAAACGAGATCTTTTCTGTCCTAAACTTGATGATGAATAGGTCTTGGAGTCTGAAGTTCCACACCTTAGTGCAATTGGAGCTTTATTGTACTTAGCTTACCAATATCTTGGAGGTCAACAAAATTGACCTTAGTTGCTACTTTTTCGAACCATGTTGAGATTCTCATCCTGCATAGTGAATGCTTCTGGCGAAGAGCAGGTCCGAAAGATATTCAAAGCACCAGTAGACTTTCTTTCATCATTGATGTCCTACAACGATTTATGAAAATAACGCAGCATGTATCGACTAGATTAAGAAAAAATAAATCAAAGGAAAACACCAAGCACATTGCACCAAAATTCTTCTTTTCACATCAACAACAAGAGCATCAGAAGATTGAAGTCAAGCAAATCCATTATTAGGACAGTCTGGCTGATCTCTTCACACTGTCAAAGCCTACTTTTCAGAAGCTTGATTAAGGAATCAATATGTGTAAATTGTCTTATTTGAATTGCTTGTAGTTTTCATTTGGAAGTTTATCAAATTCAGGAGGAGTATCCCGAAGTATACTCGTTTGATCTTAATATACTCTTTTTCCTACGATTAGGAGCATTTTCCCCTTTAGGTGTTTGCTACTTGACGAGGTTTTAACGATGCACCAATTCTAGGTTGGTCATACCTTTGTGTGTTCTACTTTCGTCCAAAAGACGTTTAGTTTTGACTTGAATGCAAGTTCTCATTTTTTCTCCTTAGATTATGGGTTTTATCCTACCTTGGGTTTACCATAGTGAGATTTTGTAAGTTTTGCTTTTTATACATTCCTTTCGAGTTTACTTTGAGACTTGCATTCAACACTATGTCAATCAACTATTTTTCCATCATTTATGAACACTTGATGCAAAATTTAATTGAGTATTTACACTCTCAAGGTTTTTACACAATCAAGGGGAGTGTTGTAACATAAGGTTTTTACACAATCAAGGGGAGTGTTGTAACATAAATCCTAATATAAGTGTGATTGTGTAAATCTTTGGTAGATTTGGTTTACTCTTTATGATGGTGATTATTTCATATTAGATGTTGTATTACTTAGAGAGCAAGTTTCTCTCTCTCATTGGTTTACTTTAAATAAAGGCACAAACAAAGAAAAATCAACATCTCTGAAATTCCACAATTCTCTCTTTCTCTCTGTTTCTCTCTCTCTCTGCTTATTGCACCCCTCTAGAGAAAATAGGCCACAAAAATTTGTTATTCAAAGTATTCAAATTAATAAGCTTTTTTTTGTCTAAAGATAGATTTTGTTAGAATAGATGTTAAATTAGCCACCGATAGGGTTTGAATCTAAGTCGTCATGTAAGGGCACAACACCTTTTCACCATTGTGGTAAAGGGCCACTTGCAAATTAATAAGCTTTCAATCAATAAAATAGGGAATTGAAAGATGGAAACCCAAGAGCATCTTCAAAAGAAGAGTAAAAAAGTCCACGTTGGCAATAACAGTAAAAAAAGACAGCATTAGTGCACTCCAACAGAAATGCCAATTCCTATATGGCATGATGTGAATTGACAGCAAAGGTGGTTGCAGTCAAATTTGATAGCAACTTTAAATCTATTTAGTAATTAATAATTTCTTTTTATCATTTTTCGTATTATTTTGTGTTCTAAAAATACATATTACATATATGAAATTGTAAATAATGTAATAAATAATAATTTAAATTTGACATATCGGGTGGAGAACAAAATTTAAAAAAATGATCAAAGTGCCACATAAGCTTTCAAATTTAAATTTTATGTTTAAATTTGACATCTCCTCTAGAGATGCTCTAATTTCTCCTTGATTTCATTTGGACTAATTGATTTAATTTAGTGTCACAGCCCGTCCCAAATATATATTTATCGACGGCGTGAATTGACGAAAATACCTTTGGGCATTAGTTGTGTAATGTGGTTTAAGTGTAGCTTTGAGTTAATATTCTTAAATCCTAATTGTTTGGAACCAATTAGGATTAAGTTTTGGTACTTTTTGGTGGTTGACCAATCCTAGGCCACACACACACATTCTCTCTATTCTCTTTCCCGTACCCTCTCATCTCTCTCGGACTCTCACTCTCTCTCTCATTCGAACTCGTACGGACGTCACCCAAAACCTTTGCAAACGCGATGGATCGAAGTGGAAAATGGCCCCATTGTGTTCGTGAAGCTCAGACGAACACATCCATACCATTTACAGGTAAGAACTACTTCCAAATCACGTGAAAACCCTAACCCCGAATGAGGTACTGTTCATGCAAAAACTTATGGATTGTTTTTATGGAATTTGAAGCTTATAGGAAGCTTTGTGAGGTCCCTAGGAGGCTAGGGATAGTTCGTTTGAGGATTTTGGACGTCGGAAAGTGGAAATCGACACGTTTTAAATTTGGCCGGAAAGTCGAGTTAATTTCCGACGTGTTCTCGTGAATTTCAAGGACCCAAATTGTTATATCGTGTTTCTACTTGTCCTTAGCTTCATTTTGGTTTAAATTTCATAAGTTTTGGTGAAGAAATGAGTGAGAACAAGGGTTTTAAAGTTTTACCCAGTTTTCCGGCGACCGGCGATTCGCCGGAGAAGATGATGGCATATTCCGTCAGTTTGGACGGAATATGCTGACGCCGTCAGCCAATTTTAACGAAATCTGTTAGGTTTAATGGAATATTCCCTAACGGTGGTTAGGGAATCCGTCAGGTTTGGCCGCGCGTGGGGGCGCGTTTTGCCGTGCCCTTGCCGGCGCGTAGGAGGTCCAAAAATAATTCTAAAAATATGGGGATGATCGTGAGGTTGTGTAGATCACTGTGGTATATTCATATGCCCAAATTATACCCAAATTGAGCAATGTATGAGAAGTTATTAGCTAGTTTTTCCTATATGCTTTAAAATAACGTTTTTATAGTTAATTCGCATATATGTGAGACTTATTCCGAGGACGAGCGTATCCATTGACGACTCGGGGGTTACGACCCGTCGACATATCAGTTAGTGGGCTTTTGTTTTCAGTATATATTTATATACTTGATATATTTCCCAGAAATGCATTTTGTAAGAAAAGTATGCTTTGAAATAATATGCCAAATGCTTCTATATTTTGAATATGCATTGCATGGTTGCATATATATATATAAATGTGGTGCTGTGGAGGCACAGGTGAGTTCAGGTAAGTTATGTTTGGTTATGTGAATCATCGATGATGTGATATGTGATTGAGTAATGTTGAGCTCATAAAACTGCACCTAGGGTGATTGTGATTTAGCCAGAGATGTGAAGTACATGCCTGTTTATTTATGTCACCTCCCGCACTATATGCTCATATTGGATCCAACTTAAGTGCACAGTCTTGTCGTACAGACCTTATCTATGGTTCCGACTCGTAGGTGACTAGCGCTTTATCGCCCGGCTATTATGAGATAATAGAATTGAGCATAATTATATTACACCCAATCTTGTTGTACAGACCCCTTAATAGTGGTTCCGACTTATGTACAGTATATTGCCGTATAGGTTATTATAGTGACTCCGACTAGATCGACTTTTGAGCTATGAATTCAGCCGTACAGACTACCTCAGGGGTCCGGCTAACATATCATATTTTTATGAAATCATTCTTACCTGGATTGTTTACTTTGTTATAGTTTGGCATGGCATACCTATGAATATGATTATGTGAAGCATGAATTGAATTGTTATGATTTAAGATATATATATATGTATGTATATGTATATGCTTACATCTTGATTCTGGGAAAATTATACATGTTTTACAGCGAGGGGTTAGATATGTTGATAAATGAAATGGTTTTGTAAAACATTTGTTTTTGCCCACTCACGTTTTCTGTTTTGCGCCCTTCCAGGTTTTAAGTAAGCTTGTTGTTGGTGGCTTAAGGACATCGGCAGTTCTGACTTATCTAAATAATAGTAGGACATTCCTGGTACTGTATAACTAGTACTTGTCCTACTAGACTGCACCTAGACTTTATGCTCTGATTAGGAGTGTTTACTGTTGTAACTAACTCCTATCACTTTCTGTTTAGTAGTGCACTCTAGTAATTTGGTTTTCAATTATTCGTATAATTTTTATCATCATCGCTTCCGCACTGTGCACATGGCTACATCACTCTCACGTGACGACCAACATGTCTTGATCTCGGTCGGGGTGTGTCAGTTTGGTATCAGAGCCTAGGTTTAGCAGTCCTGTATAATTTTGAATGTTCTAATCCTTGTGATGTCTTATGTCAGAACTATGCCACCTCGTAGAGAGTCCCGTCAACCAGCTGAATCTAGTTTTCCTGATATTGCCCAATTAGGGGAAGCTATAGTTTCTGCCATTCAGACAACATTCCGTACTCCTCAGATGACGCCTCTTGAGACAATTCATAATCTGAAGTTGACTCACTTAATGGGAAATGAAGGTCATGAGGGGGCAGAAAAATGGTTGAATCATGTGGAGAAGACCTTTCAGGTGATGCAGAGTCAGGGGAATCTTTCTTCTGATAGGTGGGTCGAGACGACTACCTAGTTTTTGGGAGAACATCCTGCATCCTGGTGGAGACAGAAGTCTTACAAGATGACCCAGAAGAGATTGTGGACTGGGGAGTGTTTAAGGAGCGGTTTCGGAAAAAAGGTTCATTCCTCCTGCATATATTGATCTTAAGAAACATGAGTTTACTCATCTAAGGCAAGGAAAGATGTATGTGAAGGAAATTTTGTGAAAAACATGTTCATTTGAGCAACATCAATAGCATGCAATTAACAAATTAAAGGCGGAATCATGCTTGCATGCACTCAAAAACAAAAACATCAACCATGAAATTCAAAGCCTAGTAGATTGGTGAACCTTGACTCAACTTTTAAATCAACATTTGTTAGTTGAGAAATATTTACCTTTGTAGATTCCTCTTTGCATATGCAAAGGATAATCACCCAAGAGATAGGGCCTTCATTCCTTGCTTCTTAGCTCCATGGATTTGGTTGAAAGAATTGGATTCTCCAAGTTCCCAAAATAGAGAACCTCTAAAGATTCTACACCAAGGTTGGATTGGAGAAGAAATGAGTGACCTTGGAGTAGTGGGATTGCTAGATGCACCCCCCAAGGAGGCCGGCATCTTTAGAGAGAAAATGAGAGACATGTTATCTCTAATTCTCCCAAAAGAAACCCTAATGAAGAAATAGCTATAAAGTCATATTTATACCTACCTTCATTGGAGTGGCAAACTTGTAATAAGTCCAAAATCCACTCCTCTCTAACTATGGCCGGCCTTAAGGGTTTATTGGGCTAATTGGGCCTTTGTGAATCTTTATTCATTAAGTTGTCATACAACTTAAGTCAATGGGCTTGACGTTCGAAGCCCATTATGCCTTAAGGTCCAAAACTATCCCGAGGTCTTTAACGAACTTATTCGTTTGATTAATTAACATATTAATTAATCCTTGCCATAAATAATTAAACCATTTAATTATTCGTACTCATTTCCATTGTTTCTTCAATCTCCACCTTACATGGTGTACGATCCATTAGGTTCCTTTTAGCGAGGCAGTGGGCGATTAAAACCATTTTACATCGATTGTGAATTGAAACTTACTTTCAATTCTCTCTTTAGTGATTTCACACGTTTAGGGCTTCCACAAACCATGAGTGACACCTAGCAGCATATCATGGTTACCCAAGCTAATCAGAAGAGGTAGAGAACCTATTCAGTTCAGGATTACAAATGCAATACGGTCTTTCTCTAATCTAATACTCTTGACCACATTGTTTGGTTTGATAGTTTATTTATTCATGTCTACTATCCAATGTGATTCGTTTGCTTATATGATTACCTTGAATGTGATTTGGAACGCATTCCCAAATCTCATTCATACTCTGGCCAGAGATTTTAATCATATCATAGAGTATTCTCCCTCAAACCATTTGAAGGTTAGAGATCCCTTGTTGCACATTCACTTGTCTCCATAACTAAGTGGCTTAACCCCAATGATGTCGTGGACACCCCGATGGGGTGACTTTGACATAATCAAAGATCAAGGACTTAACCACAAGACAACTGTGATGCCTCAGGTCAAAAGACTAATTTGCATTATCCCAACCATGAGTTCTCATGTGACATGAGTATGAGAACTCCTCGTTGATCGTGTTCAGTGAACTCATTCTCTATTGAGCACCTACGTACTTGTCTTGATGTCACACACACCAATGACTCGAGACTAGTCACTCTCCCTGAGAGAAGGCACAGTACGTACTGATCTTATCGGACTGTCAATGCCAATTGGCAATCCTATGATCAGGAACATTTAGGATGTGTCTACGAAAGAATGGTCTCATGAATCTAACTTCATTAGATTGCATTCTCCCAATCACATATTCCTTGGACTTTATCGTTTAAGCATATAACATTTATATGAGACGGCTCAAACAATAATGTTTGCCCTTTATATGTAAACTAGATTAGTTTAACATGTGAAATGTCCGTAAAGTATCATCATATGATTGGTTTTAGGGCACATTTCCAACAGTATGCTAATGAGCATTACAGGATGTTTACTGTTCTATCGAGATATGATCCGGAGGTTGCTGCTAATCCGGTAGAGATGCTTCGCCGTTTCAGTTTGGGTACTAAGAAGAAATGGCGTTCCATAGCGACATCTACTCATTGTGCCTCTTACCAGGAGTTTTATGAGATTCTACTGAGGATTGAGGCCTCAGAGAACATGCCTAGTGAGAGTGAGGATGAGGAAGGAAAGAATGGGGGCCAGAGACGAGATGACAAAGGAAAAGGGCAAGCATTCCAGGGACCCCGTAAGACTCAGAACTTTAAGAGGAGTGGTGGCAGTTCCAGCTCTTCTAGTGGAGGATTGAGTACTAATATGCAGAGGAGAGGTGGTAGATTCATTGGAGGCCCTATGTTCCAGAGGCAGAGAGATTTTGGTGGTTCTGGTGCTCCCTTATGCCGCATGTGTAATAATCGGCATTTTGGGGAGTGTAGGAGAGGCAACGATGGATGTTTTACTTATGGTCAGATGGGTCATAGGGTTGCTCAATGCCCTCAGAGTCAGCAGAGACCCCATCAGCCTTCCTTCCCACCACCTGTACCTACCCAGCACGCTTCAGGATCTAGTGGTTATACTCAGACTGGACGAGGAGATGCCTACCACTATCAGGGCGACGCCGCTCCTACACCTTAGAACAACAGCAGTACTCTCAGGATCCTCAGTATCAGAGTGGGTATCCTCAGTATCAGGGAGGATCTATGTCTTATCAGCCTCATTCAGCCGGAGGATCTCAGTGGTACCAAGGGGGACAACCCCAGCAGGGAGAGATTGCTGCTAGTAGTGCAGGATCTTCGAGGCAGTCAGGTCAGCAGAGGCAGGGACGTGGTATTCACGCCAACAGAGGTCGCGGTGGACGACAACAAAGTTAGGGGCGTATCCACAACATGTCACTGCAAGATGCCCAGAATAATCCAGATTTAATCATATGTACGTTAAATATTCTTGGTCACGTTGCTAGAGTATTAATTGATTGTGGTGCTACACATTCTGTTATTTCTCATACATTTGCTCAAGTGACACAACCTCATCCTACACCTCTAAGATATAATTTAGAATTTTCTATGCCTAGAGGGGATAACTGTTTTGTGGATCGGGTATATCCAGGATGTCCAGTGATAGTAGAGGATATTATTATGCCGGCTAATCTTATGTCGTTGGATATTATGGATTTTGATGTGATTTTGGTCACTGATTGGTTACACTATAATCGTGCCAAGATAGATTGTTATGGAAAGACAGTCATGTTTCATTGTCCTGGATTACTTGAAGTTACATTTGTAGGAGAGCCTAATGGGGTGAGGCATGGTATTATTTCAGCCATGAAAGCAAAGAGATTGTTGTCGAAAGGGTGTCAGGGATATTTGGCTCATGTGGTGTTGAATGATGATGCTCCTAGTAGTGTGGAGGATGTTCGAGTGGTCATGTATTCCCTGAGGATTTGCATGGATTGCCGCCAAATAGAGAGGTGGAGTTTGTTATTGATCTGCTTCCAGGTACGAATCCCATATCATTAACTCCTTATAAAATGGCTCCTGCTGAATTAAGAGAATTGAAAGTACAGTTACAAGAGTTAGCAGATAAAGGTTTTATTCAACCGAGTACTTCACCTTGGGGAGCTCTAGTTTTATTTGTGATGAAGAAAGATGGAACTTTGTGGCTGTGCATTGATTACAGGCAACTGAATCGGGTAACCATTAAAAACCGTTATCCATTGCCTCGTATAGATGATTTATTTGATCAACTCAGAGGTGCCTTTGTATTTTCTAAGGTTGACTTGAGGTCGGGATACTATCAGTTGATGATTAAAAATGAAGATGTCCCTAAAACCGCATTCACGACTCGATAGGGTCATTATGAGTTTCTTGTGATGTCATTCGGGTTAACTAATGCACCAGCAGCTTTTATGGATTTGATGAATCGAGTATTCCAGCCATATTTGGACAGGTTTGTTATTGTCTTCATTGACGATATCCTGGTATACTCTAAGTCTAAGGCTGAGCATGCTAGACATCTGAAGTTGGTGTTGAGCAGTTTGAGGGAACACCAACTATATGCTAAGTTTAGCAAATGTGAATTTTGGTTGAATCAAGTGGCATTTTTGGGACATGTCATTTCTGCTCAAGGCATTCAAGTGGATTCGCATAAAGTAGCAGCTGTGGAGAATTGGGAGCAACCTTGAACCGTCACTGAGGTACGGAGTTTTCTTGGCTTAGCAGGCTATTATAGACGGTTCGTTAAGGATTTTTCAGTGGTTGCTCTGTCATTGAAGAGGTTGACTCGAAAGGATGTTAAGTTTGAGTGGGATAATAAATGTGAGCAAAGTTTTCAGCAGTTGAAGTACTATCTCACTCATGCACCTGTTCTAGCACTTCCAGATGATAACGGTAATTTTGAAGTTTATAGTGATGCTTCTCTGAATGGTTTGGGTTGTGTATTGATGCAACATGGTAGGGTAATTGCTTATGCTTCGAGACAGTTGAAACCTCATGAGAAGAATTACCCTACACATGATTTGGAGTTAGCAGCTATCATTTTTGCTTTGAAGATTTGGAGACATTATCTTTATGGTGAGAAATGTAAGATCTTCACAGATCATAAGAGTCTCCAGTATCTGTTTACTCAGAGATATCTTAATCTCCGTCAGCGGAGGTGGATTGAATTACTTAGTGACTATGATTGCACGATCGAGTATCACCCTGGTCGTGCAAATGCAATGGCGGACACACTTAGTAGAAAGACTCTAGCCAGACTTAATGCCATCTATGATTGTCATGTTCCTCTCTTAGCAGATTTGAGGTCCACTGGAGTTGAGCTAGGAGTAGAAAGTCGAGAAGAAACCTTGCTTGCTAATTTTCAGGTTAAGCCAGTTTTAATTGATCATGTGTTGAAGGCTCAGATGATTGATGAGGAAACCCAGGAAATAATTCAAGCAAGGAACCAAGGCAAAAAGAAAGATTTTGAGATTCGAGAATCTGATGGCATGCTTATGCAGAAAAGCAGAATGTATGTGCCGAACAATGCAGAATTAAAGAAAGAAATTTTGGATGAAGCACATATATCGGCATATGCGATGCATCCAGGAGGCACTAAGATGTATCATACCATTAGACCATTTTATTATTGGCCGGGTATGAAAAGAGAAATTGCCGAATATGTGAGTAGGTGTGCCATTTGCCAACAGGTTAAAACTGAAAGAAAGAAGCCGTTTGGGTTGATGCAGCCACTTCCCGTTCCACAGTGGAAATGGGAAATTATTACTATGGATTTTGTGTACAAGCTTCCTCGCACACATAATGGTTATGACGGCATTTGGGTGGTAGTTGATCGGCTTACGAAGTCAGCATATTTTATTCCAGTAAGGGAGAAGTATTCGCTAAGCCGATTAGCTAAGTTATTTATATCACAGATTGTGAAGTATCATGGTGTGCCAGTTAATAGTATCTCGGATCAGGATCCCAGATTTACTTCCAAGTTCTGGATAGCATTCCAGGAAGCTCTTGGTACGATATTACTTTATAGTACGACATATTATCCTCAGACAGATGGACAATCTGAGAGGACCATTCAGACATTAGAGGATATGTTGAGATCTTCAGTGCTGCAGTTTGGAGATAGTTGGCATGGTTGTTTGGATTTGATGGAGTTCGCCTACAACAACAGTTATCATTCAAGCATTGGTATGGCACCATTTGAGGCACTTTATGGGAAATCTTGTCGTACGCCTCTATGTTGGTCAGAGGTTGGCGAAAGAGTTTTAGTGGGCCCTGAGATTGTGGATGTGACTACTCAAAATGTTCAGGTAATTAAGTCTAACCTGAAAGCGGCCCAAGATCGACAAAAGAGCTTAGCAGACAAGCATGCCACTGATCAGAAGTATGATGTAGGTGATTGGGTATATCTGAAGCTATCACCTTGGAAAGGTGTTGTATGATTTGGAAAAAAAGGGAAGTTTAGTCCTAGGTACATTGAACCATATATGATCACCGAGCGAGTCGGTGAGGTTGCTTACAGGCTTGAGTTGCCTCCAGGGTTGTCCAAAGTGCACGATGTGTTTCATGTTTCGATGCTTTGACATTATGTTTCAGATCCTTCACATGTGATTCCTCATCAACCTTTGGAAATTAATCCGGATTTGACGTATGATGAGGAACCAGTGACTCTGTTGGATTGAAAGGATAAGGAACTGAGGAACAAGACCGTACGCTTGGTGAAAGTATTATGGAGAAATCATTCAGTGGAAGAAGCTACTTGGGAGACAGAGGATCGGATGAGAAAGATGTATCCGCGCTTGTTTTATGATTATTAGTGGATGTAGTGGTTGTATGTAATTTCGAGGATGAAATTTTATAAGGTAGGGAGATTGTCACAGCCCGTCCCAAATATATATTTATCGACGGCGTGAATTGACGAAAATACCCTTGGACGTTAGTTGTGTAATGTGGTTTAAGTGTAGCTTTGGGTTAATATTCTTAAATCCTAATTGTTTGGAACCAATTAGGATTAAGTTTTGGTACTTTTTGGTGGTTGACCAATCCTAGGCCACACACACACATTCTTTCTCTTCTCTCTCCCGTACCCTTTCATCTCTCTCGGACTCTCACTTTCTCTCTCATTCGAACTCGTACGGACGTCAACCAAAACCTTTGCAAACGCGACGGATCGAAATGGAAAATGGCACCATTGTGTTCGTGAAGCTCAGACGAACACATCCATACCATTTACAAGTAAGAACTACTTCGAAATCACGTGAAAGCCCTAACCCCGAATGAGGTATTGTTCATGCAAAAACTTATGGCTTGTTTTTATGGAATTTGAAGCTTATAGGAAGCTTTGTGAGGTCCCTAGGAGGCTAGGGATAGTTCGTTTGAGGATTTTGGACGTCGGAAAGTGAAGATCGACACGTTTTAAATTTGGCCGGAAAGTCGAGGTAATTTCCGACGTGTTCTCGTGAATTTCAAGGACCCAAATTGTTATATCATGTTTCTACTTGTCCTTAGCTTCATTTTGGTTTAAATTTCATAAATTTTGGTGAAGAAATGAGTGAGAACAAGGGTTTTAAAGTTTTACCCAGTTTTCCGGCGACCGGCGATTCGCCGGATAAGATGACGGCATATTCCGTCAGTTTGGACGGAATATGCTGACGCCGTCAGCCAATTTTAACGAAATCTGTTAGGTTTGACGGAATATTCCCTAACGGTGGTTAGGGAATCCGTCAGGTTTGGCCGCGCGTGGGGGTGCGTTTTGCCGTGCCCTTGCCGGCGCGTGGAGGCGCGTAGGAGGTCCAAAAATAATTCTAAAAATATGGGGATGATCGTGAGGTTGTGTAGATCACTGTGGATTCATATACCCAAATTGAGCAATGTATGAGAAGTTATTAGCTAGTTTTGCCTATATGCTTTAAAATAACGTTTTTATAGTTAATTCGCATATAGGTGAGACTTATTCCGAGGACGAGCATATCCACGGGTGACTCGGGGGTTACGACTCGTCAACATATCAGTGAGTGGGCTTTTTTTTTCAGTATATATTTATATACTTGATATATTTCCCAGAAATGCATTTTGTAAGAAAAGTATGATTTGAAATAATATGCCAAATGCTTCTATATTTTGAATATGCATTGCATGGTTGCATATATATATAAATGTGGTGCTATGGAGGCACATGTGAGTTCAGGTAAGTTATGTTTGGTTAAGTGAATCATCGATGATGTGATATGTGATTGAGTAATGTTGAGCTCATAAAATTGCACCTAGGGTGATTGTGATTTAGCCAGAGATGTGATGTACATGCTTGTTTATTTACGTCACATCTCGCACTATATGCTCATATTGGATCCAACTTAAGTGCACAGTCTTGTCATACATACCTTATTTATGGACCCGACTCGTAGGTGACTAGCACTTTATCGCAAATTACACCCAATCTTGTTGTACAGACCCCTTAATAGTGGTTCTGACTGATGTGCAGTATATTGCCGTATAGGTCATTATAGTGACTCCGACTAGATTGACTTTTGAGCTATGAATTCAACCGTACAGACTACCTCAGAGTTTCCGGCTAACATATCATATTTCTATAAAATTATTCTTACCTGGATTGTTTACTTTGTTATATATTTGGCATGGCATACCTATGAATATGATTATGTGAAGCATGAATTGAATTGTTATGATTTTATATATATATATATATGTATGTATATGCTTACATCTTGATTATGGGAAAATTATACATGTTTTACAGCGAGGGGTTAGATATGTTGATAAATGAAATGGTTTTGTAAAACATTTGTTTTTGCCCACTCACGTTTTCTGTTTTGCGCCCCTCCAAGTTTTAAGTAAGCTTGCTGTTGGTGGCTCGAGGACGTCGGTAGTTCTGACTTATCTAAATAATAGTAGGACATTCCTAGTACTGTATAACTAGTACTTGTCCTACTGGACTGCACCTAGTCTTTATGCTCTGATTAGGAGTGTTTACTGTTGTAACTAACTCCTATCACTTTCTGTTTAGTAGTGCACTCTTGTAATTTGGTTTTCAATTATTCGTATAGTTTTTATCATCATCGCTTCCGCACTGTGCACATGGCTACGTCACTCTCACGTGACGGCCATCATGCCTTGATCTCGGTCGGGGTGTGTCATTTAGTTATTAATTAAATCAAAATTAATAGTTGAAGGAATTAAACTATAATTGAGGGATTTGATCAATTAGAGTGTTTTTTTTTTTGGTGACTTTGGATGCGGTCCCTAACTACCAATGTTCTTTGACTAAAATCTTTGTGATTTTAGTTTTTGATTGAAATCCCTGACATTAATGTAATAATGTGTTTCTATGTAGGTTATTATATTTTTAAATTAAAAATAAAATTTGTAGTTATTTATATTGATGAGATTTTAAAGAAACCCATAATTTATGGGATCAAAAACATTAAAGATAAATTATGCTCTCCAATATATTGTTTACGTATATATATTATATACATGGGTATGTTCATCAAAACTAACCAAAAAATTAATGTACCAAAACATGGGTACATTTTCAAAAAAAGAAAAAAGAAAAAAGATATTAGGCGTAATAATATTATTAAATTTCTTTTATTAAACTTGACATGGATACATTCTCGAATCAACGAGATATAATGCACCCATATAAGTTTATATAATGGATTAGGAAAAAGATTGAATGAGTTTTATATAAAAAATGGGTACATTTTATATAAAACAAGGTACATTTCACAAATAACAAATTGATAAATTTAAGAATGGGTACTATTTTTTTTAACAAACGATATTATCTACACTAAGGTGAGGGGGTTGGGTACATTTAAGATTATAAAAATTTGAAAAATTATATGAATGGGTACATGTGATAACCCGTCCCTAATTTTACGATAATATAAATTTTAAAAGTGTGAATTGACAAAAATGGCCATAGAGGTAAGGATTTTGACTTTCGTTGACCATTGTTTAGAGAGATGTATGACTTGTTCTTTTGGCGTATTTGTGTAGTATGCGACGATATGAATGCGTAGGCACAAACAAAACTAAATTTGGAGTTACGACGAAGATTTTACAAACTATGAAGCGTGAAGGACATTTTGATAATTTCACATTTACAGGGGATCATTTTTATTCTTGTTTCGTCTTTTGTGGTTTGGGCTATGTGCCATGTAGGGCCCACGCCCCATTCCTTCCATTTCTCCCATGTTTCCCTCCCTGTGCATCCTTCTCTGTCTCCTCTCTTTTTCCCTCACTCTCTCTTCTTCTCTCGAGCATTGTCTTCTCTCTGTAGAAACAATGGATCTGAGCTCCCTCTCTTCGCTCACCCTTTTGTGATGCCACCTCATCTTCTTCCCTCTAACCCTCTCAACTCCCTCTCATCTCCCAGACTTCTCTCTTTCAACTTTCATAGTTTTCCATCCTTCCTCGGCAACACTGAGATGGTGCATTCTCTGAGATGAGCCTTACCAGGACCACCTGTGTCTTGCATGACACTCTCTAAATTTTTCATCATCTTTCTCTCGTCTTTGTTGCCTCGGCTAGTATGGAAGCCACAATACATCACCATCTATGAAGCAAACTCCGACGAGTTTCGGTTTTCCGACCAAGGGTAAGTATCGGGAGCCCTCAACCTCAAATCTTATTGTTTTTGGGACTTCTGATAAGGTATTTAACCTTCACAATGAAATTTGGCAGAGTTGATGCAGAAAAAAATCTCCGGGGAAATTTTCCCAGAAATTTTGGAAGTTTGAATCATGGCCATTAGGCCACTTTTAGAGCATTTTTTCGGCCAACTTCGACCATGTCTTGGCCCCGCTCCAGTATAAATCTATTACATGCATTTCCTCTTTCACTTAGGTCTTTGAATCATCAATTTTGGTTGAGATTTGAGCTCGTTTGGACCTCTGGAAGTTAGACCAAAAACCTGCAAAACTGCAGGAACTTGCGAGGAAGGCGAGTACAGTTGTACTTGCAAGTGCGTGGGCAAATGTGAGGGGGGTTGCATGGTGGCACGTGGTTGCCAGTGCAGCCACCTTGTGGTGGTGCGTGGAGGAACCCGAGGTCCCTCCTTAGGTTTCTCGACGTGCCGGACCCGAATCCACACTCCGTTTTTTGAAATTCGATCATTTCAAATGGTTCCTTTATTAACTATACTTTGTACAAAAATGCGTTTATACGATAGTACTTTACGTATTTACATAAATGGTTTCATTTCTAGGCGAAACACATCGCAAGGACTCTCGATGCTACGAGGCGGGTTCGACTCGACGATGTAACTTGTGAGTGGGTCTTTTCTTTGACATATACATATATTTATTTGGTTAGTTTCCATATATACATCTAATAATGAATTTTCTATATGACTGTTGTAATTAAATTAACATTTATAGAAAATGACGTAACGACTAGAATTAGGAAATCATCATAAATCCCACGGGGTGCCTTAGCTAAACTTACGACTATGAATAATGTTATGTCGACTAGAATTATCAAATCACTGTGGCATGACTATATTTGTGTTAACTGCTCATCGTTTGTTACACCGGTGTTAATACTCGCTCGGGCCATGACCAGTCTTTCACGTGTATGTGCACATCGCACCGTACGCTCATTTTGGATCCATTATAGGTGCCAGTCTTGTCCTAGATTGTTATAGGAAATTAGGACTTGTATGTGCTGCGCATAGCGCCAATCTTCACGTGATTGTAGTACTAAAACGTATATCATTGTTACACCTAGTCCTGTTTATGTCAGAATACCTCTGCATGAACTCGTGTGTCAGCATGTGTCGATGAGCACTCGATATGATATGTTTATTTATGCGAGATTATGTGATTATGGATGTCATGCGCTTATTTACGAGATATTGTGCCGTAATGAATTCTTGAGATATTGCAGACTACGATAAGTATTTTCTTACTATACGTAGTATGTATATTTTGGAAACTATACTTGTTTTACAGTGAGGGGTTATTATGTTTTCGAAAAAGTTTTTACAAAACTTTATTTTTAGGCCCACTCACCCTTGTTTTTCACCTCTTCAGGTTTTAGTGGCTGAGCTTTCGTGTTGACAAGGATTTCTGGCAAAAGGTTGTGGTAGGAATACTACCTACGGTATAATTTCTCTTTTACCTTCACCGTACTTTACTTATGCTCTGACATCACGTGTGAAATGAGTTCATTCCCGCTCACTAGCGCACTCTTATACTTAGGCACTTTTAGGTTTAAATTTATCCACATTTTCCACATCTCTACACTTATGGCTTCATCACCTTCATGGTGCTGGCCATCACATCTCGATTCGGAGTCCAGGTGGACATTCCGGGTCGGGGTGTGTTAGTACATATAAGATTAAAAATTTGAAATTTTTTTTATAAAAAATTAATGGGTACAAACTTATTCTAAATTTATTTTTTTATATTTTGGAAATGTTTTGAATTGAAAATTAATTAGGAGTTTAATACGGGTGTAAGTATTAAAACCCAAAATCAATTACTAATTTTTATTTAAAAAAATTATGTAACTGACATGTAATTCATTAATATATTAATGCTAGAAACTTTGATCAAAATCTAAAAACTGATAAGGTCTCAGTCAATGAACATTAGAAATTAGAGACTGGATACTAATTTTTTATTTATTTATTTTTACTTGATTTGATTTGAGATTTGATAACTGATTCAATCATAAAATCTAACAAATCAGAATTTAATTTGTTGACTACCATTTATTTCACTGAAATTTTCATGTCTATAATATCTTTCTTACAAAAAAAAATTGGAGGAATCCCTATAAGCCTATACAAAAAAAAAAAAAAAAAAAAAAAAAAAAAATCTAGCTCTGTACCCCCTTCAACATGCAAGAAATAAACTAGTAGCTGTCTATAGGCTTAGCAGGCAATTCGTGGAAGCATAAAGATATAATAATAAACCTATGGAACCAAAAACATTATTAATTTATAATATTATATACTTTTCTATCTCTGCACAAGGTCTTAGCTTGTCCTAATGACAGATTAGTGTGATCATACGAGGAAGGTCACAACTGGGGAAGATCAGTTGATTCAGTTGTGACCTAGAAACTCCAAGTTGACTTTCCTCGATCGCTGTTTCATATCTTAGCTAGCATACGTAATATTATATTTCTGAAAGCATGGTTGATTATTTCTTAATTCATATAACCCCTATATAATTAATCTCTAGTTATGCACTAAAACCAGTATTTAACCTTTCCCAGAAAAAGATCTGGCAACCAATCTGAGGAAACAATATTTCAGTCTCAAAGGAAGGCAGGTTGGAGAAGAAGCGAAACCGAAAGAAAATGATTTCTGAGGCTCCATCTGATTATCTCCAACCTATGTTACAACAACAGCACCACCAAGGGTTACAAAACTATGAAGATCCTCATCGGGTTTCTTCTTTTTTACTTGAACTAAACTCCCCGACATCGTCGTCGGGCCCTGAGAATCACTCAACCTCTCTCCTCTACAACCTCTCAGTCCTCAAAGAAAAGGTTCATCAAGCCAAATCACTAGTCAGCGTCCTCATATCTCCAGACAATCATCAAAGTCAACCCCATGAATCAACCACCATCGCCGTGAGCAATGTAATACAAGAAATCTTGGTCACGGCTTCTTCGATGATGTTCACTTGTCAACAAATGGCCCTTGGTTCCGCTACTACTCCAGGTAACAACATCAACATCACTACTACTAGCACCACTACTGCTCAAGGTCTTAGTGATCATAATCGCATGTTGCAAACAAACTCTGGCATCGGTGATAGCAGTAAAATTGTTCCATCGGCTTTCTATTCACATCATGAACAAACACTCGATTGGTTTAGCGATAGCTTCAATGATTGTACCACTAGAGATACGAGTACTAGTATTGTCAATCATTGTAGCCACAATGATAGGTATGTGCAAGGCAAGGAATTGCCTGTTTCTTGGAAAAACTACGACATTATTGAGCTTGGTGTTTCTGATTTGTTGGCTAAATACACCCATTACTGTCATGTTTGCGGTAAAGGGTTCAAGCGTGACGCGAATTTGAGAATGCACATGAGGGCTCATGGGGATGAGTACAAGACGAGCGTTGCTCTAAGCAACCCCTTGAAGAAAAATAACAACAACAACGATAGTGCAGGAGGCATAGATGGAAACACAGAGAGTTCGACGAAATTGCCAATAAAGTATTCGTGTCCGCAAGAAGGGTGTAAATGGAATCAAAAGCACGCGAAGTTCCAGCCTTTGAAGTCGATGATTTGTGTGAAGAATCACTACAAGAGGAGCCATTGTCCCAAGATGTATGTGTGCAAGAGGTGCAACAGGAAGCAGTTCTCGGTGTTATCTGATCTACGCACCCATGAGAAGCACTGCGGCGATCTGAGATGGCAGTGTTCATGTGGAACAACATTTTCAAGGAAGGATAAGCTGATGGGGCATATCGCCTTGTTCACTGGGCATACGCCGGTTATGATAACTTCTTTGACAAGGAGTGGGAAGGTTGATCAGCAAAGCCATGGATCGCAGATGCAATTGGGATGAATCTTGATGTTTGATATGTACATTCTTATCTTATGTGTCAATGAAAATGTTTAGCTACAATAATTAGCAGTTTGGTTTGTGAGTTTAGCATACACATTGTAATGAATTAAACGTACTTATTTATTCTAGCTCTGAAACTTTCGATTCAATTTTCAAGGAAAAAATCTGTACTGATCCCAACCTGTGTGTAGTATTAGAGCTCGTTTGGATGTGCTTTTGAAATGACTGAAAGCGTTTTTGGTGAAAATATTTTTAGAACCAATAATTAGTAAAGATGCAAGTAAATCCTGGAAAAGCACTTAAAGTGCTTCATAGAAGAAGCACATAACTGGTGCTTCTTTCAGAAAGCACTTAAAGTGCTTTTGAAACCCAAAAATATTTTTTCTAAAAGCGCTTTCATTCATTTTAAAAGCACATCCAAACGAGCCCTTAGTTATTAGAATTGGGAAACCTATTCAGATGGAAATACAAAGCAATCTCTGAAACTTTTGAAATCGGAGTATCTATTCAGTTGGAAATACAACGCAATCCAATTATTCTCTACTTCAATACCCTTAATCACATTATTAGGTACATATAGTTTATGAAAAAAATGATAATTTTGATTTTTTTAAGTCATATGATTCAATTGAGACGTATTGGAATACCTTCCTAAATCGGCTCTACACTCCGTTTGAAGATTCCCGAATCATATCGTAGACTATTACCCTTCTCTTACTGAAGGTTAAAGATTTCTTATATCGTACACTCACAAACATTTGTGAACAAGTCAAGGACCTCAACCGTGCATGGAACACGCGTGTGGTGGAGCATGGCCAATTGTCTTGCACAATGACGTATCCACACGACAATTGTGGTGTCTCAAGTCTAAGAATTACTTGCATTATTGCAACTCTTAAAGTTTCTTGCTTGACACGTAAGTGAAATTCCATACAGTATCTCTCGATTGATCCGTGAGTGAACTCACCCTCTATTGAACACCTATACACTTGTCTTAGTATCCACACACAAATGGCTTGAGATTAGTCCATTCTCCCAATCGAGCAGACTTAGAGTGTACCGATCTTTCTGGATTATCAATGTCCATTCAATAAGCCTATGACTGAAAGCAGTTTAGTGTATGATAGTTGGATAGAAGGTCTCTCAAATCTAACTACTTTAATTACTTTACTTCTTTCTTTATTCATTATTCATTGACTCACTTTTCAAACGTAAAACGACTAATGAGATAACCTTTACCAATCTTACAGTTTGATTAGATTAGTTTGATTAATCATTTGTATTTATCCTAAAGATTACCACTAATGATTGGTTTGTAATTAGGCATACATCTAACAAGAGTAGAAGCTTTTCAAATAGTGAAAATTTTAATTCCTATTAAAGATAGTCACCAAATTGAATCTTCTCTATTTCCTTCTCTTTAAATTTGGAGTAGAATTCAATCCGAGCACAATTAACCTTTTATCTAAAAATACTTGATAATGGTTTCAACTACTTTCGTTGCCATAATTAGTTCTCTAGCATGTTGTTTACATGAACGAACACAAATTAGTTTTCTCAAAATACTACTTCACAACTACCTTCGTGTATTAATTTTTCTGGATTATCGATGTCCATTTGGAGAGGAACGTCACCGTCTTGTCATTGTGTATGACTAAAGCATGCGTGCAAAGCAAACAATCCCGAAACAATCTCCAAAACCTTCAAATTTTCCACACGAGAATCCATCGCCAGGCTATGCTATGGTGCCAAATGATATGGACAAGGGAAATGCTTAAGAATATCAATGAAAAATACAAATTTGGAGTTTATGGAGGAGGAACCTGTTTGCTCCCTAAATCCGCTATGGTGCCTTGCGGGCAAGCCGGGGATTTACTTCACATACGAGATTGGTGGGGTGCGGGCGTGCCACTACTAGATGCCGCTAGTAGATGGGATTTGAATGATTGAGGTTGCGCCTTTTGACTTCAAATCAAGAGATTGTGCCATTTGAGTGGGAGTTGCTCAAATCAAGGTTCTTTCTTTGCCTTAAAAATAAGGACTTTACTTATATGGAGAGATAGAACAATATGTAAATGACAAGGTTGCTCGAAAATGTAAATGACAGAGGAAAGTGACTAATATTGCAGATTGCTTGTAATTTATATGACTGGAAATGAGTACATAAAAGCTACAAATGAGATCGATACCGCAAGTGAGCAGCAGAGCTAATAAACTAGATAAAAGAAGGCTTTTGGCAAATCTGGTTTGAGCAGAGTTTGTGCTTGTATTTGTTTGGTTGTTTGAGTCTCTATAATCTTTCTCTATCTGCTTCTTTATATAGAGGTCTGGAAGAGCCCCTTGCTGAGATCTTTGTACTTGCCCGAAAGAAGCTTGGGCAGCTTGCATTGCATTTGCCAACTTGCATGTAGAAACAATATTAAAAGGGAAACTTGCATCTCCACCGCATGTTTTTAGCACATGTCTTCCCACTTGTAATAAACTAACATTTAAAAGAAGCAAGTTGGCTTCTTTCACATGTTCTCTGCATCCACATCCGTATGTTGCCTTCCAACTCATTTGCAAGGATGCATGTATCTTGATTAAACAAAGGCTTGACAAACCTCCACCACCCAAACAAATAGGAAAAACAATATTATAGTGCCAAACTATCCCACTTGATAGCTAAATATCTTCCAAGTTAGTCTTCTTGCTCATTAATCCTCCAAATGCCATATTTTACCCAAATTGCCCAAATAAGTAAAAATGGGTATATTTTGAGTGCAAACAGTGCCCCCCAAGTTTTACAAATTTGAGCAAAGTTTGTGAAACTTACAACCTCAATGCTGCCATGATTGATGTCGAAGGAAGAGGCATGTCTACCTCTACGGTCCTTCTATCGTTGATAAACTTTGGCAAGAGGAGCAAGGCAATTGGTAGTGCAACTAGCATGGGAAAGAATGTTTCTGTCTGGCTTGTATTCCTTCTTGTGGATACCAAAAAATATGGGAGCAACCTCACTGGTTACATAGATAATAAACTGGATAAATGCCCGAAGTCGGGCAAACTGGAAAACATAGAAACAGATAGAGAAGAGAGAAACTTGGGCAATTTTTCTTTTTATTATTCTTTTTCTTTTTTGCCTCTTTTCATATAATATATAATATAATATATATAAACCCAAAGCCCCTTCGGGCAACCCAAAACAGAAAGAGACAGGAAGAAAGAGAAAGGAAGGAAAAGAAAGAAGAAAGAAGAAGGAAAATGAAAGATAGAAGACAGCCACTTGGGCTACAGGGAAGAAAAGAAGTTGGCTTATATTATATTATAATATAACATAACAAATATTAAATATAGATATATGTGTCTCTGACAGAGACACGGAGAAAGAGAAAGGAAAAGAAAGAAAGAGAAAGATGAAAGAGGGATAGATCCTCTTTCGAGCCAAAGGAAAACGGAAGAGATAAGAGAAAGAAAGGGAGGAAAATGAGAGAGAGAAAGAGAGAGACCCTTACTGCTTTACATGCTCAGTGCTCGCACATTCTCCTCCCTAATCCGCAAATTCCAGAATTCTCTTCCCATTTTTGAGAGATAATTAGGGCACATAGAGATCCCCAAGAATGGAAAATGGAAGAATATCGCCTGCGATTGTTGCTCATCGATCCATTTCCTTGAGATTGGACTGTACTAGACTTTGATCCGCTGTTTGATGTTCTTTGCCCAAGATGTGGTTTCAAGACACCACCCATGTATTCGTTCTGGAGCCACAACGTCACCCAGGCTCATGGGATTTCCTCGCGCTGTCTACCTCACTTTTGGTTTTTTCACTGCTCGCCTCATTTTTGACAGATTCATCTTTCGCAAAATTTCCATCTGATTGTTTGAGGAAGAGGCCTGCTCCATTAAAACATGAGCCATGGTTTGGGAAGAGTATGATAAGAGCATATTTATGCGCCTTAGTGAGCTTGTTCTTGTGCATTTACGTTGTGTTTTCTTAGTTAAAGTAGTCATTTAAGCCATTTTTGTGTGTTTTCAGGTTTTAAGGGCAAAGTATGCAAAGTAGTGCATTTTGGAGCATTTTGGAGCAAAATTGAGCTTGGAATGGATATTACATGCTTGGAACGAAAGGAATGGACGAGAATGAAGGAGTCCTAATTGAAGAAGGATTCCTAATCAACGAAGGAGTCCTAATTGAAGAAGGATTCCTAATCAACGGAGGAGTCCTAGTTAGAGTTGGATTCCTAGTCAAAGATGGATTCCTACTCAAACAAGGTTTCCTACTTGAAGTAGGAAAGTTAAGCCTAAAGTTTCCTATTTTGGGTTGATCTTTCCTAAACCTAGATGGCCTTAAGTTCCAGCTATTTTGAAGGTTTCCTAAGCACTTTTGGACACAAAGAAAGATTCTAGAATATTTTTCTATAGGTGCCGCACCAATTTCAGCAATGAGACCTATTTTCCTTGCCTTGCAAGGCTTTCTAGAAGCCTTATCCTTTCCTCCTTATTCATGCCGTACCTCTTGGCCTGATCCCTTGAGGATTCTGATTGTTTAAGCCTTTTTCCTTGTGGATTTGGATTTTACAAGTCCATATCTGATTTCCCTAGGGTTTTATGTGCCTATATATACTCTTATTCAGCCCTTGGCCGAATTACCACCACCCTCTACCATAAATCACCTACATCCATCCACCACACCATCCACCACAATCCTCTTGTGCCACAGCTAAGGAAGGAGAAGAATGAGCCATCTGGAGTGTTTCTAAGATTTTGACATCTCCAAAAGAGATGCTCTAAAAATCATCAATATCTCATCAAGATAGAAGAAGGCGTAGTTGGGCAATGCAGATGGCACAATACCAAGCAAGCGATGCAATTGGGGATGCAGAAATGAACAACGAAGAAGTCGAATTTGCAAACTCGCTTATGCAATATGAGCACCATGCCGAATCTAGTTATTATGGTTCTGGCACGGGGCGTTCATTTGTGCAGTGTGATAGAGAAGAGTGTCATGACCGGATGATGAAAGATTATTTCATCGAATGTTCGAGATATTATTCTCATGATTTTTGGAGGCGGTTTCGAATGAGGAAATAGCTTTTTGAAAGCATCTTGAATGCAGTTGTCCATCAGGACCACTGCTTTGCAAGGAAGATAGATATCGTAGGCCGACAAAGTCTATCACCTTATCAAAAGCTCACATCTGCATTTCGGATGCTAGCTAATGGGTGTTTTGCAAACTCAACTGACGAGTATTGCCAACTTGCGGAGAGTACTACTATTGAGAACTTAAAGCGCTTCTGTAAGGTAATTGAAGCCATATATGGAGCCACATACCTATGCAAGCAAATCGTGAAGACTTAAAGAGGCTTCTACGCAAGGCAAACAAAAGAGGCTTCCCTGGCATGATAGGAAGTATCGATTGTACGCATTGGGAGTGGAAGAATTGTCCTACTGCTTGGGCTGGCCAATTTAAGGGTCGTCATAATAAGCCAACCATCGTGCTTAAGGCTGTGGCGTCTTACGACACATGGATCTGGCATGCATTCTTTGGCTCTCTTGGATCAAACAACGATATCAACGTTCTTTGGTTTTCTCAAATGTTCGATGATGTTGTAAATGGATGGGCACCGGAATAGAGGTACAAAGTAAATGGTAATAGGCATGAGCTAGGTTACTACTTAACTGATGATATTTATATTAGTTGGTCTATCTTATTGAAAAGTTATTCTCATCCCGATAGTGCAAAGAGAAATTATTTTCGCAAAGACAAGAGTCTGACAGGTAGGATGTGGAGAGAGCGTTCTGGATCATACAAGCTCGATGGGCCATTGTTAGAGAGGTTGCACTCTTGTAGAATGTGGAAGACCTTCATTCAATCATGATGACGTGCATAATTTTGCACGACATGATTGTGGAAGATGAGTACGTCGAAATTGAGGAAGATTCTGATGAAGATGTGGATGATGACCAACCAACATATGCCAGAGTTATGGCAAGAAATGTTGAATATCTCGCTGCAACCATATACGAGACCTGACAGGATAGGGTCACACTCAGTGAGTATATGACACGCTTAAATAGAATTCAAGCTCCTCAAGGCCATGACACACTCTGCAAGGATTTGGTTGAGCATATATGGCGCCGAGAAGGAGAACGTTGATGATGGATAATTTTAAGCATATTAATGTGTTATGTTATATAATAATTTTGCATGTACTATGTTGGTATTTTGTAGTAATAAATTGAATTGTCTTCTTATGACAAGTCTTTTCACTAGTACGTTGTCAAAATTATTGAAGGCCGTTTGAATTATTGAAGGCATCTATTGTACATCAAAGTGTGCAACAATAAGTACAATAATTATTGAAGGCATCTAGATTAATAGAAACAATAATTGATAAGTCATAAACTTAATACAAACGACATTTAATAAACCACATAAACTTAATACAAAGGACAATCAATAAACCACATAAACTTAAAAAAAAAAAAGGGACAATTAATAAACCACATAAACTTAATACAATCGAAAGCTCATAAACTACATAAACTTAATAATGATATCCACCATCTTGACTTGGTGGTGGACTTAAGATATAGCCTTGAGATGAATCATCATCTTGAAATATACTCCTTGTGGCATACCTTCGCAAAATTTCCTTTTGCTTACCACGTAAGTACTTCTTCCTCTCTAGAGTGTATTTGTTGAGGTCCTCCATCATGAAATTAATTTCGCACCTCTCTTGCTCCTTAGCCCCTTTGTGCGTCATAGACACACACATTTGGACCGCTTCTTCCTCCTGAGAGCTATGGCCTTCAGTCAATCTTGCAAATCCGGTAGCAATCTGTTCACTAATGGGATCTTGGGACTTTCCTTTTCTCTTTCCTTTCTTTTGCTTATCTCTTCCCAGGGGTCTTGCAAAAGAAGAAGTTGGGGTCATTTGTTTGAGACCTTCATTGACACCTTCATTCACACCTTCATTGCAATCATTTGGGGGTGGGGCTTCACTTTGAAATAATATTCCCTATTGTTGGTCCGCATTGGTTCCCCACCTCGGACAATCTTTGAGGATGTTCCAAGCATGATGCAACTTAAAAG